>OY998176.1:200814364-203214364 GCA_963921935.1 Galeruca laticollis | reverse complement strand
CTTGAACTTATAACTATAAATTTAAACTATCACCAAATTGCATTTTTGGATGACGAAGAAAAATACACTCACAAACTAAAAATAAACTCAATCATAAATATACCAAAAACTTGTCTTGATACAATTGACAAACCTACCCTAAACAAGTGTATAGAACTAACTAAAATGACAGAAAAGTGTCTAGGAAACCGACCAGAAAAAAAGTATCTAGGAAACACTGAAAATAAAAAGTGTATAGGAAACATAGATTTTGAGAATACTACAGAAAAGTGTATACCAAAAAACAATACACCCGATCCTACACTAGAATTTACAATTCCCACCTGTAGAGGGAAAACTAGCGACAGAACATCAACACCAGATAGAACTTCTAACTCAACAAAATACAAAACCAGACTAACATGGAAGAAGACACAATTGGGTATAAATCAAGCTCATCCGATGAAGCTACAAACAACAGTTTAAGAAATCATCAAAAAACAGCGACCGTACAAGCACTTGTGCATAAACAAGCTTGTCATTCAAGAAATTGAGAATGAGGAAACTGCCAAATCAGTTCCCGATAATTTTGTATCTCAATACGAGGATATTACTTACAAAACAATTGTACCTAGAACTATGAACATGACAAACAAAAATAAACAGACGGAAGATATTACTGCCATATCTATAATTCCCACCGAACAAATGGGTACCACAACACACCAAACAGAATTTATTTTCCTAAAAAAAACCACATCGTTTAATAGCTTGATAAAACAAACAAAACCCATAATTAGTAACAGATACGAGACACTGTCCGAAGATTCTGATGACGAGGCTCCAGCGATGCAACAAAAAATACGAAATTTCGTAAGTTTAATATTTCAGACGATAGTTCCGACGAAATTGACAAAAATCACAATACCAAACGCCCAAAACAAGAAGAACCGATTACAAAAACGGTTAAAAATCTGCAACATCCTGTCCGCCCATCGTGATTGATGGAAATGTTTCAGCACACAAAGATATGGTGCTGAAACTGAAAGATTATGTAACTAAATCTTTTGAAATCAAATATACGGCAAACTCTACTATAATATTCACAAAGGAGACTGATGACTTCAACAACTTAAAATAAATATAAAGAACAGAATAAGTACCTTTCCATACGTACACAAGAAAGGACAAGAAAACCCATGCATTCGTGTTGAGAGGACTTGCTGAAGGTTTACAAATAGACGAAATTGAGGAAGAACTTATTAAAAGCTATAAACTTAATATCAAAGATGTATTTCGAATGACAACAAAAGCAAGGCCACTCTATTTAGTCGTTACTGATCCAAAAATTTCGTTGGATTACTTAAATAAAAACGTAAGGGTTCTGGAACATACAAGAATAATATGGGAATACCAGCGACAAACAAAGTCGATAATCAAATGTCATATCTGCCAACTCTGGGGTCATTTCACCTCAAACTGTGGCCGGGCTCCAAGATGATTCTTGCATTCTTACCTACGTTTGTAATGTATCATTAGTAAAACCATAAATAATATAGTCTACCAGGTCCCTTTCACTTGGGCCAACGGCATTACCTAGGATAACCTTGTCGTAGTAATAAACTGAGAACTTTTCACCTCGTCTTTATTTTCTAGCTTCAAATTTCTTCATAAGGGCTACTTAATCTGTTCGACAGGAGTACATTTTCAATAGTTCTAGCTTAAGTTCATTCCAACCCAAAGACACGAGTTCTAGCTTTGAATGATACCAGGATAGCGCATAATTAGAAAGTTTACTTACTGCGATCAATTGCATTGTTTTTTTCAGGGACCTCATAAGCTTCTTGAATAGCATCTCCAATTCCGGTATATACAGGTAGGAGTGCTGCAAGCTCTTCAGTAGGGTATTTAATAGTCGGCATAACTGGAACCTCGACTTGTGACGGGTCCTCATTTCTCCTTTCTCACTCGTGTACAATAACAGCTGTTACAGTGGCTCGTACTAATTCGTCAATGCCTGATGCCGTGTTTCCGGCTGTTTCAGGATCCATCTGAGAGAAGCTATCGTTTTCACTCATCTTAAACAGGCTAGATCCCACACCTGATATTGTAGAAAGGGGGTCTGGGGTTCTTGAACACAACTAAATATTTTTAATGTATTTTTACTGTTTTATTCATAATATAAGAATCTTCACCACATGTATGTATCTTTTTTGCTCCACTTTTTCTGTCTGTCTTGTCAACTGTCCACTGTCAACTGTCCGTCAGCTACAACACAGTCATGGGACGTACCGATCATAGATAAACCACACTCCATGACACCGGCAAGCACCCGCGCAAATTTAAAATGTGAAACGATACTACTACATTAATTAAGGGTAAGTATTCTCATATAACTAAATAAACATTAAAATAACTCCTGTACATAAATGGTCACATAAAAATTTTGTCGGGACACTCTTGATGTTAACCATCATCAGAATCTATTGATTCTTGATTTAATTCATTGAGGGGTAGGTTTTTAAAAAAATTGTGATACTGCCTTAAAATGACAGTCTTGTTCCAAAGAAACATCAAATGTTCGTTTTTTTCTTTAAAGGTAATAACTGTTTATAAAGTTGGTCTGATTCAACATTTGGAATATCAACGGTCATTGACTTTCTCCCTTTTTGTAATACAAAAATTCTTTTTAGGGGATACTCTTCTTTCTAACTTGTTTTATAATAAATAATGTTTGCTTCTTTTCGATTTGTTTGGACGCTTTTTATTTGGCCCCAGTAAAGTTTATCAACTTAGTTTTTTGCTGTAACAATTTTATATCAAACATGTTGTATTGGATTTTTCAATAACTTTATACAGAGGACTCACTCTATTAGCAGTTCTTACAAGGGCATACCGGAATATTTCTAGCTGCCTTCTCAATTACGCTGTATATAGAATTACCTTAATTTTGGGTATGACCTCACTCTAAGAAGGTGTGTTGAGATTTTATTTCATATTTTTGTGTTAGATAAATGTAAAGAGAAAACCGAATCTTATTTCGATTCCACCCAGGACAGTTATCAGAAAAAAAACGAAAATTAAACGAAAATTTTGTAACGCCTCTTTGAATTTGCTCTTGAATGAAAAGAGGAAGAACACTACCAATTTCTGATGACCCTCTATTCGCTACACACTAGTGCCACATGCAGGGGACCGTCGGACAAAACAGGATAATCGGATAAAACAGGACACCCCTTTTTATTTATATACCGTTGGAGCCATCTATCCCGCAATATTAAATTTTAATTCCATCAGCAGAGATCTACACTTGCATCTGCGACTTGTTCATTAGTTTGTTTAAATAAGCAACTAAGACCACATGCTCATAAAAGTGCGCTTATACTAATTAGTTTACATCGTTTTCAAGTGATTTTTTTAGTCATTTGCGATGGTATATAAACGGTGAGGATTTTTGTAAGATCTCGGTACTGGCTGAGTTACTAAAAAGCGCGTTAAGAGTTAGTGGCATGAATAATCATAAATTTAGAGGACATACATCAAAATAATTTACTGAGTTTACATAAGAGTGATTAAAAAAGTGCACAAATTGCAAATAAGTGGAAATAAACACTGCAAAAATAGAAGTAAGATCAGTCTTTTTATATATAATAAATAAATACTTCTAACCTAATAAACTGGCATATAAAACGTTATTAGAGTTATCAGCAAAACACTAAGAAACTGTCTTCGGTAAATTTGTTATTAAAAAGAACAGAAACGAACTGACTACATCGGACGTTATAAATTTGCGGATAATAGAAATTCTAAAAAAAATAAATTACTCCAAAATGATAATTGTCAGCTTGAGGTAGGGCTGGGATCTGAATAGAGTAGGTAGGGTTCTGGTATATAACCTGCAGAGTGACACAATGTCAAACCCCGACGAATACACTGACTACCTGGACAGCTCCCCAATTTCCATTCGATAATCGTTAAAAAATTTACTATAAATCCCACACTGATTCTATTTTGATAAATCTCTCAACTTACCGCAACAAAGTCCAAGATCATTCATAATTTAAACATTTCTAACAAATTCTAAAATCTCTCAATCTCAAACTATTAATCGTTCAACACTTTGGACAAACCCTATACTTTCAGCCGCCCCCACACTACCCACGTCGGTTTTCTGCATACTCTGTGAATTTATTCACTAGCCAAATGGACCGACGATCGTCTACAGGGAATAATGCAGCCGCAGCTTTACCCGCCCATATTTAGGATTATTATTATTATCGCCAACCATCGTAAACGTCCCAAACTCCCCAAGGCACGTCACCGCAACATTTCATCCAATTTCAACAAACCACTCAATTTGATACACTTTTGAAAAATGTCTCCAATACACTTTTTCCTCTAAAATTCCAAAAACCAATAAAATCTCAAATCTTCAATATTTCACTCTAAAATATAGGAGACATTTCAAATTCAGTGAAAACACCCATTTTTCATCAAATAATTTCTGACACCTAGCCAGCTCAACGCATATATCTATGTATCGGCAGCGATACATGGTCCATCTTCTACATTTACGCTTCCATCCTAGACACTTTTTGTCACATCTCTGCACACTTTTGAGCTTCGCCGCTTCCAAACATCAACCCCCGATACACCCCAACACAACACAATACAACACTCCAGTTACTTTCTAGCGAAAAACCCGTCCAATTACTCTCAATTCCATACACTTTTTAAACAAATTTTTCATAGTCACTTTTTCAAAAAAATTTACTAGACACTTTTTCAACCTCCAATTCAATTTCTCAGTCAACGCGCACTAAACCATCCAACATACCCCCAACTCAGCTCTGAAGAGGAAACTAATCCTACACCAGGGCACCATTCTTGAAAACAACAATTCCACCCAAAAAACCAAGCCATCCAACATAAAATTCTTTACGAATTTCTCTCTCTCTTTACAATGTCAGATACGATGGAGGATATGATGAATCGAAAAACTAAACAAAATGGATAAAAAATGGACAATTATCAAGAACAAATTGAGAAAATAACTAACGGAAATAAGGAATTAAAGAACAAAGTTACCCAAATGGAACAAAAAATCATAATTCAAGATAAAAGAATAAACAACTAGAAAAAGAAATCAAGTAAAAGAGCCTTGTAGTATAAGGAATAGAAGAAACTGAGAACGAAACGTGCGAAATAAGAAACAACAAAACTAAACAAATTTTAGATAAAATAATGGATAAAATAAACATTGAAGCCGATATAATACAAATAAGAAGAATCGGTAAAAAAGAGACAAACAATAACAGAAATAGACCATTATGGCTAGAGCTATCAAAGGATGACAAAAAATAGGAATAATAAGAGAAGCCAAAAACTTGAAAGGTACAAAATATGGATATCAGAGTATCTACCAAAAGCATTCCAAGAAAAACGGAAAGCACTTATCCCCTATCTAAATGTAGAGCAAGTATAATATATGATAAATTAAGAGTGGACGACACAATATATACCTTAGATCATCTGGAATACAATCGAGAAGAAGAAACAAAAACAAATACAAACAGCATGGAAGACGATGAAGATATAGCACCAACTCGGAAAATGATACAAACAGGGTACCCAAAAAACTAGAAGACATACCCGAAGATAAATTAAACAATAAGAGTATTAAGAATAGTAATAATTGTAGCAGTAAGAATGGAAGTAGTTTTAGCAACAGGGATAAAGAAGAAACTAATAGGAAAGTTAAACAAAAAAAAATAATTGTAGGGGGCAGGATAGATAGAATGATCAGAGCAGTCAATGGGGAAAAATAATCATAGACAATATATAAATAAACGGTTTTAAAGATTAAAACTAACTTTTCCGCATCTGTAGCCCTGAACAATATTCTATCATAAAATTGTCACTTGTAACACTTTGGGGGATGTATCATGCTAACAAACCGAAATTTCTCCAAAAATAACCAAAAATGTAATATATCTGGATTTATAGGACCCGCTGTCCTCGTTCTAGTCAGCTGAAAATCAGTAGGGTACATATGTGAGACATCTTGAACAATATTCAATTATAAAATTGGTTACTTTTATACACTCTGGAGGCTGTATCGTGCTAACAAACTGAAAATTCTCCAAAAATGACAAAAATTTGGTACTTCAAGTACCATAGCACCCGTTATACCGGCGGTAATGAGCTGAATATCAATAGGGTTCATCTTTGAGACGCCCTGAATAATATCCAATCATAAAATTGATCACTTGTATATACTCCGGAGACTGTATCGTGCTAACAAACTAAAATTTCCCCAAAAATGACAAAAATATCGTACTTAAAGTAGTATAGCACCTGTTGTACTGGCTCTGGCGAGCTGAATATCAATAGGGCTCATCTGTGTGATATTCTGAATAATATTCAATCTTAAAATTGGTGACTTGTTGAACTCCAGAGGCTGTATCGTGCTAACAAACTGAAATTTCTCAAAAAATTAGAATAAGTCGTACTTCAAGTACCCGTTGTAAAGGCTCTGGTGAGCTGAAAATCAATAGGGTTCATCTGTGACATGTCCTTAACAATATGCAATCATAAAATTGGTGACTTATTGCACAGCGGAGGCTGTATCGTGCTAACAAGACATGTAACGAAAAGTGGCCGACAACAACGAGGACAACAATGACGACGACAATGACAACTACGACGGCGACCACATACTCACAGGATTTTTATCTGAAAACCGTTTTTTCGTGTTATTGTTGATGAAAAACGTAAAAATAACTCAAAAAAAATTTCAAAATTCTAACTTTTTTTGGGGTAAACCAATACTTTTCTCGCATATTAGATAGGTTGGGCGGAAAAGTAATAGTGCAGACCAAGAACATTTAAATATAGCTATATGGAATAATAACACATTAACAGGAAAATCGAAGTAACGGAGGAAATGAAAAACAACAAAGTACATTTTCTAGGAATAAGTGAAACAAAGAAAAAATGATCAGGACAAATAAATTTAACAAATAATCACACATTATATTACTCAGGGGTAAAAGTAGAACAAAGAGCAAAAGAGGGAGTAGGAATAATTTTAACAGGGGAAATAAACAAAAAGGTAATAACTATCAAGGATAGGGGAGACTGGGGCTCATTCGACACATTTTTTCGAGCGTCTGTTCTTCAACATGAACATTTTTCAGGTGACTGCCATATGAATATTTCAAAAGGCGGGTATTTGTCTTACATTACCTGTATAGATTTCATTCTTTAGACAATGTCATTATTCGACCGGTGGGGCACATTCAACTTCACCATGGGGTAGTTTCTACAACTCCTTTTAATTTATTATTCTTGCCTAAAATGTGAGAAAAAGTGGAATACTAATAAGACTTTCGTTAAGCAATGTAAAAGCTTTAATTCAATGGCCACAAATTCTAAAATACATTATATTTTCCACATTAATCTTGAGCGAAAAAATATTTTGAGTTCTTGATGTTCCTTTATTCTCGATAGCTCTCAGTTTTCCAACAATATCAGCTTGATCTACAGTTGAGATGTTTTCAACATCTGGAAATGGAAATTGCAATGATTGTCCTCTTCTTCTCAGAAATTTAATGGCATACTCTCCTTGACTGCAATTTGTGACTTGACCAACGTAGTATTTTGTAGTAGTTTTAGTACAAAATTTGACTAGTAGAAAATCTTTTGCATCGATGGTGTCGTCATCCAGAAGAGTCAAACTTTCGTGGGAAATGGATTCGTTTTCACTGAGACCTATCCAATCTACATCACTTTCTTCGTCAACTTCTAGTTGCATATCATCTTCACTGGATGATGAAGAGAATGGCCTGAAGACCTTCCTTTTGGCCTCTTGTTTTTATTTCTAGTTGCAACTTTCATCTTTCTGTCTTGTATTTTTCTCTTATTTCCAACTGAAGTTTCTCAGGAGTGTCAGTATAAATTTTTGATTTTCCCTGCAGTATTCTTCTACGTTTAGAGGATTTGATGGCTTTTGGAAGAGGTCGGACATGTTCAGGTGTTGCTTTTTCGATGATTTCATTATTGTATTTTTGTTCTTCTTCCTTATTTGTTACGGTTTCACAGCTTGTGCTCGCAATAGGTATCATTTCACTTGATTTGGGTACGTTTTCGTCAATTCTACATTGAAATTGCTTGTCAGAAGGTGCTTCTGTGTCATAAACATTAGTTGCACTGAAATCATCGTCAGTTATTGCTAGGGAATTCAATGGCCAAATTCCAGGTTCCTTGAAAGCATTGATAATGTTGGATGGCGGAAAGCTGCTAAAAAGAAATTTCGAGTTAGTCTTGCTAAATCCATCATTTGTATAGCTTTTCCTGGATGTATCAACAACCAATCGTTGAAGGCATTGACACAGTATTGCTTGAAAGAACCAAATGTCGCAAGGTTCAAGCCGATGCGACGTATGTGGTGGAAATGAGAGCATAACAATGCCATTTGCTGTACAGTAATTTACAGCAGCCACAGAAATATGTGATTCGTGATTGTCTAATGTTAGTAAGATCTTTCTTTCTTGTGAACATTTTGTGTGTTTTTGATATGTTCCAAAACTTTGAGGAATAATTCATTGGTCATTCATCCAGAGCTATTACCTAAGGCTATACTTGAAGGGGGCTCCTCTTGAAACAAATCTTCCAGACGTCTTTTTCTCGGAAAGGTGTACACTGGGGGTAAGTAACCACCTGAAGCATTTATGATTCCAACTATGGTTACCAGTTCACCCCTCTCAGCTGAAGAAGCCTGGCTAATTTGCTTCTCTCCTTTTGTAGCAATCACCTTAACTGGCTTGGTGACAGTAGTAACACCAGTTTCATCTAAATTTAGAATATCTTCAGGTTCGTAGTTGTATTTCGCAAGAACAGCTTTCTAATTGTTGAATAATTCCTCGACATTTCTACTATTGAAAGCTGTAGCACGTACGACGCTGGTGTTTTCGGGTTTACGAAGGCTAAGCTCTTGATGTCTCTTCATGAAATTCATTACCCAATCTAGACCAGTTATCCTGTTTGCTTTCCAGGCTTTTGGCACCTTACATTAAGGTATAATATTTGCATAATCATATGCTAGGATTCTTACTTGGCGGTAACTCAATCCATAGCTCAAATTAGCGCATTTTGCTAAATACATTGCAAGCTCATTTTCTTGCTGCATTGTAAATACCTGGTTTACTGTATATTTCGAACTAAAGCTCACATCTTTCACTGGCCCAGGAAAACGAGGAGCTTGATCTTCATCACTTTCGTTGGCGCTATCACGTTCCTGGCACAAGGTTTTAAGTTCATCTGTAGAATGTTGCTTTTCTAAGGCGTTTATTCTAGATATCAATGTTGTTCTTTTGAATTGCAAAATTCTGCTGCAGCTTTTGTACTCCACACCTTGTGCAGAATGTCTTTTATTGCTGCCGAAACTTGGTTTTCATCGATATTAACTCTGGATGTCTTCTTCTTGTACACTCGCACGATCTGGAATCATAATAATACCAGTATAGTATATCCAAAAATATCGATCAAATATATGAGCCATCAATGTTATAATTATTGTTAATAGGTATTATCGAAAAAGTTACATGTGGTACATGCGACGCCATGTCGAAACTGTCCCACCTACATGGTGTCGAATCTGCCCCATCCCGCTTGTAAACAAATCCTCAATTCAAACAAACTCATGTTAAAAGTTAGGTTAGAATATTGTGCCTTGATGATTCAATAAGTAAATAGACTCCCTATATTGGTAAATATCTCAAGAACCAGCAATAACAATAGAAGGTTCAATTGAAATAATAAAAAGAGTTCGACTTACCGCTTTTTTGATGCACTTTACCAATTATTTTTTTACCGAGAAACTACACACACCCATGAACAGCAATTTCGCACACACTATTCTTGATGGTTGTAGAACAGGATACTGTATTTTACTCTCCCGCCAATTGTATATTTTTCAAACGAAATCTGGGTGTCGAAAGTGCTCCAGTCTCCCCTATAAATACTAGTTCTAAGTATACGACTAAAAGAAATATTGAATATAATACAATATGCACCCCTCGAAGGAAGAAGAGAGGAAGAGGTTTCAGAACAGGAAGTAGTGGATGATAGAAGAGAGCAAAACGAAAACATAATTGTTCGAATTTGAAATAATTACCAAATTCTCCTGTGATTTTTTATTTTCAACTTCCCCTGTATAACACAATTCAAATATTCTGGTCAAGACATATAACCTTTTCAGTCAACAAAAATCATCCTAACTGCAAATTTTCACTCGCTGTATCTGATCGTTACGTTTCAAATTGTATTATTTTTCTCCTTCCTGGTAACCACGTTAACCGATATATAAATATGTCAACTACATTACATTTGTCTCATCATATTTAACTGTCATACATAATGGTACTCATAGAGCACCCGGCATTTGGTCCTGGTAAAAAATATGTGTAATTGATCATTAAACATTCATTACCCCAGCAGATTATGTGTTAAATAATCAAAATGTAACGCGTATGATCAAGTGAATTTCTTAACTGCCTACGCAGAAGAAAAAGTTATAAATTCCTGCAATATAGCAACATGAAAGTGAAATAAGTGTTTAATTTCTTCGAGAAAACATTTAATCAAACATCCTACAACAGTGAATACAATATACGGTCCTTCGAGAAAAACATTTAACAATAAAAAACTTACCGTTCCATCTAATAACCCAAGTAAAAAAGGGGTTAATTAGAATAATAATCATTATGGGGGATTGGAACGCAAGAGTTGGTAAAGATTATAATCGAGGAATGGGTTATATGGGAGTCTATGGAGAGGAAACCACGAACAGAAATGGTCTCAAGATGATAGGTTTTTGTCATAGTAACAATTTAATAATAGGAAATACGACGTGGAAACAAAAACTAGAAAATAAATATACCTTTGTAGCGGAAGAAAAAAATGCAAAAAGTTTAATCGATTACATGGTTTATACACGAAACCTATCAAATATAGTATACCTTCATTCGTTTTAAGAAAGCTACTGTGTAAGCGAAAGTGCCAACTAGTTTGAATTGAATATTAGTTCAAATACAAAGAAGTTTTAAACAGATTAAATTATTTTATTTCATCGTTAATATTTATTTTTTGTAATGGTTTTTTTATTTTTGTTAGTTTTCAGTCTCTTATGGCGGGCATACACATTTGGCAAAGTCTCGCAAACGTCGGCCAACGCGAATATGTGGTTGATCTATTCCCAGCAAACACAAAAACATATTGAATACATATATGTTACATATTTCTTGAAATATAAAAGTCACAGTTATATAAAACTGAAGTCACAACTAGATAATATTTATGTATTGAATACTGACAAAGGCCGGCACAGCAAGGGAACAATAATGATATAAGAAATAAATATTATAAATTATATCTCAAATATTTCCAAATTACTATGTAATATATATGTAAAAATGAGATAATATCTAGAGAATATTTATATATTAAATATTACATAATACCTAAAATATTTTATTTCATTGGATCTATGAAAAAATTCAGCGAAATTCTTAATTTATAATAAATTCAGAAAAATCTATTAAAACATTATTTTTCATAGATGAAATGAAATACAATATTTTTAGTAGTGTTGATGACCAAAAGATTAAGGAACTATTGTTACTATATTATTCAATGAATATTTCAAACTTAAAGCAACTTAATACAATTTAATACTTATATATTGTAAATGGTATTTATCTATCTTTGGAATTTAGTAGCTGGTACTTATGTACTAAAAAAACAGCGAATAGATGCATATAAGTACATTTATTTCATTAACATAAAAAAGAGAAACTAAAAACAAAACACCTAATGAAAAAAAATATTGCAAAACTAAAAATATTCAAAAACTAAATGATAAAATATAAAATAATAATGCAAAACAAATGAACAATAATTAACCATGGCAAATATTCTCTTAGAAGACTTTTCGAGGTCCACTTGTAAGCGAGTGGGCAATATTCAGGGATATTATCAATTGTTTTGAAGGGTTACAGTTTCGCCCTTCTTTTCCCTCTGGAGTCTCTTTACTTAGCCTTATCCACACCAAGGTGAATTGATCAAAATCAGTGAATGTAATATTAAACTGTGTCAGCAATGTTTCTAAAAATGTAGGTATATATTAATTATATTATATTAGAAAATCATATAGTAACAATACCTTGAAATAACTTAACTGATTTTAAGTTCCTTATTTTGTAGTTATCTCTATGTCCTAACCATGAGTGAGATGCCTCTATATTATGTATTTTTTCTGGTTCACCGACACCATTGTAAGATTGTACTACGTATCGTTTTTCTGTCCTATTGATAAATCACAGAAGTTTTTCAATTTTTTTCGTTTTAAACAGTTATTTTGCCTAAAATTCATAATTTATATTAATCTAAGTATTCGAATATAAATAACTTTCAACAGATAAGTGTTAATTAATCCATTTCAACATATTTTGTCTTAACTTACTACCTGTGGTCAGAGGATTAAAGATGTGTATTTTATTTGATATTATTACATAATCTACTTGTTAAATCATGTCTAAGTTGTAAGTTGAAACGAAAATATTATCTTGAAAAGTACTTTAGTAAGATAGGTATAATGTGATTTGTAATTGTTTACTTCATTGTATATTTTACTATAGTTAACCTTTTTAATACGTTTGTTAAACAATCTTTTGTAAACGACAGTTGAATGAACGGCTTCCTTGGCGATGCCCCTTTCCTATTGAAAATAATAATAATAACACTTACATGATGTGTTCTCCATTCCTCTACAAACAAAACTAAAAACAAACACACAGACGAAACTAAATAAAAACCTTTTAAAACGTTATTATACTTGCAGGTATGTGGGTAGATCGACTCGTGACAATTTAAAGGTTATAATATTGAAGAGCTTTCTTCTTTTTCTTTAGAAAGTCACTGGACGAGGTTCTTAAGAAATACATATGAAATATATAAAAAAATTTATGTAACAAAATTTACGTAATAAATATATATAAAAAAATGTTCATATTTATGTAGCAGAAATTACATCTTGAATACATATAAAATTAAATATATCAAATATATAAAACATTTTATAATATAAATGTTGAGAATATATAACAAAATTTATATAGATTTTGTTACACAAATACTACATAAAAAATATATAAACGTTTTATATAAAAATCATTCCTCCCCTGTTATATATTTTTATGTAACATATACATTTGTGTTTGCTGGGTTTGTCGCGGTTGATAGCAGCTGGGCCAAGTTTGCCGAAGATCGCTTGGTTGTCGGTAAATCAAGACAAATCAAAGAGATTTGAACGTGTTCTGAAACGTCTGTGTTGGCAATATTTGTGCCGGTCACATATTGGCTCTTGTTTGTTGCATTACTCGTCCCTAGATTCAGTCTAGCCAGTGCCGTTGTGTTGTTAGTAGATAAATACATGTCAACTTATTAGAACAACGAATCCACTTTTCGGTTTATGGAATTATATCAGGGTGAACCAATGTTTGATGATGAATTGAGACATGTAGGGTTACAGAAATCTGGCGGTTATAGGAAAAAATATTGCGTGTTAAATGAATGAAAGTAGCAGATATACAAGAAATAAACTCATAATTTATCATAATAAATACTGTAGTATGATACCTACTATGTTCTGTTTCGATGCATTGTTGTCATCCACCACCTTCTTTTTCGTCTAATCTTTTTCTTATTGATCGAAACATTTATTAACGTTAAATAATTAAAAAAAACAGATAGAGAAGCCACTGCTGTTAAAACTACAACAAGTTCCACTTCCGCCATCGTTCTGTATCCTACATTCGTCCAAGTTCGACAAAAATTAAATATATTGTTAATATGGCCATTGTGTGAGAAGCATAATTGTACACAAATGTTTCGATAAATGTTCGAACAAATATTTCGGCAAGTATATATAGTATATACTAGATCGACAAAAAAGGATACTTGACATCGTTTTAAAAAAGCCAGTTCGTTTTTAATTTTAATTACTTACGAAAATTAATCTACATTAAATTAATGGTATGATGTTGTCGTGTACAAATATTTGCTAATACTACTCAATTATTGAAAAAGATATAATAAACGTTCTGTTAAGTATCCGGTTATGGCCACCTCTCCCCTAACAATTCCCTTCCTTTGAGGCTGAATAAAATACTGTAAAGTTGAACGTGGACAATTTTAATTTATAGTAAGCCAAACCAACTTTTGTTTTTAATACTGCTGCAAATCGAACACTGCAGCACAAAATGAAGCATCACCCTTAGCCCATTTTTAATTATATTTTTAATATTTCTGGCCATCTCTCAATATTACTTTTCCGCTCAACCTATCTAATAAGCGAGAAAAGTATTGGTTTACCCCAAAAAAAGTAGGAATTATGAAAAAAAAAACTTTGAGTAATTTTCACGTTTTCCATCAAGAACAACACGAAAAAGTGGTTTTTAAAAATCCGGTGTGTATGTCGTCGTCGTTGTCGTCGGCCACTTTTCGTTACATGTCTTGTTAGCACGATACAGTGTGGTGGTTACTTAGCAAGTGCCCCTCGTATAGACTTCTGTAACCATATAACCATTTATCTTTGAGAAACACTTACCTCGTGAATCATTATTTAGGGTTGAATAAATAACATCGTTTAAAACTCACTGGGATAAATATAATTATAAACTACTAACACAGATTATTGATACACAATACATACGTATGTACTATTGAAAATAATAATACTGAATCATCCTCAATGTGTTAAACTTTCCTATTTATAGAGAGTATTAAAAACTAACGCAGTCAGTGGCCCGTACTCTTGACCTTGAAGGTCGTGTGAATACGATGTTTTACAAAACGGACGTGTTTTGTTATGCTTCACTTGTCCTTAATAGTTCGCTGGCCGCTATCCATATTGAAATTATTATTTACACAAATCTTACACGGTCTTTTCTTTTGATAATGTCTTTTTTCTGATAATGTCTTTTTGGGATAATCACAACAGCTTCCGCAGTGCAACAAGTCACCAACTTTATAATTGAATATTGTTCAGGACATCTCACAGATGAACCCTATTGATTTTTAGCTCACGAGAGCCAGTACAGCGAGTGCTATGGTACTCGAGGTACGACATTTTTGTCATTTTTTGAGAAATTTCAGTTTGTTATCACGATACAGCCTCCGGTGTGCAACAAGTCACCAATTCCATGATTGAAAATTATTCAGAACATTTTACAGATGGACCCTATTGACCAATTTTATGATTCGATATTATTGACGGCGTCTCAAAGATGAACCGTGTTGATATTCAGCTCACTAAAGCCAGTACAACGAGTGCTATGGTACTTGAAGTACCAAATTTTTGTAATTTTTTGTGAATTTTCAGTTTGTTACCACGATACAGCCTCCATAGTGTATAAAATTGACTTTTATGATCAAATATAATTCAGGACGTCTTATAGATGAAGCTCATTGATTCGTAGCTCACCAGGGCTAGTACAGCGGGTGCTATCGTACCTGAAATTCCACATTTTTGGTCCTTTTTGGAGAAATTTCGGGTTGTTAGTACGAGTGTATACAAGTGACCAATTTTAAAATTGGATATTTTTTAAGGTGCCTCATAGATGTACCCTATTGATTTTCAGCTGACTAGAGTGAATACAGCGTGTCCTATAAATCTAGATATACTACATCTTTAGTTACTTTTGGGGAAATTTTGGTTTGTTAGCACGATATTATACAAACGACCAATTTTATGATAGAATATTGTTTTGGGCATCTCACAGATGCGGAAAAGTAAGTTTAAATCTTTAAAACCGTTTATCTCCTCAATGTTTTTGATATTCTTCTTCTATTCATATTTTTCCTTCTAGAGAACTATTATTATAATTATGACAAACGTCACAGAGACCTTTTTTTGGGGAAGAAACATGACAAGTTGAATTCGGTTTCAAAAATGTGTCTATAAATAGCCTCTTCCTTGTTCAAAAGCATTACTTTTCCGCCCAACCTATCTAATATGCTAAAAAAGTTGGAATTTTGGAAAAAAAATTTCGTTACATGTCTTGTTAGCACGATACAGCATGCGGAGTGCAAAAAGTCACCAATTTTATGATTGAATATTGTTCAGAACATCACACAGATGAACCCCATTGATTTTCAGCTCACCAAAGCCAGTACAACAGGTGCTATAGTACTTTAAGTACGACATTTTTGTAGAAATGTCAGTTAGCACGATACAGCTTCTGGAGTATATACAAGTGACCAATTTTGTGATTGGATATTATTCAGGGCGTCTCAAAGATGAACCCTATTGATATTCAGCTCACTAAAGCCAGAACAACGGGTGCTATGGTACTTGAAGTACCAAGTTTTTGTCAGAATTATCATTTTGTTAGCACGATACAGCCTCCAGAGTGTATACAAGTGATCAGTTTTATGATTGAATATTGTTTATGGTATCTCACAGATGTACCCTATTGATTATCAGCTGACTAGAGCGAGTATAGCGAGTACTATAAATCCAGATATACTATATTTTTGGTTATTTTTGGAGAAATTTCGGTTTGTTATATAGCACGTTACATCTCCCGAAGTGTATACAAGTGACAGTTTTATTATAGAATATTGGTCAGGGCAGCATATTTCAAAACTGCACATTGATACGAAACCAGTAGCCAAGTGCGGCGCTGCTATTTGCTGGATTTCCACCGTCATTCCCTATGCGACTGCGACCGTTTTATTCGAATACGATACATAAATTGGTTCTATGCTGTCGCTGCCATTATAGAATTACAATAAATGACTAAATTATGTAATAATTTAGATTTAAGTAAAATTTCTATGAATATTTTTATGCAGGGTGATCCCATGGTATTCGTACCTAATTGAAGAAAATTGACATCCCTAAGTTGTAAACAACAGCAAGGAACATTTTAAGATCGAGTTTAAAAGACGGCAACTACACAATCCAGCGAATGGCAGCGCAGCATTTAACTACTGGTTTCGTATCAATGTGCGGTTTTGAAATATGCGTCAGGGCATCTCATAGAAGCAGAAAAGTTAGTTTTAAGATTTGAAACCATTTATTTTCTGTTGCTTCCACGTGCGTTTTCTGATTTAATAAAAAAACAGCATTAAGTGGTCGTTAAGTATTATTTTCAAATTTTTGGGTGTTTATGGCAAATATAATGAACAAAGATGCCAGGAAAATTGCGTCAAAGTGTATTGTAAAAAAGTGGGTACTAATGAGCTTACCACGATGTAAAGAATAAAACCATGATGATCAGAATAATGTACAATAAAGAACGTTCACTCAATCAAAGGAAAGTGGAAAGGCAGCGTAGGAATTTTATGGGCCAAAACTCTTTTGGTATAAGACTGCCAATGGTTTTTAAATGGTGTGACAAATATAGAAGAAGCCCGGAAAATATATCTTTTGTTGCCATATATTTTAGGATTATTTTCAACTCCATTTTTGGTGGCAAGTGCTTCACACATTACTGTGTCTTATGTCTTTAGACGGTCTTCAACTATCCCAAAGATCTCATTAAATATTCCCTCGGACATTCTGACATGATTTCCGTACTCCCCTTGATACCATTTCTCATGTCAATTAAACATTCGCATTTTCTTTTTTAACACAGTCACCGAGTAAATCATTCGACGCCATTTTATTATGGTGATCAATTTTTAATTTACGTGTGAACTTGAAATGAGTTCTTGAGCTCAAGTTTTGTTGATCAACTTAAATCGATCAACAAAATTCGGCCAGTGAGTCTTAATATTTTAACCGTCTCAATTATTTCGGAAACGACTTGCACGACTTTCATAAATTTGGATCATATTTACATTGTTGTAAGAACCCCAGATTTTCTGGAAATATGTTGTTGTTGTTAGTAGAAGTAGAATCACTCTATATATTTTTCCTTCTTCATATCCTTAGGTAAAACTGAATAAATATCATCTACTATTATCCATATTTAAATGACAAAATTGGTAATGTTCCTATGATTCGATTGCTTGAAGTATTGACTGCTTATATAATTTAGGAGTTTTTTATTCTAGGGACTTCCTGAGAGATGTAAAAAAAGACCTAATACTTCAGGTTCAAAAATAACTGACGAAGACACTAAATTGGAGAAAATATTGAGAAAAGAATTTGATGATTTATTTTTGCACGAAGATATTGTCGAAGTACACAATGTTCCTGTTTTTACCCGTAAGTAATTTAAGATAAATTGAAACAAGTATACTATTATAATTGTAATAATGTTCTAAAGAGGAATGGAATTTAATTAATACTTCCCACACGAAATATATCTTTTATTCTGGCCACAGATAATCCACAGATAGATGAGACACTGATTGTGGCGCCATCTAAAGAGCCTGTCTACTAAACAATTGAGTGATGTTGAAAAGATTTCTGTAGTTTTAGGTTTTGGCGGTATATTCAAATCTACTGTATTTTAATTATTTTATTTCAAAATAACCATTTATAGTCCATCATTTGACATTTCAGTCAATTTAACTCAATAATGATTAGATTTTGAGTTGAATTAAATGAAATATCAAATGATGAACCATAATGGTTGAATTGGGAAAATAAAACAATATTCATATAAACAGTTTATTTATTTTGGTATAAAAATACACAACAAATAATTTATTTCGCAAAGTACTTTTCTTAACAAACAGAATGACAATAAATAAACTATAATGTAAAAACAATGCAATGATTAAAAAAATAATTTGAGTAACATACATTCTAGATTGGAGTATTATAAAATTTTTAAATGATGTTAAATCAAGATAAAAGTAGAACATTATTTATGATAAGTTTATTTTAATTTATCTATTTATTATTACACTCGTATAAACACACAGAGCTGGACAAACTACTGGAGTTTGACTGCTACTTATTTAATCAAAAAAAGTGTAAGCAATGAGTAGTTAACTACTATTTTTGGCAACTTTTTATGAAAGAAATCATTTGAGTATAATTACTGTGAATGTTAGAACAAAAGTAATAAAAATATTTTTAAAGGAAAAGTTGTTGAATACTGCCCAGCTCTGTAAATGCAAGGTGCCAAGTAATTACATATAAGAGTGCTAAATAGCACTGTGACTGTACAAAATTTAAAATAATATATCTAACATTTCATTTCCACTTGAAACACATCTTTATTTCTTTACTAGAAGTATTAAATAGGTTTATAACACAAGCTTAAACCTAAAATATTGCATATTTGTATATTTCTACATTTAAAAGCATTCCGTTCTTATGAAATCATCGCACAAGGCAGTTTAAGTTACTCTGCAGCTCCTGTCAGTCTATGAATGTTGAAATGTTTCTTAAGGGCTCTTAAAAATCCCACCGTCTCGTGGAAGTCCTTTCTTGTCTCTGGTTGAGGTTCTACAAGTAAGCATACAAAATAACAACAATAAATAAGTAAACACACAAATATGTTTGAACATTTATATCAACAAAAGAAAACAAAATGCTCTCACTATTGAAATAATAAGTTTACACATGTTTTTGTACTAAGCCAAAAAAATTATCAAAAAATGTTTGAACGTTTAAATTTTTTTGGTTTTTTTGAATTCCTTTTTTGGAGCTTTCGATTTTTTTAGGAATTGTTTATTACTTTTTCCGCCCAACCTTTGTATATGCGAGAAAAGTATTGGTTTACCCCAAAAAAAGTTGGAATTTTAAAAATTTTTTGCGAGTTATTTTTACGTTTTCCATCAACAACAACACGAAAAAATGGTTTTTAGAAAAAAAAATCCTGTGTGTATGTCGTCGTCGTCGTTGTCGTCGGCCACTTTTCCTTACATGCCTTGTTAGCACGATACAGCCTCCGGAGTGCAATAAGTCAGCAATTTTATGATTGAATATTGTTAAGGACATGTCACTGATGAACCCTATTGATTTTCAATTCCCCAGAGCCAGTACAACGGGTGCTATGGTACTTGAAGTACGACATTTTGTCATTTTTTGAGAAATTTCAGTTTGTTAGCACGATACAGCTTCCGGAGTTCAACAGGTCACCAATTTTATGATTGAATATTATTCAGAACATTCCACTGATGAATCCTATTGATTTTCAGCTCACCAGAGCCAATACAACAGGTGCTACAGTACTTTAAGTACGATATTTTTGTCATTTTTGGAGAAGTTTCAGTTTGTTAGCACGATACAGCCACCGGAGTATATACAAGTGACCAATTTTATGATTGGATATTATTTAGAGCGTCTCAAAGATTAACCCTATTGATATTCAGCTCATTAAATCTAGTACAACGGGTGCTATGGTACTTGAAGTACCAAATTTTTGTCATTTTTGGAGAATTTTCAGTTTGTTAGCCTCCAGAGAGTATACTCTCTATAGAGTAATTTTAACAAATTTTAGTTGAATAATGATGTAACATCAAACATTTCATTTCATCGTATGTAGCAGTTACAAGGTTTGATGTTTGATGTTTTTTGACACCTTCTGTATATTTTTTTCTTGACGAGAGCTTTCAGAATGGTCTAATGGCTGAAAGCGCTAACCTGGAATTTTAATAAAATTACACACTCAGTACTCGTCTTTTTGTTCGCTCAATTTACATTTTAAAATGTCCAAATTTATAGCATGCTATATTGAATACAATAAAACTTACCATCAATTTTTGGTAATTTCCACTCATATGGGAAGGAAAATCAAACTGTCCTAATAACCTCTCTTGTCTTTCTCAAATCTAAAGAAATCAGTGTCATTCAATATAATATTTTTATTTCGTGATTTCATTTGCATATTAGATGTATAAATGTCAGTGTTTTAAATGAAACTCACGGTTTCTAGTTAATTCCACAATATAATAAAAGTTATTATCAATAACTTTTATTATATTGTGGAATTAACTAGAAACCGTGAGTTTCATTTAAAACACCAATATGAGCAGATTCTCCGAAGTAAGGGTCGAGACAGTTAATTTCATGTATAAATGTTATTAATATCATTTTCATTATTTTAAATTAGATCATTTTCCATAACATTTTCAATATTGCATAAATTTGATAAATCAGGTACTAAATCTATTTCATTATTCTCAATTTAGTTATTTTCTATAGTATTTTCAATCTTAAATAAATCTGACAAATCAGGTATAAAATCTATTTCATTTGCATTATAATTTGATTTTATACTTGATAAAGAATCAATAGCAGGTTTAACTTTACTTACATCTGTTTTGTTAATTAAATTTTTTCTATTGGTTTTAGTATCTGGAAAATATTTTAATTTTGGGTTTTTTATTTCTATGTATTCTAGCGGTTTATTTGAAATAATTATAATTTCTGCTACCTCGGATTTCTTTTCTGAGGAGCCTTCCGAAAATTTTGATTTTGTTCTTTAGCATACTTTTCCTCTGTAAAAACGAAATTTTCAAATTCCTCAAACGGATTAACTGTTTATTTCATTTCCTCTATTTCTTCCATTTCATCGTAATTATTGTTGTATAATTCCTCTGATATGAAATTTGACCATTGATTGTTATTTTGGAAGTAATTATTATTAGTATTTCTGAATCTATTATTATCATTATTATTATTACCAGTATTATTATTATTTCTATTTATAAAATTATTATTTCTCCTTGGAGAATCCGTAAAGTTTCTTGACGTTGTCGACATAGGTAAACTATGTACAGGTATTTGGTGTGGCCTGAAAACATTTCGTTTTGGACCAAATACTTGCGCATTGGTCGGATAATGTCGAGGTTGTTGTGGTTGTGGTTTTATATTAATTGGTTGGCTTGGAGAATTTTATCGTTGTTGAAAATGATGGTTATATTGGTTATAATTATTTCTAACATAATTTGGATAATTATCATTCTGATTTTCATTTTTATTATCATTATTATAATTATAAGAATTATTATTAAGTGACTTATAACTACTAGAATTTTTGAAGGATCTTGGCTCATTTAAATGACCGTATAATCTTTCAAAATTCTCAAATTCTTCGACATAAGCCATTGCATCCTCTAAAGAGTTGGGCTTTTTCAAATGCATAATATTTTTAAGGACACCGGTACATCCTGAAACAAAGGTGTTCAGTGCCGTCTTATCACAATGATTTATGTTGCATCTCTTATCATTTTCAGTAAGACTAAAGTAATTACTGATTCTCTGTATAATCTTGCTTTTCAGCAATTGAAGTCTAGCCCCGAAGTCAATTAAATTTTAATTTTTAAGATTTTAAGTGGCCTTGTTCGTGTAAGTTTCTGCACGATGCAGTCCAGATCTCAGATCTCTTCGATCTGAGAAACACTGTTTCAAGGCTTCCTTAATCTTTTGCCATGTATTTAGTTTCATACGGTTTCCTACCATGGCTTCAGCTTTTCCTATAATTTTTTCTTGTACATAATCCAATATATGGTTGTTTATTTCTACATCATTATATATCGCGTATGTATGAATTAATTTTTCACACTTGATTATAAATTTATTTAACGTATTACTGTTACCTTCGTATGGTTTAATATTTTCTAATTTTAATTTAAATAATTCCCAATTGAGGGTTTTTACAGTAGCGGTAACCATTTCGTTTATATTCACAGATGAAAATGAATTCTCAAAATGATTATTAGATTTATTATTTTCTTTAATATTTAATTCATTGAATGTTTCCAATACATTTTCCAATCCGTTCATAAAATAAATCGGCAGCAAGTATATTCAAAATCTTACAAACTATCTCTCCTACTCTTTTAAGAAGGTATGTAAAAGTAAAAAAAAGGAAACTTGGCACTTACAAGCGATTTGAAGGGCTCCGGTTTCTTCTTTCTTCGTAGATAGTAGATTCTGAAATCCGCGCTCAATGTTGAAACACCAAATCGTGAATTCTTTATACGAACGATTCGACAAAGTTTTTTCACGACCGCACAGATCCTACTGACTGCGCCAATTATAACTTTTTAACACCGAAAACTATTTTTACCTTTGTAAAATTGAAGGTAACATTTCGTTTGGCCGCATATTCTGCCGCCCAAACACTTTCGATCGAATTTAAGTCCGGGCGATAAGGGGGTAGCCTTAAAACTTGCAATCTATGACAAATAAATAATTGATCAATTTTATAAGTTTTATATTGGGGTTTGTACATTTTTGCAACGTTATAAAGATCCGGTTCTAACATTTGTTCACTGTAATATATGTTTTTTTCAGAAAGCCAGTTTTTTTATTGTTGTTTAGTCCAATCAGTCGTAGGTAATTTTTCATTTAGAACATTGTGATATGGGGCGTTATCAACTAACACAACAGCGTTTTTGGTAGGTTTGGAATACGTTTTTCTTGTACCCACTTCTCATAATTTTCGTACGCCATTTCGTTATGATAATCTCCTGTTTTTGACTGGCAGGTCCACATGATACCAGCATTAGGTACAAAACCAGTTTCACTTCCTGCATGCTCAATGATGAGCCTATTACCTTTTGAAACGGGTTTTCTTAATCCTTCGTTACTCTTGTCGCTACATCCTTTAAGGTGCGTGTGACATGAATGCATGAATGTTTCATCCATGTAAATGATAGGTTTGTTCTGTTCTCTGCACTTTTTTATGTTTCCTAAATATAGTAGGCGTAAATGTCTGATTTCGTGACTTTCCATTAACAAACTTCTGTTGTTTTTCATGTTGGTCCAACAAAAACCCAAAGAATGTATTTGTTTCCGCAGAGATTCGCGACTTCCTGCGAAAGGAAAGGTTTGGTGTACATTTCTTAACGTGGGTACTTTTTTCTCGGATATGTGATAATTTATTATGCATCTTCTAAGCACAGTTTTGTCGAAGTGATCCATACGAATACTGGACGTTCTTTGTTTTTTAGTTGGCACATCAGTGTCAGCATTACTTTCTGCCAGAGCTTCTTTTTTAATACGGGAAAATGTTCTTTGGCTAAGTTTCATAGCAGCGACTCGTTCAATTACCTGACAATAAAATAAGTCGATATTAATGTTTTAATAAAAGTTTTACTCATGTGTATTTTTATACCAATAAAATGAGGAAGTAGTTAAATTTGTTTTCAGTGACCGTTCTTTGAAATAAAAATTTTTGTCGTGGTTTTCGGCCATTTAAAAAAAGTAATAAATTTAAAAATACTATATTACGTTTCAGTTCATTAGTTGTTTTAAACGATCTTTAGATTTTAGTTCAAACATATTTCAATATGACCAAACCGCAACTGTAACTGAAATCGGAAGATGATTCAAAACAAATAATGAAACCGAAACGTAATAGAGATAGGTATAAAATGAGTATAATAATTATAATTATAAGCTAAAAACCTATTACACAACCCCGGTAATCACACTTTTCTCTGAACTGTACTGTCGAAACGAAGCTTACGAATTCTGCCAGCGAAGTGAGCTCTTGCAATCCGCATACGTCTTTGCTGCGGCGCATCGGAAGTTGCCAAACTTCCGACTGCCAAAATTAATTTGCCAACCTGTACCTCAAGATTTGGTTCAGCGAGTGAATTATTGTCGACTTATCTTACGTCGGGATATTCAGTTTCAAAAGAAAATTCTTTCTACTGTTTAAGCTTGCTTTGCTCGTAGGGTTATTACAAATATTATAAACTATCATGAGTATTCAGATGAAAACGTGGGTTTAAGATTAATGTTTGGGTCGACCTTATCGATCATTATTTGATTGGACCAGTTATTTTACTAAACCGGCTAACTGGCGAAACTTATTTAGAGTTTATCCAAAATACTCTTCCGGATTTATTTGACGATTTGCCATTACGGTTGAGATTGAAACATTAGTTTATACATCATGGAGCACCACCTCATTTAAGTGTTAATGAAAGAGACTTTTTAAACCGCCAATATCCAAATAAGTGGATTGGACGAGGAAATACTTTGTCCTCAAGATTGGCCTCCCGGCTCACCGGACCTCAATAAATGTGATTAAATTCTTTGGGGGGCGTTAAATGAGTCTTTTTATTCTTTTTCAGTCCCGAGAAGTATTGTGGAATCACATTGCAGACAAATACAATATAAGAAAAAATGATCATCAGCTACTGGCCAGAGTCGACTTCAATAGAAACATTTTGTGTCTAAGACAAAATGGTCATCATTTTCAGCAATTTCTTTCAATTAAAATGTTCATGTTCTTTCTACAATATTATTATTAATTTGGGTTTCCATTAAATTGTTCTTATTGAAATGTATCTATTAATATGATAAATCTGACAACATTTTATACAAAATTACAAGACTAATAAACGTTTTAGAATCAAATTATCCATGGTATGAGAATAACATTTTTCAAATGAACTGACAGATAAAAAACTTCTGTGAAATTTTAAGGTTAGGTCACCCCAAATTAACCCCCCAGAATGGTCCCATCGTCTTCTACTTACTATCATCACTTAATGCCCTCAATAGTCTCATACAGTACACCAACTTGAGTATTTTTAAGTTAAAGGCTTGCAACGAAATTGATTTTTTTCGAAATGGGCCCTACTTTGAGGCCCTATAACTCCTCAGGGATGCAGCTTTGTATAGAGGTAAATTACCCCCAATCGTCGTATTTTTAGCTCCCCTATACTCTTCTGCTCTGTGTCGATGCTTATGCGGGACAACCTGTATATAAATAAACGCTGACGTTGCAATGTCTATTTTATTGTGTTAGAAGTTTCAAGGCCTGTAACCACTGAAACGTTTTTATTGTAGTCAACAACGCCTACAAAAAATCTAATGTATTTTTCTTATTTTCCTTAATAGAACTCCACCAGTGGGGGCGTTGATTTAATACAATACGTGCCAATGCCAATTTATATTGTACCAAATATGTAACAACGTATATTTTCAGCAACGAAGGTATCTGTGTTCGTGGAAAACGTAACTCCAATGGATATTAAATGTAATATGGAAGTGAATAATTTCACAGTTAAACAAAATTTTGATCATGTAGCGGTAAGACTTCGTTTAAAAAAGAATGGTGAGTATTATTGTGAACTAAAACATTTCTGTTTTTCATTTTACCAACAAAAATGTTATTCCGGCTCACTCTGGCCTAAAACTTATTTCATCATACCTACATATCAAAATCATATTAATGTTATAACAAAAGAGGGGAATATTCTCGGTATAAAGATAAACGCAGAAAAAAGCAAAATCAATGGTTGTTTCCAATAACTCAAACGGGAGTACCATCATAATTATATTTAAGAGAGAGAGAGACATAGCTTCATTGTCATGAAAATTTTTAATAATTTTATGGACAAAGCGACATAAGTTGAAAATATAAAAAATACCGACTATACTAACAGTACAAAACATAATATATAAAATATAAATTTAAATTAATAATTACAATACCATGTCAGCATCGTACATCATACCAAATATTGAACTACCTCAATGTAACTCAAAAGTCTAGGGGTACATTGCAGAATTCTGGTACTCAATAATAAAGTCTCTCAAGAAGAAAATTAAATGTATTTGCCACTTTTAATTCTAAAGGTAGCTGATTGAATAGTTTTTTGGCATTGAAGGGGATCGAATTTTTTACCAGATCAGAGGTGGGTATTATTAAGTAAATATCGACATTTTTTCTTCTAGTAGGGTAGCTATGAATTGGTCTCTCAGTTAAATTGTGAAAGTGTTAGCGAACCAAACACAAGGATTCAAAAATGAATAGAGCGGGAAGAGTTAAAATTTTGTATTTTTTAAAATGGAATTCGCAATGTGTCCTACGCCTTAAACCACAAATGTAACGAATAGCTCCTTTTCGTAGTTTGAAGATAGATGCGAAGAGGTGCAAACTACAAGAACCCCAGAAAAGCAAACCATAGCGTAGGTGCGATTCGAACAAAGAGTAGTAAATTGTTAAAGCAGTACAAGAGTCAAGCTGTTTAGACACAGATTTAATGGCAAAACAAGCAGAGGATAATTTTTTCGCTAAAGTGTCTACATGTATAGACCATTTGCACCGTAAATATGGAGACGAAGAAACTTAATCGAATTTGAAGATCTTATTAAGTCATTGTTAAGTTTGATAGGGTGCAAAACTCCTTTGTATGAGAAAACTAAAGTTACCTCAGCGTAAAAACAAAGCCCGTTCAAGTCAGACCAGGACTTAATAGTAATGAGATCTTTGCCTATGGTAGAATGTAATGTTCGTATATCTGAATTGCTCCAGGTTTCACTAGTATCGTCAGCAAATAAAGTGAATTTACAATTAATTCGTAAGTTTGTGACATCGTTAATGAAAACCAAAAAAAGAATTGGACCTAAAACTGAACCCTGGGGTACTAGTCTAAGAGCCAGTGAACGGATACCTGTATGTATTTGACCAGACCTGGGTTTCTGTACATTGAGGCCACTATACCTACCGTACATGAGATTGGGACTCACTAAGCCCAAAGTGGTGGACGCGGCGAGTGCGCAGGTAAGACAGGTATCGATTTTTGGTTATTTATAAATGCATTTGACCACGTCTGCCATTTTGATATTTGAAAATGTATTATTATTATTAATGGAAAATAACAATGGCAGACCATTATCACGCGTTTAACATTGTGGCAGACAATTTTGAAAATGTTAAAAAAAAATTTTTTTGAAATTGATTGACGAGATCTGCCATCAATATATTTTATTTATTATAGTCTTAAAAACTTATATTGATAACGGCAGACGAATTCATTGCGTATAAACATCAGCAGATAAAAAGCCACTATTGGGTGTAATCTTTTACATCGATTAAAATGCTTGCCCTCAATGAAACTTGAAACTGATCCACTAGCCAGCATTTCGCTTTCAACCATGATGGTTGTTAAACCACAATCATTAATGAATTTCCCGATCGCCTTGAAATATGACATCATGATATGAAAAGCACCCAAGTGTATAAAAAGTTCTTGGGAAGTTTTACTTTCTGTAGCTTGGATTTGCAGTGCAATTTTGGCAATAGCTAAGTCGTAAGTCAGCATGTACTCTTGATTCAGTTCTTGCAAGACTGACATGGATTGTTGCATAGTTGCCAACACTACTGCATTGCTTGTTGGTGAGTCATTAATTGGAGTCAAATACGAAATTAATTGTTGTGAAGTATCATCAATCATTATTTTACTGTTAAAACCAGTCCACATAGGAGTATCTAACAGTCTAAAAGCATGACTTAGCATCCAAACAATGTCAATCCGCTCGTAAAGACTCTTATGTACAATAATATTAACCTCTTCTTCATTTTCAGTTTGAATATTGGTAGTTTTTTTTAGTTTTTTAGAACACTCTGGTAACTCATATTCAATAGTTTCAAAAGATCGTATTCGACGTTTATTATGTGTAACGACTTCAGTTTCTTCTTCTTCAACATTTTCTTATTCGAGGTTGTGATCAATGTTTTGGTAAATAATCCCAACCGTATCATGCAGAGTGTCTTTACCATTTTTGGTATCAACAAACCGGTCGAAATTATCAAAAGCCATGCCTGTCGAAAGATTTTCATTTTTATTAATTGCCTCTGCACACATTCCAGTACGTGAAACTGATGAATACGTAGCTTATGTTTCTAGCTCCTCGATAGCATTATAACTTATACAATGACCGTAACGATTTATTATATCGATAACCTTACGGCTACTTGTGATACTTTTTAATGCCACACCTGAACAAATGTGCTTAGAAGTCTTGATGCTGCCATTGTAAGTCATATAAATTATGTCCTGTGACAGAGAATTTACATGACGTTGAAAACTGTCACAATTCCTGCGTTTACGACTGTAACCTCCAAGAATTGATGAAAAAAAATCTGCAATCATTGGTGGTGTTGAACATTCAGCTTTAATTAGTCGTTGGCCACTTAAATAATCAGGTAATTTTGTTTTAGTTATTCCTAAAATTTCTTCTCTCAAAATGGCAGCAGCTGCTTGCAAGGTGTCTTGGTCTTTTAAGTGCGCAAATAATGAGTCATCAATAGTTGAAATGGCTTTGGGAGCAAGAACTTTTTTTCTGTTCGACACCAAAATTTGAATTTTATCACCAAATTTCCGGTGGATCTTCTCTTCCAAATAGTGTGTGGTAAATATTGATGTTGCATCTGAGCCTTCACTCAATTCTTTAAACATGTCGAGATACTCTTTATGTAAATATGAAAAAGAATAACAACGTACCCGCTTTATGACATTTTCTTCAATTAAATTACAAATTTCTTTATAAACAGTTTCATGTATTTCTCGAGATATGTGCCATGAAGTACGGACAGGACTTTTCACCAATGATCGTTTTTGATTCCTGAAATTTTGTCGACAAATATCATGGTAATATACTTCACGAGAGGAAAAATTTTGTATTTTTGTCCAAGTTTCATTATAAATTTCAGTATCTGGCTTCAATTGTGATAATATGCTCATTTGAAATTGATCTTTGCTTGAAGTACGCAATGGCTCATTTTTAGACTTGAACTGCTTTTTTTGCAAAAAAAAACCAAAATTCAGGTTTACTGAAGCCGCGGTATCGGGAGTCTGAACCGTTGATGATTCTGTGGAATCTTCCAATGGGCTTTCCTCGATCGGCTGATCTACTTCGGCGTCAATATTTTTTTCTACAACTTCATTTGCCTCAGAAACATTCACGTCACTCAAAATAGAATCTTCTACCATGTTATCATCAACTATTGGGCTATCAGCTGATGTTGATGGTTGTTCAGTGGCAGACTAGGACGTACTCTGTAATGGAACTTTTTTATTGGCATCTGTTGAAAAAAAAATTTTTTTTAAAGCTGTAAACGTCCTGTAACAACTACTATGATATCCTGAATCGAAAATTTCCTTCGGTAAATTTATATCATTGTACTTTAATTTATGAAATTTTCGTAACCTCCAAATTTTTTGACATTTCGCCATAGTCTCTTCCGAAAATATTAATAATTTTTCACTTTTTGACGTGCCACAAAAAACACACTGCACTTTTTCTTTTTCATCCGCCATAATCTCAAATATATTAAATAGATAATAGTCAAATTAACAAAATAAAATAAAGCAACACTACGTATTTTATAAAATTCACGAAACACGAGGCATCTGTGTGAAGGTTGACAAATAAACTAAGAACATCTGGAAAAAACAGTTAGGGTAGGGGTTATAACAGAGCCCTCTCATGTATAAATCCTACATTTTTTGAATGGTAGTAGCTATGAGAAAAAATACTATAGGCTAGAATGAGTACAATAGTAATACATTGGAGAAAGAAAAAAGATAGCTATATGCATACATCTGACCGGGTAGTATCTCAGATTTTTTTATCTGCTGATGTTTATACGCAATGAATTCGTCTGCCGTTATCAATATAAGTTTTTAAGACTATAATAAATAAAATATATTGATGGCAGATCTGATCAATCAATTTAAAAAAAAAATTTAAAATTTTCAAAATTGTCTGCCACAATGTTAAACGCGTGATAATGGTCTGCCATTGTTATTTTCCATTAATAATAATAATATTTTTTCAAATATCAAAATGGCAGACGTGGTCAAATGCATTTATAAATAGCCAAAAATTGATACCTGTCTTACCTGCGCACTCGCCGCGTCCACCACTTTGGGCTCAGTGGGTCCCCATCTCATGTACGGTAAGTATAGGGGCCTCAATGTACAGAAGCCCAGGTCTGGTCAAATACATACAGGTATCCGTTCACTGGCTCTTAGACTATACACCATAGCTAACTTGTGAATTTTTCCAAACTTTACCATTTGCTCGTACCCGTTGTTTTCTACATTCTAGGTAAGATTCAAAACATTTTAAAGGAATACCAAGGATGTCATAATATTCTAGTTTGTTTATCAAAATTTCATGATGAACACAATCGAAGGCCTTCGCGAAGTCACAAAAAACCGAAGCCGTGATAAGTTTATTATTGATGGAGGTATATATTTAATTAAGAACAGAAAACATTGCGTCATTAGTACATTTATTAGGTAGGGAACCGAATTGTTGGAATTTCAAGATTTTCTGTTTGAAAAGAGAAGACAATAGACGGTTTTTCATGTCTTTCGATTATTATCTTCGATAAGATTGGTAATAAGGCAATAGGACGATAGTTACTAGTATTATGTTTTTCGGCACCTTTGTGGAGGGTAGCAATTATAGCTGTTTTTAGACAGTTAGGAAAGAGACCTTTTTCAAAAGATTAATTGATTAGAGAACATAAAACGTTAATAACTGCATCTGGAATATTTGAAATTACCTATCAATGCTACAGGAAGTTTTGTTTTGAATGCTGAGTATGGTTTGCTATAGCTCAAATTCATCTATTGGTCTAACGAAGAAACTATCAGTGATTCTTTTAGAAGGAACGAGGAAAGAAAGAGCATCGCGAGTTGAAGATATTTTTAGAGCTAATATTCTTACTAACGTTTACGAAATAATGGTTCAAGTTGGTCTGGGTCGAGTTCAATGAAGTTACAGGAACGAGTTTTGTTCCTTAAATCATTGATAACAGACCAAGTTTCTCTCGAAGAATTTTTAGCTATAGAAATGCGATTGTTATAATAATTTTGTTTAATAGATTTGATAGTTTTCCGGTACAATATTTTATAGTTATTGATGTAATTGAGTATGTGAGGATTTTCTGTGAAGTTTTTAATGTACATGAGTGATCTCATATTCTTAGATGAAGCACATTTTATAGCGTTTTGTGCTTGAGGTGTTTTAGTATGGCATTTTATATTTATATAATTTGGTATTACCTCTTTTCTAAGGCATTCTTGGTTAAACCAAATGTTTTGTGATTCTTTGTAACGTTTTTGTAGGAACTTCTGGTACAGTCGGGTCAAATCTTCTCTCCCAACCAAGAATGCTTTAGAAAAGAGGTAATACCAAATTATATAAATATAAAATGCCATACTAAAATACCGCAAGCACAAAAAGCTATAGAATGTGCTCAACGAGTATGGCTTAGAGAAGAATGTAAAAAATGGCTGAAAATAAGAGACTCCTTAGACCAATACATAGAAGCTGTACACTCCATTCTGAACTCACGTTCCAATTACATCCAGTAGAATTTGACTGTATAGATGACAGAATCAGAGAAAGTGTCAGCACGATGAAGCACAAGAAATTTAAGAAACAAGAACAAAAACTGCGGAAACTTGAACACACAAAACATAGAATTCAATACTCTAAACATCATGAAACACATACCAGCACACTTTGCACCACGATTTGAAAACCTTTCAGACACTAATTTTGCAGATCGTGAAATAGAATTTTTAAATAAAGGTTTAAAATACAGCATACCGCCAAAATTTACGAAAAATATCAAACAAATAATAGCTACAGAATTTGAAATAGTTTTAAAATTCAACTCAAAAAATTTTCTTTATGAAAAATTGAACATTGTCAATTTATTCAAAAATATTTAACCGCCAAAAGTTAAACGTCAAACAAAAAATGAAATTACAGTTTTAAATTCAATCAAAAAGAAAGTAGAAAATAATAACGTAACAGTTACAAAATCTGACAAGGGGAACGCCACTGTCATGTTGACAACTAAAAATTATAATTCAAAGATATATAACTTTATAGAATCTAGCGATATACAAGTTTTTAGAGCAGACCTAATAAAAAAGTTATCTAATAATGTAAGAGATATTGTCAATAATTTAAATTATTTTTTAAGTGATTACGAAAAGAAGTCCGTAGTTAGTAAAAATCCTCATTCTCCACAATTATATGGAACCGGTAAATTACATAAAATAGCGAAGCCAATTAGACCTGAAGTTTCTTATGTTAATACTCCTAATAATATATTAGCAAAAAAACTTAACAATATACTCAATAGTTACGGATACATATCTAAATACTCAATTAAAAATTCAAAAGAACCATATAAAAAATTAAAAGTATTTAAATTACAAGATAAATTTAAACTCATTTCATTTGATGTTACAAATATGTTCACTAAAATTCCTCCTAAAGAACGTCTAACACTTGTACGAAAATTACTAGAAGATAAAAATATTAATCCAGGAATAATTTCTTTATTGTATGTATTAATCAAAATTGTTTAAAATATATCTGAACGGACTTTTCTCATTGAGTAACAACGGAAATATAATTGGATTTGCAGATGATACAGCTATCTTCTATAAAGCAGATGACTGGGACTCACTGAAGGATACGGTTGAAAGGGAGTTTTCTACGATAAAATGTTGGTTGGATAAAAGATTATTAACGGTTAATATTGATAAAACACATTAAATACAATTTTGTTGTAACTTAGCTGGAATGCCTCCATTCGATCACTTGGTATTCAGGAATGAAACACCCTTCCACATCCTCCCCGAAAACAAAAATTAAATATTTAGGAATAATAATTGATATGCATATGAAATGTGATTTACATATAAAGTATACTGTCAACAAATTGAGAACTATTTTATAATAAATTCAGGAAACTTAAAGAAATCCTGCCACTGAAGCCCCTGAAAACTTTATATTATTCACTAGTAGAAAGTCATATTCGTTACGGAATATCGGTGTGGGGAGGGGGAAACTTTGAATACTCACAAACATTCTATCGAAGTTATGCAAAGGCGCTTCCTTAAATTAATATTTTCTAGAGGCAGCAGATGTTCTTCTGATATTCTGTACACTGAAACTCAAATTCTAGATATGAGACAGTTGTATTTTCTATGCACAAGTATCAAATATCATGCAAATAAGCATACAGCTTTACTTCCCTTCCATCAATACAACACTCGCCAAAAAGATCATTACGTTACTCCCCTGATGGTTAAGGTCGCTGCTCAGAGATCATACTCTTTTTTTGCTCCAAAACTGTATAATATTATTCCTGAAACAATAAAATCAATAAAAAACAATAACCACTTTAAAAAAGAACTGAAAAAACACATACTTCAAAGTACCTAAGAGAATTGAACTTCAGCGAATATTCCATTAGATAATATAGAAACTCAAGATAATACAAAAATTACATACCTTTGCTAAATCGTCGGCTTGGAGTTTTGAGATTTCTTATGTCGAATTGTGCTGGTTTTCCTATTTTAATGTTTATCTGTTTGATAACGAAGTGCATCTGTATTTATTGTTGTTTTCTCGTGTAACTAGTAACTTTTACCTTTTAGCTCTCCGTGTGTGTGCATGTATATCTATGTATGTAAATGTGTATTTTTGCTCGTCTATTTGTATAAGACTGTGTTTTACATTTTACATTTAGATAGGTCTATCATCATTGATTGAAACTTTTTAATATTCATTGCGATACATTGTTTAATTTAATTAGTTCTCGAAACAAGTGTTTTACGCTTATCGAGTATTTTTTTATTCACAGCTGAACTTTATATTTTTTACTTTGTATTTGTATTTTGCTGATGTGAATAAATATTATTATATTATTTCACATTCCACAATAAGATATATATTCAAAATGAAGGTTTACCAATGGGAAGCCTTATGTCACCAATTTTGCCAAACATTTTTATGGACAGTCAAGAAAGAAAAATCTTTGACAGTTATATATCAAAAAATGTCTTATTTTGGCATAGATATGTATATGACATATTAGCTTGTTTTATAAGTAGTGAACGACAATTAGATATATTTTTCAACCACATTAATAATTTACACCCAACATTTAAATTCACATTAGATGTTGAAGAAAATAACTCAATCAATTTTCTTGATTTAAAAATTCAAAGAGTTAGTAATAATAATAATAATATTGTTCATTCAAGGAATACAATACAATACAATTTACAAAGTAATTATTGTTAAAAATACATGAATAAACATAAAATCACTGATTAATAATTAACACCCAACAATTAAATTTACATTAGATGTTGAAGAAAATAACTCAATCAATTTTCTTGATTCAAAAATTCAAAGAGTTAGTAATAATAATATTGTTTATTCAAGGATTACAATACAATACAATAAACAATTTACAAAGTAATTATTGTTAAAAATACATGAATAAACATAAAATCACTGAAGCGCCAAAAACACTTGTACGTGATATTTTCACATAATTAAAAATACACTTATAAAACATCACAAAATATAAAACAGACATACAGCCACCTTATTAAAACTATAGATAAACACCCACTTCAGCATACATAATTATTGGGAATTTAATTGTCTGAATTAGATAAAATCAAAAATCGGTGAAACAGTCACAATAGGGTAAATTGACCAAATCGGGAAAATTTTTTCTTTATAATTCAAAGTGATAGAATCAATTAGATTCCTAATATCAAATACAAAATTTAAGGTCGACTAGATTATTGAATATTTTTCTGTCAGTATTGTACATCCATTCCTTTATAGAGCGTTTAAATGTTCTATGGTTATTAATGTTTCTCAACTTGAGAGGTGAAATATTATAAATTTTTGGAGACAGAAATTCCACTGAGCGTTAACCGATTATTTTCTCACATATTGGAATATTGAAGTTTTCTTTTGCTCTCGTGTTGTGACAATGTGAAACTGGTTGTACTTTTATTTTATTTCTATGTATATTTGTGATTATCTTTTCTCAGAAAATTTGTCTCACATCAAATATTTTATTTTGTGAAAAAAGTTTGTCACTAGAAAACCTTATATCTTTTTTATAAATGATTCTCAGTATCCACTTTTGTAATACATTAAGACCCTGCAAATTGCTTTCTGCTACACCTCCCCAACCTAGGGTACCATATTGCAACTGAGATTGCATCAACGAGAAATACAAAATTTTAAGGTTTTTCAATGTCAAGAAATCAGTCAAGAATCTGAATTTAGTCAGCAGACCTCTCAATTTATTTTTGACGTTGTTTACTTGTAAGTCCCACCTTAAATATCTATCTATTACAATTCCTACGTATTTGATTCGTTCTTTTCCAAAAATTTGTACTTGGTCATCAATTATTAATGGTCCCAGATCAGGAAGGTGATTGGAGTAGGATGTGAACGGTAAGTAACTTGTTTTTTGGCTGTTTAGAGTTAATTTGTTATATTTGAACCAGTTGCATATTTGTCTTAAATCCTGTTCTGCTAATACTTTGAGGCCTCTTCAGCTTTCACCCTCATATATTATGGCCATATCATCTGCAAAACTGACTATTTTTCCTGATGTTTGAGAATACAATAAACTATTTGTATAAATCGTGAATAATAAAGGTCCCAGGACTGTTCGCTATGGAACACCACAAGTTGCCGTCCTGGAACAGCTTGAAACTCCGTCTATACTCACTATTTGTTTTCGCTGTGATAAATAGTCTTTTAGTTTCTCAGTTTCTCTAATAAACATTTATGACAAACGGTATCGAAGGCTTTTGATAAATCCACAAATATGCATATGACCGGGACTTTTTTATCTAACGCCTTATATAATTGCGATGTCAGCTGTAATATGGCATCGTCAGTAGAACGCCCTTGTACTTGATTATTCAATTTACAAAAAACCAACACACTGATGTGACCATCCCATATAGTTCAAATCACCCCATGTCACATAAATTGACAGCATATAATTCGATGATACATAGAGAATTTTCAGTTCGTATGAACAAATTTTGATAGATAAATTAATCTAATTAAACAAATAGCAATATACAACGATTATCCATTACACATGATAAATAAATCAATTAATAAAAAAGTGGCGTTAAAACTAATATTTCCTTAACAAACTAACGGAATAAAAAATTATAAAACCATCACATATGCAGGTAATATTCCTAATAATATTTCAACGATAATATCTTTAGCTACAAATACAATTTCTTTTAAAACAGAAAGTAACGTAAGTACAAGATTGTTAAATGTAAAAACAAAAATATCCCCATTAAAGAAGTCTGGTATATATAAACATAAATGTCCAGAATGTTATGTAGTATATTTGAGTCAAACCCTCAGAAATTTTGGAATCAGATACAGTGAACACTTACGGGTATACAGATTAAAACAACCAGATAAATCCCACTACGCAAAACATCTACTTGACACCAATCATTCATATTTGTGATAATAAACAAAAACTGGATTACCTCGAAGAATTGGAAATTAGAAGACACTTAAGAAACCCACAATATGAAGTCGCCAATGAACAGATAAATCTAAGGAGTTCTCCACTTTTAAACTGTCTTCTTAAGTGATAATTGTAAAGATCAGCACATATATTTTTCCTGGTTTTCTATATCATTGCACAGTTATACTGATCTTAATTGGAAAAATATATCCAGGATATCTCCATAGGGCTAATAATATCTAAGCTTTAATATTTGTACTATCGTTCTTCTTCTTTTTTCTATCAACATTTATTAGGTCAATACCTAGGTAGGTCACTTCTTGGTCTAGCCAAAATAATTATGGAACATCAGGTAGGCATTAAATAAAATGTAACTTCTGTCATTCTGACGATGATATTTATATCGAAGCAATTGTCAATTTTCTTGGAGTTTTAAAAAATTTTCATTATAGCGTGGAATTACCTAGAAACAGTAAGTTTCATTTGAAACAGTAGAACCATTCTAAATTCACTGTTCTTAAAACTAAGATAACTAAGATAACTACGATAACCAAAATAACTAAGATAACTAAAATAACTAACATAACTGAGATAACTAAGATAATTAAGATAACTAAGAAAACAATGATAACAAAGATAACAAAGATTTCTAAGATAACTAAGATGACTAAGATAACTAAGATAACTAAGATAACTAAGATAACTAAGATAACTAAGATAACTAAGATAACTAAGATAACTAAGATAACTAAGATAACTAAGATGACTGAGATAACTAAGATATCTAAGATAACTAAAATAATCAGATAAATAAGATAACTTGGATAACTAAAATAACTGAGATAAGTAAGATAACTAAGTTAACTAATATAACTAAGATATCTAAGATAACTAAGATAACTAATATAACTAAGATAACTAAGATAACTAAGCTAAATAAGATAACTAAGATAACTAAGATAGCTAAGATAACTAAGATAACTAAGATAACTAAGATAATTGAGATAACTAAGATAACTAAGATAACTAAGATAACTAAGATAACTAAGATAAATAAGATAACTAAGATAACAATAAACGTGTAAACAAGTGGATACATTTAAATGTCTGATATGCTGGATAATAAAATATCGGAATCCTGAAACCGAAATACGTTGTCCCATAGAAAACGAAGCGCCTTCGAACAAATCAAAAATTAGCATACAAAAAATTAAATCATCTGCTTATAGTTTCCATTTTAAAAAATTGAGGATTGTAACTGTTACCCCGAGAGAGTTGAAGGTAGTGATAATATTTCATCCGTTCTCTTATCAGCTTAATTATTTTCTGTTATCGTTCCCGTACTAGACTGAATTCTTTGTGATGATGAAAACTGGGCTTCCCTTTGGTTTCAATTTAGATCCCATAGAATCAGTAAGTAATTAATTCAAATATGTTTTGTTTATACTAATTTTAATTGGTAGAGGATATATGGAATGACCTGATGGGTACCAAATTTGGGATAGTGGTGCAACCTGGAATTGATCATGAAGAAATTGAACCTCACTCGAGTACGAGGCTAGATTTTTGGATTTACGCAAATACTTTTGGAATCTACACCGAAGAAGTTGTTGTAGAAATAGCAGAGCTACCGAGTTATTATTTTTCTTTATTAATAGAAGTGATTGGATGCCCCATACAAGTGCCCATTGCCTTGAATAGCATCACGAAAACTCCCACTATCAGGTACAGATATAATTTTTGATAACTTTAGAGATAAATATTTAGTCAATCTTCTGCCTTTTTGTCGCAAAATTTGGGATGTTCTTGGAGTTGAGGTTTATTCTTTTGCTTCGACTATTTCTCTAAATATGCTTCTTTTCGTTGTCAGATCTCTTGCATCATGCCATTTCATCTCTCCTTTGCTAACGCTGCCTCTCATCGTTTCATGGTCTTTTACTTACATTATTTCCTAGTGTTTTTGAATCATACAATGTCTTGTTAGTTTTTCATTTGGCATACTACATACATGACCATACCGTCTTAGTTGTTTTGCTTTAAATTTGGTTTTATTTTTAAGTCACTCCTACTTGTCTCATTTCTGATTCTTCTTTCATGTTTTATTTTCTATTTTTCTCAGGTATCTCATATTTGAAGTATTTTTTCTGAATTTGATTTTCTTTGTCGGTGTCTACAATGATTCTCGTCTCCTTAGGAATGTTGACTCCGTTGAATTATATATTCTTTCTGTTCTTTTCAGCCCCTCATGTCGATTTACTGCTTTTATCCTTATCTCTAAAATACCCAACCTGATCTATTTTTTGTCCCTTCATTTTGATGTTGTATATTCTACTTACTATTATAATACTTTTTGTTTTGCTTTTATTCTCACATTTATTTTTGATTCAGTTTGTTTATATTATATTGTAAAGTTTTCTCCAGTTTTCTAGTTTTAGGTTTTCTTTTCATTTTTGCTCTATGTCATTTATTACATCATCGTATACACATAAACATGGAACTGGGATAATATCACATTCTTGTTCTTCTCTTGGAAACCCAGATTTTGTATCATTAGTTCTCTTTATATTTCTATTGTTAATACTATTTTATTATGAAGATTAATTGAAAACATACATGATATTAATTCTATCAAAAAAGGAGACGAAGTGTATCACTTGGCTGCACACATTGTAAACTATTCTCACATGATTCATTTCAACTATGGGGAAAACATTTTTTAATGTGAACCAAGTAATTACTGTTTCCACCCAAACTTTTTCCAACAGATTCAAAGAAATTTTTTGTTTCATTGTTCAAATTTAAAGGACTAACGTCATAGTTTTGAAAAGTTATTAATTAGTCTTAAGTAAAAACAACTTACTAACCTTAACTTACAGACGTGGCCAGTCAAAATAATGCCTGTTTAACAGGTGGTGCATTTTCATACTTCAAACACCTTTGTAAGTTGAGCTTTGTATAGTTTGACATATAACTTAGTAATAGCACTCAAATATTTTTTGTTTAGGGTTGGTACAATTCCCGTCAATGCACCGGAAATTAAGAGACCAATTAAAATACAGAATATAAGCTCAATTCCAGTGCACATTTTTTGGCAATCATACCTAAGTGAATCTGACGATCCAGATTTTAATCAAAATAAAGCCTGTAACTTCCTTTTACAACTTACGAGAGAACGGTGTAGCAGGAACATGGAAGAAGTTAATTTGGACCAGTATTTTTGTAACAAAACTGAGAAATTTCTTGATGTGAGCGTCACTTTTTTTATAATAATGTGAGCAATTGATAAAATGAGACCAATTTTTTTATATGATATCCCAAAATAAATTTATATAAATATGTTACCTACTTCCTTTAGATCTAAAAGTGTCAGTAGAAATATTTAGTGTCAAATTATTCACTTATTCGATTCAAACAACAAATATCCCTCTTCACATTGACAATAAAATCGAAAAGAAAGTCTTTAAAAAGTTCTGATTATTTTTGATACATTTGTGGGTAGATTCCCATTCTTTTGGTTTTCATGTTGCAAGTAAGCCAAAAACTGGTTGTCTCATATTCTCATATTTTACTTCAAGTATTTGTATGTTATTCTTCAATTTATTCCCCAATTTTTTCAATTTAATCCATAAGTTCATCGTTTTATAACATTAGTTCTTCCATTATTAAGATCATTATTAAGTGAATGAATGAAATGGGCGGGGAGTTTCATGCCTAGCAAGTAGGCCACTTCTGGGCCTTTTTATCATTCCCCAGTTTCTCCCCCTTTTACTTCACTCTTTCGGTCTCCTTTCAAAACGCCCTGACCTACGTATAAAGGCTGTGACGTTTTTCAGAGAAAGGGAATTTATGTCTCCTTCTTCAGTTCTATCCACACCGACGATTTCATTTATAAACTGTGTGTATACCTTACAGTTGCCGAGAAAGTGGTTCGAGGGTTCCTCCTTCCCGCAATCTGGGTCTGAAATAGTCTTTAATAGATGTAAGTCCGCCATCGCCAATCAATATACCAATTATAAGTCATAACTGTAATCTGATTTATCCAGCAGGCACCGTGTCCTTGTTGTATCCCGGCAGGCGATTGTTTGTTTCGCCTGCTTGAGGCCGTTGCAGTATCTCCAGTATTTCTCAAGTCTTTACTGGGCCCATTGTTTGAGCAAGGTTGAAGTTTGATTTCTACTCAATCCTATTATTGATACAGGTCCACAGCAGGACAAGTTGGCACTTCGCCTGGCAAGTTCATTTGCCCACTCGTTGCCTTCGATCCCGCTGTGTCCCGGTACCCGCAATAGGGCAACTTCTCGATCCATAGACGTGGCGAGAGGCAACTTCCCTGAGGGCAGCTTCTTTCCTCGCGAATCTCTTGAGAACAGTTTTCTAGTGTTGCTGTTATGCATCTGCTTTTGAAGCCAGATGTTACCCAGGAGACCAGGGTCGGATAGGATCATTCGACGTCGAGGAAGACGGCTAGAACTACCTCCTTAAGGTATATTGTAATCTCAACCCTTTGCACTATGGCGTGGAGGGCCGTTTCCATTAACCTACTTTGCCGATAAGCGTGATGATGTGGGTAGAATAGACACTGTTTTAAACTTCCTTCTAATAGATGTCTACCTACCATTTTTTTCCAGTGGCTTAAATAGAAATGATGTGTGACTATGGGTCTGAAGGATTTGGCCGCTGTATAATATTCCTTCCTAGCTGTGGGGATGAAGACAACTTCGGCTTTTTTCCATTCTTCCGGGACCCCCCTAGTGCAATACTGGCTTGGGATATTTCTTTCGACACTGGGAGAAGAATATCCAAACCTTGCTGCAGGAGCGCTGGAAATATTTCATCCGACCCCGCTGCTTTATAGAGTTCGAACTCTCCTACCGCCCATTTTATGGATCCATCCGTTACAACCCTGTCGGCTAGTCTTGATGACTCTTCTGTGGATAACGTCTGTCTGGTTTCTTGAGCGCTCCAATGGGAACGTTATTCTATCTTCTTAGTATTCTAGCTAACCTGGATTCCTACAGAAGTGAGTTCACGTCGCTGCAGAAGTTTTTCCAGCTAGACCTCTTGCTTCTTCGGATTTCATTTTTGAGATCTCTCTAGTTCTTCTATAATAGTTCCAGTTGGTTTTGTCCACGTACTTCATCGTCTTACTGAGAGTCTTCCTGGTGGTGTCCTTCCTCAAGAATTAGAGTTGAGTACTCCACCATTGAACTATCGGAGTTGCCTTAAGCTTTTTCGTAGCTTGCAACTATTAACGATTTGGTTGCCTCCAACTTCTTGTCTTGTTCGTATTGAGGTGATCGGGGTATGCAGACTATCCTGAAGCTCTCTAATGTTGGTTTTCTAATTAGTGGCTCTTGGATTGCGCCTTAATGGGAGCGGTTCGACTCCCGCATTCAAGCTGAATTTGATAATCCTGTGATCCGGGGTCGATATATCTTCTGTGACCCTCCAGTTCTCAATATGATTGAGTAGGACTCTAGAGGCCAACGGAATGCCTATCGTCTTATCGCCTCCATCTGGAATCGATTGACAAATCTGAGCTCTTTGCCTCTATTTAATATTTCAAGCCTATTGGTTGCCAAGAACTCCAGTAGGGGGCTGTATCACGAGCATTAGTGTCAGTACTGCCCCATAATAGATGGTGTACATTGGCGTCACATCCCATATTAAGTGGTAGGTTTTTATCTCTCGCGTATTCAACAACTCGAAGTAGTTCCACAATAGACTCTTACGAGTTGCAGTGGAGGGCCTTATCGACCCACTCATTACAAACCTAACCTAACCTAGTTCAATTTTGAGGGAGTAGGTAATCCATGTCTTATGAAAGATAAATGCTACTTATTAATACTTTATTGATCTTGTTACTCACCTTGTGCTCCATGACTACTGTCGTGGCATTCCTGGATCCTAGATCGTCGATTGGTAACACTTTCAGATCTTCGGTAGCCATAATGCTGGTCCTGGGTGGTTTACCTTCATCCACTTTTCCAATAATGATTTTGTTGGTCGACTCTAAACCTCTAATTTTATACCTAAAACAGTACGGTTCCTGAATTAGCGGTTACTAAAAACCACCCTGAGTCAACAAGCCCAGAGTCCCTGAACCTTAATTGAGGTCCCCGAGGTACGTTGTCTGCCGCCTTCATGGTAGCTGTCATCTGTTTGACGGTGCTACCTCTGATGGCGTTAGCTTCTTCTTCGTAGATCTTACCTCATTTTCTGCTAGAGATAATCACTAACTGCTTGTCTCTCCCTAAGGCTGAGCTCTAAGAAGTGAGCTTGGTGTCTGCGAGGGCTTTCTTCAGTTGTGGCTCCGCCTTGATCTTCCTCAAAAGAGGAGATGCGTGACGATTGCCGCTGTCTGACAGCGCCTCCCTAGCTCTGTTCACACTTTTGGAGTTGCCTCATGGGGGAGTTTCGCGAAGCCTTTTCGACCCCTTGTCTGTTTGGGACGTTTGAGCATTTCCTAACGCCGCTTGGTCCCTTACTGGCTTGGGTCGTCGTTGTACAACTCGGCGGCTTGTGCTACCCTATTGCAACTTACTTGATTTCGTGGCGCCTATTGTTGGTCGGCTCTCTTCCTCACCTTTTGAGCAGCTTCTTTTCGTGCTGTTCTCTCCTCCTCAGTTTCCGTTCCAGACACCCTGTTGGACCCTATCGGCTCCTCCTGGGTTTCCGATTCTGTGACCTTGGTGGACTCTTTCGAGTCATCCTCGGTCCTTGCGGTGGCAATCTCTTCGACTCCGTCTCTGGTTGGGCTTATATCCCTGCCTCCACCACGGTGAGGTTTTTCAGCCCCTACCCGGAGGAATCAGAGTCAGAGCTCAATATAGTACATCTTCATTTGATTTTTCACCCATGCTAGTCCCACGAGTATGAGGGAAGGAGTGGTCCACATCTACGGTGTCACATGTGTACATACAATACTAGTTACTCCGGAAGGTCATCAGGTGTTTCGGAGGCTCCGTACGCGATCACTGCTCAGGTTACAGTTACCACACCGTTAGCCCTCGCTGGGGTATCATTTGGTTAGTGAACAAGCTTATCCCAAAGGGAGGTTTGTTCATGACATCCAGTGATGCCACGTGGAGACAGACACCGATGGTTACATTTTTCCACCACATGTACCCACCCACAAGCTACAAAGCAGTACACCATGCAGTATAGCTGCAAGTAATGGCCAAAACTACCACCAACCCCACAAGATCATTATTACTTCCGTATTTTGTTTTCTAATGCTTGACTTTTACGGTTTATATTTTGAATTTTTACTTCTATATACCTTGCTTTGTCCTCCGTGTCATTTTATCTACAAATTGGCGTACTTCCCAGGATTTTGTAAATTCGGTAAGTGCTCTTTCTGTTGTAATATGTGTTGCATATACAATAGCACTCGCCACCAAATCAATCTTTCGTAGCTTAAGGATCGAATTTTGTTGATAAGTTTGAGTTGATCAACAAAATTTTGATCAAAATGGTTGTGCGAACATTAGTTTCAACGAAATGGAGCAACAAAAGTTTGAATGAATCAAACTTTATACTTATATCAATGAATTGATTCGATTGGAAATTGCTGTTAAGTGGAAACATGTTTGAAGCGTGTAAACCGTACAGTCAAGTTTTACCTCGCTTGACGCATTACTGTGTCTTGTTTCTTGTTTTTTTAGACGGTTCTGAACTTTCACCATGAGCTCATTAAATTTGTCTTTGGACATTCTTATATGATTTCTGTGTTTCTCTTCATACTCCAGTGCTAATTCCTTCAGTAACCTTCCGATGGTCCAAACTGATTTCTACTTAAAATCCATTGTCCCACCCTGCCCGTGAGAACGCACCTTCACATTTCCTATTAGCGATTGTTTTGCATTTATTTGATTTTTTATAGTGCTTTTCATGTATCTGCATTTTGAAATATTATCACTTTTGTGTGAGATAAAATCATCACACTCCAAAATTGTACAATGAAGCACTATTTCATACGTTCACTCACCTAATAGTGATATTGACAGTTAATGAAATTAACTGTCTCAACCCTTACTTCGTGGAATCTACTCATAAGAGTGTTTTAAATGAAACTTACTGTTTCTAGCTAATTCCACAATATTTTGAAGAAATGTTGAAAATTCTAAAAAATTGACAATTGTTTCGATATTAAATATCATCGTCAGAATGACAGAAGTGACATTTCATTTGATGCCTACCTGATGTTTAATAGTTATTTTTGGCTAGACCAAGAAGTGACTTACCTTGTGATTGACGTAATATATGTTAATGGAAGAATGAAGAAGATATGATATTACAAATATTAAAGCTTAGGTATTATTAGGCCTAAGGGGATATCATTTTTCCCAATTAACATCGGTATAACTGTGCAATGATATAGAAAACCAGGAAAACTATATCTGCTGATCTTTACAATTATCACTTAAGAAGACAGTTTAGAAGTGAAGAACTCCCAAGATTTATCTGTTCATTGACATATTCATATTGTGGGTTTCTTAAGTGTCTTCTAATTTCCAATTCTTCAAAGAAATCTAGTTCTCCAGTTCTGTGTTAGGTCTCAATGAATGATTCGTGTCAAGTAGATTTTTTGCGTAGTGAGATTTATGTGGTTGTTTTAATCTGTATGCTCGTAAATGTTCACTGTATCGGATTTCAAAATTTCTAAGGGTCTGGCCCAAATAGACAGCATTACATTCTGGATATTTAAATTCATATATACGTGATTTCTTCAATGGTGATATTTTTGTTTTTACATTTAACAATTTTGTACTTAAGTTACTTTCTGTTTTAAAAGAAATTGTTGTATTCGCTGCTAAAGATATTATCTTTAAAATATTATTGGAAATATTTCCTGCATATGTGATGGTTTTATAAGTTTTTATTTATTTAGTTTGTTTAGGAAATATTAGTTGTAATGCCATTTTTTCCTCTTTTTTATTAATTAGTTTATTTATCATATGTAATGGATAACCGTTGGATGTTGCTATTTATTTAATTGCATTATTCTCTCTATCAAAATTACATTTGTTCATAGGAACTGAAAATGCTCTATGTATCATTGAATTATATGCCGCTAGTTTATGTGACATGGGGTGATTGGAACTATATGGAATAGTCACATCAGTGTGTGCTGGTTTTCGGTAAATTGAATAAACAAGTACATTATTAACTCTTTGAATTTTTAAATCCAGAAAATTTATTGAGCTATTTTCTTCAATTTCTAATGTAAATTTAATTTTTGGGTGTAAATTATTAACGTGGTTGAAAAATACATCTAATTGTCGTCCACTACCTATTAAACAAGCTAATATGTTATCTACATATCTATACCAATAAAAAATTTTTTTTTGAAATATTACTTTCAAAGATTTTTCTTTCTAAACTGTCCATAAAAATGTTTGCCAAAATTGGTAAACATTCATTTTGAATATATTGTCAAAAGTGAAATGATTCTGATTAATACATACATCAAATAAATTAAGTATATCTGATACTTTTCCTTGATTAATATTTTTATCTTCTGGTAATTTTCTTACAAGTATTAGAAATTCTTTAGGAGGAATTTTAGTGAACATATTAGTAACATCAAATGAAATGAGCTTAGACTTATCTTGCAAGCTGAATACTTTTAATTTTTTGGTTAGTTCTATTGAATTTCTAATTGAGTATTTAGATGCATATCCGTATTTATTAAGTATATTGTTAAGTCTTTTTGCCAATATATTATTTGGTGTATTAACATAAGAATCTACAGGTCTAATTGGTTTCGTTATTTTATGAAATTTAACGGTTCCATATAATTCCATGTTACATAAACTAGCGGCATATAATTCAATGATACATAGAGCATTTCTAGTTCCTATGAACAAATGTAATTTTAATAGAGAGATAAACACAATTAAACAAATAGCAACATGCAACGGTTATCAATTACATATGATAAATAAAAAAGAGGAAAAAGTGGCATTACAACTAATATTTCCTAAACAAACTAAAGAAATAATAACTAATAAAACCATCACATATGCAGGAAATATTTCCAATACTATTTTAAAGATAATATATTTAGCAGCGAATACAAGAATTTCTTTTAAAACAGAAAGTAACTTAAGTACAAAATTGTTAAATGTAAAAACAAAAATATCACCATTGAAGAAATCAGGTATATATGAATTTAAAAGTCCAGAATGTAATGCTGTTTATTTGGGTCAGACCCTTAGAAATTTGGAAATCCGATACAGTCAACAATTACGAGTATACGGATTAAAACAACCAGATAAATCACACTACGCAAAACATCTACTTGACACCAATCAACACAGAACTACATATTTGTGATAAGAAACAACAAGAACTGGATTTCCTTGAAGAATTGGAAATTAGACGACACTTTAGAAAGTCTCCACTTTTAAACTGTTTTCTTAAGTGATAATTGTAAAGATCAGCAGATATAGTTTTCCTGGTTTTTTATATCAGTGCACAGTTATACTGATCTTAATTGGGAAAAATGATATCCAAGATTTCCCCATAGGGCTAATGATGTCTAAGCTTTGATAATTGTAATATCATATCTTCTTCTTTTTTATATTAACATATATTACGTCAATCACACTTCTTGGTCTAGCCAAAAATAACAATTAAACATCAGGTAAGCATAAAATGAAATGTAACTTCTGTCATTCTGACTATATTTAATATCGAAACAATTGTCAATTTTTTAGAATTTTCATCATTTTTTCAATATATTGTGGAATTAACTAGAGACAGTAAGTTTCATTTAAAACACTAATATTGACAGTTGTTGTGTTTTACACATTTATGTGTTTAGAAACCTAAAATATCATTTCAAGAACCTAATAATTCGTCATAAATTAAATAAAATCAATTTGAATTGCCGTATTTATTACCCATTATCACGTGACTGCGAACACCAATTAAAGTGCGATGACGTCATTGCTCGAACAAGTTGACTTATTTCTCATAACCAAGTTAAAAGTATGAACTATATTTCTTGATAATTTGTTACAACGATAATATTTTCCGATTTTTATCACAATGGAGACTGGATCCATCAAAATAAGTAGTTGTAACTTACCAAATATTGATTCTATGTTGGTGCAAGTTTCTTGTGCAGCGGAATTTAAAAACGTCAAAACGTCTTTGTCAGTAACTATAATTTTACATTGATATGCTTTATTACAAATCAGAGAGACAACTTACTCATTTTATATACTCTTCTATAATGTTTAAAACTACTGATCATCTATATCAACGAAATAAAACTTGGAATTAGCTCTATAAACAAACAAACTACTAATGAATAATTACAAGATTAAACGAACTTACCTAAGTGAAGTTCAATCTTGATTATATGAAGGTCTCGTCGAAGTAAATAAGTCCATTGTAGTATCCTTATCTACGTACTCACAATCACACATTTTAAAGTCCAAAGTTCAACATCCTACCCTCGCTGCCTCCGCTGCACCCTTGTGATTTCAGTATATTTAAAGTATCCTCTATGTTGTTGTAAAATGGGTTTTAGGGTTGGGAGGGGACTTATTTACTTCGACGAGACCTTCATACGAGTATAATCAAGATTGAACTTCACTTAGGTAAGTTCGTTTAATCTTGTAATCATATTCGGTCTCGTCTCGTAAATAAGTCCATTGTAGATGTTTAAAGTAGTAACAACAACATAGCAGTTCTGATAACCCTATAATGTAATAATATTACCAAAGAAAAAACGTCATAATGACGCAAGTCTGACAAAAGATCTAATAGATATAATACATCTATATATAAACTTATAATAATTATGGATATGAATGCGGCTTAAACATTTATGTCTTATAAACTAAGTATAGTTTCAGTGAAGGTTTTTCCATTATTTATTAATGGTCTATTGTAAACTTTGGCGAACATTTTTGAATTTTTAAACCATCCTGCCGTTAGCCTTATACTATCAAAATTTAACCCTCTTCCGGCGGCTGCCGAGGTGGAGGCATGTCTTACACTGTAGGTTGTGAGAATACTTGTATTAATTCTGTCGTTAATTAGGATATTTTTAATCCAACGCCCTAACATTTGAGAAGAGGCTTTCTTATATGGTTTCTTGATTGTTATAAAAGAGAAGTTGTTTTCTCTGATAGATTCTGTGCGTTCAAGATACTCTAATACGGTATTAGCTACACATAAATTAGCCTCATCGTTGAAATAAGGCAAGCGTAAAATGGTTGGGGTTTATTTCTACCCGATGTTTTTATTCTTGACCCAATTTTATGTCTATTTCCTCAGGTTGACGAAATATGCTTCGTATATCATTAAGTGCTAGTGTCTGTAAACGTTGCCCCGAGGCTAAGGCCAGCAACGTTACTAATATATGTGTAAGCACTTCCAAAATTATGTCCGCATTATTCTTAAGTTTTAAGTAATTTAGGACTGCCGCAGGGTCCCATGTACTCTCATATTTAGGCTTACTAGGTCTCAACTGATATACTCCCTTAAAAAACCTTTGCATTCTAAAGTCCTGTGCCAAATCGGATCCCGCTATTTGCGCTATAGCCACTCTGTATGAGTTTAATGAGCTATAAGATGAACCTTTATTAAAAAGTTGAGTTACAAAGGTTAAAACATTTGAAACTGAAACTTAGAATGGATTTAACTTCCTACTGCTACAAAAATCCCGCCATAACCTAAGCCCACAATTATATTGTTTTGAGGTATTCTCCGTTATGGAGCAAAGCTTGCCTGATAACCTACCTCCCATTAGAGAAAACTTGCTGGTTAGGGGGTGAGGAGTTTTGCTAAGGAAGTAAATATTGGTCAGTTTGGTACTACCATTATATCTTCTGCTTGATCTGATATGATTCTCTGAAGTGTTTTTGGAATTATTGAAAACGGAGGAAAGGCATAAAAATGAAATGTTTTCCAATTTACTCTAAAGGCGTCAATGGCATGTGCATCAGAGTCCCTTTGCTACGAAATGTATTTTTTTTTGCATTTGGTGCTTACTCGAGTAGCAACCAAGTCAATTTCTGGTGAACCCCATTTCGTAACTAATTTCTAAAAAGATCAACCCGCCAAATTCCCTTCCGTTTCCATCTTAAATTTGCGTGAAGTTGTGTCAGCTTTCAAATTATTGACAGATTTTATAAACGACGCTACAATACATAAATTTCGCTTTTCGCACCATTGCCCAATTGTGCGGGAAAGGTTGTTTAGCTTAGGAAATTGGACGCTTCCCATGCGATTTATATATGCCAATGCTGTGGTGTTATCCACCCTGCATAATATCGAGACGTTAGATAGTTTCTTAGCGAAACACTTAAGGCCGAAATAAACCGCTAAAAACTCACGAAAATTTATATGTTCTCCTTCTTCCCGATCGGACTAAAAACCCTGGGAACTTATTACATGACAAACAACCCCCCAATCAATATCCGATGCGTCCGAGAATATTTCCAAAAAATACCTATCATATGACAACAAGTTGTTACTAACAGGTACATTCCGAATCCACCAACTAATATCACTATATAGATTCTTAGAAATAATCATAGATCGGTTATAATTACCTCTCCTATGTTTCAGTGCTAGAAGTTTTTCTATTTTTAAAGTTTATCATAAAACCTAGATATTCCATTAACTTAACTGTCTCAGAAACATTAGCTAGACATTTATCATAACAGCCACCTAGTAATAAAAAAAAATCATCCAAATAGATAACTGAGACATTGCCCCTCCCTCTCAAAATAGACACTAGTGGTTTTAATAATTTTGTGAAAACCATGGGTGCACAATTTAAGCCAAAGCAGAGGCAATTATACTGATATAGCTTATTTCTGAAGGAAAATCTCCGGTATTTCCTACTGGTTTGGTTTGTAAGGGTTTGGATATAAAGGGGATTTTAAAACCTTGTAACCATGATAAAATACGTCACTAGTAAATGATAACCAACGATCCACAAAAAAGTTTAAACGCGGTCTTGATTTAGACTTTGATGGATCCTCTGTATTTTTCCCTGGGATGGTCCTGACATTTTTCGACTGACTGGACGAAACCTTCAGCTCTTTGGCTGCCTTTAACCATCCTTCCAAATCCCCGCCAAATAGCCAGTTGTCCAAAGGGAATTCAGACAAAGTACCTTTCCAATATTTTTTTTTGGGTCGTATGTTACGAGTGCCCTCCTTGATACAGATTCAGAATGTATAACGTCAATTAACAGGCGTCCTGCATCAATCAATGTTTCTATTTAGTACTTTATCGCTTCTTCTTCTTCTTCCCCCCCTCCTTTCTTTTCCAGTATCTTCGTCATTACGTGGCCAATGGCAAATAAACTGGCTGATAACCTTGATTGTATGTTTGCCAGTTTCTCATCTCTACGTTCTACCGACTCATGGACGGCCGTTTAAATTTTTGCCCTTTAATCACCTATTGGGGCGAACCGTGCTTAAGAAGTAGGCAATTAAACATTACAACCAACCCTTCATAAGGGTAACCACCAACGTACCCTTATAAAATTTGATTGATTGCCACAGTATCCCGTAGAAGGTCGGTACATATAAGTATTTACCAATCCACCACACCACGACAGAGTCACCACCAACGTACTCAGTTATATGGCATTCAAATGAAATGTAAATTTCTAGAAATAAAATAATTAATACTTTTCACACCAAGATAGAGTATCCACCAACGCACTCAGTCATATGGCATTTAAATAAAATGAATTTTTTTTTTTAAATAAAATACTTAATACTTTTCACACCAAGACAGAGTAGCCACCAACGTACTCAGTCATATGACATCTAAATGAAATTTAAATTTCCAAGACTAAAATACTTAATACTTTGCACACCAAGACAGAGTAGCCACCAACGCACTCAGTCATATTGCATTTAAATAAAATGTAAATTTCTAAAAATAAATACTTCTCACGCCAAGACAGAGTAACCACCAACGTACTCAGTCATATGACATTTAAATAACATGAAAATTTCTAAAAATAAAATATTTAATACTTTTCATACCAAGACAGAGCAGCCACCAACGCACTCAGTCATATTGCATTTAAATAAAATGTAAATTTCTAAAAATAAATACTTCTCACGCCAAGACAGAGTAACCACCAACGTACTCAGTCATATGACATTTAAATAACATGAAAATTTCTAAAAATAAAATATTTAATACTATTCATACCAAGACAGAGCAGCCACCAACGCACTCAGTCATATTGCATTTAAATAAAATGTAAATTTCTAAAAATAAATACTTCTCACGCCAAGACAGAGTAACCACCAACGTACTCAGTCATATGACATTTAAATAACATGAAAATTTCTAAAAATAAAATATTTAATACTTTTCATACCAAGACAGAGTAGCCACCAACGCACTCAGTCATATTGCATTTAAATAAAATGTAAATTTCTAAAAATAAATACTTCTCACGCCAAGACAGAGTAACCACCAACGTACTCAGTCATATGACATTTAAATAACATGAAAATTTCTAAAAATAAAATATTTAATACTTTTCATACCAAGACAGAGCAGCCACCAACGCACTCAGTCATATTGCATTTAAATAAAATGTAAATTTCTAAAAATAAATACTTCTCACGCCAAGACAGAGTAACCACCAACGTACTCAGTCATATGACATTTAAATAACATGAAAATTTCTAAAAATAAAATATTTAATACTTTTCATACCAAGACAGAGTAGCCACCAACGCACTCAGTCATATTGCATTTAAATAAAATGTAAATTTCTAAAAATAAATACTTCTCACGCCAAGACAGAGTAACCACCAACGTACTCAATCATATGACATTTAAATAACATGAAAATTTCTAAAAATAAAATATTTAATACTTTTCATACCAAGACAGAGCAGCCACCAACGCACTCAGTCATATTGCATTTAAATAAAATGTAAATTTCTAAAAATAAATACTTCTCACGCCAAGACAGAGTAACCACCAACGTACTCAGTCATATGACATTTAAATAACATGAAAATTTCTAAAAATAAAATATTTAATACTATTCATACCAAGACAGAGCAGCCACCAACGCACTCAGTCATATTGCATTTTAATAAAATGTAAATTTCTAAAAATAAAATATTTAATACTTTTCATACCAAGACAGAGCAGCCACCAACGCACTCAGTCATATTGCATTTAAATAAAATGTAAATTTCTAAAAATAAATACTTCTCACGCCAAGACAGAGTAACCACCAACGTACTCAGTCATATGACATTTAAATAACATGAAAATTTCTAAAAATAAAATATTTAATACTTTTCATACCAAGACAGAGTAGCCACCAACGCACTCAGTCATATTGCATTTAAATAAAATGTAAATTTCTAAAAATAAATACTTCTCACGCCAAGACAGAGTAACCACCAACGTACTCAGTCATATGACATTTAAATAACATGAAAATTTCTAAAAATAAAATATTTAATACTTTTCATACCAAGACAGAGCAGCCACCAACGCACTCAGTCATATTGCATTTAAATAAAATGTAAATTTCTAAAAATAAATACTTCTCACGCCAAGACAGAGTAACCACCAACGTACTCAGTCATATGACATTTAAATAACATGAAAATTTCTAAAAATAAAATATTTAATACTTTTCATACCAAGACAGAGTAGCCACCAACGCACTCAGTCATATTGCATTTAAATAAAATGTAAATTTCTAAAAATAAATACTTCTCACGCCAAGACAGAGTAACCACCAACGTACTCAATCATATGACATTTAAATAACATGAAAATTTCTTAAAATAAAATATTTAATACTTTTCATACCAAGACAGAGTAGCCACCAACGCACTCAGTCATATGGCGTTTAAATAAAATGAAAATTTCTGAAAATAAAAAACTTAATACTTTCCACACCAAGACAGAGTAACCTCCAACGTACTCAGTCATATGACATTTAAATAACATGAAAATTTCTAAAAATAAAATATTTAATACTTTTCATACCAAGACAGAGTAGCCACCAACGCACTCAGTCATATTGCATTTAAATAAAATGTAAATTTCTAAAAATAAATACTTCTCACGCCAAGACAGAGTAACCACCAACGTACTCAGTCATATGACATTTAAATAACATGAAAATTTCTAAAAATAAAATATTTAATACTTTTCATACCAAGACAGAGTAGCCACCAACGCACTCAGTCATATTGCATTTAAATAAAATGTAAATTTCTAAAAATAAATACTTCTCACGCCAAGACAGAGTAACCACCAACGTACTCAGTCATATGACATTTAAATAACATGAAAATTTCTAAAAATAAAATATTTAATACTTTTCATACCAAGACAGAGCAGCCACCAACGCACTCAGTCATATTGCATTTAAATAAAATGTAAATTTCTAAAAATAAATACTTCTCACGCCAAGACAGAGTAACCACCAACGTACTCAGTCATATGACATTTAAATAACATGAAAATTTCTAAAAATAAAATATTTAATACTTTTCATACCAAGACAGAGTAGCCACCAACGCACTCAGTCATATTGCATTTAAATAAAATGTAAATTTCTAAAAATAAATACTTCTCACGCCAAGACAGAGTAACCACCAACGTACTCAATCATATGACATTTAAATAACATGAAAATTTCTAAAAATAAAATATTTAATACTTTTCATACCAAGACAGAGCAGCCACCAACGCACTCAGTCATATTGCATTTAAATAAAATGTAAATTTCTAAAAATAAATACTTCTCACGCCAAGACAGAGTAACCACCAACGTACTCAGTCATATGACATTTAAATAACATGAAAATTTCTAAAAATAAAATATTTAATACTATTCATACCAAGACAGAGCAGCCACCAACGCACTCAGTCATATTGCATTTAAATAAAATGTAAATTTCTAAAAATAAAATATTTAATACTTTTCATACCAAGACAGAGCAGCCACCAACGCACTCAGTCATATTGCATTTAAATGAAATGTAAATTTCTAAAAATAAATACTTCTCACGCCAAGACAGAGTAACCACCAACGTACTCAGTCATATGACATTTAAATAACATGAAAATTTCTAAAAATAAAATATTTAATACTTTTCATACCAAGACAGAGTAGCCACCAACGCACTCAGTCATATTGCATTTAAATAAAATGTAAATTTCTAAAAATAAATACTTCTCACGCCAAGACAGAGTAACCACCAACGTACTCAATCATATGACATTTAAATAACATGAAAATTTCTTAAAATAAAATATTTAATACTTTTCATACCAAGACAGAGTAGCCACCAACGCACTCAGTCATATGGCGTTTAAATAAAATGAAAATTTCTAAAAATAAAAAACTTAATACTTTCCACACCAAGACAGAGTAACCTCCAACGTACTCAGTCATATGGCATTTAGATAAAATTTAAATTTCTAAGAATAAATACTTAATACTTCTCACACCAAGACAGAGTAACCACCAACGTACTCAGGCATATGAAATTTAAATAAAATGAAAATTTCTAAAATAAAATATTTAATACTTTTCATACCAAGACAGAGTAGCCACCAACGCACTCAGTCATATTGCATTTAAATAAAATGTAAATTTCTAGAAATAAAATACTTAATACTTTTTATACCAAGACAGAGTCGCCACCGATGCACTCAGTCGTACATTTAAAATAAAATGTAAATTTATAAAAACAAAATAAAAGCGAAATATATTGTTTGTTAGTTTGGTACTATAATTACTCATTTACCTGCAATGTTCGCACTAATCTCGACATCAGACTATGGGAAGAATAATTAAGTCCATCCTCGTCTCGCTCATAGTCGGAAATACTGTAATCCTCGTCGTCCGAATTTGTTACCTGATGGCTTCGATTATCACCTTCCAGAGCTTTCAAACGCTCATCCATCCGTCGAAATAATCTAAACATTGGCTCCTCCGAACGGGAAATAGAGCGATGTCTTTTCCGCGATTTGTATGGCATTTTTATGTTACTACAAAATTCGATGTGAATCGTACCTCACACAAATAAAGACTGAAATCACAAGGGTGCAGCGGAGGCAGCGAGGGTAGGATGTTGAACTTTGGACTTTAAAATGTGTGATCGTGAGCACGTAGATAAGGATACTACAATGGACTTATTTACGAGACGAGACCGAATATAATTGACTTATAAAAGGATAAAATTGTCGTTAGTGGATCGTTGTCTTCTAAAGCTAGATTGCTCTTTAGGAACAATATAATACTTTTCAAAAAGCCACATGAGTCGTTTATTGATTATTTTTTCCATAACTTTACACGCAAAGTAGATATAAGGGAAATTGGCCTGTATGATTTGGGGACAGATGGGGTCTGTTCAGGTTTAAGAATGGGAATTATTATGGACTTGTGCCATTCACTAGGGAACTCTTGATATGTCCAAATGAGGTTATAAATAATTAAAAGTTTGTGAAAGATCCAGCGGCAGAATTATTGCAGGAGGCCAGGGTGGAAGTTAATTCAGGTAGAGTAAGTGGATAGTTGGTATTATATAGTTATGAAAGAGTTGTTGTGGGGAGGTAAATTCATAGATGTGTCGGGTATATAGATTACTTTTTTTGTTATTTTTAAACTTTTCTACAAAGCGTTGGACGAGTGTGTTTGCAATAACTTGACTATTGAAGATTTCAGAGTTCTTGAAAATAAGATGAGTGATTTTTAAATTGTTTTTTGGCCTTTAATTTGACGTATTTTTTCCAAGTTCGAGATAAAAATGATACATATTTTTGCCAAGAAGATTGTTTACTTTGTTCGACGATTTATTTGGGTTAGGCTTTCATTTTTTTGTGAAGTATTAGATCTTCAGGAGTTTTAGGTTTTCGATAATAGTTTAGGGCCGACTTGGATTGTCGTATTGCGTTTGCACAGGAAGGATTCAACCATAGTGCGGTTTTGTTAGTAGATGTGAAGGTATTTTTACCGATATGAGTTAAGGCTGATGATAAGACGATGTCTATAAAATATTGAATTGAGTCATTAATGTTTCTGCGAGGGGAGATATTACATAATTTCAGAGGTGAATTTTTACCAGTTAGCTTTGTTCAAACGTCAATAGTGCCGGGGAGTTGTTTGTTGATTAGTGTTATTGGATATTATGATGAGGAAGTGGCCACTGTCGTGAAGATCGTTATCAACTTGCCAAGTTAAGGAGGAACCAGTATTGGGATCACATATAGTCAGATTAATGACAGAGTAATTACCGGAGGGTGAGCTGAAGTGACTATTGGAGCCTGTGTTAAGAAGGAACGAGTTAGTGCAATTAATTATGTTCTTTCCACTAAGGAATAATCGGGTGGGAAGATAACGGGAACATATAGCTAGTTTGTTATGAGAGAATGTTGTTATGGCAATTGCTTTCAGGTCTGTGGTAAGTGGAAAATGTGAAGCGAATATTTCTTTGGGTGCGAACATTATGCACCACCACTAGTTTTAGAGCAATTGGTTCTGATAGAATGATAGCCTTCAAAGGTTTTTGAATATGGAATGTTGAGCGCTTTAAGATTAGTTTCTTGGAGGCATATGAAGTCTGGTTTGTGAATGGAACTAAGATATTGTAGATATTGAAGACGTGGATGGTATCTGTCACAATTCCTCTATAATGTTGTGAATTTTATTAATATATAGAAATGATCAAGAATTATAGAAGTATATAGGCAACACGGGTTCGGGCTCATTCCTTATATAAAATAACATGGGAAATCGATAAGGTTCATTCTGGAGTTTTTTGACCAAACCAAGGTCATTACTGCTGTGACGTCAGCAACCCCTCAAGGTCATTACGGCATCGGTGACCCTGTTGCTTTGCGCATTGGGCACGTTTGATATACACGATGTACAAAGATGCCATAAAGGCACTAGCATATATCTCTGTTTGGTCGGATTGAAGTCGAACAAACGCCATTGTGATAGGTAGAGCATTTTCATATACAGGATGTACAAAGATGCCATAAGGGCACTAGCATCTCTGTTTGGTTGGATTGAAGTGGAATAAACAACATTATGAAGAAGAGAGGATATGGACAAGAGGAAAACATTTAAAGCCATAAGGGCACTAGTGTACCATGCTGAATCTGACCAATAATAGCAAATATATTCGCTAGTGCCCTAATGACAACTTTTTTGAACATCCTGTATATGATAATAGTCTACAAACAAACCGTAAAATACGCATTTTAACGTTCTTCGCAGGTCCTAAAGGCATTGGCCCATATCTCTCCTATTATTGGTCACATTTCTATGGAATAAACGGCATTATGATGGTTAGATTATTCAGCGTAGGGTGACGGGGTAAAGGGGTGTGTCGACATAAAGACGAGGCGCTGGGGAGGGTGACGATGGCGCTGATCGTTGGCGTGCGATTCCAATGGGGCGCTTGTGACGTCACTACGATGTTCGATATAGATGGCGCTGATCGTTGAAGAGCGATTCGGGGCACTGGTGACGTCCCTACGATGTTCGATATACAGGGTGTCGCGAACAGACAAAAGGGCGCTAGAATATCGATGACGCGAAAACTCTACTACTTTTTCGAGCCAAAAGGGCGGTGGTAGCAAAGCTACTTTTTCCGTATACTGCGCATGTTTTCCGTTACAGACAGACCGTAAAAAACGAATTTTAACGTTCTGCGCAGGTCCTAAAGGCGATAAGCTATGTTAGTCCGAGCTCATTTCTGGCCCATCTTAGCTCACTACTTCCAATTTTTGCCACTAGATGGCGCTGCGTGGGCCAACGCCATCTAGTGGCGAAAATTAGATGTAGTGTTCTAAGATGAGCTAAGAAGAGCCCGGACCAACTTAGCAGTATACGGAAAAAGTAGCTTCGCCGCCCTTTTGGCTCGAACGTCATCGATAACGCCCTTTTGTCTGTTCGCGACACCCTGTATATCGAACATCGTGACGTCACCCTCCCAAGCGGTCTTTTTGTCGACACACCCCTTTACCCCGTCACCCTCCGCTGGTATCGTCGATACCCTATCGTCGTAGTCACCAGCGCCCGGAGAAGGGGTGACGTTATCAGTCCCCGCCGCGTGACCCCAGCCACCCACATTATCCCCATTATACACATTATCAACTGAGAAGGGGTGACGTCATCAGTGGATGCGCACAAGATTGCTGACGGTCACCTTGACGCATGCAGATCGAAATTGCGTCAAAAATGACCACGATGGACCTTGGAGATTTCCCATGCTAATTTACATAAGGAATGGTCTAGAACCGGCCTTGCTCCTGTACATGGTTGAAATTTCACAAATTAAGCTGGTAGGTAGTTGAGGGCAGCAGTTATTCTAAATCAGAAGTTTGATAAGATAGTTCGAGATCATCACGGATTGAGCCTTTTGAATTTGTGGATATTAGCTCATCAGCTTCGTTGGAGTTTAACGTGAGTTTTAGTTTTTTCTGCAGTCTAGTAATACGATTTTTAAGGGATCTATCAGATAGAATAGGATAAATTTGTGAAAGATCTTCAAGGAAGTCCTTAATATTTTTGTCATTTCTTTTGTAAGTAGGCTGAATGGTTTTTAATTTTTTAATTGGTTTATTATTTTTTCCAGTTCTACCTCTCGTGTATAATAATTATGCGTTTTTATAGTTTTACTATTTATACTGATTCAATTCAAGACTTATTAAATTAGTGTTCTATATTTTCAGATCGAATCAAGAGAAACATATTTGGAACCCCATTCTAGCACCTATTTGGATATCATAATTAAACCCCAATATTTTGGAGAAGATGCTGAAGATATGGATGTTATAAATGTACTCACTGGACTTATCCATGTCGATCTTGATTACATGTAAATATATCGTCGTATTTTGGTTGTTATAATTTTAATTGCTTGTACATTCTTCTCATATATTTATTCATGTATTTCCTTCTCATTTTCTTAAAGTTTAAAGTGAATCATAGGAAATTTGGAAAGAATATTTCACCCAAAATAAAACAGAGTTTGGCAGAAAGAGTTCCATTTACAATGAGAATATTTAGTGACGAGAAACGGAAAAAATTAAATATCAATGAACGTTTATTGATATGTTAGAAATTAGACCATGTTAAATATTTTGTTGTTCTCTTGAAATTTAGAACGTTTTGGAACATATCTTCTCTAATGACAAAACCTGTTCCAAATTCATGTTTTCCCTGTTCACTGCCGCTAAAAAATATGATAGATTTACTCATCTTTACATTTCCATCCCCAGGCCATCTTATTTCTTGGACTGCTGTTATATTAATTCATATATTTTTCAGTTGTTGAATGGCATGTGTAGCGGCTCCGGTTCTATACCAGCTCTGGACGTTCCAGGTTCCATTATTCATATTCCGTTTCCGAGGCAAAATTGCAGTTTTCATAACCAGACTCCTTTTTACGAGAGTGGGTGGTTAGTCCTCTGCTCAACCCTCCTCCTATCCTGGCTTGGGACCGGTAGTGACAACTGACAAGCTACTCAGTCCACCCATCAGTTGCCCCTGGCGGAGTTGGGTAGACATATTGGCAAAGTTCATTTCTTTTAAAATTTTTCTAGTATAAATTTAAGTAGAGGGTTTGTATGAGATAGAGGTTTGTCTCGTTTTATTTTTGTTTTCTATAATTGCCTTTTTATTTTTGGAAAGTTGTTCGATAATCTCGTTATACATTTCTTAGGATGTTGTTCCACGCAATGGTTCGGTAAGGTTCTTTTTATATCTATGTAGAAAGGATCTGTTGTATTTAGATGCCATTTTAATACTTTAATGGCTTTTAGTTTCATTGAGCAGTTGGCAGAGTTGTTGTAGCCTAATAACGCATATGGCATTTGTTCTTTGATGTATAACGATGTTTTTGCGTTTCGGAGCATTTTGGTGTTCGATCAAGGTTGAGTGATATCATACTATTGGACTGAGGACTGTCTGGGGTTGTGTAGTGGATGGATATTTAATGGGAATAGACAAATTCTTGAATGATTCAGTTTTTAAATTATGTTTCGCTATCTGCAGCTATCATAGGAGGTAATCCGTGGTGAGTTACAAATTTAAGTGAAGCGTTAATCACGTTTACTGCGTTTCCTCCTTCTATGGGTTAGGCCTGTCCGTTTTTGGAAAATGGATGTATTATGGTTAGGAACTTCTGCCATTGGCTTCAAATAGATCGATATGATCCATTTCTAATTGTTTAGTGGAAGTAGATCATATTTATTTTCTTGACAGATGTCGCAAAAATTAACGATGTATTCGATATCCTTTTTTGAATTAGGTCAGAAATAACGTTTTCTTATTAGAAGTTCTGTTTCAGTTTGTAGATTACAAAGGGGTCGATTGGCCCATAGCTGGCCTTTCCACACTGCGACCTGAAAAGATCTTTTGTGTATATCCTCCATCTATTTTTGTTCCAAAGATCAAGGCTTCTGAGGAAGCCTATCCGATTGGGAGCTATTTTTGTTACCTGGTCAGGTCTCAAAAACAACCGTTCCAGGTACCTATGGCGTTGGCGAACAAGTACTCCCCAATGGCATATTATATGTTCAGCCGTTTCATCTGCACTATCGCAGAATATACATGTTCCTCTGTCTACTTTTCCCATCTTGCAGAGGTGATAGCTGAGTGACCAGTGTCAGCATAGCGAGCAGAAGGTTGTAGCAACCTTTTTGCTTGTCTTTGGCCTGGAAAGTTTCTTTTCCCATTTCCGGACTTCTTCCACAATGTGGCTTTTAGTAATGCCACAAATTGATTCTGGTCCGATGAAAGGAGTGCTAGCTCCTTCCTTTGCAAGACCATCGGCAGTCTCATTTCTAGAGCTTTCAAAGCAGCCTGGTTGTCGGAGGCAATACATATTCTGGCTGCGTTGAGGCGCTTTTAAGGCACTCTTGAGCACATAAGTCTATCACTAGTATGTCCACTTGGAATATTTTGGGAGTTATACCAAGGGCTACTGATAACCTAAGATTAGGTCCTGCAGCCTCTATTCCTACTCCTTCGTTTGTTTTTGACCCATCAGTATAAAATGTGAGGGCACCCCTTGCTATTTCTGAGATTTCGTTTTGTGTTAACTCACGATCGTTAATAATAACATCTAGAGTAACTTCGAAACCTTGTTTAGCAGGCATTATGTCCCTAGGCATCATCATAGATTGGGTTGATCCTACCCTTAGTATCTCGAGATGTCCTGTCAAATCACCGGGTTTTAGAGATTTAGCCTGTGTTAACCTATAGGCATTTAGCAGAGCAGTCCTCCTTACATGTAAATGTAATGGAGGGAGATCTAGCATTACCTCCTAGGCCGCGCCAGGGCATGATCTCATTACACCCGTTATTCCTATACATGCGAGTTTTTGCAATTTTTGCAACCCTATTATAGCCCTTTGTTGCTTTGTTTTCTTCCACCATACAAGCGCAGCATAGGTGATTATACGTCTGACAACCGTTATATATGACCAGTAGATCATTTTTGGTTTTAGACCCCAAGTTTTCCCAAAGAGCCTACGACATGTCCAAAGAGCCCTTGTTGCTTTTGAGGTGATGTGTGCGAGGTGTGAGTTCCACGTAAGTTTCCTATCAAGGATGACTCCAAGGTACTTAACCTCTTCCGAAAAAAACAGGGTTGTACCATTCAAGCTTGGAGTCTGTATACTTAACTTCCTCCTTTTAGTGAATGGAACAAGTGTCGTTTTATTAGGATTAACTGAAACTCTTTCCTTCGAACACCAGGTAGTTATGAGGTTCAAGGCACATTGCATGCGATCGGCAATGATGCTCTCGTCCTTACCTCTGACCACCATAACTAAATCGTCGGCATAGCCAAGAGCACGAAATCCTTCTCTTTTTAGCTCTGTTAGGAGGTCGTCAACCACTAGTGACCACAGTAGAGGTGATAGCACTCCTCTTCTGTTTCAGTTACTCCTCTATGATTAGTTATGTTCTGGTGGTATTTTTTTATTAAGTCTTTTTGATTTTCTTCTGAATTAACATTTTCCAGTAGTACTTTACATTTAACTATGTCGTAAGTGTTGTTTTTAAATATCTTCCTGACGGTTTCAAAAATTTGCTTATATAGTTCGCCATTGCTCAAAATAATAAATTTCATTTCGAAGATTCAAGGTGATGCAACACTTTTGAATGTATGCGCGTTATATATACATTCAGATGATAATGGAAATACTTTGATTCACTAACTCCCATGCTTACACACATTATTGGAGAGCTTACCGCCCTTTTGTTTCCTGATAGAAACATGATTTATCACACGAACCAGTTTCACGAGTATTTTACCTACTGTGGTTACTCTTCTAATGAACTATTTTAATTTTAGGAAGAAGTCAAATTACTATTTTAGGAAAATCAACCCCAGTACGAATATAGTTCAACTTGATTTTTTCACTCGATTAGAAAGGCCATCTTTGAAATTCGATTTATCTGGAAAAACAGAATTCTCCTTAAACATTTACGTCAATGATGTTCTGATTAAAGACCAATATGGGTTTAAAGAATATGGAATTCTCATAAATACCAGTGGAATCGCGTTTGAAACGAAACTAACTGTTGATTATCCTTTTTATTTCGAAATGCGTAAGGATCGACCATTGCAAACGAAGCGGGTGTATCTAAATCCATTTGGTATTAAAGAGGTAAAAAGATCATCCAACTTCTACATATCTCCTATTTATTTTCTTTACACCTTTTAGATAACTCTGCACTGTCAATTTAAGCCCAGTGACTTACTAGATTTGAGTAATGTATTATACCAAGAAGAGTTCTCATATCCTATAGATCATAATCCACAACTTCTTAATGCTTTGGATGAATTTTCTACTGATAAGGAGAAGAAAACAATTCATATTACGAAAAGCATTATCGCTACACAGCTTAATAATATTCTACAGGTAACAATATCCTTCCGTTACATAATATTAAACAAAGTTGTTTTCCACGAAAGTTTATGTATAAAATAAAACTTGATACTGTAAATAAGTTCAAGGTGAGAGCTATTTTGTCAACTACTAACGATCAAGTAGATATTATTATCTCCAAAATTAACACACAATCGCAAACATACTACTCTATAGTTATCGTGGACATCGTGTTTCACAATAAAATTTTTCAATGCCTTACAGTTACCAGTATGAGCTGAATATATTAATATAGTTAGTTGAAATTAAAAAAAACATTTAAATTATTACATAATGAATGATAATTCCATGTATGTGATTCAATATTTTTGAAATACCTAGTATGTGTCAAATTTGTATTAAATTAGTTTCGTTTGACAATTCACACATAATATAATAAATAATGGATAAGTCATGTCATAATAAAAATAAATAATTCAAGAAGAGGTCAGATGTCACTATAGTTATTCAGTTATTAATAAAATAATAACAAATCTCAATATTTTTCATAGAATTTTTGGACTGTAAACAATGCAGGTCAGCAAATAAGTTTAGTTTTTTTTAAAAAGCAAGAAAAATTTGTAACTAAGGAATAATGGGTTGTTGATTGGAAAGGGGAATTCAGTTTCATTTGATATCTTGAATAGAGAGGATCTAAATTTAAAGAGCTCTCAATAGATAGGGAAAGTAATAGATGTCGTGTTAAATAATGTTATCAATCTTTTAAATTATTATTCGATCCCAAACAATATGAATTCTGTGCGTGTTTTCGAGAACAAATAGAACGATTCGTAATAAGCGGAGTGTAATGATCCGGAAATTCTGAGTTGTACATAGAGTTTGATCCAGATTCCACTCCTGAATACAGAGTATGTGTGAGATTGTTCCGAATTAATAATTATTGAAAATAATCCATTATTTCATAAAAATTACTAGCCTTTTCTAATGTAAATGATAAATACATCAAAGATATAAGTATCTATAAATTTTGAATTGAATTAAAGAAGAAAATTCAAGTACACTTACGGAAGGATTGTACAATTTTGAAGAACTATATTGGTGTACGTTAGGATCGTCATTACCTTTTGACATTTCGGGAAATTAATTGACAATTATCGGAATATTTAGTAATTACGATACATTTTCTGCGTTTCTTGAAGAATTACTTGGGGTTCAATTTGATTATTGTATATAATTTCAATTTTGTATTCTTATAGATAATACGCTGTATTTTGTAAAAAGAGCTAAGGTTTGTTTGACGTATTGTAGGTTTGACAAACAAACAGATTTCAATTTAACATACTGAATAGGTTATTTGTGAATGATTTTGAATGTGACATGTCTTGATTATTGGTGACAGATATTTAATTTGAATATATTAAAAATGTCAGAGTGTCATTAAATAGCCTTTATAATTAAACGTATGTCACAGCTAGAAACTGGGTAGATGATACGGAATAATAATAATAATAATAATAATAATAATAATAATAATAATAATAATAATAATAATAATAATAATAATAATAATAATAATAATAATAATAATAATAATAATATAATAATTATACAACATGTAATAACCCATCCAGCAGAAATACCCCCTCACTATCCCACGGCATAACATACCTTAAACCAAAAAACGAAAAAACACAAGATCCCAAAAATTATAGACCCATCACTTGTCTAAACACTTCATACAAAATAATAACAAATACAATCGCCGAAAAGATAACAAAATACATAACAGAAAAAAACATAGAGCATGAAGAACAGAAGGGCTGCACAAAAGGAGCTTGAAGTTGTAAGGAACAACTTATAATAGACAGAGTAATAACAAAACAAGCAGAAACCAATAATAGAAATATCGCAGTCGCATGGATAGACCATAAGAAAGCATACGATTCAATTTCTCATTCATGGCTCCTGCATATTCCACAAATCTACAAAATCGACCCAACTGTCATAACATTCCTTGAACATACAATGAAGAACTGGGAAACAAAATTAATACTTAACTTACCTAACAAATACATAGAAACAAACAACATACAGATCAAGAGAGGAATTTTCCAAGGAGACACATGGAGCCCGAAGTGGTTCATCCTAGCACTGAACCCACTGAGCAGCCTACTGAAATCAACCAACAGCGGATACAAGGTCACCAAAGACTATAACCTATCACATCTATTCTACGTTGACGACATAAAGCTCTATGCCCCAGATGAATACAAACTATCATCATTATTAGAAACCACTGCAACTTTCTCTAAAGACATAAACATGAATTTCGGACTAGATAAATGTGCGTCACTTATAGTGAAAAAAGGGAAAATAACTGAAAGAAACAACATAGACCTACCCATAAATAATATAACATTCCCTGCATTAACCGAGAGCGAAACATATAAATACCTGGGAGTAAAGGAAACGCTAACACACAAAACCAAGGAAATGAAAGAACTCATAGAGAAAAAGTACAAAGATAGGCTAACGAAAATCATGCACACACTACTAAACGCAAAGAACAAAATCAAAGCAATAAACACCTGGGCAGTACCTATATTGACCTATTCCTTCGGAGTCATAAAGTGGACTAAAACAGACATACAGGCACTAGATAGGATAACAAGGAAAATACTCACAAATAATCATTACATCCAAACTCATCCATCGAGAGATTATACCTACCAAGAGGACAAGGAGGTCGAGGTTTGGTGAATATAGAAGCCACACACAATATTCAAGTACATAGTCTACAAACCTACTTCAATAACAAGGAAGCACACTCACAACTGCACGTTGCTATCAAGCAAGCAAACAAAAAATACACACCACTGAGTACGCATACCCAATTACAATATACAGACAAGAAAACACTCGTGAGAAATCCAACACAGACATGGGAAGGTAAAAAACTACACAGCAGATATAAACATGATCTCAGTAGGCAACAACAACTATCGACTAAATGACTTTGAATAGGACAAGTATATACAGAAACAGAAGGATTTATGTGTGCTATACAGGATCAGGTAATAGCTACAAAGAATTATCAAAAGTATATAACCAACATGAACATAGATGATGACAAATGTAGAATATGTAAAGCAACGTCAGGAACAATTCAACACATAACATCAGGATGCTCCGGTCTAGCTCAAACAGAGTATTTAAATAGACACAATCTTACAGCAAAAATATTACACAAACATCTACTCCCAAAATACCAAATAAAAACAATAGAAGATCCTTACTATAAGTACAAACCTGATCCAGTGAATGAAAACCAAAATTTCAAAGTTTACTGGGACCGAACAATTGTAACAGACAAAACAATAACAAATAATAGACCAGATATAATAATTATAGATAAAATAAATAAAATCACAACACTAATAGACATCGCTCATCCCCTGGACCACAACATACAGAAAACATATACAGAAAAAATTAGGAAATACACCGAACTAGCAGATGAAATAAAGGCAATGTGGAAGATGGAGAAAGTTCAGATAACCCCATTTGTCATTTCAGTAACGGGCCTCATACCACCAGAGCTGCTTAATGAATTTAAAAAATACAACTTACCACAACATACAATACTAGAAATTCAAAAATCAACTATATTAGAAACGTGTAGGATAGTAAGGAAAATTATCAAATAAGTCAACAAGGTATGAGTTTTGCGTGAGCCCTCATACTTTTAATCCGTGTAAACGTGAGAAGAAGGAGAATAATAATAATAATAATAATAGTAGTAGTAGTAGTAATAATAATAATAATAATAATAATAATAATAATAATAATAATAATAATAATAATAATAATAATAATAATACGATACGATACGATACGATTTATTGACCAGTTTTAAATACAAAAGCATTTGTGTAGTCCTAATACTAAATTACTAAGTAGTTATCAAAATTCCTAAATCAGATAATAGAATAGAAAATTTGAATAAAGTTGAACCAATATTTATATCAAATTAGATTTCTGAAGTAACATATATGTAAGAATGAATTAGTAAGACTAATATTTGAACGACATGTAGTCCCGAACTGCGTAAAAACAATTTTGTAGTAAAAATTGTTTTGAAAATTTATAGAACTGATTCTGGCTCATATTTTTCACATTCTTATCAGCATGCAAATCTAGAAACTAATTATACAATCTAACATCTAGTTTGTTGTATTGTGTTTGATGTAATAATAATAATAATAATAATAATAATAATAATAATAATAATAATAATATTAATAATAATAATAATAATAATAATAATAATAATAATAATAATAATAATAATAATAATATTAATAATAATAATAATAATAATAATAATAATAATAATAATAATAATAATAATAATAATAATAATAATAATAATAAAGTAAATGATGGATGTTGTCACACACATACAAACCAGATACAAAAACTCAGAAATTTCTTCTATAGTAAACAATCATTATTACATAGAGCAATTGTACAAGCAGACAGAGAATACACACCTCTCAACCTCTCGCACACGCAGCAAATATACAATACACAAACACAAGAGCAGAAGATAGAAGAATGGACACAGAAAAAATTACATGGTAAACATACTTACAACATGAAAAATGAATACATCAGTAAGACAGACTCGTACAAATGGCTCCAAAAAGGTGAACTGTATCCTGAAACAGAAGGCTTCACATTAGCGATCCAGGATCAGGTTATTGCTACAAGAAATTACAAAAAATACATAATGAAAAACCCTAACACCACAGACGACAAATGCAGAAAATGCCACCAATTTCCCGAAACAATCGACCACATTACGGCAGGATGTAAGTTGATGGCTGGATCTGAATATACTAACAGACATAATACAGCGGCAAAGATCATACACCAGCAGCTTGCACTACAACATAAACTCATCACAGAAACACACCCATATTACACATACACACCACAAACGATATTGGAAAACGAAGAATACAAGTTATATTGGGATATTACCATTCATACAGACAAAACAGTAATGCACAATAGACCGGATATAACATTACAAATCAAAAAAGAGAAGATCACCTACATTATTGATATTGCTGTTCCATCTGACAATAATATAAATAACAAATACAGAGAAAAGAAAGATAAATACCAGCAGTTAGCAATAGAAATAGAACGTATATGGAAACAGAAACAAGTAATTGTAATACCTTTTATAATATCTGTTACAGGAATTACCCCAAAAACATTTATCACACACCTCACGCAGTTAAATCTTCCACATTACACCCACATCCAGATACAAAAAGCAGTCATCCTACACACATGCAATATCACCAGATCATTTCTAAACCAAAGATAGAGTAAAAGTAGACTTGAGTGCAAACTCCGTCTGCTATTTATAAGAAACCACAATTGTGAGAAATAGAGACGAATAATTATAATAATAATAATAATAATAATAATAATAATAATAATAATAATAATAATAATAATAATAATAATAATAATAATAGATAGATAGATAGATGGTTTATTGACCCCATTCACATACATAGTACATTAGAAGTCAGTGAGTAGTACATATGAACACATTTTACAAAGTAAAAATATTAAAAATTGTACAGTGACAAATTTAAAATATAATCAAAATAATAGAAAGTGAAAAGTTGACATAAATACAGACATACATTTCATAAATTTAAAATATTGACGAAATATAACATTTTTAAAATATAAAATAAGGTAAGAAATAATTGAACGTAAAAATTAAATTAAACAAAACGAACAAATATATAAGCATTAAGCCCGGGTATTCAACTCCTCCAAAAACTCATCAACTGTATAAAAACAATAATTCAACAGAAATGACTTAGCAAAATGCTTAAATTGAACTCTCGTCATATCACTTATATTTATATGTTCAAAATATTTTACAAATGAATTGTACAATGTAACATCCAACTTATTATTTTTTGTTGTTTTCAGTCTTGACTTGAGAATGACAATGTCTTTACTATTTCTAGTGTCATAATTATGAATATCTGCATGTTTAGTCAGAACATATCGATTTTTATGTGTTTCAATCAACACTTCCAAAATATACAAGCACGGAAGCGGCAATATTTCAAGTTTTTTGAATATTGTTTTACAATTAGTGTTTCTTGGTGCATTGTAAATTATTCTAACTACAGATTTCTGTAGCACAAATACTTTGTGCACTGATGTGCTGCTACCCCATAGCATAATACCATAAGTTAAATTGCTATGAAACAGTGAATAATATACGGATTTTAACAAATGAGTTGGTATACATGATTTTAATTGACGAATTACAAAAACTTGGCTCGCTAATTTTGAACAAAGGTAGTCAACATGAGGTGACCAACTTAAATTTGTGTCCAAATGAATGCCCAGTAATTTAACTGGCTTTGATTTTATAGCCCATTTATCTAAACTAAAAAGAATGTGTTTAGTTTTAGTGTCGTTGAGTTTCAACTTATTTGCCAGGAACCACTGATTCAACAAAATATTATCACCAGCTTGTGTGCCATCAGATAAAGTTGTAGTATCGTCAGCGAATAAAATACAAAATGTGTCAATAGCCTCTGGTAAATCGTTAACAAATATTATAAAAAGAATTGGACCCAAAATCGAGCCCTGAGGAATGCCGTTGTCTATATTACGTAAATCAGACTGGTTGTTTCCACAAACTACATACTGTTTCCTATTACTTAAATAAGATGTCAGTAATTTGTGTGCATTTCCTCTAATACCATAAAATTCCAATTTATTTAGGAGTAAATCCGCTGGAACACAATCAAAAGCCTTCGTCAAGTCGCATAACGTGGCAACAGAGTTGACGCCTTCCTCTAGTTTCTGTACAACTTCATCTAAGAGTCGAAGAAGAGCACGTATGCATGATTTATTTTTGCGATAGCCGAATTGAAATTCCGTTAGAAGTGACTTATCTTCCAAGTAATTGATTAATTTTTCTTTGACTATCAATTCAAATATTTTGTTAATCGTCGGTAAAATTGCTATGGGTCGAAAATTTTCTGGAGAATCTATATCACCATTTTTATATAATGGAATAATTTTTGTTATTTTAAACGAGTCAGGCCAAGATCCTTCCTCTAAGCATTTATTAAATAAAATGGTCAGTGGATATGTCAATGAGTGTATACAACGTTTCAATATTTTGCTATTTATATTGTAAAAATCTAAACATGACGAATGACTTAATTTCAATATTGCCTCATGGACATCACTTTCCAAGATTGCACTCATAAAGAATGAAAATGCAGGTTTATTTAATTTATTTAAAAAGAAACTCGACTCGTATTGAGAATCACCAAGAGATTTTAATACTATTCCCGATACCGATGTAAAAAATTCATTAAATTTTTGTGGTGATATATCGGACTGTTTGGTTTTATTAATTTTAGTTCTTCTTTCCGAATTTACGATGGTCCAACATGTTTTATTTTTATTATCCGAATCTTTTATTATCTTTGAGTAGGCTAACTTCTTTTCAGAGCGAATTGCTTTTTTATATATTTTGTTTAAATTTTTGTAATTCACCCAATCACCTTCCGAATAAGTATTCATAAATTTGTTTTTTGCTGTAATGACATTCTTTCTCATACTACGCAATGTGTTGTTGAACCATTTGATATTAGATTTATTTGTTTTAACAGTTTTTTCACAAAAACAAGTATCAGAGATATGTTTCAGCGTATTCAATATGTTTTCTGCCAAATTATCTGCACCCATACTATGAACATCCAAATAATTCCAAGAAACTTCGGAAAGTTTATTAGAAAAAGCCGTTATTGTTGTGTCGTTAATAACACGTTTAGTAATGGGGATATTTTCATTCAATAGGTGATTAAAATATATATATTGGCCGTTGTGATCAGACACTAGAGGATCTACTACTCCCACTTTAGTGAGAGTAGGGTCTATGTTTGTAACTATGTTATCTAGACAGGATTGACTATTCAAGACTATTCTAGTGGGCTCCTCAATCGTATGGCGCAATCCGAAACTTGTGAAGACTGTTTTAAGATCTTTGGATTTATCGTCGTTCTTTGAAATGTCTAAATTGAAGTCCCCTACCAAGACAATGTTTTTATATTTTCTATGAATATATTCAAGAAGTTTAATAATTTGATTTTTAAATATGGTAAAATTATCTCTACTTGACGATCTATAAAGAGCAATTATTATGGTATCTTTCAATTCTAGTCCGCAAAACTCGGCATCGTAGATAACAGAAAACTGCTTCAGATCAACTGCCTTGCATATTAGATGTGATTTTGAAAATATTGCCACTCCCCCATGTTGCTTTCTAGAACGAGTAAAATCGGAAATGAAGTTATAATCATTTAATTTGATTAATTCCAAGTTATTCTTATCTAACCAATGTTCTGAAAAACATACGATATCAAATGGATGATCGGTTAAGAAAACTGAAAGTTCATGTAACTTATTTTGAAGACTATTCACGTTAATATGAAAAACCGAAAGATGCTGCTTATATTTACTGTTTATTCGTCTGTTCCACGGAATTGAACATGACTCTTCTTGGCTGAAAAAACTGGTTGATGATTACTCCTGTAGGCCATATTTCCGGTATTAAAATTTTTTCTAGTTCAAGAACAGGCACTGTTATCTTGAATGAAGCGTATTTAAGTGGTTGGCGAGAGTTCAACTTTTGAACACTAATATCGGAAACAAACTCTTCTAAATACTTGAGTAAATCCTCTTCTGATGTGTGTGGATCCCAATTTGTAGAATGGAGGTGTTTCATTCTCTGTCTGTTTGCCGATCTTAAATGAAATGATTCGTCATTTTTGTTGCCCGTAATTAAAATTTTGGGTGCTGCTCTTTCTCTGGTGTTACTTTTATGAGGTATGGTATCGTTTTCCAAACTAATAGCAGAATGACATAAGTTGGAAGACTGAGCATTGGCAATAGCACTGGAAACTTCAGATGATGTGAAAATACCCGGAGCTTCGGAATTTACCAATGGCCTCATTTTACTAAAAGGCTGTTTCAAATTTTCATGTTCCTCTTGCGCTTTAGTATCCGATGGTTCTAAAGGTTTTCTATAGTTAACTGTTTTAATCATGTTAAGCTGATCCTGAAGCGATCTGATTGCAATTTCTTGATTAAAAATAATCTTATCCTTGTTTTTAATTATTTCTTCCAAATATTTCACTTTAAGTTGAAGTTCTGATGTAACACTGGTACTATAAGTGGGTATTGGTGATGTTTCCATGGTAATTCCACTGTCCATACAACAGTTGCAAGAAGAATCGTCTATAATTTTTGCATTTTTAACAGATTTCAAGCAACTCTTATGGGAAACAATCCCACAGGTCACACATTTTAATCCTGATGTAACATCTTTTTTGCATCTTTTACACTTATTGATTGAGTCCATATTCCGTTGCAAATGCCGAGCAAATCAAGTAATATCAAATAAAAGAGACAAGTTTCGTTTAAAATCTGACCACTGGTGGAATAGGTGTTGTGACAAATTGTTTTGATGGAAATAACCAGATTTCAACAAAACGAAGTACTTTATATTGGTACCTATTACATAAAAATTGTACTTGCCTACACGTTTATCAACCAAATAGGAACTTATAAACACTATGATACACTTTTCACTATTTAATGAAACTTATTTTCAATAAAATTTCGAAATTTGATTAAGAGCACAATATTCAACTTCTGGGTTGGTGAACACTTCCACCATATATAATAATAATAATAATAACAAAGTAAAGACAATTTGGAAACAAAGTGAGGTTAACGTGGTTCCTCTTATTATTTCCACAACTGGAATAATACCAAAAAGCCTCCACACCAGCCTACAAATACTTAACCTACCACCGCTCATATACATACAGCTTCAGAAAGCTATTATTCTGGAAACAGCAGCAATAGTAAGAAGACACCTCAACTTAAAATAGTTATGGTGGAACTTGTACTCGTACCGCTCCTCTCTGAAACACCGTTATAAGACGAGCATATACAACATAATAATAATAATAATAATAATAATAATAATAATAATAATAATAATAATAATAATAACTCACCTGAGATAAGAGATTATTAATAGCCGGCTAATATTTTGACAAAATAAAAGAACCAATATTGTTCGATTTTTAGAATTTATGTTAGTTTTTAATTTTTTTTGGTCATGCTCTTGGCAATACTGCAATCATTCCTTTCCTCAAAAATAAAAGTTCCCTTCGCCTATTTCCTAATTTTTCACCTAGCAAAAATAACTCGAACATTCGATACTCGAAATGAAGCATATACTTCACTAAAGAGACTCGCCGTGGATAGTTCCTGATTTAACTTTTCGGTAACCGGAACAGTGAAAATTGTTATGTGCATCAAGCGAGGGTGCAGATCAGCTTTCTTCCCATCTCCCATTTCCTAAGGTAGATGATATTGTTTTAAGCTCGACTATTTGTTTTTTTTAAGTACAATTAATATTATCAATAAACCCCAAATTACAGTCCAATTTTTCTCTCATAAATTTGTATGAGCAATCGAACAAATATAATAAAAAAAAATTTTACAAATATAATCAACCAATACAATATATTAAGGTGAAATATTAATAGGAAGAATATAAACTAATAGAATTACATGGATAAATACCAATTTTCAACTAAATAAAATTATAATACTCATAACTATATGGTATTCAAAGGTACATAATGTTTAACATGTCGATAAACAAGTCTATTGGCGCGTAATTGTGCATTGCATGCACAAAAGTCAGTTATAAAAAGTATTATTAATTTAAAAGAAGCATAAGATATCGAAAACGAACCTCCATAATTATATATTTTTCAACTACATTAATTTTGATAAACCCTGTATACGATAATATAAAATACCGAAAACAAATCTCCATAATTCTATTTCTTCTATTGTTATAACTTTTTAATGAACCTTGTATATAGTAAAAAACATTTTGAACAATTTATTAAGGGTAATGTCACATGAATGATATTTTATACAAATTGACGTTTATTGATATCTAGACAAAGTGTAAATAAAAAGGTGAAAGTAGTGCGATCGTGGAAATTTTTTGAACGGAGTGAAAGTGTAAAAAAAGAACGTGACTGCGGATAAGGTTGATTTCAAAAATAATATTTGTTTTCAACAAGAAAAAAGGAATGATGAAAAAATTGAAAGTTGTTGATTGTTGGTTTTGGAGAGAATCGTGTGTGTGGTGAGCACGACGAAGATGGAAGCAATTTTTTAAAAATAAGGTTAAAAAAAACGAATAACTACAAGTAAAAGTTAAAATTTAATAAATAATTAAACAGTCATGAAATAGTAATGAGTATAACGTTGAAATATTAACAATTAAAAAACGCTAGTGTGATAACGTCTACGAGAACTTGGTAAGCTAACAATTTACCTTTATTAATTGGACGATGACCATATGATTTGCTGAGAGGAGAAACTCTTCATAACGGAATAATTCAAACACAATATGTTTGATTTTCCATGTCGGACAGAGAGGCTGTTCTATCTCTATTACTACCAATTTCTTATTTGAACTAAAACGAAACAACAAGGAACTTACATTATTCTAAATGTATTTAAAATCTCTTCATATATATATACAAACATTGAAGTCACTTTTAGAATGTTGGGTTAGATACAACACTACAATTTTGATTCTGAATTTTATATAGTTATTTATGTACAATTAATCTCCACTGAGTCACTAATATAATTAATACTGACAAATTAAGTAATTACTTACAATTTTATCATCATTTAAACAATAACAACTCATGAAATTTAACACGATATTTTCAAATTTCACCATTTTGCGATGCTTTTAGAAAAACGGGCGGATTCTTGAACCTCAATAAAGAGTAGAGTTGGGATTGATTAAGTGTAACGGTGATATCACAGTTCCATAGCATTAATAGTTATATATTTCAATTCTATGCATGACAAACAAAACAAGTGATCATTTAGTTATGAGAATTATTTTTGAATGTTGTACAAAGAATTATGTATTCTATCTAATTGGAAACTCATTATTTTTCAATTCACGAGAAGGGGAATTTAACAACTACAAGAGATTTTTGCTTATATAATTGATTAAATATTTACTTTTCGACCTTTTGTTTTCCTCAAGTGTTCTCAACCGTACGAGTTCTGGCGCCCATAATAAAAATATCGACAATAATAAATTTAAATGTAACAAACAAATCAACTCAACATAAAAGAATCAAATTTAAAATTTACAATAAAAATTAAGTAAATAAATAAATATTATCATATATTAATTAAATAAATACATTACATAAATTAAATATATATCAAATCTGACTCCACAACGTGGTACATTAAAGAAATACGTAACAATATATTGTTTACATAACTTATAACTAACTGCAACCTGTGTATCGATCAGGTACAACTAGAACGGGGAAGTTACATCAATGAAAAAATGGATAATAAAATTCCGCATTGACCAGGCTAGTTTAGCATTTGTCAACATGAGTACGATCTTAATCAGCGGCATCTGCCGCTTCAATCTATGCCAGTCAGTTACGTTGTGTGTAGGGTAATTCGAGGAGAGATGGCGCGGTATATTTACAGCGCAACCGCTAGTGATGAAGATGAGTGGATACGCCAATAATGTCCCTCAGTACATAGTCAATTAGCCACCGCACCTGTCCGTGTTCACTGGTCAAAAGCCTATTTTTTATTTATTATTTTGTTATCCAGTTGGGATAAGAATTATTTTCCTAATGCCAATGTCGCGCTGGTGAACATTCAATTTAATAATTTCTATGAAGTTATCGTTTCAAGTAAGTAAAAACATTCTAGTTTTGCTCTATAACCTTAAAATGGCGAATATTTTAAAATGTGTTTAGCTTTTGAGATGCGACATCCCTCCTCTCAAAGTAAGGATAGACGGCTCACTTATTACTGAGGTGAGATGACTCATGGATATTAGTGACATTTCTTCCTCTTTTCAGTATGCCTACCAAATACAAGCGCACTGGACGTTGCTCCAGGGCTAGTTGGGCCGTTAACAGAAGCCCTACAAGCCGTTAATGAATATAGATTGGGAGTGAATGAAGCTGCTCGAAATTTTGGATTACCGGTAACCAGTCTACGAAGAAGAAAATTGTACAAAGAAAGGACTTCTTGGACTTTCCTCCACATTATGCGCAACAACTGAAGAAGAGTTCGTTAAACATATCCAAAAACTTCAGAAAAATGGACTTTCTCCAACTTGAACCGATGTGCTCAACAGTAGGGCATTGAACATCGTTATAGTAAAGAATGGAGAGTATCTGGTTTTCCATGTTTTCATTTATTTCTTCGGAGAAACTCAGAGCTGTAAGTGAGAAAAGCAGAAGGGATCTCTATTAATCGATCCTTGGTACGGCCGATGGTTCTGCGACGGTGTTCATAAGAAACATATGCTTTTTACTCTGCTTCCTAAATGAGAGTTACACGTTAACTTGCTGTCGAAGGTGACCCCTAAATATTTCACCTATGAAGAAAAGTTAAGTTTGGTATGTAGGAGATTTGGGGCTTGATATTTTACAAGTTTCCGTTTTTTCGTGAAAAGAACCAACTCCGTCTTTTTGGATTTATTGACAGACTTTGCACAATTGTTCTATGATATTGAGGGCCTCTTGCAATATAGCGCAGAGTGTCTCATAGAATCTCCCAGTTAGCAGCATCACTAGGCTATTGTGTAGATATTGTCATCGTTGAGGCAGCTGACCAAGGAGTCTAATACCATGTTCCACATTAGTGGCGAGAGTACCCCTTCCTATGGATAACCTTTTACAACCAAGCCTCTGATAGGTACATCGTGTACACTGATTTTTATTGCTCTTTTTGAGAGCATTTTATATATCCAACCATTTATGGTTTGGGGGATATTTTTGTTGGCAAGTGCTTTTGTTATTTTTGAAAAAAGTAGTTCTATGAAGTGACGTTCTATGTCTATGAATACACCCAGGTTGGACCCTTTTTTCCAGCGATCTCTCGATGCGGCCCGATACGAGATGAAGAGCCGAAACGGTAGATTTCCATGTTGATTTAGATGCAGTGTATTTTGTGTTATCGCTACATCTCTTATGTATCGTTCGCACAGCCTCTCCAATGTCATCATTGAAAACGATGTGTGAGGCTAATGGCTCGATATGCTTTTGGAATGGTCCATTCTTCCTGGTTTTGGTATGAACATAGCTTTGACTTTTCCCCAACCTTTTGGAATATACCTCAGTGCCAATGAGGACTGAGGATTCCCACCAGGTGCGACATTAGTCATCCAGATCCCACTGAAGTAGGGCTGGATAAATGCTGTCCGTTCCTGTGGATTTAAAGGGGGAGAAGCCTGGGATGGCCCACCTCAGTCTGTCCGCGTCGACGATCTGTCGCGATATACGCCAGTCATCGTCCGTCGGGTAGTGATTCTCCCCTTCCTCTCAAGTTGCCGTGTTTGTGGTTCTGGAGTCAGGGAAGTGAGTTGACAGTAATAGTTGAAAGCTTTCCTTCAGGATGGCAGTTTTTGTGCCCTCCTCTTTGGTTAGTATACCGATATGACGGTAGGGATGTTTTGAGAGGGCTTTTTGGAGTCTAGCTGCTTGAGGGACATTGTAATAAATACCAAAATGAGAAACATGGGGAGAATCATCCTGTATAACAAATTACTTTTTACATTGTAACGTTTAAACTATAGAAAGCGGTCGTTCACATTGATACAATGGAAAAACACTTATGTAAGCGGTATGTCTGGTTGCAGAAAGAAAAAAATAATATTTTAACCGGAAATAATAATTGCGTCAGAATAACGAAATTTTGCGGAATCAAATAAAAGTTCATTGTTAATCGAGGTGAATAACCTATTACACAATTACGTCGAACGATAAGTTCCACCAATCAAAAAGTCACAGGTACAAAAAAATAAAAGATTGCTGACTAGGGAGAAAGGACGAAAACGGCGAAGGTGTAACAATTGAGGGGCAGTTGGTAAAAACTCGCGGTCGGGAACGGTCTAGTTTTTTTGGATTTCGCGGATAGCTGTTTTTGAGGAGTCCTAAAGTTCAGTAATTTATAATTAAAGTAGTGTTTTAGCAATCTGGTCTATTTTTTTTTCGAAAGGGAAAAAGAAGATTACAAGGGAGCGTCTACTGTACGCGCTCTGAAAGGGATTCTTTTTTTGTTCGAAACGCGAATCGTGTCCGTCGGCGTTTTTGTGAACACCCAGTCCGGAAATTGGCAAGTCTGATTTCAAAATTATACTAACTATGTATCATGATTCTTTTTGTAGTTTGGTCAGATTATTAACATTCCCAGCCCGCATTCTATGATATTATATCTATATAATTTAATTTGTGTTATGATAGTTCATATCGCAAACGAGTATTCAATGGTGATATCTCACGGTATGAATTAGGAATAGGGAGCACATTTGAGGTTGAATATTAAATTGTTAATATCAAAGTTTCATATATAGGGTACGCGAAAATATTCAGGTTTTGGCGATTATTTTTAAAATAACAAATTTCTTTTTATTCTGCAAGTCATTCGAGTTGATTTAAAAGGGTATCTCAAGTTTTCTCTCGATCCTGTCACTGGTTTTATTTAATTACAGTCACAAGACTCTATATACGATTATTCCTGACGCTCTGTCAATTTGGGGTAATTATTTTCATTTTTCTTATATTTTTTATTAAACTCGTTTAAGAAATCATTGTCGGTTAATTTATTTTCTCAACCAGGAGAGCAGGAATACCTAACATATACACATAAGAGCTACACCTAAAATTTTTCCTCAACACACCCCTCTAACTGACGTAACCCCATAACACAAGACCTCTCATTACCAACGACAACTGGTAGCAGCGGAGGCCGAAGCCAGTTCTTTCGGATATTTCTTACAGGAGCCGTCGACTCCTGTTTCCCACGGAATCGTGGGTGGTGACAGCCAGCTACGCTGCCTTCTCGGTCCATTAGGGTCATTTTGACAGCTGAGTTTCTTAGATTATTACAACTGGTGATAGAATTTTTTTTTATTTAGGATCATAGTGGAATCTATTGATTATTACAGTGGTGACAGCGGTATTTTTAGTTTTATGGCGAATAGGTTTTTTCTAGGTTACCACATTTGGTGACAGAATTACTTAGGTTATTACAACATCTTCAATTTCCCCGCAGAATATTCTCCATGCTTCTCTTTGTTTTTGTCTAATGACTGTTTTACACTCCTTGAAGTGAAACTTGTATGCGTTCTAATCCTCTTCGAGACTAGTACTTTTTGCCTTGTTGAAAGATTTCCTAGCCATCCTCCAGACCTGATCAATCTCATGGCACCACCATGGAGTGGAGGCTCCATTAATATCCACCTGCCTGAGGGGGCAAGACATCTTATATGTATTAATTATGAAGTTTTTAATGGTTCCGGAATAATTATTCAAATCTCCTTTATTGTTAGGCAATCCGTCCTTGACTCCTCGCAGGACCCCTTTCAAACAGTGAAGATATTTTGTTCTGTCCGTTTTCCTGGGGTCGCGAGTTGGTGTGGAGGTTGTGAGTGCCAGTTTTATTTATTTCAAATTTTATCCAGCGGTGGTCCGACATTGAAATGTCGTCGGCTACATGCCAGCCGGAGATTATATTCGAAATGTTTATAGTAGATAAGGAAATATCTATTCGCGTCTGCTTTCGAGAGTTAATAAAAGTTGGTTCAGTACCTCTATTTGGAATACAGAGATTCTTGTTAGTTATGTTATCAGTAAAAGACTTACCTCTAGTGTTAATATCTTTGCGACCCCAGCTTACGTGGTGAGAGTTTGAATCTCAGCTTACTACCAATTCAAGCTTCTGTGTGAGACAGTGTCCTCCAACTCCTTAATTGGTGGTGGTTTAGCTGCGTGTGAGGGGAGCTTGTTGTAATGTAGGCGTTTTTATTCCTCCTAACCTCATCATGACAGGAAATAATAAAAACCGGGGATTGAGGATGGGCCTACATGTCGCACAAGTCGGCCTATGTCAACAATAACATGTTCTATCAATGACTCAAGGATCAGTTTGTTCTCAGGGGCATTTTTGTTATTACTTGATGGTCATGCTTCATACTGCAGTGACGTTGAGATGCTGAAATACTATGTTGAACACAATATCATATCATTTTGTTTGCCAAGTCACACGACACAGTTTTTACAACCGCTAGATAGATGATTCTTCATGTCCTTGAAATTAAACTACTATTCAGCGTGTAATTTATACATTAAAAATAATCCAGATCGAAAGTTCACCAGATCACAGTTTGGAAAGTTATTTTCTGAAGAATGGAACAAGTCTGCAACTGTAAATAATGGAACTTCAGCATTTAAGGCTACAGGAATTGTGCCTTTTAACCTTTCTGCTGTCCCAGATGACGCCTATTTGACTGAAAATAGTAACACATCCGATATCCCTGATATGGTTATCGCAGTTGAAAATGAACGACATCCTGATGCTAGTTTTCCCAGATATTTAGCTAACGTTCAACAACCTTGCTGCAGTTGGCAGACTATAGGTGAAAGTTTATCAGAAGAACGGAATGAACTGCTTGCAGAGACCAGTTGTTTCCTGAAGTTGATTTGGTTTGACGAAGAAGCCAACAGCTGGCAGACATTTTATCCGCAGAGACCACGATTGGTAAGAGAACGAAAAATGTAGCTAAAAGAACACAGAATGCTGAAAACACCAGGAAAAGAAAATATAAGAAATCTGAAGTGACCAAAAAGATGCCTAAAAAAATATGACTCGTCCTCAGACGAAGATCTGAAAGCACCAGCACAACAAGCAAAGATCCAGTATATTATTGTTATGTAGTAAAACAGCATTATGATATAAACTATTTCAATGATCAAAACACGAAACAAGAACACACAATTTACGTTTAACAAAACTGATATAGCATATCTCATAGAATATAAGCACATAAACATCCATAAAATCCATTTCCAAATTATATCAATGAACAAATCAAATAAAAAAATGTAATAATTAGAAATAAACTGTAATTGTCATGCAACACACTGTACATGATACTATTTAAAATAATTATCTTTGACAGTGCGCGGAAATTTAAGTAAATAGTGATATTGTGAAGATTTGCCAGAAAAAAACACATAACGAACCAATAATATAAAATTCTTATCCTTGATTGGCTATCCATGACGTAACAGTACCAAAGCAATTTAAGAATTTCGTGAAAAATCAAAACACCAATATGTTGTATAAACTTATTGGTAGTCATAAATAGGTTAGTAACGAAATTTATTGAAAACAATTGGGGAGATGAAAGATATTTTGTGAAAAAGAAAGCACACATTTTATACTTTGGAAAACCTAAAATAGAAATTAACAGTAAAAATTAGTAAATTATTTGAAAAGTCTACATCAAAACTTCGAAAGAGGTAAACAATGAATGAATGAATTGGAAATATGTTATGAATAGATGTGGTAGTTGGAAACATTGTGAGATCTACGAACTGAATTGGACACGGATAAGTATTTTTTATTATAATTTCTTTTACGTTACATTGACTCGATTGAACAAACGTGGTAGTTTATTCGTTTAATTATAATTGTAGTAGATATTAACTTACCTGTATTTAGTAGTATTCACATTTTACAAAGATATCTTTGAAAATCTTGATGATTTAGTCATATAGCATATAGTCAATAACATTATAATTTTTTATTTCCTTTCAAAATAACTAAACAAATTCATTTTTTTCCCATATTATAAATCTTTGAAACATTATCAACTTTAAACATTTCATTATAGGTTAGGTTCTAAAATCATCAAGTGATATTTTAGATTGAGTCGCTATTTGATTTCATATCACATATCTACGTTCTTTATTTGATACAATAAATAAGTGAGAGATGACGATATTCTTCTGTATTCTTTTGCATTAAATTCAAAAAATATTCTGTTGTTTAAATTAGACAACCAATAATACACTAAACCAGAAAATACAACACATGAGTGGATTATAGTTGAAAGAAGTCAGTGCCGGACTCACCCATTACAAATCAAAACCAAAAAAAATATTAAATAAGAGTCTCAATAGTCTGGGAAATAACATTTACATTTAGAAACATATTTCAATCAGTGGCGCAACACAATAAATTTAAAACTAAATAACATTCATTATAATACAAATGAATTTTTTAAGTGTTACAAAAAATTAAAAACATAATAATATAACACTAGATTTCTTATACAGTGTTGGGAACATTACAAGGGAACATACGTTTTTCCGTGAATGTGTTATAAAGAGACAAAATACATTTCTTCGCTAACAGGGTATCAAAAAGTGAGAAACGAAATAACTGTGTAATGGGATTTCTGGCAGGCACCGCCTTCGAGAAGCGTACAGTAGCTCTTATGTCTGGCTTTTACTTACAGTTTTAAATACACCAATTAGAAATGCATTCAGGCTATTACTAGTCACTTTACTACAGCAAAATGTTGTATAAACAACTCATTATGTTAAAGATCGCAATGAGAGAAGTTAATGTTAGAAATACAGATGTGTAATGTGAATCAACATTACTTTCGTTTATCCCTTCATGATCAATTTACAAAGAAATAATTCAGCAGTAATAATCTAATCCACTATATCAGTTCGGTTAGTATTGGAATAAATAACATAACATGCGAAATAAAATTTGTATTAATAATAATATGTGCTTCCAATTATCTCAATTCTCATTTTTCGCTAACAGGATCTCATAAGCGGAAAACCCACAACGCCGGCCTCACAAATTCTCTGTAGCTACTAATAGTATTGCCAATTTTCATTGTATATTTATATTAATTGTAAAATGCATTGTTCTAGCACGAGAACAAGTTATAAGAAGATTTCAATTATGATAATTCAAGAGGTTGTAACAGATAAAGATATCATTAATTCCATCTATTCGTTGAATATTTTATTGTAATGCTGGAAATTGTTCTAGTTTTCAGTTTGAAAGCGATTAAAAACTTTACTTTTTTTCAGATTTGGCAACGTGAAATAGGTCTCGAAAAATCTGCTGTGTTTGGAACGTGTTAGTAAAAAAATTTTGGTATCTTTATCGTTTGTATGCAAATGAGAACGAATTCTCTGTGTAAACACACACACAGTACAAATTAAAAAAAAAAAAACGAAAATAAGAATCAAATCGTATTCTAACGAAAATGCCTAGAATTTTTAAATAAAAGTAATATTATGATATGTAATAAATTAAAAAATAAAACTTCTTAATTCTTCAATGAGCTTAAATCAAATGTTCGAATAAACCCCCGTTTTGAGCTAATCAGTAACCGAGACGGTTATAAAATTCTTGACGAACACGTATGAGCATTTCAGGTGTTATTTGCATACAAATTTGTTCCCTGTCGTTCATTTAGGCAAGTGGCTCTGTTTTCTTGGAACCCATAAATTCTCGATTTTATATAACCCGAGAAAAAGAAATCGTTGGTAGCCAGATCTTATGTTACGATTCGTGAAAATTATCCGATTGGGATATTGTGTATTTAAAAAATGTATTGCTAGTCGATAATTATGTGATGCACAACCGTCATGTTTGTACCAGATATCATTGAAGTTGACACCTAATTATATACGGGCAGGAGTAATTTGATTTTCCAGCATATCCAAATATTTCTGTCCGGTTAAATTGCCGTCAATAAAAAATGGTCCAATTAAATGTTCACCTAATAGTCCAGCCCAAACATTTATCTTTTGGGGATATTGAGTTCGATTATTGTAATGTTTGTGTAAATTTGTCCTTGACCAATATCGAATAACGGATGAATTATGTGCACCGTGTATGGGAAAAGTCGATTCATCTGTGAACAAAATATTTTTCGAAAAGTTTGCGTCCAATTGTATTCTTTCCATAACTATTTCACAAAATTCCATTCTACGAAATTGATCATCTGAAAAAATTTCATGGCTCTTTTTCAGCGTGAAACTATGATAACCATTTTTTTAATACCGTCCGAATCGTTTTCGGATCAACATCAAAATTCTTTGCTAAATGAGTGGACGATTGTAGGGGATTATTTTCCACACTGGCACAAATTAAAATATCTCTTTCTCCTTTTTCGGGTTGGGTTTGACGATTTTGTGTACGCGGTCCATGTTTAGTAGGATTGACACATCCATGCTTTTCAAAATTTTTTATATCCGTTCTCACTTATTTTTTGCTAATTGGTTGGGCATTTTCGAATGCCACAATAAACAAATTTTCTGCTATTTCTCGATATGAATGACCCTGTTAGTACCATTTTACAATTTGCACTTTATGGTGTACTTGCATACTCATTTTAATAAGATTTGCAGAAGATCGTTACTCATTCGCAAGCAAACGTTTAGTGAAGTACCCAGATTGTACAGTTAAACATCTTCAAGAGGCGCACTCGCGATTCGTATTCGTCTGGTTGAATAATCTACGCTGGGGCGTTTAATTCTCTGTCTCATGATCGTCCTTCTCTAACATGCTGGTAAGGCCATGTGACCATTATAATTTCCCTTTTGCCGTGAAAGTTTATCGTTTTACGTTGAAATTAAATGTGACTGATTTTTCTCACAAATAAGAAGGACATTTTTAAGGGCACGCGTGGATTAAAAATGAAGAGAGGGGACAGATAAAAGTAGAAGAATTAGAGCTGTAAGCGAAATCGTTTTTTCAGGAGCGTAGTAAATAAGCGGTTTATATTGAGATATTTTTGTACATACAGGACAGTAAACAAATATTAGCATACGACTTATTTATGTTACGATACCCTGTTAAAGAAAATGGTGATACACTGAAAACACTTGTTTTATTACAACATATTGTCGCTTTTGGACTCTGTATTGTTGCCATATATTATTCCTTATGATGTCAATGAAAATTATTATGCTTATATTCATTAATTGTACCCTTGATATGGACGAATGTAATTTTTTTAGCTATCTTCCAGTGATTTTTTAGTGGTACTTATTTCAAATACCTATTAGGTAGGTTTCAATTTATTGTTAAAATCATATTAGCGTGTACTACCCGAACTATTTCTTTGTAAATTAATCATGAAGGGATAAACGAAAGAAATGTTGATTTTTTTATTGTTCATTGCATTAAGCTATCAGTATAGTACAATCTTATTATTTCTCAATTAATAAACTAAACTGTTCACATTACACATCTGTATTTCTAACATTAACTTCTTTCATTGCGATCTTTAACATAATGAGTTGTTTATACAACATTTTGCTGTGGTAAAGTGACTAGTAATAGCCTGAATGCATTTCTAATTTGTTTATTTAAAACTGTAAGTGAAAGCCAGGCATAAGAGCTACTGTATGCTTCTCGAAGGCGGTGCCTGCCAGACATCCCATTACACTGGTATTTCGTTTCTCACTTTATGATACCCTGTTAGCGAAGAGGAGTAATACACTGAATTTATATGTATTTTGTCTTTTTCTAACACATTGACAGTAAAACGTATGTTCCCTCGTAATGTTCCCAACACTGTATATTGGTGAAAAGTATTAGTGTAATTTGAGAATGTCTTGTTCTGCACAATTACCTATTTTGTTTTACTTTTAGTTACCTATAAAACTGGTTCTTTACTATCCTCACATATCCATCAAACCATCCAGCGTTCAATTTGGCAATGTTCTGGTAAATCAGACATATAAAGAAATGATTACCGTTTATAACCATACAGGTAAGAAAGCTGCTTAGTTAAAATTTATCAATTCTATTACCTAACCATTACTTTAATTAAAAAAAAAACGATTCTTTTTGTACCGGATGGACAGATAAGAAAATATTCGTCATAGAGACTTGCGGTAGAAAATTTTAGTGGCCAAAATAAGATTGTGGAAAATATCTTCAGATTTCCAATGTGGTCGTCAAGGCGTTACCTGAAATCCACGTAGTAAATGTACCAAAAAGCTAAGCTTCATTTCAACAATTTTTGTTCAACACTTTTTGACGTAACTATTAAAATTAAGTGGTGGGCAAATGACAGAACATATTTTCACAAACTTGGTTTCGTTGGAAAAAGCATTTATTTTTTTTATGAAAACGCGTTTTTAGATATAACAACGGAAAATTGCAAAAGTCTCTAAAAAATTGAATATAATAATATGATTTTTTTTCATAAACATCTTTCGATATTTTATTCCTAGCATAAAAAATCGGAGAAAGAAAATTTAGTTATCATCTTAAAAAGGACGCAATATCACTGGTATTTATATTTATGTATTGTTCCTGTAAATTTCTCAAGAAAATTAAAAAAGGAAGCTAAATTAATGAAAATCTCCAATTAGGCTAAAATATCTGACCTTGAAAGGATTCTCTAACTTTAGAATCACTCCTCTGGTACCCTTCTCTTCCCGTTTTAGATAAATATATTCTTGATGGTAAAATTGAGTGATTTGTAACGATAAAATGAGAAATGATGATTTAGGAAACCTTATTTCACGTCCAAACAGGATTTTCACAGGTGTTACACCCGTGGACTCATTGATGGCGGATCGATAAGCGAATGCAAATAGGGAAAGATACTGGTCTTTCTAGTGGATGGAAACTGCTTTAGACAGGTATTTTCCAATGGTCCAGTTCATTTTCTCGACCATTCCGTCTGACTGTGGATACAACGCTGTTGACCTGGTCTTCTTTATTCCCAGCTTGTCACAAATTTCTTGGAATACCTGGCTCTCGAAATTTCTTCCTTGATTGCTGTGGACATCCAAATGCATTCCATATCGGCTTTTAAATGCTTCCACCAGTACATCCGCGACAGTTGGGGCCTCTTGATTCGGGATCGCGTAGATTTCCACCCACTTTGAGAAAAAAATCCATTATAACCTGGATGTATTTAATTTGAATTACAGTTATGTGCATGAGAGATAATTATCCCAAGATTTCTTCAAAAGAAACAAAGTACTGTTGTGCAATTTTCTTCGCAGAGCGCTTTCAGCATTATGCCATCATCAGTGCGGTCACTATAAATTTGTGAATTACAATTCGTAAAATTTGATGAAATTCATACATACTTGTCAGAATCCCAAGACAGGGGCGTCCACATTTGTACGCCTGTACATTTATTTATTTCGTGGTTCACAGTGTGGGTTTTAGAACAGTGTTAAAAATATGTTTAAAATATTAAAATTCAATAAAATTAGTAAAATCTGTACTATACATCTTTATGATCGACCATTTTCCCAAGTTGTCATAAGAAAAACTTATTAACAAGAAACTGCAAAAAACCTAATTGGCATTCCATTCCATCAAGTGGGTTCCTAATCGTCGGAGCATAGACAAACATCGTTGAGGTCATATAGATATAAATAAGATATACTGCGCCTAGCGGTCAGGGAAGCGTGGCGATCATCAGAGTGCCAACATATATATGTCTGCACCGTCGGTGGCCAAGATCAATACGCGCATGCGAGTCACGAGACGTTGCATTGTTTAATATCATTGGCTGTATCATTCTCGCTTTGACGCTTTTAGTCCTTCAGGGTAGTGGCATAGGTTGTTAGCATAGACAAATAATATATTTTATTTTCTCTATGGTTGTTCGTTTGGACACAGCATAGTAAAATTAGGATGTGGTTTGGATGTTTAGTGATTTTGTTTTACCATTGTGTTGTGATTTTTACGTGCTTCTTTTATTTAGATTTTTATTAAAAACTATGTCTCCACAACGGTGCTTTTTATGTAATGAGATTGGTCCTAATTTAAATTTTTATAGGTCTACAGGTATATAAAAATAAATTCCGTTTGAAAACAAATCATCCCATGAGTTACTCCATAGTCATTTAATTTGTCAATATGTATGGCTATATTAATGTGTAGATATCGAAGAAATGATTTATAAAAATAATAACTCTAATTGGTTATGTTCTCACTATATATTTCATGTTTATCTACACCATTTCTATTCCTCTTGAAGTAACCTAGCCAACTATCATAACGTTATTTGAGACTTATGTTAGAAGTGAAAAAAAAATGTAATTACATAATTGCACTTTATTTGGTCAAATCAGACACGAAGTTTTTGTTGACTCAAATATCTTCGTTTAAAAATATTACAGGCAGCATATACAGCACTTGCGCATAACTAACATGGCCACACAGAGTGTAGTCGGACCTCTCACTCTTAATAGAATGCATTTCGCTTATTGAAGATATAGGTAGTTAGCAGTATATTTTATTTATTACGTATATGGTTGAGGTATTGTTAAGTGAAGAGATTTCGTGACCCTCAACAGACAGGCAACTACCATCTACCAAAAATAATAAATTTGGAGACAGACTTGATGTCCATCTGGTGAGGGCGGCGAAATCTATGAAAACATTGGGATGCGCCAGACACGCGAATGAAATGATTATAAAATGAAGGCCAAAAAACAGGGCTCTAGGAGGAAATATAATTGATAAGAATACGAATGAATGATAGATGAAGCTTATGAATTTAAGGATGAAGAATGGTGAAAATTAGAACAAACGAAAAAGTAAGAACTCGTGTGGAAGATAATAAGAAATGGACAATTACGATGTGGTCGCTGATATAGTAGCTTTGGGCGAGATACGACAGATATAGAGATGGAATAGTTAAGGTGATACTGAAGCGTGTTAATTTACAGGGATATAAAAATCCAGATGAAATGTAAGCAAAGGAAAAGGCTATATTAACTTATTTAGTCGAAATATTTGTGGAAACAAAACGCTAAGGTGTTTACAGATGTTAAAAACTTTCAACGCGAAGGAATTTTTATACGTTCAAACACGCGTCTAGCGCTCCCTACTGCATTGTGAACTGTGAAATGTACTGAAAACCCAAAGTTACTGCATTAATTATGTGAAAGTTGATATTATAAGAGGTCGTCGCCCTAGCCGTAGAGCTATCAGCTGTCTATCAGAAATAACAAATTTGGAGACAGCTTTGATAGCTTACGGGTGAGGGCGCCAACCTCTAACAATTGCGATCTGGTGAAATAATGGAATAAAACTTATGTCAACCTGTCGTCATCATTGAAGGCCTTGTAGGAGTCTATGCAAAGGTGTAAATTTTCTATTTAAATTGACTTGTGTGTTAAGGCATTTATTGTTTTTGTTTATCTCAGCTGTTATTTCAATGTCCTTGTAGAAATATAATAGGTTGAAATTTCTGGTGTTAATACTTTTGATTAATGTTGAATTGGTTTCTGGTTCAAACTTATGGTTATTGTATTTAATATGAGAACCAAACGCTGATTTATCTGGATATTTGCTGCTTATACGTACCTCCAAAGTTCTTCCCACATATGAAGCTTCGCAATCACCACACCTCAGCGCATAAATGTCTCTTTTAGACAATTTGTGTAACTTATCTTTAGAATTGCCTAAGTCATTATATAAAGACTTCGAAGTTTTGTATGAAATTTTAATGTTGCTATAAATATTTCTGAAAATGTTTGTTAATTTATGAGAAAGGTGAGAATTTATGAAAGGTATCGAAATATATGAAAGATTATTGTCTGTGATAGAAGGATAAGCTAATTGTTGATTTCTTTTCCTGACTATTTTTTGAATGAGATGGTCAATTATAGAATGGTGATATCCATTGTTAACTGCAATTTGTTTGATTATGTTAACTTCATTATTATACTGAGCTGTATTTAAAGGTATGTTTAGTAGTCTGTGGACATAGCAGTTGAAAGCTGCCATTTTGTGCTGAGATATCCTCATGAACAACTTAGAAAAGGAATTTATAATTCCTGAAAATAAAGAAATTATCTTATATTTTAGATATGTCCACGAGATCTTTTGCTTAATCGAAGGCAACTTATCAACAGCTTAGCAAATTTTAAATAATATCAATAACATTAATCCTAATATTAAATTCACTTTAGAAACTGAAATAGATGGATGTCTCCATTTCCTTGACCTTAGCATTCCTCTGTGCGGGTCCGGGTTCGGCTTTGGGGTTTACAGGAAGCCCACTAAAACTGACCACGCAATACATGTTGATTCCAACCACCCTCCTCAGCACAAAATGGCAGCCTTCAACTACTATGTCCACATACTACTGAACATACCTTTAAACACAGCTCAGTATAATAATGAAGTTAACATAATCAATCAAATTGCAGTTAACAACAGATATCACTATTCTATAATTGACAATATCATACAAAAAATAATCAGGAAAAGAAATCAACAATTAGCTTATCCTTCTATCACAGACAATAATCTTTCATATATTTCGATACCTTTTATAAATTCTCACCTTTCTCATAAATTAACAAACATTTTCAGAAATATTTCTAACAACATTAAAATTTCATAAAAATCTTCAATTTCTTTATATAATGACTTAGTAAATTCTAAAGATAAGTTAAACAAATTGTATAAAAGTGAGATTTATGCGCTGAGGTATGGTGATTGCGAAGCTTCATAAGTGGGAAGAGCTATGGAGGTACGTATAAGCGAGCATATAAAACATCCAGATAAATCAGCGTTTGGTTTTCATATCAAATACAATAACCATAAGTTTGAATTAGAAACCAATACAACATTAATCAAAAGTATTAAGACCAGAAATTTCAACCTATGAGCATATCGAAATAACAGCTGAGATAAACAAAAACAATAAATGCCTTAACACACAAGTCAATTTAAATAGAAAATTTACACCTTTACATAGACTCCTACAAGGCCTTCAATTATGAGGACAGGTTGACATAAGTTTTATTCCATTATATCACCTGATCGCAATTCTTAGAGGTTGGCGCCCTCATCGGTGAGCTACCAAAGCTGTCTCCAATTTGTTATTTTTGATAGACAACTGATGGCTCTACGGTTAGGGCGACGACCTTTCACATAATTTATGCAGTAACTTTGAGTTTTCATTACATTTCAGAATGCAGTGGGGTGTGCTAGACGCTTGTTTTAATGTATAAAAATTCCTTTGCATAGAAAGTTTTCAACATCTGTAAACTCCTTAGCGTTTTGTTTCCACAAATATTTCGACAAAATAAGTTGATATAGCCTCTTCCTTTGCTTACCTTTCATCTGAATTTTATATCTCCCTGTAAATTAACACGCTTCAGTATCTGTCGCATCTCGCCCAAAGCTACTACATCGTAATTGTACGTTTCTTAATATCTTCCACACACGTTCTTACTTCTTCGTTTGTTTTAATTTTCACCATTCTAAATCCTTCCATTCATAAGCTTCATCTATCATTTATTCAAATTCTTATCAATTATATTTCCTAGAGCCCTGTTTTTTGGCCGTCGATTTATTTTCATTTCATTCACGTGTTTGGCGCATCCCAATGTTTTCATAGATTTCGCTGCCCCCCCCCCCCAGATAGACATCAAGTCTGTCTCCAAATTTATTATTTTTGGTAAATGGTAGTTGCCTGTCTGTTGAGGGTCACGAAATATCTTCACTTAACAATACCACCACGATGTTTGTCTATGCTCCGACGATTCGGAACCCACTTGATGGAATGGAATGCCAATCAGGGTTTCTGCAGTTTCTTGTGAATAAGTTTTGTAATGACAACATGGCAAAATGGTCGATCATAAAGATGTATAGTACATATTGTAGTGATTTTATTGAATTTTAATCTTTTTAATATATTTTTAACACTGTTCTAAAAGCCACAATGTGAACCACGAAATAAATAAATGTACAGGCGTGAAAATTTGGTATTTTGAGAAAGTATGTATGAATTTTATCAAATTTTACGAATTGTAATTCACAAATTTATAGTGATCGCACTGATGATGGCATAATACCGAAAGCGCTTTGCGAAATTTTAATTCAAGAAAGTTGCACAGCAGTACTTTGATTCTTTTCAAGAAATCTTGGGATACAGGATGTATTTACCACCATTTCCTGTCGTCGAAAATGGTCCAGCGATATTTAAAGCAATCCTATCGATAGGGCTTCCAACATTATATTGTGTCATGAGCGCCTTTCTCCTGCGATGTAGTCCATTACTCGTAGCACAAGTAGTACATTTCTTACACCAGTTCTTAACATCGTCGGAGCTGTTCATCCACTAAAACCGTTCACGGACTCGCTGAATGATTTCCTTCACTCTCAGATGACCTCCCGATGGACTGTTGTGTAACCTCATCAGTACCTCAGCTACACTCATTCTCGGCACAACTAGCTGTCTTCTCATCTCGGAATCATAATCGTTTTCAAGTACTCTTATCAACAGCCCTTCTGCTAGGACAAGGGAGTCCCAATGAGCCCAACATGCCTTGAGTGTCGATGAGAATCTTGACAGTGGAAACAGTCTGTTCGGCACGACCTTCATAGAGATACTGGTAAAAGTGTTCCTACCGCCAAAAGTTATCACCTCGTGACGCAGTAGTTTCATTCTAGTTTGGAAAGGACCTCACTGAAATATCCCAGCATTCTTTTTGCCCTCCTTGGATCTGTGAGAGCACTCCTCCAATTCCTACGTTGCTTGCATTATTGTCAAGAATAAAGTCGCCCTCTGGTAATAGATATTTTAATATCGGCGCCATGGTTATATGTCTCGTCAGGGTTTCAAAAGCCGTTTCACAGTCTTCGTCCCAATGGAAAGATCTTGTTTCTTCTGTGAGTTGAGTTAGTGGATTGGCAATATCTCCAAACTTTCTGATAAGTCTTCTATAGTATGTGCCAAGTTCAAGGTAACTCCTAATTTGATGTTTGTCGGCCATTGTTGAATGGAATCAATTTTCTCCGGATCCACCGCCACTCCTTCATTGCTCACTATATGACCTAGATAGTTGACTCGGTTTTGCAATAGCTGACGTCAGCTGGGCAACTTGGAGTCGTTGGAATACGTCTTCCAAATTCTTCAGGTGTTCGTCAAATGTCTTCCTCAGTACTACGATGTCGTCCAAATAGACCAGGCATGTCTTCCAAGATAACCCCCTCAAGACATTTTCCATGAGTCTATCAAACGTCGCGGGTGGATTACAGAGCCCGAATAGCATGACGTTGAATTGCCATAATCCAGATCCGGTGATAAAAGCAGTCTGCTCATTGTCTTCTGGGTCCATTTCTACTTGATGATAGATGTCTTTCTTCGTCATGTTGTTTAGCTGGCGATAGACCACACAGACTCTCGTAGTTCCACCCTTTTTCTTGACGATCACTATAGGAGACAACCATGGACTAGTGGATGGTTCTATTATTTTTTCTTCTTCCATATCTCGAATTATTCTTTCAGCTTCCTCTCTCCTCGCTCGTTCTACCAGTCATTCCTCCTTTTGGTTCGAATAGATATCAATACTGACAGAGAAATTATCTCATTTTCCTTTTCTCTGCTCGATTCAAGGATTGACCAGCTACTGATAACATATGGCATTGGAATTGTCAGTTGCCGTTGTTTGGCGAACTATAAACGTCATTGGTACGCAGGATTCAATCCTGGTTTCTTTCTTGATGGTAATTGGGTAATCGTTCACGTTTATCACACGTACTGGGATCTCATTCGTCAACGTAACCAATCCTTTTCCAATTAGTACTCCTTTGCCAACCTCTTTGTCGTGGTTCCTTGGCTCAATCATATCCGGTGTACCTTCCTCCATGATTCTCTGTAGCCGAGCTACTTATCATGGTTTCGCTTCGTGCATGTACGGTATCTTCCTGTACAGCTGCCAACACCGTGCTGCCTTCATATGGATGAAGGAATACTTCCTCGGAACACGCTTTAGTTGTTATGTTCCTAAAGTCCAATTGGAAACAATCGACCTTCTTAGAATGTCTAAAAATACAATTACAAAAAATAAATAGTCCTTCACAGAAATCGGTTCGCTCCCGTCAAAATTTTAACTTCTATATATCGTATTAGACATAGTCGGTTTCAGGGACTACTACAGTGTGAAATTTCTGAACAGTACTTTAAGTTTAACTAAAAATTATTTGACTATTCAAATTTAATCCTCATCAATATTCGAATATTGATAATGGCCGAATATTCGCAATACTCGAATATTCGAATTACAAGCCCTAATTTAGAACAGTACATTATTGAAAAAATCATAAGAAACAAAATGATACATTTCATATTCTTGAAAATTGTTAAGATGTAACAGAAAATAAACGCAAACTAGGACGCATAATTTAAAAAACCATTCAAGTATTTTATTTATAGATTTGGATTTTCACGAAATTCGCAAATTTATTAACTTTCTTTCAGGTTCCATAGTGAAATTTGAGATCAGTAAATCATGCAATGCTAACTGTTTCTTGATTACCCCACATTTTGGGGAAATACCAGCCACTACAGGATTAAATGAGCGAAGTGTTAATATTTTCATTTATTTCTGTGCTAAGTAAGTAATTATTGCCTGACTGTAATTTTTTCTATACCGTGCCTTACACAATCAGGTTTATTTATCAAATATAACGGATCCGTTTATAGTAGCCCTAACGTCATCTATCTTTTCCTTTGATATATTGTGACATTGTTTCATGAATTGATGATGATGGATATACTAAATGTCTTCTAATTCAGTACAAACTCACGACGTTGCTCACTTATTCCAGGCCTTACGTAGTTCGGTAATTGAAACTACATTTTCAAGATTTGTGGATAATTTTTATTCTTCATTCACGCACGCACCCACGCACGTACGCCCTCACTCTCATCCATAGATCTATGGGCATAAAGACTTAACCTGCCATATGACACAGAGCATACGTTAGATGACAGATGACAGAGTCGCCACTACCGTTGCTCACATAAATGTAATATACTCCTATATTGCTAGTAGGGCGAAATTACTACGGTGCAGACCTAATATGCATATATCCTTCTCGCAAATCGTCGAACCTTATGCGGATGTCCGAACATGCCCACAAGCCTGCTTCAGTTTCCACCATACTTGCCAATTTCCCAACAAAAGTCGTGACGCTCTCCCACAATGAGTCGAATTTTGCGACGGAGAAAGAAACAGCCATTTTCTGTCGCACTTACTGTCTTATACTTCCACTTACATATATGGTCGCATTGCATCCTCCACCATCTAAAGATCTATGGGCATGACATCACAGCCGCTTGCAATGACCTTGGACTACTTAGAAAGGTGCATTTTGACCTTAGCGATTTCTTATGTTAATTAACATAATGTATGGTCTCGAATTGGTAATGCCTATTTGCTAAAGCCAGATGTGAAAAATTCAAGGAACAGCTGAGTTCCGAAAGCCATGATTTTCTTACATGCGGCAACATCACGCTTGAAGAGCAGTGTAATATTTCTTTTACATACCATACATTTTAATCAATATATTCTTTTTTATTCCCACTTGCTTATAAGTTTTTTTGTATTTTTTTTCATAAGATATTAAAAAGTTCATTTTGAACCTACAATATCGATTATACACTTATTTTAATAACTATTTTCTTTTTCAGCGAATGCAGAAAGTATTCAGAATCTATGAGAATATTAACGAATATTCCCACTTATTTTATAGAGATTCATCTGAAAGGAAACGGCACAATCAACGAAAGATTCTTAACGAATTATAAACTTTGAAATGAAATTTTATTATTTTGATTCGATTATATTTATCTACTAATGCTGTATTCATTTTAAGATATTTCTACGTTACTTATGAATTGCGTTTAGATTACTATAATATTTATATTCGTTGCAATTCGTAATTATGATTGCAATAAAAGTTGCCAAACATCATCAAGTTTAAATGTAATGTAACGAGGCACATATTATCCTTTCATTTGTGCCCAAATATGCTCGATCGGATTCAATTCGTATGGTGGCAATCGAAGAACAGTAATTCCACTACGTTCATTGGCCATTTCATCAGTAGCGCATTTTTTAAATGCTGATGTATATTGTCTAGCCAACACAAAATAGTATATTAAAGTATAAGTGGATAAAGAGGTCTTTCAAACACGCACGACGGCGCAGCCGGAGTGCTCGAAATAGAGCAAGTGTTTGAAAGACCAGTTATCCACGAATACTTTACGCTATTACTATTATTATTATTACTACAAAAAAATGGAAGTCCGTCCTCGATGCCCAGCCAAGTTTCGTGAAAGTCAAATAGTATTTATTTCTATTTGACGTTACGAGGTAGTGCTGTCAGATCAATAATCAAGAAGTTTATTTATATTTAAAAGGATACAATGTATATATGAATATATAAATAAATTTTGCAGAAAAAACCAAATAAGACATTGGTTCACCATGAAAATATACAATTTAAAAACTAATAAAAAAAGTTGTCATTGATACTTACGTTTCTCACGTTGTTGTTACCATAGGGACTTTAAAAAACGCGCGTGTTTGAAAGTTCGATTTAAACACGCTGAGGCGTGCTTTAAAAAGGTAATATGAGGCATCAATAAAAAAAGTTCTTTATTCAAAATATCACTGTTGGTAGTAATTTCCTTTTCAATTAACAAGTCTTTTATGAACTGTTTTTCCAGTTAGCTATGGGTAACGGTTCTTTTAACCTTGAATGACAGCTAGCGTTATCCAAAACTATGAGGGAATAAAATTCGGCATTTGTTAGAAATCCATCACCTATGATCCATATAAATTGATGGCGACGATGATAATATAAATGACTGTAATTTTTATATAATATAATATTTTTTTTTCTAAAAAAATCACCTCTTTGATTTATTGAATAGTTGGCATTTCTATAGAATCTTATGTTCTACATGTATAAAATGGCAGTTTGGACTTTTCCTATATACTTTTATATATGAAAGTTCGTATAATACTGAACGAGGTAGAATATTTTTTTAATTAAAATACATAGAAATTTATAAGACAGAATTTAAAATTTATTATGCCGTCACTAAGGGTTTAATGAGTGTCAAAAATATAGAGAAGATTCGGTTGTATTTCGGGATAGCCCTGGCTGAAGTCGATCGGTAAAGAAGAACACGAAGCTTTGGTAAACAATCGAGGTTTTTCTCAGATAGCTGTCATAAGCATGGGGGTTAGAGAAAAGAACAATCGTTATATGATAAAGTATCAGTCCGCCTGTCCCTGAAAATTTGTAGCATGAAGAATTCATTTTTTATCAACCAGCCGCGCTGCCGTCAGTAAGTAGTATCTGCTATAGCCTGTTTCTTATTATCTGACAGCACGCGAAAAGGTCAGAGATGCTAGTCAGGTAGTAAACCATAAGTGTCACCGTTCATCTAAGGAATTTATTTACTATTCAATTTTATACCCGATCTGATATATAAAGGTAATGTAAATGTAAATTCGGTTAGTTAAAACAACTAACTGTCCTTATACATTTGTAGAGTACATATAGTTAAAACAATAAATTATTTTCGAAATAATCTTGTAACGCAACTATTCTGAATGAATATTTCATTAATTATCTTGAGAATTAGGCGCAGGTTAATTCTTGGGAGACATATTAACAAGAAATTTATCAATTCATTCTCCAGATAATTACTTTCTGATTTTCGAAATGTTGATAATAATATTTCCAAGAAACATCACAATAGAGTCCTACTAGGGATTGTCTTAATGACTACTTAGAAATTTTGCAGGTATATACGGTGAAACTTGATCTCGCCCAAATTTGTATAATTTGTTTTGCTTAGAGTCGCTTATGTTCCATAAGTGTTAACGGTGTTGTGAAAAATTTTACCCCAGTAAAGTGTAAGAGCGTGCTTAGCTTACAAACGAAGACTGTAGTGTTGAATGTGCATGATGCTGTTGTACATCAAATGCCGGCTGCTACTGTTAGAAATATAGTTTCGACATGTTCCAATATGACAGAAGTTAGTGAATCTACTATTTACAGGCTTCTAAGAGAGAGGAAAAATGGAAATATATCTCCACCTAAAAAGTCAATTGGAAGAAAACCATTTGACCTTGATGAACATGTGCAAAATACAATAAGACGAAAAGTACATGAATTATATTTTAAAAACGAGATCCCCACCCCTTGACATATTCTAAGAATGGTGGAGGAGACGAGAATTTGCCTGACATAGGGCGAAAAACTTGGTGGAAAATATTGCACAAATTAAATTTTACTTGGGAGAAGCAAAGTCGCAAATCAGTGCTTATCGACAACGAAGAAATAATATGTTGGAGACGCCAGTATTTACAAGATATCCAAAAATACAGACAGGACGGAAGACAAATCTATTATCTAGATGAGGCATGGCTCAATGAAGGATAATCAGTAGAAAAAATATGGCAGGACAAAAGTATTCAAACCAGTCGTCAAGCTTTCATAGAAGGTTTTATCTACTGGACTGAAAACTTCTATCGGTAAAGGTCGCCGACTAATAATAACGCATATTGGATGCAATCAAGGGTTCGTTGAAGGTGGTTTACTGGAGTTTCAGTCAACATCAACCAAAGACTATCATGAACAAATGACTGCAGATGTTTCTGAAGAGTATTTTACACAAATAGTCGAATTAATTCTAAATAATGCTGTAATCATTATGGACAATGCCACTTATCATTCGCGATTAACAGAAAATCTTCCATCTACCTCTTCGAGAAAAGCTGATATTAGAAACTGGTTAATTGTAAGAGATATACCACTTGAAAATGATATGTGGAAAAAAGAATCTTTAAAGGTTGCTTCAGATCACAAGCTACAATTTAAAACGTTTGTTATTGATGAAACAGTCAAGAATCGTGGGATAACAGTGCTTCATTTGCCGCCCTACCATTGTGAATTAAATGCGATAGAGTTAATATGGGCCCAAATGAAAGGTTATGTAGCTAGACATAATAAAACATTTAAAATGAAAGATGAAGTACTCATTGACAACAATAACTGAAGAGAACTGGAGAGATGCTGTGAATCATGTAATTATAGAGGAAGAAAAAATGTGGGTTTTAGATAACCTCATAGAACAAACTATAGAACCGATAGTGATCTCTCTCGACGAGTCTTCGGATGATTCTTGTAAGGTCATCGAAGAGGATGATACTATAGATTGAATTTTATATTTCCTATAAATGTTATATTTACTTTACTTAATATACATTAATTCATTGTCAATAAATTTGAATTATGAAAATGAAACTATATTTTCTTTAATTACTTCAATTTAATAAAAATTAAAATGTAACTTGTTAATAGGCCTAAACGAATGAATTTTATTTCAACTGTAATGTTGACCGAATCTAATTAAATAAGCAAAATGAACTAATATCGTAATCTCCGCCACCGCCGCACTGTTTATCGTTTAGCTGGCATTGTTCAGTTTTATTACCATATTGTATTTTGAGCTGAAACAGGGATGTACAGATAACCAATACAGACAACTACTTGTTTTGACGTTTTGACGTGAATTCTTATAGGTAATAAGGCATTTTTAAAATCATCCTTTACGTTCTGTAAGTACAATTTATGAATTCTGAAGTAACTGTTAATGAACTAACTCGTGCATTTAATAATTTATTCTTAGAAAACACTACTGACTCAAAGCCGATAAATTCAATTAGTATAGTAAATAATCAAATAGATATGGCGATACAATCTTTCAAATGGGAGTATTCCCGAGCATCCCCGATTTTGAAAGGAATGCAAACGATCTAAATAGATTTATTTCTGTAAGCGAATCACTCATAAATAATTTCATTGATAGGGCAAATCCAAATAATTTTCAAAACATTTATTTGTTGAATTCTATAATTGCTAAAAAAATAGAAGATAAAGCTAAAACAGTCATTAATATGCAGACATGTAACACATGGAACGAACTAATTGGCGTATTGATGAGAAATTTCTCGGATCAACGAGATGAAGTATGTCTAAACAGGGATCTCGTAATGCTAAGACATAACTCTAATGAAAGTCCACAATCATTTTATGATAGGTGTTTGCACATTCTGAACTTACTTTGTAGTTATGTAAATTTACATGAAACAACAGAAGATGGTAAAATTTTGAAACGACAATTATATCAAAATTTAACATTAAAAACTTTTCTTTCTGGGTTAAAAGAACCTATTGGAACTACAATTCGTTGTATGAAACCGACATCATTAAGCGAAGCAATGCAATTTGTTTTACAAGAGGAAAATGCTCATTATTTTCAAAATTCATCAAAAAATAATCATAGAACAACACAATCTTTAAGACATAACTCTCGACCAACGAATGATTTCAGATCTAATTATCAACCTCCTACTCAAAATCAGTATTCAAATTTTAACTCACCCAGTCCCAGCTTACAAATATTCAATTCCCAAACTCAAAATAATTTTTTTGCAAGACAGAACAATTTCCTCTCACAAGCAATCCCAATAAATCTGAGACCTACTCAACAAAATTTTCCTAGAGCCTCACAAGTTTTCAAAAGACCCACCCAAAATATGAATGTTTTCCGGCCCAATTCAAACGATAACCTACCTAAACCAACGCCCATGTCTAAAGCACCCGAAATACTTATCCAAACAATCAAAATCAACCAATATATAAAAGACCGCTGCCATCTACTAATAATTTTAGACAAACTAAACGTCCGAATTATACTTCGGAAGAACATTATAATGTAGATACCCTAGAAAACTATGAACCCGAAAATTGGGAATATTTAAATAATAATTACGATTAACCGACCCGATATCCTTGCCTTAAACATATTTAACCTCCTGAATCCAATCAAATTAGAATTCTATCTCCTTAAATTTCACAATGATTTTGATGGTCTAATTGGATTAGATAATTTAAAAATATTACAAGCCAAACTAAATTTCCAAGAAGGATATTTCTTATCACTCCTTCTAGTGAAATAAAACTTCATTACCACGGGGTGAACGCTGACCTTAATCTTGTAACTGTATCTCCTAGATCGCAACAAGTTGTTAAAATAAAAACAAGTGTTACACATGGAGATATTTTTATTCCTTATCAAAAGTTTCATAACTGCGAAATTCCACAATGCCTTAGCACTGCAAAAAACGGCTATGCTCTTACTACAATATTAAACAAATCTGACAGTACCGTATCACTAGATTTTTCAGAACCATTTCAAGTAGAATGTTTTGACGAAAATGGAATAGAAAACATTGATTTAATCAATATTGATTCAGATCATATACCATTAGACCTTAATAAAATTAGAACTGATCACATGAGTAGTGAAGAAAAGAAAAAAATAATAAAACTTTGTCAAGAATATAGCGACATATTTTATAAAGAAGGTGAATCACTATCATTTACAAATAAAATTAAACATAGATAATGTACGTACGACAGATAAAATACCCATATATACAAAAACTTATCGGTATCCTTTCGTACATGAGCAAGAAGTTGCTAATCAAATCCAAAAAATGTTGGATTCAAAAATTATTCGGCCATCTATTTTACCATGAGGTGCTGCTATATGGATGGTAAGCAAGAAATTAGATGCCAGTAATCAACAAAAATGGAGAGTGGTAATCGATTATAGGAAACTAAACGAGAAGACTATAGAAGATCGATACCCCCTACCAAATATCACAGAATTGCTTAACAAATTGGGTAATTGTCAATATTTCTCTAGAATAGATTTAGCCAGTGGCTTCCACCAAATTGGGATGGAAGAAACTGACATCGAAAAAACGGCATTGGGGCCATTGGGAGTTCCTGCGCATGCCTTTTCGATTGAATAATGCGCCAGCAACTTTCCAGCGTGTCTCTGACAATATACTAAGAGGCATACAAAATGAGATCTGTTTAGTATACCTAGACGACATTATTGTGTATTCAACCTCATTACAAGTGTTCTGCATTTTCCTCTTTTCTAATGTTGGAAAAGCAAAATTACGGAATGTCGTATTCTCCTTTATGGTAAATGCTCTGAAGAACCAATCGTGGTAATGTGACGATAATGAATGTTATTCCATGTATGAATTGGTTATTATGTGAAAATGAAATTCGATGGTTTCATACGCTTTTCATTATATTTTTATTATTTACATTTTCTTCGTTATATATCTGCGTCACAATGAAGAATTCACAAATGCTTATTAAAAGTTGCAATCATATTTTTTTGTAAGTTTTTATTAAATTTATGACAAAATGTGTCGTTAGACCTTTTAATGCTTTTTTGTAACTTGATTAACAACGGTTTTTTTATATATATATTGAATTGAATATGTGTTGTTATGGATATTTTTATATGTGGTTTTAAGTGGGTGATAGCAAAGAAAGTTATGTGAGGATGTAACCAATGGGAAATAGGGATTTAAATGAAACTGTCATACGACTGTTGAAAACTCAGCCGATGCATATAGTTTTGTGGAGAAAAGAAATTGTTATATAGTTATCTGTGGTTTTTTATATGGAATTAAGTTAGAATTGTTTTATACAGGGGAAGTTGAAAATAAAAAATCACTGGAGAATTTGGTAATTAAATCAAATTCGAACAAGAACATTTAGAGCGCCTAAAGACGGTTTTTCAGAGATTCAGAGAAGCAAACTTTAAAGTTCAGCTGAATAAATCTGAGTTATTAAGGAAATAAGTGTTAAACCAAACCCCGAAAAAATGTATGCAATACTCAACTATCCGATACCTAAGACACCCAAGCAACTCAAAGGATTCTTAGGATTGATTGGAGACTACAGACGGTTTATCAAGGACTTTGCACGACTTACCAAACCTTTCACGAAATGTTTGAAGGAAGGTGCAAAAATTGAACTCAACGACGTATACATAACATGTTTTGAGACTTGTTAAACTTTTTTGACTAACAAACCGATATTACAATATCCAGATTTCAATAAAACATTTAATATTACCACCGACGCTTCTAATGTAGCACTAGGGGCTATCTTATCCCAAGGTAGTATAGGAAAATATCTCCCTGTAGCATATGCTTCGAGAACGCTTAACGACTCAGAGCAAAATTACTCCACGATTGAGCAGGAGTTATTTGCTATAGTTTGGGCAACAAAATATTTTCGTCCATATCTATGTGGCCGTCAGTTCAATATAATAACAGATCATTAACCTCTCGTGTGGTTAAACTCTTTTAAAGAACCAAATTCTAAATTACTACGTTGGCGAATTAAATTAGAAGAATTTGACTATAAAATTTTTTATAGAAAAGGGAAATCTAATAATGTAGATTGTCTATCGCGAATAGAACTTCACACTAAAGATTCTAATTCATTTTGGAACGATAAGTCATTTTGGAACCATGTTGACGAAATTTTAGATGAAAAATCAAGTTACCATAATAATCCAAGTACGTCCGAACAAGAATATTAAACTTTAAATACCCCTTCACCAACTGCTAATGAACTAATAAGCGACACTCCAACCACAACCGACAATGACAATTTTTCAATGATAGTTAACATTGACGAAACAATTTCAGATGACAACATTCAGCATCAAAATCAAGAGACACAAAATAATTCTAGTGATAGGCAAAATGGAAATTTTACTGATGACAATATTACTATACACTCAAATGTCGATGAAAATCCAATTATAGGCTATAGTCTATTAAATGTGCTGTAGTAAATTATGGTAAAAATCAAATATTCATTAAATCAGTTTTACATTCACCTGCAAAATTAAACGGAATCACTTTATTCATCGATAAACAACGGTTTTTAGTTCAGCTCTCTAAAAATAATTTCGAGAACGATGTTATCAACTTTGTTAAAGAATATATAGTTCCACATATTCAGTACTATATATATTTCGAAGATCCTGCCCTGTACGAACCATTCTGTTTGCTTACAGAAATATTTTAAGTCGTCATCTATAAAATTCAAAAAATGCTCTACCAAATTATTAGATGTCATGAAAAAGATGATATTAAAGAAATGATTAAAAACGATTACGAAGGTAAAACGAGCCGCCGGGGAATTATTGAAACTTTTCAAAGAATTAAAGAAAAGTATTACTGGCCGGACATGTGAAAATCAATTCAAACAGTCATTAATAAGTGCGAAATGTCAACAGTGCAAATATGATAGACATCCAGTAAAGTTAAAAATGAATTTGTTACCCACTGCAAATAAACCGTTTGAAATTATTCATATAGATTCATTTACTTTTGAAAATTGAAATTTTTTGACGATAGTCTGAATATGCCCAAGCATACTATTTAAATGCACTTTCTGGTGCGGAGGTAGCGAGCAATTTGATAACATACTTTTCTCATCACGGTATACCAAATCCAATTTTTTGCGATAGCTGCACCGAATTTAAAATTACGGTAATCATAGAACTATTAGAACTACATAAAATTAAAATTCATTTTTGCTCCCCTGATCATCCTCGATCAAAAGGAATTGTAGAAAGATTTCATTCGACGATAAGATCATCTAGAGCTAATAAACTCACAAGGATTCTCTCTCAGACATACATGTTAAAACTAAAAAGGCAAATGCTATTCTGGCATATAATAATACAATACATGCGGCTACCAAATTAAAACCTATGAAAATAATTAACGGACATATTACTGATAATGACCCATTTGATATCGCAATTGATAAACTTTTAATCAATGATTACGTTAATAGACATAAAGAACGTTCTAAATTATTGTATGCGAAAATCAATGCTGATTCATCAAACCTAAAAGAGAATCTAGTAGAAACAGTAAATAAAAACCGAGAAAGTCCTGAGATGTTTATACCAAACGAAAAGATTTTTATAAAAAAGAGACAAAAAACGCGAACAAATTTCACAAGCCCATTAGTATTAATTCAGTACCAAGCGCAAAGTAGTTACAACAGCAAAACACGGAAAAATTCATATGAGTAATATAAAACGCCAACTGAAAAGAATATATTCATTTGACATATAGTAGTAGAGGATGGGGCACTTGAGCCTGGGAACTTTTTGTGACGTCACACGACCACGCCCTCTGACATTGACCTACTTTTCGTGACCTTGACCTATTTTGTGACATTGGCCCGGGCCAACGTGTCCAAAATTTCGTGACATTGACCTACTTTTCGTGACCTTGACCTAGTTTGGGATAATTTGAACCGGGTCAAAGGTCAATGACCTTTCGTGACCTTGACCTACTTTTCACGACCTTCACCTAGTTTGGGAGGCTTTGGCCCGGGTCAAAGGTCAATACTCAATGACCTAACATAACAAATCCCAAGTCAAGGTCACGAAAACTAGGTCAATGACCTAACATAGCGTGGGAACTTTTGTGACGTCACATGACCACGCCCTATGACGTCACATGACCACGCCCTCTGACGTAGCTGTCATCTGTCACATGTGTCATCTGTCAAATGTGTCATCTTTCTACTTTCATCTGTCACATTTGTCATCTGTCAAATGTGTCATCTGTCATCTGTCAAATGTGTCAACAGTCATGTATTCTGTACCATATGTCATAAGTGTCGTGTCATCTATCAACAGTCATATCCATCTTATGTTCTGTGTCGACTCTCATATGTTCCATGACGATGTGTCGTGTGTGTCATCTGTCAACCCCCACCACGTGTGTCAACTGTCAAATTTGTGGTATGCCCATCTGTTCTGTGATTTCATGTGCTCCATGATTTGTCTATGTGCCGTATGTGCGTTCCGTCGTATGTGTCATCCGTCAAATGTCTCAACTGTCATATGTGACGTATGTGTCGTATGGTCATCCGTCAAATGTCTCATCTGTCATATGTGACGAGTGTGCCGTATGTGCGTTCCATCGTATGTGTCATCCGTCAAATCCTTGCCATCTATCGTCGTCAACCTACATTATCCACCAGGTGTCGGTAATACAGTTACCTTGTCTTGCCATCTGTCGTCGTCGTCATAAAGATGCCATAACGGCACCAACATATATCTATCTGTTATTCACCGGGGTGTCAAAACGGCCGTGGGTGGCTGGGGTAGCAAGGCTACTTTTCCCATATACTGCGCATGTTTTCCGTTACAGACAGGCCGTAAAAGACACATTTCAACGTTGTGCGCAGGTCCTAAAGGCATTTGCCGATATCTTTGTTATTATTTGTCGGATTGGAGTCTAATAAACGCCATTATGATTGTTAGATTATTATCGTATACAGGATGTACAAAAAAAAGATGCCATTAGGGCACTAACGTATATCTCTGCTATTATTGGTCGGATTGAAGTCGAATAAATGCCATTATGATTGTTAGATTATTATCGTACACAAGATGTACAAAAAAGATGCCATTAGGGCACTAACGTATATCTCTGCTATTATTGGTCAGATTGAAGTCAAATAAACGCTATTATGATTGTTAGATTATTATCGTATACAGGATGTACAAAAAAGACGCCATTAGGGCACTAGCACATGTCTCTGCTATCATTGGTCAGATTTTTATGGAATAAACGACATTATGATTGTTAGATTATTATCGTATACAGGATGTGCAAAAAAGATGCCATCAGGGCACTAACGCATATCTCTGCTATTATTGGTCAGATTTTTATGGAACAAACGACATTATGATTGTTAGATTATTATCGTATACAGGATGTGCAAAAAAGATGCCATTAGGGCAATAGCACATATCTCTGCTAATATTGGTAAGATTTTTATGGAACAAAAGACATTATGATTGTTAGAATATTATCGTATACAGGATGTGCAAAAAAGATGCCATTATGGCACTAGCACATATCTCTGCCATTATTGGTCAGATAATTATGGAACAAAAGACATTATGATTGTTAGATTATTGTCGTATACAGGATGTGCAAAAAACATGCCATTAGGGCACTAGTACATATCTCTGCTATTATTGGTCAGATTGAAGTTGAACAAACGCGCTGGAAGATGGACTTATACCAATAACAGAACCATTTCGTGACAACATAATGCTTGTAAAGGTATGCGGCTTAGAGGACTGCGATGGAAATTCCTAACTTGTTGAAAAATAAATATGTGGTTCTTTTAATAGTTATATACGTGGAAAGTTTGGCGAATTGGTTTCTGCAAAACACGGTGTTAAGGCTAAGCTGTCTTTCCTCTTACTAAGTAAAAAAAACCGCTTGCCCTTGGAACAAGAGAAGTAGTCGGAGAAGAAGATTTGGAAATTATTGAAAGGAAACATAAAGAACCTGTACGCATTCCATACAAAGTAGAATTGGCGGCTGTTAAACTCGATAGGCTACTTAAAGAAATACCAAATTTTCCGACGAACAACTTTAACTTTTGCATCCAAGAAGAGTACAAGGAAAGGTGCAACTATATTGTAAACAACGATAAAACAGTTGGCATATATTGCCTCACTTGACTTACATCTAATGCAAGGTTTAAAATATACAACAAATTTATTTGTCAAATAACTAGTCCTGGATTTAACAAGAGCATTGGAAACCATATTATAGATATCGTCAACTGCCCAGACGCAAGATTAAAGGAAACTTACTCTTCTGCATTGGCCAAGAAGCACGGCATTACCAGATTGGAAGCTACGATATATAACTACTCTATTGGAAATTTTCATGTAGAAGGGTATACTCCTTTAGAAGATTGCATAACTCTGCTACAAGATAGTAAGTTGTACTTCCAAAATTCTCCGTTATACTCTGTGTCGATTGCAAAAATGTGGGCAAAGTTGTCAAAAAGTCTACAAAACAGTTGCTGTCATGTGTTTCACAATATGCTGCAATATGTTTAGTGGGGTAACAGCAATACAAGAAAGTTGACGGGCTCACAAATAAATTTACTAAAAGAAATCGACGCAAGGAAGGAGGTTATAAATTACATTCTCTCTGCATGCACCTTTAATAGCCTCCCCTGTTAACCATATAGAAATTGTAGAAGAAGAAAGGAGAACAGAGACAATGTTCGAATTCTACAAAAGTGTTACATTATAGCTGGAGAGACTTACTTGTCTAGAGCCAGCACCCCATTACCATAAACAATAAAAAACATATATTTTTAAGTGTTTACAACAACAATAGAGCAGTTCTTATTGCAGATGGTTATGTTACAATACTTTATAATAAATGTATGGAGATAATATGTTTGCCTACAGAAGAAACGTTTTTTAACATTAACTACAAATGGTATTACGTCTTACCAAGGCAACACATTCGCTAAGATAGAAAATATTTATAATTTTGTGTAACAGAGTAACATGGAATATATCAGGAGAATTGTAACGTAATTGTGAATAATAATAATGAAACAATTGGCTTAGATTGCCTTACTTGGCTCACCTCTAATACAAGGGTTAAAATATACAACAAATTTATTTGTCAAATAACCAGTCCGGGTGTTAACAAGAGCATTGGTAACCATATAATAGATTTCGTCAACTACCCAGATAAGAGATTAAAAGACACATTTTCCAACACTTTAGCCAGAGAACAGGGGATTAAAAGATTAGAAGTAGCCATATATAAGCATTCCATAGCCGATAACAAAAAAGGGGAATACAATTGCTTAGAAGACTGTCTATCCTTACTGGAGGTAAGCAAACTTTATTTCCAAAATGCACCATCATACTCTATCACGTTTGCTAAAATGTGGACAAAGCTGTCAAAAAGTCTGCAAAACAGTTTGCTGTCTTGTATTTAACAATATACTGCAATATGTATACTGGTGGAACAGTAATACAAGGAAATTAACCGTTCTACAGATAAGTTTACCAATGGAACCCGACGCAACAAAAAAACTTGTAATTTACTGTCTTTCTGCATTTAGTTTTAACTTCTTACCTATTAATTATATAGAGATCCTAGAAGATACGAATAATAAGGAGAAAAATGTTCGAACCTCTCAAAAATGCTATATTAAGGTTGGAGATACATTCTTTACATCCAGGAGCTCGGACGGGTATGTACATGTAATATTATACCCAGAGTTCTAGGAAAGAGAGAGTGAACAAAAATAGTTAGCCAATGCCTTCTGTGATAAAAGAAGTAACACCAATTTCCCATATTTCTGTACTATCTGTAAAGAAACGGAAATTAGAAATGGAGGAAGAAACAGAATTTAAGAAAAAGAAGATGGAGTATTTAGAAAATACAGCTACCGTTAAAAAGGAATATAGACCGTCCAAGTGGATGTGGAGAGGGTTAACATCGTTACAATGCAAGAATCTGCGGATTGCAATAAATTTAGGTATTGTCATCAACTAGAAGAATTTGCAGAAGGTACAGAAGTGGTAATATCTGGAATTAAAGAAGTTATGCATAGAGGTAGAATCCGGTACATATTAAAACTAGACAATATATAAATGTTTTTTACCTTTCGAATTACTGGTTAGAACAAGAATTAGAAGGAATAGACATAATAGATTAAAGGATTAAAATAAAAATTGACGTGTTAAAATATACACTCGACAGAAACAAAGAAAGAGTTGTATTTTGTGTATACGTTTTGTTAAACCTGTATAATTATTCTAATAAAAACTTTTAAAGATATCGTTGTTTTACAAATTTTTTCCACCTTTGTTCTGTGTTTAAATTTTGTTAAACCTGTATAAACATTTTATTAAATCTTTTAAAGGCATCGTTGTTTTACAAATTTTCCCACCTTTGTTCTTATTTTTAATGTTAAACCATCTATCTGGATGGGAGGGTAGTGGAGGATGGTAAAAGGGAAGGAAGCGACAGGAGTGGGGGTCGTGGAAAATCTGACCAATAATAGCAGAGATATGTGCTAGTGCCCTAATGGTATCTTTTTTGCACATCTTGTATACGACAATAATCTAACAATCATAATGTCCTTTGTTCCATAAAAATCTGACCAATATTAGCAGAGATATGCGCTAGTGTCTTAATGACATCTTTTTTTTTGCACATCCTGTATACGACAAAAATCTAACAATCATAATGTCTTTTGTTCCATGAAAATCTGACCAATAATAGCAGTGATATGTGCTAGTGCCCTAATGGCATCTTGATGTCGACATCCTGTATATTGATCGAACGTCGTAGTGACGTATCTAACATAATACCGTTTGTTCAACTTCAATTCGACCAATAGTAGCAGAGTTCCCTTATGACATCTTCATGTCGACAGCCTGTATATTGATCGAACGTAGTAGTGCCTTTTTGACATCTTTATGTCGACACCCTGTATATTGATCGAACGTCGTAATGACGTATTGTTTTCGTTCGATGAAAATCAAACCAATAATAGCGGAGTGTCTTTTTTACATCTTGATGTCGACACCCTGTATATTGACCGATCGATGTAGTGACCTATTGTTTTTGTTCGATAAAAATGCATCTTATTGGTATATAGACACATATGTTAAACTTTTATAGAATAATTAACTACATACATATTTTCCACTATTGCGTAAGACTCACGCTTCGACTGCCTCAGGGCGGACTGGTTTTTTTTGTAATAGGAAGGTCACTGCAAAGTAGTACTGTACTACATTATCTCAATTAAAATATGGGAATTTATTATATTTGTTTAACATTAAATAAGAACAAAGGTGGAGAAAATTTGTCTTTGAAAGTTTGTATTAGAATATTTATACAGGTTTAACAAAACGTATACACAAAATACAACTCTTTCTTTGTTTCTGTCGAGTGTATATTTTAACACGTCAATTTTTATTTTAACCCTTTAATCTAAGTCTATTTCTTCTAATTCTTGTTCTAACCAGTAATTCGAAAGGTAAAAAACATTTATATATTGTCTAGTTTTAATATGTACCGGATTCTACCTCTATGCATAACTTCTTTAATTCCAGATATTACCACTTTTGTACCTTCTGCAAATTCTTCTAGTCGATGAAAATACCTAAATTTAATGCTATCCGCAATTTCTTGCACTGTAACGACGTTAACCCTCTCCACATCCACTTGGACGGTCTATATTCCTTTTTAACGGTAGCTGTATTTTCTAAATACTCCATCTTCCTTTTCTCTAATTCTGTTAACTCCTCCATTTCTAAATTCCGTTTCTTTACAGATAATACAGAAATATGGGAAATTGGTGTTACTTCTTTTAGCACAGAAGGCATTAGCTTACTATTTTTGTTCACTCTCTTTCTTAGAACTTTGGGTATAATATTACATGTATATACCCGTCCGAGCTCCTGGATGTAAAGAATGTATATCCAACCTTAATATAGCATTTTTGAGAGGTTCGAACATTTTTCTCCTTATTATTCGTATCTTCTACGATCTCTATATAATTAATAGGTAAGAAGTTAAAACTAAATGCAGGAAGACAATAATTTACAACTTTTTTTTCTTGCGTCGGGTTCCATTGGTAAACTTATCTGTAGAACGGTGAATTTCCTTGTATTACTGTTCTACCAGTATACATATTGCAGTATATTGTTAAATACAAGACAGCAAACTGTTTTGCAGACTTTTTGACAACTTTGTCCACATTTTAACAAACGTGATAGAGTATAATGGTGCATTTTGGAAATAAAGTTTGCTTACCTCCAGTAAGGATAGACAGTCTTCTAAGCAATTGTATTCCACTGTTTTGTTAACGGCCATGGAATAATTATATATGATTACTTCTAATCTTTTAATCCCCTGTTCTCTGGCTAAAGTGTTGGAAAATGTGTCTTTTAATCTCCTATCTGGGTAGTTAACGAAATCTTTTATATGGTTACCAATGCTCTTGTTAACACCAGGACTGGTTATTTGACAAATAAATTTGTTTTATATTTTAACCCTTGTATTAGAGGTGAGCCAAGTAAGGCAATCTATGCCAATTGTTTTATTATTATTATTTACAATTACAATACAATTCTCCCGATACATTCCATGTTACTCTGTTACACAAAATTATAAATAATTTCTATCTTAGCGAATGTGTTGCCTTGGTAAGACGTAATACTATTTGTAGTAAATGTTGAAAAACGTTTCTTCTGTAGGCAAACATATTATCTCCATACATTTATTATAAAGTATTGTAACATAACCATCTGCAATAAGAACTGCTCTATTGTTGTTGTAAACACTTAAAAAATATATATTTGTTTTTTATTGTTTATGGTAATGGGTGCTGGCTCTAGACAAGTAAGTCTCTCCAGCTATAATGTAACACTTTTGTATAATTCGAAGATTGTCTCTGTTCTCCTTTCTTCTTCTACAATTTCTATATGGTTAACAGGGGAGGCTATTAAAGGTGCATGCAGAGAGAATGTAATTTATAACCTCCTTCCTTGCGTCGATTTCTTTTAGTAAATTTATTTGTGAGCCCGTCAACTTTCTTGTATTGCTGTTACCCCACTAAACATATTGCAGCATATTGTGAAACACATGACAGCAACTGTTTTGTAGACTTTTTGACAACTTTGCCCACATTTTTGCAATCGACACAGAGTATAACGGAGAATTTTGGAAGTACAACTTACTATCTTGTAGCAGAGTTATGCAATCTTCTAAAGGAGTATACCCTTCTACATGAAAATTTCCAATAGAGTAGTTATATATCGTAGCTTCCAATCTGGTAATGCCGTGCTTCTTGGCCAATGCAGAAGAGAAAGTTTCCTTTAATCTTGCGTCTGGGCAGTTGACGATATCTATAATATGGTTTCCAATGCTCTTGTTAAATTCAGGACTGGTTATTTGACAAATAAATTTGTTGTATATTTCAAACCTTGCATTAGATGTGTCAAGTCAGGCAATCTAAGCCAATTGTTTTATCGTTGTTTACAATAACGTTGCACCTTTCCTTGTACTCTTCTTGGATGCAAAAGTTAAAGTTGTTTGTCGGAAAATTTGGTATTTCTTTAATTAGCCTATCGAGTTTAACGGCTGCCAATTCTACTTTGTATGGAATGCCGAACAGGTTCTTCATGTTTCCTTTTAATAATTTCCAAATCTTCTTCTCCGACTACTTCTCTTGTTCCAAGGGCAAGCGGTTTTTATTACTTAGTAAGAGGAAAGACAGCTTAGCCTTAACACCGTGTTTTGCAGAAACCAATTCGCCAAACTTTCCACGTATATAACTATTAAAAGAACCACATATTTCTTTTTTAACAAGTTAGGAATTTCCATCGCAGTCGTCTAAGCCGCATAACTTTACAAGCATTATGTTGTCACGAAATGGTTCTGTTATTGGTATAAGTCCATTTTCCAGCGCGTTTGTTCGACTTCAATCTGACCAATAGTAGCAGAGATATGTGCTAGTGCCCTAATGACATCTTTTTTGCACATCCTGTATAGGAAAATATTCTAACAATTATAATGTCTTTTGTTCCATAAAAATCTGACAAATAATAGCAGAGATATGTGTTAGTGCCCGAATGGCATCTTTTTTGCACATCCTGTATACGATAATAATCTAACAATCATAATGTCGTTTGTTCCATGTAAATCTGACCAATAATAGCAGAGATATGTGCTAGTGCCCTAATGGCATGTTTTTTGCACATCCTGTATACGACAATAATCTAACAATCATAATGTCTTCTGTTCCATAAAAATCTGACCAATAATAGCAGAGATATGTGCTAGTGCCCTAATGGCATCTTTTTGCACATCCTGTATACGATAATAATCTAACAATCATCATGTCTTTTGTTCCATAAAAATCTGACCAATAATAGCAGAGATATGTGCTAGTGCCCTAATGGCATGTTTTTTGCACATCCTGTATACGACAATAATCAAACAATTATAATGTCTTCTGTTCCATAAAAATCTGACCAATAATAGCAGAGATATGTGCTAGTGCCCTAATAGCATCTTTTTTTAACATCCTGTATACGATAATAATCTAACAATCATAACGTCTTTTGTTCCATAAAAATCTGACCAATAATAGCAGAGAAATGCGTTAGTGCCCTAATGACATCTTTTTTGCACATCCTGTATACAATAATAATCTAAAAATCATAATGTCGTTTGTTCCATGTAAATCTGACCAATAATAGCAGAGTAATGTGCTAGTGCCCTAATGGCATCTTTTTTGCACATCCTGTATACGATAATAATCTAACAATCATAATATTTGACTTCAATCCGACCAATAATAGCAGAGATATACGTTAGTGCCCTAATGATCTTTTTTGTACATCTTGTATACGATAATAATCTAATAATCATAATGGCGTTTATTCGACTTCAATCCGACCAATAATAGCAGAGATATACGTTAGTGCCCTAATGGCATCTTTTTTCCTGTACATCCTGTATACGATAATAATCTAACAATCATAATGGCGTTTATTAGACTCCAATCCGACAAATAATAACAGAGATATGGCCAAATGCCTTTAGGACCTGCGCAGAACGTTGAAATGTGTCTTTTACGGCCTGTCTGTAACGGAAAACATGCGCAGTATACGGGCAAAGTAGCTTTGCTACCCCAGCCACCCACGGCCGTTTTGGCACCCCGGTGAATAACAGATAGATATATGTTAGTGCCGTTATGGCATCTTTATGACGGCGACGACAGATGGCAAGACAAGGTAACTGTATTACCGACACCTGGTGGATAATGTAGGTTGACGACGATAGATGGCATGGAATTGACGGATGACACATACGACGGAACGCACATACGGCAGATACGTTACATATGACAGATGAGACATTTGACGGATGACCATACGGCACATACGTCACATATGACAGATAAGACATTTGACGGATGACCATACGGCACATACGTCACATATGACAGATGAGACATTTGACGCATGACACATACGGCACATAGACAAATCATGGAGAATATGAAATCACAGAACAGATGGGGCATACGATACATTTGACAGTTGGCACACGTGACGGGGGTTGACAGATGACACACACGACACATCGTCATGGAACACATGAGAGTCGACACAAAACATAAGATGGATATGACTGTTGACAGATGACACGACACTTATGACATATGGTACAGAACACATGACTGTTGACACATTTGAGAAATGACAGATGACACATTTGACGTCATAGAGCGTGGTCATGTGACGTCATAGATCGTGGTCATGTGACGTCACGAAAGTTCCCACGCTATGTTATGTCATTGACCTTTGACCTACTTTTCGTGACCTTGACATACTTTTCGTGGGGTTTGCTATGTTAGGTCATTGGTTAGGTCACCCAAACTAGGTCAAGGCCACGAAAATTAGGTCAAGGTCGCGAAAGGTCATTGACCTTTGACCTGGTCCAAGATGCCGCAAACTAGGCCAAGGTCACGAAATTTTGGGCATTGGTCCGGACCAAAGTCCCAAAAATAGGTCAAGGTCAGGAAAAGTAGGTCAAGGTCAGAGGTCGTGGTCATGTGACGTCACAAAAAGTTCCCAGGCTCAAGTGCTCCATCCTCTACTCATTGTTATTATTTGAGGTTTCCTGGAATACTCGGATTCAAAGAAATAATTACACTTAGAAACTTCCATGATAATCCAGGTCTACTTCCAGTGAAACTTGGTACTGCAAAAGTAACCGAATACTATCACTCGATATTACTTTTCCGCCCAACCTATATATATGCGAGTAAATTATTGGTTTACCCCAAAAAAGTTGGAATTTTGAAAAATTTTTTGAGTTATTTTCACGATTTTCATCAATAACAACACGAAAAAACGGTTTTTAGAAAAACATGTGTATGTCGTCGTCGCCGTTGTCGTCGGCCACTTTTCGTTACATGTCTTGTTAGCACGATACAGCCTCCTGAGTGCAACAAGTCACCAATTTTATGATTGAATATTGTTCAGGACATCTCACAGATGTACCCTGTTGATATTCAGCTCACCAGAGCCAGCACAACAGGTGCTATAGAACTTTAAGTACATTTTTGGAGAATTTTCAGTTTGTTAGCACGATACAGCCTCCAGAGTATACACAAATGACCAATTTTATGATTTGATATTATTCAGAACGTCTCAAAGATGAATCCTTTTGATGTTCAGCTCGCTAAAGCTAGTACAATGGGTGCTATGGTACTTGCAGTACCAAATATTTGTCATTTTTGGAGAATTTTCAGTTTGTTAGCACGATACAGCCTTCAGAGTGTATACAAGTGACCAATTTTATGATGGACTATTGTTCAAAGTGTCTCACAGATGTACACTATTGATTTTCAGCTGACTAGAGCAAGCACAGCGGGTCCTTTAAATCCGGATATACTACATTTTTGGAGAAATTTCGGTCTTTTAGCGCGATACAAGTGACAATTTTATGATAGAATATTGTTAGGGGCATCTCACAGATGCGGAAAAGTTAGTTTTAATTTTTAAAACCGTTTATTTTATTATTATGATATAAATCTTATTGTACCACAATTTCAAAATTTAAAAGATAAACAGATATTTTTAACACAGGTATAAAAAATAAAATTTGTCAGCACGAGATAACAATTCACAAACGTTTCTTAAAATTTGCGGAAAGTAAAGTAGAAATAAAATTAACAGAATTACTACCTCGCGAAAATAGAACCAAACGAGGGTTGTTCAATGGTCTCGGCTCAATTGTTTAAACTATTAGCGGAAATTTAGACTCAAATGACGGAGAACGTTACGACGACTTCAACAAAATCATAATCAATTGTTTGATAAAATAATAACTCACAATTCTGTAACAATATCTCTGATAGATAACTTTAATAACAGTATTCATCAAATAAATAATAATCAATTATTATTAGAACGTACTTTGTCAACAATCGATTCATATGTAGGGAATAAATCTCATTTCAATTCATCTCAATTTCATAAGGGACGTGGTTTTTAAAATTTTTAACTTGTACGAAATGCTTACTTCAATCTTACAAGATATAGAAAATTCAATATCATTTGCAAAAGCGGGAATCATGCATCCAATCATAATAAAACCTAGTGAATTGTTCAAACTATTGGAAGAATTATACAAAAATGTGAATAAATATCGAATAAAACTTAAAATAAACAATATTCCAATTTTTGAGAATTTAGTAAAATAAAAGTCTCTTTTTACGTAGTAAATAGCAAGATATTTTTTCTACAACTACTATGCAAAACACGCTTTTCTACACAAATTTTTATGCGCAAAGCAAGCCTTTTCTTAATTAGTTTGATATCCGTTAGAAAAGTAATAATGTAGAGTGTCGGAAAAGTACACGTTATGGTACTTCTCCGCACGGAAATGTGACTTTGCCCACGGAATTGACAATACTTTATAGTGGATTTCTGGGTGTTCAAATTTTAAATTCAATTTAAAAATTCTGTAAGTAAACTATTTTTTAGATTATGTATTTCAGTTTATTGATTATAGATTATAAACAAATTCATTTATTACCCATTATTTTAGGAACTATGAACCGAGATCATAATTTATCTTTCGAGTTGTCGAATTTCGATATTGAGAATACTCCTCCAGATATTATCGAAAAGGCTCAAAATGCAATCGAAAATTTGTTACCTGGAGTTTCAAAAAACAAGTCATAATTTTAAAGATTATATTTAGTTATTGAACTCTAATATGTTATTACATAATTTATACATAAATTAAACAATTTAAAACGACAATACAAAACATAATATACATTAAAATGCTTATTTAAATTAAAAAAAAATTACTGACTTAAGAGGTAGGACTTCATGCCTTCTTGCTTCTCCACTGACTAAAAATTTCGATGATATTGATGACACCCTTGAATCATTATATTCGTGCCACTGTCCAGTGTAGGGATGTCGGCAGTATGCCGTGTAGTGACCACTGTAAGTGGTTCCGCTGTGATTTGATATAGCGTAGAGGTTGTACCTACAGGGTGCCACATTATCAGCTCCGTAATGGATCGTATCAAGCCCTTCTATTGGAAAATCTATTGTTACATTAAGTTTTCGCCTAAATCTTTCTGTCGACGGAAAGCGCTTCAGGTGAATAACCAGGATTTTCGGAAATTTATGAATGGAAAATGATTTAGTGCATAGTCTTCGTTCCTTACATTTCGAACATTATTTAGTAACCAATGTACTTCATAATATAGAAAAATCGAAATAAAAAACTTAAAATAAAATAAAGCAGCGGAAAGACCTAAATACAGTATTTCATAATTGTTGCCGCGATAGCGTAGTGGGAAACACATCAGCATTGGAACGAAGAGGCCCGGGTTCAAATCCTGTCGACTTTTTTACATATTTGCAATTTAATCAATCTTTTTACTTTAATTTTGGAACTCTTAAATTCGTTCTGTTTAAGTTGAATAAAATACATATATAAGTTACTTTTTTCTTTAATTAATAAACGTAGTCGTAGAAAAAATATTGTGTACAACTCGTACGCAAAGCACTTTTCCCACTAGCTGGATTTGCGGCACTCACCTTACGGCTCGTGCCACAAACTTCTGCGCTCGTGGGAAAAGTGACGCTTTGCGCACTTGTATAAACTACTATTACATGTACCTGTAACATATCCTTTTGATTTAGATCTGTATAATTTGTTTCCAATACCTATTCAGAGTGAGTGTCAAAAGTCAATTCTTGAAAAAAGTCATATTTACCAAAAAATTGCCGCACCCAGTATTGAACTTACTTCGTACCTGTATCCTCCGTACAAGTATAGTGTAGACTTGTTTATAAATCCAAAAAGTGTGCAATTATGGTGTTTATAAACGGTTAAATTTTACTTATTTCCAATCAGCCATTTAATAATTATAAATAAAAAAGCTCTTTTTAATTAAAATTTGCAACTCGTTTACCTTAAAATTAAATAATAATGGGAGTCAAAATTACTAAAAATATTTTTGTTGCACTAATTCAAAATCCATTAAAATAATTCAGGATATAACTTAATAGTATAAATATTCGAAATACCAACAAAGTTCATTTGAACCCTCTCAATACACACCAATAATTTTTTCTGTGAACAAAAAAAACAGTAAACAATGAGTTGTCCGACTGCGCTGAAAAAACTTGATGTTTATCAGCTATGCAGTTCAATTTTTATTCGCTGTTCAAGTACGTTATTATTTCATTTTTTGTTTTTGAACTTGTAACTTGAATCAAAAATTAGTTGGTCGGTCGTAAGTGAGATTGTATGTTTTTGTGAGTTTTAAAGGCGGTTATGAGTTTCACTTTGTTTTCTGGACGAGAATTATTAGTTTTTCTATAATATTTTCAAGTTTTAAAACGGGACATTTTTGTAATATTTTGTGAAGTGATAACAACATTGTCGTGTATTAACTCACGGTGAAATAGAAGTAAGTATATAGGTGGTATTCTTCGAAGAAAAAAGGTAAGATTGAGAAAATGTTATTTTTATATTATATAGTACTGTACTGATTTATATTATAGAATTTGTCTGTATTTCGAAAATTGGGAATTTAAATCTCTATATGGGGTGCTGCAGGAAACATTTGCACCCTCAATATCTCGATTTATGCTGAGATTTAGAGAAAATGCCAGAACAGGTCCGTTTTAACCTAGAAGGAACTCAATTTTAATAGTAGTTTCAAACTTCCTCTAGCGCCCATAACCACCCCTTGAAAAACCTTAAATGGCAAGTGACATCATTTTGAGGCTACTTCACTGTCAATACAACCCCTTTTTTTAATTCTGAACGAGACATTTTTGAGAAAACTGCTTAGGTTATTGTGAAAGAACACAACAGAAGTTCTAGGGAACAATTTAATTTTAGCGAATACACTGTTCAAAGTGCCCACCTCCAACTTCCATGCAGTGCTACAGCCTGTTCTTAATTGCTTCTCTAACTTTTCGCAACATTTCTGGTGTAATTAAACTGCTTTCTTTCACGATTCTCTGTCGAACTTCTTGAAGAGATTCAGATGGCGAAGCATAAGCTTTGGACTTCAAGTAGCTCCACAAAATAATCCATAGGAGTTGAATCCGGCGACCTAGCTGGCCATTCGATAGAACATTTACAGCCTATCCATTGTGTGGGAAAACGAGCATCTAAAAAGTTGCGAACTCGTACATCATAGTGTGGAAGCGTTCTATCCTGATGAAAAAGCTGGTTTTCATGGAAATTTACATAATTTTCCAGTGTTTTAAAGGATTAATACGGTTGGTTGTAAAATGTTTTAGCAAGGCAATCATTTTGTCATTTTTAATGTTTCTAATAGTAGATTACACTATTTTACAATGATATCCATAAAAATTTGCGGACTATCCAGTTTTTTAAAATATTAATGATTTAAAATGGGACTACTTTTTGACACGGAGTAATTTGAGTTTGTCTGATAGATTATTTTGTGACGTGTAATGTTATTTATGTAGCAAGGCAGTGCAGTGATTCTTTATCGAACGAGTCTGAAATTATGAGACGAGCGAGGCGAATAACAGGCGAGTTCGATAAAGACACTTTACTGACGTGATGCATACAAAATTTTATTGCCGACTGTTAAAAATTCAGAATATACAAAAAAACTGAGATATCACTCATTGCATTTTATTATGACAAAGTTAACAGCAAATATAGAACAAATCCACTTATTATTTATTATATTGAAATTGCACGTACGCCCTGAAGCATTATAAAAATTAATACCTGAAGTGGAAGGAGTTCCAACCGAAAACTTTTGAGGGTTATTATCTATATTGAAAATGTGCAAATCTTCTCTTTTAGAATTGGTGATAGCTGTGTTGTCAGTTGGATCATCTTCTAAAATTGTCTTCGCAATTTTTGTTTTATTGAGCACAGATTCTTGAACATAGTACTCTGCAATCGTGTCACTTTTCCACCCTCCGTGGAGTTACAAATTTTCTTTAATTCCGCCTACGTTGGCAAAGAGAGTGGCGGATGTTCGACGGGAACAATGTCCCGTGTAAATTGATGGTTCAGAAACAGCTATTTGGCAATTTTGCTTGGAACACTTCCGATAGTATGAATTACAATTGGCTTAACAATAACTCTACTGTTCCTGTAGGTTAGGAAATATCGATCGTGAGACGTGTGCTTAGGATGCAGAGAGAAATATTTATTAAATAATTCTATGGATTTTACTTTTCCTTCAAATTCTTCAGTGACTACAAATAAACGAGGCTTGTTGATCTTTGTTTTGGGTATATGAACAACCAGAATTGTTTCTTTGTGCTCTATGTCACATACTTTTAAATTCAAAAGTTCTTCACTATGTAAAGCTCCAGCAACTCCAAATAAAACACAAATCTAAAATATGCTACATTGTATCATTTTGGTTTTGAAAAGTTTGTACAAATTACCTTCATCATCAAGTAGATTTCGTCCGGTGCATCTAGTAAAAATTTTAGTATTTCTTCTTGTGAAAGATTTTTGGATTTCTTTGGAACATGATTCCTTGCTTTTTGTTTTAAAGAAGCTGTAAGTTATATATATATATATATATATATATATATATATATATATATATATTCACCTATGTTGACGACTTGCTTCACTGACAGAGTTGCTTTAGGCATGGAATGATAGGACCACATTGAAGAGGAACAATACTTTATAATTTGAAGTGAAAATATTTATCGTATAATAGCAATAACTAGTATTGAAAAAGTACCATTTTTCGAACTAAATTCATAACTTTTAAAGTAATTACTGAATGATCCAGCGGAATTTTTGTTCTAATCTGCTTTATTTAAGGTAAGCTATCAAACAAAATTAAAATTAACATTAAATTCCGAGGGTCGCGAAGTGCACCGGAACCCAATGCTTCTTTGATAAATCGGAAAAATATGCCATTAACACGTTTCCACTGTTTTTCCTAACTTTATGTCTATTGCACCACTCCATAAAAATGTCGTACTGGCGATTGTATTTTTCTTTGGACTTTTCTGGCAGAAGTTCGAAATACGTCTCTAATGACTTCAATTGTATTTCAGGAGGCGTGCACTGAATGTCTTCTATAATTTGTTATGAATGAATCACAAGAAAACTATTATCGAGCCGTAATATAGGGACAAGCGTGACACTGACAGATGATTTCCGATTACTGTCAAAGCCAATAGTATATTATTTTATATGGAGGGAAAGTGATACTTTTCATGACGCGCTCGTGTTTAACAGCCGAACGGGGTGAGGCGGGTAATAGAGAGCAAGTCATGAAAAGTATTACTTTTCCTCCATATAAAATATGCTGTTTTTTCTTCAAATGTCGACAAATTATTGCAAAAACGTCTCTTTTTGATAGTAATAATTTTTAAACATAATTGGGTTCGCAAGGCGGTTTAGACCGGTGTCGGTGAGTAGGCACAGGTTGTTGCTATAGTAATGTAACATAAAGCTGTCAGTGGACACTGTCAACAATATTAATTTATTTTTTACAATTATTGCGTCTCCGGCTGCGTTTCTATCTATGTTGCTATGATAACACTTTTCCCTCCGCTGGCGGGAAAGTGGAAACTAAAGCTCCGGCGGAGGAAAAATGAAACTTTACGGTCGCCTACACAGTCGCAAAATGACAGATTTACTTACATTTGAAAAAAATAGCTATTTGTCTATTAAGTAAACGTACTTTAACAAATTCATCGAGAATCGCTGTACGTTTTGGAGATCGACTAAAAAATGTGGAAAATCCCTGTAAATTGGCAAAAAAAACTTTAACATTTTTATTCTGACTTGCTGCTTTTTGTAGAATTAAATTTAATTGGTGAGCATAACAATGAATAAAATTTGCTTGAGGATATCGTTCTTTAATTTTTTTTGTACTCCGCCTAATCGACCACTCATAGTAGAAGCTCCGTCATAACTCTGTCCAATTAACTTTTCCGATGTTTTATTAATTTCTAGTACCTCTAATTCTTTAAAAATTATCTCCGATAAATGTTCGGCTGTGGTGCCGGTAGGATTTACAAATTTCATAAACCTTTCGTGAGCGACACCGGATAAAATGTACCGTATAATAAAAATCATTTGAAATTGACAGTCTCGACCCTTACTTCGTGGAATATGCTCATATTAGTGTTTTTAAATGAAACTCACGGTCTCTAGTTAATTCCACAATATAATACAAGTTATTGAATATTCTAAAAAATTGACAATTGTTTCGATAAATCAATACCATTGATTTATCGAATATCATTGATTTATCGAAACAAATGTCAATTTTTTAGAATTTTCAATAACTTGTATTATATTGTGGAATTAACTAGAGACCGTGAGTTTCATTTAAAAACACTAAAATCATTTGAGTTTTGTTCGAGCTATCAGTAGTTTCATCCACCTGGACTGCGATATATTCGGCTGACTGAATCTCCAATTTAAGTTGTTCTAGAGCCACCGATAACATTGAATCAAGTTATTCATTTTGTACAGTTTTAGAAGTTGAATATTGGATCCAGCTCTGAAATAAAATTTATAAGTCCACGAAATATTCCCGGGTTTACAGAAGATTCTGTCTCGTCGTGCCCTCGCAAAGCAAGTTCAAACGCCCCACAAAATTTCACACAGTCAATTATTTTATTCATAATTTATCTGTTATTCGACACATTTTCATTAAAAATTCTTACCGATTCTCTATAAGCATTGTCTAATTGAGAACGAATATCCACAGTACCGATTGTAGCAAAACTCATGGCACATTTCATATGGTCTGCCGATAAACCACGTTTTTTTTATTTTCTCTTTTGAAGTCATATTGTGTAGTTATGTACATTGTGAACTTGGCCTTACTCATAATCTAGTATAAACTCGGCTTTACGTATTCAGATTTATAAGTTGGCAAGACATTTGAAGGGAAGTGAATCCCGCCTTGGAAGGGGAATGTGAATGGAGGGAGGGGGAGAATCTTAGGTTATGTTTCGGAGAGTAAGCGATGATGTAGTTAGAAATTAAATAAATATCAATTATTGCTTACGAACACTTTCTTTACCGGCATCCTGTCCCCTACACTTTTAAAGTCTTTGACACCGTTTTTACACCATAAAGAATTATTCGAAAAAAGCAGACAAACGAAAAAGTAAAATGCATCACTTACTTCACATCCGCAAATCCAATCAGACAAATCATACATAGACCTGCGAAAATTGCGATGAACTTCTTAATTTTTGTCCTTGCTAGTCTGTTTAATTTTTAAATCTGGAAGAGGACGACCACCTTCCTTTAGTTTTAATAGTTTTTCAAAATTTAATTCCCTTTTCGTTCTCAAATTTTGAACCATTTGCACCACAGACATGATAAAAGGCGTAGAATAAAATAACACCAAATAGGTAAAACACAAGCCCTCAAAAAAACGAATCAAAAATAAAAATAATAACAATAACAACTTATTTCATCAAAACACAAATCTTATTTGACTTCAAATTGATCTCCTTTAAATCAAAATATAGCGCAGCCTGCCAACCCCTCTACTCATCTCTTTTCTAAGCGTGTAATAATCGAACGACGTAAGTCGATTCATCATCGATATTAACCCGGGATTTTGACCCAACACATGTAAACTTCGGACGTGTTTCTTTCACGTTACGAAGATTGTCAACGTTCGGTAGATTCCGTCCCCATTTAACGTGTTGAGGTCATCGATAGACACCCGTTTTACTATTTTGAATTTCGAAGAGTTGTAGGTACTCGCTGCGAAGTAACGATTATACGGTCGTCTTGAAAAACGTTTACAGGGGGTCTTGAAATATTTTAGGTAATTTCTATTTTTTATTTAAGTGAAATACTTATTATTAGTATTTAATACTATACTATATGTATAGTAGGTATATTTTATTTTTTTATATATCTATTTGAATATTTTTTCAAATTATTTTTAATGACCCAATGACCTAATGGAGGAGCCGCCACTGGATATTATTAGCCCTATGGAGATATCCAGGAAAACTATATCTGCTGATCTTTTAATTATCACTTAAGAAGACAGTTTAATAATGGAGAACTCCTAAGATTTATCTGTTCATTGACGACTTCATATTGTGGGTTTCTTAAATGTCTTCTAATTTCCAATTCTTCAAGGAAATCCAGTTCTTGTTTCTTTTCACAAATATGCAGCACTTCTAGTTCTGTATTATATGTCAATGAATGATTGGTGTCAAGTAGATGTTTTGCGTAGTGGGATTTATCTGGTTGTTTTAATCTGTCTGCTCGTACGTGTTCACTGCATCGGATTTCAAAATTTCTAAGGGTCTGACCCAAATAGACAGCGTTGCATTCTGGACATTTAAGTTTATATATACCAGATTTCGAAAGTAGAATTTTCATTCTTAGCATGTAACAGTATTACTACATACTGTATTTCAGTATCCAAAAGCAACACCTCTTGATAAACTGATTACCTCATATGGTAAAAATGCTTAACTGAAACATGGCATGCAAGTGTACAACTAGAACGTAGACGACCATAGACGACTCGTAACATAAAAACAGAAACAGAATTGATATATGGTGTGTACTGTTGCCAAATTCACTACACTATTGATAGCTTTGCATGAGTGTTGGATTACATATTCAACACTATATACTTGTATAGATGCCAACCATTGATTGAAATAGAAGAAGAAGCCAAACTATACTTTTAGGAGGTGACATAATTTTAATATTTTTATATAAAATTTCATCTAAATAATAAAAACACCTCAAAGAAACTATAAAAATACCCATTTTTAGAAAACTGCACACGTATTTTCTTTGCATCTCATAATTTTGAGGTTATATTTATGTATGTCACTTTCAAGTAGACAAATATAAGAATTATTCGATTAATCGAGGTACTGTATATCATTTAATTATTTCCCGCTTGTATTAAAAGCCAATCAAATGTCAAAAAAATTCAAATTTCAACCAATGATAACTGAGTTTTCTTGATAAAATGGCGTCTAGAAAATTGCATAGAAAAAAATTGAAATGGCCACAAATCGAAAATTATGCATCGGACAGTACCTGATGTTTGCACATGTAAAGTTTATATTAAAAACTAATACTGGCCGGAGGATCTACGCTACAACTCAAAAAATAACAGAGTGAAGAATTTTTTTAAAAACTGCAATTTGCCCGGTTTTTCCCGATTTTCTCCTAAATTAACGGTCCGATTGAGCTGTTCGACCTCTAATTTTCTTCGTGTTTTTATTCTTTACAATTTCAGTATTCACTATCACTCTAGCAGACTTAATTTTATAAGGAAAACACAACAAAAATGCGATTTTTTGCACAAACAATGGCGCAGCTGGTTTTTTTCCAGTACTTTTTACATGAAAAAATCTCTGTAGCTTGGCCTAATAGGATATTGGATTTCAGTACCTTACACAGTTCGGAAAAATACACAAAAAAACTTCTTCTCGAAAGTTCCGGGTTAAATTATAGTATATTAAGTACAAAGTGTTAAAAACGTTGCATTAGTCACGAGTTTTATTGGGCACGAGTGAAGCGAAGCAGAACGAGTGCCTTATGAAACGAGTGACTAAAAATGTTTTTAACATGAGGTGCTTACTATACTTTTTCTACGCCTGATTCATATCAAACTTCAGATGCTGAATAAGTAAATGATTTGTGTGGACCAGCTCAATATTTTCCTGAATTTCTAGTGTAACGTTGTATGAAATACTATTTTGTAAACAATAAAAACATATTAAAACTTGTTTTTAAGAATAACGATTTTAGGGACAATCTCCAGCAATTCATATGAAAATCGGCAATCTCCATTTTTTAATATTAAATTTTGTAATTATTGTGCATTTCAAAGAAGTGGCGCTTGATTTATATGCTTTCAAGAATGCCGTCTTAGTATTGGTAAAAATACTTTGGGAAATGAACGACATAACATAGCAAAATCATCTTTCATTAATTTCTTGAAACCAGCTACATGGGAGATTGTCACTTTTGGTATGACAATCAAATTTTTAGCGGATCAACAAACTTTATCGTTCAACAAATTGATTGGAGTCGAAATTTTGAAGCGTGTGAACGTCACAGTCAAGTTTTACCTGGTATAATAAGAATATCCATTTTTAGTTTTAATGAGAACTTATTTTCAATCTGGATTGGGATTTTTTGTTTGGTTCGTTATATTCAAAAATGTTCATTTCTTAGTTCCCATTTTTATGTAAACGTCTGTTTTTGCGCAAATATACCTTCCCTTAAACATAATAAATATTTTATAACACAAACTACTGTTATTGAACCGAAGCGGTGTCTTTGTAATAATTTTTGATATTTTATATTGGGCAATATTACAGTAAATTTCATAAAAGGTCCTTTTTGGGGCTTGTAAAACGCAATACGCAAAATATTATGATTTTAAGGTAACATGCCATAACAGTTATTCTATTTTATGCGAAAACTGTAAAAATTGCACAAATTACGGTTGTTCCTATAACGGGAAATATTTTTTGGCGCAACGAATTGGTCATAAAACCATAAAAAATTGGGCCTTTTTAAATCATATAATAACTTAACCTGAGGTTAAATAAAAATTGTGTAAATAACTTGGACCTTGTTGTTTGATATTTTAAAAGGAAGTGCATTGTGTGATTGTACTTAAAAACACTTATAATTGGTGGAATTTAGTTGACCCATTATATAATATGCAAAATAATTCTATATGCAGAAACTTATTGCCAAAATAAGGGAGTGAGTAGAAGTGGTCGAAATACTGTTAGAAGGTCAAGTAATTTTTTATCATACTAGCCTTCGTTTCGGAGTTATAGGCCTCTAAATTTGAATGAGAAATAAAATCTCATCTTCACACATAATTTCTAAACTATATGAAATTTACTGTTTCGACCCTTACTATGTGGAAACTACTCATTTTAAACAGTAATCTGAACTTTATATTTGAATACTATAAAATTTCAGTGATTGATTACGTACCTACATGTACAATTAAATTCGTGGTTTATAAAAACTACTTTTGAAAAAAATAACTTTTATTTCTACTAACTAAAATGAGACTTCACAACTAGGAAGCTATATAAAATCTGAATGCGATAATAAAAAACGTTATGAAGAAAACAATCCGTGTAGTTCGGGAGGCAGCGACACATTTGATGTAATTATTCCTACAAAGCAAGGATACCTAAAAAATTCAGTATAATGATAGTCTACCGCGTCGGAGGGGAGGCCATCATAGGTCTACCACCCACACAAGGTGTTCAAAAATAAACTTTTTTCACTTATTTCTACAAGGCTGAAATTTTTTTCTCATATACTTTAGTTTATAAGAGAACTAAAACAATTAGTCTACCGATAATATAATGGTGCAAAGCCTTAATAGACGCAATGGAATGCACAATCTCCCGAGAGCAGCAGCCGCCACGCCGATCCGATATAATTCGCTCTGAATTATTGCATACCGGGATTAAATTAATATCTACAAATCTGCTTTTTTATTTATACCTATTTGACAATCATTATTGTCAACTAAACGTGTTCTACCTTCTATACAATGTGGCTAAAGTTTCGCTAGACGTGGCTAAAGTTTTTACGCGTAACTTGCAAAAATCGTAACGAGCAATAAATTTCCTAATTTAAATGTTGATTAAACTTTTTGAAGCTTACACCATTATAAAACGTACGATATAGTAATAACGAAAAAGGGTTTGCGAGCGAGTTTTTTGCTAGTATGATATTACTAATAAAAGTGGAATATGCATTTTTTTTAAATAACTGATTTTTTTTTCTTTTTAACGCTGAATAATTAAATTTATTTCAATTAAATTACTATCATAAAAAGATTTTTTGTGTTGTAACAATATAATATTTTATAAAACAGATAATTATATACAATATTTTTGTTATTGTTCATCGCCACTGGCATTTCCTTCCTCATCGGCTTCCAAATCGTAATCGCTATCTTCTTCATTCTCATTATTCATCCAATCGCTTTCTTTGAGATATTCATAAGAGGTTATTTGCAAATATTTCTGCGTATTCATCAAGCGTTTCTATATCTCCAAATCACAATAAATCATTAAATATTATTATATAATGCTAACATAAGTTCAATTAACTTAAAATGCAAAATGTATAAACCTGAATATTTATCGTATTGTTGACTAAACGTCACATCATCGATTGACTGAGGCAATTGGTCTCCACTAAACCAATTAAAATCATACTTTGCATTCTCATCGACTTTCCAGCGACAGTCGAGAGGAGATAATGTTGAAAGCTCTTTTATGTGAGCATTGCTCCAAATTTTTGAAATATATGCTGTTCGGAGTAGGTGTTCTCGGAGCTCAGATTGACAAGGTGGCAAAGCAGATGGATCAAAACTCTTCACGTTTTGTCGAAAGTTTTTGTCGTTGGTACTTTTGTAAGCTTTCAAAAACATCGATGATCGACATTCATTAATTTCATTTATTTATTTATAACCGTAAATTCGGCATACAAATTCTTCCACTGTTTCGAATACTGCATTGTCACAATCGGGATATCTGCTTAAATTTGTCAATGCATCTACATATTTTTCAGAGCTCCTTAGCAAATGAAATAGACGTTTTTTCCCTTTTCGGAAAAAAGCAGGATTGAAATCACAGCCTGTTAGTGCATGAAAGGCAGGTAGGGAATCACACAAATTGGTTCCTAATGATTTGTACAATTAGCTTAAATTAAGATTTTTTTGCTATTTTTTACCGCCTACTTCCATCAAAACTTCCACTTCTTCTTGTACAAAACTTCATATTACCAAGCATTATTACTAAAGTCAGTATCTGAGCATCTTATTGTAATATTATAGGACGGTTGTAGCTCCTCAAAGTTACAGGCGTGAGATATTATTTTGCTATGTGCTTCTTCATGACTCTTACATAATTGACTGAGATCAATAGTTTTAACAACATCATCATTAATTACTTGGTATCTATGACATTCTTCATAGTTAACATACACTATTTTATTGCCTAAAAATGGAGCAATTTATTTGCGTCCCCAGCTATCTAAAAGTTACTCAACTAAGTCCTCTTCAAAAGTAATATAATTTAATTCGGCTAAAAAATCAGAAAAGCGCATTGATGTTCCTCTAATTACAATTTTACGACCCCTGCTGGTTTCTCTCAAAGCGTGCTCTTTCGTTATCGACGGAGATTTATAGGTTTCAAATACTATAATAACGAACTGTGCGTCATTTCTCAAAAACATTTGCAGTAATTTAACAGATATGTTTTCATATGTAGCTGGTATTTCTTTCATCAAGTGTATAAAGAAAAATCCGTAAATTTGTACGTTTGCTTTTGTTGTTGAGTTGCTATCGATTTCATGTTCTAGTAATTTAAGTAAAGCACTTTTTTTTTTAGTTTTGCAAATACTTCCATCGAGATGACATAAAGAAAATGGAATAGGCGTCAATGGATAACTTAAAACTTTTTCAATATCTAATTGTTTATCTAGAGCAACAACTAAAAGTTGGCCAAATAAGTCTCGCTGCAAACGCACTTAACTAATTTTCCAGTAACTTCAACTTGTTTCTTGCTCTGTAACACTGTAAAATTATTAATTTTATTTATTTTCAAACTTAGATCAAATCTATCTTTATCTTCGGCACATTCGTTAATAAATGTATTCCTCAGTTCTTCTCCTTTTTTTTTTCAACACTGAGCAAAAAATCAGCAACGTGATTATCTGCTGCTTGGCCATTAGATATAATGAAGAGTAAATCTTTAGCCAGAGTGCTATCAAAAAGATTTATACTTTCTCTAATGAGCTCTAATTAAACTACGAGTACTACCTGTATCGATTAAAAAATTTGCTTTTAGTTCGGGGATGTAATTATGTGGTAAATTTGCTCTGGATATATTTAAGGTTATTAGGGGGAATTGTTCTGTGAGGCTTCTTGTTGAAAATTTTCATTTGGGTCTTGAGAAATTTGATAAGGAGGCCGGGGGAGGCCGCTCCTCCCCCGTTAAATATTAGGTAAACCTTTATTTGAGCAGTACCTTCCAACGAAAGCATTACGATTAGTGAACAGTGAACCTATTGTACTTTCTTTTAATCAGGATACAATATACAAGTGTTTGAGTCGAAATGCCTAAATAAATTCAATTCTGTGGCTCAAAATGATACAGGCTTTCAAAATTTGAAAAATATGTCGAAAATTTTTATGGACGAAAACAATGTAAATATACCAAATTTAGAATTAAACCTCATTTGTAAATATAAATATGCTCCCATTACATCAGTTGATGTTGACCGAAGTTTTTCAATTTTTAAACACATGTTTTCTGACAAGGGACAAAGTTTCCTCCTAGAAAACTTTGAAAAACACATAATTATTAATAGTTTTTACAATAATTGTAAGACGCGACTTATGTCTGTTTAAATATTGTTATTTTGTTTTATTGTTACCATAAAAATTTTAATAGTACCTATGTATTATTATTATTATTATTAATAAAATCTGATACTTAATATAAATTTTCGTTGTATACCTGATTATTAAATCCCGCCCGCACACCCTACCATAGTAAAAAAATGAAATAATAGTATTATTCATCATTATAATATACATCATTTCTTGCATTTTTTTCTAAATTCCTTGCATATTTTTTCTAAAATCCTTGCATTTTTTCTCAATTTGTGATGCATTTAAATGCGCATATTTTTGGCATTTTCGGTTGCATTTTTTCCGAGCTTTAATGATTAGTTTGTTTGGATGGAGTGATTCTCGGTATTGGTTTGTAAGACTGATTATTTAGAGTATGATTTCTATTCTGACTATACATAAAATTCTCTTCTTCTATAGCTAATGATATAGGTACTTCTAAACTATCTGGGTTTCGCAAATGTATATTATTTCACAATTGACCAGTTAAACCTTTAATAAAAGTTTTGAGTGCTGAATCGTTATAATTTTTTATTTCAATAGTTTTTTCTGCAACTGGATTATTTGAAGTAATTAATTTTGAAATTACTAAGCTACGTGCTTCCTGACATCGCATACCGAAATTGTATGTTGTTTCATTTTTTAATTTTTTTTTCAAAATTCCAACTTTTTTTTGGGTAAACCAATATTTTTCTCGCATATTTGATAGGTTGGGCGGAAAAGTAAAAGATATGAACAAATGTATTTGGGCAATATGTCTGGAAATCAATTGAATGGATAAGGAAGGGAAGGAAGTTCTGATTAAGTTGTTAAATTTTTCTGGTTCCTAATTTTTAATGATATTACTTTTCCGCACAACCTATCTAATATGCGAGAAAAGTATTGGTTTACCCCAAAAAAAGTTGGCATTTTGAAATTTTTTTTGAGTTATTTTCACGTTTTTCATCCACAACAACCCACAAAAACGGTTTTTAGAAAAAAAATCCTGTGCGTATGTCGTCGTCGTCGTTGTCGTCGGCCACTTTTCGTTACATGCCTTGTTAGCACGATACAGCCTCCGGAGTGCAAGAATTCACCATTTTTATGATTGAATATTGTTCAGGACATCTCACAGATGAACCCTATTGATTTTCAGATCACCAGAGCCAGCACAACGGGTGCTATGGTACTAGAAGTACGACATTTTAGTCATTTTTTGAGAAATTTCAGTTTGTTAGCACGATACAGCGTCCGGAGTTCATCAAGTCACCAATTTTATGATCGAATATTATTCAGGACACTTCACAGATGAACCCTATTGATTTTCAGCTCACCAGAGGCAGTACAACAGGTGCAATAGTATTTTAAGTACGATATTTTTGTCATTTTTGGAGAAATTTAAGTTTGTTAGCACGATACAGCCTCCGGAGTGTCTACAAGTGACCAATTTTATGATTGGATATTATTCAGAACGTCTCAAAGATGAATCCTTTTGATGTTCAGCTCGCTAAAGCTAGTACAACGGGTGCTATGGTACTTGCAGTACCAAATATTTGTCATTTTTGGAGAATTTTCAGTTTGTTAGCACGATACAGCCTTCAGAGTGTATACAAGTGACCAATTTCATGATGGACTATTGTTCAAAGTGTCTCACAGATGTACACTATTGATTTTCAGCTGACTAGAGCAAGTACAGCGGGTCCTTTAAATCCGGATATACTACATTTTTGGAGAAATTTCGGTCTTTTAGCGCGATACAAGTGACAATTTTATGATAGAATATTGTTAGGGGCATCTCACAGATGCGGAAAAGTTAGTTTTAATTTTTAAAACCGTTTTTTTTGTTATTATGATATAAATCTTATTGTACCACAATTTCAAAATTTAAAAGATAAACAGATATTTTTAACACAGGTATAAAAAATAAAATTTGTCAGCACGAGATAACTATTTACAAACGTTTCTTAAAATTTGCGGAAAGTTAAGTAGAAATAAAATTAACAGAATTACTACCTCGCGAAAATAGAACCAAACGAGGGTTGTTCAATGGTCTCGGCTCAATTGTTTAAACTATTAGCGGATATTTAGACTCAAATGACGGAGAACGTTACGACGACTTCAACAAAATCATAATCAATTGTTTGATAAAATAAAAACTCAATATTCAATTATAAAACTAATTGAATATTGTTCAGAGCGTCTTATAGATGAACCTTATTGATTTCTAGCTCACCAGACGTAGTACAACGGGTGCTATGGTACCTGAAGTGCTACATTTTTGGTTCTTTTTGGAGAAATTTCGGGTTGTTAGCACGATACAGCCTCCGGAGTGTACACAAGTAACAATTTTATGATAGAATATGATTCAGGGCCACATATGCGGGAAAGTGAGTTTTAATATTTAAAACCGTTTATTTTTTTATGCGTTTCAAATTTTTTAAATGCATAAATTTTTATTGGGTCCTTACTTGCACCAAAATTCTGTTTTTCTTTAAAAATGGAGTTAACATTTTTTATCCACGCCAACATATGAAATCTTGTAGTGTAATCCAAGACCAAATCTTGTAGATTATGAATATCACATGTAAAAATCTGATTGTTACATTCATTTTTTTATATTAATTTTAGAACAGCAGATATGTTGGATTAATAACAAATTTGTGGCAAAACACTGCTCAAAATAATCATGCATTTTTAAAAAAGAAAATTAAAGTTTGTTGATGGAGCTAACAGTGCGTTTGGGGAGTAGGTCCTTGAATCAACCACAAAATATTCAGGTCCAGATCTGTCCCTACCTACCAATTCTGATCTACATCTAGAGCAAACTTTTATTTTCTTCAAAACTTTTAATGCTACAAATCCTGCTACATAAGTTAATTTTCCTTTCTTTAATAGACTACTATATTCTGGTTTAAATTCTGGAACTGAAACTTCTGGAAATTGGATATTACCTTTATTTGAAAGCGATTCAGAAGTTAAAATCAACTTCAGATCGCCTAAACATTCAAGTTCATCTGACTCACAATTGAACGAGTTAGTATGATTGGACATAAAGTCATTCAGAATTAAATATTTGAATGAATTTATAAACGATGCTGCATTAGGATTTACGTTTCTTACCCCATGACTCCTAATTTTTCCAAAAAAAATTTCCAAAGGGTCCTGGTTCACATTTCTTGGACATAAAAAATGTATACCTTCATTAGTCAATTTTCCCCATGAATATGAAAAGCCCTTTAACGCGTGAATCCAAATTGGTATAGTAGGAGGAGACCTGATTATTTTATTTTCATTGTTTAAAAAATATGTCTCATTAAAAACTTTAATTGCTTCAGTCCAGAACTGTTTATGCCCTGAGTTTTCTGTGACTGCACACGTTATTGTCTTCACACTTCTTATGGATAAATTTGCTCCATTCATACTGTCAAACACTTTGTCCATAAAAAGTAGAAATTCTGCAGTGCTTTGAGCTTCTTTTGGAATGCCATCTGGCTGCATAGAATGTAATGTCATCCTCTTAATAACAATGCAACAGTGTTACTAAAAACTTGGGCGGCCACAGAAACTTTCATTTTTTTTGTATTTTTAGTATGATTAATTGTCAAGTTTTTGCAGAGCTTATAATCATCCTCTTCATTTTCTTCGATTTCAAAGAGCTTGACAATATGTTGCCATTTGACAACTTCCTTTTGTTTTTTCCTCCAACAGAATTGCACATTGTACTTGAAAAAACTATTTCTAATGCATTTTAGTAAATGCGGAGGATCATAGAGAGGTACTATTTCTTCTCCACCAATGAGCACCCCAAACAATCTGTTTTCCTAATCTATGCGGAGGAAAAATGCTCGTGTTCCAATATATAACCTATGTATTGCTGCCACTTTAGATGAACCTTGATCACAGATAATGCTTTTTACATTCCTTCCTACATCTTGGCATGCTGTAACTACTTCCTTGATTGTTTTCACTAAAACGTCAGTTTTCATGCCTCCTTCATTAAAAGCTGCTTCCATTTATGACAAATTCCACATGCCATAAAAACCATGACCTTATCAGCTAAACGAGAACTTCTGGTTGACTCTCCATTGTCTTGAAAACCCTCAATCAAATCTTTGCCTCCATGAAATTGCATCGTAGGATCTATAGTCATTTCATCAAAAACAATGCTGCAAAACTACCATCTTGGCTACTTTGGATTCTAATGAATTGATTTATACCTGTATGGAAATGCACTTTACGAAGAAGGTTAATTAATGTCTTTCTGAATGGCACTGCAAATATTCTGCGAATAAGCTTATATGCTTTGGGACTTTGTTTTAGGAAAGATAAAAACAGTATCTTCCATCTAATGAAAAACGTCTACCCTTGGGATGTTGTTTTTGACATCTTAATTGGGACATGACAAAATCGTAAGTAGGCTTGTTAAGCTTAGCTTTTAAGAAACTGGGTGAGTTCAAACATTCCTCCATCTTATTTATTTTGCTTTGTAAATTTGATCGACAAAAAATTACCTTCCTTGCCGTCTTTCTCAAGCTGGTAGCTATTTTATAATGTTTTCTAGCTTTAGGTGTGGGGCTTGAAGATGTTTTAATCTGACTATAAGATAACAAGCAAATGCGTTTGCACCAACCTGAAAATATAAAAAAAATTATGATCATTAAACATCTTAAAAAAATAAGCTATAAAATAATACCACATATTCAAAAATCTAACCAATATGATAATTATTTGATTGTTGTTAGGCAGTTAAGATAGGCTCATGTAAATCTCAGTGTATACAGAGCTTTTCATAACAACTAGAATTATGGAATTTTGTATTAGGTGCTTTTATGACATTACGAATCTATCTAAAATACTATGGTTTTGACGGCACTTCTAGTTTCACTCGAAATTAACATCAACTTTGTTATTTTGAATGGAACACCTTGTTTATTTTTTCATTTTTTGATAATGCGCTTAATATTAGGGCAGTTTTCTACAACAAGTCCTATCTCAATAACTTATCGCTTTCGAGATATTTAGCTTTTTAGGATATTTTTCAACAAATAACGATACCTTCATTAGTGTATAATTCTTATGTATTTTGTGAAAAAATTCTAATTGCCGGTCATAGCGAAAAGCCCTGTATACTAACATGTAATTTTAATAGTATAGCACCTACTTGATATTTTAGCTGGAGTTGACATATGCTGATTAGGAAGTCTCTCAATTATTGAAGGTGTCATGGACCTTTTCCCTTCTTTTGATGTAGATTGATCTCCCACAAAATCAGGATTTTCAATAGGAACAGCATTTATATTATGTTGCTCATCATCAACTTGGTTTAAATTGTGTTCTTGAACTAAATAATAAATATATAATTACCTTCCCTTTATTTCCACAAAATAATACAAAAATTAGTTAATCATTCATCTTTGGTATTTCATTGAAAAATCTTACAAATTTAAATGGAATTGCCCAATAGAGTGGGTACAGCATCTGCTTTTATTGTTGATCTATATCTGCTACCAACATAAATAGCTTCTGATCCAAAATGTATGCCACAAATTCTATAGGATGCACGAATTCTTTCAAGAGGTTTTTCCTTCATATCCAAACGTCCAATTGCAGACAACCAAAATTGCACATGTAAAATTATAAAATAAATGCCGTTTGCTCAAGCTTATTCAATTACTTTTATTGAAATATTGTAACAAAATATCCTCAAAAACAGTACACAATGTAAACCTTTTCTATGAAACCAACGTTTCCAGCTAGAGATATACACATTTAGTTTGAAATATGTGTATTTTTATATTCAAAATATAACAATTAACATTAGGGAAATTTTTAAGGTTAACTTACTTCCTGATTATTCGGGAAACGATGCATCTCAAATCTTTTTTTAGAAGAGTTAAAACAGTCTTTAACACATCACACAAACACCATTTGAAAATTATATAATGTACGCGATTCGATAAAATGGGGTATGCCAAAAGGTAGGTGACTATTGAATATACGAGTATAACGAAAATAAAAATATTTTGTATGAATTATGAAAAAATATTTATAGCTACTTTTATTCCACAGCTTGTAAGATTAGTTTCTTTCTTGTTTCAAAGATTTATAATAAATATACAAATAATTTTAAAAAGGCCAATTTTTGAAATTATAAAAGTTTCAAATTATAAGTATTCAATTATATATAAAAGATTGCAGAGGAAGATTTGTTATTTTCTTAATTTTGATATATTTTTATTTTTGTTATTTATTTGAGTGTGCTATGATTTGCAACGATCAGCTTTTGCTGATTTCAATGTTTTCAGGATTTCCAGGAACTTGTTACAAGGAGATACATTTTTCTTTCAGGAATTGCAGCAAAAACATTAGGAATATTAATTATTAAAAAAAATAGAAAACAGGTTACTATTAAAAAAATTAGGATATCAGAACAATTAATAAAAAGTTAAATACAAAAAAATCTTTAATTAACATTCAGTCTAGTTACTTTTTTCAAAATTATTTTTCTATATATGTTTACTTGTGGTCAATGAAAGGTAGATTATATCAAATTTCAAGTGCACTTTTATAAGTTACCTGCAGACCTAATTTATTTGAGCATCAGTCAATCCCTTAATAAATTATAATTAGGAATGAAAAGAAATTTAGTTCAATTATTAGAGGGATATTTTAATCGTAAAGATATATTTTTAAGGTCGTTTTAAGATTAAGTTTTTACTTTTAAGTTGTTAAATTTATTTAAAAATATTCATAAAGCGCATTTCTTGTGGTCACACAAGCTTACAAATGAACATATCTAAATATGAAATGCTAGAAACGGATTGTAATTTTTTGTTAGGTCCAATGGAAAGCTGGCAGTTTATAGAAGCTTCAACATTTTGTGTTTCATTGATACGATATAGAAAGGAACCACATAATTATTCCTGGATACAATAAAGACTTGTAGTTTTTAGAGAATCTCTTTGAACTTCATCATTCAAATAATTTACTCTTCCTTTTTGCAAAATTATTCACGACACAATTCACCTATATTTCACAGAACAGTCCGCAAATTTGAGGTACTCCGTTCAACAAGTTCTATTCAAAGTTAGATGCGTATACTTTTGATCAAATCTATTCCCATTTTATACAAAATTATCAATTTTCAAAAATCTTCTTCCTAATTTCGCCCCATTCATATCCAGTAAATATTCATTTTGAAATTAGTACCACTTAATGCTTCATTTTAGCCGTTCTCTTTTTCAGAAAGTTTTGTTGAGATAGAGAAACAGACACTCTAACATCTCATCTAACCTTCATTCAATGACACAATCTTCTGAGATCGGCGAGTATACCGATTGAGACCTTGATACCTCAATCGACTTTGATTCGAGGATATGGAGCCTTTTAATCAACAAAAATTGTTAAATGATCCAATATAATGATTTCAATTTATATCGCGTTGTTATATATCTAATTTTGCTGTAACTTGTAGACGTGAATATCACTCAAACGACTTTATGATTAATCTGGTGAGATTTTCTAGAGCTACAAGGACAAGGCTGTTGGGATTTGGTATACGCGATTTGTACTATATAGTATAAATATTATCCAACTTGGGGAAAATCAGTTCCCTAGAAACGACGAATTGAGGATTTGAGTTTGCTCTACTGTAGTGGACAGAAGTGTGATCTTTGGGGATGATTGTGTGATGTATGAATTTGGAAATTGACGTGAATGTGATTTGTAAATTTCGGTATCGGTTTCGGTGTGTTTCGTGTATCGGGGTTTTTAAAAATGATTTTGATGGAAATTATGGAAATGGAATATGGAGATTCTGCACCGTTGATGTCATGTGTGAGTACAAATTATTTTATCTATTAGGTTAAGTTAGATTCGTGCTATGCTTTGAATATCGAATGAAATTATTACTTATTTATTTTTTAAAACTTATATCCTTCAATTTAAGAATAATTGAACAGCTTTTAAATTTAGTAGTTGTGATTCGGAAATATTTTGACACATATAGGCACACCTCGTATTTTTATTTATTTTAATATATTTGCCAACATATTAGTAAAAGATATTTTGTTGGGAATGTGGCAATGAAACACCTAATTATGTTTTCAATTCAAAGTGACAGAAACATTTTTGTCGTCAACTCTTACTAGGGGAAGGTTGCCTATATTGGATCGATTTTTAGATTTCTTATTATAGTTTCTAATGATAACATAAAATTATTGTTTTAACTATTTCGTAGGACCCCTTGGGATGTTGGCTACTTGCAGGAATTTTTTCAGAATTTTGTTTTGGAATCTTTTATTTTTTATAACCGTTTTAAAAAACCTCTGCAAGTGGTTCAATAAGGAAATTGGTTTCCTTAATTGGACCTGCGGGTTCCAAAATTGGACCACGTGATTTATTGCAATAAAAAAATTTGTTTAACACGTTAGGTCATATAAAATTGTCCTGATTAAAAAAATAAGATTTATTCGAAAACTCTTTGAAATTTTTTTTACTTTGTAAAAACTTAAAAAAATATTCATGTTAAAAAATAAAATAAATGACAAAAAAATTAAAAAACATGCATGCAAAAGACAACTTGAAGTTTTAAAAGTCGGTATCACTAAGAAAATAAACACATCATGATTGGGTTAAACACAATCAAATAAACACGATATCAAAAAGCTTAAAACTGTCAGTCTAATCACCAGCGCAAAAATCACAAAGACACTTCCTTTGAAGGCACATGGGCACATGATTCATGTACCCAGTCCCTAGACTTCAGACGTTGGATCATGTCTTCAACGACACATTCTCTACAAAATTTGCAATACCACTCGCGTTCATTTACTTTTGCCTTCTTAGTAGTACCAGAATCTAGCTGAACTTTACGTTTTACAGTTTTCTTATTATCTGGAGATGCCTGTTTAGCAGCTAACTCAGCTTTATATGGACTTGCAGTAAGTATCTGTGCCTTCTGGGCCCCTCGAGATATTTTCTTGGCTTGTTTTACAACTGGACTTCTTAGGACTTCTTCGAGGTTTTTTGAGTGTGTGCTGTGACCGTCCAAAACAAGCAAAGCCTTGCTGTTAACTGATGATTTTACACACTTTATAAAGTTTTCAAGCCAGGTCACAAATATGTTTGTGTTAATGTACCCAGTATCAGAGATTTCCACCAGACAATCGGGTGGAGCACCAGTCCTCAATTCAGGATTTGCTCGTTTTCTTTTGAAAATAATCACTGGGGCGACAAACTGTCCAGAAGCACCTGCACATACAACAAACGTAGTATGGACTCTTCTCTCACCAGTTGCAACTGTCCCGACCTGGCGCTTTCCTTTTGCTGCTAAAATCTTCTGGCATTTTTTTGCCACCGTCGAAAATCCGGACTCATCCACGTTGAAAATTTGGGCAGCTGTCAATTGATTTTCATCTACCGTTCTTTCCAAGATATCGAAAAAATTGTAGACATTTTCGCGATTAAATCCCTTGCATCGTGCTATGGATGTGGACTCCGGTTGTCTAAGTGTGAGAGTAGGATGTCGTCGCATGAGTCCGTAGAACCACTTTTTTCCAGCGAAACATTATTCTTTGCTGAAAGTATGTTTTAATTGGTTCTTTTCGGCTAGTTCGAAAGCGGATTTGCGCACGTCCTTTATTGTCACTCCGAAGAACACTTTTTCCAAATAAAGAATATGATTAGCTAGTGCGTCAAGTTCTTTGGAAAACACGGTTTTCGTCTTTATTGGCAAATTCATTTTTGCATTCAAGATGCCTTTTAAATGTCGCTTTTGGAATATTGAATACTCGGCATGTTTAATTGAATCCATATTCTTTCGCTTTATAAGCATTTATAGCTTTTTTCATATCTTGTAGACACCACTGTCCATATGGTTTTCTATCCTTTTTCTCATCGGAAGACATCCTAGAAGCAAGAAGTTTTGTTAGTTTCCTAAATTGGACCAGACATAGGGACTTTCGCCTTTTTAACAGATCTATTTTTTTTAATTGTGAAGATATATTTCTTGTTTATTTTTTTGTGTAAGTATTTAAATATAAAACAAGTGTTTTGTAAATTTCTATAATTGGGATCCTTAATTGGACCGGTCTAATTTCGGAAACCACATGGTGGTACACTTTAGGCAACCACCATGTATTTTTATAATGCTACACGGTAGAGAAAAAGAAAAAACAATATTACTAGGTAATAGGGGGAATAAATGAAGAAAAACTTACTTGATAACCAGGTAATAACAGTTTTTCCTTAGGGATTGACAGTGACTCTGTATTTGCTTAGGGACGCAGTGCAATTCTTACATCAAAATGGAGAAATTAAGAATTTTCGCAGCAAACGCCAAGCGCTGGCCGCCAACTAGTTGAGTTCGGTATCAATCAATGTATCTAGGCGGGAGTAAGATACCATGTTGCCAGGTGAATTTTCGGCTTCGTAGTTTCGGAGAAAAGTATGGTGGTCCAATATAGGTGGCGGTTCAATTTAGGCAACCTTCCCCTATACGTTTTATTTCGACGTGTTGGTTCAAATCGAAATAAAAAATCTACCATACTTCTATGTACAATTAGTTAACAGTGCTTCTCAGAAGGTATTTAGAATACCTGTTCAATCATATTATTTTTTTTGGATTTACGATGTTTTTGAAGGTTAAAATAAATAAACACTAAAATTTGAGTTTCGCTTTTAATAATTAATAAAAAGTCCGCTTATGGTTAATATCTTGAATTTTTAGTTTAATTATTGTTTAACGAGATGTTTAAGTATCTACATGATCAAAATGGTATGCGATGTAGCTGACAAAGTAACAGCTATCTCAATTATTGGCAAAAGTGGAAATAATTTTTATGCGACGGAATGTATTTTTAATAATAGATACTCCAATCGCCCTATATCGAGGACTTATTTGAGGGAGCTTTTTCATAATATCCCAAGATTTCTTCAAAAGAAACAAAATACTGATGTGCAATTTTCTTTAATTAAAATTTCGCAGAGCGCTTTTGGCATTATGCCATCATCAGAGCGGTCACTATAAATTTGTGAATTACAATTCGTAAAATTTGATAAAATTCATACATATTTCTCAGAATCCCAGGACAGGGGCTTCCAAATTTGTACGTCTGTACATTTATTTATTTCGTGGTTCACATTGTGGGTTTTAGAAAAGTGTTAAAAATATGTTTGAAAGATTAAAATTCAATAAAATTATTAAAATCTGTACTATTTGTCTTTATGATCGACCATTTTACCAAGTTGTCATCAGAGAAACTTATTCACAAAAAACAGCAAAAACGCTAGTTGGCATTCCATTCCATAAAGTGGGTTCCGAATCGTCGGAGCATAGACAAACATCGTGGTATGATATTGTTAAGTGAAGAGATTTCGTGACCCTCAACAGACAGGCAACTACCATCTACCAAAAATAATAAATTTGGAGACAGACTTCATGTCTATCTGGTGAGGGCGGCGAAATCTATGAAAACATTGGGATGCGCCAGACACGCGAATGAAATAAAAATTAATTGAAGGCCAAAAAACAGGGCACTAGAAGGAAATATAATTGATAAGAATACGAATAATTGCTAGATGAAGTGTATGAATGAAAGGATGAAGAATGGTGAGAATTAAAACAAACGAAAAAGTAAGTACTTGTGTGGAAGATAATAAAAAATGAACAACTACGACGAGGTTGCTGATATAGCAGCTTTGGGCGAGATGCCACAGATATAGAGATGGAATAGTTATGGTAATACTGAAGCGTGTTAATATACAGGGAGATATATATAAAATTCAGATAAAAGGTAAGCAAATGAAAAGGCTATATTAACTTATTTAGTCGAAATATTTGTGGAAACAAGACGCTAAGGAGTTTACAGATCTTGAAAACTTCCAATGCGAAGGAATTTTTATACGTTCGAACACGCGTCTAGCACACCCCACTGCATTTTGAAATCTGAAATGTAATGAAAATCCAAAGTTACTGCATAAATGTGAAAGTTAATATTATAAGAGGTCGTCGCCCATAACCGTAGAGCCATCAGCTGTCTATCAAAAATAATAAATTTGGAGACAGCTTTGATAGCTCACCGATGAGGGCGCTAACCTCTAACAATTGCGATCTGGTGAAATAATGGAATAACACTTATGTCAACCTGTCGTCATCATTGGAGGCCTTGTAGGAGTCTATGCAAAGGTGTACATTTTCTATTTAAATCGACTTGTGTTAAGGCATTTAATGTTTTTGTTTATCTCGGCTGTTTCGATGTCCTCATATAAACCTAATAGGTTGAAATTTCTGTTGTTAATACTTTTGATTAATGATGAATTGGTTTCTGTTTCAAACCCATGGTTATTGTATTTAATATGAAAACCAAACGCTGATTTATCTGAATATTTTATATGTTCTCTCATACGTACCTCCAAAGCTCTACACGTTCTTCCCACATATGAAGCTTCGCAATCACCACACCTCAGCGCATAAATGCCACTTTTAAACAATTTGTGTAACTAATCTTTAGAATTGACTAAGTCATTATATAAAGAATTTGAAGTTTTGTATGAAGATTTAATGGTGTTAGAAATATTTCTGAAGATGTTTGTTAATTGATGAGAGAGGTGAGAATTTATGAAAGGTATCGAAATATATGAAAGACTATTGTCTGTGATAGAAGGATAAGATAATTGTGGATTTATTTTCCTAATTATTTTTTGTATGAGATTATCAATTAGAGAATGGTTATATCCATTATTAACTGCAATTTGTTCGATTATGTTAACTTCATTATTATACTGAGCTGTGTTTAAAGGTATGTTCAGTAGTCTGTGGACATAGCAGTTGAAGGCTGCCATTTTCTGTTGAGGAGGGTGGTTGGGATCAACATGTATGGCCGGATCAGTTTGAGTGGGCTTTCTGTAAAACAAAAAGCCGGACCCGCACCGACGTATGCTAAGGTCAAGGAAATTGAGACATCCATTTATTTCAGTTTCTGAAGTGAATTTAATATTAGGGTGATTGTTATTGATATTATTTAAAATTTGCTGAGCTGTTATTAAGTTGCCTTCAATTAAGCAAAAGATGTCGTCGACATATATAAAATACAAGATAATTTCTTTATTTTCAGGAATTACAAATTTCTTTTCTAAGTTGTTCAGGAAGATATCTGCAATTAGTGGAGATAAGCCACTTCCCATGGCTAAGCCATCGGGTTGTTCGGAAATAACATTATTGAAAGTGAAAAAGTTCTGTGAGAGGCAAAGTTTTGAAAAGGCAATTATCGAATCAATGTGTTGTGGAAAGACATCTGCAGATTCCAGGAACTCGCACACTAAAGGAATCGAATCCGAGACCGGCACAGAAGTATACAGGTTACTCACATCGAATGAAACCATTAAACAACCATTAGGTATACGAAAATCTTTGATTTTGTCAATTAATTCAAGTGTGTTACTTACCGAGTTTGTAGGGCTGAAGTTCGTTAATGGATGGATTAAATTGTACATAAACGATAAATTTGAAACTCGAGTGTTGACAAAGCTTAACACAGGTCTGATGGGTATTCCAGGTTTGTGCAGATTGGGAAGTCCATACAAGCGTGGCATATAAGGGTTACTTGGTATTAGGCTACCCCTAGCTTCAAAAAATCCTGAAAATGGCTTGCTATTATTTAGTACTGACTTAATATTCCTAATCAATATTCGTAATGGGTCTGAACTTAACTAAGAGAAATTGTTTTCAATGAGGAAACTTTCTACTTTCTGGACGTAATCATTATTATCTAAAATGACAATGTATTGTCCTCTGTCGGTCTTTGAGACTATTAAATTATTGTTCCTAATTTCAAGTTTTAACGATTTTAGTATTTTTAAATGATGTTTTTGATTGTTATCTAAACAGTTACGTGATGAAGTTATTTTGTATTTGTTGAGTTTGTGATAAATATCAAGTCTCAGTTGAGGTTTATTGATGTTGTTAGGTAGAAATTCTATTATGTTGTCTAAATCTACGACTAAATGAAGAAGTGCCTTCTCATAAAAAGGTTTTTTAAGACAATGTTTTAGTCCAAGTCTGATAAGATCCATTTCATCATCAGTAAAGCTAATAGATGATAAGTTTTTCACCCACTAAAAAAAATGTAAATTGGAAAATTTATTACGATGTCTATCTCGGTTACGAACCATGGCTGCCTTTTTATGGATTAAGTTATTTGTTTTTGACTCTATCAAACTTAGTGACCCTCTCCCTTTCAACATTATCATTTAATTCTCTAATGAAATGTGAATTGTTTAAAAAATTCTCCTAGAGCCCTATTGTTTGGCCTTCAATTTATTTTTATTCCATTCCCGTGTCTGGCGCATCCCAATGTTTTCATAGATTTCGCCGCCCTCACCAGAAGGAAATCAAGTCTCTCTCCAAATTTATTATTTTTGGTAGATGGTAGTTGCCTGTCTGTTGAGGATCACGAAATCTCTTCACTTAACAATATCATACCACGATGTTTGTCTATGCTTCGACGATTCGGAACCCACTTGATGGAATGGAATGCCAATTAGGGTTTTTGCAGTTTCTTCTGAATAAAATTTTCTGATGACAACTTGGCAAAACGGTCGATCATAAAGATGTCTAGTACAGATTTTAATAATTTTATTGAATTTTAATCTTTCAAACATATTTTTAACACTTTTCTAAAACCCACATTGTAAACCACGAAATAAATAATTGTACAGGTGTACAAATTTTGAAGCCCCTGTCTTGGGATTCTGACAAATATGTATGAATTTTATCAAATAATACGAATTGTAATTAACAAATTTATAGAGACCGCACTGATGTGATGGAATAATGCCGAAAGCGCTCTGCCAAATTTTAATTAAAGAAAATTGCACAACAGTACTTTGTTTCTTTTGAAGAAATCTCTTGTGCACACAGCTGTAATTCGAATGATTGCTTTTTCATGAGTTTCAACAAACAGGTAGTGTTCATGATGCCAAACGATCGGGTCGACCAAATATTAGTATTGATAAACAAATTAATATAGTTGCAGAAATTTTAGTATACCGTTCTTCTTCCACAACCCAAGTAGCGCCTACCTGTGGAGTCAGTCATAGTACAGTACACAGGGTGTTGACCAAAAACAACTTTCATCCATACAACTTAAAAATGGTACATCAACTTTCAGATGACGACCCCGACCGAAGTCTGCAATTCTGTGAAAATATGTCCACTAAAATTCCCCAATAGCCAGACTATGTAAGGATAATTTGTTTTAGCGATGAAAGTACTTTCTTCCTTCATAGAAAAGTTAATACTCAAAATGTGAGGTTTTGGAGTGACATAAATCCTCACGTGTTTCGTGAAAAATATACACAGTTCCCATTAAAAGTAAATGTCTCGGCAGGGATTTTGGGAAACCACATAGTTGGGCCTCTTTTTTTGAACTCTAATTTAACCGGTGAAGTATATCTCGAGATGCTAAAAAACGCAATTGAACCGCTAATTCTTCAAATTCTGGAAGATAATCCAGATGAATTTGGTAACCTGGAAATAACGTTTCAATAAGATGGTGCTCCTGCACACTATTACTTTCCAGTAAGACGTTATCTAGATGAGGAATATCCTGGTAGATGGATTGGACGACGCGGTCCATTATAATGGCCAGCTCGGTCACCGGACCTAACAGCTTTAGATTTTTTTCTATGGGGATACTCTAAATCTAAAGTTTACGCTACAGCTCATAACAGTATTGACGTTTTAAAACAACGAATTTTTTAAGAATGTAGGGCAATTTCCCCTGATACATTTTACCGAGTCCGTCAAGAGTTTAATAATAGGATATTTTACTGCCACGAAGTAGATGCAGCACATTTTGAATAATTATTATAAGAACTTGTTCTTAAATATTTATTAATTAAAAGCGAAACTCAAATTTTAACTATCAAAAATATCGTAAATTCAAAAAAATAGTATGATTGAATAGGTACTCTAAATACCTTTCAAACGAGGTGTCACTTGCTATAAAATCCCATTTAATATTATTGGTTTCAGTTGCCTGGTGATGTGACCAATGCCTATTATGTCACCTGTTGCCACTAGTACAGAATCTTACTATAGTTCATTTTCACGCTCCAAATTACATCAGTCTAAGTATCACCGTTCAAAAGAAAAGAGGGGGAAAGGGGACTTTTGAGAATCACTGTATATACTTCTGCACAATCAATTGAATCGTCACATATTTAAACAATTAACATATTCTTTTAAACATTTCAGTAGTATCGCAACCAATTATTGCGTGTTAAAATATGATATGATTTTAGATGAGTAGATAGACTTGAATACGATGAGTATATATTTGTTCGTTGTTGAGGCTTCCTAGGTTTCAAAAAACAAACAATCTTATTGAGAGCGTGCAGTAAGTAATATTAAATCAACATCTTCTCTGACGACGATAATTGCACTTGTATTAAGTTGATCTGTTGCTGTTTCAATTATAAGGGTATCAGCGCCATTATCAGCTTGTTTCTCTGACATATTATATTATATCATCAATTTTTGAAATAGCATTTATCATTTAAGAAAAAAATGCAAAATACTGAATGTTTGACTTTTTATATATTTCTTAGCACACGTGGGATCGATCGGAACTTTCAATACATTATTTATAATACATAGTGTACTTGTGGTCTGTACCAATTATAGCTTTATGCGAATTATATTGATAGCCTACCCCTAATTTTATGTCTTCTTTTCACCTGATAATTAAACTCTAAGTTGCACTAAAAATCCATGCTAACTGATATATCTGAAATCTGAATAATATTATTGGAGTTAATTTCATATTTCATTGCCAATTTTAATTATGTAGTAAAATTTTGGTTGCATTATTATACTCACTTCCCAACTTACATTTTCTATATACAAAAGTATCTATCTGATTTGTTTTGTTGAGTGGTTATTTATCATAATAAATAGAAGTGACTTAACTGCAAGGACGTTCACGGATCGCTTGCACAATAAGTAAATATTTCTTTTCAGCAAAAAGGGTTTTACGCAACTAAAGGGTAAATACCTATAGGATATGGTTAGTTTACATTTACAACTTTAATACTGTTGTGCACCAATTACAGATCTCAACATTTTATTGACCAGAGTTTGTTGCACTCAGGTAAACCAAACATAATTACATTGTTACTTTAACCCTTCATTAATTTTTTGAATTTTTTATGTTGAATTTTTTAATGAATTTGGAATTGTACGAAACTTATTTTTTTACTAATAAGATCCTTTTTATCAGAAGTTTTTAAATCGAAAATATTGATACTATACTAAACTCAACTTACAAAGATGGAATTCGATAGCAGCCCAGATTGGCTTCCAACGGTTTCGACAAATCGTTTATTCGTCCGCTTCTGTAAGTTGATTAGGTACAACCAAAATAATTTGTTTTTCAGTTTTACTCATTTTTTAGTGCTTTATTACATTATTTCTGTTTACATTCTAAAGCACTGTGAGAAGTTTCTTGTATTTGTTAGGTAGGTAGGCAGGCAAAAAGCACTTGGTCTGATCTGGAATCCTAGTCATGATCAATTAACGTATAAAGTGAATGACATAATTAATTCCAAGATAATAGGTGATCTTCTGTCAACCTCTATTTGATTTGGTGTTCCTTGTCTAGCCAGTTCCGGATTTCCCCTCTTATGTAATCATTTGTGATTCCACAGAACGGTTCCGGGCCTATTAATTCTCCTTTAGAGCCTTGTTTAGCTAGCTGGCCTGCTAGTTCATTAACTGTAATCCCTTTATATCCCGGCACCCATACTAGAGATACTATGTTGTCTCTTGCCGGCTGGCTAAGGGATTCTTTACAGTATTTAACCAGTCTAGATTCCGTAGTTGAATTACCAGGGATAAACAATTAGGCGTTAGCGATGCTGTGGCTCTGTGCAGTTATTTAACAAACGTTTCAGAGAGTACCATAAATAAAATTTTGTGAAATGTACAAGAAGGGACGTTGACAACAGAAGGAAATCAAAATTGTAAGCAGGAAACTGGAGGAAGGAAGAAAATTGTTTTAGACGACAAAACACGTAACGCTGTACGTAGACTGATTCATTCTTTTCATATTAAAAATGAAATCCTCACATTAACAGAAATTAGTAAAGCTATAGAAGCAGGTGCAACGTTACCAAACATCAGCAATAAAGTTTAAGGAGGACTTTAAGACTAATGAACTTTCGTTACAATTGTTCAATGGCGGAGAAACTATTTAAAGCAGATACGACAGCTTCGTAACGAAAGAAGACAAATTTAGTATCTTGCCGAAACTTGGGTAAACGAAGGTCAAAAGTATGACAGGACTTGAATATCCAAAGCAGTCGACAAGCCTTTATGTAGGGTTGGTCTACCGGTTTGAAAGCTCCTCCTGGAAAAGGGCGCAGCCTCATTATTGTACATATCGGCAGCGAAGAAGGATTTATGAAAGGAGGCTTATTGACTTTCGAGTCAAAAAAATCTGGTGATTACCATGAAGAGATGGATGATAACTGATTTGAAGTATCGTTTAAGTCAATATTAACAAAAGTGGCTTCCGGTTTGGTAATAGTTATGGATAATGCTTCATACTGTCTTGTTTAGAAATAACACCCAGTATATGGTAGGCCAATCAAAAGTAGGTCAATGTTTCAAAATATGTTTTGCTAATTACTTCAGAGTAGAGCATAATGTTTTCTAATATAAGAGACAACAAAAAAACAACAAACTCAGCATTTTTGCGAGAGAACACTTTCTTGGTTCGAAAAATATAGTTTTTCGGGGCAGTGGGTTTTGAGAAAAACCAGCGACCAGTCAAGTGAATCGAGAAAGGCCTACCTGAGAAGTGTACCTTCGAGTAGAGAAGACGTGCCCTGGGAGGATGTTTATGTAAGTAAATAGGTAATTATATATATATTTTGTATAGCCTGGTTAATTTTTGGGATTGGATATTATATTGCCCCTTGAGGATTATTGAATATATGCACGGAAGGGCTGGTTATATGTGTTTTATATTTAATCTGTATATAGTTCGTTAATTTTTGGTTATCTGTATTTCTGCAATACATTTGTTAAGTTTTTAATGAGTGGTTTCTTAATTGACCCCCAGATCCAAATAGTGGATTCAGTAGCTACATCGTCGAAGGTGGTAGACGGGTGGGACCCAACCAGAAATGTTAGCGTTGGGATAAAACACTATATCGTCGCAATACCACAGTCGCCGTCTGTAGCACATATATACTTCAGCTAGACGCAAGAGTGTTGTAATGGATTGGCTGGCAAGTAAACGTATTCCTCAAAAAGAAACAATGAATTATTATCCCTGGTGCGGCAACATAGAGCCAATTATATGAAATATATAGTTGATGAAATGGCAAAAGAATTTAACGTTTCAGTTCTTACACTTCCTCCCTACGACTGCGAATTAAACCCGATAGAGCTTATTTGGGCCGAAGTGAAAAACTATGTTGCACGAAAAAACCAAACATTCTTAATGGTTGACGTTAAAAAACTGTTTGACGATGCTTTAGAGACTGTTACAGCTGATACTTGGCATACATGTATTCAGCACGTATATAAAGAAGAAATGAGGTTTTGGGATTTAGACATACGTGTTGAAGAGGTGACTGAGCCATTTATTATAGAACGACAAAAAGAAAGTGATAATTCGTTTTCTGAGGAGTTATCGAAGAGTGACAGTGACGCCAGTTAATTTTTTGAGTGATTTTACAGACAATAATCAGCGGTAAGTAATCTTCGCTTTTAAAATGATCATTGATATTAGTTATACATTCAGTTTTGTTATTGTCCCCTTATGAATGACTTCCCAGGATTTACAGCTGAAAAAAATTATATCATTTGGAAGTAACTAAAAGATGTAAAACAACAGATTGTAAAAAATGTTTTGCTTCTTATGCTACAAGAGGCTCGCTCGTGTATTAATTACCATACTTACATGATCGTTGGATAAAACGTTATTATGATCTACTATACACCTTGTTATAGCTCATCCTTAAAAATGTGTATTGTTTTTGATAGCACACTGTATATACATAATGATACCTATCATAATAATTTCGTATTTCTGTTCTCTCAAATTTAAACGCCAGAGCGTACAAGAACATTTTCTATTTATTTTTTATTTAGGACTATTAAGAACTCTTCAAAAATGGTGCGCTCATGAAGTTCGCTTCTGCAACTGATTTTATGGATAGTAAGAGCGATAAGTCACTGTACCGAAATTCGACCTACGACTATAGTAGTTTATTTACAGAGCGATTCCAAGATTTAATTCGTTGATTTAGATAACTAGTTCTAAATATTATAAAATAATAAAAATAATTTTATTTAAAAAAATTACAAATACAAATGGTTTATAATTTCAATATAGGTTACAAGTAGATAGATATATTAGTTGATTCATGTAGAAGTGAAATGAAAATAAAGTAGGAGAAGCCACTGAAGTATTTTGACTTGTGTGTCGGTGAAGGCTCTTTATTCTCAAGAAGCTTTGTTGGTCTATTTTGTTATGGGTAAAAATATACTAATATACAACATCGAATAGGTACAGTGAACATGCGAAATAAAAAACAGAGGATATTAAAAGAATAACTCCCAGTTAGACAGGTAAAATATAAAAAAAAGCAATTAAAAGCATACAGAGTACTATCAGAGATAATATAAATATTTACAACTATTGCAGCAAATAAAAGTGGTACACAATTTAATAAAATGAATTTTAAAATTATTTGTTTTTGGTTTACTGAATTATTGAGATCACATATTTTGATGGGCAGCTAAAAAATATAGGGTAAGGTAAGGTATTTCAATTTCTTGGATAATACCGCCCTATGTTAAGAGGATTTGCGAGACAATCGTATTAGCTTGCAGCCATTGTTTAATTGGTTTTTGTACATTGCAGGTGAGTTTATATCGGGAATTTTTAAGGGAGCTCTATTGTACAATATTTGACCGAGATAAACATGGCTTCTCAGGGTCAGAGTTCTGTTCACTTTTGGAGGTTGATTCCTTGTAGAGTACTTATTCTTTGTAGAGTTTCTGTTTTTAGTAATTTTTTTTATTTATTACACACTGAAAGTAAAGTTATTTGATATCAAGGACTTGCGATATGTCAAAAAGTTCTACTGTGAGAGTACGGAAATCAAGAAGCGGTTCAAGAAACAGAAACTCATGTCATGCAAATCGACAAAGAAGTAAATATTTCTATTGCCGTTGCATTTAGCCTAGAATTCAATTAACATTTACCTTCAATCATTTCACAATAATTGTAATTTTACATTTAATTTTCCTGTAAAATGAATAGTAATCGACATTTTTGCTGTTTATCGTCAAGAGCACACGAAATTTTTTCATACCTAGCGACCCATCACTTAGCATGCTTCACTTTCGCTTTCAACTGCCTCACCGAAATCGAAAGTGGCACTTTCTTGTAAGGGAGAATGAAATAAAATTTTCAGTATTCACTTCAAATATATATGCCACCAATGTAAAAACTATATCAATAAGGTTTTGTTCCATGACATTTAAAAATATAACAATACATTTTAAGGGCAACAAACTCTTGTCAATAAAATGTAAATATTTCAAAGCATTATATCTAGTGAAACAGAAATTAGAATTGTAAATACCATAAACCATCCTGGGTACCCTTTAGTTGCGTAAAACCCTTTCGGCTCAAAAGAAATATTTACTTATTATACAATGTCTACTACCAACTGGTCCTTGAATGTCCTTGAAGTTATGTCATTTCTGTTTATCATGAGATATATAACCTTTTAGGTATGCCTGCATCCTAAACAAACGCAAAAGCGTGCAAAATCGCACGCCATGCGTACAAAACTTGCTGGGTAAATGCTTCCGTAAACGTGGACAAAAAAATTATCTACATATACATATATTTATTTTTGAATAAAAGTGCTTTGTTTCCGGTCTATTTTAATAAATAGCCTGTTTTTTATAGAAGTAGTTTTTGGCGTTACGACGGAACTTTAGCATTTATCAAAATAAATTATTATCTCACATTGACAATAGTACGTAATTACGTAACTCATCATATGAACTTTCTGTCCTTAATTGATAACATTTAAGTTTTAATATACGAAACAGAAATAATTAACAATTTACATTAATTATAGATAGGTACATTGGAATTTATAAAATGGAATTATAAATTTTACTGAAATTGCTTAGGTCTTTTTTTTCATTGCATCAATGATACATTTCTCATTTTTAAGCATATAAACCATTTCTAAAGGCTCTCTTTTCTTTGTATTCGATATTGTTTCAAGAATTCTTGAATTTTTATATTCAAAAGGATGTTTCTTCGCTATTTCATGGTTTGTTATTGCTGTTTTATTTCTTTTATGGTATTGATGACTTTTGATCTATTTTACAAATATTGAGATGTTTGTCCTATGCACATATCATCACAATGATTACAAGAAACTTCATATATTATAATGATCCTTTCTTTATTCTTTGGTGTTTTTGATTTTAGACCACTGAAATTTTTTGATAGTGTTATGTTCTTTATTGTATTTACTAAAATAATTTGATTATTTATTGGTGAGATAGTCCCTGAACGATAAAGAAAAGTGTTTTTATTGTTTGATGCTCTAGATCTGTAATGTTTGTTGATTATACGTAAAACAGATTCTTGATCAAGAGTAACATTAACTGACAAATATAAAGGAAACTGTTTTTATACCGGGAATCTCTTCAACATCAAATGCTTCAACATTCTTTTTCAAACGATTACAAGTTCCACTCAAGTTAGCTTATAGTATAACCATTACTAAAACGTTCCAATATTATATAGTTGAATAAGAGCTCTGTTTGTCACATGTTCAACACTTTGCTATGTAATGTAGTAACCAGGCACAAAATAATAAATTATAATGTAATTTTATAAGTAATAATACTTTCATATGTATGTAGGTTTCTAAGAATCAAAAATGTCATGCAAAGAGATATCTTGTAATTAAGATATGAATGGTTTTAAAGATCAAAACTAGCTTGTCTGCATCTGTGAGACGCCTTGAACAATATCCGATCATAAAATTGTCATTTGTATATTGTAATGTTTTTCTTATTTATTTAAACGTTTTTATTACGGGTGGGATAAATTTATACACACACACGTTATGTCTACTAACTTAATTTATTTATTCACTACACTATTCACTAATTTATATTATATACACAGTATATTCACTTACATTAATTTATATCAACACTTCACTACTTAGACTACTTACTTGTTCCATGTTTATATCACGAGATCGCTTTATAAACTAACTACTCTCTCGCTGGTTGGTTTTTTTATATTGGTGCCTTTTTTACTAGATAATTCTAGATTGCGACTTACACAAAAACAATTGGTTCTCTGGCATTTTCTAGATAAGACTGGTCACAAAAACGATGTCAATATAAGATAATCACAAAAAATCGTAAACAGTTCTAAGAAATCTCTGCGCATCCGCCATAATTTTAACTTTCATACATGGCTTAGCCAAAGTCGGATTCAGGGTCTACACTAGTGTGCTATTTCGTAACAATATGTTACAGTAAAAGTAGATTCCCCACTAAGAGTTGACTCGACCTAGAAAAAGTCGACTGTTACTGGTATTTTCAGTAAATGTTGATTAAAAACGAAATTGATGAATTTTGATAAACATTTACTAGCCAGAGTTGATTATACCTAGGGAAAGTATACTCCTACTGCCTTGAGCTAGTAAAAGTGAAATGAAAAACAAATAAAAATAATACAAAGGAAGATAGAAATGTTTATCATTTATTACAGCAAGGTAAAGACATGTGACACTTTGAGTTGCAGAGCAAATCTTTTTTCTTACACATGCATTTCTTGGATTTGTATTTAGTGTTGCAAGAGCATTTAAAAAATCCTTGTCCACTTCCAAGTGATTGAGAAGTTGCAGCAGTCCTTACAGCTATTATTTTATCCATAGGGACTTCATTTTCTTGGATAATATTTGTGGGACAATTACTGAATTGAGACCTAAAAAAATATCACCATTGAACAATAATTTTAATATAATGGGCAGGGATAAAATGTAGAGAAAGAGAAAGGCAGAGAAGTAGAGAGAGATAAATTACCTTGGGAAAAGCTGATTCATAATTCCATTTCTTGTTCCGATTTGATAGAATCCATCGTCGACAATCTCCAGTATCACGCAAAGGATAGATCGGGCATCTCCTCTTCTGCGGTCAACATCTGGGACAGGAATTCGAACTGATGTTCCTTTTTCTAGAGGCGGATGAATTTGATCTGAGGTTTTTTTCATGCGTTCAGCTTACTCTTGGAGGCAGTGGAAAGCTTCATTTCTCTGCTTCTGAATGGCCTTTGTAGACTCATCCAGGTCAGTAAGGAGATAATCACCATCATCTATTAGCGAATTTTCTCCACTTGATAAATTTTGGTTAGTTTCAATTTCATTAGAATTTAAATTCCCGTTATTTTCAATTTTGTTTTCTTGTTGTTCTTGTTTCTGAATTTGATCAATAGCGCATTGAAGATCCTCTTCTATTTCTAAATTTGCCAATACCTCAATAGGTAGTTTTGAGGTAGATAAGCCATGTCTCAGGGGGCAACCGAACATTGCCTTATACAGTGAACTTTTTATCCCACTATGTAATGCACTGTTTTTCATGAGTTGAATGAACTTCAATCCTTTACTTCATTTTGATAGTTTGTAGTCTTGCATCCAGGTGGTTATCATATTCTATATGTCCTGGTTCGCTCTCTCAACACTACCTTGACTTTGACTACGTCTCGGTTTGCCATGCACCATTTTGAAGTTTGGCCATGTGTTAACCAGACTGTCAATAATTTTATTTACAAATTCCCTGCCGTTGTCTGACTGTAAAATACAAGGAGCGCCTAACAAAGTAAAAATATCAATAATGTTATCACACACTTCCTCTGCAGTCTTAGATTTCAATTGTCTTAGAACAACAAACTTCGTCAAATGATCTTGGTACAGGGTTTTTCATTATATATGGACCCTTCTATATCTCACTTATCATTTGATGCAGATAACAATGTTTCAAATAAGAGTTAAAGGGTTATTAATGTAGTTTTTGAAATTCAACAAAAATATTATACAGGATGTCCCAGAAAAGAGGGTCAGAGCCAAAGTGTTCTTTCTTGAATGGGACACCATATATATTTTTATATTTTTAAACTGCTCACTTTAATCCGAATTCAGCAATATATAATTGTTATAGTCTAAGCTTAACAGTTCAGATAATATATTCATTTAAAAATCGTTTTCTGTGGGATGAAAACCAACTATAAAGAACGGGCAATGGAAGCATTGTCATATTTGACAAGTAGTTATTTACACCATTATACAACATTGTATTTGATAGTTTGGAAAATGCGGTATACAGATAATGAAAAGATAGAAATATTTTCTCTATTTGTAAAAAATAATAATATCAAATTTGATGCAAGGAGAGAATTTACGGAATTATATCCAAATCGGCATGCACCTAGCAAAAATACGTTCAACAGAATATACCAGCATGTAATGACAACTAAGAACTTTTCTAGGAAAAAACGAACGTGTGTAATTAATGAGGAGGATGATTTAGATACACTTCTGCATTTTGAAGTTAAAAAAATATGTATTTCTTTGGATTTTATGGTAGTTGAATAAGAAGGAATAATTTTTGCGCTACTATTTTTTTGCAGAATACTCTGAAGACTCGTTAGTAACCAGCTCCAATATATTACTAAGACATCCTATGAAAATTTTTAGGACTCTGAAAAGACAATGATAAAACATATAAGATACTTCCCGTGCAGGCTCTTGCACAAACAGAAACAGTTAATATTTTGTCAGGAAATGCTTCGTCGCTTGAATGAAACTCCAGATATCCTTCAGAAAATCTGTTGGACAGATGAATCCAGTTTTTCTATAGCTGGCCTGTTTAATAGAAAAAATAGACGTTCATGGGAAAATAAAAATCATAGACAGCGGAAAGTGCAACAAATGAAGAAATCTGGACGGAAATCAATTAAAGTTTGGTGTGGAATATTCCAGAATAAAGTGGTTGGGCCAATATTTCTCAATTATAAGTTAACAGGAAGAACTTACCTGAACTGCATAATACCCAAAATAAGTGAAATACTAGAAAATGAATTTACAGCTGACCAATTAAATACTATGATCTGGCACAAAGATGGGGCATCACCCCATAATATATTAGAGGTGAGAGAACATCTCAACAATCAGTTTCCAGAGTGGATCGCAAATAATGGGACAATTCTATGGCCTCCTAATAGCCCCGACCTAACTCCCTTAGATTCTTTTTTGTGGGGGATCCTCAAGATATAGTTAACTTTGACGAAAATAACAATCTTGAGATAATTCAGGAAAATATTCAAGGCGAAATTAATAACTTAAATAATCATGCTGATATTATTTCTAAATGTTTAGAGAATTTACGCCAAAGATACCAACTATGCATTGACAATATGGGGGGTCATTTTGAAGAATATTTAAAGTGTCATTTGAGCTTACTTAGTTTGAGATTACTTTATTTTGTAAACAAATATACTGAATTCCAATCGATAGATTACTACATCTTACTGTGTCGTATATATTTTCTGAACTGTTAAGGTTAGACTATAACAATTATATATTGTTGAATTCGGATTGAAGTGAACAGTTTAAAAATTTAAAAATATATAGGGTGTCCCTTTTAAGAAAGAACACTTTGGCTCTGACCCTCTTTTTTGGGACATTCTGTATAATATTTTTGTTGGATTTTAAAATCTACTTTAATAACCATTCAACTCTTATTTGAGACATTTTTAATTGTAACAAATAATAAGTGAGATATGGAAGGGTCCATATATAATGAAAAACCCTGTACACCAGTATAAATTTGATTGAAAGTCAATCGAATCCACTTGACATCTCGAATTCATTTCTTTGAATAACAAAGGCTTTACAACCAGTCCCTTTTTTATGTTTCAATTTTTGAACACAAGGTTCACATAACCTTAAAAATAGTAAAATGTCTTTTGCAGTAACATTTGGGAATTTTCCTCTCAATTTCTGAATCATACGATCTCTTCCTCCATGTCCAGTGGATATATGCGCTTCATTAAAAACTCCAAATAGCTCTTCATCAAAAACAAAATACCTTATGTTTTCTTGGTCTGTGATAGGGTGTATTAGTTTTGTAATACCATTCACTTCAATTATGTCATATCGTCTAAAAAACCTAAGATCATTACTTTCTTTTTTTACTCGTAGTTTTTAGGTTTTTTACTTTTTGTATGTAGCTATCATATTTTAACCTGGTCAATGTCAATGAATTTACCTTGGACTTGAACGTTCTAACCTTTCTTTTTCCCGAGACGGTTGTTCCTTTGAGTCTGACATAATTATTACGCACTAAAACTAATTATTTAAATATAAAAACACACTGAATTCTTGGTCACTCTTGTCAACTACAACAAATAGACAAGTAATCAACAACACTAGACGAATGCAGCTGGAATAATCAAAACAAAGATATGCGCACGCAATTACATCTGGAGAGCAAGAACTCGGAATCAACTTTTACTAAACCACAGCCGACATAGTTAACTCTTCCTAGGAAATGTTGATCTGCTTATGTTATATCAACTTTTACTGATTCTTTTAGTAAAAGTTTACATTTGCTAGGCAGAGTCAACTCTACCTAACAATCTACTTTTCCTGTAACATATACACTTCGAAGGCTGTATTGTGCTAACAAACCGAAATGTCTCCAAACATAACCAAAAATGTAGTATATCTAACAATATATAGTATATATTTATAGGACCCGGACCAGTTGTACTGGCTCTGGTGAGCTAAAAATCAATAGAGTCTATCTGTACGATACCCTGAACAATATCTAATCATAAACTTGGTCACTTGTATTCACTTCGGATGCTGTATCGTGCTAACAACCCGAAACTTCTCAAAAAATGACCAAAAATGTGGAATTTCCAGTGCCATAGCACCCATTGTACAAGCTCAAGCAACGAGCTGAATGTCTATAAGATTACTCTATATGTCGCCATGAACAATTTCCAACCATAAAATTGGTCACTTGTATACACTCCAGAGGCTGTATCGTGCTAACAAACTAAAATTTCTCCAAAAATGTCGTACTTCAAGTACCATAGCACCCGTTGTACTGTCTGTAGTGAGCTAAAATTCAATAGGGTTTATCTGTGAGATGTCTTTATATTCAATCCTAAAATTGGTGACTTGTTGCACTTCAGAGGCTGTCTCGTGTTAACAAACTTGAACGTTTCCAAAATTGTCAAAAATGTCGTACATCTAGTACCATAGCACCTGTTGGACTGGATCTGGTAAGTTGAAAATCAACAGATTTCATCTGTGAAATGCCCTGAACAGTATCCAATCATAAAATTGGTCACTTGAATACACTCCGGAAGCTGTGTCGTGCTAAAAAACCGAAATTTCTTCAAAAATAACTTTCGTATCATAGCACCCGTTGTACTGACTCTGGTGAGCTCTATAGGCTTCATCTGTAAAATGTCCTGAACAATATTCACTCATAAAATTTTAGTGTTTTTAAATGAAACTCACGGTCTCTAGTTAATTCCACAATATAATAAAAGTTATTGAAAATTCTAAAAAATTGACAATTGTTTCGATAAATCAATATCATCGTCAGAATGACAGAAGTTACATTTCATTTTATGCCTACCTGATGTTTAGTAGTTATTTTTGGCTAGACCAAGAAGTAACCTAACTTGTGATTGGCTTTATATATGTTTAAAGAAAAAAGAAGGAGATGTGATATTACAAATATTGAAGCTTAGATATTATTAGCCCTATGGTGATATCCTGGATATCATTTTTCCAACTAAGATCAGTATAACTGTGCAATGATATAGAAAACCAGGAAAACTATATCTGCTGATCTTTACAATTATCACTTAAGAAGACAGTTTATTAGTGGAGAACTCCATAGATTTAACTGTTCATTGACAACTTCATATTGTGGGTTTCTTAAATGTCTTCTAATTTCCAGTTCTTCAAGGAAATCCAGTTCTTGTTTCTTCTCACAAATATGCAGCACTCCTAGTTCTGTGTTAGGTGTCAATGAATGATTGGTGTCAAGTAGATGTTTTGCGTAGTGGTTGTTTTAATCTGTATGCTCGTAAGAAACAAGAACTGGATTTCCTTGAAGAACAGGAAATTAGAAGACATTTAAGAAACCCACAATATGAAGTTGTCAATGAACAGTTAAATCTAGTGAGTTCTCCACTAATAAACTGTCTTCTTAAGTGATAATTGTAAAGATCAGCAGATATAGTTTTCCTGGTTTTCCATATCATTGCACAGTTTTACTGATCTTAATTGGAAAAATGATATCCAGGATATCACCATAGGGCTAATAATATCTAAACTTCAATATTTGTAATATCACATCTTCTTCTTTATTCTATAAACATATATTAAGCCAATCACAAGTTAGGTTACTTCTTGGTCCACCCAAAAATAACTACTAAACATCAAGTAGGCATAAAATGAAATGTAAATTCTGTCATTCTGACGTTGATATTGATTTATCGAAACAATTGTCAATTTTTTAGAATTTTCAATAACTTTTATTATATTGTGGAATTAACTGAGACCGTGAGTTTCATTTAAAAACACTAATATGAGCATATTCCACGAAGTAAGGGTTGAGACAGTTAATTACTCATAAAATTGGTTACGTGTTGCACTCCGGAGGCTGTATCGTTCTAACAAACTTAAATTTCTCCAAAAATGGCAAAAATGTCGTACATCTAGTACCATAGCACCCATTGGAGTAGATCTGGTGATTTGAAAATCGATGACGTTCATCTGTAAGATGTTCTAAATAACATCCAATCATAAAAGTGGTCACTTCTATACACTCCGGAGGATGTATCGTGCTAACAAACTGAAATTTCTCCAAAAATGACAAAAATGTCCTACTTAAGGTACCATATCACCCATTATACTGGCTCTGGTGAGCTGAAAATCATTGAGGTTCATCTGTGAGATGTCTTGAATAATATTCTGTCATAAAATTGGTGACTTGTCCGGAGGCTGTATCGTGCTAACAAAATAAAATTTCTCCAAAAATGATAAAAATGTCGTACATCTAGTACCGTAGCACCCATTGTTCTGGATATGGTGAGCTAAAAATCAATAGGGTTCATCTGTGAGATGTCCTGAACAGTATTCAATCATAAAATTGGTGACTTTTTGCACTTCAGTGGATGTATCGTGTCAACAAGACCATGTTACGAAAAGTGGCCGACGACGACATACACACAGGATTTTTTTTCTAAAAACCGTTTTTTCTTGTTGTTGTTGGTAGAAAACGTAAAAATAAAAAAAATCCAAAATTCCAACTTTTTTGGGGTAAACCAATACTTTTCTCGCATATTAGATAGGTTGGGCGGAAAAGTAAAATATCATCAATAATATCCCAGTCTTAAATACAAATTAATGATTAAATGAGTAAACAAAAACCAGTGGCTAATTTGGAATAGGGCATTTTACGAAAACAGCTAATTGAATTTAATATGTTCGCCAGAGTACAAATAAAGAGTTGATTTGTGTCATACAAAATGGGTTGTTTTTTGATTTTTGCGAAGAATCGTTTGTTTATGCGATTTTTTATTTTTGATAAGTTATCATCATGAGTGATTATTTCAAACGATTATCAACGGAGAATCCTGAGGTAGTAAACCAGTATAATCAAAAGTTAAGTGTAATTGGTAACCTGAACCTGTACCCTTTCACTTAAAAAAGTGAAGATGTCTCCACGGATGGGACGAAATTTCCTTCACTAACCAATATGGACATTACTGCTTGTCTTGTCCTTACTAGAAGATTGTTGTATACCACACATACTTATTTTTATCAAATTCAACAACAGATGAATGTGACAAAGACATTGTTTTGTGATCTGGAATGCTAAAGAATTATTTATAGGGCGAGTATTATTTAATGAAGATTTTGGGCTTTGTTCAATCGTGGTTTCGTTCATTAACAACGTTCGAGCCTTCCCTCTTAATCTGGTCTTTACGAACGCTACCACGTTAGCAGCCTGGTCAACCCCGTTACTCTTTGGTAGGTTTAATGCGTTTAATATTGTCTGCAGCTTATCTGGGGAGACATTATACTCTGTAGGAATAATTTTGCTGGATAAATGGAAAAATTCTAGTGGTGAAAGAGGCATGTTGTTAGTTGCGTCTGTCGTGTCACTGTCAGATGTATCGTATTCGTCACTCTTCTTCTTCTTCCACCAAAATATTGATATCGATCAATTGGAAATAAGAGGTAGGTACTCTTATTTTATATTTTAAAATCTGAAATAATCGAACTACGTTATCCTTAATTATTTGAAGTTTCACAGTACAGCTTGATTTCTAAGTATTATCTAAATTATTCCATTCAAGTGCTACAGTATGCGTAAAATCATTAAATAACTTGGTTAGATTATTTCGTATATCTATCTTAGAACTTTCCTCCTTTGCCATCTCTTTTTAATAGCCCTTTTTGCTTGCCCTCTATTATCTTTCGTCAAAATATTTAATTTAATGATTAGTTGTTCCCATGAAGAAGACATTCACCGCACTGACACCACTGAATATACCAAATTGCCAAACAAGAAGGAGGACAAACACAATACAGACATTTCATACTCCCTAAAGAAATATAAGCAAGTAAATAGATAAATATGAGAAAAATGAGCATTAAATAATAAATGTCGGGTACAAAAATATAATCTTAATCAAAATCTTCTCACTGTCTACCTAACACTTGTTCTGGATCTCACTATGTCTCTACACATATTCCTTTAAATTATTCTCCAATGAGTCTTTCACGGTGAAACAGCAATTTTCAGGATAGTATTTATCACCAAAATCTTTCCAATGTCTACACAACACTTGTCCTGGATCTCGCTATGTCTCTTCGTATATTCCTTTTAATTATTTCCGGTGAGGCTTCCACAGTGAAACAGCAAATTTCTGGATAATGACTATCACTAGGACATAAACTAAAATCCTTACGTCTCCAGAAATTGAGATAGCATTTTCTTTAATAATAAAGTTGTAATTCACCACTCCTGTTTCTTTTACTTGCTGATGTGTCGAGTCCGTTTGTCCTATATCACTCTTGCTAAGGCCCTTTTGGTCAGAATAGCCATATGGTGGATTAAAAGTCCTTTCGTAGTTTTGATATTTATTTATAAGAAACTGTGGTAAACTCACATTTTTACAAGTACCTTCATTAATAAAATGCAATTTCGAACATGAATTGTTTATTATAACATAAACATAAAAATCAACCTATATTTCGAAAGACTTTCTATAAGTAATTTATTATTGTTTTTAATAAAGTCACGTACCAATAATACTCGTATCTATTGTTATTAAATAATATAATTATATTTTAATTTAATTGTTAAATAAACTAACTATTGAAATTAGAACAATGATCTACAGAGTGCATACACTATGTTTCATACCTTTCATCTTTTTCTCTGTGGATGTGGTGATATGTATCTTCATCTTGATAGAGTTCAGTGTAATGTCTGTGTAATATATCATCCATTTCTCCTTGTCAATCATAAATGTTAATTTTTCCTTGTTTCAGATATTTATACAGAGGTTCTGTATTATGTCTGCATGTTATTCTCTCTTTCTATTTCGTTCACGAACGTTTGGGTCCATGTGTTTTTCCTATAAATAGTTTATTTGCTTATCTCCTTTCCACTTTGTATAGATCGTGGTCTTCTGCTTTTCCTGTTCTTAACCATTTTGATCTGGCTATTTTCTTATTCTTTATCTTTTCCTTGCATTCTTTATCAAACCACTATGTTTTACTTTTATTATTTTTGGAACCTATTGTGTTTTCTGCCGCTGTTATGCTGAATTTGTTACCATTCATTCGCTATGTTTAGTTCTGCGTTCTGTTTCAGTACCATTTATAATTACTTTTGGAATATTTCTAATTTTTTTCTTCTTTTGATGCATCTACATTTATTATTTTCATTTAATAATCTTTCTATTTTCGTATTTTTTTATCTTATAGTCAGCTATGAATAAGTATTGATCACAGTCAATGCTGGCTCCTCTGTAAGTTCTAACGTCGTTGATCGATTTGCTATGTTTAACATTCACTAGCACATGGTCAATTTGATTTCCATCTGATTTACCTGGTTGCATAGTAGTTCAACATTATAGTTTGTTTTCTCGTGAAACATACATATTTCCATTATTTTTTTACACAATTTTTCTTTCCCAATTTGGGCATTAAGATCCAACATTACTACTTTCATATAATAATAATTATAATAAATTCTTTATTGTTCACCATATAACAAAAAACAACTCAGTAATACAATTGATCAGAAAAAAAGATGGTAAACAAAATGTTAGGTCTATTGACCACTAAAGAAAACTAAAAAACAACCAAACCAAAAGTTACCTAAGAATAATAATTGATAGTAATGTTCTGAATTATGTAAAAATTCAATAACCAAACATTAACATTAGAATCAATTGGTGTGCTGAAACAAGCTCGTTGGCTAAAATGAAATTTAACTTACTGGTGTTGAAAAAGTCCTTACGCAGTCTATTCCTAAATCCTGCCAGTGACAGCGAGAACCTAGGCACATCCAGTAGAGCGCCAGCTGAGGCAATTTAATAAGAAAAGGAAGACTTAAATAGTTTTTTTTGACGAGGGATAGTAATTTTCATCTTTGATCTAATATTTTAAATGTGAACATCTGTTCTAAATTTTACTTTCTTACATAAATATGACGGGCTTTTGGATTTCAAAATTTTGTAAAAGAGACAGTAGGCATGCAACTTCCGTCGATTAAACATACTAAGCTAGCCAATTTCTTTCAGCTTGTAGCTTATTCTGTTTCTTTGTGTGATGCCATATATTAACCGCAAGCATGAATTTTGAAGTTTCTAAATGCGATAGTAGTCAGATTTTCTGAGAAAAGGTCCATAAACAGTATCGTAATGAGTGAAGTGGGATAAGACAAGTGAGTCCGTAACATTTTTTTTTAGTTTTGATATTTATTTCTGAGCGATGAGGATAAACTAGTTTAAGTGAAGCATACGCTTTTTTAATTTTTTCACAAAAATGTTTGTCGAAATAGAGTTTGTGGTCAAAAATTACACCTAAATTTTTACACTGATCGCTAAAACTCAGCATTTCGTTACCAATAAAGGTATGCAGTTGTTGCATCGCCTGTAGTCTGTGTGTTTCATGACCGAACAATATTGCACATGATTTTTTTTTATTAATTTTTAACATATGTTTTTCGGATAAAGAAACAATTTTTGATGAATCTTCATTGATTCTCCCCGTTGCCAAAGTAATTCAAGATAAGGTAAAAGAATAATAATATTGGGAATCATCCGCGTAGAAATGGTAATTGCAATAAGTGTACAGTAGAGGCACTAAGTTACTTCCCTGAGGTACGCCCTGTGTTAGCAATAGACAAGTTGATACATCTTGATCAATTTTTACGAATTCTTCTCTGTCTGAAAGAAAGGACTTAATTAATTTAATAGCTGAAACGTTAAATTCCAGATAATGTAACATTGCAATTAAAATCTGATGGTTTATATTGTCAAATGCACGTAGCAGTATTAAAACGCAAAGCTTATTACTATCCAGAGAGCCAACAATATCATCAGTAGTGTTGCCGCGAGACGAGACTAGAGAAGGCCTTCTATCGTCTCGTCTCGCCAGATGAGAGAAAATGTGTATCTCGTCTCGTCGAGAGAGGGCGAGACGAGACGAGAGACGACCTTCTCTCGTCTCGTCTCGCTTCTCTCGTGATTTAAACCAAATATAGTAAAAACCAAGCTAAATTTTAACGCGTTGATGTTAGGTTCTACTATATTTGACATAAATTGTGTGCAATATATCTCGAATACAACAGAACCTAACCTAAATGAGATACAACTTTGCTTGGTATTTATTACAGGGTAGCCCATTAGTGCGACAAATGTCAATATCTCCTGCACCAATAAAGATAGCAGGAAAACGTTTGACGAAGCTTATAAGGGTTAAGAGGTGCCTGTTATAAAATTATTTTTGTCTATACAGGGTGCTCCAAAAAACCCGCACGAACCAACATTCCTTTTTATTTCAGGTCCCTGTAAAAGACGAAGATATCGTCGAGTGGGTGTCTTTGAACTACCTACCATTTAGCTTTTTTGACGATGAACATACTCAAACTTTCTTCAAAAAACTAAACCATATACCTTGGTTTAGAAACAGATATTAGAGGTTTCAAAAGAGAATAAATCGCAAATATCCTTCACAATCGATGGATGAACTTCTATAAACTATAAGTCCTATTATGGAATAACAGCACATTTTATTGATGAATTTTGGAATCTGAATTCAGTAGTGATAGAATTTTTGCCATCTAATGGATAATGGATATTCCAGAAATATTTTACAAATGTGCACAGGATTATGGAATTGTTGATAAATTGCACGGAATCACAGTGGATAATGCAGCAGCAAATACAACTTTTTTAAAGGAACTGAACAATTTAATTAAAAACGATTGTCCAGATCACTTATTCAACACAGAAGATTGTCATTATAGATGTTTTGCGCATATTTTGAAGTTGGGTGTGCAAGATACATTAAAACTATTAAAATTGGAAAATGAATCCATTGAAGAGGGCGACGATGATGATTTGGCCGAAATTAACCAAGAGACAGAATTACCGCCTTTGACGATGTTTGTTTAAGAAAATTTAAAAATCTGAACAAATGCAGAATCTGTTGAAAACATTATGTGATTCTGCCAACATAAAATATGTGTCAGTAAATATAGATGTGTTTACAAGATGTAATTCTACTTGCGATATGTTAAATGTAGCGATTCGTTTAAAAAAAGGCCCTAAACAGTTTAGTTCGAAGTAACGAAGATTTCAGTCACTTACTTTTAACAGAAGCGCAATGGAAATTAATTGGCATTATGTCAATTTTTAAAATATTTTAAATCACTTAGTACTACACTTTGTGGAGAAACCTACTCAACATTACCCTTAGTTATAGTTGGTTTTAACATATTGCTAGACAAATTAAAATCTTTATTAATTTCTTTTAATGATATAGAAGCCACTAATGTGGAAAACACCTTAATAGAAGCATTTCAAGCATGGAGAGACGAAATGCTGAAATATTATTATAAAACGAATTGGGTTTATTGTGCGGCGTTAGTATTAGATCCGAGGCACAAAATAGAGACATTTATTTGACCCCGTGGGGAAGACAAATTAAAGAAGGATCTGTGAAGAAATTTGACGAAATCTTCTATTCATTTTACGTAAAACCAACTGCTACTATCGCCAAGGCGACGGAAACAGAAACAGAGAAAGATTCATCATTAACAAGTAGTGACGAATTTATGGCTGGCTTATATAAAAAACCGAACATTACCATCAACAATAGAGAGGTAGCAAGAGCCGAATATCAAAAATATATAGACGGAGAAAGAGCTGGTCGAGATACCAATATTTTAAAACGGCGGGGTGACCATGAGGAAATATTTCCATATCTTGCTGGAATGGCTAGGGATATATTAGCCATACCTGCTACCAGTGTTCCTGCCAAAAGAATGTTTTTAAAAGCAGGGCTCGTAATAAGAAAACATAGGAACCGTCTTAACGCAGAATCAGTGAGAACATTAATATGCTCTTGGTATTCGTGTAGCATTAAGAATAATATATTTGTTAAAAAATTATTACTTTAAATTTCCAAAGTTTTCAGTGTTCCTAATATATGTATAAGTATTAACTTAATATAGGTAATAAATGTTTTTTTAGCCTAAGTTACTTTTTATACATCATTATATCAACATTTTATGTATCTAGGTATCTGTAATGTATTTTTTAGTTCATTAGTAGATTTTATGTTAACTGCAATATTTTTTCTGACTCTTCAGAATGAAAATTAATCATTAAAATTGGCGTTTCATTATTTTTGATAAGATTGCATTTCTCACCGTACTCTTATTTCGCATTTATACAGTGTGGTCATTTGAGAGTGCAACTACAATTATGTACGTTTCAACACATAGATAGTCAGGCAATTTTTTGATATATTTTTAGTACCTATGTTTCAAATATTATATTTTTCCTGTTTTCTTAATTTTATTCTATCTCAAGCAAAAATTGAGATAATATTTAAAAAAGCCATAAGTCTACTAAGAATATTTTTAAAAAAGTCCTGACGATCTATAATTTGTGTCGAAACGTACATCATTGTGTTTGAGGTATTGTGTACTCAAAAATTAATATGAAAAAATCTTGGACCGTATTTAAAAATATGAAGTTGACCATGATAAATCATAGACTTATAACAAGTGATATGAAAAAGGTAACGGTAGTTTACAAAAATTAAAAGAATACAAAGATTTTATTTCACGAACGTTGTCCTAAAATTAAAACCTTTTCAGTTGAACGGACTCAATTTTAGAGGTTTTTAACCAATCACCGTATCTCAGGAACTGAAATCAATTTTACAACGCGGTTAGTGAATACACACACATTTTTGTTCTGTTAATAATAATATGTTTGCAGTCGAATAACTCGAACACCGCTGGTCCAAATATAGACATTATATATATTTTTGCAAAGACGAATTTAAGAAGATTTCAAAAATCTCAAAAAATATTACGTTTTTTGCTCGAGAGTGATCAAGAGACACGAGAATTTCTCGACGAGAGAGGGTGCTTCTCTCGTCTCGTCTCGTCTCGTCTCGTCAGACGAGAGAAAATTTGTCTCTCGTCTCGTCGAGAGAGGGCGAGACGAGACGAGAGACGAGAATCTCTTGTCTCGGTGGCAACACTAATCATCAGTAACAGCTGTCAGTGCCGTGGTGCAGCTGTAGCCACTTCTAAAAGCCAGATTGATGTAATTTCAGTAAATTTGAAGTGTTAAGATGAGTCCTAATTTGTTTCCCTAATATTTTTTCCAATATTTTGGAAAATGTAGGAAGAATACTAATGCTTCTTAGATGACAAAATTCGGTGGAATTAGATATCTTAGGTAATGGTATCACATACGCTTTCTTCCAGGTATTAGGAAACTAGCAGTTATCTATACATTTATTAAAGATATGAACAAGAAAGGGACATATCGATGGGCAATAAAGTAATATAATTTGAATATTTAAGTCATCTAGACCATAAGCATTGGATTTAGTGTTTTTAATAATGTTGAGAATCTCATTTTCACTGGTGTGATTAAATCTGAATTGTTTATACACAATATCAGTGAGATTATTATTGTAATATTGTAATAACTCTTTGTCAGGAATACGGATGTCTTTTGTTTCATTTATTAAAAAATTGTTATAGGAAGCAGGAAGAACCATATTATTCTTTTGGGTAACCTTTATTTTATTCACCTCGTTCCACTTTTCTTTGACAGTACAATTCGAGAGTTTGAATTCCAAATTTGCTATCTTCTTTCTCTTAATGCTAGCTGAAGTAAAGTTGGGCAACTGTTTGTAATAGCCCCAAAGGGAAGGATTTTTTGATTTTCTGAATCTGGTCAAAGCTTTGTCCCATAACTTTTGCATTAAATTAATGTTCTCTGTTATCCACGGCTGCTTCGGTTTGTTGAGTTTAAAAATCTTTGTTTTTATTGGCGCATGTTTGTTAACTACTAGTGATAAGCTATTATGATTTAATGATTCTAATTGAAATAGAGACGACCAGCTCACTGATTCTACATCAGACTGAAACTCTATTAAATTAATTCTATCAAAATCACGAAATGTGACTGTTTTCGAGGAAGGCATGCTCCAGAAAGTTCAGATGTGCAGAAAATTGAAAAATGTCGGTCCAATTGAGTATCAAACACTTCAGAATGCTTAACTTCGAAGTTGGTATAAAGATGATCAATTAAGGTCATTGAAGTACTTATCTAAAAAAACTGCCATTATTTTAGTTTGGTGGCATATACAAAACACCACACATATATATTTTTTATTACCTATTTCAATTTCAACCCAAAGATGTTCACAAAATGTCTCTTGTTCGAAGATTATAATTTTATATGATAACGTATTTTTAAGATAAATTGCTACCTCTCCTCCTCTCTTACCTAATCTATCATTTCGAATAATGTTATAACCGTTATATTATTTATTATTTCATCACCAATTCTAGGAGTAAGCCAAGTTTCAAAAATTGCAAATATAGCAAAGTCCTTAAGATTCATAAGTTGCTCAACATCAGCAAGTTTAGATAGTAAGGACCCAATATTAATGTGTCCCACAGAAACAATTACAGTTTCAGCATGCATTGATTATACAAACTACAAAACCTGTTTGATAAAGTTAATTGTAAGTAGCTACAGAAAAAATGAGAAGAGAGAATACAAAACAATAAGTATAAACTAAGTCCAGCTCAAGTATTTTACATAGGTATATTTTCATACAATATTACAATTAGTCTAGGAGCCATATTTTCAAAAGTGAAAACTTATGTTATAGTGTTTTAGGTGGCTTCCCGTTATCTTCATTTTCGCGATTTCTTTTGAGAGAATTGCTGACAGTTTATGAAGTACTATTGCTGCGTGTTAAAGCGGGGGGATTTTCAGGTTTATTACTAATTGAGATTGTATGCACCTCTTCTATACTGTATGCAATATCGTCAACTATAAGAGAATTTCCTTTTATGAATGCCCTTTGGCCCGTTTGCCGAGCCAGTTTCTGTTAATGAAAAAAATATTTTTTTCTTCTGATAATCTACTACTGCATAGTCTGGAGAAATGTATATACCGGTGCCCTTTAGTCGCTTAGCCTACTTTAAAATTTCAGTCTTGAGCCTGTTGTTAACGCATTCTAATAGAATAGGTTTATGTTTACTGACCTGACTGCCAGAGTTAGATTTAAATATGTCTCGAAAGTCACAATAATTGCAGGTAACTTGTAGTTTTTGATTAAATAAATTTAGAACAGCAGCATACACATTACCACCTTCTAAATTGTAGATTACTAAATTGTACTTTTAATTTCTTCTTTCATTTATTATCAATCTTTCCTTAAACCTTCCATTATCTTCTCTTAACTCCTCACATGCTTTATTTAAAATCTGCAATTTATCATCTAGAGTGGACTTTAATGCTTTTAATTCTCCAGCTAGCCCGTCGATCTGATTTGTTAACTCTTTAAACATATGAAATATTGCTTTGTTACTTATTTCGTCTGGCATGAAATAAACTCAAGCCCATATACTATTAACGGTGAGTCTAACAATATCAGAATACCCGTTTTTTTGTTTACGGCGATAAGAGTAGTGAATTTATAATTAGTAAGACATTTTTATTCCTGTTTAAATGCAATGTTTTAATTTAATCTATGGATTAAATCGACCAATTTATACTGGATTCAATTCGTAATTTTTTTCTGCATAGCTGTGTAAAATACTATTTAGTACTCGCAGTAATTCCACAGAAAGTTGTTAATTTTACAGAGCACCACAGAACGTGTCTACACATCGAAAACAATTCGTACTTGGGAAGGCTATTCTAAGCCTTCTCCAATTTCTCGAAAAATTCAATCTTATTTCAATCTTCTGCTTTTTCTGTTGTAAACATTCGATAACGATATATTGTACGAATTACTTCTTATTCTTAAGTATCAGCTTTGAACTGTATAACTTTACCTTTAATGCGTTTTTGGATTATTGTTTCATACTATGTATGTATAATATACACTAAATGTTACTACATTTTTGAGCGAATCCTGTATATTATTTAGGACATTTATTATTTCTTAGCCAAGTGAGGTTAAAGGGCTTTAATATATCAGCCGATTGGGAAAGGGGGGTCGTTTTAGAACAGAATAAGTGTGCCCATTAGGTGGAGACTCTCATTCTTTATTGCTCTGGTCAATAAAATATGCGGATTGTAAATTATATAACCCATGAACTGAAAATTGAAGTTGTACATATCATAAACCATCCTTGGTACCCTTTCGTTGTGTAAACATCCTTTCTGTTCAAAAGAAATATTTGTTTATTGTACAATGTCTTTTTGTGAATGTCCTCCGGCTTTGTCACTTCTGCTTATGATGAATAACCTTCATATATCTTTTAACCAGATAAATTTGATATAGGAAGTAAAGGTAAGGGATGAAATATAGTGAAAGTAAACTTTTGATTGGAAAAATAATAAAATGTATCTCGAACACGAAATTTCATCTAATGTCATCAAAATAGATATTCTTACTTCCGAACCCCCAATGTCAGAAAAGGGAGTATTGTAATGGCGCGACTTTTCCTGATATATCCGTTTCATGACTATTAAAGACGCCTGACCTAGTTTGCGCATGATGTCGGAGCGTCCGTATGTCATCAATTCTTGGTCCCGGCACATCTACCTTAAGGAGTTGATATCATTTTCAAATTTTGTATTTAAGAGTTTATGGACATAATGCAGACTCCAGTTACTTTTGGTTGAAATCCGTCAACGTCGTCTTATCTTTTCTATTACCAATATTTTAGAATATTATCCACTTACTATATTTAGAGAAAGAGAGAGAAGTTCGTGGATTTTTGAAGTTGGGGCTTGTAGTGTTTTATTGGGTTTGTTTTTGTTTGGAGATTGGCCCTGTTTTAGGATTTATTTCCTCTTCAGGGCTGGTTGGGGGTGTCTTTGTGGGTGGTTTGTGTGCGCGTATTGACTTGGCTTGAGTTTTGGGTAGAGTTGAAAATTCAGTTTTTTAAGAAAAGTGTATGGGAGGTAGAGAAAAAAGGTGTATAGAACGTTGAAGATGTGTCTGGTTTTGTGGGTGATTTTTGTTTTTTTTTGCTAGAAATCAACCGGAGAGAGAGGCAGGAACAATCAGCAGCGAAATCGGATGATTTTTGTGCGAACGTGGTTTTAAAGGTGTATAGAATGGGAAATTTAGAAGTGTCTGGTGAAGGTAAAAAATGAATAAGACAAAACACGTTGCGTTGCAGATAGTTAATAGAGGCGAGGTGGATGATTGAAATTGTTGGAAATGAAAATGTTTTTGGGAATTGGGTGTCTCCTAGTCATGAGAGTTAATAAGAAGCGTTGGGAGTGGTTTTTGAGTTTAATTTGAAATTTGTTGGGAAAGTGACTAGGAGACATTGAAAGATGTGTGGATGATGTCGGGTGGTGGCGACTGGCTTTTCTCGAATTCGAGGTGAGGAATTGGTTGAGGTGTGTTTATGTGCGGTGTGGTACCTTGAATGTAAGAGTTTTAAAAAAAATTTCGATAATTGAGTAAAATTTTGTATTTACTTATTAAAATGTTGAGATTGTAGATTTTGATATGACTGTTTAAAATATTGTAATTAGTAGGCTGGCACCGAAAATAATAATAAATATAAAAACTTCGTCGTACGTCGGCCCATTTGGCTAGCGAATAAATTCACTATGCTACAGGAAAAAACGTGAAAAACCTGCAGCACCGACGGGGTGTGTGGGGCTCGCGGATCAAATTGAATCGCTTTCGCTCCTGATGGGAGTGAAAGCAAAGTGAGCACGCCTGCCTATATTTGTTATAGAGCAGTTGTGTCTATAAATGGAAGGTATTAAATGGCGAAGTGTTTCGGCTATGACATCTCTTGAATTAGGGATGGCATCTTAGATCATATATACTACCGTGGATGCATCAATGCCATAAGAACTATATATACGTTCCTGTTTCCAACATGTACAACATGACGAAATTACACTATCTTCTTCTGCTATATGAAATTCACGATAGATTTGTCTTTATCACGGTCTACCAATTCAGCATGCGAACTAAAAATCTAAACGTATGACCACGTTCAATTTAAGAACTTGTCCTTGTTGCCAGATACATTCATATTTATTGTTATTTCCAACTTTTTTAATATTTCAATAAAAAAATATTTTTGTTCATTATCTATAATAATTATTTTTTAATGCAGTAATATTATTTTAATATATATATATATATATATATATATATATATAAAGATTTTAGCCAACTAATTATTGTACAAAACAAATGCTTGATTATTTATTCGTAGTACGGGATCAGTAGAAATAAGAAACAGCTATTAGATACTTGGCAATGTTGATAACGTTCTTTTCTGACATCGGCGCATCGGTATTCGGAGTGTTTGCGATATTTTAAAAGTAGTCTTTTGTTTGTTTTAAAGTCTTAAGTGAACTGAAAATATAATAAAATGAAGTGTATTGTATGTGGAGCTAAAAATGCAAAGGAAAGCTGGCTAACCTTTCACCGGTACGTTTAGTTATTTCTGATTGTAGCGTATTACATTTGATTGTTAAATGTTTTAAAAAATTTCTAGTTTAAAAATCGTTTTAAGTATACTTCATTCGTTATTTTAGATTTCCTACGAATAAAGAAAATCGTAAAAAATGGGCGAATGCATGTGATATAGAGGAGAGTAATATTCCAAGCAATGCTAGAATTTGTTCGAAACATTTTAAAGTGGATGACTATGACGAGAGTTTTTCAACAAAACGACTCTTTCCTCATGCCATACCTGCTTCTTCACTATTCTATAAACAAAATAAAGATAGCTCGCCCAGTAAGTAGCACTATTAATAAAATGCTTATTACAAAGGTAATTAATTATTAATTATTTTTAGCACTTTCTAGTCCATTAGGAAGTGAATTACTTTCACAAAGTACCCGGTATATATCTACAGATATTGAAATACCTCGTAAGTTCAATACTGTATTCTATATTTTTGTATTTACATTCTTTAAAAAATAACTACTATTTACAATTATTACAAAATGAGATTATAAATATTAGTAAATTTTTTTAGTATTGCTCCTCGATATCTTCCAAAAAGATGAAATACCTACGTGTAGTAGTAATACAGTTCCTCTGAATGTTGAACAACCTGGTGAGTATTAATGACAATTTGTTGCAAAATTACTATTCTTTTGAAACTGTTTATTACTCAAGTATTAAATCAAATATGTTTTAGTTACTGTGCCTGATGCTCGTTATGTTGGTGATTTAACGATTCAACACTTCTCTACACCTCGAAAAGCCTGGAAATGATTAACCAGACAGTGTCTTCTCAAAGAAAGAAAATAAGAGTTCTTAGGGTACAAAAATGTCGCTTGCACAAAATTATTGATAACTTTGAAGACTTACTTCAACATTTAGCTGACAAAAATATGATAACTGAAACCGTACAAATGGAAATTATGGTAAGCCTAAAGTTTTTTTATTGAATAATTGATAACGTTGTGAATATAATGTTCTTAATTGTAGGATGGAATACCAGACCGAGTAAAACATATTATAAACAGACACCTAAAATCAAAAAATGCAAAGTATTCTCCAGATATTAGAGCATTCGCTGTCACTTTACTTTTTTATTCACCCAAGGCTTATACTTACGTTAGGAAATCTTTTAATAATTTGTTACCTCATCCTTCAACAATTCAAAGATGGTACTCAGCATTAAATGGGGAACGGGAACCAGGATTCACTAAAGAAGCGTTTGATGCCTTAAAAGTCAAAGCAAAAAGTAAAGATATTTTTATCAATATTGTTGTCGATGAAATATACATTCGCCAAATTGTCGAATGGACTGGAACGAAATATGAAGGCTATGTAGATTGTGCAATTTTTTTAGAGACAACAGATATGGCAACACGTGCTTTAGTGTATATGGCAACAGCACTGAATGAGAGTTGGAAAATACCTCTTGGCTACTTTCTTATTAGTAAATTAGGAGCTGAGGAGCGGGCCAACTTGACAAATACTTGCTTGGAATTAGTTTATGAACAAGGTATACATTGCTATAACATAACATTTTATGGTGATCCAACAAATATAGCAATGTCTACTAAATTAGGGGCTAATTATGACATGAAAAATTTTCAACCATGGTTCTTTCATCCCAATACAACAGAGAAAGTATATACTTTTTGGGATGCTTGTGATATGCTCAAACTGTGTAGAAATACGTTGGGTGAGAAAAAGTGTTTATTTGACAGAGAAGGTGGTTATATTAAGTGGAGCATTTTTGAGGAGCTGGTAAACAAACAAACAGTGCATGCTGCAAACAAAATAACAAAAAGACATATTATTTACCAAAATGAGAAAAAATGAATGTAAGACTTGCTGCGCAAAACTTAAGTAATGGTGTAGGAGATGGCTATTACATTTTTGGTTTTGAACATAGTGAGAGTACTTCAAAATTTTGTTACAATATAAATGATTGTTTCGACATATTAAATTCGATGAATATTTTTACAAAAAACAAATTTAAAGGACCTCTTTCTATCAAAAGTTTTGAAATAATTAAAGTAAAAGTTGAATATTTAATTGAATATTTAGAAGGTATAAGTGATGGGTTTGGAAATATTATTCTGAATTCAAATAGGAAAACAGGCTTTAAGGGATTTATAGTATGTCTTACGAATTTAGTAAGGGTCGAGACAGTCAATTTCTTACGAATTTGTTAAATTTATATGATACATTTATTTCAACAGGAAAAATGAAATACATATTATCATATAAATTGAGTCAAGACCACCTGGAAACATTTTTTAGTGCAATAAGAAGTAAAGGTGGCTTTAATAATAATCCTACCACAAGGCAATTTATAGCAGCATACAAACGATTGTTGGTACGTCACCAAATTACAACATCACCAAATGCAAATTGCAGCGCACTGGACGCTACAACAATTCTCTTTGTGGGGAGTAGACACAATACATGAAATTGTGACAGTGCAATTGATAATATACATAAGGAGAGTATAGAAGACCACATTGAATATTTACATGTTTTAACTCCTTATGTTGAAAATATAGTCACTTACATAAGTGGATTTGTTGCAAAAAAATACTATTAAAAATTACATGTAATATTTGCTACAATTATTTGTCTGACACAAATGATAACATGAAAAATTTAAAATCATTTAATATAAAAAATAGGAGAAAATTAACTTTACCCCACAAAGATATAATATACATATCTGCTGATGCAGAAAAAATTATAAGAGGATACAAATCGGATTTGCACATAATTAAAACTATTGAAAAAATAAAAATTAAAACAATGGAAAATGTTGGAAGTACTTCCTCAACTACAGAAATACTTAACCATTTAAAATCACAAAGTATTATGGATAATCACAAAATCGAAATAACGAAATCAATTATTGATTTTGTATTTCAAGATTAGAATAAACTATGAATGTAAATTAAAAAGCAGTAGGGATTGTAGAGTCAGAAATAAATTCACTGAGTATGTTTTATTTAGGAATGAATAAAATTATAACTGTTTAAGAAATAAAATTATGTATCTATAAATAATTTCTACTTTTTTTTCCAATCACTCTCTTAACCATTTAAAAACACAAAGTATTATGGACAATCATAAAACCGAAATTACGAAATGAATTATTGATTTGTATTTTAAGATAAGAATCAATTATGAATGTGAATTGAAAAGTATAGTAAGGATTGTAGAGTTAGAAATAAGTATACTAAGTACATACATGTTTGTTTTAGGAACGAATAAAATGTGAAATGTTTCAAAAATAAAAGTATGTATTTATAAACCATTTCTAGTATTTTCCAATCATTCTCATAATTTAACTAAAAATATATTGAAGCACCTCAAAAAAATTAAACGAATTCAAAACGTTTGTAAGTCTTGGTCCATAGTTCCGTTTTACAATAGTTTAATGTACTAAAGTAATAAACCAAACTACTGAACCTATTTATTGAAATATTTCCTTCCAAATAAAAGAAAGAATTTCCCCAAACGGTTTATAAATAACAAAGTGCTAAGATAAGAAGCGTAAAAATATAACCTTTTTAAAGGGCAGTTTAAAATCTAGATTGGAAACATGAATATTTAAGTTTGCCGCTTATTATGTGCGTCAAATAGTCATAGGCTCCAAGACCAAGAAACAGCATATGAAACAAACAAACAAGGCTGGATCGTAGAAGTACGTCGTGAATATGTTGGAAACAGAGTCTATGGCTATTGCCTGATCCACGGTAGTATATATGATCTAAGGATGGCATTCATGAGAGTGACTGTGAGTATTTCAATTAGGATTTTGGAGTCAGTTGAGAGATCGTACGGAGTTGGTGGCTTTTCGAGAGTGACTGGTGCGGTCTCTTGGGGGGTTTTGGGTGTCGATAGCCTGTGGGGGCAGCGAGGATTGAAGTCGGGGTGTGGACCACCGCAATTCGTGCATTTAGGGGTTTCGGATTGGGGCAATTTTCGGTTTGGTGGCCAGTTTGGCCGCAGGAAGGGCATATTGGTTTAGACCGACAAGTGTCAGCGGAGTGTCCGGTTTGCGTGCAACGACTGCAATATTTGGGGACTGGGGGCAGCGGATTGGTGTTGGATGGCTCGCACTGATGTGGGATGCCATGAAATGTGATGCCGGAGGTGAGGACCTGGTAATAATGGCTTTCGGATGTGGTGACGATGCGGAACATCGATGTTGGTTTATTGGTGGCCTTGGCGATGATTCGCCAAGTTTTGAGAAAAGAGATATGTTGGTCGTGAAGAATTTCTTCGAATTCTCCGAGGCTGACCGAGGCGTCTACGTTTCTGCAAACGAGAGTGTAGGTGGGAATGAGGGTTTTGTTGGCCGGGCGGGGTGGACGTTCAGTGGAGCTGATAACGTTGATGATGGTGTTGTTATCACCAGTGGAGTTATGGATTTGTCTCAGAATAGTTGAGACTGACTTAGGTGAGGACGTTTTGAGGAGTGCGGTTCGGTTGGAATTTACTTTTAAATAGAGGATGTGGCCGTGTAGGAGTTCGAGAGTGTTAAGGAGAGTGTAGAGGGATTTTTTTTGTGTGGCGTATTGTCTTGGGAGATTTCTGAGGTTTAGGGTTTGAATGGTGTTGTGTGTAGGAGTTGTTGTAGGGTTATTTGTTTGGTCGGGCGTTGTGGGTTGGCTCTTGGTTTTACCGACGACGGTGAAGCCATCCTCGTCGCAGGCAGGTGGTTGTCGTGTGAGTGTAGGTGTAGGGGATTGGGATCTTACGGAGGAAGCGTAAGACCTTCTTGGGGATGTGTATGCGGTTTGTGTGTGATGTCGTGTATTATCGTATGATGTATTTTGTAAGTAGCGTGGTGTTGTTTTTGATGGGTTCTGAACGGAGGGTGTTGAGGAGTGGTGGGTTTTGTTGAAAGTGTGTGTAGAGGGGGTGCTGGATGTGACAGGTGAGAGAAGAGGGAATTATTTCTTACAGAGATTAGGTGTTGTTGGTTTTGAGGGAGTGGAAATGTCGAAGCTGGTGTATAAGTCTTGTGGGAACATTGTGCGTCGAGGGTCTATTGCGTTGAGCATTTTTTGGACATTCTGATTGACTTCGAGATGCAGTTTGTCGGAATCACGTATGAGTTGTCTGGAGGATTCCTTGACAGCTCTGTTGGTGCCGCGGTGTCTGGAGGACATTTTTGGATTGAGTGTGTTAAGGAAAGGGGTCGAAAGCTGATACCGACAGCGCACTCACTGCCGGAGGGGGTGGCCTCCCCAGTTAAAGGTTTCCTGACTTATTAGCCTTAATATTTACCTAGATGCTAAATGTTCTTCCCTCTTCGGATGGTGTGGCTTACTTATATGTTGGCTGAAATAAAAACAAGATTAACACTGTTTATTATTTTCATAAATAGAAGTTGATTCGAGAGAAACAATTTACACTTCCAAGTGTATTGAATGAACTGTCGAACTGAAAAGTTCGGCAGAACATGGGGTTGGTTGTCTTCTGTTGGAGGCGTCCACGGTGCCGGCGAAATCGCGGTGAACAGGTTTGTATCAGTGACCCGTTCTTGTTGTATCACCTTCCTCAGGCGATGGACTGGCGCTACTGCTTACTACATTTAATTTATTTCTTTACTTATATTTTCAAAGTCATATACAATTTTAGTTTCAACTCCTTTCCCCGTCACCCAAGAGGTAGAGTAATAAACGCTTTTTTTTAATGTGGTATCTCCGGTAGACCTAATATAATACTTAAATAAAAGAAAGTACCAATAATACGTAGAAATGATGTTCACGTCATTTTTCTAATCAAACTCACAAAAAAGTTTCGTCAAAAACAGCTTCCGTTTAATTTCATCACCAGCAATCATTCATCTTGTGCCCCCTGTAACAAAATGTGAAATAATACTTAAATTAATATTGAAGTTGTACTCCTGTGTCGATTTTGATAACAATTAATAAATAAACAGTGACATTATCAGAAAAAATAATTCAACTTTAAGCCCTGTATCTTATCCCACAGCAATATTTTATGGGAGTAAATTTGGGACCTTGAACTAATAACAGATGGTAATTGTTGGTATTGAGAATAAAACAATAAATATATTTCTAGATCACTTATTTCAATTACGATCAGTGTCTAATCCTTCCCTATATTTATTTTGAATAATTTATTGCTATATATAATTGGTAATAAATTGCTTAAATTATCTATCGTTTGGTTCTTTTTTAAAATTCTTCAAGAGAGAGAGAGAGAGAGAGAGAGAGAGAGAGAGAGAGAGAGAGAGAGAGAGAGAGAGAAGTTCGATGATTGTTTATGATTGGGTTTAGAATTGTTTTAATTTGGGGTAGTGTGTGTTGAGATTTGGCCCTGATATAGGATATATTTCCTATACAGGGCTGGGTTGGGGGTGTTTTGTTGGTGGTTTGTGTGCAAGAATTGACTTTGGCTTGAATTAAGAGTGTGACTGAAAATTCAGTTAGTGGAAAAGTGTATAGGATTATTGAGAAGTGTCTAGAATTGAAAGTTTTTGTTTTAATTGTGGGAGAATTATGGTTTTTGCTACAAATCAACCGGAGAGAGAGGCAGGTTCGAGTAGCAGCGAAATTGGGTGTTTTGAGGGAACGTGGTTTTAAAGGTGTCTTCGATGGGGGATTAAGAAGTGTGTAGTAAAGTTCGGATATGTATAAGACGAACCACGTTGTTTTAAGAGTAGATGACGTGTGCATTTGATAGTTTATAAGAAGGGTTATGAGTGATTTTAAGGATTTTTGATTTTTATTTCGAAATTGTTTGAAAAATAACTTTTGTAATGTTTATCCAATACCACTTTTAGTAATCAGACGAAATCAATTAAAAATAAAACTTTTGACCTATTAATCAGACAAATGAAATTGCTTTTTTATTATTATAAAATAACTCAAACTAAGATATTTTTTTCAATCGTTTTTTTTAGAATAACAGTATAAAATTAATTTTATTCTCTTTAAGGCTTCAAGAATTTTTTAAAAACATATGGTACTCATTACATTTTAATAATATTCCCCTTTTGGAATTGTTAAGTTATTTTCACACTTGTGCAAGTTTTTATTAAGTATAAAATTTTTGGTAAGCTCTCTTTTATCTTTCAATTAATCATTATTTGATTCACTCACTACTTATTTTGATACTCTTTCTCAAAATCATTTTCACACGCTCTAACAAAATCAACTTAAACTTAATTATTATCATATTTACTATGCCTTTATCATATTTTAAGAAATTAGTAATTCTTTTCCTAATAATTATTTGAATAAAATTGCCAATGACTGTTAAAAATTAAAATAGTTGGTAATAAAATTTATGTTCTAAGTAAAGTTCGAATTTTCACTAGTTTGGAAGCGCACATCTGCACAACTAAGTGATTACCCGGGATTTTCCTCGTGCCTTGAAAAGTACCCACTATGCAAATAAATATTACAGTTATGTTAATTCAACATCACATTGTGATAATGTTCTTCCTTTTTTTCCTCTTGTTTTCATCACATGCACATCTATACAACCGCTTATGCCCAGCTTGTGGCTGTTAACATTTGTGATGTTTCAACTTAACTTCTCAGCGATGTTAAAGCGCTGCCTTTTTACATTACTGAGATGTTACTAGAACTTCCTCAAAAGGAAGTCTTTATAATAAACTAAAAACAACATTCCTGTTACATTCTGGAATGCCTTTTAACATCTTATCGATGTTAATGCAATGTCTAAAAAATAACATCTTATCAATGATCTAAATGCAACATTTCAAAAACAATACAGTGTATTCTGTTGTATGGACATTACTTAAACCTCTAAATAATATACCTCAAACATTCTAGATAACATCCTATAGATGTTTCTGTGCGTAATCAGTAAATACAGGGTGATCAACTAAGAACGTCGTATGTCGGCCATATTTCAAAAAATAGTCATGTTACAACTTTAAAAAAATACCTTCAGGAAAATGACCCTGAAAAATCGCTGGAAAATATTTTTGAGTTACTAAAATATCTGCTATGGGGTGGAATGAACACTTAAAAACATAATATTGTGATTATATCCAAAAAAGACACTAAAAAGATATCCTATAAATACAATTTTTGATATATTGATGAGATTATGAAAAAATGTAGTTAGGGACTTTTTGTCTTTATTCTTCAAGTAAGGGGTGGGGTAAGGTTCAACCTAAAAAACAAATGTCGTAACACTTTTTTGTTTTTTAATCGATATCAATGTTTTAGGCGTCATTTAAAAGAATTTTTTCTCTTTAATAACCCACATAGCACAGGAAGTTCATCGGACGTCCATTTCCGATCCAAATGAAGTCCGAATGTCCATGGACGTACACTGGAATTCGACATCTGGATATATTCTGTATGTTACATGATTGGACGTCATATGGATGCCCATCGGACTTATGTTATAGGATGTTCACCATAACGTCCATATTGGATCGTTATTGGAAGTCATTAGTATGTCCAAAACTGGAGGTAATTCTTAAATCCGAAATTGTACGTTTATGTATGTCCATTGGATACACACTGTTCGAATAACTTGGAACATCCATAATTGTACATTTACGAACGACCATGAGACGTACAGAGATGGACCGAACTTGTACGTTCTTAATTTGTATATCTTAGAGATGTACAAACTTGAATCTATTTCTCATATCCAAAATTGTTCTTTTAGGTATGTCAACTCGATGTTCAATATTGAAATAACTTGGAACATCCATAATTGTACATTTACGAATAGCCATGAGATGTACAGAGCTGGACCGAACTCGTTTTTGAGATGTACAGAAATGGGTATAATGTACATCCAGAATTATACGTTTAGGAATGTCCATTGGATGCACAATGTTGAAATGATTTGAAATATCCATAATTGTACATTTACGAATGGCCATGAGACGTACAAAATTTAACTAAATTTGTATATACATAAATTGTACATTTATGTATGTTTTTGGAATGTACAAAAGTGTCTCTAACTCTCACATCAAGAATAGTACGTTTATATATGTCCATTGGATATACATTATACTCTTTGCTGGAGCAAACTTGTTGGTAGCACTGCGCATTCTTCACGTTTTGCATTTGAGGTTAGGTAACGTTTAGGAAACGTGTTTAATTCAGTGCTGTTATGAGTAATTTTAATTGAGTTATTGTTATATTGTGATTAAATCGTGACCGTGATTTTAGCAAGTAGAAAAGAGGTGGGTAGAAATTTTAGATTCATGCTTTTATAACTACTTACTTTTATAATTCTGCATCGCATAATTAGCATATCATATTTACTAAGAGTGGTTCACCTAATATATCACTCTCAAAACGCAACTAGCCGACGTGTGATCACAACAATAGGTATATTTTTGTATAGCCATATTAATTATTTATATAATGGGATAGGCTTAAAAATGTTTTAGACGTGCTACTTCAATGCTTATAGCCATAGTTGCTTGTTTTATTGTAGGTATCCCTTTGAATTTATGTATGTTTAAAATATTCAGTGTGTTACATTAGGGAATATAAGATTTCTGGTTAAATAGAACGCTCAGAGTCGGTGAAATTATTCAGAGCAAATAGATAATCTACTTTTTTCCATAGAATTGCATTTCATTACATACGCAGTTCCATCTATGTTCTGTAAATTCTCACTGATTTTACATGAATGAATCTACTTTTTCATAGGAAATGCTGCTGCTACTACTGTGACTGTTGAAAATTGTTGCTGTTGTCCATTCCATGAAAGAATAGTGCAAATACTAGGTAGATATATTAAAATTCAAGTTTTCGGCACATTTCAATTGTTGCAAACGTTTTAGTTGATGAAATTAAAAACATAAAAAAACAATATGTGTTTGACCAATATTTTACCTAATATGAAAACTGAAATCTCTGACATAATATCAATGTTATCAGCTAAAGGCCGCTTGACATGAAGCAATACAATCTGCAAGTAATTGCATGCAATTTATTGCAAGGTCAAAATATTTCATGAGATGAATCTTGCACGTCGTTTGACATTATGCAAGGCAAATAAAAAACTTGAAAGAAAATAGAATTAAGAAAAATCACGAATCAACAAGAACCCGGACCCGTCGTCAGTATTTTGTGATCAAGCAATTTGACTGATATTTGATTGGTTGTTGAACCAAAAGTAACTAGATTTCTCCCTAGAATTGCAACTTGCATGCAATAGAAATGGTACCAAACCGATAAAGTTGTAATTCCGAGATATATCAGCTGAGCTTCATCTGCGCATGCTTGTGATCCAGAAATATTGCGTCTTGCATTGTAGTTAATATTGCTCCATGTCAAGCGACCTTAAAGAGCAACCTACAAAAGACGAATCTTTTTTTTCAAAGTTCTCATTTCCCATCAACGATATAATCACACTTAAGGCAGTGGAAAATTATTTAAGCACAAGCGATAATTTTGAGAAAACACTGAGTAATGTTTTTCATTTATTGAACAATATTTCAAAAATTGATTTTTTTGTAGGTACCTGAACTTGCAAATCTAGGCGGAAATTCAGTTTAGGACTTTTTCAAACGTGTAATGACAGTATTATTGACTAACAAATTTGCTGCCAAATACAGTTTTTTGGGAAAAAACAAAAAAGCTGCTTCAATGTCCTAAAGTTATCTTTTTTAGTTCTAAGTAAGTATTCACAGTAGAGTATTATTATTGTTTTTGAAAACTTCATATTTCATATTTTTTTACTTTAATCTTCACAAAATCATGTCTTCTTGAATGTGCTAAGAACTGAATTTTGAGCGAATGAAGACTTTCAATATTTGAATTTATTCGACCTAAAAAAGGAGAGAAGAGTTTTTTGCACGAAACATGTTATTTAGAATGGTTATTTTGTTTGTTTGTGGAAGAACTATATATTGTATTGACTTTTCAGGAGCTGTTGAATATTCCAAAAAGGGGTTTAAAAGGAAGGCGAAGATGCAATTTCAAATTAGCTGCGAAGAGCCAATGAACGGATATAAGTGCAGTGAGATAGATTATAGAGACTTTATTTTTTCAATTTAGTATGGGAATATGAATGTTGAGTTTTTTTCTTCAGAGTACTATTTTATTTTGTGTCAATATTTTGATTCATAATATAATGAATTTTTGTTCTAGATTTTTGTCAAGAATTTCTTTCATATTTTGTCTGTATAATTTATTTTGTGTTTTGTGAGTATGTTATATTCTAGAATATATATTTTCTATAAGCTTTGTCCATTTTTAATTTGAAATACCACCTTATGTTATATTTTATTAGAGGATATCAATTATATACTCAATGTTTCATATTTGGATTTCGCTTGCAGTGTATCCTGTTTTCATGTTCAATGGATATCCTTAGTATACATCCAGTGGATATCCTGATTGTTCATCCAGTGGATATCCTGATTGTACGTTCAATGGATATCATGGTTGTACGCCCAGTGGATATCCTGATTGTTCGTCCATAAGACAATCTCAATGTATGTCCATAGGATGTTCCAATGTTCACAACTGGACATTCAATGAACGTCTATAATATCCATTACATACATCCAAGATTCTTTAAATGCACATTCATCAAATCTTCAGATGTCCATCATACATTCTTCATGTATATCTATTGAATGTCTTCAATGTACGTCCACTGGATATCTTGATTGTATATCCATAAGATTTCCTCAATGTACATACATAGGATGTTAAATCCAGTGAGGTCTAGACGTTTTTCGGATGTTTCAATGTACATGACGGGACGTCCATTGTACCATAAATATATTCAGTCCGTACATCCATTGGATGCTATGTGGGAAGATATGCTTAACAAAAGTAACAAAAATTGTACAATTTTGTCAACGCTATGTGAAAAAGTCGACAATTTTCCCATTTTTCTCGGAAATTTCAAATGTAATCAGGCATTTTTTGAATTCTGATAAAAAAAGGTTAAAAAATCGGAATCTATTCCAAGATATAAGATTCACGATATCAGATATAAAAATTAAAAGAATGCCTCAATTTACATTTGAAATTTTCGAGTGGATACAAAATTATATAATTTTGTTATCAATCTTATTAAACAGAAAAAGTCTTTTAAATGCAGCTAGAATCATTAAACATGGTTAAAAAATGAAAAAGTTATACATTTGTTCATAAGTTTGAGGAATAATGGCAAAAAATCTCCTTAATAAAATTTTTTCCTAATCTCATTTCAAAAATTGTATTTTTAAGACACCTTTAGTATGTTTTTTTTGGGTATTATGTTTTCCAGTGTTCATTCCACCCCTAGCGGATATTTTAGAGACTGCAAAATATTTTCCAGTAATTTTTCAGGATCACTTACCTAAAGGTATTTTTTTTAAAGTTGTACCATGATTCTTTTCTGAGATATGGCCTACAGTCGTTCTTAGTTGTTCACCCTGTACATTTAAAATAAAATAGCAAAAAAAGTAATCAAGGATTTAAAAAGTTTATTGACTATTAAGGAACAGTACAGTGAATTTGAAAAAAAAACAGATACAAAATTGGAAAAAAAAATAACTTGTCCAGGAATCCAACTTAAAAAAAATTGTGTAAGCATATCACATAATAAGTGTGGAAAGTGGAAACTATTGAACGCATTCAGTGAAATCAAGAAATAAAAAGGGTGAATTAATCTGTAGTTATCATAACGTAACATACTTTGAAACTGAATTAATAAAGTTTAACGGATACACATTCATCACAGCTAGTTTACAAAAAATTTATTAGAATAGTTTTTTAATAATATTAAAACTAATAAAAAACTTGTATCATAAAGATTTTATTAAACATTACGTTAAATCAACAAAAATGCAATCTGATTAAAGAAAATTCTATCGTTTACTTACGGTTACTTTTTCTCACGCAAGACTCGCTGTTTCGAGTGCCTCAACCATTCCATAACGTACACTTCAAAATCTTTATCTGTGAAACATTTAAAGGTGTTCTGAACATCAGCTAATACATCAATTACTTTAAATCAAATTGTGCCCATGGAGATCTTTGATCGATCATAATAAACTACATCAAACTTGATTTTCAGCCAATTGACTGCGACCCATTTTCCATAAGATACATACGGGGTTCTTCAAAGGAATAATAACATATTTTATTTCGAAAAGTGACTTTTCATGATTTACCTTCTATTACATGCCTCACTCCGTTTAGAAGGTAAATTCAGGTGTGCCATGAAAATTCATACTTCTTTTCTGTCTAAAATAATATACTATTCTCATCTTGTTATTTTCATCCTGGAACATATTGTATATTAACATCGTGGAATTGTAACTTAATGAAAACTTAGCAGTATTAATACACTGTATACAAAAAAACTACTTATGAAGAAGAGATATGAACACATTATCAAGTTAAATGTGTTTATAATTAATTGTATCCAATTGAGTATCCAATAGCTGTGTTTCTACAATAATAAATAATTTAATTCTGTATGTTGACAGGAGCATTCAGTTTCATAAGTTACATTTTCTTCAATTAGATTAATATAGGTACCATTGTAAGGGACCTCTACAGCTTATTTATTGTATTCAGCGTATTTTCAAATAGAAATGAGCTTTTTAACAGAAGTTTCTGTTTTTAAAGTCTTAAACAGTCTCTAATTGTTAACAAGAATTGTTAGTATTAATGTTAAAACTTTCTAAACCTACAAAACTATATTGATGGCCATGACTACTACTACAAAAACTAGAACTAGAGATACTTGATTCAATATTTTTTGTACTGTTTAATATAATGTCTGTATCAGAGTATCTGAAATAGTTACTCCCCTTTACATAATTACCAACTATTTGTTTTTTATTTTATTTATGTAAGTAGCTTCTGAAACATCTTGAACATTGGAAAGATTTTCTTCTAGATTCAAATTTCTGCCATCATATGATCATGTTTTATTATTAATAATAATATCTTCCCTATTGCAATATTAAGTTTTTTGTAGGGTATAATGCATACCTAGGATTTGAAATATTGTGAATCGTTTTTATAATATACTTACTAACCAAAATATTTTGAAAGTTGAAAAGACCCTTATTTTGTAAACTCTATTATATAATGTTAGTGTACAATTCCGCCACCTGGAATTTCAATGTACTGTAATGTTTTTCTAATTTATTTAAACAATAAACTCACTAATCACTAACACTTAATTTATATATACAGTATATTCACTCAGACTAATTTATTTAAATAGTTCACTAATTTATTTGTTTATTTCACGATGTCAAATTATCAATTAACTAACTCCTCCTGATCAGTCCCCTTATATATTAAAGCCATTTTAACTAGTAAATTCCGGACTGCGGCTTACACACACAAATATCTTTTCTGGCCTTTTCTAGATAACTCTGGTCACAAAAACCAGTTCTAGATAAGATAGTCTCAATCGTAAACAGTTTTTTATAACTGCGTATCCGCCATAATTTTAACTATTATACCTGGCTTAGACAGGGTCGGTTTTAGGGACTATACCGGTGTGCTGTTTCGTAACATTACCCCCTAGCAGGGCACCGTCTTCATCGGATACTGATAACGAGGGTTGTAGCTGCAAATTAATATCTGGACACCGGTATCTTGAAAGATAATCTCTACCATGTTCCTGATGATTCGCCAATCCAACTGGTTACTCGCTATCTTAGGCATAGCCAGTTTCTTCACGTTGGATTCCAACACATGGTCTCTGAGGTTTCGAAGTGCTTCCCACACATCGCGGTAGGTAGATCGATCTTGGAATTCATTTTTAGTTACCACGTAGAAAACGTACCGCGAATTATGTTTCAGTTTCAGTGTCTTGCCAGGGGCTCGAATCTGGTCTTCAAGTTTTTCTAATTGCCCTAACTTCTTTCGAAAGACGGTTGCCAACCCTCGTGCGTTCTTGATACGGGCGGGGATGTTGTATGCCAGTGAATAATCTTCCGGGAGAGTGAACAAATCTTGTTGTTGTTCCGAAGTGACTCCTTATCTAGCTTTCCCGGCACCCCCATACGCGCCCATAAATTCATCGAAGGTGGGGTCACACACATCTCGAATAAGGTTCACTCCTTCCTCTATGTCATGGTCTCCTTCGAATGGCGCTAGTCGGTTTTGGTGAACTACTTTTGGTTTTCCGTTGGGGATCTTGCTTATGCGATATAAAACATCATTGATCCTTTTCTTGATTAAGTATGGACCTTCCCAGGATTTCTGTAATTTTGGAGAAAATCCTTTTCTCCTCGTCGGGTTGTGTAACCATACTTTATACCTTTCTTTAAAACCGCCTTCTGTGGCCTGCGTGTCGTACCGACTTTTCATTCTGTCGCTGGTAACTTGAAGATTTGTTCGAACTAATTCATGAATATCATCCAGCCTTCTTCTCAATTGGATTGCCTAGTCTTCGCCTGCTAGATATTCTCCAGGCCGTTAGCCAAATTCCAGGTCACAAGGAAGCCTCATTTCACGTCCAAACAGGATTTTCGCCGGTGTTTCACCCGTGAACTCATTGACAGCAGATCGATAAGCCAATGCGAATAGGGAAAGATACTGGTCCCAATCTCTCTGATGGCTGGATACTACTATGGACAGGTATTTTCCAATAGTCCTGTTCATTCTCTCGACCATTCCATCTGACTGTGGATGTAAAGCTGTTGTCCTGGTCTTCTTCATTCCCAGCTTCTCGCAAATCTCCTGGAATAAATGGCTTTCAAAATTTCTTCCCTGGTCACTGTGGACTTCCAAGGGTACTCCATATCGGCTGATGAATTCCTTCACCAATACGTCCGCGACAGTTGTGGCCTCTTGGTTCGGGATAGCGTAAAATTCCACCCACTTTGTGAAATAATCCATTACAACCAGTATGTACTTGCTACCATTTTCTGTCGTCGGAAGTGGTCCAGCAATATCTAAAGCAATCCTTTCGAAAGGGCTTCCAACATTGTACTGTTTCATGGGTGCCTTTCTCTTGCGATGTGGTCCATTACTCGTAGCACAAGTCGTACATTCCTTACACCAGTCCTTCACATCGTCGGAGCTGTTCATCCAATAAAACCTTTCACGGACTCGCTGAAGGGTTTTCTTCACTCCCAGATGACCTCCCGATGGACTGTCGTGTAACTTCTTCAGTACCTCAGATACTCTCGCTCTCGAGATAACTAACTGTCTTCTCTTCTCGGAACCATCTTCGTTCTCAAGGATTCTTCTCAACAGCCCTTCTCCCAGGACAAGGGAGTCCCACTGAGCCCAATACGCCCTGGGTTTCGGTGAAAATCTTGACACTTCTTGCCAGGTAGGTCGCCGGTTTTCTTTCTTCCATTGCCGGATCATCTTCAGGTGAGGATCATTCTCCTGATCTTCTCTGATCCTGGTGGGTGACCATTCCTCGTTGACTACAGTAGTTCTTGAAACTACAGCTTCCCTAAATTCCATCTTGTTGCAGTGGGAGCAGTCTGTTGGGCACGACCGTCTGGACAGGGAGTCGGCATTTCGGTGACTCACACCAGCTCGATGTTCAATGTTGAAATCATTTTCTTGAAGTCGTTCAATCCATCTAGCGATCTGGCCCTCGGGATTCTTGAACTGCATCAACCACTTGAGTGCTGCATGATCAGTCCGGATTAAAAACTTCCTACCATAGAGATACTGGTAAAAGGGTTCCACGGACTTCACTACCGCCAAAAGTTCTCTTCTTGTTACGCAGTAGTTTCGTTCTGTTTGGAGAGGACTTTACTAAAATATCCCAGCACTCTTTCTTGCCCTTCTTGGATCTGTGAGAGCACTCCACCAATTCCTACGTTGCTTGCGTCAGTGTCCAGAATAAAGTCTCCCTCCGGTAAAGGGTATCCTAATATCGGCGTCGTGGTTAAATGCCTCCTCAAGGTATCAAAAGCCGTTTGACAATCTTCGTCCCATTGGAAAGCTCTTGCTTCTTCTGTAAGTCCAGTTAGAGGCTTAGCAATGTCTCCAAACGTCCTGATAAATCTTCTATAATATGTGCAAAGTCCAAGGAAACTCCTGATTTGATGTTTGTCGGTTGGTTGCGGCCATTGCTGAATGGAAGCGATTTTCTCTGGATCCACCGCCACTCCTTCATTGCTCACTATATGACCTAGATAGTTGACTCGGTTTTGGAACAGCTGACATTTCTTCGGGTTTAACATAAGCTGGGCAGTTTGGAGTCGTTTGAATACGTCTTCCAAATTCTTCAGATATTCGTCAAATGTCTTCCCCAGTACTACGATGTCGTCCAAATAGACCAGGCATGTCTTCCAAGACAACCCTCTCAAGACATTTTCCATGAGTATTTCAAATGTCGCAGGCGCATTACAGAGCCCGAATGGCATGACGTAGAATTGCCATAATCCAGATCAGGTGATAAAAGCAGTCTTCTCTTTGTCTTCTGGGTCCATTTCCACTTGCCAATAACCAGACTTCAGGTCCAAGGTGGAAAACAGTTTGCTGCCGGCCAAGGTGTCTAGCGTATCGTCAATACGAGGCAGGGGATATCTGTCTTTCTTCGCCACGTAGTTAAGCTGGCGATAATCCACGCAGAATCTCCTAGTTCCATCATTTTTCTTGACGAGCACTACTGGAGACACGCATGGACTAGTAGATGGTTCTATTACGTTTTCTTCTGCCATCTCTCGAATTATTCTTTCAGCTTCCTCTCTCTTCGCTCGTGGAAGTCTTCGAGCTGATTGTCTAATTGGCTTAGCATTACCAGTATCGATTTTGTGTTTGACGGCTTATGTTCTGCCAGTCTTTCCTCCTTTTGGTACGAATAAGTCTCGATACTGCAAGAGAAATTATCTCATTCTCTTTTTCTCAGCTCGATCCAAAGATTGACCAGCTACTGATAACATCTGTTCGAATCTGGCATTAGAATTGTCAGTGGTCGTTGTCTGACGAACCATAGACGTCACTGGTATGCATGATCCAATCTTGGTTTCCTTCTTGATGGTAATTGGGTAATTATTCACGTTTATCACACGTACTGGGATCTCTTTCGCCGATGTAACCAATCCTTTTCCAATTAGTACTCCTTTGCCAACTTCTTCGTCGTGGTTCCTTGGCTCCATCATAACCGGTGTACCTTCCTCCATGATTCCCCGTAGCCGTGCTACTATCATGGTTTCGCTTCGTGCAGGTAGAACGGTATCTTCCTGTACAGCTGCCAACACCGCGCTGCCTTCATATGGATGCGGGAATACCTCCTCGGAACCCACTTTAATGGTTCTGCTTCTGAAGTCTAATTGGAAACCATGTACATTCATTACGTCCATTCCCAGAATCACGTCTTCTTCAATGTCAGTTACGATTACCGTATGCGTGAACTTTTCTGCTCCAATTCCCAATTGTATTTGTGTTTCCCCGTGAACGTTGGCACTCTCGCCTGTGGCGGTCCGCAGTCGCAGTCTCGTTGGTAGAAGCTTCTTCTTGGGGTTTATTATCTCTGGTCGTATAATGGTTCTAGTTGCTCCAGTGTCAACCAGCAGAGCATATTTCTTGCCATTTACTTCGCCATCCACATATACACTGTCGTTGCGACATCTGAGCGGAGCTATTAGTATGAGAGGGTCTTTGGAACGATCATGGGTCGGTGCTGCCCCCTCGTAGCCGACCCATTCTAGTTTCCCTGTGACTGGGGTTCTTGGTTTGCAGGAGTCTTGGGGCGCTTACACGAACTACGTACATGACCTAGCTCGCCACAATTCCAGCATCTGATTTTTCTCGGTTTCTTGTCCTTCATCCCTTTTATGAAACTGACGAACTGTTCAAATCTGTCTCCGTCACCTTCTTCTTGGATGGTCCTAATTTTGTTATATCCTGAAGCCTTCGTTGCTGCTTCATATTCAAGAGCAGCTGTCAATGCGTCGACTAATGTTTTCGCATGGGCTAAACGAAGTGTCCTCTGCATATCGGGGTCACGTAAGCCATCAATAAAGGCCTGAATGCCCAGACATTCCATCATGTTCTCTGGTGCTGACCGATAAACAAATCGAACTAGTCGGGCGATGTCCACTTCATATTCTTGAAGGGATTCATCACGTTTCTGCCTTCGGTTCTTCAGCTGAGATTGATACAAATGTTCTAGATGTTTATGGCCATATCGCATGTCCAATCTCTTCTTCAGCTGCTCGAAGTCGTCCGTTTCTTCCAAAGGTATCTCTGAAGTACATCTAAGCCATATCCGCGAAGCGCGATGGTTAAATTCACTGCATTCTCTCTATCGGACCAATTATTCACTCTAGCGGCTGCTTTAAACTGTTTCACATAATTGGTCCACGACATTTTTCCCTCGAACGTTGGGGCCTTGACTCGGGTAAAACTGCCAATGTCTTCAAACTTCGGTAGTGTTTCTGGCTTGCAAGGTTTCGTTTGCTCCTTGATTTTCTCGTCTATCGTTGTAATCTTATTCTCGATTTTCTCGTCCATCGTTGACATTTTATTCTCGATTTTCTCGTCCATCGTTGACATCTTATCCTCGATTTCATATTTTAGAGACGAAATTTCATTTTTAATGTCAGCGGCAATGTCGTTTTTCATTAATAATATATCGGCAGATATATCGTTCTTCAAAGTAGAAATCTTCTCGTCCATGTTCTCTTCCATGGCAGAAATCTTCTCGTCCATGTTAGCCGAAATATCATTCTTCATAGTAGAAATCTTCTCGTGCATGTTCTCTTCCATGGCAGAAATCTTCTCGTCCATGTTAGCAGAAATATTAGCAGAAATTGACGTGATTAAGGTGGAAGCCTCGTCATTAAATAAAACTGTTTCTGGATCAAAGCCGTCATTTTCCAGTGCCACTTTAAGTCTTTCTACTAATTCACTTTTCTTACCGGACGTTTCCAACTCACGATCTTCCAATTCTGCTCTTAATTCCGCCACTTTCAAAACCCTTGATCTCTTTGCCATTTCTACGTAGCAATTTATTTATATTACCCCACACCTGACACCAATGTAATGTTTTTCTAATTTATTTAAACAATAAACTCACTAATCACTAACACTTAATTTATATATACAGTATATTCACTTAGACTAATTTATTTAAACAGTTCACTAATTTATTTATTTATCTCACGATGTCAAATTATCAACTAACTAACTCCTCCAGATCAGTCTCCTTATATATTAAAGCCATTTCTACTAGTAAATTCCGGACTGCGGCTTACACACACAAATAACTTTTCTGGCCTTTTTTAGATAACTCTGGTCACAAAAACCAATTCTAGATAAGATAATCTCAATCGTAAAAAGTTTTTTATAACTGCGTATCCGCCATAATTTTAACTATTATACCTGGCTTAGACAGGGTCGGTTTTAGGGACTATACCAGTGTGCTGTTTCGTAACAGTACAATAGCCGATTAAAGTATTGAATGAGTATTAAGTTTTAATAATTATGATTTTGGAATATTTAGGTACTTACCGATAAAAACTGATATAGTATAGAAATAGTATAGAAACTCTAGCTAAGTAGGAACCAGACAGTCTACCGATTTTAAAAATTCTCGGGAGTGCACATTAGGTAAATGTTGGTTTCACTTCAATTTAAGTACAACTTTTCACTTCTTCAAGCTTCTTATGAATATTTTTCTTTTATAAATGTTCTTAATTTTTGGTCTATTTTTCACAGAAATTTTATAAACAAACATAAAAAACAAGTTTTCAGAAAACAATTGAGATCAGGTATAATTCTAATTTCACTGCTACATTTATTGCATCCGGGTACACAGAACACCAAAACCATTTTGGTTTCCAAAATAAACAAACTTTAGCTGAATAAAATATAAAATTAAGAGAATTGAAGGGTTTTACTAACTGAAACTGTAAGGACTATAAAAAAACTGACATTCACATCAAAGATTGCCGACCGGCATCAATGCTCACGCCGAAACCAGTCTGAAAGTAATAAAGTTCTTTTAAATGCAAACAAGAGGGGAATATCACAATATGACTTATAATATTTCATATTAAAATACGCGTGCCTTTTGGTTGTTTGGGCAATTGTGCAAAGCAGGTACTCCAAAATATTGTTTACATTTATAGGGCAATAAGGGTTGAGTTACCTTAAAATAACTTAAGTATAATAAAATTTAGTATATATTTTTATGGCATCGAAGGAATTGAGATACAGAATTAGATTGGATTGTTATAAAATACTAGTTTGTACAACAAGTGCGCAAAGCGTCACTTTTCCCACGCGAGCAGAAGTTTGTGACACCAGCCGTAAGGCGAGTGCCGCAAATTTAACAAGTGGGAAAAGTGCTTTGTGTACGTACGTTTATTAACGAGAGGAAAAAAGTAACTTATATTGTATTTAAACTTTGAACAGAAAGAATTTAAAAAATGAATATAGAAAAGCAGGTAAACGTGATCAATTTTGAATTGTTATGTCTGTTGTATATTTTTTGATAAGTATAATTAATTGTAATATTAGTGTCTGTCAATGAAGTTCACTATAAAGATAATGACATATTCTCAAAATAATTTGACATTGTCATCTCCGTGCGTAACAGCCCATTCAGACGGTACGGATTCGAATGTTTTATCGAATCGAGAAAAACGTCGAATTGCTTAGTGGCACATTGTTTTAAATGTGCATGTTGGCGTAGGTACTTAAAAGACTACGCGTCATGTCACCCACTAGTAATAATTCGAAGGATTGTCAATTATAGAAAAATAGACACCACCGGAAATATCTTCAGGATGTTCGCTAACTATAAGAGGTGGTGTATTGTCAGAGGAGCTCCCTTTATCAGCACTACCGCCTCTCTGTTGAAAATGTACCTGAATTGTAACTGTTATGATTTTCGTGACTCTGATGTAAACTGCTGTCAGTGTTTCTTCGCACCAAACGCCTGGACATATCATGGTTTCCATAATTATCATTATTCCTATTATAGCTGTTGTCGTTTTGTGTGTTTGACCTATTATAGTTGTGATTATAGTTATTATTGTTGTATTTATGTTGATTTGAATGATTATTATGATATGATGATAATATAATCATTTGAATATTATGTTGATTAGAATTTAAGTTTGTAGTATTATAATTTTGGAAATTTCCTCTATTAGTATTATTTCGATTGTACTAGTTTCGATTATAGTTAGGATTCTTAGATAAGATTTGATTTTGATTAGACATATTGTTATTATTGTTAATCATCATTATAGCTCATCTTTCTATTACTACTATAATTTTGATTGAAACCAGTATTGTTCCCCTGATTACTACTACAATTAAATCTGTTGTTATTCGTCTTGTTTAAATTTCTCTTATGTCCTCAAAGTTATTGAAATACGTTACTTTATTTTTTAAAATTTTCATTAACGTCTTCGGATGTATTTTCCTATTGTTCCCTCATAACGTACACTCTCATCAACTATAGTAGGATAATTTTCTCATCTGTTTCCGTAATTCTTTGGTTTTATTATTTTCTATGACCTTCAAGTTGCTTCTGTCTTCTATATTAAAATATCCTTGGTCATTATTTATTTTTATTTTGTTAAATTCTCGTACAATAGTCTTTATTTTCCGTTCCAGTTCTTCTTTATTATTTGCAATGTTGACACCCATAAGTGTCATGGTTTCATCATGTAAATTCTTCAAGCCTTTAATGGTTGTCTCCAATTCTTTACATTTTCTTACTACTTCTCTCTCTCGCTCTCTGCTGCTGATATATTATTCTCCAATCCCTTTTTCAAATCTTCCCCCAGCTCCTTGATGTCTATTATATTCTGTTGAACTATTCTTTTCATTGACTGCATGTCTTTATTCTTTTCCATTCCCATCTTGGCACTTATCTCTTCTATATTCCTTTCTACATTTATTTGTACCTTTTCTTGAATATTCTTTTGTAGATTATCATTTTTGTTTTTCTACTTCCATTTCTAAGTTGTTTTGATTTTCCATTATCTCTCCTATCTCTAATTTCATCCCATCTTGTCTTTTTTTAAAATCTTGAATATTCTTGTCCAACCTCTCTGTTAGTTGTTAAAATCTTTCATCAATGCTCTTCTTTATATCTTCTTTTTGTTCTTCTGATTTTTCATCTATTTTCTTTCCTATATTGTTCATTTGATTTTACATTTTCATATCCATTTTTAATAAAAAATCCATCATCTTGGCCAAATCTTGGTTTCTATCTATTCCTATTTCACTTCTGTGTTATTCTCCAACTCAAGATTGTCTTCTGAGTCGGTATTTTTTTTTCACAACCAATATCCGTATTTGAAGTTTCTCCTTCTAGGTTGAACTCATCTGTTTCAGGATCCTTACCCTCATTGATGAGAGCTTGTTTCAGTCTCTTAATGAGTGTTTCTTTAATCCCAACCTTATTTATATCTCTTTTTCCTAATAACGCCCTCAATCAATTTATTTTAAGAGTATGCAGAGTCTTAATGTTTTTATTTGACTCCATTCTAAAATATTAATAAATTAAAATTACTGTATGAGAATTAACAGAACAGAAAAATTACATATCCAAGTTTGAAACGTTTCTTGTATATCCTATAGAAAATAAATACCATCAAACTTGTTTATTTTATCAGTTTCAAAATTATTCAAAGATTTCACAAATCCTTGATCAAACTATACCTTGTATTCAATTTGTTGTCATTTCTCAATACTTTATGCTATAATATAAATATATACTGCAGACAAAATCTGGGTTAATAATTTTTAACATAAATCCAATATTTAAGAACTTTCCTAATATTGGTGGACCTGCTTACTTTTTAATATTAAAAAAAAATAAAAAAATTAAATAATCTTCTCACAAACATCGCGCTTACCTTGTTATTTTGAAATTGAAATTAAAAGAGGGCAAATAATATGTTGTCAGTTATTAATAGTAAAAAACATTTTACTTTCTACAACATGAAGAGCTATTGTGGATATTTTTCTCAGAATCGTTGTAAAAGTTCGAAATGAACGATGATCACAGAACATTCAGAGTTAGTACCTACGAGTGTTTGAACGAGTAACATCGTCTGTGTTTTGCTCTTCTATTCTCGTGATAAATAAGTGAGTTTATTTACTAATTTTGTACTTTGGTGCTATTAATTACATGTGTATGTATTATCAGTTATAGACCAGTTTCTTATCAAACTATTTTTTAATGAACAATTTATTCACATTGTTGATTACCTGGTTCAAGCCTTCTCATAAAACAGAGGCGCAAGTAAGCAGATTTTTCGTTATGAATAATATATTATTCAACGAGCTTACATAAACCCACAATGAACATAATATACTGCTTTTGAGTACAAGGGCAGGGCTATTCAATATTTTTCGAAAATGTCACTCAGCAATTCAGTTCAAACATCTTACGTATCAGCAGTTAAGACAGCACCTGAACAATGCTTTCCAAAAAAAGATCAAGCTATTGTGATGCATTCAGAAGACATTTTAAAGTTATTTTTCTATATATCTTGCTGACTCCGAACTTGTAGATAACCTCCTCAAATCACACCCTGCAATAACAATAAATAACACTACCATAAACATTCGTAGACTCGTCTCTCCTACTAAAACGATCATCATGTCTAATATTTCTCCCTACATTCCCCATGAACACGTCGAAAATGTAATAAAAAATCTTGGGCTACAACTGGCATCTCCGATCTCTTTTCTAAAGGCTGGAATACCAGGCGACGAATATGCCCATATTCTGAGTTTCAAACGTCAAGCTTACGTTTTCCCCCTTCTGACAACTTTGAACTCCAAACTTCCATAGTAATTTCATTTGATGGTAACGATAACAGATTTTTTTTATCAACCGATAGTATGAATTGTTTTATCCGCAAGCAATCCGGACACATCGCCTCAAATTGCCCAAATCCGCCACTCGACGTTATATCAAAGCCTACACAGTCTACACCTGAAACTACCAATACATCTACAAGAACAAGTGATGCTCCACTCCCATCAACCAGTCTCTCACCAATGAGCGAAGTTCTCTCTAACAAAGATACAACCCAATCCAACCCTGCTCCATTTATTGCAGAAAAACGTTGCCGTTCTGAAATCTCAAATGACAAAGCCAGTTCTTCTGATACTGACGTTCAATCCAACGAAATGCTTCCCCCCCCTAAACCTGTCTCCGACATTCAGAAGAAAAAGAAATAAGGTTGAGCTCCTCTGAAGGAGCTAATTTAACAGAGATAACAAAACAATGTATACAAAAAGCATACCAAGCTAATCCTGGGACCTTTATCCTTCCAATAGATAATCTTGAAGCATACTTGGAAAACAGCTTTGGTAGTCGCAATCCTTATCAGGAAGTCTTAAAGTATACTAATGACATCAAGTCTCCTATCTCTAATCTAAATCTACTTTATCCAACTCTTACACAGAGATCGATTAAAAACAGAATAACCCGAATAACAAGAAAATTGAAAGATCAGCTTCGATTGGATTCCAAGGAACATGAAAGTGAATCAAACGAAGAGGATTACAGTTCTGATGGTACACATCAATCACAACACTCCACATACTCACAAAATTCCACAGTATCACAGGTATCCCAAACATCGCAAAAATATTCTTATTAATCACATAACTCCCAATATTTCATTTCAACCCTAATTCAATGGAATTGTAATGGGTTTTACCCCCGTTTAGGATCTCTACAACTCATTAGTGATTACTCTCCTGACCTTATCTATTTACAAGAAACGAATTTCCGAAATTCTCATAATCCGTATCTCAAAAGTTACACTGGTCAACATTTTATCAGACCTAACCCCTCACGCGCCAGTGGTGGAACCTCAGTTTTCATTCCTAACGATATATTTCACCAAGAATATCATCTGATCACTGAATTAGAAGCTACTGCTGTAACTGTATGGTGACCCTACAAAATTGTCATATGTAGCTTATACATTCCTCCCAATTACGCTTTGAAAGAATCTGAGCTCAGCAATCTAATTAATCAACTTCCTTTTCCTTTTATATTATTCGGTGACTTCAATGCTCATAACCAAGTGGGGCTCCGAAAGAACCTTTGAACGAGGTAAATCTGTTGAGAATGTTCTAAACATTACAAATGTTAATATTCTCAATACCGGCAGTAACACATATTTTCATGTCCAATCTGGTTCCTTCTCATCTATTGATTTGAGTATTTGCGACCCCGGGCTAGCTTCTTCGCGAACATGGAACACCATTGACAATATGACAGCAAACACTTTCCCATCTTAATTTCCAACAACGAATGAAAAACCACAACCTTAAACTGCAAATGGAAAATAAAGAATGCAAATTGGGATCTCTTCGAGGAAACTGTCAGGGAACAATTGGATGACCTTACCCATCATGATAACATAGATGAAGCTGTCAAGCAATTCACTTATGCAATGCTTTCCTCCGCTGAAAGATGTATAGGTAAATTCTCAATCAACCCCTCGAAGAAAACAGTTCCTTGGTAGAACGACTCCTGTTACCAAGATGTGAAAAATTGCAACAGGTCTCTTAACAAGTACCGCAGAACTAGGAACAAATTGGATCGAATTAATTCAAAAGAGCCAAAGCTCAAGCTAGGAGAATACTTAAGTCAATTGAAAAAGACTCGTGGAACAAATTTACCAGTACAATAACCACAGACACATCCCCAGCTCAAGTTTGGTCTAAGATACGACGAATGAAGGGCTAAAACAGCAGAACTAATAAAGTACCTTGTTCGAATTTGGTTTCAATTTCCAAATTGTCCCGTGATTTTATTTCAATTTCCCCTGTATACTACATTTCGAATATTATGCTCAAAACATCTAACTGAAAATATCCTTATTTTCAACATTTAATATTTCTTTACATCACTAAAAAAGTCATTTTAAATTTACTAACACCTTAGAATAACAGATAAATATCGTTTTCGGAAATTCCACTGAATATATCAAAGTACCCGACATCTTATCTCTTCATAGAAACGCTCTGCCAAACCCTGTTATCTGTATCCACGAAACCGTTTCAAGCCCCAAAAAAAACATATCTCTAACTGCTAATTTCACTTGTTGTTCGAACGTTACATTTTAAAATACTTTTATCCCATTGGCTAGACCCTAACATTTTGTTTATTCCTCGCACCTACGTCACCCGATGTATAAATACGAAACCAACCTCATTCTTACTCACTTCCCAGACACACTTCCCAGCAGTCACTCATACTTAATCCTTCGTTCCCTCTTTCATCATTTAACGTGGTACACAAAGGTACTCAGTTTAGAAGAGTACCCGGCGTTTTTCATACCGGGAACAAACATGTGTCCTTAATCTTTATTCATCTCATAAATCATCATAGTATGTGCAAAATACTCTCAGTTATCGCGTAAATAACAGTGAAGTCTTAATTGTCTACGCAAAATTAAATAAAATTATAAGTTCATGATAATATAAAACCTAAAGTGATTTAAGTGTTTAATTTCATTCTACGGTTCATCATTACATCAGTGAAAAACAACCGTAGTGGTCCTTCGATTAACTAGATAACCTGCATTCCATCTAATTAACCCAAAGTAAAAAGGGTTAAATTTAAAACATGGCCTTCGATCCGGATGATTGAATCAGCGAAGAGAAGGTAGTCCAGATTATAACAGCTATCAAACATAGAGGCCAGCAGACCTGCCTGGGTAAAATATCCGAGAGTTGGAGCTGAAATCTTGTTGCCGGTACAGCAGAAAACAGACATTAGATAAGGTATTTATCAATAATAAAAGATTTTGTATATTTGCTTATCAACCAACGTAAAATTTTGTAAACATAGAATATAGTGTGATACGAAATTCAGTAATCTAACAATGCAAAAACATTTATCACATTTTACAATTTAAAATTTATCTTGGATTGCTAATAACATTATAATACCATTTGTGTGAAACAGTCATGCATATTAATATTATAAGATGAGATAGTTAAAACTGATAAATATTTTCATATATTTGCGTATCAAACGATGTAAAAATCTCATAAATTTAAAATACAGTGGGAGACGAAAGTCTGCACTCAAACACTTTCAAAATAATTAACATTGCTCTGGATTTATAATAAAAGTTTTTTGATATATTTTTCATGCAACATAAACATTTATATTTATATTATACAGTGTGATTTAAATAATTTCACCTTAGTGTTGATTTGGAACTATAATAAGATTATTTGATATTTTGTATATAACATGCATTCAATGTACAGTGTCATTTTAACTTGCAACGAGCCGTAGAAAACTAAACAAGCACGGCTGGTAGCATATATATATATATATATATATATATATATATATATATATATATATATATATTAAACTGATATGTAAGGTGTGTAATTTAAATGTTTCAAAACAAATATACTTTCCCTAATTTGCCCTACGTTGGGCCGACATGTTAAACTGGATAGAACGGGAAGAGAAATAATGATTTATAGTTATTATTATTTTAGTTTATATTTAGTTTTGATTTGCCCGGTATATTGTAAAAATTTAAAATTTTATTACTAAAATGGTTATACTTTGAAACATGAGAAACTCTTTAACCTCAGAGTAGGGTTCAGGTATAGAGAAACAAAAATTCAATTTATAATATGAGCGCCTAGATTTGATTAAATATCTCTGTCTTCTTAAAAATTTTGTTAATAAAAATGTACTTGCTTGTTTAATAATACGTAATAAATTCTTAAGACGGTCCTGTGTTTCAAGTTGAACCTTTTTATTATTCACAGATGTCAGTTTAAACTACCAACGGTTCAAACTAGATGGAGCCATCACCACAAAGAAATAAAATATATCAAAAAACAATTTTACAATGTTCTTCAAACTAGAAAGAACGTTATTTAATAATTTGAATAGACAAATACATTGTTCTTTTACAAGACACAAATTAATAAAAAACCTACTAACTATTATGACCACTCATTCAAACAAAATCACGTTCTCACATGAAAAAATTATCTCTATATACAAATCTGAAATAGGCAACATTTAATACAAATCTTATAATACTGAAACTTCTATATAAACGATTATTATATCAAAATGGCGAAACACAATGGTTGTAAATGTTTGTTTAATACCAAAGTTCAATTTTTTTCACTAAATTGGTAAGTTTTATTCAACCTTTTTTATGTATAATGAAAATAGTCTAAATACCTTATTCCTGTATCGTAATTCACTTCAATTATCCTTTACTTTATTTTAGGTTACCTTCTGGAAATTGTCACATCACTGGTCCAGCTTACACAAAATCAGGAATCAATGCTATGTCCCGTCCACATCAATACATTTCAGTCCAATTACATAATCAAAAGCTTTCTAAAAGGTATGGTGGATATATCCATTCCACCATACAAATATTAATCAAGCATTATATATCAATTATACGGTTAGTATTCAAACATAATTACCAAATTGTTTCTTAGTTTCTACATCTGCTTGTTTAAATATATAATCTACCATATCATAAGTACAATGTATCTCTCTTTTCTGAATTTTGATGCCAAATATCTTGTTTTTCGAAAAGTTTTCTTAATTCCCAAAATTTTGCTGCTTCTCAAATTTTCTACCACCCAAAAAAAAGTTTTTACCTAGTCAATAGTCTGTATAATCAACAAACTTTTTTCCTTCAATTTTTTATTATTAACAACTACTTGTCGCAGATTAAAAGTTTGTTGAATACATTCCACCAATCAGATTTGGTTATCAAAACTTTTCTTTATAGATTTCATTTCAAATAGTGAATTGTCCATCTATCATTTGAAAACGCTTTGTTTTAAGGTTCTTTAATGATTTTAACTCATATTGTGTCTCTTAAATTATATTTCATTTAGTTTACAAAATGACATTTTCAAATTTACAAAATATGTGTTCATAATGTCAAACCGTTCAATAAATGTCACATTCCATAGAATTAATGTTTTTCAGTTTACTTCTTATATCGAAATGTTTTTAAATATTTATAAAATCTTATTTACATGTCCTTCAAATCCTAATATTCATTTTAAAAAGAATCTCACTATTTATTTACCTTGACAATAAAAATAAAGGATTATCATTTCCATTTGTATATGTAACAAGGTTCTAATATTTCGTCTTGTAGGTTTATAGAGATTTTGTTAATTCATTTCACAAATGTTTTTTCAAATCTTATTTTAAATTATACAGTTAGATGCTTTCTCTATTGAATAGTACATGGTACAGATTGTCTCCTTTTTTAGATAATCTTTTTAAAAAAAATGAAATTTCAAAAATTTTTATTTCTTGAAATAAGTAGTTTTTTTATTTTATGTTCGGTATACAGGGTGTTGTTTTACTCTATGTTAACATCCCCTAAATTTTGCGTTTATCAAATTTTTATGTAAGTAAAAATTTTATGAATGCAAATTTTACTTCAAATATTTATAAAATTCTTTTCTTTTTAAACTTCTCCATTATTTGTTGTATTTGTATAAATCTTTTATATTTAATTCTTTTAAAATAATTTCAATGTGTTTTAGGTGTTCTTCTTCATCATTAGAGAAGATTAATATATCATCGATATAATGAAGTGCAAAGTCTTCAAATTTATTTAGTATTTGGTGTAATGCTCTAACCAAGGCCGAACAAGCACTTTGTATACCATATGGAGCTACACAAAATCTGTACAACACACCATCAATAGAGAAGCCTGTGTAATCTCTACTATCTTCATCCAAAGGAATCAGCCAAAAACTGTGTTTTAAATCAATTTTAGAAAATATTTTAGTATTCGTAATGCGCCCAAAAATTGCTTCCACATTCATCGGAGCCTCGTATTGTGGTACAGTGTATTGATTAATATTTCTTGCATCTAGGCATAATCTTAATTCACCATTTGCCTTCTTTACGACCACAATAGGGTTTACATATCTTGTGTTACATCTCTCTATAATACCGTCTTTTAACATATTTTGTACCTCTGAATCAACTTCTTTTCTATATTTATAAGGTATGGGATATGTTCTTATTCTGAAATTTTCTATTCCTCTAACTTCTATCTTATCTACATAATTATTTGCCATTCTCATCTCCTTTTTAATCAATCCTTCATACTTCATGATCAAATTCTTCACTTTCTCTTCATATTCCTTATTTCCACACACTAATACCAATTCCTCCATAATTATATTCCTTTCTATATTCCATAACTGTCTATTATCCTCTCCAATTTCCAATTCTTCCATATTTCCACTCCTTTTTATATTCCATAACTTCCTATTATCCTCTTCAATTGCCAATACTTCCATATTTCCATTCTTTTCTATATTCCATAACTGCCTATTATCCTCTTCAAATCCTAATTCTTCCATATTTTCTTTTTCAAATTCAATCTTATTACCATTTAATTCTATCTCCATCTTTTCAAAATCAATTCTTGCTTTATATTTCGTTAATTCATCTATTCCTATAACTATGTCTGTTTCTAAATTATCCACTAGCAATAATTGCATCTCAACTTCTTTCCCATCCTTTAATTCAATGCTTTGTATTATAGATCTGCTAACTTCACACAATTTCTTTCCATTTGCTCCTATTAATGTAGTTTTCGGTATCTTGACCAGCTTGTTTTCATAATTTTTAATATTTTCTTCTATCAATTTTGTTTTTATTATGGACGCTTCCGAACCTGTATCTATTAATATTTTAACTTGTTTCCCATTTAATTTTCCTTTAATTTTTATTAATCCCGTTATTTCTTTTAATTCCAAATCTTCCCCAAATTTAATGTATTCCCTTGGATGTTCATATGTACAGATGATATTTCTTACATTTGGTATGTGCTCGATCCAAAATTTTGGTCGGGCTCTTGTTCAGTAATAATTTCCGGTTCTACCGATATCACTCTCTCTTCTCTTCTTTGGATATTGTTTACTCTTCTTTGTGCTCCATTTCCATTTCCTCCTTCTCTTTTGATTTTTGTTTGACCTCTTGTCCTGTTTCTTCTGACAATGGTAAATCTTCTTCTTCTTGTCCCTGTTCTGCAATGTCTTCTTCCAAATTTTCTCTGCCCTGTTCCAAGTATTGTACCTGAAAATCTCCTCTACCATTGCTTCTTTCTTCTCTTTCTTCATCAGGCCTACTTTCAACTCCTACCTGCTTTCCGTCTCTTAATGTCATTTTCTGTTCCATTTTATGTATTTAAATTCTTTTAATAAAGTCAAAAAAAATTATTTTAATGCTTTTAATTACTACTTACAAAATTTCTATAATAGCCCCACGTTGCGGTGCCATGTTAAACTGATATGTAAGGTGTGTAATTTAAATGTTTCAAAACAAATATACTTTCCCTAATTTGCCCTACGTTGGGCCGACATGTTAAACTGGATAGAACGGGAAGAGAAATAATGATTTATAGTTATTATTATTTTAGTTTATATTTAGTTTTGATTTGCCCGGTATATTGTAAAAATTTAAAATTTTATTACTAAAATGGTTATACTTTGAAACATGAGAAACTCTTTAACCTCAGAGTAGGGTTCAGGTATAGAGAAACAAAAATTCAATTTATAATATGAGCGCCTAGATTTGATTAAATATCTCTGTCTTCTTAAAAATTTTGTTAATAAAAATGTACTTGCTTGTTTAATAATACGTAATAAATTCTTAAGACGGTCCTGTGTTTCAAGTTGAACCTTTTTATTATTCACAGATGTCAGTTTAAACTACCAACGGTTCAAACTAGATGGAGCCATCACCACAAAGAAATAAAATATATCAAAAAACAATTTTACAATGTTCTTCAAACTAGAAAGAACGTTATTTAATAATTTGAATAGACAAATACATTGTTCTTTTACAAGACACAAATTAATAAAAAACCTACTATCTATTATGACCACTCATTCAAACAAAATCACGTTCTCACATGAAAAAATTATCTCTATATACAAATCTGAAATAGGCAACATTTAATACAAATCTTATAATACTGAAACTTCTATATAAACGATTATTATATCAAAATGGCGAAACACAATGGTTGTAAATGTTTGTTTAATACCAAAGTTCAATTTTTCTCACTAAATTGGTAAGTTTTATTCAACCTTTTTTATGTATAATGAAAATAGTCTAAATACCTTATTCCTGTATCGTAATTCACTTCAATTATCCTTTACTTTATTTTAGGTTACCTTCTGGAAATTGTCACATCACTGGTCCAGCTTACACAAAATCAGGAATCAATGCTATGTCCCGTCCACATCAATACATTTCAGTCCAATTACATAATCAAAAGCTTTCTAAAAGGTATGGTGGATATATCCATTCCACCATACAAATATTAATCAAGCATTATATATCAATTATACGGTTAGTATTCAAACATAATTACCAAATTGTTTCTTAGTTTCTACATCTGCTTGTTTAAATATATAATCTACCATATCATAAGTACAATGTATCTCTCTTTTCTGAATTTTGATGCCAAATATCTTGTTTTTCGAAAAGTTTTCTTAATTCCCAAAATTTTGCTGCTTCTCAAATTTTCTACCACCCAAAAAAAAGTTTTTACCTAGTCAATAGTCTGTATAATCAACAAACTTTTTTCCTTCAACTTCTTATATCGAAATGTTTTTAAATATTTATAAAATCTTATTTACATGTCCTTCAAATCCTAATATTCATTTTAAAAAGAATCTCACTATTTATTTACCTTGACAATAAAAATAAAGGATTATCATTTCCATTTGTATATGTAACAAGGTTCTAATATTTCGTCTTGTAGGTTTATAGAGATTTTGTTAATTCATTTCACAAATGTTTTTTCAAATCTTATTTTAAATTATACAGTTAGATGCTTTCTCTATTGAATAGTACATGGTACAGATTGTCTCCTTTTTTAGATAATCTTTTTAAAAAAAATGAAATTTCAAAAATTTTTATTTCTTGAAATAAGTAGTTTTTTTATTTTATGTTCGGTATACAGGGTGTTGTTTTACTCTATGTTAATATATATATATATATATATATATATATATATATATATATATATAAAATATATATCACGCTAATACAAAATAAACATTGTCCAAACATAGCCATTGACTTATATTTCATGTTAAATATGATAATACACGGCAGATTGTTACTGCCCATTTTAACCGTTTGGCATAAAGTAATAACATCTCAAAATGTACTGCCCAACAATTAAGAACATTCACGTCCGAAGCAAGATCTATCGTAAAGTCATTGTTAAATATAATATCAATAAGGAAGAGTTATTTGATGCACTAATCGTTCACATATTAAAAACAAAATTAGATTATAATACAAAAAGATCTCTTGAAGAAGAAGAGACTAATCAAAATTAAATTGCTATTGATGTACGGTCTTGGAAAACTTGTTAACCCAAGATCCCAAACCCTAGCCATTCACCATCAATGCACCAATCTCCAGAATATTATCGTCAAGAAACGTACGGTTCTGGACAAGACTCATTCGAATACCTTACGGATAACCCCTCTCATACTCATTATACTCATTCTTTTGGTGTGACCACACCACTTTCAAATCACAACTTACCCTCAAAAACACTCTTAATTCACAAAACACTCTTAACTCATGAATAAATAATTTTCAAACCAACACTTACACTCGAATAAACGATTCACTTTCATACTCAACGCTCTTTCAGTGCAGGATAGCACTCATTCATTACTTAAACTCTTTCTCGTCAAGAGAACAAATCCTTTAGTCCTCTGGAAGAGGACAGTGATACTTATATACTTAACACTTAAGAAAATCAAAAAACTTTGTGAAAAACTTGAACTTATACTTAGACATTGAGAAACAAATACTTTAACATTTAAAACCCTGGACGATTAAAAAAGCTTAGACACTTTGACATGAACATTACTCTTATGTGAATACCTGGATAAAGGTATTGAAAGGAAAAAGAAGATACTTGGTTGAAAAGATGAAGATACTTGGTTGAAGAAGAAGATACTTGGTTGAAAAGAAGAAGATACATGCTTGAAAAGAAGATGATACTTGGTTGAAAAGATGAGGATACTTGGTTGAAGAAGAAGATACATGGTTGAAAAGAAGATGATACTTGGTTGGAGATGAAGATACTTGGTTGAAGAAAAAGATACATGGTTGAAAAGAAGATGATACTTGGTTGAAAAGATGAAGATACTAGGTTGAAGAGGAAGATACTTGGTTGAAAAGAAGAAGATACATGGTTGAAAAGAAGATGATACTTGGTTGAAGAAGATGATACTTGGTTGAAGAAGAAGATACATGGTTGAAAAGAAGATGATACTTGGTTGAAAAAGGAAATACATGGTTGAAGAAGATGATACTTGAATAATATAAACACTTGGGTGACGTTTAGAAGAAAACGGCATCTCCCCTTACTCATATCTTACTTAAACAATCACATTGACGACACTTTGAATTTAACACAACTTGACAGAAACATTATATACATATCTTACCTTCCTTTTCTTGACGAGAACAGAAATAACTCCTTTACATTAATTAAAACATTTTAAAAACTCATTCTTACCCGCAAAAGAGTCGGGTCCCCTTAACATAAACATCTATAATCATAAAAACATATACAAAAACAATCTCAAAAGAGTTAGAAAAAACTCTCTCATCATACTTAAACACTCGTGGTCACTACCTTACATTTACTTTTATGCTAACTCACACTTACCTTATTACTTGCACTCGCATACAATTGCATCTTAATCATACTTATACTCATTCTCATATTGGCACTCAAAGCTCACATTCGTAATACTTTTACATTTATTCGTACATACTCGTATTTACATTTGCATTCACATTCATTCGTACTTACTCTTAGTCACTCGTTGTTGCACGCACTCGCACTTGCTCTAGTCTCATGAGCACACTCTCTTACTCGCATATACATTCTTAATATAAATTGCACTCAATGCATTCTCAAGGTATTCCCATTGTACTTACACTCTCATTTGAACTCATAACCTCATTCCAATTCTACTCGTACTTGTAGTAGCACTCTTGCTTACACTTGAACACTTAGTGATACCCTCTCTTGCGTTGTACATGCATTACAGCCTCAATCTCTCATTATCTCATTAAACACTGGGAAGTCCGAGGTTCCTAGACCGTTACTCGTAAAACAAACTGGTACCACACTTGTCGAACTAGAATCGACTTAAACATTCTCGTTCTTTTACTTCATTTACATATACTTTCATGTGAATACCTGGACAAAGGTATTATTCTTCTATGTGAATACCTGGACAAAGGCATTATACCTTAATGTGAATACCTGGATAAAGGTATTATTATTATCTTATCGTTTACAAGTCTAGTCCATTTCTAGAGAAGATTGCTTACATTCTTATCGTTTACAACTCTAGTCCATTTCTAGAGTATATTGCTTATCTTCTTATCGTTTACAACTCTAGTCCATTTCTAGAGTATATTGCTTACATTCTTATCGTTTACAACTCTAGTCCATTTCTAGAGTATATTGCTTACATTCTTATCGTTTACAACTCTAGTCCATTTCTAGAGTATATTGCTTATCTTCTTATCGTTTACAACTCTAGTCCATTTCTAGAGTATATTGCTTACACTCTTATCGTTTACAACTCTAGCCCATTTCTAGAGTATATTGCTTACACTCTTATCGTTTACACCTCTAGTCCATTTCTAGAGTACATTGCATACATTCGTGCCCTTACAAAACAAGAACTAGCATGCATCTAGGCCTCTTGTTCATTCATTCATTCATGACGTTAGAGTCCTTACAACACTCTAACATTAAATCCTTATCATTTCCTACCTTCATTATGTTAGAGTCCTTACAACACCCTAACATCAAGTCTTTATCAGTTCATCCATTCATGACGTTAGAGTCCTTACAACACTCTAACATCAAATCCTTATCATTTCATACATTCATGACGTTAGAGTCCTTACAATTCTAACATCAACCCTAACCGTTCGTTTACACTCATGACGTCAGAGTCCTTACAACACTCTGACACACATTAGGCTACCTTACAACCTCTATACACCTATTTACATAATTACTCTCACAATTATTCACTTTCATTCGCAATCCTGCATCAAAACTTTACACATACTCACGCTACCTACCTTTTCACTAACATCAGCATTCGATGTCTGAGAGCAGCCATCTCTCACATCTCTTCCATTCTTCCCGCGCCCCCAATATGTTCGAATTTGGTTTTAATTACCAAATTCTCCCGTGATTGTATTTCAATTTCCCCTGTATACTACATTTCGAATATTATGCTCAAAACATATAACTGAAAATATCCTTATTTTCAACATTTAATATTTCTTTACATCACTAAAAAAGTCATTTTAAATTTACTAACACCTAAGAATAACAGATAAATATCGTTTTCGGAAATTCCACTGAATATATCAAAGTACCCGACATCTTATCTCTTCATAAAAACGCTCTGCGAAACCCTGTTATCTGTATCCACGAAACCGTTTCAAGCCCCAAAAAAAACATATCTCTAACTGCCAATTTCACTTGTTGTTTGAACGTTACATTTTAAAATACTTTTATCCCATTGGCTAGACCCTAACATGTTGTTCTTTCCTCGCACCTACGTCACCCTATGTATAAATACAAAACCAACCTCATTCTTACTCACTTCCCAGCAGTCACTCATACTTAATCCTTCGTTCCCTCTTCCATCATTTAACGTGTTACACAAAGGTACTCAGTTTAGAAGAGCACCCGGCGTTTTTCATACCGGGAACAAACATGTGTCCTTAATCTTTATTCATCTCATAAATCATCATAGTAGGTGCAAAATACTCTTAAGTTATCGCGTAAATAACAGTGAAGTCTTAATTGTCTACGCAAAACTAAATAAAACTATGAGTTCATGACAATATAAAACCTAAAGTGATTTAAGTGTTTAATTTCATTCTACGGTTCATCATCACATCAGTGAAAAACAACCGTAGTGATCCTTCGATTAACCAGATAACCTGCATTCCATCTAATTAACCCAAAGTAAAAAGGGTTAAATTTAGAACATACCTGCTCTACTACACCAAGGAAATGTTGTCACAAACGACCAGCAAATAGCGGACATTCTTGCCCAACATTACGAAAACAAAACTAAAATTAACAAACCCCCTTCTAACTGAATAAATATAGCTCAAAATTCCAATGATACCACCCCTAACCTTCATCCAATCAACAGTCAGTTTTCCTTAGATGAATTAAATCCCGTTCTTTCCTCTTTAGAAAATACTGCTGCAGGGCCTGATAACATTCAGTCAATTTTCCTCATATACATCCTACGTCAAAGATCAAACTACTCAAACTTTATAATCGAATATGGTGTAGTCAGCAGTTTCCTAATGCATAGAGGGAATCGATCATAATTCCGATCAAAAAGAATAAGTCAAACACGGCAAATTCTTTTAGACCAATATCGTTAACATGCACACTATGCAAGGTACTAGAAAAAATGGTCAACAGACGTCTACTTTGGTTTCTCGAAAAAAAAAATATACTTAACCCTGCGCAGTCAGGCTTTGAGACAAATAGATCAACCATGGATAATTTAATTATGCTTCAAACAGAAATTTTTCAATCTTTTAGTGATAGAAGTGACGTTGTAGCAGTTACACTGGACATTGACAGTGCATTCGACACTGTTTGGCAAACCTCAATTCTTCAAAAACTAATAGACTCAAAGAAGCTTCATGGTAGTATTTTCTCCTTTATACAAAATTTCTCATCAAACAGATCCTTCAAGGTAACAGCAAATGGGAAAACATGTTCTTATTATTTTCCACATGATGGTGTCTCACAAGGCGCGATACTCAGCCCTACCCTATTTATTCTTAGCATTAACGATTTAAGTAATTCCATAATTGCCCAGTTAAATACACGCTCTACGCGGATGACCTCATAATTTTTTGTCAGGGTGAAGTAACAACAAGCACATGCTATCTACTTCAAAACGCTCTAAATTCCATCCATGATTGGTCTATAAATCTCGGCCTTCAGTTCTCGGCTTCAAAATCAAAAGTTATCCGTTTCAGCAGGAGAAATAGCACGATCTTTCCACTTTTATTCTCAAACGACGCTCCGCTTGAGCTTGTTAACAAGCAGAAATTCTTAGGCGTAACATTTGACAAAAGATTGTCATGGAAACAGCAGATTATGGACTCAAAAGGAGCTAGCCTTATTTGAATGAATATCTTAAAATCACTCGCTCATAATCAATGGGGAGCTGAAGAAGAATTACTCTTACGGATCTATAGAGCCCTCATTCGCTCTAAATTGGATTATGGAAGCATTTTATACATGAACGCTTGTACTTCATACTTTAAATCTATTAACACAATTCAGAACACTGCTCTACGTATTTGTATTGGTGCCTTCAGGTCTAGTCCTTCCGAAAGCATTTTCGTAGAGTCATTCGAACCCCCTCTCTTCATACGTCGACAGCGTCTACTACTATCATACTTTTGTAATAACCCTGTCATTAACCTTATCAACTCTGCACGCACCTCTGAAGGATATCCCAAAACAATTTCAACAGCTGTGTCATCACTAAAATTACTGTTGGGAAAAATTAATCTTGCAATCATGACCCTATTAATTCTTTCAATATAGCGCCATGAACCATCAATCTACCTTTTCTTGATACCACTTTAAGTCGCTACCACAAATTGGATACACCCAACGCAGTACTTGAGCAAGAATCCAGGAAAATTTTACTTTCTCATCAGTTTGATAAAGTTTTGTTTACCGATGCATCAAAAAACGCAGAGGGTGTCGGTTGTGCTGTAACCGATGAAAATTCTTTAGTTGCAAGATATCGACTTCCCGACACTACCAGCTTCTATACAGCAGAGTTATTTGGAATAGTGAAAGCCTTGAACGCTCCAATAGATAACAACTGCACTATAGCCGCATACACAGATTCTCCCTCATCGATACACTCAATGACAAAAATTTATTCACTGCATCCAATAGTCTCAAAAATTCACAATACCTGCCATCATCTTTATTCCAATGGTATTTTGGTTGACATCATCTGGATACCATCACACGTGGGAATAACCGGGAATGAAATCGCAGACCAAGCAGCAAAACAAGCATGTTCCTCCGACTTAAAAATAGAAAATGTTTACCTCACATAAGACATGAAACCCATCGTCGAGCAACTCACACTTCAAAACTGGTAAAATCACTGGAACCAACTAAATACTAAACTCCCCCCAATGACTAGGAAAAACAAAATTATATTACACAGACTGCAAATAGGGCATTCCCACCTCACCCACGGATATCTTATGGCCTCAGAAGATCCTTCTAAATGCGAATTCTGTACAGATACTCGACTTACTTTTGAACATGTTCTATTAAAGTGCCACCAATACCAGATAGTTCGAAGACGTCATAATATTAATGGAACACTTGGAAATATAATTGACTCAACAAACAGATTTAGTGACGTGATTCATTTTCTTAATGACTGCCGCATTCTCAGCTCAATATAAATCTAATTTTTTAATATTGTAACACTGTTGTGATTTACATTGTTGTTTAATCTGTACTGTATCTTATATTGTTCCCGTGTCAATGACCTTTAGATGTCGAGACCACTGAACTGAAAACAAACTGGAAGACCAATACATATAACCTGCGCGAGGAAAATTTACGACACTTATGCGATCTGAAATAGGAGAGCCGAGCACATGCGCAGTACACGTAGAATCAAGGAAGCGTGTCTAAGCTTAATTCGGTTATACAAAGCAGACGTATTTCCTTGATATATGTATATTTTTACCCAGAAGTGGCCTCGCCTTTCGCGCATTTTATTAATTGTATTGGTAACAGTGGTAGGTATAGCCCGCGTTTTTATTTATGGTTATTGAGTTCTTGTTCGTTCACTTCGTGTATTGTATCGGGAGTATATATAATCTGTGATTGTATCTACCCGTAAAAACTTTTGTGATTATTCTCTCTAGAACAATGGTAATTAGTTGTTGTGTTCTGTTTTGCAAATCAAGGGGAAGAGTTCCCGGAACACAATATTACAGGTGAGTTCGTTAAGTAATTATATCCATTTATCATCATAATATTTCAGATTATTTGAAATGAAATAACTTTTAATTCCAGGCTCACTAAAAAACGGTATGTTTTCTGGATGAAAGCACTTGGAAGAAATCCTGTGAGTGGAAAACTTTCTACATCAAATGTTGTCTGCAGTAATCATTTTATTGATAATGATTTTAAATATGTTGATGGCAAACGGTTTTTGAAATCAGATGTTGTTCCTCACATCAACATTGGTCCACGTAAGCCACTGAATATTTTAGACTTATCATTATCTAGGTAATTAATATAATATTGATTCTTTTGAGTCACAAAGTTAATCAACTTCATTTCAGTGATAATATAATTAACGAAGAACCAAGTACATCACAAGGCACTCCTAGCACTTTCCGATTTCCAGATGAGGACAAAGAAAATCTGAACTGGCTGGAACAGTAAGTCATAAAAAATTACTCCTTTTTATGTACTTTTCTTTTATATCCTATTTTTTACACAAGCAATAATAATAATTCAAAGTTGTACTACTGCTTTTGTTTTAGAGGTTTACACTTGGATTCTGGTATGTTGAATGTTCAAGAGGTAGTTTCTATATATGGAGATCCAAATGATGAAGTATCCTCTGAAGTCTCCCTAGAAGAAAATTTGGACATTAACAAAAGAGAATTAGAAAATAGTTCCTCTTCTAATGATAACGAAGAATATAGAGACCCCATCAAGAAATTAAGACGAAACATCAAAGTTTTTCATACCTACAGGTGATTCATAAAATATTATTATAGACATAGATTAAAATTGATTTATATTTCAGTGCCTCACCTCTAACTCTTTCGTATAAATTGGAACTGGTTAAAAAATCGAAGAAAACGATATCAAACAAATTAAGGATTACCAAAGAAAGAGTCAGAAGACTATCCAAAAAAGTCACTCACTTGAAACAAATCGTTTTGAATTTGAGGAAGAAAAATTTTATGTCAGATGAGGCTCTTGGTGTATTAGAAAAATCGTATTCTGGAATACCCCTTTCCTTGATGAGGCGTTCTATTAACAGTTTAAAAAATTCTGAGAAAGGAAAAAAAACAATCTAGGGACAAATTTCCTGAAGAATTCAGATGTTTTGCATTAACTTTACAGTTTTACTCCAGTAAAGCATACAATTATGTAAGGAATACATTTAATTTAAGCTTGCCCGCTACAAGCACAATTAGATCTTTGATAAAAAATATCAATTGTGAACCAGGATTCTCAGATTGCTGTTTTACAACATTAAAAAAAATGGTTGAAAAGAACAAGAACAGAGATATGGAAACTGTATGCGCATTAATGCTTGATGAAATGTCTATCAAGAAACAAGTTGAGGTAGTAGGGCATGAAACTTGGGGATATGAAGATGTTGGTACTGGAGTTGAAGATGATGAATTAAAATGGGCTACCGAGGCATTTGTTCTGCTTGTAGTAGCAGTTAATGACCATTGCTTACTTTTTGGTTCATGAGTTAACGGGAGCAGAGAAGGCTAATATTGTGAAATAAGCACTGAAAAAGCTGTATGACACTGGAGTAATAATAACGTCTGTTACATGTGATGGTCCTAGCGCTCATTTTACAATGGCCACAGAATTAGGTGCCCGAGTTAATAATTTTTATGACCTTAAGCTTTACTTTCTTCACCCTATTGATGGACGAAATATTTATATAATATTTGATGCGTGCCATATGATCAAGTTAGTTCGAAATAATTGGTCAACATATCAAGTATTTGTTGATAACCAAGGAAGAAAAATTGATGCTCGTCTCTTGAATAAATTGGATAAAATCCAAGAAAATGAACTTTGCAGATTGGGCAATAAATTTGGAAGACCACACATAAATTGGCGTCAACAGAAAATGAAAGTGAGTTGATACATTTTTTTTTAATATTATAATTATATTTACTTTCAGGTCAATCTTGCTGCACAAATCTTAGCAGTAGTGTAGCTGATGCAATGGAGTTTCTGAAAGATGATATTAAGCATCCAGATTATGCAGATGCAGAGGGTACTATTAACTAAATAAGAGTGTTTGACAGATCGTTTGATTGGTGCAATTCTCGAAACCCTATGGGAAGAGGATACAAAGCACCTCTTAGGAAAAATAATGAGTTATACTGGAGACCAATATTTCATGAGAATATTAAATATATCCAGTTATTAAAAACTCTTGATGGTCAGATACAAATTTAGCCAAGACCACATCGAACTCTTTTTTGGATGCATTAGGTAATAATTTATTAGTTTAATGCATGCATTTAATTGAAGGTAATACATACAATCTGTGTTATACATATTCTTTGTTGTTTCAGATCAAAAAATGGGTGTAATAATAATCCAACGGCACATCAATTTTATTTTACCTACAAGAGACTGGCTCTTCGCCATGATATTAAAGACATTAAGGGAAATTGTTTCTTCGATGGCGAAGTCAGTATTTTGTCAACTTCATCAGATGTCAGCAAGATTTCCAATGGTATATCTATTGACGATATTGGAATAGTTAAAAAATATAATTTAGATATTTCTGATGTTCACGTTTTTGATGATAATATTGAGTATGTTATTCAATTTTTACCATCATTAAGTTTGCTGTCTGAAAATGTTGTTAACTATGTGAGTGGTTTTGTTGTTACAAAACTTAAAAAAACTATAAAGTGTTTCGAATGTTTGAAACATGTTGAAACATTAAATGGAGACATTATCAATGGAAACAACTTCCTGCTATTCTAATAACCTCTGGGGCACCTAAGGGCTATTCTAATAAATCCTCGTTACCCTTCTTATTTTTGTCACTGAGTAATACCTCCTCTCCAATGAAATTCTGTGCAATCCGAGCGGGTAAGGCACATCCAGTCCGACTTCTGAGCAAGGTACGCCTGGGCTTAAAGCGGAATAATCTCCTTGCCAGGATAGGGTTTGTTCTCGGCAATCGGCCCCCTTTTTCCAACGTATGTACACCCTCCCGGGGAAGTACGGGTTGAGGGATAGGGTGATAAATAAAACTTATGGTAAACACCACACAGCGTATGTAACTAAACGTATATAATAGCTATATGAAAAAAAATCAGACCAATCATATATACATTTGTCAAAATACTATACTTATAATAATGCGTGCGTCAAAATTAAATTTACAACTTAACGAAATCTGTCTACGCACTGAAGTAGCAACTATAATATATATAAAATAAACATTAGACGTACCCTGATATAAATCTCTCAACTAGTAATTATAGATATTTATCCGGTTTTCCGGTATACGCCGGAATTACTCACAAAATAATAAATTTCGGATTCCGCGTATAATATTAGTAGGATGGTAAATGAGAAAAGAGAGAGAAAGGAAAAATAGAAAGAAGCCCGAGGGGCCAAGTGCTTTCCTTTTTATATTTTTCTGTCTAGAATTTCCAGTTAGCTGGGTCGCATTCGATTCAGTAAACAAATAAACATAGGCCAATTACCTTGTGACCCCCAAGCGAATTTTTAGTTTACGTGTGCTTTATCACCAACGGCCTTGGAGTATGACGGCATTTAAAGTGGATATTTCCGTAGTGAAACAAGATTCTTATGTTATAACATTACAAAATAGTACAAATTTTTCGGTGTCAGCTTTTATAAGCCCCAAGGTTGTCTATCACCTTGAAATAAATGTGAAATGGAATTTAACCAAAATATGGTTTTCTTTTGTTATATATCAAATGGTCCCTGATTAAAACGGAAAAACCAATTCGCTCTGGCTTAAAACTAAATTCAACTCTGTTATTTCTCGATTGCTCTCGCTCTCCTCTTATCTACCACACGAACCAAATGATACTCTGTGTAAAAAAAAATGAGACAATAATAACGTAAGAAAACTTCTACGATCCTCAAATCAAGCTTTAACATGCCCGTTTAAATCCTTAAATTCTCTAAACCCTCGAGACACGCGGTAAATCTGGTCTTATTCACAAAAATATACGTTATCAGATAAAATAATACTTTTGTTCAAAAACTTACGGTAGAATAACTTCCCTTTTTATATTCTGCAGGAACTGCGTCTGTATCTCTAGCTGGGTCGCTGCCCCGAAAATGCGAAATTTGCCGAGACGTGTTAGGATGATTTAGTGATAGCGTCGAGGGAAATTCCACTGGTTTGTGCTCTGATACTGGGGGACAGACTTCACTGTCAAGGAATCACCAAGTATTCCTATTACGCCCTGACACAACGGAGAAATTTTTACCTCGGGTATCACCAACACTAAAACACTATACTCTCGTACTCGGGGAAAGCCTTTCCCTTCGCGTGTACGACCCGTACTCTCTCGAGTCCTGAGCCGTTCTTCCTTTTTGTTTTTTTCCATCACCCGACTTTGGGTGTGAGATGTTTTTGTTTTTCGAGTTGCAGTTTTTCTTTGTTTTTGAAGCGTGCAGACTTTTTGTTATCGAAATAATGATATTTTTTTAAACAACTTTGTTTTGGTTTGACCCAGTAAATGTTTTATTTTTTTATTCTGTTTTGACTTTGTAAAGATTTTGTTAAACAATATGTGGGTCGTATTCTAGTTTCATATTAATTAAATTAAATTTTGTATTTAGCGAGTGTTCCGAATTTTTGTACAATAATATATTCATGTGTTTTTCGCATTTATTACATTACTTCCCCCTTTGTAAAAGTATTGCGACCTCCCTGGTCCAATACCTTTTTTTTTTTTTTTTTTTTCAAATCCCTGCTTAGGTATGATTACCCTTAATTAAAATGTGGCCTACGGCTTACAATAGTGGCCTGAAATCTTAAAATTAGTGATACATTTTTTTATACATTTTACAACTTTATTTACAATTTCATTCATTACTTTTTGTTTGGCACTGTATTTTGTTTTTATTATTCCTGACCTAGGTCGCGACCGCTTACACTCGCGACACTATTGCTTAGTAGATCGTTCATCTGGCGACTTCTGTCTGTCCAATGCTGTGACCTTGGGTGGCTCGTCTCTTGCTGCGTTATTTGGTCCATCTCTATTGTTTCTTCCTCTGGTTTCCTCGTCTGGTGTGAGTGAATTATCCATGCCGTTAGGGAGTCCCATATGCTGCCTATTAGTGCTATACTGCATCCTAAAGTTTGGTGTATACGTATTCCATTTAGTATGGTGCCTGCTATGTATTTTATGGTTTGGAATGTGAAATATATTCCAATAATTCCACTTATAACTGAACCTAATTCTGTGAACCATGCCCATGTGTGCTTTAGGGTGGATTCTGCTAGGTTCTTGATTTCTTTTGTATCAAATATGTTTGATACGGTGTAGCCTTGACTGTTGGCATTCATTCCCGCTGCTCTGCGAGTAATTATGTTTTCTACTGCTTTTCTCTCTGTCCCGAACGTAAGGGCTCTTTGTGCTGCATTGATTTCTTCTTGCGTGTACAGACCCTTGGCTCCTAGTGGTTGGATGGGGTCGAAATGGAGATTTATTTCTTCTTCTACTTTTATGGTTTTTGGTTGTTTGGCTATTGTGGGATGTGGTGTTAGCCCTATCCATTGATCATCTATGAAATAAAGTGGTGGTATCATGTTATTGCAATCTATCTCTTCTGCGTGGTTTTGTATTATTCTGGTTAGTGGAGCCATAAATTTTGTTTCGTTGTTTACTTTTATTGGTAGTTCGTTGTAACATCTGTTTGTTCGTTTTATCTCGACTGTTACTGGTATGCATTTTATGATATAAAGTACTTCGCCTAATACTCTGCCTATGTGTCCGGGTTCATTTTCCATTAGTTGGCTGACTGCATTAGGTAGTGTGTGTGCCATTAGCAGTCTGTTCTTGAGTATTTCTCTTTTCGTTAAACATCTTCGGTGTATTGTATCTGTGTAAAGCATGTTTACGTCTCGTTTATATGCTTGTTCAACATAGAGTAGTTTGCTATTTACGTAGTTCATTAAATCTACGTTTTGTGTTAAAATTGGCACAGTCGGTTGTAACTTTTGTGTGTTTCGAAGTATTATGACAATTCGTGGGTGCTCTGTTTGCCATACTTCTATTCCACATAGTATGTTTCTTTTCTGTAATGTTAGTGCGAATACTTTGTCTTTTTCTTCGATTACTATTAGCTCTTCTAATGTTCTTGTGTTTGTGATTTTGTTGCCTATGCCTTTGTATAATTGACTCAGATGGTCTTCGCATGTTGTTGGCTCATAACTGGACCAAGTGGATTCTCCTACCGTGGAGTCGAAGCAGTAACCATTCGTGAATTTGCAAGTTATTTCTCCTTGTAGGTGGATCTCGTTTGTTTCCAGCGTTACTCTAGCTAGATAATCTTTGATTGTTATTTTGGCTGTTGCTATTATCACTACGTCGTTCCAACTTCTGCCGTTTTCTTGGTATGTGATACCTTTACATGTTCCCATATTGTCTAGTGTGCCGCCTATGTTGATTGACGCTGTTGTAGTCCCATTCATTAATATGTTGTCTATTGTTTGTTGGTATAATTTTATTATTTTGTATCTGTGGGTATTTCTGCATTCTTCTGCTCCTAGTTTATAGATGTAGGTTGATAGTCCTCCGTTGACGACTGACGTGTGGCTGTGCATCCCGCAGTAGAACATGAATTTTGTTACTTCTATTACGCATGACCATACTTTTTGCATTTTTATTTCGTTTCGTTGAATCACTTGTATGTCCGTTTTTTCACTCGCGTACGTTTTTTCTGGTTCCGGACACTTTTGAACGTCTTTTAACGATATCACTGTGATATTTGTGTTGGGGTGCGAACACTCATACGCGATTAACCCAACTGTTATATGTAGCCCGCACATGACGATTGACACCCAGGTCAGGATGATACTTTGTCGTGCCATTAGATTTGGTTTTCTTCTCCTACAATTTATAAAATGTACAATTGTTAATACAACTCATATTTCTACAAATTCTTTGTTACAAACATTTTAGATTTTTTTTTTACATTACGTATTTGCCTACAGTTTATGTCATTTTTGTATGACATTTCCTCATTTGACCGATCTTTACACTTCTTTAGGACTGTCAAATGAGATCTACTCTCTGGAGAGAAGAGAAAAAAAATTCATTAGTTATGACCCAGTGAGCTTGTTTCCCTATTATTTATTTCTATTTTCAAATACTTTTGTATTCCCCTTGTATAATTTAACATTGAATTTCTTCTAAATACCCTACATCAGCTTTTGCAAGTGGTGCATTTTATTTAATTGTTCACCTTGCTTTTTGTTTTGACGTTGTGTTACGGTTAGTAACATAATTAGTTTAATATTTTCCGTAATTATTCTACTTAGTAGACATTATAATACCATGCTTATGAATACAATTCTGAAGTATAAAAGAAATTTGAACTTATATATCTAATTTGATTTCGACTTTTTGAAATGCTATTTCGTTTCTGTGTATGTCGTCTTATCCCCTAAACCTATCGTAGATTTTTTTTCTTTTGTATATATATTTTATCTTTGCCCTATTTGATTACTTTCTCACAAGGTACTATTTGTTAGTCCCTAGTAGCTTATGGATTTTTTTTTCCATTAATCTGTTATGATTCTTAACTTACTTGATTATTCCTATTTACTCGCTTATCCCTATTTCTTCACTTTGAATTAACCTATAATTGAACCCGTTAATCTGTATGAATTAATAATATAAACTGATATATACTTGTATGATAAATAGTTATTTCTTAGCTCATCGCTATCCATCTAGTACTTATTTTGGTCTTGTTATTTTTATGGTTATTCGTCTGTCTTGGTAATTTGTAGTAGCCCGTCTGTTTCAGTCCGGTCTTTTTTGTTAATTTCCTTTCGGCGTTAAATGTTTTTGTGTAACTGGGTGCACTTTGTATCCTGTTTCTCACTTTGGCAGAGCGTCTTATCTCCGGTGGTGGTCGTAGTGAAACGTGTGGTCTCTGTTCTGTTTTATTCCCTTTATGTTTGCCTTGAGCTGATGGTTTGGATTTTGGTGGTTGTGGATTCTCGTTCATTGACCAAAATGGTAGTGCTGCTACCTTTTCTGGAACTACTTCGTTTTCTTCTTGCTCGTGTATTTCTTCTACCTCTTCTATACTTTCCGAGTCATCTATATCTTGTAGTATCTTATGTTCCTTGTCCTCTATGTTTCCGTGGTATGTTTTTAATCTGTTGATGTGTACTATTTGTGCCTTCTTCCCTTTTTGTGACAAGATTTGGTATGTAACCGGTCCTACCTTTTCTTTTACTTCAAACGGTCCTGTCCATTGGTTCTGTAACTTCTTTGATTTACCTACTTTTGTGCTTACGTCGAGTAGATATACTAAATCTCCTGGTGTGAATTCTCTTAGTGCCGTTTTTTCGTTATATCTGGCTATCCTTTCTTCTTTTGCTTTCTCCGTGTTTTTTAATGCTGTCTTGTATACTTGACTTAATCTAGCTTCTAATTCTGACACATAATTGTTGTCGGTGTCGTATTTGATTCTCTTCGGGGTTATGAATTTTTCAAATGGTAATGTTTGGTCTCTTCCGTGTAGTAGGAAATATGGGCTGTATCCTGTTGAAGTGTGTACGCTTCCTCTGTATGCCATTAGTACGTAGGGTATCCATTTGTCCCAATCTCTTTGATCTGGTGCTATGTAGTGTGCTAACATGTCTTTCAGCACTCTGTGTAATCTTTCTATTTGACCGTTTGTCGTGGGCGCGTAACTTGCCGTGTGTAGTCTTTTTATGTTCAATAGTTTGCATGTTTCTTGCATTAATTCCGACATGAAGTTTGTTCCTCTGTTTGTTAATAATTTCTGGGGTGTTCCGTGTCTTGCTATTATTTGCTCTACGAATGCTTTAGCTACTGTATCTGCTTTCTGATTTGGTAACGGAATTGCTTCACAGTATTTGGTAAAGTGGTCTTGAAATGTTAGCAGGTATTTGTTCCCTTCGTTTGATGTTGGTAGAGGGCCCACTATATCCATAGAGGTTATCTCCCATGGTTCCGTGACTTTTGTAAATCTTTGCAATGGAGCTTTCTTGAAGTGAGGTGACGTATTTCGTCTGTTGCATGCGTCGCATGGTTTGCAGTAGTTTATTACGTCTGCTCTCATCGTTGGCCAGAAGCAACGCCTCTTTATTGCCACTAATGTTTTCTGTTGTCCTTGATGGCAATATATCGGCGAGTCGTGAAAGTCTTCTATCACTTTGGTGATGTAGCTTCTCGGTATTACCAGTTGATCTCTATGTTCTTCCTGTTCTTGTCTATATAGAATCCCCTCCTTGTCGATGTAGTATCTTCTTTTTGTCTCGTCATCCTTTTCCATTTGTTGTATTGTGCTGTTGCAGAATTCGTCTCGTTTCTGTGCTATTTTCAGCCTGTCTTTGTCCCATATTGGTTCCCAATCTTCTTCTGTTTCTATTGCGTAGATTTTCCTTGTTTCCCCTGTATTGTCTGGTCGTAAAACGATTATTTTGGTGGGTGTTCCGTAAAATGTAAATTGGATCATTTTAGTAATTTCGTTCCAACATAGTCCTGGAATTTGTTCTATGCTTGCGATGAAGGTTATGCTCTCCTCTTTGTTTTCTTCGCATAGTGTCCTTAGCTGTTGTATAATGTTCCACATAATTTCGTAAGATGTTTCCTCCTTTGCCGTTGTTCTGTTTACCCCTATGTAGAATTTTGTGTCGATCGTGTCCCATTCTCTAATTTCTTCTATTCGATTCTGTGTGACGTCTGGTAAATTATATGTGGTTTCAATTTCTTTTATTAGTGGATCTTGGTTTGGTTTGTTTTTGGCTGTAAATAGTACTATTGATTGTTCCTCGTGTATAGCTACTAATTTTCCGTCTTTCTCTAGTATTTTGTCTTTTGTTGGTACTTCGTTTTCCGTTATGTATTTTAAGTAATCTTCGTATGATGTTTCAACGTAGTTGCACGTTTTGTCGTACATTCTGCTTAGTGCGTCTGCGTTTCCGTGTTTCCTTTCTACTCTGTGGATTACTTCGAAATTGTATTCTGCTAAGGTTAAGGCCCATCGTGTTAGTCTTGAATTTGGATCTTTCAGTGTAAGTACCCATTTTAATGCTCTGTGATCTGTGATGATTGTGAATTTTGTCCCGTAGATGTAGCATCTGAATGTTTTAATGCCGAAAATCACTCCTAGCAGTTCTTTTTCAGTCGTTGAATAGTTTGTTTCTGCTCTGCTTAGTGTCCTACTTGCATACGCTATTGGTCTTTCTCTACCGTCCCTTATTTGACTTAATATTGCTCCTACACCTATGTTCGATGCATCTGTCGATAATATGAATGGTTTCGAGAAGTCTGGGAAGATTAGAACTTTGTCTGACGTTAGTGATTCTTTTAGTTGGTCCATTGCCTTAATTACTTCCTCTGTTATTTTGAATGGTGTGTCTTTTTTGGTTAGATTTACTAATGGTGCTGCTAGTTCGGTTATGTTTGGTATGAATCGTCTGTACCAATTTACTATTCCTAAGAAACCTCTTACTCCTTTTACGTTCTTTGGTAGGGGATATTTGTGTACCGCCTCCAATTTTTGTGGATCTGGAGCTACTCCTTCTTGTGAAATGATATGTCCTAAATATTTCACTTTCTTTAACATAAAATTGCATTTCTTTGGTTTCAGTTTAATGTTTGCCTCTGTTAATCTATTGAATACTTCTTCTAATTTTTGTAAGTGGTCCTTTTTCCCTGTGTAGTTAAATATTATTATGTCATCCAAGTAAACCATGCATTTTATTCCCGTTAATCCTCTTAAAGTTGCGTTCATGAATCTTTGGAATGTTGCTGGGGCATTCACCAATCCGAATGGCATTTTGGTGTATTCGTAGTGCCCTTGATATGTGCTAAATCCCGTTAGTGGAATATCTTCTTCGTTCATATCTACTTGGTGGTAAGCTTCTGCTACATCAATTACTGAGAACAGTGTTTCTCCTCCTGCTTTGTAGCCTTGTAGTAGATCTGATATGTTTGGTAACGGATAATATTCTTTTTTTGTTACCGCATTTAGTCCTCTGTAGTCTATGCACATTCTCACTTTTTCTTCTCCTTCTGGAGTTTGTTTTACCACTAGTACGACTGGCGCTGACCATGGGCTGGATGATGTCCTGATTACTTTGGCTTCTAGTAGCCTGTCTATTTCTTTTTGTAGCACTTCTCTTTGATAGTATGGGATCCTGTATGGCGCTTTGCATATTGGTTGGCTGCCCGTTTCTATGGTTATATGGTGCTTCACTTTTGTGGTGCTTGTTATTATTTCATCGTCGTCCGTGAATAAGTGATGGTACTTTTGTATTAACTTTATTAATTCTTCCTTATACTTTGTATCTATATGTCCTAGTTCAAATTTTTTTCTGATCCATACATCTGTTTTGGTGTCAAACTTCCTGATCGTGTCCTGTATTTTCGTTTGTGGCACTGTGTCCTCTGTACATTCGTATGCTTTTCCTAGTTTAGTTCCTTTTGTTAGACATATTTCTTGTGCTGACGTGTTTATTATCCTGATAGGAATCTTTTTTCCGGTGTTTGCTATGCTGTTTGCTAGTCTTATTGCCTGTTGTCCTTTTTGTTGTGTTTCGCATGCAATAGTATTTCCTCTTATCGTATGTTTTAGCGTCCCAATTGTGTGAACTTCGGTTAGTGCTGGTATAGTTATGCTATTTTCTATGTACACATCTGTAGAATTTCTATTAGTTATTGTTTCTTTTAATTCTTCGTTCTTTTCTTCTGTTTTTGATTCCACTCTATCCTTTTTTCGTTCTGTGTTTTGTTGTCCTTCTTCATTATTTTTTATTTCCTGACTTATGTTTTTCTTTCGATTAATTTCTTCGTTCCACTCTGTATAGTTCTCTATATTGGTCTCTGTTGTCGTTTTGTTTTTGTTTGTTTGTTTACACTGCGTTTGATATCTCTGCTCTTGCTGTTGACTTTCCGTTTTTTTCTCGATTTTTTTCTGTTCTGGGTCCTTCCTTTTGTACATTGTTTTCACCATTCCTAGCCATTGTTGCCACTTGTTCGCTTCTGTAGTTTCTGTTTTTTTCTTTATTGTTGCCACTTGTTCATTTGCTTCGGTGATTTCACCGTTATCTATAGTGTTTTCCACTTGTTTTGCGTTTATTAACGGTATTCTTCTTTCCCATATTTCTAATGAAGGTTCTCCTTTATATGATATGATTGCTTTTTGTTCTTCTAGAAAATCTCTTCCTAAAAGAACTGGTATTTCTCCCATTATTTCGTCTTCTGCTGCAATGGCTTTTGCGTAAATGTTGTAATTCATCCCATTTGCGCTTATTGCTAGTTTCGTTGATCCATACAATTGTATTGTGTGTCCTGTTATCCTTTTCAGAGTTAATTCCTCTATAATTCTTGTGTCTAATTCCCAATCTGCGATTATTGACCGGTTTACCAATGAGTACGCTCCACCTGTGTCTATCATGCAGGGTCTGTTTATGCCATTTACTCTTAGCATTACTATGTATGGGGCGTCCTCGTTTGTTTCCGACATTGATTCGTTGTGATACATTGTTTCTCCTATTTCTTTGTTTGTTATCCTTGGATTATAATCATTCCTATTTTTCCGGTTTGGTTCTTTCCATTGTGGTTTGTTTAAATCTGTTTCCCCTGTTAAATTCACTCGGCCACTGGTCCGGGGACTAACTGTGGTCCTTACTAGTTTAAATGTTTCGTCCATTCTTTCTTACTCGTGTGTCCTCTTTCTGCAGAGTGACCCCTTGTATCCTCGTTCGTTTTGTGTCTACTTCTCTCGTAGTTCCCAAAATTATTTTGTTGCGACCTTCTTTGAATTTCTTGTTTATGATATTCTTCCTTTTGGTTGCTGTGTCTACCATATTCTCTATGGTTTCTTTGTTGTGTTTCTTGGTTCTCTCTGTGATACCTCGTCTTGTCCGCTTTCCATTGATTTGCCTTTCCGTCGTTGTGCCTCTCGTACTTCGCGGTTGTTTTATTCTGGTTGTTCGCCTCGTCGAACATTCTCTTTCTACATTCTTTTAGCCAATGTCCTTGCTTTCCACAGTAATAACATGTCATTGTTTGTTCGTTCCCTTTTCCTCTACAATTTGATGCCCAATGTCCTTGTTTTTTACAATTTTGGCATCTTATTTCCCTTTTTGTTTCTTCTGCTTCCTTCGTCCTGCAATTTGCCATCCAATGTCCTTGTTTGCCACAGAATAAACATTTTGCGTTCTGCCTACATTCTTCCGTAGTGTGATTTGACCTGCCGCATGTTGTGCACCTCAGTTGTCCTCTCGTAAATGCGACTTTCTGGCTACTGTTCCTGCCGCTTGTCATGGTTACCGCCGTTTCTTGACAATTAACTATTTCTTCTGCTTCTTCTAGTGTCATGTCGTCTTTGTGTAGAATGTAAAAACCTACCTCCCTTAATAAATCTTTTCTCAACCCTACTTTGAATTGGTTTATTAATACCGAATTATGTTTTTTTTGTATGTTTGGTATTTGTTCCCTGCTTGCGCCCTTTATATCCTCTTCTAGTATCTTGTTCCCGATTAATTTCAGTCTGGTGCAGAACGACGCCACATCCTCATCGTGTCTTTGATAGCATTGCATCAATTGCATCCACCAATCTGCTATTGATTTTTTTGGTACAAATTTCCGTAGTAATTTTTCTCTGAATTCTGAGTATGATACCGTGTCTAACCTAGGATCCGCCTTGAAAAAATCGTATGCCGATCCCGCAAGTTTAAATTTCAATAATGTTAAAGTTTCCGATTCCGTCCATCCGTCTAGTTTAGCCCTTAGTTCTAGTTTCTCAATATATTTAGCTGCATCTCGACCTGTGAAATCTGTTAACGTCGCCGCTATCACCCCCAATGGTTGCGCCTGTGCTACCCTCAATATGGGTGGCATGTTGCTTGCGTCTCCCATTGTGTCTGAAGTCCCTTGACCGCCTGTACCTAACCTATTTTGTGAGTCGAGCGGCATCTTGTTGGTTTAGTTATATTTTGTCTTTATTAAATGAACAATTTTTCAATGTTTACCTATATTACACCTACCTTTCTGGCTTCTACGACGCCTGAAATGGATAGTTTTTGGTGCACGGGTAGGATTCTTAGGGATGGGTTAACTTCCCCCTTTGTAAAATTTTAATTTACCTCGTTTCACCGACTGTGGTTTATTCTAGCGAACCCCAAACGAGAAGAAAAAAAAATAGATACAATGGAACACTTATGAGACGACGTAGTAGACCACGACTAATTTGATTCAACCTTCTATTTGCCTGCTGCTTGACGACTAACGTACCTGATGTTAGCTGAGCTGATGGTGGGATAGTATGGCTTATTCTCGATTTTTCCTAGCCTTTTCCCTCCTGTATGCCTTGTTTACTGCCTTTCGCAGCCTCCGGTTACAGACCGTACAGCTTCACCGTTCCCTGTATTCTCTTGTGCTGTAGCAAGATTGGCATATAATCTTGGCCTGACAGGAATCCCTTGCGTGAAGATTTATCGTCCCTGCTGACCTACAACCCTTTATTGGAAGACCGCTACGAAGACTAAGTAGTTAATCCTGTCCTTGGAACCGCTGTGAAGATACTTTATCAACTCTATGCCGGGAAAACTCTATGAAAATAAATTTACACAACCCTATATCGGGAAACCGCTTTGAAACCAAGTTTAAACAACCCTATATCGGGAAACCGCTTTGAAACCAAGTTTAAACAACCCTATATCGGGAAACCGCTGTCACCATTCTAATAACAAAACTTAATAATCGCTAGATGTTATTTTTTTTAACATGTAAATGTAATAACTCTAGACCATATTTGTACAATCTTATGGTGAAGCAGAAATCAACTCAGTCGATGATTGCTGAGTAGGATTATTTTTCGACCTTGACTGGTCTAGATCCAGTGTGATTTGCAGGAGCTGTGCTACCCGTTTGGCAGGGTGTGATTTTTCATCACGCACACTGATCTTGGTCTAGTGTAAGCTATGTTTTGCGCAATTACTAGACCCTGGTTAGAAAAACTCCGTTGTCAATACTTAGTTGGCCGAAGTATTCCACTTTACGCCGTTTGGCATGTTCACCTCAGATCGGTATTACGCCTTTCATCTGATGTATGGATTTTTTCTCGACCTTCTCTGGTCTAGATCCAGTGTGTTCTGCGCCCGCAGTGACACCTCGTGTAGGTTGTGGCTCTTCACCACGCACACTGGTCTTGATCTAGCGGAAGCTATGGTCCCGTAGGCTCTATGTTGCGCTATACTAGATCCTGGTTGCGACCATCGATTTTTCTCCCTCCTAGGTAGGGTAGCTGAACCGCTTGTCACCGCTCGTGGGGTGTGGTTCCAGACAACCGGATATACCTCTCGGAGAGAAATGGTTTTGGACAACCGCTGTCACCTTCCCTGGGTGAGGTTGTTCCAATAGGGGATGGTACGCGAACCGCTGTCACCATTCTAATAACCCTTCTTATTTTTGTCACTGAGTAATACCTCCTCTCCAATGAAATTCTGTGCAATCCGAGCGGGTAAGGCACATCCAGTCCGACTTCTGAGCTAGGTACGCCTGGGCTTAAAGCGGAATAATCTCCTTGCCAGGATAGGGTTTGTTCTCGGCAATCGGCCCCCTTTTTCCAACGTATGTACACCCTCCCGGGGAAGTACGGGTTGAGGGATAGGGTGATAAATAAAACTTATGGTAAACACCACACAGCGTATGTAACTAAACGTATATAATAGCTATATGAAAAAAAATCATACCAATCATATATACATTTGTCAAAATACTATACTTATAATAATGCGTGCGTCAAAATTAAATTTACAACTTAACGAAATCTGTCTACGCACTGAAGTAGCAACTATAATATATATAAAATAAACATTAGACGTACCCTGATATAAATCTCTCAACTAGTAATTATAGATATTTATCCGGTTTTTCGGTATACGCCGGAATTACTCACAAAATAATAAATTTCGGATTCCGCGTATAATATTAGTAGGATGGTAAATGAGAAAAGAGAGAGAAAGGAAAAATAGAAAGAAGCCCGAGGGGCCAAGTGCTTTCCTTTTTATATTTTTCTGTCTAGAATTTCCAGTTAGCTGGGTCGCATTCGATTCAGTAAACAAATAAACATAGGCCAATTACCTTGTGACCCCCAAGCGAATTTTTAGTTTACGTGTGCTTTATCACCAACGGCCTTGGAGTATGACGGCATTTAAAGTGGATATTTCCGTAGTGGAACAAGATTCTTATGTTATAACATTACAAAATAGTACAAATTTTTCGGTGTCAGCTTTTATAAGCCCCAAGGTTGTCTATCACCTTGAAATAAATGTGAAATGGAATTTAACCAAAATATGGTTTTCTTTTGTTATATATCAAATGGTCCCTGATTAAAACGGAAAAACCAATTCGCTCTGGCTTAAAACTAAATTCAACTCTGTTATTTCTCGATTGCTCTCGCTCTCCTCTTATCTACCACACGAACCAAATGATACTCTGTGTAAAAAAATGAGACAATAATAACGTAAGAAAACTTCTACGATCCTCAAATCAAGCTTTAACATGCCCGTTTAAATCCTTAAATTCTCTAAACCCTCGAGACACGCGGTAAATCTGGTCTCATTCACAAAAATATACGTTATCAAATAAAATAATACTTTTGTTCAAAAACTTACGGTAGAATAACTTCCCTTTTTATATTCTGCAGGAACTGCGTCTGTATCTCTAGCTGGGTCGCTGCCCCGAAAATGCGAAATTTGCCGAGACGTGTTAGGATGATTTAGTGATAGCGTCGAGGGAAATTCCACCGGTTTGTGCTCTGATACTGGGGGACAGACTTCACTGTCAAGGAATCACCAAGTATTCCTATTACGCCCTGACACAACGGAGAAATTTTTACCTCGGGTATCACCAACACTAAAACACTATACTCTCGTACTCGGGGAAAGCCTTTCCCTTCGCGTGTACGACCCGTACTCTCTCGAGTCCTGAGCCGTTCTTCCTTTTTGTTTTTTTCCATCACCCGACTTTGGGTGTGAGATGTTTTTGTTTTTCGAGTTGCAGTTTTTCTTTGTTTTTGAAGCGTGCAGACTTTTTGTTATCGAAATAATGATATTTTTTTAAACAACTTTGTTTTGGTTTGACCCAGTAAATGTTTTATTTTTTTATTCTGTTTTGACTTTGTAAAGATTTTGTTAAACAATATGTGGGTCGTATTCTAGTTTCATATTAATTAAATTAAATTTTGTATTTACCGAGTGTTCCGAATTTTTGTACAATAATATATTCATGTGTTTTTCGCATTTATTACACTATTAAACCGCAAAAATAGAGGTGACGTTGTTAAACCATCATATAATATTGTAAAAATATGTATGTTCTGCGAAAGGAAAATTTGACAAATTTTACTTATTACTAATAATTCGATTCCGAGAGTAAACAAATTTTTATTAGTTTATATCAATGAAACGATAAAACGATTATTAGATCAAAAAGCTTTCAAAATTTTAGATGATCATTTGCTAGATCAGTCTATGTTTGATAATCATAGATTGAAATTGATGAAATCAGTTGTTGAAATTTATTTCAAAATAAGATTCTTCTACATTGGCAAGAGGCAAACTGAAGAAATGGAAGGTACTCTGAGTAGAAAAAAACTTAGTAAAATAATTTTATTTTCAAATCAATGAATTGTAAAGATATTTATGTTGTTATTCGTTCTATTGAAAAATTGATATTATCCGTGGTATTTTATTCTCAATAACATTTTGACTTTTATTTTCGATAAAAATTAAACAAATCAATTTTAAAAATATAATCAATCAAAAACTGCTAATATAAAAAAACTATTTTCATGTTAAACAGTAAAATGAAAGGAGTTACATTAGAATTAGAAATACTAACTACCAATCCTCTGTTAACGGAAATAAAAAAAAAATCTAGCTAAAGTACAATATGGACTATAGACCGAAAAAGCTATGACGTCTTAAACATAGCCCGCTGACAGTTACTGAGGGAAAACATATTTATTTACGTTTATTTTAAGTTTGTAATATGCTCAAACATGGCTATTTTTTGATTTGTCTAGCATTGCGGAGCAGATTTGTAATGAAATTAAAGTATTAAAGAAATGTGGAGACAGTTTAAACAGTGGATATATCGTAGATATAGAGTATATGATGGAAATTCAGTAGCGAAGCAATAAGGCATAATTACTTGATAGTCACTGCAGTGTCACTTTACAAATGAAAAAACGAATAAACTTCTAAAATATTACAATGGTCAAGACAAGACATAAGTTAAATAATTGATTTATTTTCCCTCAGTAACTGTCAGCGGCCATGTTCTGACCACAATTCACCCACCTGACGTCACACTTTTTCGGTCTATAGATTAGTTATAAAGTAAACCAAGGCCGGTCCTGTAATGTCACTTCAAAAATCGTTTACTACGCATGATCGCTGCTCTCTGATCACATGATATGCGCGAACTCAATCTTACGTAGAAATGAAATACATTGACATTCCATTTGTTTTTAGTTCAGTGGTCGAGACACGTAAATTTCAATAAAAAGAATGTGCCTGTTCAGACGATTCGACCATACGTCACAGTCGGAAAAATATCCGTATACGGTCAAATTTACATTCGATTGTGTCACTGCAAACCGTATGCTGTGATGCGATAAAAAATTCGAATCGAACGTCAGTGGAGCTTGTATATAGATACGCTTCTTCACACGATTCGAGTTTTATCGAACAGAAAAGAAGCGTGTGGTACAGAGGAGTGGGAACTGTTTATTTCTGTAGTACACACACTGTAATAAGTGTTATATAGTTCACTTTGCTATTATGTTATTTGTTTATTGTCGCTGTCAAGTTGAAAGTTGATTAAAGCCTCAATTCAGTTTAGGTTTATTATTATTATTATTACAATCCTGTTTCAGTTACGACATCATTTATAGACCTGGAATAGAAAATACAGTAGCTGATATTTATTCAAGAATAACTTCAGGTATATCAAGAGAACAAAGTGATAAAAATTTATATAACTTACGTACCTCCTTATGTCATCCCGGAGTGACTCGGTTGTATCATTGGATTCGATGTAAAATTCTACCTTTTTCCTTGAATGATATTCGAAAAATTACCGCATTGTGTCCAGTTTGCGCCGAAATCAAGCCAAGATTTCATAAAAGCCAGGGAACTCTAATAAAATCGACATCTCCATTTGAGAGGCTCAACATTGATTTTAAACTCACCATCAACAACTAACAACAAGTATATTTTAACTGTTCTTGATGAATATTCACGATTCTCTTTTGCTTTTGCATGTCCAGATACAACTTCCGCAACCGTCATCTGGTGCTTGAAACAACTTTTTGCAATCTTTGGAATGCCTACGTATATACATTCTGACCAAGGAACCTTGCTGATATCCCATGAGATGAAAGAATATTTGCAAACGGTATTGCTTCAAGTCGTATAACTGCGTATAATCCTCAAGGAAATGGACAATGCGAGAAATATAATGGTATGATAACCTAACCATTCAGTTGGCACTGAAATCTAAGAACCTGAAGATAGATAAATGGGACTCAGTTTTGCAAGAAGCTCTGCATTGAATAAGGTCCCTTCTATGTACGGCAACTAATTGTTCTCCTCATGAGAGAATGTTCATTCATCCACGAAGATCACAAAATGGATTATCAATTCCAACATGACTATCTACTCCTGGCACTGTATTCTTAAGAAGGCACGTTAGAGCGAATAAATACGAACCTTCAGTGGAAGAAGTGGAACTGGTCGAAGTAAATCCAGATTATGCTCACGTACGGTTTTCTAATGGTAGAGAAACTACTGTTTCAACTCGACATCTGGCACCTCGAGGAAATACAGCATTGCCGAAGGAAACTAGTACAAATCTTGATCAAGAAAATTTGGGTTCAGGTTCAACTGATGGTTCGGTGATATTAGAGAAAGGTTCAGACAAGGAAGAAAGTAATCCCAATGTTCAATTTCATCAAGTGAAATATATTTTGCCTCGTCGTTCAGAACGAAATAGAAACCCTCCAAACCATTTTGAAGATTTTAAAAGAAACTGTAGATGGGAAGAATGTTATCTAGTTCACTTTGCTATTATGTTATTTGTTTATTATCACTGTCAAGTTGAAAGTTGATTAAAGCCTCAATTCAGTTTAGGTTTATTATTACAATAGGTAAATACACAATGGATATTAAAGTGGACGTGGAACTGTTGATAAGTTTAATAGAAGTGAGACCATTCTTATGGGATAAAACTTTTGATGACTACAAAAATAAAACTTTAAAAGTAGCGGCATGGAGAGAAATATGTGTGCTGTTATTTTAAAATTTCGAGGAAATGGAGCAGAAAGAACGATAAAAGACTGGTGAGTATTATATAAATTTGTTTTATACAAAAAAATAACTTATTCACCTACGACTTCATCTTGTCAGTAAACGGCACCAGCATCTGTTCTGCGATTCGCAGCAAGTCCTCCGCGTACATTGTGCGAAGCTGTGACATTCGGCAAGTCCAATCCGGTCACATCGGAATGTTCAAAATTGTATCCATCTCTTTTTCTAACAAAATTGTGTAACACCGTGCAGACTTTTACTATGCTAATTGCCGTTGCTTCTTGAACATCTAAAGGTCGGTGGAATATTCGCCATTTATTTGACAACATGCCAATCGCGCACTCAACATATCGTCTTGCTCGTGTTAATCGATAGTTGAATATGCGTTATTTTTTATCTAAATGTGTTCCACCAAAAGGACGTAAGAAATTGTCATTAAGACCAAAACCTTCATCACCAATAAACACAAAATGTACATTTATTTGCGATTGTTCGTGAATAGGCAAAGGGTCAGGTATATTGAACGTGCCCTGCGTGCGTTTCTTCCAAACTGTCGATGCTTGAAAAATAGAAGAATCGTAATTTTTTCATATGATCCCACATTCACGTATAGAAAACGATATTCGGAATCGACAATTGCTAGTAGTACCAGAGAGAAATAGTCTTTGTAGTAAAAATACATAGAAGTACAGTTATTGGGCTTTTTGAGTCGAATGTGTTTACCGTCAACGGCACCTAAGCAATGAGGGAAATTAGCTGTTCTCCAAAATCGGTCCACTATGGCGTTCCATTTCTGTGGAGAATTTGGGAGTTCCATAAACTCAGCAGACATATTATTCCATATACTTTGAGTAACTTCTATCACTATATTGCTAATTGTGGAAACTCCAACTCTGAAGGAGTAATAAAGGTCTTTATAAGAGTATCAGCATGCTAAATACCTTAAAACTAAGTAATATTTTATTGTTGCAGGGCAATTGCTGGTAAAGAAATGGACACATATTCGAGATGCGTTGACAAAATCTTTGATAAAACTCAAGAACGAAAAAAATCTGGTTCTGCTGCTAAGAAGCCAAAGGTCTATTTGCACCATGAACAAATGTCATTCTTAAAGAAAGTTACAGATATGACTGCTGTTCATGAAAGCACCAAAAAATCTGACGATGACGACACTACAAAATATGATAATAATTACGAACCGCACAATACTAAAGATGCTGCGAGTAACCAGGAAGATAAAACACAGTCTACTTCAGCACCTACTAAAAATAGAAAAAGGAACCTCAATGCACTCGATTCAGCAATGTTCAAGTTATTGGAACATCGAATGGCTGCTTCCAACATTGTACTACAAAAAAAAGACGAGAATCATGACAGTGTTTTCAAATGAAACTCAAGGTCTCTAGTTAATTCCACAATATAATACAAGTTATTGAAAATTCTAAAAAATTGACAATTGTTTCGATAAATCAATATCATCGTCAGAATGACAGAAGTTACATTTCATTTTATGCCTACCTGATGTTTAGTAGTTATATTTGGCTAGACCAAGAAGTAACCTAACTTGTGATTGGCTTAATATATGTTTATAGAAAAAAGAAGATGTGATATTACAAATATTGAAGCTTAGATATTATTAGCCCTATGGTGATATCCTGGATATCATTTTTCCAATTAAGATCAGTATAACTGTGTAATGATATAGAAAACTAGGAAAACTATATCTGCTGATCTTTACAATTATCACTTAAGAAGACAGTTTATTAGTGGAGAATTCCCTAGATTTAACTGTTCATTCACAACTTCATATTGTGGGTTTCTTAAATGTCTTCTAATTTCCAGTTCTTCAAGGAAATCCAGTTCTTGTTTCTTTTCACAAATATGCAGTACTTCTAGTTTTGTGTTAGGTGTCAATGAATGATTGGTGTCAAGTAGATGTTTTGCGTAGTAGGATTTATCTGGTTGTTTTAATCTGTATGCTCGTAAGTGCTCATTGTATCGTATTTCAAAATTCCTAAGGGTCTGACCCAAATAGACAGCATTACATTCTGGACATTTGAGTTTATATATACCTGACTTCTTTAATAGTGGTATTTTTGTTTTTACATTTAACAATTTTGTACTAACGTTACTTTATGTTTTAAAAGAAATTGTTGTAATCATTGCTGAAGTTATTATCTTTGAAATATTATTAGAAATATTTCCTGCATATGTGATGGTTTTATAAGTTTTAATTTCATCAGCTTGTTTAGGATATATTCGTTGTAATGCCACTTTTTCCTCTTTTTTATTAATTAGCTTATTTATCATATCTAATGGATAACCGTTAGATGTTGCTATTTGTCTAATTGTATTAATCTCTCTATCAAAATTACATTTGTTCATAGGAACTGAAAAAGCTCTATGTATCATTGAATTATATGCTGCTAGTCTGTGTGACACAGGGTGGTTAGAATTGAATGGAATTGTTACATCAGTTTGTGTTGGTTTTCGGTAAATTGAATAATTAAGTACATTATTCACTCTTTGAATTTTTAAATCAAAAAAATTGATTGAGCTATTTTCTCTAATTTCTAAAGTAAATTTAATTTTCGGGTGTAAATTATTGATGTGGTTGAAAAATACATCTAATTGTCGTTCACTACCCATAAAATAAGCTAATATGTCATCTACATATCTATACCAAAATAAAATATTTTTCGAAATATTACTTTCAAAGATCTTTCTTTCTAAATTGTACATAAACATGTTTGCTAAAATAGGTGATATAGGGCTTCCCATTGGTAAACCTTCATTTTGAATATATATCTTATTGTCAAAAGTGAAATAATTCTGATTAATGCATACATCAAATAAATTGAGTATATCTGATATTATTCCTGGATTAATATTTTTATCTTCTAGTAATTTTCTTACAAGTATTAGACATTCTTTAGGAGGAATTTTAGTAAACATGTTAGTTACATCGAACGATATGAGTTTATAGTTATCTTGTAAGTGGATTGCTTTCAACTTTTTGATTAGTTCTATTGAATTTCTAATTGAGTACTGAGATTCATATCCGTAAGTATTGAGTATATTGTTGAGCTTCTTTGCCAATATATTATTAGGAGCATTAACATAAGAGACTACAGGTCTAATTGGTTTCGTTATTTTATGTAATTTAACTGTTCCATATAATTGTGGACAATGAGGATTCTTATGTATGATAGACCTCTTTTCGTAATCACTTAAAAGATAATTTGAATTATTAACAATATCCCTTACATTATTAGAAAACTTCTTTGTTGGGTCTGCTTTAAGAACTTTTACATCGCTGGATTCTATAAAGTTATATACTTTGGAATTGTAATTTTCAGTCGTCAAAATGACAGTAGCGTTCCCCTTATCAGATTTTGTAACTGTTAGGTTATTATTCTCAATCTTCTTTTTTATTGCGTTTAAAACTGAAATGTCATTTTTTGTTTGACGTTTAACTTTTGAAGGTTCAATATTTTTGATTAAATTGGCAATTTTTAATTTCTCATAAAGAAAATTATTTGAATTAGATTTTAAAGCTATTTCTGACTCTGTAGCTATAATTTGTTTAATATTATTCGTAAATTTAGGTGGTATGCTGTACTTTAAACCTTTATTTAAAAATTCTATTTCACGATTTGTAAAATTAGTGTCTGAAAGGTTTTCAAATCGTGGTGCAAAGTGTGTTGGTATGTAGGTACTTACAGTTTCATGATGTTTTGAGTATTGAATTTAATGTTGTGTGTGTTCAAGATTCTGTAGCTTCATTTCTTGTTTCTTAAATTTCATATGCTTCATTGTGCTGACATTTTCTCTAATTTTGTCATCCAAACAGTCAAATTCTACTGGATGTAATTGGAATGTGAGTTCTGAATGTACAACTTTTATGTAGTTGTCTAAGGAGTCTCTAACTTTGAACCATTTCTTACATTCTGATTTTATCCAAACTCGTTGAGCACATTTCATAGCTTTTTTTGCTTGTGGTGTTTTAGTGTGACATTTTATATTCACATAATTTGGTATTACCTTTTTTCTAAGGCATTCTTGGTTAAACCAAATGTTTTGTGATGCTTTGTAACGTTTTTGTAGTAACTTCTGGTACAGTCGGGTCAAATCTTCTCTCGAAGATTTTTTAATGAAATTGACTGTCTCGACCCTTACTTCGTGGAATATGCTCATATTAGTATTTTCAAATGAAACTCAAGGTCTCTAGTTAATTCCACAATATAATACAAGTTATTGAAAATTCTAAGAAATTGACAATTGTCTCGATAAATCAATATCATCGTCAGAATGACAGAAGTTACATTTCATTTTATGCCTACCTGACGATGATATTGATTTATCGAAACGATTGTCAATTTTTTAGAATTTTCAATAACTTGTATTATATTGTGGAATTAACTAGAGACCTTGAGTTTCATTTAAAAACACTAATATGAGCATATTCCACGAAGTAAGGGTCGAGACAGTCAATTTCATTAAAAAATCTTCGAGAGAAGATTTGACCCGACTGTACCAGAAGTTACTACAAAAACGTTACAAAGCATCACAAAACATTTGGTTTAACCAAGATTGCCTTAGAAAAAAGGTAATACCTAATTATGTGAATATAAAATGTCACACTAAAACCTCACAAGCACAAAAAGCTAAAAAATGTGCTCAACGAGTTTGGATAAAATCAGAATGTAAGAAATGGTTCAAAGTTAGAGACTCCTTAGACAACTACATAAAAGTTGTACATTCAGAACTCACATTCCAATTACATCCAGTAGAATTTGACTGTTTGGATGACAAAATTAGAGAAAATGTCAGCACGATGAAGCATATGAAATTTAAGAAACAAGAAAAGATGCTACAGAATCTTGAACACACACAACATAAAATTCAATACTCAAAACATAATGAAACTGTAAGTACCTACATACCAACACACTTTGAACCACGATTTGAAAACCTTTCAGATACTATTTTTACAAATAGTGAAATAGAATTTTTAAATAAAGGTTTAAAGTACAGCATACCACCTAAATTTACGAATAATATTAAACAAATTATAGCTACAGAGTCAGAAATAGCTTTAAAATCTAATTAAAATAATTTTCTTTATGAGAAATTAAAAATTGCCAATTTAATCAAAAATATTGAACCTTCAAAAGTTAAACGTCAAACAAAAAATGACATTTTAGTTTTAAACGCAATGAAAAAGAAGATTGAGAATAATAACCTAACAGTTACAAAATCTGATAAGGGGAACGCTACTGTCATTTTGACGACCGAAAATTACAATTCCAAAGTATATAACTTTATTGAATCCAGCGATGTAAGAGTTCTTAAAGCAGACCCAACAAAGAAGTTTTCTAATAATGTAAGGGATATTGTTAATAATTCAAATTATCTTTTAAATGATTACGAAAAGAGGTCTATCATACATAAGAATCCTCATTGTCCACAATTATATGGAACAGTTAAATTACATAAAATAACGAAACCAATTAGACCTGTAGTCTCTTATGTTAATGCTCCTAATAATATATTGGCAAAGAAGCTCAACAATATACTCAGTACTTACGGATATGAATCTCAGTACTCAATTAGAAATTCAATAGAACTAATCAAAAAGTTGAAAGCAATCCACTTACAAGATAACTATAAACTCATATCGTTCGATGTAACTAACATGTTTACTAAAATTCCTCCTAAAGAATGTCTAATACTTGTAAGAAAATTACTAGAAGATAAAAATATTAATCCAGGAATAATATCAGATATACTTAATTTATTTGATGTATGCATTAATCAGAATTATTTCAATTTTGACAATAAGATATATATTCAAAATGAAGGTTTACCAATGGGAAGCCCTATATCACCTATTTTAGCAAACATTTTTATGGACAATTTAGAAAGAAAGATCTTTGAAAGCTTGTTTTATGGGTAGTGAACGACAATTAGATGTATTTTTCAACCACATCAATAATTTACACCCGAAAATTAAATTTACATTGGAAATTGAAGAAAATAGCTCAATCAATTTTCTTGATTTAAAAATTCAAAGAGTTAATAATGTACTTAATCATTCAATTTACCGAAAACCAACACAAACTGATGTAACAATTCCATTCAATTCTAACCACCCTGTGTCACACAGACTAGCAGCATATAATTCAATGATACATAGAGCTTTTTCAGTTCCTATGAACAAATGTAATTTTGATAGAGAGATTAATACAATTAGACAAATAGCAACATCTAACGGTTATCCATTAGATATGATAAATAAGCTAATTAGTAAAAAAGAGGAAAAAGTGGCATTACAACTAATATATCCTAAACAAGCTGATGAAATTAAAACTTATAATGAAACCATCACATATGCAGGAAATATTTCTAATAATATTTCAAAGATAATATCTTCAGCAACGAATACAACAATTTCTTTCAAAACAGAAAGTAACGTTAGTACAAAATTGTTAAATGTAAAAACAAAAATACCACTATGAAAGAAGTCAGGTATATATAAACTCAAATGTCCAGAATGTAATGCTGTCTATTTGGGTCAGACCCTTAGGAATTTTGAAATACGATACAGTGAGCACTTACGAGCATACAGATTAAAACAAATAGATAAATCTCACTACGCAAAACATCTACTTGACACCAATCATTCATTGACACCTAACACAAAACTAGAAGTACTGCATATTTGTGAAAAGAAACAAGAACTGGATTTCCTTGAAGAACTGGAAATTAGAAGACATTTAAGAAACACACAATATGAAGTTGTCAATGAACAGTTAAATCTAGGGAATTCTCCACTAATAAACTGTCTTCTTAAGTGATAATTGTAAAGATCAGCAGATATAGTTTTCCTGGTTTTCTATATCATTGCACAGTTATACTGATCTTAATTGGAAAAATGATAACCAGGATATCACCATAGGGCTAATAATATCTATGCTTCAATATTTGTAATATCACATCTTCTTCTTTTTTCTATAAACATATATTAAGCCAATCACAAGTTAGGTTACTTCTTGGTCTAGCCAAATATAACTACTAAACATCAGGTAGGCATAAAATGAAATGTAACTTCTGTCATTCTGACGATGATATTGATTTATCGAAACAATTGTCAATTTTTTAGAATTTTCAATAACTTGTATTATATTGTGGAAATAACTAGAGACCTTGAGTTTCATTTAAAAACACTAATATGAGCATATTCCACGAAGTAAGGGTCGAGACAGTCAATTTCATGAGAATCATGACATTTTGCCCTCGCTATTTCCATTTGATGATGATGAAACATTAGAATTGCAGATCGGTGTCCTACACTTGATACAATAGATCACAGCAAAAAAGCGACAGTTTGAGCTTTACCTTAAGCATATACACATTTGTTCCTCAGCAGTAATGCATTTTCTCATATTTGTGTCTTGTTTTGTCAAATCATGTTTTACTCTGTTCAACAGTTCATCAAACGCTCACATCCGATAGAAATTAAAAAATTTCATCTCATCCATTCTTAACTGACACATAAGTTTCTGGGAAGCTCCCTAATTATATCTCTGCCTTACTATAGGATGCTCCCAATATCTTCTATTTCGTTTTCATCGTTTTCGACACCAATAAATTATAGCAAACGATTGACATCCATTCTTCACCGTTGCCAGAAACCAGCTCTAGGCAGACACAAGAACAATAAATTGAATTCGATTCACATATCATTTCGATAAAATCGTTGTATCGTATGAATGGGTATTTCGACCAAATTGTATCGTGCATGCCATCTGAAGTACCAAAACGTGTACTTTTACCACTTTAAATTATTACTTTTCCAACGGATATCAAAGAAATTAAGAAAAGGCCTGTTTTACTTATATACATTTTTGCACTAAAGCATGTTTTGCATAGTGGTTGTAGAAAAATAATGATACCATAGACTGTCTGTATTTTGCTATTGAAATGAATAATTTGCCAAATATTTTCATAGAAAATACACTGCCAAGTGGAACTCGGTAGTAGTGCCACAAAAATAAATGTCATTTATTCTTGTGGTAATGCTTGAAGTGTGGTATTACGTGGCAAACCATTGGGTGAAAATTATTCGAAAAATTTGTAAATTTCCATAAACGATTCTGTAATTTAATGTTTCACATCAAGCAATATACACATATCTCTAAAGTTCTGTTTTTAATAAGTAGGTATGTATGGTTTAGTGAACATTATATTTCCCATATTCCGACAATGAATATTGTCATCATCAGCTACAAGTGTAGTCTAACTTTAAAACTCAATTTTGTAAGAATTAAAACTTAAGTTACAATGTTGGTGAGAATGGTCGTAATTTGATGAAGTGAAGAAAAAGACAAACTACAAAATCACATAAGTGGGAACACCATCTCAGGCAACAGTCGTCACCGAGTGAAGCAAGTACACCTCCACAAAAACCACCACACCGAACAAGCCCAGTACAAACTGTCTACGGCATATAAATAAAACCATGAAAAGTCACTCTATGTATACAGTAATTTATTTTTCAAACAAAATGTCAAATTTCAAATGAAGAAAATCGAAGAAAACATATATTTGTATCACGTGTAAAATTTAATTTATTTTTGCATAGCGCGCTTTCAGCTCTCTAGACATAGAGCCATCATCAGTGCTTAATCTAAAAATACATATTCAAATCACAACCAATAGTGTTAAATTACTTAATAAAATTCAAGTTGAGAAAGTTAACAATAGTAATATATGAATTTAATTTAAAGGTAAGACAAAAAGGTTTTAATATAAAAAATTTGATAAAAAAAATGATTTTAATTGCATTGAAGTTACTATTATTTAAATTTAGTATATGTGTTATAATGAGGTTTTTTGAAACTAAAAAAGAGAAATGAAACCAGATGTTAAACTTATTAGGTAGGTATAAAAAGTTTTATATTATTACCTAATTGATTTTTAACGAAGAAAGGAAAACTAGATATTAAATGTAATTGCATACAAAATTATTTTTAATATTATTTATGATTATTAAAACTGAAAATATCGAATTGCTAGTTAAGTGAAAGTTTGACAAAGTTTTTTTATGAAAGTGTTTTTTTAATTTAAAGATAAAAAGGTTGATAAAAATACGTACTGTCAGATTCTATATAATAAAATTTCCTGTCTTCATCGCCTCCATTAATAATTAAACAGGTTAATAAATTTTTTACATTATACAAACTTGGACATTACATTTAAAAATTTTTTTAAATCGAATTTTACTTCCAAAAAATTATTTTCTTAAACACCTGTCATGTTAGAACCTCTACAGGTGGTTGTGTCGGTTTGACTGACAAATATGAGAACTTCAACTGTCCATTGGATTTGTTCGATTGTTTGTGAATACTCTGTTCAATTTGAGAGATCGAATGCAAACATGATTATTTATTTAAATTCAGAAAAGTAATTTTAAACAACAATGAAATCAATTATGTGTAATAATCTATTTAATTTAGTAATTGTAATGAATGATTAGCAATTTAATTAGGTAAGTAATTGTAGTGAATGATTAACAATTTAATTAGGATATTAAAAATTATTTAGAAGGTTAAATTGAGAAAACACACAAAAATAAATTTTAATGTGAAAACATCAGCAATCGCACTTATCTCACATTTTCGAGATGCCATTCTGGGCCTTAACTTACAGAAAAGACACAGGATGGAATCCCGAATGCCTCCATAGAGGTGTGAAGATAGTTTCTATCCAGCCATAGAAGTACTCTAATTTTCTTCATGTTGGAAGGGTGGGATCTAATGATGTATTCACACTATATTTTAAGGCAACACAAAAAACATGCTCATGGTTTAATATCATGGTCCTGAAGCAGGTTCTAGCAGGTTCTAGCAGGTATTGTCTTGAAACTAACTTATTTTAGCAAGCGTTATTGATCTGGTGACAAGCAGGTTAGGACATCATCATTGAGGGTTACATGAGTTGACGATGTAGGGGTATATAGTTCCTATTTAGGCTCTCTTGTTTGTTTAGACATTTATCATTAATTTTAAGCTCGTTACTGATTTCAAGGTCTTCATAAAAATCTACTAAAGTTTTTAGAGTTGATGTTAACTGAAATCTTTGAATTTTCTGTGGGGCTAGAATTATGATTATTATATTTTAAGTGATGACCGAATGATGACTTGTTGGGTTTACTAATATGCTCATTTATACGGACTTCCAAAGGCCTGCATGTCCTTCCAATGTAGCTTGCTATACAATCTGAGCATTGTAACCTGTATACTCCACTTCTTTGTAAATGGTTAATTTTATCTTTAGAATTGACCAAAAAGGAACTTAATTTATTGGAAGTTCTGTAAGATACTAAATTTTTTTAGGGATATTTATTTCGGGGTAAGGTAATTTATGTAATTTCTTAGAATTTACTTTTTGAACAAGGGTGGCGACTATTGTGGGGTCGTAACCATTATTGTGGGCTATTTGTCTAATAATATCAAGTTCCTTTTTGTATTCGACTTTTTCCAATGGTATGTTGAGGAGTCTATGAATATAACAATAAAACGAGGCCATTTTGTGTTGGTTGGGGTGATTGGAAGACATGTGGATGGCATGGTCTGTCTGAGTGGGTTTTCTAAAAATACCAAACTTAAATTTTGAACCATCTCTATGTATGTTAAGGTCTAAAAAGTTGATATGAGCTTCTTCTCCTATTTCTAAAGTGAATTTTATGTTTTGATGTATTTCATTGATGGAAGATAATATATTGGAAGCTGTGGTATTGTTGCCTCTTATCACACAGAATATGTCATCCACATATCTATCATACAATAAGATTTTAATGTGTTGTGGAATAATTAAGTTACTTTCTAACAAACTTCGAATCATTAAGAGTTTGAAAAAAAAAACACCATAAAATTAATGTTCATATTATTTTTACAACAACATTCAAGCTTTCGTAGAAGCGGAATTTAGCCGTGATTAGACGAAATTGGTGCATATTTTGAGGTTAAAAGACTGTTTATGGAAATAAAATAGTTTACTCACCTATTTATGTAAGTTGATTAACATAAGATCACTATAAATTTTTATTTGAGAAATACTAAAACTAGCTCTTATGTCTTTTTAAGTAAACTCACGTTGCGTTGTCGAGAACATGCAGAACAGTTGGTTAAAACATTCAATTCGTCCTAATTGAAATTTTACCATACAGTGTTAACCCACATAACATATTTTGGTTCCGTAAATAGACTAGCCAAAAGGCGGACAGATTTTTGCCGTAATGTTTTAACCCAGACTTGATACATTTAAAGCATTTCGAATAACATTATTCGAATTTTGCAATAATAAGTTATGGGGGGTTAACATGCTCTCTCAAATTAAAACAGTACTTTATATTATCGACTGTTATTTTGCCGTAGTGGGTTAAGTGGTGGTTGATACATTAAAGGAACATTATATATTACTTTTCCGCCCAACCTATCTAATATGCGAGAAAAGTATTGGTTTACCCCAAAAAAAGTTGGAAATTTGAAAAAAAAATTTTGAGTTATTTTCACTTTTTCCATCAACAACAACCCAAAAAAACGGTTTTTAGAAAAAAATACCGTGTGTATGTCGTCGTCGTTGTCGTCGGCCACTTTTCGTTACATGTCTTGTTAGCACAATATAGCCTCCGGAGCTCAGCAAGTCACCAATTTTATGATTGGATATTATTCAGGACACTTTACAGATGAATCCTATTGATTTTCAGCTCACCAAAGCCAGTGCAACAGGTGCTATAGTACTATAAGTACGATATTTTAGTCATTTTTGGAGAAATTTAAGTTTGTTAGCACGATACGGCCTCCGGAGTATATACAAGTGAGCAATTTTATGATTGAATATTGTTCAAGATATCTCACAGATGAACCCTATCGATTTTCAGATCACCAGAGCCAGCACAACGGGTGCTATGGTACTTGAAGTACCAAATTTTTGTCATTTTTGGAGAATTTTCAGTTTGTTAGCAAGATAAAACCTCCAGAGTGTATACAAGTGACCAATTTTATGATTGAATATTGTTCAAAGAGTCACACAGATGTACCCTATTGATTTTCAGCTGACTAGAGCGGGTCCTATAAATCCAGGTATATTACATTTTTGGTTTGTTAGCACGATACATCCCCCGAAGTGTATAAAAGTGACAATTTTATGATAGAATATTATTCAGGGCCACAGATGCGGAAAAGTTAGTTTCAATCTTTGAAACCGTTTATTTTTTATAGAAATACGAATAATTACTATTACCTATTGTGTTCAATAAAAATATAAAATTTATGGTTTTTGATTATTTATCGGGTGTAGAAAAAATAGCGTATGCAACTCTCATGTAATGGTTATTAATACACTCGCATAAACCATACGGAACTCGCATTCGGCTCGTTTCATATCCCGGTTAATGCTCATGTATTAATAACCATCATTACACGATCGTTGCATAATATACTATTATTACGACGATGGGATAAAGATATACACACGGTAAGTCTACTCACTAAATTTATTTATTCACTAAACTAATAACTAATTTATATTAAGTACACAGTATATTCACTTACACTAATTCTACAGATCATGACCGTCTAGACAGAGAGTCGGTGTTTCGGTGATTCAAATCAGCTCGGTGTTCGCCCTTGTCTAATTTCCCCTGTGACTGGAGTTCTTGGGCTGCAGGAATCCTGGGATGCTTGGACGGGCTGCGTACGTACTCTAGCTCTCAACACTTCAGGCATTTGATCTTCGTTGGCTTGTTGTCAGCCATCCTTTCAACAACTTGACGATCTGGTCAAGTCTGACATCGTCACCTTCTTCCTGCATGGTCATACCTTTGTTGTACCATGAACCTTTCGTGGCTGCTTTGCATTTAAGAGGTTCTTGGTTTGCAGGAATTGTAGGACGCTTATACAAACTGCTATGATGATCCCAAAAGACACTATTAGATTAGATTCTATTAGCTATTAATTTCAAATATTGCTAGCGGCCAGTGAACTTAAAGGTCACCCAGATAGCACCAGATATCCATATGATGTTCTCAAAGTTTTCGATTTGGAAGATATATATTCTGGGGATAACTAGAATATCTGTTGGTATACCTTAATCGAATATTCATTGTTAGTCCAGTTGGAATATTCTCAGATTATTCTTTTAAGAATATTCTATGATTATTGATTTGCGTTCAAACGCTCTTTCTGTTCCATGGGCATGCGTCAGTAGTTGACAGTTGACGGTAACGACCACCAATGAAAAATGGCGCTTCGACCATCTTTTATATGTTATTGTTATTGGTGTAATAGTAGTAGTATTATGATTAATTATTTTTGATCGTTAATTAATTAGTCAATTTTTGGCCTGTGTGAAGTTGTTTAAATATGTTTCTACGGTGTATCTTATGCTACGGGTGGAACTAATACATACGACCCCACGCATCAAAACGAGTACGTTTTATCGTATTTTTACTTTTCGCCCAACCCATCTAATACGCGAGAAAAGTATTGGTTTACCCCAAAAAAAGTTGGAAACTTGAGTTTTTTTTGAGTTATTTTCACGTTTTCCATCAACAACAACCCGAAAAAACGGTTTTTAGAAAAAAAATCCTGTGTGTATGTCGTCGTCGTCGTTGTCGTCGGCCACTTTTCGTTACATGTCTTGTTAGCACGATACAGTCTCGGGAGTGCAATTAGTCAGCAATTTCATGATTACATATTGTTAAAGACAGATGAACCCTATTGATTTCCAGCTCACCAGAGCCACTACAACGGGCGTTATGGTACTAGAAGTACGACATTTTTGTCATTTTTTGAGAAATTTCAGTTTGTTAGTACGATACAGCCTCCGGAGCTCGTCAAGTCACACATTTTATGATTGAATATTATTCGGGACACTCCACAGATGAACCCTATTGATTTTCAGCTCACCAGAGCCAGTACAACAGGTTGTTCAAGGTGTCTCACAGATGTACCCTATTGATTTTCAGCTCACCAGAGCCAGTACAACAGGTTGTTCAACGTGTCTCACAGATGTACCCTATTGATTTTCAGCTGACTAGAGTGAGTACAGCGGGTCCTATAAATCCAGATATATTACATTTTTGGTTATTTTTGGAAAAATTTCGGTTTGTTAGCACGATACATCCCCCGAAGTGTATACAAGTGACAATTTTATGATATAATATTGTTCAGGGCATCTCACAGATGCGGAAAAGTTAGTTTTCATCTTCAAAACCGTTTATTTTTTTTATTTACAAACAAGTCGTATCTAGCGACACAAATATGGGATGTTTATAGTTTAGTTAGTATGTTAATGTCACTTAGATATTTAAAAAGGTTCTGTGTATTACAGTTTTTGCCAAGAACTTGTTCTAAATTGTTGTTATCTTGTCCTGATTGTTGAAATTTTGGGCAATCGGTTATTAAATGTTTGAGAGTAAGCTGGATCTTGCATAATTCACATTTTGATAATTCACTTTTAGTACCTAATTAAGTAATTATGGGTAAGTTTGGTGTGGCCTATTCGTAATCTGGTCAGTTTAACTTTAAGCGATCTTTTGTTAATTGACTGCGCCCGAGGTTTCACTTCCGCTTTCACGTCGCGTAGTTTCGATTGGGACGTTTGCCACTCGGATTGCCACAGTTTCAGCACTTTTAGTTTAAATAGCGGTTTTATGTCGTTATACACTATCGTTTGCACTTCACTCACGGTTTCACTAATTGCTGCTTGTCGTGCTTTGTGGTCGGCTTCTTCGTTTCCTTGAAGGTCAGCATGAGAAGGAACCCAAAGTATTTCCACAAAGCTATTGGAATGTTGCCACTGCGATAATTTGACTTAAATTTGGCGTGCTATTGGATGTGTGGGATAAAGTTGATTGATAATATGGATTGACGTAAGAGAGTCTGTTATTATGAGGGATCTTGAAGTATTTTTTGTTTTTATGTGAGTAAGTGCTTGTAGAATGGCGTATAATTCTCCAGTGCAGACGATGCTTATTTCGGGTAACTTAAATTGTAGTGTACTGTTTTACATGATCACTGTCGCCTACGCCATCAGAGGTTTTGGATGCGTCTGTATATGCGAGGTGAAATTGTGGATATTTGTCAAGTATGGAGGCAAATGTTTTCCTAATTAGGGTATGGGGGGTTTCTAATTTGTTAAATTTGCACAGTGAAGTGTCGGTGGGAGGGATATTGATCGACCATGGAGGAGGAGTTTTAATTTTGTTGGAAAGGAAGCGGGGACGTTTGATTTGGAGTTATGTGAGAATTTGACTAGCTCTTGCATAAAATGGTGGGTTTGTTTAGATATTTGCCGAATGTAGAGTTTTGTAGTGATTGGTCAGTACGTTAATGTTGACTGGATTCTGCTGGTTGTTGTAGAGAAGGTTCCCCGGTTTCGCAATGTAGGCTTTTTATTGGACTTGAACAGAATGCTCCAGTTGCTATTCTTAGTGCTGTGTTTTGAATGGTTTTGAGTTGGTTTAGAGTAGTTTTTTTAGCTGTCGCGTATACTATAGAGCCGTAGTCTATCTTTGAGCGAATGAGTGTTTTATATATGTGCATTAGACACGTATAGTCAGATCCCCAGGATTTGCTTGAGAGTGTGCTACGGGTTCAAACTGACTGAAGTTAGTTAAAACTAAATTAAAAATTTCAATTTCAATCAATTAGTCATCACATTGTTTGTTTACTAAATAATATAAGAAATTCTTCTTTTATTGTTCCCTCACTTTAAACGGTCTAAACATAAAGGGCTATCCCTACCAAAGAGTCAAGCTGGCTAGTGGAAGACCAGTAAGTAATTAAGGTTGGTACTTTGACTTATCTATCTAATTGATCTACTGTCATTATGCTTTTATTCCTACTCCACTTTTTTTGTCTTTTATGGCTGAATTTTACCTGAATGAGGTGAACCGAACTTTTCCGGATCTTTAAGGCCAAAAGGAAAAAAGGGAAACACTTTCCGAGACACTTTATAATATTTTCATGTATTGAAAAGCCCGCAAGGGGATATTTTATAAACTTGTCTATTTAAAGCCACTCCACCTTCGGCTTTTTTTTGGGATTTACTTTGGATCATTTACTGACAGTAGTGCCATTGCTGTGACCATCTGCATGGTTCACCACAGCTAGACGTCCGGATAGCCCCTTTTTAATGTAGCCAGACTGCCGACCACAAGTAAGAGTACAGTTATTATTTTGTATCGCATCATTCGCCTATCGACTATTGAGAAACTGACTTCCACTCCACCATAGTAGAGGACTCCGCCGAACTAAGATTTTATATGTGTTTATAAAATAACATTTAATATCTACTTACCTTGTGAACCTATCAGTACTAATAGGGGAATTGCGTATAGTGTGAAACCGTAAACAATTTCAACTTTCCTTAAATATCTTGTCTCCTCCACTATTCTTTTTCAAAATAAAACGTTAAGAATTGTTACACAGTACCTTTCAGGGTAATTAAATGTGAATAATATTGATTTACCCACCCCTTTCTCCACTAACTAGCTGGTCATCAAACTGGTTATATTTAGGATTATAATCAACAAACATTCATTTGTTACCTATTGATCATGTAGGTAACAAAATTTGGCGCCCTTATCGTGTGTAATTCTACTTTTGTAAGCTATTTTAAAATTTTAGGTTGCTTTGATACGCATTTATACCCAGTAACTGTAGTATTTTGGTACAGATAGTAGATATTAAAGTCAACTTTTGTATCCTTGTCTTGACCTTTTGAACAACTTGGAAGGAAGGTACAACATAAAACTTCACAATAGGACAAATCAAAACGTCACACAACATAACAACACAAGAAAAACATATATTTCCTTTTATTAGTTAGTTTTTCAGTAATTTAAAACCTCTTGCAAGAAATTTTCGGTAATACAATAACATAACGACTGTCAATTTATTCTTCTTTTCTTTAACTTCGGTTAATATAGTTTGGAACTGGTCTTTTACATTCTAGGTAATATGATAAAATAAAACATTTCTATCAGTATTATTCTAATAGTATGGGCGGTATACAATAAAAGAAGGATAACAATTTAAGAGAATTTTAAGTTTAATCTGAGTAAATTAAATAATTAATTAATAATATATAAGTTTTTCCTATTACTATATTAGTAAAAGGTAGTTAAGGTAAAAATTTTAATTGTGTGCAACTATCCTAGATTAATTTATAGATTTTGGGTTTGTAGTTTTCTCTTCAAAATTTTTTAGTGGAATTTATTTTTACAGGCTTCTTTATTGAGCGCGAGTGTTTTTTTTTTCCTTTTTTGGAAGGAGTGGGGATACTTGGATACTTGTAGTAATTCAAACATTTAGGTACAGTTATTTTTTTTGTAAAATAAAAATTTATTCATACATTTAACTTAAACAGATTTATAATTCAATATGGAGATTAATAGGCTCCTTAAAGATGAATTAATCTACGAGTTATATATTCGCAAACTACCTACAGTAAATACGGTGGCGGAACTCAGACATAAATTAAGAGAAGCTCTGAAGCTGGAAAAAGAGAAGGGAGAATCGCTGATTAAGATGGACGTGTCTCTAGATTGTGTCAGTGAAATGGATATATGCGAGAAGAAAATACGGGAATTAGACGAAGCTTTGGAAAGTTTTGATAACGAAAATGCTGAAAATGATTTCAAAAGAATTTCTACTAGGCTTCAGCATGTCTCTGCTCGGTTATCACGATTTAAAAGAGATGGAGAACTAGAAGAACATAAACGAACAGCGTTAATGCAACATTGTCATCAGTTGAAACAAAAACTTTCAATAATTTACAAACAATCCCCTAACGAATCTGAAACTCACCTGTCGCCGAACCAAGACGTTTCATTACCTTCTGCATCAGGAAATACAACATCGGAGAATGCCACATCAGTAAACATTGCAGATAGGGTTCAACAGTTATCCTTATTGGATGAACCAATATGCTCCCGTCAGCCTCCAGGGAGTCGAAACTTAAATATAGTTGGTGACTTCGTAGATATGCCTGAGGAACATGTCACTGCTGCAGATACCCATCAGTCTTACCCAATGTTCCATCATGCGCAATGTAACAATTATATGACTGATCCTAGACACCGTGTGAATTTTTTTCCCACAGTTACCGAACATCAGCCTAATCCAACCAATGGTTCTTCTAGAAGAGCTACGTTGAATAGTACTAATGTACTTTGGGATAGACCTGAATTCATGACAGGTCATATGGATGAATACTCTCCTTATCATCTACAGCACAGTTTTAATAATTGGAACCATGATTCCCGAATGCCAGATATTGCTAGATGGAATGTGAAGTTCAATGGCCGCATGAGCGTCAATGAATTTTTAGAGAGAATCGAAGAGCTCCGTAGGTCTAGAGGTGTCTCTACACAACAATTGCTGCGTTGTGCTCCTGAACTTCTGACCCAAGATGCTTTGATTTGGTACCGGACTAGAAGATTTTCTTCCTGGCAAGATTTTGTCTCTCAATTGCGTGAAGCATACTTGCCGTACGATTATGAAGTAAGCCTAATGGATGAGATTCGAAGAAGGACTCAAGGTGGCCAAGAAAAAGTTCTTACGTTCATTACGATCATGGAAAACCTTTTTCGCAAACTAAATCAACCACCTAGTGAAAAGGATCGGGTAGCTCTAATACAGCGAAACCTCCTACCGAACATCCAGTCTCAACTTGCCCTACATAAAGTATCAACGATTGATCAGCTTATTCGATTAAGTCGGGCTGTAGAAGAGACGGAGGCGAGGATACAAAGATTCCTTCCCCCACCTTCTTCAAATCGATCTCTCCTCGAGCCGGAATTGGCATACCGAAAACCTTCAGGTCAGCCTTATGTCGCCGCTATCAGAAACACTTCTAATTGTCTAGAACGAGAATCGGGAACAATGGCCGCGTCTTCGGCATTAACTCCTGCACCAGCTGAACCTCAATCTAACGCTTCACTTGCATCATCTTGTTGGAACTGTGGCATGACTGGTCACCGTTTTAAGAAGTGCGATCAGCCTCGCAAACGATTTTGTTATAAATGTGGAGAGAACAACTGTTCGATTTATAACTGCCCAAACTGTCGAAAAAACTGGAACCGAAGTCAACAGTAGGCCAGCTGTCTGACGCATCGTTTTCCATGGCCGATTCACAACGTCAAGTTTTACTAGATTATGTCCTTGCTCATGCGAAAGGAGATACGCGACCCTATCTTCAGGTGAAAATATATGGTTGTCAATTGCTTGGTTTGTTGGATTCCGGAGCTACAAACACCGTTTTGGGTGGATCTGGTTGGAACAAGTTAAAATCTTCCTGCAAGATCCAAAACACTGAACAAAAGTCTTGTGTTGTGGCTTCAGGCCAAACTTGTGGTATTTTGGGTAAGGTATCTTTACCAATTGCGTTGTGTGAGAAAGTAAAGATTATCGATGTTCTTATTATTCCTGAACTCCCTCATACTCTTATTTTAGGAATGGACTTTTGGAAGGAAATGGAGATAATCCCGAATATGTTCTCGGGTGAGTGGCAGTTTAGAGATTCCTCCCAAAGTGAACCAACAATGCAATTAGCCTTAATTTCATCCGACCATCTGGATCCTGAGCAGCAATCTCGACTGAACAAACTTATTGATGATACCTTTCAAGGGGTGAATTCCAAATTAGGATGCACTAACTACGTTGAGCATGTCATCCGAACCTCTTCGCCGCCACTAAAACAACGGCATTATCCTTTGTCGCCGCCGATTTTGAAGCAAGTAAATGAAGAACTTACTAAGATGCTCGAAGATGGAGTGGTGGAGCCTTCTAACTCTCCTTGGCCCTCTCCGATAATCCTCATTAAGAAGCCTGATGGACGTCATCGGTTCGTCGTAGATTATCGACAACTTAATAAGGTCACTACTAAGGATGCTTACCCTCTCCCCTTCGTAAGCGCTACGTTGGACAAACTTCGTGATGCTCACTATCTGACGACATTGGACATCAAAAGTGCATACTGGCAAATACCGCTTTCGGAAGAATCTAAGCCAATGACAGCTTTCGTTGTACCTAATCGTGGTCTATATCAATTTCGGCGAATGCCGATGGGACTCCACAATGCCCCAGCAACGTGGCAAAGATTCATAGACCAGGTCATAGGTGTAGATCTAGAAAAATATGTATTTGTCTACTTGGATGACATTATCATCTGTACGGATACTTACGAGAAACATCTTGATATTCTACGGGAAGTTTTATCTCGAATCACCAAAGCGGGACTGACTCTTAATAGAGATAAATGCCACTTCTGCAAGTCCGAACTAAAATACCTTGGCTACATTATAGGCGCTGGTGGACTAATGGTAGATCCAACTAAGGTGGAAGCTATCCTGCAAATCCCTCGACCCAAGTCTGTTACCGAAGTTCGTCGACTTATCGGTGTTGCATCTTGGTATCGACGATTCGTACCCAACTATTCGTCCTTGATCGCCCCGCTATGTACTCTGCTTCGAAAGAACCAGCCTTTTGTTTGGAGTGTTGAATGTGATAATTCTTTTAAGGCTCTTAAGGAATACTTAGTATCCGCTCCATTGCTTTCCTGTCCAGATTTTAAACGACGGTTCATTTTGCAAACTGACGCTTCTGACTACGGGTTGGGTGCTGTTTTGTCACAGATGGATGATGAAGGCAATGAGAGAGTCATTTGTTATTTGAGCAGATCTCTTTCGAAATCAGAAAGAAAATACAGCACTACCGAGAAGGAGTGTCTGGCTGTGTTGTTTGCCATAGAGCGCTTGCGTCCTTATCTCGAAGCCGTTAAATTCACTGTCATAACAGATCATTTCGCTCTTAAGTGGATTAATAACATTAAGGACCCCGTAGGACGAATCGCTAGATGGGCAGTCCGATTACAACAATTTGAGTTTGAAGTAGTCCATCGTAAAGGTAGTAACCATACTGTTCCTGACGCACTCTCAAGAGCTGTACCTCGTATTGAAAGTATCGACTTGGAGTCCACCGATAAATGGTATCTCAAAATGTGCCAGAGAATACAAGATACACCAGCCAAGTATCCGCTGTGGCGGTCGGAAAATGGACAACTATTTAAAAAAGTCGATGTTGCCTATCCAGAACTAGCTGAAGATGGCGATGGTTGGTTAATGGTGGTCCCAAAGGAGAAACGAACGGAAATAATATCTTCACATCATGATCCTCCTACATCAGGTCATCTTGGAGTATATAAAACACGAACTAAGATTGGTAGAAAGTATTACTGGCCTAAACAAAAGCAAGATGTCGCTCGCTACATTGCAAAATGTCCAGTCTGCCTCCAAACTAAGCCTCTTCAAAAAGCTCCCGCTGGACTTATGCTTAGTCAAGGCCCAACTGCCGTAAGACCATTTCAAATAGTTAGCTTAGACATAATTGGACCTCTACCTCGTTCGGCATCTGGATATTCTTTCGTTTTTTTCCATACGGGATATATTTAGTAAATATATACTTTTATTCCCTTCAAGGCAAGCTACTGGAAAACGCATCTCGGAAATATTCGAAGATAACGTAATTCTTGTCTATGGTGCTCCCCAGAAAGCAATAATGGATAATGGTCGATCATTCATTAGCTCGGTATTTCAGGATATTCTTAGACAATACGACATTACCTCTTTTCACGTTGCAAACTACCATCCTCAGAGCAACCCAGTAGAACGTTCTCATAGAGTAATAAAGACGGCATTGACATCTTATGTGGCTGAAAACCATCGGAGCTGGGATAAGTTCCTTCAGAAGATTGCCTGCGCTATCCGCACATCTTGTCATGAGGTAACCCAACTAAGTCCAAACTTTGTTGTCTTTGGTCGCGAAATCCAGTTATCTGGAAAGGATATTCGCCCGCTAGCCACATCGCAAAAGCCTAATTCTGATCCTCTTACTCGTTCTGAAGCTTTATTGGAAGTTTTCCAGGACATCCGACGTCGTATCAAAATAGCGTACGAAAACACCAAGCAGAGGTATAATCTACGTCGACGAGGCGAGAAGTTTAGTCTAGCACAGAAAGTATGGAAACGCCGATACGCTCTCTCTGATAAGGCAAAGTCCATAACAGCCAAATTTGTTCCAAAATTTGAAGGTCCATTTATTATTTCAAAAATTTGTTCACCCTGGTCCTATGAGCTAAAGGACGAAAAGGGAAATTCCAAAGGTGTCTGGCACGCCAAGGATATAAAGGCTCATCCGCCGGAAGATTCAAATTCTGACTCGGACTCTGATTTAGATTAAATAAGATTGTAGATAAAGTTGTTTTGGATTGTCAAGTTTTTTTTTGGAAAAAAAAAACTTTTTCCAGGAAAGAGGGGGGTTGTTACGGGTTCAAACTGACTGAAGTTAGTTAAAACTAAATTAAAAATTTCATTTTAGTCATCACATTGTTTGTTTACTAAATAATATAAGAAATTCTTCTTTGATTGTTCCCTCACTTTAAACGGTCTAAACATAAAGGGCTATCCCTACCAAAGAGTCAAGCTGGCTAGTGGAAGACCAGTAAGTAATTAAGGTTGGTACTTTGACTTATCTATCTAATTGATCTACTGTCATTATGCTTTTATTCCTACTCCACTTTTTTTGTCTTTTATGGCTGAATTTTACCTGAATGAGGTGAACCGAACTTTTCCGGATTTTTGAGGCCAAAAGGAAAAAAGGGAAACACTTTCCGAGACACTTTATAATATTTTCATGTATTGAAAAGCCCGCAAGGGGATATTTTATAAACTTGTCTATTTAAAGCCACTCCACCTTCGGCTTTTTTTTTGGGATTCACTTTGGATCATTTACTGACAGTAGTGCCATTGCTGTGACCATCTGCATGGTTCACCACAGCTAGACGTCCGGATAGCCCCTTTTTAATGTAGCCAGACTGCCGACCACAAGTAAGAGTACAGTTATTATTTTGTATCGCATCATTCGCCTATCGACTATTGAGAAACTGACTTCCACTCCACCATAGTAGAGGACTCCGCCGAACTAAGATTTTATATGTGTTCATAAAATAACATTTAATATCTACTTACCTTGTGAACCTATCAGTACTAATAGGGGAATTGCGTATAGTGTGAAACCGTAAACAATTTCAACTTTCCTTAAATATCTTGTCTCCTCCACTATTCTTTTTCAAAATAAAACGTTAATAATTGTTACACAGTACCTTTCAGGGTAATTAAATGTGAATAATATTGATTTACCCACCCCTTTCTCCACTAACTAGCTGGTCATCAAACTGGTTATATTTAGGATTATAATCAACAAACATTTATTTGTTACCTATTGATCATGTAGGTAACAAGTGTTTTCATAAGGTTTATACCGTTTTGGCATGATTTTTTGATATGTAGTATGTGCTTCTTCCAGCTGAGTTTTTTGTCAACAATCATTCCTAGAAATCTGATGTTATCGACATAGTTTAGGGAAATGTTATTAAGTTTAAGTTCAGGAGACACAGTATTGTGTTTTCTAGAAAATAATATGCATTTGGTCTTCTCTGTTGAAAATTGCAGTCCCGTGAGTTTAGACCAGTTTTGAAGTTGGTTTAATGTTTCTTGGATGTGTTTCTGAATTGAGTCGATGTTCTTACCCTTGAAGAATATTACCAAATCGTCAGCATATAACCTGCCTTTGACTAGTTTGGAATGATGGTTTAATATGTCGTTGACCGCAATCAGGAAAAGTGTTGAACTAATGAGTGATCCTTGGGGAGTCCCGTTAGTTTGTTGTTTTAGAGTTGAAGTTGTGTTATTGGTACGGACACGAAAGAAACGATTATTAAAAAAATTTTGTATGAATTTTAGAATGTTTCCTTTGATGTCCCATGAATGAAAAGTTTTGATAATGCCAAGACGCCACGCTGTATCGAAGGCTTTTGTGATATCGATGAAAACTGCAAGGCAATCTTGTTTATTTGCGAAAGATTTGTGGATTTCGGATTCCAAATCTATGAGATTGTCTAATGTTTTGACGGAAACCGCTTTGTTCTTGTATTAAAAGGTTTCTGTCCTCTAATGTCCACAATAGTCTTTTATTTATGATTTTTTCCATTATTTTGCTTAGTACGTTGGTAGGTATGAAGTTAACTTAGTTCTTGGGCAGTTTGCCTTTGGTATGGGTATGACGATTGCCTGTGACCACATCGATGGGAAAATATTTTTTGTCCAAATTAGGTTGAATATTTGGAGAAAGTATGACTTGGCAATATGAGGGAGTTTTTGGAGAAAGATTGATGGAATATTATCAGGTCCTGGGGCAGAATTTTTGGTTGTGTCTAAGAAGAAGTTAAGTTCATCTGTAGTTAACGGAATATTAAGTATGTCGTTGTCGTGTCATCGTAATCTAAGAATTCGGCTTCTTTAGTAGTTTTAAATTCCAGAAATTCTTGTGAGTAGTTTGAGTTGCTCGAGTTGTGCTCAAAATGTGTTGCAAATAATTCGGTCATGTCTTCCAAATTTGAGACTATATATATATATATATATATATATATATATATATATATATATATATATATATATATATATATATATATGTTGCAGATATTAATTGTTTGAGGAATTTTGATGGAAATTGCTATTGCTTCTAAATTTGTTATTGTGTGCTTCGTATGAAGTATTTACATAGATGACTACGCCTGCGCTTGCTTCTCCCGCGTTGTTTCTGTTTCTGGTAAAACAGGAATAATTGTTGAAGTTGTGACTGTGTCGTCCTTCAAAGTTAGTTTCTTGAAGGCAAATAATTGATGGTGAACTTTGGTGTATAAGTATTTTGAGCATTTCATAATGGGTGTAAAACCCATTTATGTTCCATTGCAATATATTGAAGATAATATTGTAACGGAATAGCTACATAGTAACAGGCCTCGGACATATGACAGCGACATAACCTAGAATAGAGAAGCTGACAAATGCTGACAGAAAGAGGAAGACTGACAAGAAATAGAGAGAGGACGGCTGGGGAATTTTGGAAAGTCAGAAAAAGGTGACGTTTGAAAAGATTTCAAAGGAAAGAGTTTGTCCATGTAAATATCCTTTTTAGTTGCTGTTTAGTTCGTTGAATTGTTTGTAAATAAATTGTTTTAACATTCACTCGTATTACAATTGGTGTCAGGTGTGGGGTTAAAATTTCAAGATGACTGTGAAGAAAATAAGCCAGTTGTTAGTTACAGAATTGAGAAGAGAGCTGGAAGAACTTGATTTGGACACGACAGGTCCCAAAGCGGTATTACTGGCACGATTGAAAGGGCATTATGAAAGCCAGGGTATTGATCCTGAGACTGTGGAGTTTGAAGATCCCTCCATGAAGACCATGACCCTGATCCGAGATGAAATCTCCCAAAAGATGTCCAGCCTCTCCAATGAACTCTTCCAGAAGGTGTCCAGTTTGTCCATGGAGATATCCCGCCTGTCCGCCGAGATGTTCAGCCAGCGTGACGAGATCTCTCGGAAGGTGTCTCAACAAGAAGGGAGAATTGCCGGCATTGAAGAAGAGATGCAAAAGCTGCAAAATATTGTCTCCCATCCACCAAGACCGTATGCAGGGAGGGAGAGCCCAATCCACAGGTAGAGAGGATAGAGAGTAGCTTGTCGACCCTCGAAATCAAGTTCCAGGCGATGGAAGAACGATTCTTCGACCAGCCTTCAAGCGGAGAACTGCGTCAGGAGTCCAACACAGCAGGAGAGACCAAGGCAAGATTGAAGCCACCAACCTTCGACGGCACGACTTCCTGGCCCAACTACCTCAAGCAATTAATCGCAGCGGCCAGCGCCAATGGATGGTGCTCCAGAGAAAAGGCGGTAACTCTGACAGTTGCCCTACGAGGTGATGCTTTGATGTCCTGCAAACCCTCCATGCCGACGAGTCTGAAGACTTCGACCAACTGGTGAAGCGCCTGAAGATGAGGTATGGCCAAGCGCACCTAGAGCAAGTCTACCAGTACCGGCTCAAAAACAGAAGGCAGAAAGCTGGTGAATATATCCAGGAGTTTGAAGCGGAGGTTGCAAGAATGATCCGCTTTGCATATTCTTCGGCCAATGAAAGCATTTTGGAATGCCTAGCTGTCCAGGCATTCATAGACGGCTTAAGAGATTAGGAGTTGCAAAGAGCGCTACGCTTGGCCCGTCCGAAAGCTCTAGTGGATGCCCTGTCAACGGCATTGGAGTTTGAAGCAGCCACTGAAGCGTCTCGTTCCCATGCTAGAGTTAGATCCGTGACCAGCCAGTCAAGAGAAGAGATGCACCAAGGGGAGCCGAGCCAAGAGATCCTACAAGAACTGGTGAGCCTGATGAAGACGATGGCGTCGGGGAAGAGGAGACCCGTACGATGTTGGAACTGCGGTGAACTTGGTCACGTCAGAAGCGCATGCCAACGTCGCGGGAAGACAACCCAAGATGACACCGAGCAGCAGGAAAACTAGAACGGGTCGACTCCAAGAGGGCGAAATCGACCGCAAGCAGCCTGCAAGACCCTCTACTCGTCCTGACTTCAGTAATACATCGACCCAACAGCATCTACGTAGATGGTACAGTAGACGGCAAGAAATATTCAATGTTGGTGGATACAGGAGCATCGAAGACCATCATTCGCCGAAGGGTCGTCAAGAAAAAGAAATTGTCGCCCTCCAGATGGTGACTACGAACAGCTACAGGGGAAGCCGCCCAGGTCCACGGGAGGTAGACGTAAGAATACTGTTTGGCTCTACCCAGGTTTCGCATTCAGCTTTAGTAGCCGAAATTGAAGAGGACGTCATCTTGGGGATGGACATCATGGATTCCTTTGGCTTCCAACTAGACCTCAAACATCGAGAAATCCACGTCGGTACCGAGGAATTAATTCTACATCAGCGAGAAGCTGCCATCACGGAGGTGATGCTATCTGAGGATGTCGAACTACCAGCAAGGTGTGAGTCCATAGTCGTAGCTCGTCTAAATAGGGCCATGGAAGACGCACCTGCAGCCATAGTAGAGCCCAGAAATCACGACCAGGAACTGAGACGGGGCATTCTTGTTGGTAAGTCACTGATCCAATCCGCTTCAAGGGTGCTCGTTCGTCTGATCAATCTAAACGACCACCCAGTTACCCTCAAGAAAGGCACTCAAGTAGGAACCCTCGAGCCAATAACCGAAGTTATCCACCGGGGGACCCCTAAGGAAGAACAGTACTCGGACAAGCTCAGTCAGATCCTAGCCACCGTCCATCCATCCCTGTCCCGGCAACAAAAGAAGAAGGTGAGAGATCTAGTTAACCGTTACCATTCCATTCTCGGTTCATCCGATGGCAAACTAGGGGAACCAGTGTGGTAAAACATAAGATCGACACTGGTGATGCTCGTACTATCCGTCAAGCTGCTCGGCGACTTCCCCAGGCGAAGAAGGCAGAAGCAGAAAGTACTCTTCAAGGGATGATAAAAGACTGAGTAGTAGAACCTTTAAACAGCCCTTAGATCTCTCCAGTAGTTCTTGTGAAAAAGAAAGATGGTTCGACAAGGTTCTGCGTTGACTATCGCAAGCTCAACGAAGTCACCAAGAAGGACAGTTACCCGCTGCCTAGAATCGACGACGCACTTGGCGCACTAGTAGGTTCCAAGTTGTTTTCTACTTTGGATTTGAGGAGTGGTTACTGGCAGGTGGAAATGGATCCTGCCGACAAAGAGAAGACGGCTTTCACAAGCGGAATAGGCCTGCGGCAGTTTACGGTACTTCCGTTCGGTATTTGCAATGCCCCAGCCACCTTCGAAAGACTGATGGAGAATATCCTCAGGGGTTTGTTTTGGGAGACCTGCCTAGTGTATTTGGATGACGTCGTCATTTTGGGGCAAACATTTGACGCGCATTTGACGAATCTTGAAGAGGTTTTCAAGAGACTTCAAGCAGCCAATATGACATTGAACGTGAAGAAGTGCCACCGTTTCCAGACTAAAGTCAACTATCTAGGGCATGTAGTTAGCGGAGAAGGTATAGCTGTAGATCCATACAAGATCCACGTAGTCCAGCAATGGCCAACCCCTTCCGATAAACATCAACTTCGAAGGTTCCTGGGACTTTGCTCCTATTATCGACGCTACGTGAAGATGTTTGGGGACATCGCCAAACCGCTAACCCGAATGACTGAGGAAGGTAGAAGATTCAGCTGGGATGAAGAGTGCCAAATTGCCTTTGAAAGTTTGAAGAAGCAGCTGACATCAACTCCGATTCTGGGCTATCCACTTCCTGCGGGAAAGTTTATTCTCGATACAGACGCCAGCATCGTGGGAATTGGTGCTGTTCTTTCCCAGCTCCAGGATGGCCGAGAGAGGGTCGTTGGGTACTTCAGCAAGACCTTATCTAAACCTGAGCGTAACTACTGCGTTGCCAGGCGAGAGATCCTGGCAGTGGTGAAATCTGTTGAGCATTTCTACAAGTACTTGTGTGGAAAGAAAGTTCTTGATCCGAACCGACCATGCCAGCTTGAAGTGGCTACTTAATTTCAAGAATCCTGAGGGCCAAGTCGCAAGATGGTTGGAAAAACTTCAAAAATATGACTTCCAGATCGAACACCTACCCGGCACAAGGCACCGTAATGCCGACGCTTTCTCCAGAAGACCAGAAGTCATACTGGGCACAGTGGAATTTCCTGATTATTCAGGACGGTTTGCTGAAAAGAATCATCGAGAATGACGAGGCCACCGGATCCAAGAAACAACTATTGGTTCCTAGGACTTGTGTCTCTGAAGTATTACGACATCTTCATGACGGACCGTCCGGAGGACACCTGGGTGTGAAGAAGACCTTGCAGAAGGTACGGGAACGATTCTACTGGGTAAACTGTTCCGAGGATGTAAGAGATTGGTGCCGAAAATGTACCACCTGTGCTGCAAGCAGCGGACCACACCATAAGCAGAGGGCTGGTATGCAGCAGTACACCGTGGGGACCGCTACCAGAAAGCGAAGCGGGTTTGAAGTACATTGTCATCATCATGGACTACTTCACCAAGTGGGTAGAAGCATATGCAGTTGCCAATCAAGAAGCCGCTACCATAGCCGACGTCCTGGTGAAGGAATTCATCAGTCGGTTCGGAGTGCCCTTGGAACTACATTCGGATCAGGGAAGAAACTTTGAAAGCAAGCTATTCCAAGAGATTTGCCAGAAGTTGGGGATCCGAAAGACTAGAACAACGGCGCTACGTCCACAGTCCGATGGAATGGTGGAACGCATGAACCGGACTCTAGTCAATCATTTGTCGAAGGTCGTCTCTGATCCTCAGCGGGACTGGGACGAACATATTCCATTCTTCTTGATGGCATACCGATCCGCTGTGAATAAGTCTTCAGGGCAGACACCGACGAAAGTCCTTTTCGGTCAAGAAATAAAACTTCCATGTGACCTGGTGTTTGGTTGCAAGCCTGGTGAAGATATCGCCGGAGATGATTATGTATCCAATCTCCGGAGGAAGATGGAAGACACCCATAAACTGGTTCGTACTAACCTGCAATTGGCCAGCAACCGAATGAAGAAGTACTACGACAGCCGAGCCGAAGAATCGTGCTACAAAGAAGGTGATCTCGTCTGACTTTACATTCCACGAAGAAGACGAGGGTTATGTCCAAAATTACAAAAGAACTGGGAGGGTCCATACGTCATCAAAAAGAAGATCAACGATGTTATTTATCGAATCTTTAAAACTCCTAGAGGAAAGCCGATTGTAGTCCATTCTGATCGGCTAGCATCATATGCCGGGGACCACGATGAAGGTGTGCAAGTACAACAACTACTGGGCGAAGAGCATTCCAACTTCGAAGACTTCATGAGGGTCTACGGAACGGAACCGACTGCCGTTACAGCCACAAATCCGAAGATGGTAAAGGCATTTCAGGAGTAATGCATCTAAGGAAGGGGGCAGTGTAACGGAATAGCTACATAGTAACAGGCCTCGGACATATGACAGCGACATAACCTAGAATAGAGAAGCTGACAAATGCTGACAGAAAGAGGACGACTGACAAGAAATAGAGAGAGGACGGCTGGGGAATTTTGGAAAGTCAGAAAAAGGTGACGTTTGAAAAGATTTCAAAGAAAAGAGTTTGTCCATGTAAATATCCTTTTTAGTTGCTGTTTAGTTCGTTGAATTGTTTGTAAATAAATTGTTTTAACCCTCACTCGTATTACAATATTATGTAAGTTCTGTTAGGGATTCCTGAGATGTGGTAAGGGAAACGTCAGATTCGGCATCTTCTCTTGATTTTAAAAGCTTCAGTTGTTTCATATTCTCTTTTTTGTTCTAGTGCATTTGATCTTTATTTGGCGGTCAGAGGTATATGAATGTATTTTGGTTAAGAGTTGCAATAGTTCTAGTGTATCAGAGGTGTAATCTTTTGCTGTACTGAGAGGGTCCGCTGATCCTTGTACGTTCTCAAAAAAGTCGATTGTTTGTTCGAAAGATATAATTTGAGTTTCATAGTCGAATAATTCTTTGATAGGTGCCATTTGATTTTCCAGTATGATGGTTGATTTGGAAGTGGATTTCACTTTTTTGAGTTTTGCATCTGGTTTACTGAAGCTTGTGTAAGATGTTGTAGTATCGGAAGGAGGTGTTATGATTTCGGTAATATTTCTTTTCGAAGTTGCTTTATTTTTTAGGTTATCGATGTCAGTAGCCGTCGATGTTTGTGAGGAATTTGATATTTTTCCTAGGGATCTTTTGATGCTATGTGTTTCAGCAAGGTGAGTTATATTCGAAGCTGTGGTAGCTGTTGTTATATTTGCTTCAATGGGCATGGTGATTGAAATTGAAGGTATATTTGTTAGTGGCTCAGAGCTTTGCTCGTTTGCTGAGTTTATAGTAGGTTGACTGGTTGTAGTTGTTGAGTTTGGTGAAGAAGTGTCGTCTGTTGGTTGGGGAGGCAGCTTTGAAGTGCAAGTGTTAGATAAGTGACGATGTTGTTTGCAATGATAGCACAAATTATCTACATCAAGAAAAATACGGTATGTGGTGTCATCATAATTTATCAAAACAGAGTCTGGTATTGGAATTGTGGGAGGTACAATGTATACTTGCCTCCTGAAACTGAATATGTGTTTATAGTCAGGGTTGGTGGTGCCTATTCTTAAAAAGGAAATTGCAGAAGACAGCTTGAAGCCGAGATGTTGAAGTTCCCTCTTTAGTACGTCGTGTGGAATGGTGCGACATACATTGGATAAAAGTAGTCTTTCGTTTGGTGTGATAAGTATGCGTACTTATATCACTTCGTTATCAATCTTTATGCGCCCATCATGTTTAATGATGACATCATCTACGATTTCCTTACTTGAGAGGTAAATACATATCCGATTGTTTGAGATTCTAGATGTGAATAATATGTTTTTCGGACTGATCGTGGAGCCAATAGCCAGGAAATATTCTTCTACTTATATATTGTTTAGAGAACTAAAAACGATGGCTTGTAGTTTAGATGGGAAAGTGAGTTTGGTAGATTGGCTAGCTACTTTGGAGTACGAAGGTTGAGATGAAGGTGGAGCTTGAGGTAAAATTTGTTGTTATGGTATCGTTGAATGTTGATTTGGAATTGAGTGATAAGCTGATGGAGGTATATGTTGAGATAAAGGTGACTGATTATTGATGTTGTCGCTGGTTATAATATTGTCGGTTTCCATGTTCCGCTAAGATTCCTTTTGCCTGAATACGGCTCTGTGCCGCATCGGACCCAACTGATAAGGCTGGTAAATGGTACGATACCGGTTTCAATTATTATTGAATGAATGTGTTTACGTTGAAATATAACACAATTTCTTAATAAAAAAGCAAATTTTGGCTTACTTTTTTAGTCCGTGTCATTCACTATGTAGTTATGATCACTTGTATATTGTTTTCATGAAAATTATTTATGATATTTCACTGTGATGTACGAATTTCTCGGAGCTGATTTCAGAAACCGGAATATTATATGTATGTGAAAATAATGTAATACCGAGTTACGGAACTTAAAACAATATTGTGAAATATATTACGTCATTAACGGAAAATGTGAGATAAATTTTCTAACATTTTCTTATAGAAAAATCTTCTTTCTCATAAACTTTTTTTAGTAACGGAAGCTTTACTTATTTTAACAATTAAAAATAATAAAAAGTCAATTTGTCATTTTTTGTGGGTTAACACACTATGGAATAACAATGTCCATTTATCGATCTCTTATGTATTTACCCTCGAAAATATTGGTTTTATGGATCAGTGAAACAATAGTTCGATTTTAATAGTATGTATTGATTTCTTTAATTAGCACAAAAAGTACATAACAACGTTATTAGCTCAACATTAGCATAGCAACAACGGAAAACATTTTTGTTGACGTTTTCGACAGTTGGCATGGAGCATATAACAAAAGAATTGCCAATCATAATTATCAACACACCCCCACAATTCTTATGTTGTTTAGAAATAAGCCACAACACGAATACATATTGTGTAAAATAAATGTTTCAACATTCAGTAACATTTAGTTTTTCTCTAAAATATTCCATTTTTACAGTAGGTAATGCTTTTGTAAATATGTCTGCAATTTGATCGGAAGTTGAGACATATATTTTAATTTTATTATTTTCTACACATTCCCTTATAAAATGATGCTTTACATCAATATGTTTAGAACGTTTTGTTTCTAAAGTGCTTGCAATTTTAATGGTTAATTGGTTATCCTCAAAAATTATGATAGGAAAAGTGTTTATATTTAAAATTTCAGAAAGTAGTTGACCAACAAATAAACATTCAGTTGCGCAGTTTGTTAATGCAATATATTCTGCTTCTGAGCTACTCAGTGAGAATGTAGCTTGCTTCTTTGATTTCCAAAACACAAAATTATTGTAAATTTTAATTCCAAATCCATACACACTTTTTCTATCATTGATATCATTTGCATAATCTGCATCTACAAATGCACTGACTATCTGTCTGTTCTGAGTTATTGATCTTTTGTACATTAAACCGTAATTTTCTGTTAATTTTAAGTACCTTAAAACACTTTTCAGATAAGTCCAATGTTCGTGGTTAAAACAGTTCTGAGAATCGACTAAAATTGTAGATTGAATAGCTCAGATCAGGTCTTGTTCCTAACATAATATACATTAATAATCCGATAAGCTCTCTATAAGGTAAGTTTAAATTTTCACTTGACTCTTTAAATTTTAAATTTAATTTTGGTTGAATAGGCACACAAGAGGTTTCACAATTTAACATATTACATTTTACCAACACTTTTTGAATTAATTCTTTCTGACTCAAAAACAAATAATTATTTTCTTTTCTTATAGTTATACCCAAAAATTTTAAAGAAAAATTATTCTGAGAATTTGGAGACAAATCTCGCATTTCAAATAGCGACAATAACCTTCGTTTAAAAATGTTCAACTTCTCTTGTGATTTAGAAAATAGTATTAAATCATCTACATGCACTATTAAATATACGTCATTATTAAAGTACAAACGTGGGTCTGAATTAGATCGTTTAAAGTCTAGATCGAGTAAATGAATGTTCAATTTGTCATACCAGTATTTAGGCGCTTCACGCAAGCCCTACAATGCCTTTTTAAGTTTACAAACATACTTAGATGAGTTTATGTTAGCCACACCATTTGGTATTTCCATAAATACTGGTTCAGGTAAGTCACCATGAAGAAAAGCACATTTTACGTCTAATTGATTTATAATAAAATTTTCTTCCACGCTTAGTGATAGAAGTACACGAATTGTCAGCATTCGCGCCACTGGTGAATATAAGTCACAATCAGAAAAGTCACCCTGTTGATAACCACGTGCTACTAGTCTTAAGTTTTTCACAATTTCACCATTTATGTCCTTTTCACGAAATACTCACTTAAAATCTATTATTTTTACATTTTCTTGACGAATCACTATTTCCCAGGTTTGATTCTTTTGTAAAGATTCGAATCCCATTTTTACCGCATCTTCCCAGCCGTTACCAAGTTCAATAGCTTCAGAATATGTTTGGGGCGCATCTAGTTCGAGAGTTCCGGAAAATAGAGCTGCTATTAGCCCTCGGTCATCATCTTGATCCAAAACATAGTCTTTATATTTGCTTCGTAATTTCACTGGTCGTTTCCTTCTTTCATCGCTGATATTTTGTGAAATTTCTTCTTGATTGTTTTCTCTTGCATTTTCGTTTTCATGAATTTGGTCACCATTTTCATTATTAGTTTCATAACTTTTATTCAAGTCACTATCTGGTTCGTCATCGCAATCAATTGTCTTATATTCCTGTGTCATATCCCTGTTTTTCATTTTTGTTTAATGAAAAACAACATTTCTTGCAGATATCACCTTCCTGTCTTTAGGATTCCATTATCAGTGTATCCAACCAAATACATCATTTGGCTCCTAGGATCGAGCTTATTTTTCCTATCTTCAGCAGGAATATGTACAAAAGAGGTACAACCAAAAATTCTGATTTTGTCTAAATTTGGTTTTTGTGGATACCAAATTTCAGCTGGTGTCATATTGTCACGTATAGTAGAAGTGAAGGTTCTATTCGTTAAATAGATTGCTGATGCTACTGCCTCTTTCCAAAATTCTTTTTCCATATTGGCATTAAATATCAAACATCTAGCTTTATCCAACACTGTTCTGTTAAACCTTTCAGCCACTCCGTTCTGTTCGGGCGTTCTTGGTATTGTGTATTCCAGCTTGATTCCTTTTTGTCTACAAAAATTCTTCATTTCATGTGAAACATATTCACCTCCATTGTCGCAGCGTAATCTTTCTGGTACTATCTTAAATTTGTTTTCTACAATAGCTATATAGTCTCTAAATTCATGAAAAGCTTTGTTAACCATGAAATAGACCATTGAAAAATGCGAATAATGATCAATAAAAGATATAAAATATTTCATACCATCATAACTGCTGGGATTAAATGGTCCACATACATCACTTGAGACAACTTCCAGAATTTTCTTAGCTTTTCTATCTAATGGTAGATTTTTGAATGGATTTCTAGTTTGTTTAGCCTTCATACATACTTCACAGATTTTTGTACTCGGGAACTTGTGAGAGTGTCCCATTCTTTGATGCCATAAATCCTTTCCATCGATTGCTACATGGGCTTCAAATTCTGTTGAGTAAAGTCTAAAAGTCAAAACATATAAGTTATTTTTTGATTTACCTGACGTTAATATGCAGTCGTTGCTATTTCTTATGCTTATTTCACCATTTTCAAAAACAATTTTTAGTCCTTTGGCTTCAATTTTAACAGAAAGTAAGTTGTAAGTTAAATTTTTGCAGACCAACACATTTTCCAACTTTATTCTTAATCCATTTTCCGTTTGCAAGTGTAGTGTACCTTCTAAATGAGAGTCGACAGATTGACCCTGCTTTGCAACTTTTATTAAATGATTTACTTTCTTCACATTCATTAAATATTTTCCAAAATCACTTGTCACAAGATGATTTGTACAACCAGAATCAACTACGAAATTTATTGGATTCTTTACCAAAATATTTTTAGAATTATTTTCCACTCCATCATTTGATAAACAACTGATAAAAGCTATTTCCGAGGCTGACTCACTGTCTTGTTCTGCCATATTTGCATTTCTTGGATCCTTTTCTTGATATTTTTTGGACAGTTAGCCTTTTTGTGCCCTTTCATGCCGCAGTTGTAACATCTAAATGGAAATTTATGTTTTTATTTCTTCTTTTGTACCAGAAAAGCCTGATTAGGATCTTCGTGTCTACTATTTTTACTTTGTCTAGCCTCCTCTTGCAAAAGCTTTGATTTCACAAAATCCAATGTAACGCTACTTTGATTTTGACAAAAATATATGTCTATTGCTGTAGTAACAGTTTGATATGCTTCAGGCATACACGACAACAACTGGGTTATAATTTCTACATCACTTATCATTCCTCCACAGTTTTTTAAATCTGATATGATTTTCTCAAATTCAATAATAAAATCGTTTAAGGAATCATTTCTTGAGTAATGTATGTTTCTTATTTTACTTTGTAGCTGGACCTGAGTTGCCAAGCCACTCTTTGCATAAGTTTGTTTTAACGTAACCATAATTTCCTTTGCAGTAACTTTGCACTTTATCATTTCCAGTACATTATCACACAAGCATTGCACAATTAAGTTTCTAGCACGCAAATCCTTCTTGTTCCATGCGGCTATCAACGTAGTATCAGTAGGTGGATCCTCGGAAATAACATTCAGCACATCATAATGCTCCAACAGAAGTTTCATTCTGAATTCCCAATTTCCAAATCCCTTACCATCAAATGTTTTTACTGTGACGATAGTACTATTTGCTGCAGCGATTTTGTTCGTTTTCCAAACGTTTACCAAACCACTTTTTAACCGCTAATTTACACCGCAATTATCCACTTTAAAATCGTTCGTTTCACTATTTCCTGTCTACGCGACTAACTGGGCCCATAACCTATTGGTTTTATGGATCAGTGAAACAATAGTTCGATTTTAATAGTATGTATTGATTTCTTTAATTAGCACAAAAAGTACATAACAACGTTATTAGCTCAACATTAGCATAGCAACAACGGAAAACATTTTTGTTGACGTTTTTCACAGTTGGCATGGAGCATATAACAAAAGAATTGCCAATCATAATTATCAACAGAAAATTCCATCAAAGTTTTCACCAGAATGTCTTTTTTTGCAGAATATGACGAAGGCGCTTCTCTATACACACTCCAATCTAAAAACTCAAATTTCTCCTAAGCCGTTCATTTTATCGACTTCAAACAAAGGTAAGTTTTTATTAGTTAATAGATTGGAAACTTTATTTTTGGAATTTAAGTATTATACCAGTAGTGCCTGTTAAAATTAGGGATTGTTAACCACTGGGCACAAGTCGCCTCTAGATAACCGGGCACAATATAGATTCATTTATACCGTGAAACAAAGCTATTGGGTGTACCTTATTAATCACTAAAATACTTTCAGTATTTTAATGTATACCTCAGTTTTATTTCGCAAATTTTTTTGGTATGAAGTCATTGGACACTCTGTATGTATTCATTATAAATTGTATCTCAACGCGAATTCAACTTATTCGGTTACTACTCAGTTCCACATAACGCACAAGTTCTGGGTATTACTGTAGATTGAATCGTTATTTTTTAAGGAAGTGTCGCCTTAACCGACCCATTACAAATTTCAAATTTGTTTTCAAACAACAACACTATTATATTTCAGCAGCCTTACCACAAACTCAAACCATGAAACTTTCCAGTAATTCTAAGTTTCAAAAATTTCTCAGAAAAACCAAATTCCAATTTGCACACCCTTTTAGAATTCCACTGTAACTAATGTCGGCTCATCACATAGCTTTCAATATACAAAAATACCCAAAATATTAAACCATTACAACATTACTTTAGGTACCAAGGTCATAATTGGGATCATAAATATTCACCCCCAATATAGTTTTATTGCACCCACAGACCAAGTCAAATTGGGTAGTACCATCCCCATTTGGAGGGGAGAATAGGCGTATATTTATACTGCTTGTCGAAAACTGCTCATAATTTCATTCTTTACTCGCCACTGGGTACTATAAGTTGCAGTGTATTCGTTTGACTAATATTGATATCGGAAATTCGTGAAAAATATTTAGTTTAAAAGTGATACAAAATGCAAAATCAAAATAACGTTGATGATAAAAAAAACAGAAAACCATTGATGGAGAAGAAAAGAAGAGCCAGAATAAACGATAGTCTCGAAAACTTGAAACAAATATTATTAGAGTGTGATCCGCAAAGTGTTGGAAAAAAAAGTGCTAAGTTAGAGAAGGCCGACATTCTGGAAATGACTGTAAGTTACCTACAAACAATAAGAAAAAACCCCGCCCCTAATAGTTATTATCACTCAACGAACTATGGGAATGGTTCCTCAAATAAATACAGCAGTAGCAATAGTTATGTAACTGTCGCTTCTAAAACTGGTAACGTCGGTCAGTACTGTTACGGTGGAAGTTCTAATAGTTCCTATTATTCAAAAAATCAATCTACACAGAAAGCAGACAAAAGCGGATTGTGGAGACCTTGGTAATTAAGAATAGTCACTATCTATTCTAACTCTTTCTGTGATAATGTATATAATTTTGTAAATTTACAATTCTTTTGTACAAGTTTGTTGACGAACTACTACAAAATTTGAATAGCGTTTTATTTGTATATTTTTATAGTGTTTATATGGTATATTGCACAGGTAATTTGTCTGTGTAAGTAATTTACGCTCAACTAGAAATTTTTTTATTTATATAAAAAAATGATACATTTTTGGCAACAATATCCCAATACTTTAACGTATTGGACCCTCTAAATTATGATGATTCAGTGAAAATCTTAGGGCAATCAAATTGTAAATATTTCTCTGTGTAATGTTTCTAAAAAGTTTTTCAAATATTTGATTTTATTAAAAAAGTTTATCGTTAAATAATATTTGTAAACAATCTATCATTATTACAATGCATTCGTTGTGAAAAACAACTAATGGACTAGTTTATGATTAGGGAAAACGTTGAAACTTAATTTCTTATTAATTTTTTGTAATATTTTTCTGTTACTGTTATAGTATACACATATTTGATCATTTTTATTATTCTTAATAGCCTAAAATAAAAATTGAATTATCTACAATGATAACAAGATTTTCTCTCAACTACATTTTTTTCAAAAAAAAAACATCCCACAACCTTCAGACTTCACTCTCAGAAGGTAACGAATATAATCATATTTTGAACAGTTATAAAACTCGATATTTTACGACATTATAAGGGATAAAATTAGCATAGATTGATAATAAACAAACGTGTCAGTTGAAGTTTCTTGAACTACCTATTCAATTCTCGAACCAATTTATCGGGAAATGATTTTTAATACAATTAAACTTAACTGACTGGTACAGTTTGTTGATATTTTTGAATTTGTTTGCTGGCGAACTACTAGAACGTTTTAATAGTGTTTTATTTGTATATTTATATAGTTTATATGTTTTATAAATTGTCAGCTATAAATATTTTCATCCAGACCTAAACAAATGATAAAATGTTGGCAACAATTTCCTATTATTTGAATTTATGGAATCCTTCTAAATTTTAATCATCCAGTGAAAATATCTGGGCAATTAAATTATCGTTAACACATCTCTGTGTGATGTCTCTAAAAAATTCAATTGTTAAAACTATGATTGTGAATAAATATTTTCATCATCAATTAATTTTTGTCAACTATTTATCATTTTATTTCAATGCGTTGATTGTGAAAAAGAAAACTATTGAACGAGCTTACTATTTGGGAAAATGTTATTAATTCTCTGTAATATTTTTTGTGACTGTTATTGTATATTATTTGATCATTTTTCATCATTCGTACTTGTAAACCTCAAATAATAAATAATCATTTCTTTTTAATTGCACTTTTCTTCAAAAAACATCCCACATCCTCCAAAGACAGTGATATTAAATTTTCCTAATTTTAACTTGTACTTGCTGTCAGTTTTTCAATATTTCCATTAGAAGGTTGTAAAATTAGCAGCTATTATTTAATCAGATTGACTGTTACAAAACAAAAATATCAGTTGAAGTTTTTTGAACTACTAATTTAATTCTCTTGGACAAATTACTTTTACTACAAATATAATTGACTGACACGTGGAAATCTGTTATTTGTATATTTATATCCTACAAAAACTGCCATGGACAGATGTCAGTAAAACTTTGTGCCATGTACCTACTCGTCCCAAGTGACTCTAGGAAGAATAAAATTTCTATTTAATAAACAATTAATATAATGAAATTTGAATCACAAAAATATATATTTCTCAATTTCTTATATTTTCGTGGGTTTCGGTCAGAAATAAAATCACTTACTTATAGTGCTTTCGTTTCGGTTTATTTGATTTAAACCATTTTCAAACCTTTCTAAAAATCGGAAAACCCAATACATGTATATACCTAAATGCATATAGTTAAAATATATATAATGTGGTAATTTCTAAGGCAATTTTTCTATCCTGCGACAAATTATTCTGAACAATTTTATGGTTTAATTCATCTGGTAAAATAATGGTATCTTCTCCTTCCAACAAATATTTAGGCGAAAAACCGGTCACGGTATGTTCTGTTTCATTATATCTTTTTGTACATTCCTGCGCAATAGTAGTCCATGCTAGTTTGTTTTTCCCTTCATTTATCTCGCATCTAATTTTATTAACTAAGGTCTGGTTTAACTTTTCATTCAAACCGTTAGAAAACGGTGCATATACCGCTGTAAAAACAATGTTTTTTTCATTAACAAAGTTTTAAAGTCCTTTGAATTGATACCCGGATATTGGTCGGTTAAAATCATGCCAATTTTATGCTCATCTGTTACTTTTCCAATAAGGTTTATAAAATCTCTAGAATTTTGTGTCTTTAAGATTAAGATATGTACATATCTTGTGAAATGTTCCACTAGAAGGTGTAAATATGTTTTTGTAGACCCTCTGCCACCAAATCCACCAAATGTGTCTATTGACACTATCTCAAATGGGTAAGTTGCCGGACCTAAATGAGACATTAATCCAAATTTAAATTTTCATCTTGTTTTATTTTTAATGCAAATTTAACAAGTCACACATTTTTCTTATATTTTTTGTTAAAATTTTTGCTACGTAAAATGGTTTTATTTTCTTTTCTATCTGCTGTATTCCTATATGACAGTAAAGGTAATGTATATTTTCAATAATTCTTTTACTAAATTCCTCTGTGAGTATATTTCTTTTTTCACTATTTTCTTATAGTATACTGGGTGTCTCATTATATTCTGATTGTTTTTAAGAGCTTATATATTCGAAACGGTTCTAGATGATAAGACGCGGTTTTCACAGTTAGGTTTAAAATTACCGTAAGTTTTGTTGTGACACATTTATATAAATGGCCTACTTCCGGTTTACCTGCTAGAGAAGTGGCGTATTTTCAGAATATAGTAGATGTAATTTTTTGAATTGGACACCCTGTATATTCAGCAATTTCTTAAAAGACGCATATTTTTACTTTATAACGGTATCTTAAAGTTTAAAATCGGTGCACAGAAAGCGAAGTTAGATAACTTTAACTGGGATACTGTTATGATTCAGATATCTTATTAATAAATAATAATCAAGGAGGCGTTAATATGTCACATCACAAAGATATTGCGATCATTGACAGAACGTCACTGTGTTTTGTATTCAATAAAATTGAAGTGTTTAATCTCACAAAATGCAGTATGCAGCACAAGAAAAATCTCAAACAATATTTTTATATGCCCAAACTCAATCCTATGTTCAGACGATTCAGAAGACAGTTCAATAAAAATCCTCCTGCTACAAATACCATTAAAACATGGTTAACCAAATTCAGGAATACTGCTTCTATCTCTAGAAAAAGGAGAACTGTAAATGGAAATTTAGAAGAATTGTTATCTGTTTATGAGCTTGTACAGAGAAATCCGAAAATTTCAATGAGAAAAATAGCATCAAATTTAGAAATGGACAAAACTAAAGTTTTTAGAATTCTAAAAGTTCTCAAATTTAAACCTTACAAAATTCAAGTTGAAAAAAAATTATCGATCGGGACCATGCTAAAAGAGTGTTTATGTGTGAAACTTTAATAGATTTGTTCAGAGCATATCCAAATTTTAGAATTATCATGTCTGATGAGGCTGCGTTCCATATAAATGGACGAGTTAATAAACATAACTGTAGAATCTGGGGATTAGAAAATCCAAGAGAATCTCATCAAGATGAAAGAGATTCTCCTAAAGTTAATGTTTGGTATGCAGTGTCTCTTGAAACATTAAATGGGCCTTTCTATTTTGCATAAAATACAGTTCGTGGTAATAATTATACCGATATGTAGGAAAACTTTTTCTATCCCCAGTTAGAACAAGATGGTATTTTAAACAAAAATGTTTACTTTCAACAAGACGGGGCTCCATCCCATTATTCCAACATAGCACGAGAATCTGTTAACCAACAATTTGGAAATAATTGGTTTGGTAGGAGTGGTCCAATAGAAGGCTCCAAATTCTCCAGACCTGACTGTTCCAGATTTTTTTGTATGGAGATATGTGAAAGATAGAGTCTACAATCTGATGCCTGCTACTGTTGAGGAATTAAAAAATATTATACGGCAGGTAATGGAAAATATTTGACAACTTAATGGTTCGATTCCACAAATGTATAGATCAAGAAGGAAGACACATCGAACATTTGTTTTAGAGTGTCCTAAAACATGTTCTTATTTGTTTTTTCCTGTTCACTTCTAATTACTAGCTATAATAAAGTTTTTGTTTATGACAATTCCAACTTTATATCTGCACCATTACAGTATCCCAGTTAAAGTTTTCTAACTTCGCTTTCTGTGCGACGATTTTTAACTTTAAGGTACCGTTATAAAGTAAAAATATGCGTCTTTTAAAAAATTGCTTGATATACAGGGTGTCCCATTTAAAAAATTACATCTATTGTATTCTGAAAATACGCCACTTTTCTAGCGGGTAAACCGGAAGTAGGCCATTCGTATAAATGTGTCACAACAAAACTTACGGTAATTTTAAACCTAACTCTTAGAAACAGTCAGAATATAATGAGACACCCGGTATATTATCTTTAAAAATTAATTTATTTATATCTTTTTCAATTTCATCGTTTTTCTCTTGGTCATCTTTAATATTAGTCCAGTCAAATGGTAGTTTGAAGTGGAAAGTTTTGGAGTAATTGTTTTTATTGGTTTATTCTATGTGTTTTGGGGTGCTGAACACGAATCTCAAGTTGTCCAACAAATATTTGCTCGGCAAATAAGAGAAATCATCAAAAAAATCTTGTTTTTTAGTGGTTTTCGGCTCATAACTTGCAAAGCAAGCTATTTATGTAAAAAGTGTTTATATAATAAAATAAAGGAGAGAAAATTTCCTATAATTTATGTTTCCTAGTATTTTTAAGTACGTCGTATGGTTACGCAAAAGAGTGCTGAAATATGGGAGAAATTAGCATTTGCAAAAAAATAGCAGAATACGTCATTAGTTTATATTTTTTATTTTATGTAGGTGAACATTATTTGATGTTTTGTAAAATATTTAAATAACTTATTTTAAACATTAATAAAAAAGGTTATTAAACAAAAGAAAACAAAGGTATTTAATTATTTCAACACACTTGAATATTTATGACTTAATACGAGCCCACCGGATTCCAGCAGGGCAGCATTCCAGTTCTTCTAGGTCTGAAACAAAAATCATCGACTTAATTGCAAAATATTCAACAATTTATTGAATAAATATGAAAAATATCAATTTATGAGTAGTAGTACCTATCTATTTACTTGTACGAGCCCTTTTAGGTACCGGCTCCATGTTTTCCTCAGGGCAGCCATCCAGTTCTTCAACGTCTGAAATAAATAAGAGATCAAATTTCAAACACTTGTCAACATATTGAATAGATATGAAAGCAGTAGACACATATTTTGACACACAAATAATTAGTGAGCAGATAAATGATGGTAAGATAGAATTATCCATGCACAGTTACCTTCAAGTAACTCCGGATCATCCTCTGCTTCTTCTTCAATTTCTGCAATTGGCATATTAATGCAGCTGTTCTCGCAGTTGAGACAGATACTGGAACAGTTAAGGCCAGCTTTTCTACATCCACAGTTGGTCTGGAAGGTCTTGATGCATTTGCAAGAAATTAGGTTTAATACTGCGTCTGGTGCTGGTGGCTGTAATGTTGTTACAGGTTGCAGACCTCCTTTGGTTTTCTTCCAATTGCTCAGGATCTTTTTCATTTCCAAGCTATTGTTGTACTTGAAAGTACACTCTCAAAGAATGTTGCTGAGCTGCAGCTTCGGTAGGAGGTAGCGACGCCAATTGTGCTGATGTTTTGTATGCCGATCTAAAGTAGCATTTAAACCTCAATTTGTCCAAGGACGCGCTTTCCTTGGCCCTTAATTTGTACAGCGCAGTGAAAAAGGTAATACCAGCATTAATAACAGCGTCAGCATGTGCCGTGGGATCTTTGAAAATTTGAATGGTATTGGTTAGGGCAGAGTTTTTCTTGAGGGTTTGGCAGTCGTTGTTGTGACCTTGTGCAATCTTCGGGAATTCGTGTTCCGCACACAAAACAATCTGTTTTGAAGCAAAAGTCAGAGAATGATCTTAGTTTTCCCGAAGATGTGCTTGGTTGAGCAGCATTCTTCAGGTAAGCAGCTATCATTTTTTCATTTGTGTAACTTTTATGACATTAAATATGTATGTTGACAGATGTTTTACCCGCCAATACAACTACCTTCCTATCATTTCTTTTTTACTAGCATCTCGTAAAGTTTCTACTCCTTTTTCCTTCACCACTTTCACTGGCCCCTCACTTAAATGTTTTTCACAAATAAAATACTTATCACTGGACATTGTAAAGAGTTGTTGTATTGTATCTCAACGAAAACACTCGGAAACGAAAATAACTGGACTTCGCGCCGCCACAGAAAGAGACAAATGAGACGACCACAGCAATAGCAGTACTGAATGCATGAAGACGTGCCCTTGACGCTCACCCTTTTCAGTCACGTGATTTTGACGGATACCCCCTCCAGTCAGCATAGTCGAACCGAACTGTCTTTGCTTTTAAATCGAAAGGCGAGGTGCTGCAAATGAATTGTTTCACTTAAAGGGAAAGTTGCATTGATTTATTCATTATGTTTTGCTTTTTCCAAAAAATACTGATTAGCCCCATATTTCAGCACTCTTTTGCGTGGAAACCATACGATGTAAGAAAAAATTTTAAAATGTTAAGAGACATAAATTGTAGGAAATTAACTCCGCTTTATTTTACTACATAATCTTTTTTCATAAATAGCTTACTTTGCAAGCTATAAGCTGAAAACCACTAAAAAACAATATTTTGAGTGTTTTTTGATGATTTCTCTTATTTGCCGAGCTAATTTTTGTTGGACAACTTCAGATTCGTGTTCAGCACCCCAAAAAACATAGAATTAACCAATAAAAACAATTACTCCAAAACTTTCCACTTCGACCCCTTTTTGTGCACCATTCTACTGGCGTATATCTTTTAATTTAATATAATTCACGACTTTTAAACATTCTACATGGTCTTCGTTTGGTTCTAATACTGGATTTCGACTTAAACTATCAGCTTCTATGTTAAATTTTCCAGGGGAATATTTGACTTCGAAATTAAATTGGGATAGATAATATGTGAGATCTCCTAATTCCTCATCTGTTCTAGCTTTAATATTCATTTTTTCTAGTGGTTTATGGTCCGAGAAGACTATACATTTTTTCCCAAAAGCCAATGTTGCCAATATTTTACCTATTCTTTAATGGCTAAACATTCTAAATATATAGTCTTTTTTATTTTTGAGAATCCTTTAGCCTTTTTGAAAAATATGCGCAGGGCCTTTCATCTCCATTTTGTTGTGTTTGTTTTAGGACTGCACCTATACCCTGTATACTAGCGTCTGTATAAATGTGTATTGGTAGATCTGGATTGAAGATAGCTAAAATAGGTTTTTCACAAAGAAGGTCTCTTCTTTTTCGAAAGATTTTCGATATTCTGGGGACCAGATGAATTGTTCTTTTCTTAATAAATTGTGTAATGGATCTAATATTACTGAGATATTTGGGACATATTTTGCATAAAAAATAATTTTTCATAAAAACAGACGTACATTTTTTTGTGTCTGTGGGACAGGAAATTCCTTTATAGCTATTAAATAATCTTTTATTGGAGTAATTATACCATTCTGAATAATGTGACCTAAATACTTTACCGAATTTTGAGCAAAATTACATTTTGAAAATTTCAATTTTAAACCTTCTTCTGAAATTGCCTCTAATAACAAAGTTAAATGCTCAATATGTTTCTCAAATGTTTCTGAAAGTAACAAAATGTCGTCGATATAATTGCCAGTAAATTCTGACAGTTTATGTTCTCTAATTATGCTGCTAAGTAATATTGCAGGGGCAGTTTTTAAACCAAATGGTAAAGAGGTCCACTGAAAATTACCCTACTGAGTTATAAATGCAGTTTGATGTTTATCTTCAATTTTCATAGGGATGGACCAAAAGGCCGAATTTATATCAGATGTGAAATTTTTACAATTTCTTGTTTTAACCATCAAATCCTCAATCAGCGGAAATGGTTGTAACTGAGGAATTATGATTATATTTAAATCACGAAAATCTATACATAGTCGGGTTTTTCTCATCTTCTTTTTTATACGCCAATGTTACAGGGGCCGCAAAAGGACTGTATGACTCTTCTATCAATTTATTCTCTAATAATTTTAATACTTGATGTTCGATTTCTTTCGTGTCATTAATAGTATATATATATATATATATGGTCTTTTACGACAGTATTTATCTATAGACAAATCAATATGAGCTTTATAGCCCTTTAAAGTTCCTATATCATATTTTTCATTAGCAAAAATTTATTTATATTTGTTAATCAATCTATCAACAATTGTTTTCGCTCATCTAAATGATCTACTGTAATCTTGAAGTTTTCTACTTCAATGTTTTCATTGAAGTTAATTGTATATTCACAATCATTACAATTTATAATAACATCTCGTTCATCATCAGTATTTTTTTTATGAGATTCATTTCTTTTTTCTCTTCCATTACCTAAAAAGCTAGGAATATAATTTGTATTTATTTCTTCAATTCCTTTTCTTTCATTAGAAATATGACGATTTTGTGTTATTTGTAATTTATCATTTTAAATCAAATGAAATTCTTTTATGCAATTCAAATTCTATTAACAAATTATAGTCAAAATTTTCTTCATCTATAACAAAAAAATTCATAAATTTCTCCATTTCAAAATTTTTTATCTTTAAGGTGACTATTCCCTCTGATTTCTTTACGCCATTAATCGTTTCTAATTTTTCATTATTCTAAGAATCAGAAACTGTAGTTTACTATAAGGAAAGTAATTTGGAATTAATGAAGGATACACTCGAACCTGAATCATAAATTCCTTCAGTTTTCAAAGTATCATTTATGACTACATTAATTTTGATCAATAGCGGAATTACAAGTTAATTGGATCAAAATTATTTAATTCAGTTTCTAATTCCGAATTATTAACACTCCTAACCTGATCTCGCTTCAATTTTTCATTATTGTTTATAGCATCATAAGGATTCGGGGTGCGATTTCCTTTGTTTTCGTTTTCACAAATTTTACATGGACGTTGTTGTTCCTTTTCTTTTATCTTACTTTGAAATGAACTTTTTTTCTCTAAATTTCTAAATGTTCCAGATCTCCAATATTATTGAATAAATCTTCAGTTTCTTTTAAATCATCCCTGTTAATTTTATCCATAATAAAATTTGGTAGCCCTATAGCGAAGAGATTAATCAATGTCGATTTATCCATTGACTTATTTATTTCTAACAGAAGTCTTTCTTTTTTTAAGGCATATTCTAATAATGAGCCTTGTCTATATTTAAACAAAAAAGCATACCTGACCGGTGACCAACCTTTATCAGCATACGTTCCACAAAAACTGTTTTTCCAAATTGGCCATTCGGAATTTATGGTACGTTTCATGAGTATGGAGCTATACCAGTCTTGACATGAAGTATCTAGAAACATTCTAAATAATCTCAATATCTTCATTAATATCTGGGCGAACACACTCCGCTTCAAAAGTATTCAGCCATTGTAACGCATTTGTAGTTTTATGATTGAATTTTTCTAACACTATATTTTCAGTTATTTTTTCCATTTGATTCGTTTTTCTTCTCAGCAAAGTTTTCTAGAATCTTGGTTGAAGCCTCTTCGGAAATTCCTGCTGTATGAATCTCTTTTTTTGTTTCTAGTAAAATCTCTTCCAGTAAATATCCCTTGAACTGCATATTATATATAGTTTCTTTGGATTTGGTTTTATTCCGTCTGGAGTTAGGTTTGGAACATGTTCTTGTACACAGTAAAAAATGAAGGTAAATTTACATGTAGTTTACATAAGAAATAGGTGGAACTTTATTGTAAATAAAATGTGAATTATTTTTTTCTACAACTGCTATGAAAAGTAGCATATTTCTCATAGCTTACTTAATTTCAAAACCATATATTGTTTCAACAATTACTATGTGAATTTCAAAAATTGTTGTAAATGTACATGACGGCTAGACGAATAATTCAGTGTAACTTTATCAGAATATATCAAACTTTTTTTTGATATAGTTTTCAAGTAAAATCAGATCAGGCCTTTAATTTTACAATGTGCATATAATTATAGTTATATTTTTTAATAATCTTGTAAGTTTACACAGGATTTTTATGTAATATTTGTGCAAAATCTGAAATGATGTGAATAAATTCTTTTAAAATCTAAATTTTAACAGCCAGCATGCGACGTCAAAAAATATTGTAAATATACATGAAGTTTTGGTAAATAAAGAAAGCATAAAGAACTTTATTGAAAATTATAAAATTCTGTAATTTAAATATGTATGGATTCTAAACAATGTGAAACTATATCGATTCCTAAAAATTCATCTTTTAACAAAAGAGAAAAAGTGATACGGCTGAATATGCGGTTTTTTCGAAAAAATCGATATGGTTTCACATATATTTCTTTTCAAATTTGGCAAACTAAACAACTGAGTTACTCTTAACATATTCTCAAAATACATCAAGGGCCTAAAATGTTATTGTTTTCCAAATATTAGCCAAAACTTGTTTGCCGGGGGTATGGCATTGCATTGCTCCTTAAAAAGTTTCAAATTAAAAATAAACATCCCCTTTACATAAACTAGTGAAATTAATTATAAAAAGTTGAAAACATTTTTCCCTAAATACTGTGATTTTTACAAAATCCGTGTAATAGAATTACAACATTTAAGGAATTATACACATAATTAACCTAAAATCACATGATTTGCGTAATTATTACATTATATGTGTGACCCTATACCACACGTGATTAGTTAAAACTAATGAGAGACGATTTCTCCTACAGGCAAAACAATAGAGTGTGTCTTTGTTAATTTATGTAATAGTTTGCAGTCGAGTTTCACGTGAGTTTTATTGTTTTGCAGGATAAATAATTTTTAGGTAATTCCTGTTATTTCTCAAAAATGTTGTTGGAGACATTTTAAATGTATGGCCAATTTTAATGAACAAAAAAGCAAATTTATGGCATTTTCACAAACTGACCTATGCCGATATAGGTTCTCTTCCAACCATCATGATAGTGAAATTAGGGAGGTTTCAGTTGTTTGCAAAACATAAGAAAAATATGCAAATTCCAGAATGCTTAGAAAATCCAGTCCATGAATCCTTATATATAATGGCGATATATTTTAAGGAAGATATTTCTCACCTCTATAGGGATATTAAGGTAAACGAACATTGCTATCACTTTAAATATTTCGTAATATGAAAGCTGATTCCTATTTAAATAAAATAATATAACAATAGTTTAGTAATACTATAATTTTTCTTTTCAGGATGATTCAAGAAATGATGTGAAAATTGATACTTTGTCACCTTGCATAATTAATATAGGTAAGTGAAGTGAAGCTTCTTGAACAGCTGATATCCACCAACTATAATATTTTAGTCATTTTTTTAAGTAGATGGTTAAAAAGTAACAAAGGGAAATAATTTTTTTTTCAACTTTCAAAATATTTTTAAATCCAAACTATTTCATATAAAAAAACTCAATTTTCAGAACCAATATAATATGGTAAAAAAAAACTTAAATTCGAAATTTTTATTAATTTTTTATAGAAGAATTCCTTATAAAATTTATTCATTTTAGGAAACAGAATTGAGCTTTTTTTCTGCACAAAAAGTTTCGTTTATTGATTTAGATTTATTGAAATCAATTCTACAAAGAAAATTTTAAAATACAAAGTATATTGGGTTATTTTATTCGAGATAGTGATCATACCACGTATGACTAAAAAAATATATTATCCTAAATTTACGTTTCCTCTTGAAACTTGTAATGTCCGAATAATCTTTCTCATTTATTTTGCTCGTGTAATTACACTGAACTCTTAACAAAAAATTTACAAGGTTTGGCGAAACTTCGCGTCATAGAATTGAATAGTAATTGTAATTTATAAATGTTTGCCATTACTTTCCATTAAACTGTAGACGATACTAAAACAACTATATACTCACGTTGTAACTAAAGTTATGACAAATGTGCGACTAAGATTCACTGGATCGATAAAGTGATATAATTTAACCTATAAATTGGTTTTTAGGAGGAAACTACAAAATCTTTTTCGAAAAGGTACCAGTTATAGTTGATTCAAGTTTTCCAGAAGCACTAAAGTTTTGCTTCGCACTTTATTTCATTTATAAGTAAGTTTCTTTGTCGCGATAAATGTATTTTTCCAAAGAGTTTTCATATTTATTTTACGTTTTATACGTATTCATTTATTATAAGGTGCGTTCTTTTTGACTGAGATCTCAGTTAATCTCAGCTCACATCAGTAATGTGAGCGCTCTTTTTGTTTTACTCACTTTAAGTGAGCTGAGATTTCTCCTCCCCCTTCGCCGATGCTGAATGCGTCGTAAGGGGGAATCAGTTGGAGTTGAGTCGGAAATAAAGTGGAGAGGATGAAGAAATATTTGATTTGCTTGGTTTATTTGTAGTTTTCACCAAGGTTATCTATGGTTTTAACCATTGACATATAAACAATAAACAAACATAATCTATTTTTCTTTTGTTACAAATTTTGGATACATTAATTAACATTATTAGATGCTGATACGAATCTGTCGTATAGTTTAAATCTATCGACAGATCGCGCGCTTCAATTGAGATGTCGTTCTTTTTGGTGCTTACTCACATCACTTCATCTCAGATCACCTTAACTGAAGTGATCTGAGATCTCAGTAAAAAAGAACGCACCTATAGTTAGGTACTTGTTGCTTGGTAGAGAATTATGAACTTTCTGTTTGTCCAAACTTACTATAGTTGATAATATTAGGGAGATATTCGATCAGATATAAAAAAATATCTAATATTGAATATGATTCTACTAACATTTTTAAGAATTTCTTTTGTTCGCCAAATACCGTGTAATGAATTGTATTTAGTCTCAAAAATGTTAATTTTTCCAATTTCGATTTTTATTAAAATGTGCAAATAGAATAATAAAAGTAATAATAAAAGATCATAATTTAAGTTTTTTACTGTATCCATACTAAAACTATCTAATCAATTTTACATGTTTGTCCCATTAGAAATTTCAACATTTCATTTGAAAACTTAATTTGGGCACGCTGTATATACCTATCCTAATAATTAGATACTTAGAAGGCGCCTCTAAGTATTTGATTGATAATTTTATTTATGTATTAAACCAGATGAGTTTATTTTTTAAGTATTTTATAAATTGTGAATTTATATATTTTATTTCAATTAATTTTTTAAACTCTTAGACATTGTTTCCTATTACCTAATTCAAAAGATTTACCTTTTATAAGACAATTTGCTACATCAATAACATATAAACTTTCTAATTTCAGAAGTTTAAGGAGAATGTAAGGTCGATTTATGTACCGTATTTGAATTAATGAATATTTGGAATATTTAATATTTTAATTTGAGTAATCACGGAATGTCAAATTTTTTAATTTTTTAACTGTTGTGGATGTGTGAATTTTGACAGAAGATATATTACCTATGCGATATCTGTATTATTTGGAAAATGTAATTATTTGTAAAATTTTTCCTTTCTTAAAATATAAAGAGATTTACTTGGGCAGTTATTTCTAATCTGGATGTTTTCCTTCAATGCCTTGATAAATGCAGAGCAAGTTTCCATTATGATGAGTTCCAGAGTCTTCTAAATCCATGCCAGATGCTAGGTACCTCAACGTGACAGACAATCTCTGACTTGCAGGAATCGCCTCACGCATTTTCGCGTCCTTCTTCTCGATGTCTTGGCGGATTAAATCATCGAGTAGATTATCGAAACTTTCTTGGTCCATGCGTAGAAAGTTCCTATAATCCTCTGGTTCCGAACCACTCAGAAAGTTAAGGAGATGTTGATGAGTGAAGCGGTTCCTCATTTTATAACAGACCACCGTCCTTTTTTTCTTTTTGTAGTTTCTCTCCTTCACAGCAACCAATGTTAAGGCCAGGAAGCCCAAATCTACATTTGACAACATTATATGCTCTTCTCTGCTTCGACTGAGAGTTTTGATCAAAATATTGAAAAGTTGATTGAAGTACGCTTGAAGCGCCCATCAATCGGAGCCTCAAGCATTTGATCAAGCCGATTGATAGTGTAGGGCCTCCTTAAGAACCATACCTACATGATACCACAATATTAAATTATCAATAAAATAATATAATTCTGTATTTTTTATAATTGTTAATGTTATCATCACTTTGATTTTTTTACTTTTGAACTTGTAGGTGTATACTATAAAATACTTTAAATCAATGAGTATCGTCCTTATAAATTCTTAAAATTTATTATTACTTCCACACAATCCTGTACTATTATTATTATTTTTGAACTTAATGTTTGAATCATATTGTTTTGTTGCAATCAAGTGTAAGAATACATGAAAGTACAAATTATTCTAATATCCTACCTAAACTTTCCATCATTTTTCCATTAGAACTCTGACTTTAATCAGGTTGTTGGCTGCCACTTTCTGAAACAACAAAAATCAAATGAAGTAACTATAACATGCCGGTTATCAAAAATATTATGTTTATTTTTATTCTTTATCAAAATCCAATCATCTTTTCAAAACACAATAAATTATTAACATACATTGACTAGTAATTAAGAATTTTACTTTATGTAATAAAACAATAAACTACATTATTTACCAGTTTATCCTAAGTATAAAGTAGATACTGCATTTCGCTATAAATTTGTTCTCGTTATTTTTGGCTTGGAATTTCCAATCCTTAGAAAAGTGGAAATCACAAACTCTATAATTACGAGTGACTATCTTGAACCTGGGTAAATAAATACTCATTTACAGCAATTGAAGTTGACTGACTCGTGGAAATATGTTGAACAAATTATTCAATAAAGGAAGATTAGAAATATCTATAAAGTTTTTCTATTTTTCGACCTCTTGCATCAATTTTTTTGTGAACCCGAAGAGTAATGATGTCCATTGAAGTCTCCCGGAATAATGCGAGAATGGATATTTGATTTAAAAGCATTTCCAGTTCGTTTTCCTCTAACACCACGTCTGAAGGTAAGTATAGGTTGCATATATGAAATTTTGTTTCCTCTATTCGTACAGCTATTGCTTCAAGGTTTGTTTGGAGATTTAGTTTTTAAATTATATTTTATATAAATTGCAATTCCCCGCTTGCTCTGTTTCGGTTACGATTTTAAGAAAAGTTTGTGTAGTTTATGTGTGTTTTGTCATTTTTAAAGAGCATGTTTAGATGGATAAAATAACCATTTAAATTCCACTGTAATATTGAGTTGAAGATTAATTTTAAGTTTCATAGGTACTGTCACTGGAGGTATCGATTTCCAGATGGTTTCCAGTTTTTTTCTTAATTTATTGCAGCGAAGCGAATTTTTAGTGTTCTTTCGGTTAAGTATGGATAAACTTGTAAGAGCAATTAGATTAGTCCCTGTATGTTTGAAGTCTACTCTGTAGCTAAGTTCAATGCATATGTGTTCTTTTAGGTCGTATGAGTTTTCGATCAGACATTTGAACTGATTGATGTTGAGTATAGGAGGGTGGAGTTGTTCTCCAAAAATTTGGTAGCGGCTGCCATGTGTTCTGCTTCGATTGTGAATTTAGTTTCCGACGTGCTTTGCTTTCTTTTTCTTGCTTTAGGTGGACATTTTAAAATCTTTGTTTATTTCATCAGATGGTGGAGTTCCTCACTGGATAGTGATACGGCTTCCCAATGTGTTCATTTGTAGGATAGTTTGTTTAGTGTACCATCGTCTACAATTATTTGCTCTTCTGTAGTGTTAGCGGTAAGCGTCGGAAGTATTAAAGACCCAGCTCGTAAGATGGTTGGTGGATTTTGTGATGTTGAGGTGTTTGCTTCTCGTTTTTCTTCACACTTTGTTTTGATTTCTTGTCGGAACCAGGGCGTTTTGTTAAGCTTCTTGAAGTTTATATTGTTCTTGTTCCTAACGTTTCATATGCCGCCGAGTTCAGATTATTTTCTAGTTTTTTCCATGCTACATCAATGTTATCTTCCTCCAAGATTTCATTTGCTTCTATTTTGGAAGTTAATCTATTCTGTTATAGATATCTGATTGATGGTTGCCACATATTTTCGATGTTTATTCTTTGTGTTTTCTCGACTGTTCGCGATCTTCTTGTTTTCCGTCGGACTTCCATTCTTATTTTGCAGATAAGTAGACTATGGTCACTTCCCACGTTCGCAGAATTCAAGATTGTCACATCTAATATTTGAGAAGGGTGTATGTTCTCATTTGTTGTTATGTAATCTATTGTTGATTTCTGACTCCTCGTATTGTGAAATGTATATTTTTTTGTGTCTTGTGTGGGAAATAGGTGTTATTGATGCGTAGTTCATTGTATGTGCAGACATTGATCATTGACTCCCCATTATCATTTAGCACGTCTTCATTATATCTCTATTTAATGCCTGGTATGATGTTCTTCCCGATTCGAGCATTAAAATCTTCCATCAATGAGAGAGTATCGTTTTTTGGGATATTATCTAGGGTTTTTGCATTTCCTCATAAAAAGTACAGACCACAACAAACACAAGAAGCTTACAACAACTACAAAAGAATAATAAACGAAACTGAAGCATTAGTAAAGAAGACAAAAGACGAATACTGGCGGGGTTTCTCATCAAGAATGGAAGCCGACTACTATGGGCTGCAGAGGCAAATATGGAGATTTATTAGAACGCAGAGAAAAGAAATAAGCGAATTAACAGAAACCAATAAAATAGATGTCGACACCTGGACCTACTATCTCACCAAACTGTTTAAGACAAGCGAAGACCAGACCTTACCAGAAACTCCAAATATAACAACCGAAAACGTAATCCTCACAACGGAGGAAATTACTAAAAACTAAAAAACCGTAAATCTCGAGGACCGGGCAGAATTCCAAACGAAACACACTTACTGAACAAATGAGGATACTTGTACAGAAAATTATCTCGGGACATACAATATCAATAGCACAACGATCTTGTTGTTTAAAAAAGGTGACAGAACTGTACCCGAAAACTACAGAGGAATAAACCTGCTCAGAACCGCTCGGAAACTGACCACAAAAGTCATAACCACCAAAATCACCAACAAGATAGACTTGCGTTGAATAACAAGGCTTCAGATCCGGACGATCCTGTAACGATGGAGTTTTTGTCGTCAGGCAAGTCATGGAAAAGAGAAGGCATTCGATTGGGTAGAGGTAAACGACGTAATTCACCTATTATATAAACGAAACATCATCCATCAGATACCATCAAGATTATCGAAAACATATACAGCAAAAATAACATACAGGTCAGAATTAATAACAAACTAACACAGCCGATATCAGTGGAAAGTGGAATACGTCAAAGTGACTCATTGAGTCCGCTGCTCTTTAACCTCATCATGGATGAAATTATCCATAAAGTCAAAAATCTAAATAGAGGGTACAGAATGGGCGAAGAAACTATCTCTATAGTATGCTATGCAGATGATGCCGTACTGATTGCGGAGAGTGAAGATGATTCTCAGAGACTTCTACATAAATTCAATATAACAGCAAGAAAGTTTAGCATGATAATATCACCGAATAAAACAAAGAGTATGGAGGTATCTAAAGATCCAATAAGGTGCAAGCTGGAAGTGGACAGGAAGATAATCCAGCAAGAAAAAAGCATCAAATACCTGGGAATACTAATGCACAGTTATGGAGATACAGAAGCGGAAGTTGCCCAACAAATAAACAAAGTCAACAGAATAGCAGGATGTCTTGAGCACACTATCTGGGGAAAAAATCATTCACGGACAGAAACAAAGGCCAGGATTTATAAGTCAGTAGTGAGGCCAATTATGACCTACACTGCGAAAACCAGATCTGATACAACAAGGACAAAAAAACTGATGGAAACATGTGAAATGAAAATAGTCCGTGATATTACAGGAAAAACATTATGGGGCAGACAACGTAGCACAAACCTCCGGCAAAAGTGTAATATAGAGAACATAAATGAATGGACACTGAAAAGGAAAAAAGAATGGTATAGCCATATAAGTAGAATGGGAGAAAGAAGACTGGTAAAGATTGCACGAGACAGATCCCCAAACGGACGAAGGAGTATTGGAAGGTCAATGAAGAGATGGGGTAATAACCTGGATATATAGTGAGGAGGCACCCGAAGATGGAACATGCGCGAGCCTATTAAGGAAGCAGGAAGAAGAAGGGGTGTTTGCGTCGGATGTATTAATGATTTGTGAGTTTGTGTTTGGGGTGGAGGATTCATCGATGTCAGGATTTATCAGCTGTACGGATGGTGTACGCAGTAGGAGCTGCTGGTTTATTAGAAGCGAGCTACGTATTTGGGCATTGCGATGCTTGGTGTCGAGTTTGCATTTGAACATAAGAGGAGTTATGATAGCGAATCTTCAGGACGCCTAAAACTTAAAATGTCTGTATATGCCAGATCTGTTGCGCCAATTCGTATAAAGGATAGTGGAGATTATAATTTTAGTCCTCTATTTTCGAGCTTTGTAGAAATAGTTTCGTGTGGAATTGTGGAGCATACGTTGGATAAGACTGTAGCAATCCTTTTAAACAAAATAAAGGATAAATCTGCCACAGAAACAGTCAAATCTACATCTTCCATTTAAGTATGAATATATATATATATATATATATATATATATATATATATATATGAAGGATTGATGATCCTAAGAACAATTTCAATGGAATAATTGCAAGAAAAAATTCAAAACTATTAAATTTCTAAGGAAATTATAAGGAAATGTATCTAATGATCGAAAACGAATTCTGAGGTCATTTGAAAATGACATATTCTTAAATCTTCTGACGTGAACCGTTGTCTTAACTTATCTATACATGGAACATGATGTTTTGGATCATACTAAAGGTAAAGTTTATAAAAAACTATTTTTCTCAAATAATGTTCTCTTAAAACACAAAAACTTATAAGAGTTAATGTATTTTAGGATTATAATAAAATAAATGGTATTGCTGAGTTGTCACACGAAATTTAACTTGATATTCCCAGTTGGTAGTGACCCTACAGATCCTTTCAAGACTATAATACAATCTAGAATCAACGTGTGAGGCTCTGTGGCTCGTGGCACAATTTTCACACTCTTTAAACGCGACTTTTTGATACTTCCCAACTATAACTGTATTCTCTTTGACATTTAATAAAATATTATTTTCAAGAATTAATCTAATTCATAATAAAATTAAGAATTATTTTCAAAAACTATCGAATACAACTCAGAAGTGAAACAGCATATTTAAATTTAACAAAAAAATATTATAACGGCACTTTCGGATTAAAACTTATACAGATGTACGTGAAACGGTAGGTCATAAATTAAACCTGTTCAGGTCCTAAAAATGGATCGAAACTCGCTAATCTCTCCAATATCTAAAGAACGTTTGACGTTTTGTACTGAAAATGGACACGTGGCTTTCTTATGGTATTGGCTACTTTCAAAGAGAATATAACTGATTATAATCTCCACAAAAAGTTTATGGTAGTAGTGATTATTCTCCAAATCCTTGTCCCAAGGAAGGTTTTACGGTATTTGTTCCCTTAAATCCCTCCAACTACAATGGTTTACATGTTTCTAGAAATTGCAGATTTGTATTTTATAATGGGTAAGTTGAAGCCGGGTCCTAACTATGTTACTAAACATGTTAAATAACAACTTGTTAGAAAATTTTAAATTAAAAAGTTTTAGAACACAGTTTTGTACAATATTTTGAATCTTATATAACATGTTTTATTTTATCCATCCAACGTCGGTAAATATCAAAGGAAGTTATAAAACGTTGTAAAACACGCCCCGATTTGTCTACACTTAACATGTTATTGAAACAATTCTTTTGCGCATACTACCTCCTACCAGCTGAAATGCTGTAAAAATTATGGACACCAGTGGCGGCTTTACTCATTGCGAGGTTCCGGGCAGCAGGTCTTTAGTCCTTCGTAAAAAGTATGTGATGCGAAAGTAGGTCTGGTTGTTTGGTTTAGGTATTTGACATGTTTAAGGAGAAATGCTAAAATTATACAAATAAATGAAATTCGAGTTTTAAAATATTTTACATTGAAAGATTTACAAAATTAACAAATACAGAGATGATAAATTTTGAAATTGATGTCTAAAGTCTTAATTAAAGCACAATAATCTAACGAATGAGCTACGTCATTTTCGATTGAAAGAATAGCAAGGGCTGAAAACCGATCTTGTGTTATCGTATTCCTGAAATATGTTTTAATAATTTTAAGCCTTCTTTCAGCAGATGCAACTGTAACAGGTGTGGTAGCAATAATTCTCAGGACTATTTCGATAGTGGGGTAAAATTCAGTTAATTTTTTTTCTATTAAGTATTTTAGCACCGAGATAATGTCATCGTTTCCTTCATACACACGGATGAACATATTCAGTTCTTCGTATAATTCATGTCCATCAATATCACATGATTCTCCTACTGTCATAGATATTTGCAAGTCGCTGCATTGCTTTAAAAGTTCACTATCACTAATTTCCTTCAATTTTTTTATATTATACATGAAACCAAATATGCTCTTATGATGTTTAAGAACCTCAAACCTAGGATGACGCTTGTGCGCACATTGTCGACAGTGACATAAAAATAGTTTATTTTGAAAATTTCTTCCGTTTTCAATTCATGAGCTTCATCTTCCCCTTCATAATCAAAATGCCTTTTTTACGTCGTCTTCTGACTTCTTTGAACTGTCTCTCAATATCATTTTTCTCGGCTGTTTTTATTGCTGTTACAGGGGATGACTTAAAACCATGTTCTCGATAATTAGCGAGCCAATTTGTGAATGCGTCAAGGTGTTGAGTAGCCACATCTAAGTGCATGTTTTCGCTTTGCCACATTTTACTTATAACATTTATCTTTGTGAAAATCTCATACCATATGACAAGTGAAACTACAAATTCGTAGGTAGTTAGTTCCTTTTTTATAGAATGGCATTCACTGACCAACTGACAATCTGATGTGTTTTCTGATAAATCCTTTAAAGCATCACATATATCACTTAGTTGGTATTTAACGCCCTTCACCGATACTACCCTGCACTCCCATCTAGTTTCAGAAAGTAGTTTTAGCGACAACGATTTTACATGAGCATTTAAAATAGCCCACCTCTGACTTGAGCCGGCAAACAGAATGTAATTTCAAGAATACGTTTTTGGACGCCACGCATATTGGTACCATTATCTCTGCAGTTTTGCAATGATATACCTATCTGTTCTAATTCTGTGATTATATAATTAGTCAAACTCTCAGCTGTGGTTTTTTCGACGGCTAAGAAATCCATAAAATGTTCTTCAATTACAGCTGTATTTGTATTAAAAAATCTTATAATAATTGAAAGTTGCTCAACACGAGAAACGTCGCGAGTACAATCAAGAATAATCGAGTAATATTTATTATTTACGAAGAAGAATTATGCTCTCTTGGGCTGCACTTGGTAAAATGAGGGAAGTGTTTAAGGGCAATCTCCCAATGTGTCTGAAGCGAAAGGCCTATAATCAGTGCGGTTTACCAGTTATGACCTACGGAGCCGAAACTTTGACTCTGACAGCCGCATCCGCTAAGAAGCTTAGAGTAGCCCAACGTAGGATGGAAAGATCGATGCTTGGTGTGTCACTCCGTGACCGCATAAGAAATGAAGACCTAAGGGCGAGAACAGGAGTCACGGATGTTATCTATCAGGTGGCAAAACTCAAATGGAACTGGGCTGGACATGTGGCCCGCATGACAGATGGACGATGGACAAAAAGGCTGCTCGAGTGGAGACCAAGGACTGACAAAAGAAACAAGGGAAGACCTCCCACGCGATGGACGGACGATATCAGAAGAATGACTACAAACTGGATGCAGAGCGCTCAAGACAGTGGGCAGAAATGAGGGAGGCCTATATCCTGCAGTGGATGCGACAGGCTGATTGATGATGATGATGATTTATTATTTATTATTTTTTCAAAAATTTGAGTCTTCTCGTGACTTGCCATTAATTGTATGAGCTCATTTTGAATACTTTTTCCGATATAGTGGTCATTAATTGACTTATTCTTGTTTTAGGTGAAGTCTCAACACGGGATCAAATCGGGCTATTAACTTTACTAAATCTATAAAGTTGCCGCTTGTCTCACTCGAATCTGAGTCAGATGTTAACATCTCTCTATGACCCCTGAAGGGCAAATTGTGAAATGCTGAAAATATACAATTGCGAGCAATCGTTCTAAAATATCTCTCCAAAGTTGCCTCTCTTGTTCAATTTGTGACTGGGCCAAGAAGTCAATAGTGGAACAGCTTTTTAAACCATTCTCTAAATTAATCGATTTCAACATACAATCTTTGTGCTGTCGTCTAGACCCAAGTGTTTCCAATCACACACTCCTTCACTTGATCCAATCTTTGTATTTTCTAGCCCGAATATTCGACACGGAAAATAGTAAACGGCATCCTTTGTTTGTGAATAAATCATCCAGCGCCTGTGAAGCTTTTTACCGTTAACTAATATCTTATTATAATGATATTCGCTGAATCGACGTCCATTATCATTTACGGGAATGAATCAACTTTAACCCGGATTGGACCTTTTAATACAATCTCAGTTCGGTCTACATCAGTAATTGTTATGGGCCACAAACCGGGGTCATTTTGAGGATTCAGATTTTCCGTTCCAGCAGTCATGGATGTAGACATAGACTCGGGCTCATATTAGTGTTCTTGACTGGATAGCGTTGACGTTGGTATCGGTGACTTAAGAGACAATGATGTAGATAATTCATCATAATCATCCTCGCTGTTTTTACTTAATGACGGCGGCGGCACCCATGATGATGTGGAAGGAATTTTTTCAGCTGGAGCAGGATTAGAGTCACTTTCAGTCAATAAATGTTTTCTAGAGGTTTCTATATCATCACTTTTTATATATTTATATAAAGATCAACGTACATTTTCGTTTACCTGCTTTTTTTTGATAGTTCGTTTCCTTTTTGAACTCCCTGACTCAAATTTTCTTCCGGCATCACGATCACGCGAACTCTTTTCGTAAATCTTGTATTGTTCCGCACAAACAGTCGGAAACGAATGTTTAAGTATCACACAGTTTTTTACACTTTTTCAGCTTACTCAATACTTCAAATACTATAATTTACACTTTTCCAGCTCACTCAATACTTTAAATACTATGAAAACGTAATATTCAATAAAATTGAAAGATATGTACGGTAACGATTTTGTAACTCGTGGTGCAAGCAAAATAATTCCAAGGTGACAAGAGTTAACAAATGAAATGAAACACGGGGTTTCCCCGAGCGATAGAGGAGCAGAACAATATGTCCCGACTCACGAGTGTTATGCGATTAAAAAACCGATATTCAATTCGAATCGCGGACTTGTCATTTTTTGTACTTCCGGTTATAGAAAAAAATCTCTCATTGTACATAATGAATTTTTCAACTGTTTTGAATGAATGAATTAGTTATCTTACTTTATTTTAATTTACCATTATATTATAACCTTAATAAGTAATTAAGGATCAAAAGCCTACGTTTTAAATGAAAAAATCGTTGAATTTTTTTATATTAATTAAAATTTGCTTGGGTTGTTGCGCGAGGCCCTTGCAAGAGCGAGGCCCCGGGCGATTGCCCTGTTCGCCACCCCCTTAGGCCGTCACTGATGCACACTATTTTGTTTTGTTTTTTGTAATAAAGTCTGGGCGCTTCTGCTATACTATAACAAGGTACACAATGAAGTCATACAACAATATTGTTGTAGAACTTTGTTATTAACATGTTTTGTTACCTGGCTTCAATCAGGATTAAATCAGATAATTTTTGTAATTATATTAAAATTCTGGTTCCACATACCCATATTCTCATTACACTAAATGAACTGTATACAATATTAGCCATGCAGTTTGGAAGATCATCAGTAAATATAGGTCAAATCTTAAGTTCCTTTGTTGTCAAAGTACTTTCAAGAATTAATTATATGGCCACCTCCTAACAAAGTAGCTGAACATTTGCCAGCGGCATTTGTAAGCCCCTATTCAAAAATCCAGTCCGGCATAGATTGCTTTGAGTTTAGAATTCAAAGGCCAAGGTAACCCTTTACACCAATCATTGACATAGTCTTAATACAAGAGTTCCAATACTGTCATGTATTTGATTTCATGCACTCGCGATGGTGTAGTGAATTTTGTTTCACATGGATTTGGGAGAAGGATTTCATATATTGCAATTTTCGAAAACAGTGGGTATGTAAACCATTTGTCTCCTGGAATGGAAGTTATGGCAGATAGGGGTTTTAAGAATGTGTCACATATCTTAAATAGATATGACTGTTCACTTGTCAGACCCACAGATAACCCACAGATAGATGAGACACTGATTGTGGCGTCATCTAAAGAGCCCGTCGAGTGAACAACTGAGTGATGTTGGAAAGATTTCTGTAATTTTAGGTTTTGGCAGATTGGCGGTATACTCAAATATACTGTGTTTTAATTATTTCATTTCAAAATAGCCATTCATTGTCCACCATTTGACATTTCATTCAATTTAGCTCCATTAACTAAATAATGATTAGATGTTGAGTTAAATTAAATGAAATATCAAATGATGGACCATAAATGGTTAAATAAATTGGAAAAAATAAAACAATAATCATATAAGCAATTTATTTATTTTGGTATAAAAATACACAACAAATAATTTCTTTCACAAAGTACTTTTCTTAACAAACATAATGACAACAAATGAATTATAGTGTAAAAACCATGCAATAATTAAAAAATAATTTGAGTAACATACATTCTAGATTGGAGTATCATTAGATTTTAAAATGATGTTAAATCAAGATAAAAGTAGAGAATTATGTATGATAAGTTTATATTAATTTATTATTACACTCGTATAAACACACAGAGCTGGACAAACTGCAGGAGTATAACTGCTACCTGATCAAAAAAAGTGTTAGCAATAAGTTGTTAACTACTATTTTTGGCAACTTTCTATGAAAGAAAACATTTGAGTATAATTACTGTGAATGTTAGAACAAAAGTAATTGAAATATTTTTATAGGAAAAGTTGTTAAATACTGCCCAGCTCTGTAAATACAAGGTGCCAAGTAATTACATATAAGAGTGCTAAACAGCACTTGTGACTGTACAACATTTGAAATAATATATCTAACATTTCATTTCCACTTGAAACACATCTTTATTTCTTTACTGGAAGTATTAAATAGGTTTATAACACAAGCTTAAACCTAGTATATTGCATATTTGTATATTTCTACATTTAAAAGCATTCCGTTTTTATGAAACCATTGCATAAGGCAGTTTAAGTTACTCTGCAGCTCCTGGCAGTCTATGATTGTTAAAATGTTTCTCCTTTTTAAAAATCCCACCGTCTCGTGGAAGTCCTTTCTCGTTTCTGGTTGAGGTTCTACAAGTAAACACACATAATAACAACAATAAATAAGTAAACACACAAATATGTTTGAAAATGTATGTCAACAAAAGAAAACAAAATGCGCTTACTATCGAAATAATAAGTTTACACATGTTTTTGTACCAAGCCAAAAAAATATCAAAAAATGTTTGAATGTATACGTTTGTTTGGTTTTTTTGATTCTCTTTTTTGAAGCTTTCAATTTTTTTAGGAATTCTTGATTTTTAACTATTTTTTTATTTTTTGTCTTTATTGGATAATTTGGATTTTTGGTTACCGCTAGACCAAATACTTAGACGTAATGCCTCAACAAAAGTTAATACTGACTTTCATTTCCCATAAATTGTCACACCATGGGCTATATATGAAAATCGGCAAAGGATCAATACCTTCCATCCCATAGCTGGTAGAGGGAATATAGCTATAACATAAAATAAAACTCAGATTATCATTTATTCAATGGATACATTTTAAAATGGAATTGTCTGAGTATGGTGTACACACTAGATATAAATTGAGTGAGTGAAAAGACGAGTACTGAGTATGTCATTTGATTAAAATTCCAGCTAAGCGCTTTCAGCCATTAGGTCATTCTCAAAGCTGTCGACAAGAGAAAAACATACAACAGGTACAATGTACACACAATGAAATAAAATGTTTGATGTTACATCATTATTTAAGTAAAATTTGTTAAAATTACCCTATAAAGAGGGTGTGCACACATATCATTTAGTTGATAATCAAATTAGACGTTTCGTTATGTGAATTTCAATTGTACACACTCTTTATAGAGTAATTTTAACAAATTTTAGTTAAATAATGATGTAATATCAAACATTTTATTTCATTGTATGTAGCAGTTACAGGGTTTGATGTTTTTTGACACTTTCTGTATATTTCTTTCTTGACGAGAGCTTTCAGAATGGTCTAATGGATGAAAGCGCTTACCTGGAATTTTAATAAAATTACACACTCAGTACTCGTCTTTTCGTTCACTCAATTTACATTTTTAAATATCCAAAATTATAGCATGCTATATTGAATACAATAAAACTTACCATCAATTTTTGTTAATTTCCACTCATATGGGAAGGCAAATAAAACTGTCTTAATAACCCCTCTTCGTCTTTCTCAAATCTAAAGAAACACTGTTTTTTAAAATGAAGGGATCATATCCTCCATCGTTTCTTCGTCGACAAATTAAATGATTTATTACCACTGCTTGTCAGCCATATTAATTTTATCTTCCTGGGTTGGAGGAACAAAACTGTAAAAAGAAATATTTACTTTATTAATGCAGCAATTTTCAGTTTAGCTAATGTAAAAAACAACCATGATCTCTAAAGTTGTCGATTAAATTAGTGAAAATTTTCTGTGTTTTATAAACATGAAGATAATGGTTGTTCATTGTGAAAGGAAAAATGCTCAAATTTTTTTAATAAAACTTACCGAGTACACCACTTATTAGACTCCTTCAGAATACACTTTGACATTGTCGTTTCAATTAATAACAATAAAGCAACGAAACAACAGATAAATATTACACTATAGCAATTAAAAAATACACCAAAATACCTTAACCTTAAAATAACCTCTACACTTGAACTAAGAAATGATAACAGTATATAACATATAACATGTGGGGATGGAGACGAGCAATATAATAACGCGCATACGCAGTTATAAAAATCAATAAAATGTTTTGGAATTATCTACCGATTTTAGTTACTCGACGGGCTCTATAGATGGCACGGTCTGCAGTGTCCCTAGCCTGGTCAGACCTCCTAGTGTGACTGCAAACACTATTAGTAGCAGAGAAGAAGTCATTAAATCAAAAAGAATAGCGTCTCTTAGAATTCATGTTGAACGAGTCATAGGGAGATTTCGAGAGTATAACATGACGTTACCACATGCATACGTAGAACTTAGACATTTATAGATATTTGATGAAGTGGTTATTATAGTATGCGGTCAAATAAATTTGCGAAACAAACTAATAAAATTTTAAAATATTAATATTTACCAGAAATTGGTTAAATCTAATAATCTTTTATAATTAGGTATGCTTTTGTTCACATTTCAAAATATTAGGTTGAATAAATAAAATAGATGAATGCATATGGTTTGTTGATTCGAAAATTGATATGTTATATATAAATAAAATTGTTATATACGTGATATGATGTGATATAATGATATGTATAATGACCTTAACCTACGTAATCAAACACTAAGGTCTGCCGCATATTGAACCCAGCACACGCACAACCCACATACAATACACGCGCAACCCACGTCCACGTTTCTTTTATCTACCGTATATTGAACCCACGCCATATCCAACATAGATCCAGTTCCACAATGACTGCGAACGATCAACGTACACTTATTGATATGGATTCTGAGCCCGAAGAAACAAATTTGACTCTAAACCTTTTACTTAAGGTTAAAAGTATTGGTGGCATCGATTATTTGCCTTCAATCTGTATAACTGTTTTCCAAAAATGTAATGTTCATATTTTATTTTGCTGGTCGGATTCAAATGGGACACCCTATATAATACTTTACCTTGAAACAAAGAAGTTTTATACGTAACATAAGATACCTCTTAAATAGTCCACATTATACGTACATACCTTCTTACAATATATGACATAAACTTACCATCTTTATAATTTACCTCCATTTGGCAATCTATGCCCACAACTCACCCTTAACATTGGATGTTATAAATATAATCTAAATGAATGGTGTCATAAAAAACTGGGAAACCTCCAACTAACTCTATTAACTTCTCCAATTTTAATAAATCGACCCACGACCCACGAAAACTGTGCGGCACACTCAAACCGATCCAAGCGAACGTGGGTTGGGCGTGTGCTCGGCGTGGGTTGGGATCAATGCACGGTACCCTATTTTAAACCATTGTTTACAGAATAACACGCGCGTGGGTTGTCCGTGGGCTGTGCGTGTGCCGGGTTCAATATGCGGTGGGCCATATTCTTGGATAAATTACGTTTATCCATAACTGAAAACACTTATCAAACAAATCTTTTCAGTACTTTTGGTCATAGTCCACGGATATAATATGAAGAGATTTGGATGCCTCGAAGTCGGGATGAGCGATGCAAAAAACGCTCTTTTTTATTTGAAAAGTGCAAGTACATTTGGATTTGTGCCATGTACCTATATGCGGGTTTCTGATCTATAGTAAATTATGTTTTAAATCAGTTACTATTTGGAGGGCATTCAATTTCCAGAGAGTAATCTTCGCTTAAACCAACTGTTCTCAAACTTGTTTGGTGACGGAACCCTTTATAAAGCGAAATCTTGACGGAACCCTACAATAAAACAATTGTTCTTAAAAATGTATTCCATAATAATAAGCATAATAAAAGTACACTGTAACAGTTACTACTTATTACTTACTTTACTTAGTAATTTACTATATAACAAGTATAATAATAGAAGATATTAAAAAAAATGTAAATAATGGGAGGTATGAAACTGTTTTATTTTTCATCAACAGGTTGCTGTCAGGTTTGATAGAAGACAGCTGAAGTCTCATATCAGGTTCGGCGTCCATTTTATTGCGGTATTTTGTTTTCGTGGCTCCATAGGTTGAGAATTCTGTTTCGCACAAATATGTTGTTGGGATTGGGAGAAGAATATTCATAGCCATTTTAGCAGGCATTGGATATTCATCACGAATTCTGCACCAAAAATCGTTGAGAGGCGCCGTTTTGAACAATGACTCCATACTCTTGTATATGACATTTCTAAAAGAGTTTGATATATCTCGTTTGATATACTTTCGGGCTTTTGCGAGTTGGGCAAAAAAGGATTATGAGTCCATGAATTCAGTTTCCTTTTTGTTTTCTGTTCTTCGGGAAAATACTCCTCAAAAGATGCGCGCATCGAAGTGAGATATTGGACCAATTCTTCAAATACTTAATCTTCAAACATCTCTGAGTCGTTATATCTAACAAACTCACTGAGTGACGTGAAGCTTTCTATTTTTCTATTACCAACGCAAATAATCCAAAAAACTAGTGTTCTTTTGAAGGCAGTTATTTTGTTACAGGCCTGGAACACTGTTGTCTGATAACCTTGTAATGATAAATTTGATTCGTTCAGAAATATATCCGCCATGAAAGACAGTCGGAGCCATGGGCGTAGCCAACGAAGGGCAAAGAGGGGCAACTACCCTTCCCCCTGGCAGCAAAAATAAATTAAATAATTTTTAAATTTTAATAAGCAAAGAAAACCTGGTTCGAGACTGGAAAGTTGTGTTGATTTCTGCTCCGTAATAAACTTCGTTTTACACGGGAATTACGAGTAATATAATCAGCAAAACAGTGTATGAAGTTTTTAATATAAGGATAAAAGTGTCCAGTGAAAATTCGACAGTATTCAAGTAAGTGAAAGAATAGTTTTGTCACAAATATACCTAACATAAATAACAATTAGTCAAGTTAAATATCATTGATAAAAGTTCAAGGTCCGACGGGTTAACTGGCCTTAGAGCTTTTTGCGCGGTGTGTTTGGCGAGAGATCTAAATAAGTTTTGCCGTGCACGAAATCTACAGTTTCGCACACAATGGTTCCAACAAGATGGTGCAACGAGCCATACAGCTGTGCGCACCTTAGACTTACTCCGTCAGCATTTCGATAATAGAATAATTTCTCGGGGAACAGACTTCGAATATCCTTCTCATTCACCTGATCTGACGCCACCTGACGCATACATTTGGGGCATAATGAAGGACAAAATATTTCACTCGGAAAATCCGCCGGCGAATATTGCCGAACTACAGGAAAGAATACAAAATATTTTTCGGCAGTTACATCAACCACTTTTTATAAATATGTTTATTGACTTACAAAATCGATATGAAGCTTGTTTGCGTCGAAATGGTGAACATTTTAAACACTTACATTACAGAAATTAAAAATTAATTTTTATTTTTATTTTCGGTACTGTTTATTTTGGTGGATACTGTACTTAAGACAGCGACGGACGTAAAATTTTCTAATATTGAGGCGATTAAATTCAAAATAGAAAGAAATGAGTGATAATGAATATGGCAAAAAGAGAAAGAGCGACAGAGAGGAAGACTATGATACGGATGAAAATATTTCCAAAAAAAGTAAGAAAATAGGGAGATCGCCGACCAAAATAGGCAGTGATAAAGAAAAAATTATGAATATGATGGGAAAAATAGGAGACAAAATGGAGGAAATGAGCATGGAGATTAAAAAAAACACGAGAGGAGCAAAAGGAGTACAGAGAAGAAATGAAACAACTGAGGGAAGAAAATGAAAAACTGATGAAAGAAAATGAAAAAATGAAGAAAACAATAACCAATATATACCACAGATTAGAACGACTGGAACGCGAAAAAAGAAAAAACAATATAGTGGTTCAGGGAGTAGGAATAGAGACAAATAATCCAGAAGAACTACGAAATAAAATGGAGGAATTCCTAGAAAAGGGATTACAAATAAAGAAAGCTCAGTAAAGTTAGGAGAAAAAACATGCTTAGTAAGACTGGCAAACCAAGAAGAGAAAAGGAAGGTGATGCTCAATAAACAAAAATTGAGATTTAAAAGTGAAGAGAGATTGTTCATTCAGGATGACTTGTCGAAGAAGGATACAGAAAATATCAGAATAAAAGCTATAGAAGAAAGACATAAAGGAAAACGAGTGAAAATTGGGTTCAGAAAAATATACATAGAAACAGAGGAATGGAGATGGAACACGGAGGAAGAGAAGTTGGAAGAAACAAAACAGAACATATCGACAAAAAACCAGTGGCGACAAGCATAAACTCAGAGGCAGAGGAAAATAAAGTAGACCAGGCAATGGAAATGGAGAAGGAAATGCAAAAGATGAAGAATAGTACAAATAAAATGATTACAAAAAAGCAACAACTTAAGGAACATGGAACGTGAGTGGTACATTTGAGGAGGGGGCCATAAAACACTTGATCAATGAAATGCGAAAATACAAATTAGATGTTTTAGCAATACAAGAAACTAAACAAGAAGGGAAAGTAATTACAGAGATAGACGATTATATGTTCTTTAATATTGGAGTAGATAATAGAATGCTGGGTACAGGGTTTATAGTAAGCAGTCAACTTAAAGCAAATATTATAGATTTTGACGGAGTATCAGATAGACTATGTAGAATAAGAATCAAAGGAAAACACAGGAAAACGACATTAGTTAATGCGCATGCCCCTTCTGAGAACAAAGATGAAGACACAAAAGCAAAGTTCTATGAAGAACTGGAACAAGCAGTCAATAAAATACCGAAATTTGATGTTAAATGTGTAATAGGGGATATGAATACAAAGGTCGGACAAGAAGAAGAGTATATAAAAGTAACGGGAGGAAAAAGTAGACACGCACTCAGTAATGATAATGGCAAGAGACTCATAGAATTTGCTTTAGAAAATAAAATGGAAATCGTAAGTACGTCATTTGACCATAAGAACATCCACAAGGAAACCTGGTTATCACCAAATGGCAAAACAAAAAACCAAATAGATCACGTCCTAATAGAAATGGAGCACTTAAAAAGGGTAACAGATGTACGAAGTTATAGAGGAGCTGATGCGGATAGTGGCCACTTTTTAGTAGTTACAAAACTGAATAAAGATAAGCCACCTAGAATTGAACAAGATAAAAAAACGGATAAAATACGATTTTGAAAAATTGAAGGACGAGACCAAAGTAAATCACTTCCAACAAGAAATTAATAGAGAATTAAATTTAAGACCTTGCGTCCAGCAACTAGAAGAAGAATGGTCACAGATAGAAACTGTAATGAGAGATGTAACAAATAGGATACTAGGGAGCCCCAAGGGAAGAAAAAAAGATAAGTGGTTTGATGAACAATGTAAACAGGCGTTGGAAAAAAAAAGAAAATCAGACAAAGACTATTAAAAGAAAACGGTGAAGAAAATAGACTAGAGTATAAAAAAGCAAGAAAAGAAGTTAAACAAATATGCAGAAAGAACAAAAGAAATTACTTTGAAAGGGAATTGATGAAAATTGAAGAAGCTTATAAAAATAAAGAAGTGAGAAATTTTTTTCATGAAATAGAAGAAGGGAAAGGCCACACCGGAAAGCACCTTATTCTTTGAAAAGCACAGAGGGATATCTAGTAGGGGATAGGGAAGAAAAAATAAATAGATTTGCTCAGTATTTTGAGGAATTACTAAATGATGGTGAGGAAGAACTAGGCGAAAATGATAATGAAATGGAGGAAGGAAATTGTGATGAGGAAGATCTAGCCATAACGGTCCCAAAAAAACTGGAGGTGACAGAATGCTTAAAACATATGAAGAATAATAAGAGTGCAGGAGAAAACAATATTCCAATAGAAATTTTAAAATATGGAGGCGAACAATTAACGGAGAGAATATGGCAGTTGTTGAAACAAGTATGGCGAGAAGAAAAATTCCCTAAAAATTGGAACAAGGCATTAATAATTCCAATCCACAAAAAAGGTCCCAAGGAAGAATGCGATAACTACCGCGGAATAGCACTTTTAGATGTAACAAAATTCTGACAAAAATACTTAAAAATCGATTAGACAAATACCACAATGAAAATGTGGGAGAATACCAAGGAGGTTTTAAAGCAGGTAGATCGACAATAGACCAAATTTTCATTATGGAACAACTTCAGGAGAATGCTTACGAACAAAATCTAAGTCTGCATATGCTATTCATCGACTACAGACAGGCCTATGATACTATTAAAAGAAAAAAAAATGTATGAGGCAATGAGAAAGTTGAAAATACCAGGTAAATTGAGAAGACTAGTGGAAATGACCATACGAAAAACCGAGAGCAAAGTAATTTTGGAGGGCAGTACTTCTAACGAATTCAAGATAGAGAAAAGTCTGAGACAAGGAGACCCATTATCCACAACCCTCTTTAACCTAGTTCAGGAAATCATACTAAGAGAAAGTGGTATAAAAACCCGAGGTATAATTTATGGAAATAAACATCAGTGTCTAGCATATGCGGACGACAGAGTACTTATGGCAAGATCCAGGAAAGAACTACTAAGCGTATTTAAGCTACTAGAAGAGGAGGCAAGAGAATATGGTCTAGTGATCAACGAGAAAAAAACAAAATACATGGTAATGAAGGATAATGAAAAAACCGATATTATTATAAATTGTAATGGAAACAAAAGCTACAAAATAGAAAAAGTGGAACAAATCGAATATTTAGGAGTCACTATCACAAATAAAGGAGACGAAGAAAGGGAAATAGAAAAAATGTTAACAAAAGGCAGTAAAGCAGCAGGAATGGTATCACAGATGTTTAACTTAAAAGACATATCACGAACATCCAAAATAAGAATGTACCAAACAATAATAAGACCGTCAGTTACCTACGCTTGTGAAACCTGGACAATGAACAAAAAAGAGCAGAATAAACTAGAGATATGGGAACGTAAAATGATCAGAAAGATTTATGGTGGAATAAAAGAAAATGGAATATACAAAAGAAGAACAAACACAGAATTATCAGATTTGTATAATCACTCAAGTATAACCCATATAATTAAAGCACAGAGAGCGAGATGGTTAGGACATAGGTAGAATGGCAGAAGATAGATGGGTAAAACGAGTACTGAAAGGGGGTGAATGTGGTAAAAAGAGAAGAGGGAGAACAAAGAAGAAATGGTTGGAGGAGGTTAGGAGAGACCTGAGATCAGTGGGAGTAAGGGACTGGCAGAACGAGGCGAGGAATAGAAAAAAAATGGAGAGAGAGAGAGAGTGAGAGAGAGAGAGAGAGAGAGTGAAAGACTCGAAGCCGAGGGCCAGATAGGCCTGTAGTGCTGATATATATATATATATATATATATATATATATATATATATATATATTCAATTTGTATATATATATATATATATATATATATATATTATTTAATAATATTTTATAGTTGATAGATGAATATAACGATATACAATATTATTTGTCGACGTTCTCACAATTTGTGATTGTAGCGACACTCTTGTACACACACCTTTAGCAGTGTACGTAACCTAATTTACTTTTGACAGTAGTTGTCAAACAAGATAAATATTAATTTTTTGATCTAGAAAGATAAATTAATTCACAATGGACTTAATCACTCTAGTCTTAGGGTGGGATCAAAATTTTTTTAAATAATAATAATTCAAATTTTGTAATTTTCAAGTATTATTCAAATCAAATATTATTCTATAATCAGAATCTCGAGTAACTGTGTTTCTAATATAATAAAAGACACTTGAATTATCTTATGACATTTACAAATTAATTGTCACTGGAAATTAAGCAAATGTCACTGATTAAATCAAAATTACTATAGCATGCAAAATGTTGAATGCGTTGAAAATAGATACTGAATAAATACCACAGTGAGTTGGATTCAAAATTATATATTATATAATCAGATAACAAATTATAAAAGTTTTATTATTTCTCAAAATATTATAAACGAAACAAAGATAATAATTTCTACCAATCTTAATATAACTACAACCTATTCTAAAACTCGACTAATTGTAAATTGTTTATGCAAAAGTTCAACTCGTTTAATATACCCTTGACATGTATCAATGTCAAATAATGCAAATTTGTCTTCAAATTGTCTATTCAAAATTTTTCACTTGATGTAAGATCTTTTATGTATAACGTTAATTCGGTTTAGCTAATAATATTCTATAGATGCATCTATTTTCGAAAAGTATTTAAATAAAGGTCTGTTAATTATCGAAAAATAATTTTAAACTGGAGTGGACTTACCAAATAGGACAGGAAAACTCGTATGGATTCTAAATGTATTTAGAATTCTGCAAAACTTTCTAAATATCTGATTTAGAAACTGAATACCACTTACACTTGATACAATGCAATTCTTCTATGAATTATGCACGCACTGGCTGTACAAAGTATGGCTTTATAATCTGATTGTATAATTATAATTTTTATTAAATTCTCAACAAAATTTGAGACAACTCTTATTTCGATGTTGGCTCTTGGGGGTTTCAAAGTCAACTAACTAAACTTTTTTCAAATAAATAAAATCTCTTCTCCTGTGGTTACGAGAAATTCCTTTTTTTAAAAAAAATACTAATTCATGTTTCCCTATAACAAAGAGGTATTTGAATTCTTTTATTATCATTGTAATTATAATAGCAGAGACATCTGTATTTTAAAATTTCAAATATATTCTCCAAAATGTAATATAATTCTCTCTATCATTAAATATATTCTACATAAACGTCATCCGAAAATTAAAATGTAAAATTTGATTTGTATACCGAATCTTTCAAAATTCTTGATTATACATATAATACAGTGTGTATCGAAAGTATTGAATACAAATATAAATAGTTTTCCTTATTTTAATGTTTCTTTTACATTTTAAATAGAGGAACTGTATTAATATATATATATATATATATATATATATATATATATATATATATATAAATATATATAATAAGCAAAAATTAAATCTATAATATACATATTTCTATGTTATGCATATTTTTTTTGTTCTGTTTTATATATTTTGTTTGTTGTTGTGGTCGTTTGGTTGCTTTTAGGAACATTTTAAAATTAATTGATAAGCTCTAATAAATAAAATTATTCGCGTGTCCTTTGTCACTAAAATATATTTCATCAGCAAAAAACAAAGCTATTTGAAAAACTGACAAAGTGCTAAATATATATTAATACCGATTTCGATCTATGCATTGGTGCACACCAGAATTGAAATGTTCGATTTACTCTCAGGATACGTCAATTTATAGTGTTCGATTCAACCAATTAACAGTCGGACATTTTTGAGAAAAATTATCAAAAAATTGTCACTTTCTTTTTGTTTTCATTTAACCAAATTATAATTAATTAAAATAAATTTCCTCAATAAGTAGTTTTAGTGTGAAATATTTTGAAACGTTCAGTACACAATTCTGATGCGGCGATTCGAATGTTCTGACAATTTCTAGACTCACAAGGTATATAAAGTTAGTTGCCTATCCGGCGCGAAGACAGACAGTACAGTACAGTACATAGTGCAGGATACCAAGTTGCATACGGCGAATAGAAAGCGAGGCACGAGAAACCAGAGGGAAAATCCGTAACACAAGTTTTACCACAGAAAAAACGATATGGATATAAGAAATTGGTTACAAAACGGTAAGTTAAATAAATTCAGTAGAAAATTAATATTTTGATTAAAACTTTAGAGTAATTCCATTAGAAATGGTCCAAAAATTTGAAAATTGGTTGCTCGACCAGCACCAAATAAAACTACCATGTGATGATAGCTTATAATGTAGATATGTAATATCCGATGTTCATTTTTACTCGAAATTATTTTTTTTAATTGTCGGCCGCTTTTGTATCGCAACGTTTGGAAAAAAATTCAATTGCAGCCCTTCACAAAATTGCCAGTTGCTCTTTATTCTTTGCTTCTATCTTTGTGAAACAATTTTTATTAGCTTTGGCAAGAGATTTTGTGCATTACTATTATAATTTTATATATTTTTCATTATTATGATGCCGACTTTTCTGCCTTCTAATCTAATTATAACAAAAATTACAATAATGCACCGATTTTGACAGCTGATATCTCAAATGGGACTAAAAATAAAAACTTGAAGTTTTCACATATTAAAGATCAAACAGCACTTTATACGTGCTATTAATTTCATTTTGTGTTTTTAATCTAGAGAGAAAATATTAACATCACATATAGTATATCCACGCCACATTTTAAGCTATCATTACATGGTAGTTTTGTTTTTACTAATTTTTATACTAGGGACTAAGAACAAGAACGATATTATTAGGTTATTATTTTTAGGTCAAAAATCTCTGTAGTCGAAGTGGAAGCAATGATTGTGACGAAGATGAAGATAAAATGGTCGGAACAACAAAATCGGAATCTATTTTTGAAGGAGGCTCAAGTAGTTCTTCAAATCTATATGAAGCTGTCTCTGGAACTGCGACTGGGACAAACTGAAGAACGCGATGGCTACCACGAAAATGACATTGGTTGTTATGTTAGTTGTGTCGATAACTTGCCTTCTGAAAAAATGGAGGAATTGTTGACAAACCCTTGAGTTACATCATTCAATTACGATTTTGCTTCTGATGCCATTCACTTGAAATGAATATTCAACCATCGCTGGTTAGATCAATATACTCCATAGCTGGTGTACTCAAGTCGTTTGAAAGGTGCTCCATGTTTGTATTGTGTTTTATTTCCGCCAAAAATTGCTACAGTTGAAGAAGTTGTGGGGTCATTTATGGTAAGGCTTTACATGAAGATTAATGATGTACATGAAGATTAATGATGTACATGAAGATTGAAGGAAGCACGTGGGCAGCCATTACCACAAATCTTCAACAGCTGCTGCAAAAGCATTTCTCGAAACTGCTCCTGTTGATGTCCAGTTGCAAAAAGGGTACCATAAGACGATTGAAAAAAATAAACAAATATTGTCAGAATAATATTTTGGGGAATTCATGAGTTGCTGCTTAGAGGAAAAAAAGGAAATGAGGGAGTTTTCTTTGACCTTTTAAATCTGAGGATTGACTCTGGTGATGAGACGCTAAAGAGCCATCTGGATAATTGTCAAAAAATGCAGTCTATACCTCACCAACAAGTCAAAATGAGATCATATAATTATGCGGTGAAGTTATCGAAGGAGAAATAATCAAAGACTTTGAACGGGCAAAAGGATATGCTGTAATGGCTGATGAAACAGCAGATGTCGCTGGAAAAGAGCAGCTTTCCATTGGATTAATGTTCTATGCTGAAATCCAAAAAATAATCAGGGAGGAATTTGTAGGCTACATTGAGTTAAAATGTCAAGATGCTTCTACAATCGCTAGCGCAATTCAAAGTTTTTTAGAAGATAATAATTTTTTCGCCGATAATTGTGTGGGATTCGGATTTGACGGGTGTTCTACGATGGCCGGCAAAGAAGGGGGTGTACAGACCATTCTTAAAAAAAGTACGCTAATTCTTTATTTTTCCATTGCTCCAGCCACAGACTAAATGTTGTGGTCAATGATACTAGCAAGCTACCAGAAATAAGAAACACAGTTGCAACGGTTAAAAACACAATAACCACCATTCGTGAATCGCCAGCATGTAGGAAATCGATTCCAAATCTTTCAAGGCTCTGTGAGACCAGATGGTCGGAAAAATATAAGTGTATAAAAATTTTTTCAGAAAGCTTTAGTAACATTGTTAAAGCCTAGAACATCTATCTGCTGAAGGAAACTATGCAACAAGAAAATCTGCCTACCAATTGCACTGTGCAGTTACTAAACCAATATTTATCTTAGGCTTAAACATAATTGCACGATACTCTGCAATTTTGGAACTCGTTGTAAACGTTTCACAAGGTAAAAAATGGATTTGGTTATGGTGACGAAACATATTGATGATATTCTAGATGTAATAAAAGAAGATCGACAAGATGTTGAAAATGTTTCTTACGATTTATTTATAAAGTCACTTAATATCGCAGAGAAAGTAGGGGTTGAGTTGTCAGTACCACGAGTCACTCAAAAGCAAGTACACAGAAGTAATGCACCATCTGAGTCTGCAGTTGAATACTGGATAATCATCCCCAATTCTTTAACTTCGTCTTTGGATGCTAGATTCCCCAACGAAAATACACCTGCTTTTGCTTCAACTCATCTTCATCCTTCAAGCATGCTCAAAATAGCTTCAAAAGATTTCAAAAATAATGTAGAATCTCTCATGGAATTTTATAAGTTGGGTGATGTCTCTGCAGAATTAGATTTGTGGTACAATATGTAGAAGAAAAAGAATATAGCAGAACAGAAATTAGAGGTCATTGAAGTGGCTGCACTTTTGGAGGAAGCTAATGTTTTTTTCCCTGCAAAAAGACACGCACTGCTAATATTAAGTGTTTTCCCATCCACTACTGCTACCGTGGAAAGATCGATAAGTACCCTACGAAGGGTAAAAACCTGGCTCAGGAATACAATGGGTGATGACAGACTCACTGGGTTGTGTTTGATGAGTGTGCATCAAAAAGTTTTGAAGGAAAATCAGGACTGTATAGTCAAGAAAGTTTTGGATAAATTTAGTATGAACCTAAGAAAAATGTTATTAGTTTAATTTAAGTATAATTAAAATTTCAAAGTTTTGTTTTCATTTGCCTTTTCTTTTAACCTAAAATTTTACGTTTTGGACGACCATGGACCATGGCTACCCCCCCCCCTCCCCCTGTTATAAATCCTGGCTACGCTCTTGGTCGCAACAACCAAGTTTTATCATATAAACGATATTTCAAATACAAAGAAGTATCTGAAAGAAGCATTTATAACTCGGCTCTAAGTGCAAATAACCTTGTTTGAAGTTTTACCCCAAGACAGCCATCGCACTTCTGTATAGAGCTGCAGTGTTTTATATTTGCTGCCATAATCTTCACACAATAATGAGAACAATCGGGATTGTAGTGGTCGTTATTTGATAAAGTTAATTATTTTACCGATTTATGCATAACCAATTTTAAATTTGACGGTATTTGCTTCATCGCAAGTGCTTGTCTATGCAAGATACAATGGCTGGAACTACAATTAATTTTTTATTAGTGTCACTGCTCCTGCTGTTTTATCCGTCATCGCCTTGGCCCCATCTGTACAAATCTCATTGCAATGGTTCCAACAGAAGTTATTTTCTTCAAAAAATATATTTATTTTATTAAAAATTTCTTCTCCTGTAGTGTTTGTGGGCAGCGATGGAAACATAAGCATGTCTTCTTCGAAAGAACTTTCATATGGATATCTCACGATAACCAGCAAGATAGCCAGACCAGCGACATCAGTCGACTCATCCATTTGCAAGACGAATCGTGTTTTTTGTAGACTTGTAACTAGTTCTTGTTTGACGTAGCTTCCCTGATCATGAAATCGCCGTGAAAAAGTATGGTTCGATAGCGGCACAGTAGAAAGATACTTTGCAGATTTTTCATCAAGCATACATTTTATTATGTCTAGCACACATGGCTTTATTAAATTATCAGCGATAATGTGTGCTCCACCTGCTCGTACGTGCAATACGATAGCTAAATAAATATGAGGCACATATGTCCTTTTCATTTTCATTGATAGTTTGGGTTACAAGCATCATATTTTTCAGACTCTCCAATAATTGTTCTTTTTTACGTACCAAAAATTCTTTATTCTTGTCTTTAGACTCGGGGTTCACAGTTTCCAAATGTCGGCGCAACTTGGCAGGTGCCATGGAACTATTAGGAAGCAGTTTTCTACATAATATACAGAGAGGTGAACCGCTGGAATCAACAAATCCGAAACTGATATATGATTCATCAACTTCTATTCCTTTTTTTCGCCTTTGAAACCGTGGAGCTTGACGTCGTTGCATTATCGTCTGGATCGGTAATCGCTGTATACTCCGCGCGAATTGATTTTGAACATTCGGCTTCGTTAGAAGATGTTGTTGCAACACATTTAACGCCTTTAAGCCAACGTTCCATTCTTCTTTATTGATTATGTTACTGCGTACAGGCCCGAATTAGCAGCTATTTACGCCCTAGGCCAAAGTACTAAATTACTTTCCCTTCCAGGAGGTCTGGAGAGTGAGGAATTTTTTTTGGCATATTTAACTGTAAACCTCGTTCTAGAGCTTCTTTGGAGTTATTTGAGCAATTAACACATTTTTTTTAGTCCTTTTGATTACTTTTTTAACTATTTTGCAATAAAATAATTTGTATTAATCACACAATAACACACTGATTAACATTCCAAAATACATGAAAAGCAAATATTCGCATTTTAAGTAAACAGATATTGGCGACTGACTAAAAAAACACGTTGAAAAATAAAACACACTATTTAATAAACAACACTGTATATATTTACTAATGAAAATCAAATTTAGTTTCAAAATCAATTTTAAAATTTCTTCTTTCTGGCTTTGCTCCAAGCAAACGATTGAATTGTACTGGTGGAATCCAATGTATTGGTTATGTTATTTTCAATACTGAGAAGAGCGAGAGAGTTGAGTTTCGTTTGGGTCATGTTTGATCTGTAGTACTGCTTGATCCCTTTTAAACGAGAAAATGACCTTAAACAATACAGTTGTGTTGAACAGTTATAAACATAATTTATACAAAAAACACAGTAATACAAAATTAGACTATTAAAGCATATGAAGTATACAGGGAGTCCCAGGAGTTCATACAAAAAACTTGGAAGGTGATAGGAAGACTAAAAATAATGATGGTATTTCATATAAAATTTTTTCTATACGCCCTTCGTTAACGAACTATAGGGCTCTAAAGTTGGGAATGAAAAATGGTTTTTTATTTACAATTATTAAATGGCTGATTGGAAATTGGTAATATTTTAACTGTTAATAACACCATAACTGTACACTTTTTAGCGTGATATATTACAAGGCTACAACATACTTGTGAACTCAGGTACCGACTAAGTTAAATGGTGGACGCGCCATTTTTTTGGTAAGTAAAGCTTTTTTCAGTTATAAATACAACAATTGGCTTTTGTGAACATTTTTAGAGATATCAAGTCATCTTGTGACATCTCGATAACATTAACGGTTTAAGAGATACGGGCATTTTTACGTCGCACTGCACACCTATTGGCGCATTCACATTTATTTTGAATGTACGATTACAGGAAGCAACCTGTATTATTAGCAAATTATTAATAAATTGGTACAGTCTACATTTATAAAAATAAACTTTCAGATTGTTAATAATACTTTTATTATTTACTACACAATTATGATGTATAAAAAGCTTTTCTGAAAACAAACACAATTAATTTAACAAAAGTAAAAATACGAGAATACCAACAACAACCAAATACGTACATTATTCTAAGTAGGCGGCTGTCATCCCACTTTAAAATAATTTCTAAATGCAAATGATGTTTGGAATGGTAAATGGACATTCTAGCCTAGCTAGAAGACTTTATTCGGAACGATATCCAAATCGAAGGTTACCTAACAGGAAAACGTTCGAACGCATAGATCGGAGTTTAAGAGAAACAGGTACGTTCAGCTGAATGCAGTAAGTTTATAAACTATTTTTACAATGGATAATTACGTTGTACGTTGTTACAGAAGAAAGGTGGCCAAGGGAGTATAAGAAACGTACGTACTCCAATAATTGAACAAAACATACTAGATGCTGTTGATAATGAACCTACAACCAGTTTAAGGAAACTTTCAGCACAATTTAATATATCAAAATCAAGCGTACATAGAATACTTCTAGAGCAACTATTGCATCCATTTCATGTACAAAAAGTTCATGCTATGTCACCAGCTGACTATTCTCCTAGGCTTAATTATGCCAACTGGTTTTTGGGTAAACAACGGGAAGACCGACATTTCATTGAAAGTGTATTATTTACAGATGAAGCAGGTTTTACCAGGGATGGTATGATTAATTCCTAATCTACATCCGTGGGATGATGAAAATCCTCACGAGATAATTAAGACTAAACACCAACAAAGGTTTGCGGTCAACGTATGGGTAGGTATTATAGGCAACCGCTTAATTGGTCCGTATATCCTCGTGGATCGTTTAAACGGACAGTCGTATTTACAATTTTTGCTGAATATTCTGCCAATTTCATTCGAGGATGTACCTTTACCAAAGCGCTAATGTATGTGGTTTATGCACGATGGAGCATCCCCTCACTTCAGTCGTGAGGTACGTGCGCATCTGAACAATATTTTTCCAGATAGGTGCATTGGAAGGGGTGGACCATTTCTATGGCCAGCACGTTCGCCAGATATCAACCCATGCAATTTTCACTTTTGGGGTTACCTTAAAAGCCCTGGAATGTTATTTCAATTACAAAGATCTAATCTTAGAAGATTGCGAAAATGTGTGGATGTAAGATATTGAACATTTGTTGTAATTTTTTTAAGCCGTTTTGACTTTTTTAATGTCGTTAATTAGTTGGTTACTCGTTTTTTTAATCTGTGAATGTAATGTAGTTATTAATTTTCCAGGGTTTTGTTGCTATTTTTACTTTTAATAAAGTAATGTTCGTTTTCAATAAAGTTTTTTATGGTTAAACAATAATACAGGATGCTTCCTGTAATCGTACATTCAAAATAAATGTAAATGCGCCAATAGGTGTGCAGTGCGACATAAAATTGCCCGTATCTCTTAAACCGTTAATGTTATCGAGATGTCACAAGAGGACTTGATATCTCTAAAAAGGTTCACAAAAGCCAATTGTTGCATTTATAACTGAAAAAAGCTTTACTTACCAAAAAGTGGCGCATCCACCATTTAACTTAGTCGGTTCCTGAGTTCACAAATATGTTGTAGACTTGTATATCACGCCAAAAAGTGTATAATTATGGTGTTTATTAAGAGTTAAAATATTGCCAATTTATAATTGTATATATGTAAATAAAAAGCCATTTTTCAGTCCCTACTTAGAGCCCTATATTTCGTTAACGAAGAACGTGAAGAAAAATTTTTATATGAAATACCATCATTATTTTTAGTCTTTCTATGACATCCCAAGTTTTTGGTACGAACTCCTAGGACACCCTGTACATATAGTAGTTATTCAATACTAATAGAGAATGAAAGTGTTAATAAGTTAGAGTAACTGGTGGAAACTCACTTGCCCAAAAAAATCTGCAATCCCTACAAGTTGACAAAGTTGGCTTTGTTTAATATTTGTTTAAGTTATCTTAATATAAAATAATATCCAAGCCATTATACAGAATAAGGGGTCTGCTATTTTTTACTTACCTTTCTACAGATGCGTTCGTTACTGGAGTACAAATAAACATTCGCAGCAAAATTTCTACATTTGGATATATATTTTGCAAATTATTTCCTGTGAGCCTCTTTTACAGAAAGTAAGAAGATTCTTAACCTCATCTTCAAGTTTTTCTGTTGTGAGATCCGAAAGTTTTATTACGGTACGAAACTTTCTAATGAACTCATAGGCATCCATTCCCATTGTTAGTTGTTCTTGAACTTTGTCAATTATCGGCAGAAATGTATTTACTCTAAAATTGTCTGTTCCAGAAAGGAAAAATTCGCCATCTCGAGACACATCATCTTGAAGTTTTCTTGTTGTCCTACGTCTCTGGTCATGCTCATCCTCATATACTTTGTTTTCACAAATATCAAGTGCTTTGTTTTCATACAGATCAAACTGATTTCTGAGCTCTTCAAAGAATGATATGAGTGACTCGAAAACTTCTACTACAGCCATTGCATCAGTGTCTTCATTTTGAACATATTTGTTAACCTTATGCAGCCTGAAAAGAATAGTACCCTCTAACTTTGCCATTATAGCTGTTTCTAAGCGATTCAATCTGCTTAGTAGGCCTTTAGCTTCTGCTCAAGTGTTAGACTTCTGATGTGTGTCGCTTTCCAATGTTTCTGCTCTGATTATTGCAGGCCATTCTTCTTGTAAGGCTCTCAAAGCGTCATACCTAGCAGACCATCTTGTAGTGGAAAGGCTAATTGTCGTTAGTGTTGTGTTTTTGTATTCATTTAATACCGCCCATCTATGTGTAGAGCTGGAAAAAAAATTGAACAGCTCTTAAAGTAAAATAAATAATGACACAGCCTCAATGCAAGAGGTTACTGCGGGAGTGCCAACTAGATTTAGGGAGTATCCTGCACACGGGATATATGATGCAAGTGGACTGGCAACAAGGATCCCAGCCTGTAGTCCTGAATAGATCCCAGACATGTTGGAAGCATTGTCATAAGATTGCTCGCGGCACTTTTGTATGTCCAAACCAAAAAGATGCAGAGTTTCAGTTACTGCGTTAAACATATCATATCATTATAAAAGATAATTGATCTACGTGAGAAAAGTCCGGTGTTGAATCGACAATCAATGAAAAGTACTGAGAGTTTTTAACCTCCTCGCTAAAATGTAGTTTGTAACTTGTTTACCAATGAGTTCAATACATTCATCGCATGTAGTGGATGAAAGATAGGAAATATGTCCTTTTCCAGGGTTTCCATACTTTCTAATGTGTTCAATCAAAAATGGGTCAAACTCAGCAATGACTTCTAGTAACATCATGTAGTTTCCATTTGAGTTAGAACCAAATACTTCTGTTGTCCCTCGAAATGGTAATCCTCGAGATGCTAAAGCTTTTATGATCACGACAACTCTTTGCAATAACATTTCCCAGTAGATAATTTCTCGATCTATCATTTCAGTTAGTTGGGAATTAATCTTGTCCAGTTTTTCCGCTCTCTCTTTTAAATTGATAGTGTTGTTTTTATGTGAAAGGAAGTTTTCGTGTTGTTTGAGTCTTGATGTAAACTTTTTCCAGTCACTAAAACCGTTTTTCACAAAAGATGATTCCGATTGTGTTTCCGAATGAAAAAGACGGCAAGCACCACAAAAAACTGCACACTTAATTTCAGAGTACACAAGCCATGCTCTTTCTCGTTTCTCCCCATATGCTAAATATCTATAAAAATTAGTCCCCGAAAAACTCCAAAAACGGTTACCATACTCCTTCATTGCTTTTGAAAAATCAACTTCTTTATTTTGAATTAACCCATGTTGGGATACGTAATCACGTAGCTCATTATTTACAACCCAGTTTGCTGGATCAGGATCAGAACTAAATGTTCCAGGTTCACGTTCTAAATTCTGTTGGATTGGTGTTGGATTTTCAACGCTATTGGAGGGGTTCTCAGTGTCTTACTGTGGTTCGTATTCAAATTTTGTGTCTGGTTCCGATTCTATTCCAGATGTAAAAGACTGCATATGAACAGAGGTGCTACTAGTACTAGGAGTACCGCAGTCATCTGTTTTGGTTTGACTATTTTCGTCTTCTTTTAACAGCCAATTCTTTATTGTCCCAGAGTATTTCTTGTTATCCTCTAATTTTAATTTAGCTCTTTTCCTGAATTCAGTTCCAGATGAGCGTTTTTTTGGTTGGCTCATTTTAATACCTGAAAAAAAAAGAAACGATCAGTGCCAGATAGAAAAAAAAATGTGATTTCTACAGTGCATTCCACGGATAGCGGCCGAACAGCTGTGTATAAATAATTTATATTTTAGTTGACAAATTATATTAATAATATAAGTGAAACCAAATAAGTTGGTATGCAAATGAAAACCTGTTGAAATTTTTTCCGATATTTCTTCCTGTTATCTACATATTATCTGGGCCGCTCGCTCGTTCGTATAACAGAAACTACCCGTTGTCTATTAATTAAAGCGCTGTAACCTTAATATTATATCATTATAATGTAATGTCTTAAAGTTTACCTTAGCTCTTCACAAATATTTGGAAGCCAACAAGAAGAAAACACTCCATAAAATTCACAACACAAACTAAGAGAATGATTAACTTAACACGAACTTTTTTCAAAACAACCTCTTACACTGAATATACAAGCACGCAAGATAGTACAGAGTGGCAGTATAGTGATGGCTGATGGCGGTTGGAGGGATGGCGACAGGCACGTGATCGTCTTCGTCGCGTGAGTCGCCCGCTTGACTCCCCTCTCTCTGTCCGGACGCTCGCAATTCATGAGTACACAGAAGTACAAAGTTTGTCGGATTTCTGCGCCCCTCGCAAGCGTGCGCCCTAGGCCATGGCCTAGGTTGGCCATATGGATAATCCGGGCCTGACTGAGTAGAAGAGTTTAGTCCAAAGAAGAAATGTACAAAACTGATAATCAGAATACAACAGTAGAACAATACCTAAACACTTCGTTTAAAATTCGTAATTCGTTAGCTAGCGTGTAAGTAGGTAGGTACTTATCGCTACGAACGCTAATCGTCGACTGATGAGTATTGAGGCGCGATCCATAGACAAATAATATAAGAGACGGTATGATGCGGCAAGTGGCACAAGATTTCTGCGCCGCCGCCCGCACATGGAGTCTCTGTAGTCGCGCGAACTACAAGACTGTTTTACATAAACAAAATAGAATAAAATAATTTAAAACTATATAAACGAAAATAAATTTCAACATATTGCCTTTACTATCGATAAAATTATGAAATATTCAAGAGCCTTAACTTTTAAGTCATTAAAAATGAAAATATCCAAAATCAATCTTACATTGGTTGGTATGAATCTGGCTTGTGTTTGTCGAATTCAAAGTGACAATGTCAAAAATAACAATTGCGAAAAATTAGCCGTTACAAGGGTAAGGATTTTTTAAGTTTATTTAGTATTACTTCTAAGAAAGTAAATAAAAGTAAGTGAACCTTCAAAATGACATCATCAGGTAAAATTTTTTATAGTTGTATTAAAAAAAATTGTAATAATAAATATTTCTGCCCACTGCGCAATTTAGAGTTTAACAAAACTTTTTTCAAATTTCCATCTGACATTAATCGAAGGGAACAGTGGTACAACATTTTAGAACTGCCTTATACATCCAAAGATCAAAGGTTGTGTGAAGATCAATTTGACGATAATGCATTTACAAGTTCAATACGCCAAAGTCTCACTAAATTTGCTGTACCTTGGCAACCCTTATTCCATCATACACCACCAAAAGTAGATGAACACAGCAGTAATACTCAATCTTTTGAAAGTACAATATTGCCTGTAAAAAGAAAGCTTATTTTTTGTAAGAATAATGATAGCCAAGAAACTCAATCAGAACATTTACCAAAAATGCAATGTTTGGAATCTTGTATTTTAAGTAAAATAAATGAAACTAGAGTCAGTGATTTATCTCCCAAAAAGAAGAAAATGTATTACATTAATAAAGATCAGAGAAATAGAATTTGTAAATTAAAAAAGGCACTTATTCGTAGTAATAACAAAATTAAAAAAGCAGTTAAATTGTATGAATTTCAAAATTAGATCCAGCAGGCATGGACTTTTTAAAAAGAAGTACTGCAAACTCTAAGAAACATAAACCTTCATGGTCAATAACAGATAAGGTCCTTTCATTAGCCATTTATAAAAAAGGGCCACGAGCATACAATTTTTTAAAACGTTTTATATCTTCGCCCAGTAAATCTACTTTACGGTCACTTCTAAGATCAGTGCCATTTGAAACTGGAATTAATAAAGCAATTTTTGATAGGCTGAAAGAAAGGGTTGTTAAAATAAAGCAGATAGATAAAAATTGTGTCCTCTTATTTGATGAAATAGCATTGAAAGAACACTTGTCTTTGGATGTTGCTGATGAAAAAATTATTGGATTCGTAGATCTTGGTAGTAATTTAGGCAGGAAGTTACAACCTGCCAATCATGCATTCGTGTTTGTAATTAATGGATTACATAAAGCTTGGAAGCAGCCGGTGGCTTATTATTTTACTAAGGATCAGGTTGAAACTGAAGATTTGAAATTAATTATTGTAGAGGTAATTTCAGCACTACAAGATGTTTGCGATCTAGGAAATACAAATCGAGCGGCTTTGAGACCATTAAGTAGACATTGGAAAATAGAAAAACCTGGTCCTTATTTTTTTGTAAATGGAAAGAAAATAATAATTTTATATGACCCTCCTCATCTTCTGAAATGTTCGAGAAATTCAATTATGATATTTATTTTGATAACTATAAATATGCAAAGTTACAACATATTAAAAATACTTTTTATATTGATAAAACGAAAAAATTTCAGGCTTTGCATAAAATTAAAGAATCATTTTTTGATCTTCGTATAAACAGTAAAATTGAAATAAAAGTTTCAGTTGCTGCAAAAATAATGAGCCACACTGTGGCTGCTACTATCGAAAGTTTAATTGTTCCTGGTAAATTACCATCTGAAGCTATTCTATACTGCCGAAAATTGAGGACTTTTATAAGTTATTTGACAGTCTTAATGGTAGGAAATCAACCTTTGATGCTGGTAAAGCTCCTAGACGGCGTGTTTCAAAAAAGTCAAACCATCTGCTTTTTTGGAATTTTATGCTGCAAAAAATAAAATCTTGGCAGTTTTTACCGAAAAATGGGAAGGCTATGAAAACCAAAATGCCTTTTAAAATATCTTGGTTAACTACTATTAGGGGTGTCAAATTGTTATTAAGAGAATGTTGGAAATTGGGATTCAAATTGATTAGAACACGTTCTTTAAATTAGGACCCAGTTGAAAATATGTTTGAGGCAATTCGGCAGTATGGTGCTGCCAACACCTCTCCAAATTGTTACCAATTTATAACGGCTTTAAAAACGTCAATTTTAAATAGTTTAATTACTGCCAAGAAATACAACAACAATTGTGAAGCAGATGACTGCAGTTTATTAGACAACTTGAATTCTTCTTTAAATTTTCATAATGAACCAAAACCCTTGACGTCTAGTATTATTAATGAATTAGTATTATTAATGAATTGTAAAATGTTGATTTAAATGATTCAAATTATGATAGTCAGGCAATAAGCAATGTTTTTGGTTTCGTTGTTAAAAAAATTACAACTTTTAATTGTGAAGCATGTAAGGCTAATTTGCATACAGATATGTTAGATATTCATCATACTGTCACTACCTTCAAAGAAAAAGATGATAAAACACGTCTGATTTATATACAAAGAGAAGTCGTAAAATTTCTTTTCATTCTGCGTGACATTGTTTATAATTTTTTACCACTTTTAGGTCATGTAGAAAATATTACTTAAAAAACTGAACTCTTTGCAAAAGATCATATAATTTTTGATTGGTTCACTTGTCGAGAACATAAATCATACGTATTTTCTCAAATCATGGAAGTTTGTGTCCCCTTATTAATTAAAAAATATTATAATGATAGTAAGAGGACTAACAAACAAAAATAATTTTTTTTGGTAACAATGTACTGCGTTCAATATTTTTAGTTTCAGACCTGTTCCTGTCTTCGTGGAAATGGGGAATATATTTTTAAAATGCTTTTTATTAAAATATTTGTTCTTTTTGTTGTCGATAATTTCAAAATAACTTAATGTAATAATAGATTAACTTTAGTACAAACATGTAATTTTGTGATTCATAATAAGATGTAACTGTAGGATAAAATAATGATATAGATAATTTTTTCATGTTTTGTGATACCAATTTAAAACATTATTTAATATTCAAGCTAGTGTGCCATTTTTTACTTTTAGTTTTTGTTAAGTATATGTTCATGGGTTTATTGTGTATTTATACAACTGTGGGTTTTTCTCTGCTTCACATATTTTGTCCTTTTAATTAACTTAAAAAAACTAAATATACAAGTTATGTAAAGTTTATTGTTTTTTGGAATAAAAGAATTAAAAAAAAGGTGAGAGTTGGGCAGCTATGGGGAAGGTGGAGGCAGCAATAGAATTTTTTTGAATAATGTATTGTTGTATAAATGTCTATTTATAGTGGGTGTATCAGGAAAATTTATGTTTTTTTGTTCAGGAATTGTCAGGAAAAATGACTTTGAAAATTGTGTGGTAACACTGTTAAGTGATATTAGAATATTTTTTTTAATAATAGGAAATATTAGTAAAAATTTAAAAAATTTTAATAATAATGTAACTGATAATCTTATCAGATTTTTTGTATTTTGATATCGTTAACTACTAGAATAAGAATTTTAAAGTTAATATTGTATATATACCATGTAAAAATAAAAGACTTATGTATTATACATAGTCGGAGAGCTGATGGCGAATCCAATCCTGGCGGTCATTTAGCAAATTAGCGGTATTTCGCTACTGTGCAGCATATAAAATTTGCAAAAAAAATTCCAAAAAAAATATTTTTGGCAACTTCAATTTTTTTTAATCTTTTAATTTATTATTTATAGAATTCAAAAAAAAATCTCAGACGTTTTTGCCGGTTATTAAGGATTGCCAGACGACTGGCAATCTGAAATTTATACCACGTATTTATTAAGTAATTTCAATAATACCTGCAAATTGCCTGACGATTTTGCGGGTTATAAACAATCACCAGACGTTAATAAAGTTTGTAAGTAAGCGCAATAAAAAGTCTTACTCGCATCCGTAAGTGCGACAAGGCATTCGGCACTGCGTTCATAACAGGTCATTGTCAGTTGAAGCATTCGGAGCCTCGTGAAAAATTATCTAGTGTTTTGTATCTTTTTTAAAGATTTTATTAAAATATAATTTCTTTTTTAAATTTAGCATGTATGTATATGACCATGTAAATATTTGTGTATATAGTTTGAACTGTTGTATATCAGTGCTGTACTTATTTGAAATAAAAATTTAAATTTTAAGGTCATGGACAGATAAATCACGATGAATAAAACAAATTTAAAATGTTTTACTTGTATAAAACGCATTGATAAGATCATTGTTTTTAGTGAAAGAACATTGCAAAAATGTGAAAACATTTTAAAAATTCGCCAAGACAATAATTTACGGTATAGTGATGTGGAATTGCCGGAAAATGTGACCCAAACAGACGCAATGTTATCGACGTTTTTTGGCTTTGATGAAGTACCACGTTGAAAAAAATGTTAGTACATGATCTCCACCATCTACATCTTCAACAGGTATTATAAACAAATTTTTGATTTATTTTTCGGAGTTAAGTAATAATAATACTGAAATTAAATGACCTGCAAGGCAGAATTGAAACAACAACTGATGCGTATTCAGTGTATAACCAGCATTTGGCGGAATGCGCACTTACGTTTTCCAAGTACTTTGGCAAAATGGGAAATTATAATTTTACTGGTTTGAAGGAGATTGCATGCCTCCATCCGTTATGGATGCTTTAAAAGCAAACGAAAAACAAAATACAAGTAAATGTCGTTTTATTATATTCAATTGATTTTATTATTTAATATATACTATCGTCTGTTTCTTATTAACTGACAGCACGCGAAAAGGTCGCAGATACTAGTCAGGTAGTAAAGCATAAGCGTCCCAGTTCATCTAAGGAATTTACTATTTAATTTTATACCCGATATGATATATAAAGGTAATATAAATGTAAATTCGGTTAGTTAAAACAACTAACTGGCCTTCATACATTTGTAGAGTTTATACAGTTAAAACAATAAATTATTTTTGTAACGTAACTATTCTGACTGAATATTTCATTAATTATCTTGAGACTTTGGAGCAGGTCAATTCTTGCGAGACATATTTACAAACCATTTATCAATTCATTCTCCAGATAATTACTTTCTGATTTTCGAAATGTTGATATTAAAATTTCCAAGAAACATTACAATAGGGTCCTACTAGGGATTGTCCCAATGACTACTTAGAAATTTTGCAGGTATATACGGTGAAACTTGGTCTCGCCCAAATTTGTAAAATTTGTTTTGCTTAGAGTCGCTTATGTTCCATAAGTGTTAACTGTGTTGTGAAAAATGTCTTCATGTTTTACCCCAGTAAAGTGTAATAGCGTGCTTAGCTTACAAACGAAGACTGTAGTGTTAAATGTGCATGATGCTGTTGTACATCAAATGCCGGCTGCTACTGTTAGAAATATAGTTTCGACATGTTCCAATATGACAGGAGTTAGTGAATCTACTATTTACAGGCTTCTAAGAGAGAGGAAAAATGGAAGAATATCTCCACCTAAAAAGTCAACTGGAAGAAAACCATTTGACCTTGATGAACATATGCAAAATACAATAAGACTAGAAGTACATAAATTATATTTTAAAAAAGAGATCCCAACCCTGGACATAATTCTAAGAATGGTGAAGGAGGACGAGAATTTGCCTGACATAGGGCGAAAAACTTTGTGGAAAATATTACACAAATTAAATTTTACTTGGGAGAAGCAAAGTCGCAAATCAGTGCTAATTGACAACGAAGAAATAATATGTTGAAGACGCCAGTATTTACGAGATATCCGGAAATACAGACAGGAGGGAAGACAAATCTATTATCTAGATCAGACATGGCTCAATGAAGGACATTCAGTGAAAAAAATATGGCTGGACAAAAGTATTCAAACCAGTCGTCAAGCTTTCATAGAAGGTTTATCTACTGGACTGAAAACTCCTATCGGTAAATGTCGCCGACTAATAATAACGCATATTGGATGCAATCAAGGGTTCGTTGAAGGTGGTTTACTGGAGTTTCAGTCAACATCAACCAAAGACTATCATGAAGAAATGACTGCAGATGTATTTTACACAAATGGTCCAGGTAATTCCAAATAATGCTGTAATCGTTATGGACAATGCCACTTATCATTCGCGATTAACAGAAAATCTTCTATCTACCTCTTGGAGAAAAGCTGATATTAGAAACTGATTAATAGTAAAAGATACACCATTTGAAGAGGATATGTTGAAAAAAGAACTTTTGAAGGTTGCTTCAGATCACAAGCTACAATTTAACAAGTTTGTTATTGATGAAATAGCCAAGAATCGTGGGATAACAGTGCTTCGTTTGCCGCCATACCATTGTGACTTGAATGAGATAGAGTTAATATGGGCCCAAATGAAAGGTTATGTAGCTGGACATAATATAACATTTAGAATGAAAGATGTTCGTGAACTCATGAAGTACTCATTGAAAACAATAACTAAAGGGAACTGGAGAGATGCTGTGAATCATGTAATTAAAGAGGAAGAGAAAATGTGGGTTTTAGATAACCTCATAGAACAAACTATAGAACCGATAGTGATCTCTCTCGACGAGTCTTCGGATAATTCTTGTATGGCCAGCGAAGAGGATGATACTATAGATTGAATTTTATATTTCCTGTGAATGGTATGTTTATTTTACTTAATATACATTAATTCATTGTCAATAAAATTGAATTATGAAAACTAAACTATATTTTTTTTAATTAATTTAATTCAATAAAAATGAAAATGTAACTTGTTAATAGGCCTAAACGAATGAATTTTATTTCAACTGTAATGTTGACCGAATCTACTAAATAAGCAAAAGGAACTAATATCGTAATCTCCGCCACTGCCGCACTGTTTATCCTTTTGCTGGCATTGTTCAGTTTTATTACCATATTGTATTTTGAGCTGAAACAGGAATGTACAGATAACCAATACAGACACCTACTTGTTTTGCATTAGAATTTTAGTATTTACTTGTAAAATTCTTAGGATCACTCTGTAAGAGATAATTTTCTATTTGAATATTTAATGAGGCTACTGTGCTGTCAGACAATAGGAAATAGACTATAACAAAATATTATATTTCAGGATGTCGATGAAATTATAGTAGAGCCGGATATTGGAGATCTGCTTGACGATGAAGATGGTGTCTTCAACAGCGAAGAAGAATTATCTGAAAGTGATTTCGACAACAATGAAGAAGACGAAGAAGATTAGCAAAATAATTTAGTTCCAATAAACTTTCTTTTATATTTTAATTTTTAATAATTTATTCACTTAATGATAATGAAAAATGAAAGAATAATTCGATCATTTATTCCGTCATCCTATAAATCATTGTTCCTATCATGTAAAAAAAATTATTCATCGTGGCCTGATTTCTGATTATTCATTTTTTATAGTTATTAGAAGAAATGATTAATTACTAAGATTTTGCTTAGAATTTAGTTTGTAAAGTTTTATCATCGTTATTTTAAATTACAATCTAAGGAGATTATGAAAAAGTTGGAAACTATGCTCCGTATATTAAAATAAGGCATATTTTTCCAACAAATACAAAATTGTATTAAATATAAATAATTAATTTTAGTTAAAAAAATTTTAATTTTCTTTTTTTTCGAGATTAAAATACTTTAATTTTTAAATAATTTATGCAGCGAACGAAATTAATAATTTACAAATTTTTAATCAATTGTAAAATTTCTGTTTTAAACGCAGTGCTGTAACACCAGCATGCCTCGACAACTATCCTTGTCGCACTTACGGATGCGCGTAAGACTTTTTATCAACGTCTGGTGATTGTTTATAACCCGCAAAATCGCCAGTCAATTTGCAGGTATTATTGAAATTACTTAATAAATACGTGGTATAAATTTCAGATTGCCTTAAGAATATTTTTTGGTTATTTAAAAAAAATAATTGTTTGGCAATCCTTAATAACCGGCAAAAACGTCTGGGATTTTTTTTAATTCTAGAAATAATAAATTACAAGATAAAAAAATGACCACCAGGTCTGTATTCGCCAATTGAGGAAATTGTAATTTTTCGCAATTTCAGCCTTCCCAAAATTCGTCATCAGCTCTTGGACTAAAAGAAATGTTTTATTAATTTGTTTTTATATTATGTGCAGGTTAATAAACAATTTAAATGTGTGCTGTTTTGATTAATATTTATTACCTAAATTATTTGTCTCAAAATTGTTCATTATAATTATATCATTACAAAAAATGAAATATAATGTTATTTTTTGAAATGAAATCATTATATAATAAACAATTTTAAGACAAACTGTGAAGTTTTCCTACCCATAATCCAAATTACCAAATTTAAATATCCCGCCTGTAAGAAATAGTTCTGCATCCCGCAAGGGGTGCTCTGAGATCGACGCGATGCCAGCTGTTTGTACGGTAACGTACACTCTTTTATTACTTTCTCTATGGCGCGATCGTCACTTTTATAGTCCTAACCTCGATTTCGAACATTCTTAAATATACTCGAGTCGGCGCATTTGATAAATAAAAATCCGAAATAATAATAGAAATACAAAAAATGCGTTGTAAACAATTTCGACTTTATGCTTTGAAGTTAGACCCGAAAGTCGGTTGTTCACAACTATAGTGTCTTATCTCAGAGGCGGCTTTCATCAAAAGAACCGCAGACTCACAACCTCTTTGATAAATACAACGTGGAAATAAAAATAGTTATACAAAACACGCGGTGTAAACAATTTCGAATTTGTGAGCGCGCACAAGTAGGTATCAGCGGTGGCGCCTTAGTAAAATTGTACTGCGCCTCGTGATACGCCCGCGTCAAAACGTTCGACCAGAGAGAGGTGTTTTGATTTTTTTTTCTAAATTCTTGCGGAACCCCTTCGGGGGTATCGCGAAACACACTTAGGGTATGGCTGGATTGAGCCATTTGGAGATGCTGCAACGAGATAGCACCAGATGTCCATGAAATGTTCTGACAGTCTTCGATTTGGAAAATATATATCCAAATATTATAGGGTTATTCTGGGGATATCTAGAATATTTGTGGGTATACCTAAATCGAATATTCAATGTAAGTCCAGTTGGAATATCGTCAGATTATTCTGTTCAGAATATTCGAATCAAATAGTTCTAAGAATATTCCATGATTATTGATTTTTGTTCAAACGCTCTTTCTGTTCCATGGGTATGCGTCAGTAGTTGCTGTTGACAGTTGACGGTAACGACTAGTGAAAAATGGCGGTTCGACCATCTTATATAGGTTATTGTTATTGGTGGAATAGTAGTAATTATTATCAATTATTTTTTATCGTTAATTAATCAGTTAATTTTTTGCCAATGAGAAGTTGTTTAAATATGTTTCTGCGGTGTATTCTATGCTACGGGTGGAACTAATACAAACGACCTCACGTATAAAAACAGGTACGTTTTATTGTATTTTTTAATGCCTGTTAATTTATCAATGCATTTTTTAGAAAATTATTGATTTGCTGCTTAAACTTCCAATAAATGATGAGAAGTTGAGTCAGTTTTGCTGAACAAAGAATCTTATGAATTTTTTGTAAGTTGAACATTCAATATTATATCCAAATCAAAATGAAACTGCCTCGAAATATTGGAGTATTTATGTGTTACTTTTTATATTTTAGTGCATGAAAATATCAAAATTATTGTTGATTTCATAAATTTTTGCAACAAAATTAATAAATAAATGTTTTCAATTGTAAGTACAGTAGAAATTCACCTCATTGCTAAAGGTACAACAAAATTTTATTTTCTCAGGTAGTTTCACGTAATTGTTACCGAGATGTATGCTATGAGTTCCTTAATCGAATTGCCTCTATTCCTGCTATTAATTGGAATTGACTTGAAAGCTCTACACAACTGGTAATCTGATAATTCAAAGTTAAATTAGTTCTGACATTTGGTAAATGAAAGTTATTGCTGATCAATTGTCTAGTTTCAGGCATATGTATACTGTTCACACAGATGAAAGCGGTCTTATATATTTTGTTTGTTTGTTATAACTTTGCTTATAAACTGCAATTGTTCAATTTTCAAAACTTATGAGATTAACTTCCAAATTAATACAATTTTAGGTTGTACCTCTGGCAAGATTGGAAGGTTCTTATTTGCAACAATATATTAAAAGATTCTTGCAAAAAATCCTGACAGACTATTTATTTAATGGGGGGCTACAGTATGCATGGATAAAAAGGGAAAAATACGTTGGAAAAACAAAGCTCTTTGAAGTAGTAGTAGGTATAATCATGTTATTTTATTTTGGAATGTACATGTAAATTAATTTAATTATATCATGTACAAGAAACAAATAACTCCTAATCGCTATTTTGTTGGGAAAATTTTGTTTTTTACTTGCCTCCTACAAGACTTATTTTTTAAATTACCTGTTTGACGTTTAACTTCATCTTTTGAGTTTCAGTTTTTGGGATTATATTTTGATTGTTATACATACATACAGAAAAATCATAGTAGAATAGAAATTGCTTATTAACAAAAGATATAATTATTTTATTGTTTCAGATGTCGTCCAAAAGTTGGACAAGAACATAACAAATAAAGAAGTTGAATTGAAAAGTGTCGTTGAGTATGGAGGAAGTCAGTGAATTTTGTAATCTAGGATTTGAAAATGATGTTAGTTTCAGTTATATTATGAGGTACATCTTATTGTTACGAAACAGCACCCTAGTATAGTCCCTAAAACCGACTCTGTCTAAGCCAGGTATAAAAGTTAAAATTATGGCGGATACGCAGTTATGACAAAACTGTTTACGAGTTTACGACTATCTTATATAAACATTGTTTTTGTGACCAGAGTTATCTAGAAAAGGCCTGAAAAATTATTTGTGACTGTGTAAGCCGCAGCCCAGAATTTACTAGTAAAAACGGCTTTAATAAATAAGGACCGATCAGCGGAAGAGTTAGTTGATAAAGTGATCTCGAGAAATAAACAGAAATACACCGAACAGTAAAGTGCTAATATAATCAAGTTTGTGTGCATATAAATTAGATTTAAGTGATTAGTTAAGTATATATAAATTAACCCGAGAACGCTCGCGCCTGAAAAGTTACGTTGATGCTCGCGGCTGGTCGTTTTGACCGACTAGGAAATCCTTAAGTATGTCAGTATTTGTGTTGTTTATTAAAAGTATTGAGCTATTGATATACTTTTTATAGAAACTTTATTGGCTATAAACATAAAGTAGGTATGTTTTTGAGCAAAAAGAAAATGACAAACTCTCAATGCAATAAAAAAACAAAGTGATATTCTTAACAAAAAAAAGGTGCTAATTTTCTTCGTTTCCTACGCACCTTACACAAATATCTACCCTGTGTTCCTTGCAAACGTATCTTGAACAAGTTTGACAGGTTGTGGTGGTTTTCCTATTTTTCTTTGAGCTACAATATCCACATCTTCCTACAACACTATCAGCTCTTGTGGTTGGCTGCACAGGAATTCTAAGTACGTTGTGAATACTGGTTCGAATATTCAAAGGTATATCCATTGTCAACCGTCTGTGTATATGCTCAGAACATAACTTCGTGGCAAGGCTCCTCAAAAATTCACGTCTCTTCTTGATTTTCTTTGCTTTGGTGTTGAACTCATAAATGACCTGGCTGTTGATTCCGCCAATATTCATTTCACAGAAGAAAATTGTTACCTAGCAGTTTTTCGCGAAACTGAATAACTGCCTTTCATCTCATCGACTTTATTTACACCACCCTTGGTTTTATTATAATACAATATAATTTTTGGTTTTCAGTTCACAGATTCCTCAACCTCACCCTGATAATGTATCGTCGATATCAAAGCAACCGTCTTACCTTTTTTAGGTACATAGGAAAGCAGAGTTATGTTCTTTGTAAATCCAAAAATTGTGCTTTTCACTTCCCTTTGTTTAGAATTGACGAATTCTTTTGGAAGCCCCCTTTCATTTTTTCTGATAGTCCCAACAATTGTTAATTTTTCCTTTAGTAAGTCTTGAGCCAGGTCAATAGAAGTAAAGCATTTGTCCATGGTTATATTGCGCCCTGATCCCAGAATAGGGCCAACAAGCCGCTTGACAACGTTGGCAGGACTATTATTTAGCAAGAAAAGACCCTCTGCCTGTTTCCCAGCATAAATTTCCATAATATAAGTATAATAGGAACATGAGTCCGCTAGAGAAAAAATTTTAATGCCATATCGGGCAGGTTTACTTTTTATGTATTGCCGGAAACCGCAACGTCCTCGAAAACCTTCCAGCATTTCGTCTATTGTAGTATCTGCTCCAATAGTGTAATTTTGTTGACATTTTTCTACAAATTCCTTAAACGAATGCCTAATGGGAGCTAACTTATCTGCTGTTTTTCGAGCTCCTCGGTCATGTATATTGTCGAACCGGATACAGCGCATTATAAACTGAAACCTAGACAAAGTCATAACACATCGGAAGTATTCTATTCCGGTGCCATCTCTTCCCGTGTATAGTTAGCACGAACGGACTGAATTTTTATATTTGTACATACCACTATTTCTTCTATAACTTCATCAGGGAAAAATAACTTCCAAGAGGTTAGTGGTGTTACAGCAAATTTCGATTTGTTTGTGGGACCTTCCCGAAATCTTACAATATTCGCTGGTTTTACTTTTGCGACACGGCTTATCGGAGGATATTTACACCACATCATCCCAGATTTTCCCACATAATTCTCAAGACGTTCAGACAAAGGAACATCGTCGTATGACTCATCATCATTACTATCATTCTGATCAGGATCTGACTGCTCCGAGTTCGTATCATGGTCGCTTTCTTCTAGAATATCTTCTTCAGGGTCCGAATCACCTCCAACTATCTCTTCGTCTGTTTCTATTTCCTCATACAATCTTTGTAAACGTTCGATTTCTTTTTCATGATCCATTCTACGAAATAAATAGATTTCGATAATATATTATCTGCTATTATCTATTGGATTTTGCCACATTTATTTGATTATAACCCCCAATTTCCCTGTAAACAATTAATAATTTGGTACAAACCTTAAAATGCTCGCGCGTCGGTTGAAACGACCAATTATCAGTTTTCAGCTTCTAGCAACACTCTCTAACAAAAACCAAAAGTAGACTGGCCCGCCGGTTCGACTTAGGAAGACTCCAAAGCGCGTCGTAAAATGGCGGCCCAAATAAATGTGGGAGGGGGAAAAACACATCCTTGACGGCAAATCGACCAGGATGCGAGCGTTCTCGGGTTAAGTGTTAGTGAGTTAGTGTTTAAATAAATTAGTAAGTAGCCATACCGAGTGTTCAAAATTTATCCCACACGTTTATTGTTTAAATAAATTAGAAAAACATTACATTGGTGTCAGAAGGGGGATAATATAAATAAATTGCTACGTAAAACTGGCCAAGAGACTATGTGATTTGAAAGTGGCGGAATTAAGAGCAGAATTGGAAGATCGTGAGTTGGAAACGACCGGTAAGAAAAGTGAATTAGTAGTAGTAGAAGTGGCACTGGAAAATGACGGCTTTGATCCAGAAACAGTTTTATTTAATGACGAGGCTTCCACCTTAATCTCGTCAATTTCTGCTAACATGGACGAGAAGATTAATGCAATGGAAGAGAACATGGACGAGAAGATTTCTGCTATGAAGAACGACATTTCTGCTAATATTTCTGCTAACATGGACGAGAAGATTTCTGCCATGAAAAAGAACATGGACGAGAAGATTTCTACTATGAAGAATGATATTTCGGCTAACATGGACGAGAAGATTTCTGCCATGGAACATAAGATTTCTGCTAATATTTCTGCTAACATGGACGAGAAGATTTCTGCCATGGAAAAGAACATGGACGAGAAGATTTCTACTTTGAAGAACGATATATCTGCCGATATCTTATTAATGAAAATCGACATTGCCGCTGACGTTGAAAATGAAATTTCGTCCCTAAAATCTGGAATCGAGAATAAGATTACAACGATAGACGAGAAAATCAAGGAGTTAGAGGAAAAGATTGCCGATTCAAGAACGCGAGGCACGCCAGAGGAAGAAAAGAAGACCGAGCAAACGAAACCTTGCAAGCCAGAAACAGTATCTAAGTTTGAGGACATTGGCAGTTTTACCCGAGTCAAGGCCCCAACGTTCGATGGAAAAATGTCGTGGACCAATTATGTGAAACAATTTGAAGCAGCCGCTAGAGTGAATAATTGGTCCGATAGAGAGAAAGCAGTGAACTTAACCTTCGCGGAGATGCCTTAGATGTACTCCAGACGATACCTTTGGAAGAAACGGATGACTTCGAGCAGCTGAAGAAGAGGTTGGACATGCGATATGGTCATGAACATCTAGAACATTAGTACCAATCTCAACTGAAGAACCAAAGGCAGAAACGGGTTGAATCCCTTCAAGAATATGAAGTGCACATTGCTCGACTAGTTCGATTTGCTTATCCGTCAGCACCAGAGAACATGATGGAATGTCTGGGCATCCAGGTCTTTATTGATGGCTTACGTGACCCCGATATGCAGAGGACGCTTTGGTTAGCCTATCCGAAAACATTAGTCGACGCATTGACAGCTGCCCTTGAATATGAAGCAGCAACGAAGGCTCCAGGATATAACAAAATCAGGACCATCCGAGAAGAAGGTGACGAAGACAATTTTGACCAGTTTGTCAGTTTAATGAAAATATGATGGACAAGATACCGAGAAAGACCAGATGCTGGAATTGTGGCGAGCTAGGGCATGTATGAAGTTCATGTAAGCGCCCCAAGACTCCTGCAAACCAAGAACCCCAGTCACAGGAAAACTAGAACGGGTCGGCTACGAGGGGGCGGCACCGACCCATGATCGTTCCAAAGACCCTCTCATACTGATAGCTTCTCTCAGATATCGCAACGACAGTGTATATGTGGATGGCGAAGTAAATGGCAAGAATCATGCTCTGCTGGTTGACACTGGAGCAACTAGGACCATTATACGACCAGAAATAATAAACTCCAAGAAGAAGCTTTTACCAACGAGACTGCGACTGCGGACCGCCACAGGTGAGAGCGTCAACGTTTACGGTGAGACACAAATCCAATTGGGAATTGGCGCAGAAAAGTTCACGCATACGGTAATCGTAGCTGACATTGAAGAAGACGTGATTCTGGGAATGGACGTAATGAATGTACATGGTTTCCAAATATACTTTAGAAACAGAACCATTAAAGTGGGATCCGAGGAGGTGTTCCTGCATCCATATGAAGGCAACGCGGTGTTGGCAGCTGTACAGGAAGATACCGTTCTACCTGCACGAAGCGAAACCATGATAGTAGCACGGCTACAGGGAATCATGGAGGAAGGTACACCGGTTATGATGGAGCCAAGGAACCACGACGAAGAAGTTGGCAAAGCAGTACTAATTGGAAAATGATTGATCACGTCAGCGAAAGAGATCCCAGTGCGTGTGATAAACGTGAACGATTACCCAATTACAATCATGAAGGAAACCAAGATTGTATCCTGCCTACCAGTGACGTCTATAGTCCGTCAAACAATGACCACTGACAATTCTAATGCCAGATTCGAACAAATGTTATCAGTAGCTGGTCAATCTTTGGATCGAGCTGAAAAAAGGAGAATTAGAGAATTTCTCTTGCAGTATCGAGACTTATTCGTACCAAAAGGAGGAAAGACTGGCAGAACATCAGCCGTCAAACACAAAATCGATACTGGTAATGCTAAGCCAATTAGACAATCAGCTCGAAGACTTGTACGAGCGAAGAGAGAGGAAGCTGAAAGAATAATTCGAGAGATGGCAGAAGGGAAAGAAATAGAACCATCTACTAGTCCATGGGTGTCTCCAGTAGTGCTCGTCAAGAAAAAGGATGGAACTAGGAGATTCTGCGTGGATTGTCGCCAGCTTAACTACGTGACGAAGAAAGACAGATATCCCCTGCCTCGAATTGACGATACGCTAGACACTTTGGCCGGCAGCAAACTGTTTTCCACCTTGGACCTGAAGTCTGGTTATTGGCAAGTGGAAATTGACCCAGAAGATAAAGAGAAGACTGCTTTTACCACCGGATCTGGATTAAGGCAATTCAACGTCATGCCATTCGGGCTCTGTAATGCGCCTGCGACATTTGAAAGACTTATGGAAACTGTCTGGAGAGGGTTGTCTTGGAAGACATGCCTGGTCTATTTGGACGACATCGTAGTACTGGGGAAGACATTTGACGAGCAACTGAAGAATTTGGAAGACGTATTCAAACGACTCCAAGCTGCCCAGCTCATGTTAAACCCGAAGGAATGTCAGCTATTCCAAAACCGAGTCAACTATCTAGGTCATATAGTGAGCAATGAAGGAGTGGCGGTGGATCCAGAGAAAATTGATTCCATTCAGCAATGGCCGCAACCAACCGACGAACATCAAATTAGGAGTTTCCTTGGACTTTGCACGTATTATAGAAGATTTATCAGGAAGTTTGGAGATATTGCCTCTAACGCGACTCACAGAAGAAGCAAGAGCTTTCCAATGGGACGAAGACTGTCAAACGGCTTTTTAAACCTTGAAGAGGCATTTAACCCCGGCGTCGATATTAGGATATCCATTACCAGAGGGAGACTTTATTCTTGACACTGACGCAAGCAACGTAGGAATTGGTGGAGTGCTCTCACAGATCCAAGGAGGGCAAGAAAGAGTACTGGGATATTTCAGTGAAGTCCTCTCCAAACCAGAACGAAACTACTGCGTCACAAGAAGAGAACTTTTGGCAGTAGTAAAGTCCGTGGAACACTTTTACCAGTATCTCTATGGTAGGAAGTTTTTAATCCGGACTGATCATGCAGCGCTTAAGTGTTTGATGCAGTTCAAGAATCCCGAGGGCCAGATCGCTAGATGGATTGAACGACTCCAAGAATACGATTTCAACATCGAACATCGAGCTGGTGTGAGCCACCGAAATGCCGACTCCCTGTCCAGACGACCGTGCCCAACAGTCTGCTCCCAATGCATCAAGGTGGAATCTAGGGGAGCTGCAGTTTCAAGAACTACTGTAGTCAACGAGGATTGGTCACCAACCAGGATCAGAGAAGATCAGGAGATTTATTCTCACCTGAAGATGATCCGGCAATGGAAGAAAGAAGATCGGTGACCTAGCTGGCAAGAAGTGTCAAAGTTTCCACCGAAACTCAAGGCGTATTGGGCTCAGTGGGACTCTCTTGTCCTGGAAGAAGGGCTGTTGAAAAGAGTCCTTGAAAACGATGATGGTTCCGAGATGAGGAGACATCTAGTTATCCCGAGAACAAGAGTAGCTGAGGTACTGAAGAAGTTACACGACAGTCCATCGGGAGGTCATCTGGGGGTGAAGAAAACCCTTCAGCGAGTCCGTGAAAGATTTTATTGGATGAAAAGCTCCGACGATGTGAAGGACTGGTGTAAGAAATGTACGACTTGTGCTACGAGAAATGGACCACATCGCAAGAGAAAGGCACCCATGAAACAGTACAATGTTGGAAGCCCTTTCGAAAGGATTGCTTTAGACATCGCTGGACCATTTACGACAACAGAAAATGGTAGAAAATACATACAGGTTATAATGGATTATTTCACAAAATGGGTGGAAATTTACGCTATTTCCAACCAAGAGGCCACAACTGTAGCAGATGTATTGATGACAGAATTCATCAGCCGATATGGAGTGCCCTTGGGAGTCCATAGTGACCAGGGGAGAAATTTTGAAAGCCATCTATTCCAGGAGATTTGCGAGAAGCTGGGAATCAAGAAGACCAGGACAACAGCATTACATCCACAATCAGATGGAATGGTCGAGAGAATGAACACGACTATTGGAAAATCCCTGTCCAAAGTAGTATCCAGCCATCAGAGAGATTGGGACCAGTATCTTTCCCTATTCGCATTGGCTTATCGATCTGCCGTCAATGAGTCCACGGGTGAAACACCGGCGATAATCCTATTTGGACGTGATTTTAGGCTTCCTTGTGACTTGGAATTTGGCTGCCGGCCTGGAGAAGATCTAGCAGGCGAAAACTACGCAATCCAATTGAGAAGAAGGCTGGACGATGCTCTTGAATTAGTTCGAACAAATCTTCAAGTTGCCAGCGACAGAATGAAAAGTCGGTACGACACGCAGGCCACAGAAGGCGGTTTTAAAGATGGGGACAAAGTATGGTTACACAACCCGACGAGGAGAAAAGGATTTTCTCCAAAATTACAAAAATCCTGGGATGGTCCATACTAAATCAAGAAAAGGATCAATGACGTTATATATCGCATAAGCAAGATCTCCAACGGAAAACCAAAAGTAGTTCACCAAAACCGACTAGCGCCATTCGAAGGAAACCTTGACCTGGAGGAAGGGGTAAACCTTATTCGAGATGTGTCTGACCCCACCTTCGATGAATTTATGGGCGCGTATGGAAGTACTGGGAAAGCTAGGTATGGAGTCACTTCGGAACAACAACAAGATTTGTTCCCTCTTCCGGAAGATTATTCACTGGCATACAACATCCCGCCCGTATCAAGAACGGAGGAGGGCTGGCAACCGTCTTTCGAAAGAAGTTCGGGCAATAAGATAAACTTGAAGACCAGATTCCAGCCCCTGGCAAGACACAGAAACTGAAACATAATTCGCGGTACGTCTTCAACGTGGTAACTAAAAATGAATTCCAAGATCGATCTACCTACCGCGATGTGTGGGAAGCACTTCGAAACCTCCGAGACCATGTGTTGGAATCCAACGTGAAGAAACTGGCTATGCCTAAGATAGCGAGTAACCAGTTGGATTGGCGAATCATCAGGAACATGGTAGAGATTATCTTCCAAGATACCGGTGTCCAGATATTAATTTGCAGCTACAACCACCGTTATCAGTATCCGATGAAGACGGTGCCCTGCTATTTCCATAAGATCGGAAAGTGTAGAAATGGGGCCAGTTGCCGATTTAAACATCCAGTCTCGGTTACACAAAAGTTCCAGGAGGAACTTCCATTTAAGGAGGGGGTAATGTTACGAAACAGCACCCTGGTATAGTCCCTAAAACCGACTCTGTCTAAGCCAGGTATAAAAGTTAAAATTATGGCGCATACGCAGTTATAAAAAACTGTTTACGAGTTTACGACTATCTTATGTAAACATTGTTTTTGTGACCAGAGTTATCTAGAAAAGGCCAGAAAAATTATTTGTGACTGTGTAAGCCGTAGCCCAGAATTTAATAGTGAAAACGGCTTTAATATATAAGGGACTGATCAGGAAGAGTTAGTGGAGTTGATAGAGTGATCTCGAGAAATAAACAGAAATACACCGAACAGTAAAGTGCTAATAAAATCAAGTTTGTGTGCATATAAATTAGATTTAAGTGATTAGTTAAGTATATATAAATTAAGTGTTAGTGAGTTAGTGTTTAAATAAATTAGTAAGTAGCCATACCGAGTGTTTAAAATTTATTCCACCCGTTTATTGTTTAAATAAATTAGAAAAACGTTACATTATATTTATGTATGAATAAGTTAAATTCAACTCAATGTTTCCCGTGCTTTAATTTTTACAATTAAAAATATTTTTTTCTATATATACAATTCGAAATTTTGGGAGATTCCTTAGATATTTGTAAGATATATACCAGGAAACACTGGATCATGGTACTCCCCCTTTTCTCCTTTAGTTTCAGAGAATATTTATTTAAATTTGAGACATCCCGTTTGCTTACTGAAGGACACTTATGTACATATCAATTATTATTTTCCGCTTCCACAGGGTGTGATACCAACTTCCGATTTTCAATTGGAACACTTTATATATTATTACATGGTGGATTAGGGGTGATTCTAAGGAATCCAAGGATACCAGGTTTGATGGTGATATCTCCAAAGACTACGGAGAGATATCGCCAATTAATTTTCCCATAAGCTCGATAAGTGCGAAAGAGAAGCTTTCCCTGGCGGGTAATTCTATTCTCTCTCACACTAATGGAGCTTATAGATAAAATGATTGGTGATATTGAACGAAAGTTGGTATCACTCCCGGGGAAACAACAAGTTGGAAAAGAGTTGATATGTACAATACTCTGTTGTTCATTAAGTATACAGGATCTCTTAAATTTCAATCAATTATCTTTGAAACTAAGATGAAAAGGGAGGTGTACTATGATTCCACTGAACACCCGCTCAACAGGCATCATCCATATTGGGTATATTCTACAAATATTTCAAATTTTGCTATATACGTTCCACAGATATCCTTATAATATTCCTAATATTACTTGAATATTTGTAGAATATGCCTATTGGAATATTCTATGAATATTCTGGATTTTCTTGATATGTACATTCAACAGATATCCTCATAATATTCTTGAATATTCCTTGGATATATTTATAGAATATTCATTTCCCATTTCACGGTCCATAGAATATTCGTGAAAGGATATAAATATTTAAAGTGGGTCTATAGAATAATACAATATCCGAACACGAATATTTTTCGGTAGTCAATCTCTTATCAGAAATAGTAGTTTTTTGAGGGCCGCTTATTGATTTTTGATATATCAATTTATTGTTATTAATCTTATTTTATTGTTTTTCAAATAATTCTGCTCTTACCCAACATATACAGTGATAGTATACACATTGCCCACGAATTGAGTGCTAAGTTATTTATTTAAGTAGAAATTATTTGAGAATTTTGAATAATATTAATTTTAGTTTAGGTACAACACAGAAAAAAAAACAGTTAGTAACAAAATGGATTATGATTTAACCAACCCCGGGGGGGTCTCCTGAAAAAAAAACCGTGACAACAACGAAAGAACAGGTACGACTAGTGATAATTTACCAGTTTATGATATAAATAATAAATACCGATAGACTGATAACGGTCCTTATTTTGTATATGTTGAACATAAAAATAAACAGCTAGGTAGATTATTTCCCAGTCGTATTGGACATTACCTTTTCAAATTAATGAATTTAAGGTAAACGTATCAGATATTATATCAGTAGAAAGAAATCGAGTTAAAGTAATTTTCAAAACATATTCTATTGCAAATAGTTTAATTAATCATGAAATAATTATCAAAAATGATCTTATAGCTTATGTACCTACATTTTTCACCCAAAAAAAGGAGTTATAAGAATGGTAGATACATTTTTTGATGAGACTTATTTAGTTAACAATATTAAATCGGATAAAAAAGTTATCAGTGTAAAAAGAATGATGAGGAAATTTAAAAATTCAGATGGTACAACAAAATTAATACCAAGACGAATGATAATTGTATCACTTCTAGGTAGTAACCTCCCTTCAAATTAATTTATGTAATTTTGAGGTTGAACCGTATATATATCCGGTTGTCCAATGTTTCAAATGCATGAGATACGGACATACGACAAAATTATGCAAACGAGTTGAGAAGTGTAGAAAATATGGTGATAAAATGGAAGAAAATCATAATTGTAACGTTAATCATGAATATTGTATTTACTGTGAAAAATTTGATCATAATGCATTAAATAAAAATTGTCCCACATAAGTTTCAATCTAATATAAAAAAAACAATGGCATACCATAATATATCATTTAAGGAAGCGGAAAAAATAGTTAATAATCCATCTTATGCCAAAATTACCACCAATAATAGGTTTTCGGTACTTAATCATCTTAATAATTTTCCAGAATTAACACCTAGCCCAAAAGACTCACTTGTTGCTACTCAATCACTCACCCAAAGACCTCGAACACAACCGACTAAACGTAAAAGTGTATCTCCTATTAGAGTATCTCAAACTACAGAAAAAGTTCCACCACGCCCACAATCACAACCTGTCATTCCAAACCCTCACCGTGATACTTTCATGGCTCATAAAGAAAAAATAACATTTGAAGTTGATTCGTTAATAACTAAAGCACTTACTGATCCTACATATTTTCAAAGTGAATACAAAAATTAAGAAGAATTCCATAATAGTAGTAGAAATCAATTTAGCTCAATTATAAATAACCCAGTCAGTGATTTAGAGAGTATATATGATGAGGACTTTTGGTGAATTACATTTGTTTCAATGGAATTGTCCTTCAATTTCTAATAAAAAAAACAATTATTACAATTTTTAGAAAGCTATTTATTCGATATTTCAATACTACAAGAGTTACAAACTAAAAAGGAAGATATTTTTTCTCTTCGAGGTTATTATCCCATACAAAAAAAGGGATGATGGTTACGGAGGTGTAGGCATTTATGTCAAAAAAGATATTAACTTTAGTGAAATTGAAATAATAAGAAATGTTAACGCTAGCATAGAAATTTGTGCAATAGAAATCAGTGACTTAGTAAACATATATAAACCAGCTGACGCAAATAACGTTAATGTCAATGACTGGATAAATATTTTCTCACAATTTTCAGGTAAGGTTATTATCTGTGGTGATTTTAATGGTCACCCCAATTTATGGGGATCCCACAAGGATGATGGACAAGGTAAAAGACTTAATAGATGCTTTAGATCACTGCAATTTAATCTGTGTCAATAATGGTAAACCAACTCGAATACACAGGCCTAATGAAAATCCTTCTCGGGTTGATCTTACTTTTGCTACTTCTAACCTAGTTTCCTATCTAGATTGGCAAATTATGGAAGAAACTCTAGGTTCTGATCATTTTATAATAAGCATTTCTCTCCATTTGTCAGGTAATCGCGCAAACATTTTAACTTCTAATAGATGGAATGACTCGTCAGCAAATTGGATAACATATCAGGACTATATTGATCAAATATTAACTGAAAATGATACTAATACTAATCTCTCAGAAACAGATGACTTGTTAATTACAGCCATGTCAAAAGCCGCAGATTTGTCTATGCCTATCAAAAAACCTTTTATTCCAATTACTAAAAACATATTTGGTGGAGCATAGAATGTACAGAAGCAGTAGAAAAAAGGAAAAAAGCTCTTCTTGAATATAAGGGAATATCTAATTTCCAAAATTTTATTAATTATAGAAGAAGTGTAGCAATTGACAAATTAACTTATAAAAAAGCTAATCAAGATAGCTGGGTCTTCTTTATAAATTCTATTAATAGGAATACTCCCCACACTGAAATTTGGTATTTCATAACAAGAATTTCAAATAAACATTTTCAGAATAATCGTACTCCTCTACCACCACAATTGCTTGGAGAAATATTTGATTTAATTTGTCCTGCAACTAACCAAAATAAACTCGAACTTGATCCATCACACATCTTAAAAACGAATCCTTATTTAGAAATTCCATTTAATATGCAAGAATTACTTCACGCTGTCAAAACTTCCAGAAATACTGCGCCTGGTAAAAACAATTTAACATATAAAATGATAGAAAACCTTCCCAAAATAGCAAAAACAAATGTTTTAGACATTTTTAACGGCTGGTGGTTACAAAATAATTACATAGAAACCATAAAAAACGAAATTATTACCTTATTACCCAAACCTTTTAAGGATAGCTCTATTGCGACATAATTTCGGTCAATTTCTTTATTTTCCACCATTATAAAAACGTTTGAGCGAATGATCAAAGCGCGATTAGAATGGTTTACAGAAAACAATCAACTACTTCCGGCAACACAATATGGGTATCGTAAGGGTTAAGGCACCATAGATGCTATAACACAATTAGTTAATCACGTACAATTTTTTCTGAAAACAAATATCTTGCTTGTCTGTTCATCAACATAAAAGGCGCATATGATGTTGTAGATTTAAACATACTAACAAAAAAACTTATAGAACTCGATTTTCGTAATAAAGTGGCGACCAATATTTTTAATCTGTACACAAATCGGAAAATCTACCTCAGAGATCATAAGAATGAGCTTCATGGTCCGAGGGTATTGTCTCAAGGTCTACCGCAAGTATCTGTTTTGAGCCCTTTTCTTTTCAATTTATATACAACAGAATTGCATCAGGTAGGAGATGATTCTTGTTATAACGTTCAGTAGGCTGATGATTTTGCCTATTACACGATCCAAAATTCACACCTAGAGTGCTCGTGTGTTCTCGAGAACATGATGAATACTATTAGACAATCCTTACATGACTTAGGTTTTAACATATTGCCTGAAAAATGCGCTGTCCTTTTTTCTGGATAGTAAGTTGTTGTGGACGAAACATATTGAGTATATCAAATGTAGATGTAAAACAGGGATAAACATGTTTAGATGTGTTTCTAGGTTAAAGTTATGTGTTGGTGTGGCTATTTCATTAATGTTTTATAGATGATACATCCGCTCAATTCTGGATTATGGATCGACTTTGTACGGTTCTGCTAGCAAAACAAATCTACAAATTGTAGATCGCATTCAATTTAAAGCTCTACGGATAAGTATAGGAGCAATTAGATCATCCCAAACTGATGCAATCTTAGTTGAATCTCTTGAACCTCCATTAGCAATTGGACGCGAATATCTGGCAAAAAAATATTTAATAAAAATTAGAGAAAAAGATTGCTGCAATAATCTCAATAATCTTGCTTATCTCACAACACAATGTTTAACAAACAAATATTGGAAGATTAAAAATAATCCACCTTTTGTGGATGCTTTTATTTTTACTAATAAATTTCAGAAGGTAATTCATACTGTCGACAAATATACAACGTTTAGGTTCAGCTAGATTCATGTATGTTTGAACCTAACATCATATTCCCCTTATATTCACTTTCAGACATAGTCAACAAAAACATTATGATATCTATTCTATCAAACTATACAAATTATTCAACTATTTACACGGATGGCTCAAAAACCAATAATGGAACTGGATGTGCCTTTTAACATTCGAATAAATGTTTTTGTGTTAAAATGCGTTTACATGATACCTGTTCAATTTACACAGCGGAGATGTATGCAATATGGCAATCCCTCACTTATATATTTTAGAACAAAATTGAAAGTAGTCTTATAATAACCGATTCAAAAGCAGCATTGGAAACTATAGAAACTAAAAAATAATATAATTAGGTAAAAAATTCCCTTTTATGGAATATTAAAAACTATCTATACCTATTATGTAATTCTGATACCAAAATAACGTCTTCTATATGTTCTTCTATATGTTCATGTGACAATAGTTCAATAGCTGATCTTAACCATTTAATTTTTTCTTGTAGAAATCACCAATATCAAATAAATATATTTCTAAATTTTCTCATCAATCACAATATTTCTTTACCGACAAATTTAACTCACCTATTAAGTTTAAACGAAAAACCTATTTTAGACGCCTTAGTTGAGCTATTTAAAAGCGCACAAATTTCAATATAAAGTTGAACATTACAATTAAATAATTTTTGTGGCCAAGAACTAAGTTTTCTACGGCTAAAATTCACACACACACACACACACACACACACACACACACACACACCCACACATATATATATATATATATATATATATATATATATATATATATATATAACTTATACTTACGGTATTGTTCACTGTTAAACTTGTTTTTATAATTATTGTTTATTAATTTCTGTGAATAAAGCACTTAATTGCAAATCGATACAACACACAACTAATCACTTTCTCGCCAAAACATATAGTAACATATATATACCAACTTCAGGAATGAGTTCAACATAAAATTCTCTATTTTACGAAGGTTTATTATTATATAATAATTTGTCAATTTTTATAAAATCTTTTGGCACCATTGACACTTTCATAAAAGAAACTTATAATAATGTAGAAATGAATTATTCATAAATATTCCTATCCAGTTATTTTACATGAAATTAGTACATAAAGTATGATTATTTTATATTATTTTTGTAGATATTTTGAATATAATAGCAATATTGCTAAATAAACTAACTATCTATATAACCCTTAGTTCGATTCTGTTGGTTCTCAGGCGAAAAACCAATTATTATGTGAATAGTGAACCATGCAGAAGCCTACCCCCACTATCATGGGTGTCTTCTACGCGATATTGTTTACTCTATTAATATATCAAGTTTCCAGAATATCTCTTCCTCTGATATGACATGTCTTACAGCGTTTTACCAATTGCTCTGGCAAATTTTTTGACTAACCTCTTGAAGTTTAAATGTATTGTTCTCGTGACATATCCTTTCATTTGAGCCCAGATTAGTTCAATGGGGCTAAGTTCACAGTGATAAGGTGGCAACCGCAACAGTTTAACCCCATATTCTTTTGTTATTTCCTCTACACTATACTTCTTAAATTTTGGTGAATGTTGTTTACATAGTTGCAATAACTCTTTTTTGAGTAATCCCCCTCCCACTTTTTCTTTGGTTATTAGCGAATCAGTGAATTCTTGCTTTTCCATTTAGTGTTATGTAAGGGTTCCTTTAATCTTGAATGGTAATTCGCATGGTCCATAAATATTACAGAATTGGTCGGAAATAAATCCATCATTTTACTGAAAGATCACTCAAAAACATCAACTGTCATGGTAGTCTGTCGTGAATTTGAAATAAATTCTAACAAGCCTGTTACAACAACGGTGACCATTTGGAAATTTTAAGCCACTAGAGAAACCTTCTATAAATGCCTGACGACCATTTGTAACCAGTTTATCTTCCCAAACATTTTTTACAAAAGGTCCTTCATTTATCCATGTTTCATCCAAATAAAAAATATTTGAGTCTTTCCTTCTTAATTATCTAATTTCCCTTAAATATGGCCTCCTCCAACAAATAATTTCTTCTTTCTCTATGATTTTATTTTGGAACAAATAATTTTAAACAGAAATTCTCAGTCACTGATTTACAATGTTATTTTGGGGTTTACCTCCTGGGTCATACAAATTGCGCTATCATTCATGTTCAAATAAACTATATAATATTATTGTCTTCGCACTCTACATTTTGTTTAACTTCATCTTCCACTTCTGTTGTTAAAAGTTATTTCTCCATCTTTCTAATATTTCATTGGTCACTTGTATACACTCCGGAGACTGTATCGTGCTAACAAACTGAAATTTCCCCAAAAATTACAAAAATGTTGTACTTAAAGTACTATAGCACCTGTTGTACTGCCTCTGGTGAGCTTAATATCAATAGCGTTCATCTGTGTGATGTTCTAAATAATATTCAATCATAAAATTGGTGACTTGTTGAACTTCAGAGGCTGTATCGTGCTAACAAACTGAAATTTCCCAAAAGATTACAAAAAGTCGTACTTCAAGTACCATAGCACCCGTTGTACTGGCTCTGGTGAGCTGAAAATGAATAGGATTCATCTGTGATATATGCACTCATAAAATTGGTGACTTGTTGCACTCCGGAGGCTGTATCGTGCTAACAGGACATATAACGAAAAGTGGCCGACGACATCGACGACGACGACATACACACAGGATTTTTGTTCTAAAAACCGTTTTTTCGTGTTGTTATTGTTGGAAAACGTAAAAATAACTCAAAAATTTTTTCAAAATTCCAACTTTTTTTGGGGTAAACCAATACTTTTGTCGCATATTAGATAGGTTGGGGGGAAAAGTAAAAATAAGATTTTTTGATTGGTTTTTAACAGGACTCTAAATGTCAGCTTTTTATATGCATATATGTATTCATTCAAATCATTATTAGCCCCAAAACATTTTGGCACACCCTGTATATAATGGTTATTTTCTGTGGGATGTACATTTATTTTTTATGTGAAATATGCTCCTTAATACAAATCACTAAAATACGGAATCTGCATAACTAATTTTAGATTGTAAAAAAAATGTATTCAAATATATTTCCTTATGGCCCCAGACAGTTAAAAATACAAAAGAAAAACGCAGAATTTCAGGAACACGCTGCAATTTATGAAAAAATAATTATTCATACCCTTTACAAACCCTAATAGTTGTCAATAAACACATTTATAAATATTAAGGCAAACTTTTATTGACAATAAAAGCAACCCTATTTCCGCATTTTTTATAACTCCTTTAAAAGTTTTTTAGCTAAAGGCAGTTAGCCCTTTTCTTTGTCGAACGTTTTTTATGGTATATTTAAAATTTTTCTACTTTCAACACATTTGAAGGAGTAGGTATAAAGCAAAAATACATTTAAATAAAATTCAATTCATAATCAGGTAGAAAAAAAAACCTCTTGACTTTGTTAAAATGAAGTAAATATATCACACCAAAAAAATTATTCTGAGATTATAGATTTGCTTCCAATACAATTTTTCATGGAACATTTCTTATAGAAGCTTTTTCCATATACATAATTTATTTACATTGCAAATGATAGTTTGCTTTGAATCTATAATTAATCACTAATTAGTTGTAGCTCTAGAGATCTCCTCGAATAATTAGCCTTAAACCCAGGGGTTGTGGCATTTGAGTTTTTATTCGGCGGTTGTGATAATGAAATCAAACATCATATTTAGACCACGGCTGAAGCCTTTGAAAATGGTAAAAAGTGAAAAAAAACTTATTGGAAATGGAAGAGAATATAACAAAAATGAAAGGAAAAATTATTTACGGGTGATCTGAGGTCGGGAAGTCCTATGGAAAAAACTTAAATAGCAAAGTTGTAGGCAATAAAAAGATCTCCATTTTTTGTATTAACACTTATTTCACATAACCTCAAAATTTATGTGAAAGTTATTGGTTTTTTATTTTTACCTTTTACAAAAAAAAAATTAACGCAATTTGGTGAAAACTGATCTTTTTATATCCTAAACACACTGTAATTTTTTTGATTCAAAATATTTATTTTTCCACCTCATTTTGACTTAATATCGAAAAAGCACTCTAATTTCCAATCGAAAATTCACCCGTCAAAATATCTGCTTTCTCAGAAAATTCGGCGGGTTTTTTGTTCGTTGAAATCTCTACTTTCTGGTGGTTTGAAAAAATATACATAACTATGGTAAATTTTCTCAGAAAATACAAAAAAACGAAAAAAACTCGATTCAGAAAAATGTTTTTTAATCATTATGTACAATTTCGAGGTATTTATTAAAATTTACACTTTAATTACTCGAAAAACGTAAGATTCCATGTTACATTAATAAACAAAAAAAAGCTAATCGAAATATACTAGAGTAAAGTGCCCTAATATCGGATACTTTTTTGAACCCTAATATTAATTTTAATACATCAACAAATCTACGAACTTTTTAAAACAAAACAAATAATAGGCTATAGAGATATATATTAAACCAAAATAATTCATTGCCACATGTTAAAAAATAAAAATTAAGTTTTTCGAAAAATGGTCAATTTACGTTGACAAAAAATAATGTTCCTAATACCGGATAGGGTATCCGATATTAGGATAACGATATAAAACTAGCCATCGAGGCAGAAATCACAAATATATGTGTCTTCTTTGTCTATATTGGCACAGTCGGCATGAGCCCACCTGAAACATTTTGAGCACTGAATCCATTATTCACCCGAGGTATCTTCAGAGAAGAGTCCAGAACAAAACATACATTCTGCTTCCTCTTCCCCAATGTCACAGTCCATGTCAGAATCATCATCTAAAATTGGTACTTCATCTTCTTCAGATGAACTAAAAGATTCGTCATTATTAACACTAGTCTTTCTAACCTTAGTTGTCATTGTCTTTTTAGCAATAGATTTTCCTTTCTTTTTATTTGTTTTTTTAGAAGCATTACATTTGTCTGTTATCAATTTCGGAATTCCCTTTGGAGTACTTTTCTTTCTCTTCTGCTCTGACAAACTTCTTTCTAAGGCATCTCTTTATGGGGTACTTGTAATCACGACAGCAGATCCTTTTCTGGACTTACTTTCTTTATCACTAGACTTGTAAAATGAAGTGGTCGGCAAAGGGCTAATATCTTGGGGCCGCACTCTTGGATCTCTGGAATTGGAAATGTTTTTACATGATGAATCTTTCACACATTTGATCGTATTAATACATCTTTGATGAGTCACATGCCTTGTAGGAGTCACATGCCTTGGAGGAGTCACACCCCTTGGAGGAGTCAAATGCCTTGGAGGAGTAACATGCCTTGGAGGAGTCACTTGCTTTTGTTGTTCAGCATCGGGTAGATTTGTAGCTGGAATTCGGTCACCTTCCGCTTGATGGTGAATAGGAAAGTCGTGGTCTCGAAGAATGTGCTTATTAAATGGAAAGATACCGCTCTTTCGAAAACCATTTATAGCGATTTCAGCTGTGGCACATCTTACATACGCTCTTCCAAGCAATTCGCAAACTTGATAGCTGGTGAACACTCTTCCAGGGTTGTTTCTCAGCCAGTTTTCAATCTCCTGTGAGTAATAGGTTTTAAGAGGACCCATGAATGCAAGGTCCAGCGGCTGAATTTTGTGAGTAGAATGCGGCGGGAGACATACAGTTACAGTGCCTTTATACAAGACAGTGGCGACAATAGATCCTAAGCTCCGCCCATCCGCCATTAATCATCAAAATTTAAACGCCGGAATAGGGATTTTACATTGATATCGATATTGAAATTTCTTTTATGGCTGTAAATCAGTTATAAAATGTAATTATAATGCATACTATGGCTTGACTATTAATTGAACTAATAAAAAATATTTTTCTTTGGTAATTTAAATCACTCATTTTGAAATTAACTCGTGTTACAGGTATAAGTAGATAGACGATTTCAATACCTAGGTATATTTCCAAATGACCCATGCTAAAAATAGCTGGATTAAATCATTTGATTTAACAAAAAAAATATTTTGTATTCTTTAAATCTGTAATTGAAATTTTAATTTTTGAAGAGGAAATAGGTAACACATATATTATAATTTTTGCTATTGGTTGGGTTTTAATACAAAATACTATTACATACTATTATGAAATTTACTGTCTCGACCCTTACTTCATGGAATCTAATCATATTACTGTTTTAAATGAAACAAACTGTTTCTAGATAGTTCCACAATATATTGATAGAATGTTAAAAATTCTAAGAAATTTGACAACTGTTTCGATACTGAAAATATCATCGAAACAATTGTCAAATTTCTTAGAAGCTATAACATTTTATCAATATATTGTGGAATTATCTAGAAACAGTTAGTTCCATCTAAAACATTAACATATTATTACGTTTTATTACTGGGAAGAAAGGGAAAATAATAAAAAAAAACATGAGATAAAGCATACGTTTAGATGTGTACAACAATACTTCTTATAATTACAATTTTAGGGAAGACAGAATTTAAGGCGGTGAATATGTTAAAAAATAGTGATCATAGTTATCGTTGAATTTACAAAGTCAATAAACTTTTATTAGAAGTGAGATAATTTCTGGAATTGTTTCTCTAGGCAGCTGGGATTCTATTTGTCGTTTGGTAGGAAGCTTTCTTTCTGGTTTTCCTTGATAAAAGTAAACATTGTAGGGACTGCTGTTAATTTTCATTTCCTACTACCATCGTGCCTAGGTTTTTTCCCCATTTCTGGAGCAAAGTGTATCTTAAACATAAATACAGATGTAGTTCATTACAGAATGTAATAATAACTGACAATCATTATTTTAGAGAACGTCTAAGAAAATGCCAAACATTTCAATAACTATTGAGTAGTTCATCAGGTAACTGATTTAAATTTTTATCATAAATAGTATGTATATGGAAGTTACATGTTAATAATAATAATTACAATAACTCTTTAATAGATGTTTCTCCTTAATAAAAATAAATCAATACACTTTTTACCTCACACAGAGCTGAAGCATACATTGGTTTCCAATTGTCCCTTCTAATTTTAATAGCCAATTCCTTTTTAGGAGTAGGATCTTTTGGAAAATACTTCATTACAAATCCCTTTGTAGAACAATACTTGCAGCAATGCTGAATAAACCGTCATACTTATAAACAGGCTGCTTCTAAAACAAGTAGCAGTAGTTATATTATACATTCACTTGAAATTGTAGTTTTTTGTACATACTTTGCTATCGACAAATATTATGATTTGTTAACAGCGACACACAAATTGCAGCTGTATAATTTGTGCAGACACACCAAAACCGTCCCCAAAACCACAACGCAGGTAGGTATTACTCTTTTTTCAACAGTTGCAAACTATAATAGGTATAGTTCAAAATCCTGATCAGGGAGAAAAATTCGCAAACGAACTAATGAAATTAAGTCAACAAATTAAAAAAACACTTTCACTTTAGTAGTACACAAAGATCTGATATAAAATACGACGTGAATACAACTAAAACACAAATGTAAACAATTAAAATTTGATGATTAATGGCGGATTTCAGCCTGACCAATCAAAACACTGACCACGTATTGTCGCCACTGTCTTGTATAAAGCCACTGTACATACAATAACCACATGGTTCTGTCGCGCCAAGTTTATCGTGTCCAGGTTTCGCGTATGGGAGTAATGACCGTCCAAGATTGATAAAACAGGATCAGCTTCATTTGGTTTATCGTGACTAATAAAATGTTGTAACCAATTGGTAAAAATGTGGCTCTGAATTCAGCCAGACAAATGGCAGGCAGCAATTGTCCCTGGTGGAGCGCCATTGAGTAATTCTGCCTTCAGGTTTTTTCGGAGAAATATGACCATTGGAGGCACATAACCACCAGCCGCATTTATACAGGTAACCACCGTCACTATTGATCCTCTTTCTGCAGAGGTAATTGCCCCTACTTGCTTTTTACCTTTATCCTGGTATGCTTGGATTGTACAGACGTTATACCTGTTTCATCTATGTTGTATATTCGACAGGGATTGAATTTTACCTTCTCCATCGCAGGTTCCAAAATTTTTAAAAAGAGATTTACATTTTCTTCAGTGAATCCCTTGATTCAGGCAGTTGATAAACCCTGTGGTCTCCTAAACGTTAGTTCAGAGTGCCTTTTTAAAAACGAACGCAACCATTTGTAACATGCTCTTTCTTCATTTTTTGAAAACCTATGTTTTATATTGTTCCGAATGGCTAATTGAAAGGCTAATCTTCGAATATCAGAAGCTCGCAATCCGTAAAATCTTTTATCCATTTCTAGACAATAATCAATCAAATCCGCTTCAATTTATTTAGGCAACACTGGTGGACGTCCTAGATTGGTTTGAATAAGCTCTTCAGGTGACTTCATTTTGTTTTTTACGTAGTCTTCCAACGTGCCATTGGGTACTTTAAAAGTTATTGAAGCTAGCACGTATCCCATTTCTTTGTTTTTAACCGCAGTAACAGCTGCAAGCATGTATTTACTATCCCACGTCTTTCGTTTTTGTTTGGGTTTCAATGAGATTTTATTTCTGAAATTAAGAAAAAGTGTAAGATAGAAAATTAAATGAGCAGGTGTAGCTCAAGGATTATAGTATAAATCTTTTTTTTCGTAAACGAAAACATAAAAATTTAGTTATTAATAAGGCCTTAGCTACGTAGAGATTATATAGACAGATAAGAAATATTTTGTCCTAATATCGGATATCTGATATTAAAACAACGTGACCATCCGATATTAGGCAAATTGTCTCCTGTTGAAGGTCAAGGTTATGGAACAAAGAAAACTATAATAATCCATTGTCCGCATGCACTGAATTGAAGTAGACATATTATAGACTAACTTAAACTACAGAGACAAATTTAAAAACTTACCTGAATGTCTAAAAATTACGTTTTCAACTAGCCCGTGTAAAAACTCGGAACGAGACATTTCGGTATAAGTGACTCTAGAGCCATCTATGTTTTATCAGATACTCTAAAATATTATTCGGTGGCTTGAGTAGCTCCATGCTAAACTGTAGACAGGTTTCTTCGTAATCAGATAACAAATTTCTTTAAAACAGAACTATCCGATATTAGGCAACTATCTGATATTAGGGCACTTTACTATAATTTACCACCAAATAAGTTAATATTTATTTAGACATTTTTGCAAGACAAATTTTTGCCTGACGAGAAAAACTAGGACAAAATAATAAAAATGTTAATGAAAATATCACAGTCACAAGGATTTTTCTGTAAGCAAGCAGAAGAAGTTGCTGATGCTGACATAATTAAGACCTCGACAGAAGTTGCTAAAGACACTAATGAAACTAATATCTAAGCTTCAATATTTGTAATAACATATCTTCTTATTTTTCCTATTAATATATATTGAGTCAATCACATGGTAAGTCACTTCTTGGGCTAGCCAAAAATAATTATTAAACATCAGGTAGGCATCAAATGAAATGTAACTTCTGTCATTCTGACGATGATATTCAATATCGAAACAATTGTCAATTTCTTAGAACTTTTAACATTTTTTAAATATATAACAGAAAAACCATATTATGCAAATAATCACATCTACGCTTTAATTGTTTAAGTTCATCTCACGATCTCCGTTCCTGTCGCTTCAAATACACTTGTCGGTCTTGCAAATGCAAGACTCATCATACGCTACTGCATTTCGATTAACCAACCCCAAACTCTACCGACGTTCCACCTAATTTTAACTCAAACCGTCCGCCTTTAAGTCAATCAAGTAACGCTACTTTATTTGGACTCCAATCTCCTGTTGAAAAGGCAGTTTTGTTATCCAGGACTGTGGTTGACGTCCTTAATAATAAAGACAGTAGCCGACGCTTAAGAACTATTTTAGATTGCGGTAGTAAAACTACTTTTATCGCCCGTAAAGCCTCAAACATTTTAGGTATCCCTCAATCTCAATGTGTCCTTGAAGTTAATTGTCTTGTCTCTATGAACTATAAGTTGCAGAGAGACAGACAACATTGTTTTTTTAATTTGCCCTGTTTTTGAATTTGATGCTATCGTCTTTGGGATCCTGTATCTGATTTTACAATCGATCCCAATAAGTGAAACCAATTAACTAATATTTCGCTTGCCGATTTCCAATTTTATCGACCAGGAACTATCGACTTATTAATCGGAGCTGATTTATTTCCCAAATTATTGCTTCCAGGCAAGATTTCTGGCAACTCAGGTGAACCCGATGCCAAAAATACTGTTTTTGGTTAAGTTGTCGATTCATGTCAAGAATCCTATTGTCATCTCTTTATTATGCCACAATGTTTCCAAAGTCTCATTAGATACTATTTTGAAAACTTTTTGCAAAATAGAACCGGTTACTGAAGTCATTCTGTTGGTATTTTGTGTGATTCTTTGAAAGATAATATTTCTCTTAAACCTTCAGGACAATATGTTGTGTTATTACCGTTTCTGGAAATAGATCCTATTTTTTCTGGCATTTTATAGTTTTCACTCTCTTGAACGCAGACTTCTCAAGCAATCCGACCTGTATGTACACTATTCTGCTTTTATGCGAGACTATCTCGACGTAGGTCACATGGAGTTGATTTCTGCTGACAATGAAGGGGACGGTAAATATTATATCCCTCACCATCGTGTGGTCAAACCTGATAGTGTTAGCACCAAATTACTTGTAGTTTTTAATGTATCTGCCAATGTTCCTAATGAGAAATCCCTCAATGATCGTTTATTTGTTGAACATAAACTTTCTATTTTACTTATTTTTCGTTTACTCAAGTTTGTTTTGTGCGCAGACATCAAACAAATATATCGCATGATTTTTCTTTCTCAAGAACATAGATAGTTTTAACGTATCTCTTCAAGATATTCTACAGATGATTGTGTTCAGGTGTATCGTCTGTATACTCTAACTTATGGTGTTACATCTTCTCCATTCCTCGCTCATCTTACTAAGCACCAACTTGCTCTTAACGAAGGATATCGCTTTCCACAAGCAGCTAAAATTATCCATACTTGCTCTTTTATTTATGATTATTGTCTTGTCTCGAATGATTTTGTAGAAACTCAAACGCTTATGCAATATTCAATTTCTCGTTTGCATTTGGGAGGTTTTGAACTTCGCAAATGCTGTTCAAACGGACCCAACTTATTGTCTAATTTACTTTCTTTTAATAATCCCCAAGTTTTTAACCAGACTTGGACAACACTCTTAAAGGTCTTAGGTTACGTTGGTCTTCTCACTCGGATTGTTTTACATTTTGTGTCAAACCGCGAGAAAATATTCCTTGTACCAAACGTAGTCTGCTTTCAGAATTAGCTCGAATCTGTGATCCTCTATGATTTCTAGCTCCTATAACCTTTTTTACTAAGTTCTTCATTCAGCGTCTGTAATTAGCTGGAGCATGAGATGAATCTCCATCTTTTGATATCATTCAAATTTGGGAACAATATAAAATTGAATATAATAGCTTATTAAAAAACAGACAACAAAAGGTAAAACTTAACAACATACAGTCAAGCAAGTTATGCAATGTATGGGGCAGTGTTTTGATACCTTTGTTGTTTTCATTTTATGTAATTGACATTGTGGGTATTGCAGGGGAGTGCAAAATTGATCTATTTCCGATGATACTCTACTGTAATTCTGTAATGGAGATCTCGAGAAGTGTATAAGAAGTATAAATGATGCATTGAAGAGAGTGCAAGTATATTGCTGTGCAAATTTGTTAAAAATCAACATTCAAAAAACTAAATGTATGATATTTTGCCTAAAATGTAGCCTACAATATTAATTATTTAAGAAGATATTCGTCACATCTTAGCCAATGTCAAAATTAACAATCTTCAATACGATAATATTACCACATTCCAATTATTGTTCTACAATTCTTTATTTACTCAACCAAAATGAAATAAATCGTCTCCAGAAGATGCACAACCGTGCCATACGAATAATATTAAAGTGTTCGAGGTACACTCCTATCAACAGTATGTTAAATACATTAAGGTAGCTCCCAATAACAAACTTAATTCTGTTCCACTCATCAATTTTTATTTTTCAAGTTAAAATGGGATATGCAACAGTGTATGCAAGATAAGCTTACCAATAATCTTCTTCTTTTCAAAGTGCCTATCCGCTCCGGATGTTGGCTATTCGAACTTTGTTAACAGCAGCTCGGAACAGTTGAGTGGATGATTTCTTGAACCACGTTCTTAAATTTTTCAACCACGATATTCTACTTCTTCCCACTCCTCTAGCTTCCCATACCTTGCCTTGGAGAATCTTCTGTAAAAGGGTATATCGGCTCTCATTACCCATTATATGTCCAACATATTGTAGCTTTTGGGTCTTGACTGTGTTTAGGACTTCTTTTTCTTTTCTCATCCCTCTCATTCGACCCCATAGAAAAGGAACGAAAACACGTAAAATCGTAGTAGGCGCATTTTCGTTGACTGCTGTAAGTCATGACTGGTAAAGACTTTCTTCATCCTGATGAATGCTGTTATGGATTTTTCAATACGCCCTCTGATCTCCACAGAATGGTCCTAGTCATCATTTATGTTCGTGTCGAAGTATGCGTATTTCTTGACTCTTTCTAAAGGAGTTTTGTCCACCAACAAAATACCGCGGGTGTTTTGGTTCTTACTGATTATCATAAACATTGTCTTGTTGGTGTTTATTTCCAAACCATATTATCGGCTGTATGTTGTAACACTGTCCATTAGGAATTGTAAGGAAGCTAGGTTGTCCGCAAAAATAACGGTATCATCTGCATACCTTATATTATTCAGTCGTTCTCCGTTTAACAAGATTCCAGCTTCAATGTCTTACACGGCTTCCCTGAAAATGCATTCCGAGTACAGGTTAAAAATTACAGGAGATAGCATGCATCCCTCTCTTACACCACGTAATATTTGTATCTCTTCTGTTGTCTCTTTTTCTACCCTGACACAAGCCATCTGATTCCAATAGAGATTTCTGATGATTTTGAGGTCCTTCCCGTCCATGTCAGCTTTTTGCAAAACTTTCATCATTTTCGTGTGCCGTACTTAACCAAACGCCTTCCTATAGTCTATAAAACATGCGTAGATATCGCAGTGGACAACTCTGCATCGCTGAAACAGCACCTGGACCGAAAATAAAGCTTCCCTAGTCCCCACAGCACTTCTAAAGCCGTATTGAGTCTCAGACATCTGTTCCTCACACAGTTAAAATATCCTATTGTGAGTTATCTTCAGAAAAATCTTTAGCAGATGACTCATCAAGCTTATTGTTCGAAACTCGCTACATTTCCTAGCATTAGGCTTCTTGGGGAGAGTAATGAATTCAGACCTCAGCCATTCCGTGGGTATGACGCCCGTATCACAGATCACATTGAACACTTTTGTAAGCCACTTTAGATTCTTCCCTTCGATCAGCTTTAATATTTCAGCAGGAATCCCGTAGGGGCCCAAGACCTCTTGATCTTGCACGTCTACCTCCAAGATTGGAGGACCATCTGTTTCTTAGATATTGGGTGGCACCGTTCTCACGTCATCAATCAGTTGTTTTATGTATTCTTCCCAGGTTTGCTCAATTTCCGACTTCTCTACTATAACTCGGCCTTGGTTATCCTTAAGTACATTAACTGCTCTTCTCCTTACTGTTCCCGCCATATCCTTTACCTTCTTGTGCATATTGAAGTTATCACATTTAGCTTGACATTCTTAGATTTCCATACATTTTTCCAATTTCTCTTCTTCTTTGACTGTTCTTATTTTCGCCCTCATTTCTTTTTGTATGTTCATATATTCTCTTTTATTATTTTTACACAATCTTTTCCATCAGTTCTAAGATTTCATCCGTCATCCAAGATTTCTTCATCTGTTGGTTAGGCTTTAAGAACTTTTCACTGACTTTATGTACACTTTCTTGAAGCATCTTAAGGTCTGTTTCTCCATCGTTTTCCTTTCCTTCCGTCTTTGTCAAGAGTTCGCTTTTGACCAAATTGCTTCTGGCCGTATTTTTCTGTTTTCTGTAGTCGTTAATTCTTTACATTCTTCAACCCGATTTCCATCTTTCCTATCAGCGGGCTATGATCCGACTGTACATCTGCTACTGGATAGATTTTAATGTTTTTGATGCTGTTTCTAAATTTCTTATTAATGAGTACAAAGTCTATCTGATTCCTAGTTTTCCCATCTTTCGATTTCCACGTGTACAATCTTCTAGAATGGTGTTGGAAGAAGGTATTGGTAACAATCAGATCATGTTCCGCTACGAATACACTAAGAGTGTCGCCATGTTTGTTCCTCTCGCCTAGTCTAAAGTCTCCAATGTGTTCCCCAGTTCTACCTTTCCCAAACTTGGCATTGAAATCACCCATAATGATGTTTATATCATGCTGTGGCTTGATTTTGATTATATCTGATATTTGCTTGCAGAACTGGTTTACGGCCTCGTTGCTGTAGTTTGTAGTATAGGAGCATAAATTTGGATGAGATTAACATTCACGGGCCTTGCATTAATTTGTAGAAGAGCTATCCTCTCTGATATTGGCACAAAGTTGGTAACACATGTTGCAATTTGTTAGTGCATTATAAATCCAACGCCATGTTGGAAAATGTTGTTTGCTGTTCCAGAGTAATATACAGAATATTCCTCCCCGTTGCCATTAGCTCCCGTACCCGGCCATTTAATGCCTTAAATCTGCACTTTGAGTCGTTTCATCTCTTGAATTGTATTTTGCAGCTTTTCAGGCTGTGCTAGTGTTCACACATTCCATGTACCAAATATCACGGTCTCCAAATTTACCTTTCTGTACCATCCTTTCTTACTATTATTCAAAACATTCCGGAGATTTGAATGAGGGACTATATCCGGACATTTTGAATTTGGTCTTGACCATAGCCATCGTGATAATACATTTGCCTATCAGATCCTTATGCCGTTGATCATTTTCTGATTCACCCGCATTCGAAGTCGATTCCTCAACTCCAGGTCAAAAGAGTGCCCTGCCACTTACTAGCTCCTCCACTCGAAGCTGTTGGCCAGTAAGTGTGGGATCTCTTCAATCGTTCGGTTGTCAGAGCCTCGTTGGTTATCTAGCAGGGTGGACCACGCGCAGGTGAGGTTGAAATTTGGGCTGGTATTATTATCTCTACCTTCACCCCTTCCACCCCAATAATCTTGATGCACATAATTATAATACAAGTAATAAGAAAAATTTCAGAATTCAAAGACGTAGGAAGGAATCTACATATAACTTTGTATTTCACAGGGTATACGTTCTTTTTTATATTACCATTTAACAATCAACAACTTTCGTCACGCTTTACCTCAACCGAAAACGCCAGTTTCCGACACCATAACGTTAACTTTCGGCACTAGTGACGACAGGAAGGGGTAAATGTTAAAGCTTAGATATTTGTAATATCATGTCTTTCTCTTTTTTCAATTCATATTAAGTCAATCACAAGGTAGGTCTAACCTAAAATATTCTGACGATGACAGTAATATCCAAACAATTGTCAATTTTTTAGAATTTTTACCATTTTCTCGATATATTGTGGAATTATTTAGGAATAAGTAGTTTCATTCACAAAAGTTACTTGAGTTCCCTCCAATTTCAGAATCAAAGAAAATGAGTTAGCGGATCAGATAGAACAAAATTAAACAAAATAATACTCGGTGATCTCAAATAATAGTTTTATCTTAATTTAATGATAAATATTATAAGACGACAAAATTAGTGAAACATACCTTAGTAGATTGTCAAAAATACAATAATATAATAACTTAATTTTTTATCATGACGTATCTCAAAGTCATTTTACAGGTAACTATTAAGTATTTATGCGAAGCGTGCCTATAATGGGCTCTGCTTTATGTTAAAACTCCTGTCAGCCTATTGTTTGAGGATTAAATTGTCCCAAGGAAGGACTATTTTGTAGAAATCTCTAATTCTCTCTCTTTGTATGATTATTATAACTTATAACAAAGGATGGAGGGTCTATGGAGATTATTTTTATATAGATGGTTTAAGGAATCATCCATTATAAAACCAACTGGACATGTGTATACAGGGTACCCCTATCCTTTACATTTCTTAGCAGGTAAATTTCCTTATATAAATGTTATTAAAAGCTTCCATATTGTAATAAAATTCTCGTTAGGAATACATTCTATAGTTATCTCATATATCTTGTTTATTAAGTTTGTACAAAATATTTCTTTTACAGGTAATCGTTATGAACATATGAATAATTTCACAAGAACCAATGTTTGTATAAAATTAGACAAGCAAACATTCATTTTACATAATTCTACTCTTCCTCAAAATATTATATTTTCTGTTCTGGGCTTTTATTGAACAATTTTGCAATGAAGATTATATTTTTCTACAAGTTGGTCTAAATTTTTTTTTGAAAATGTGTCGCAGGTTCTCAAAATTAACGAAAAAAAAATGAAAACTCTTTCTGAATTAAAAGGTTTATAAAAAATCTCTCAAACTTTGGTGTGCGACCGGCGATATGCAAAAGATATCTTCTCATAACTAATTTTCCACGATACTAGTACCTATTTGAACCTTATTCTACATAATACCGTAAATGATGAGGATTCTGAAATATTTTTAATTAATTAATACAAAAAATATGTCAATTTTTTTGGGAACATGGGGTAACATTGAACGGCAGGATTCAAAGTGCTCGGGCGGCATCAATCGAGTTCCATGTAAATATTATTGTCTGGCGTTACGGGCGAAGATTCTTTTCGCTTTTATTTAACCTAATTAACTTATTTTTTAACAAAAACTGTCTAGCCCTTTCATGAGTGTATTGTAACCTATATTTCAATTCTTTATCTTACCTTCCAAAAGTGTAGCATGGTTCAATTTCTGAAATTAAACATTCTGGTATGTTGGGTTATCTACCGTACAATAATTCAAATGGAGTGTATCAGTGATACGTATTGGTATTGTATTATAACAATATGCAAACATTTTCACAAACTCACACCAGTTATCTCTAGAATCCTTGATAAAGTTTCTTATGTATTCGTTGAATGTTCTATGCAGTTTTTCACAGCTGTCTATTGACTCGTGATGATATGCTGCTGAAAAATTGTGTTTTATTTTTAAAAGTTCTGCTAAATTCTTCATTATTTCGTTTTTATATTCCGTTCCTTGATATGTCCTTATTTCTTTCATTAAACCGTACGTTGGTATATAGTTGTCAAGTATGGCTTTTGCCATTATGGTTGCCTCTTTGTTACTGACTGGTATCATGACCGCGTATTTTGTCAGTTCACCTAGTATTGTAATACAATAACTGTTCCCATTGTTATTTTCTACAAAAGGACCTATTGTGTCTATGTATATAATAACAAACGGTTTCTCTTTGCTTTATTCACTTGACATTCATGGCAATTCTCTACATACTTCCTTACATCCTTCTCCATGTTTTTCCATCTAAAATTCCTTCTTAATTTCTTTAATAGTCTATTGTTTCCTACGTGTCCTCCAAATATTGGGTTGTTTTGATATCTTTCTGAAATCCCTTGAATCTCTTCCTTCCCCTGTACTGTTTTTGGTACCTCGCAGATACATACTTGTACATTTTTCAACCTTTTATTTCCCTCTTCTATGAATTCTTGTATTGTGCACTTTTTAAATATATAATCATTTGCATATATATTGACACCAAACAAAGAAGTACTACATATTTGTGATAAGAAACAAGAACTGGATTTCCTTGAAGAGTTGGAAATTAGAAGACACTTAAGAAACCCACAATATGAAGTCGTCAATGAACAGATAAATCGAGGAAGCTCTCCACTATTAAACTGTCTTCTTAAGTGATAATTGTAAAGATCAGCAGATATAGTTTTCCTGGTTTTCTATATCATTGCACAGTTATACTTATCTTAATTGGAAAAATGATATCCAGGATATCACCATAGGGCTAATAATATCTAAGCTTCAATATTTGTAGTAGCATATCTCCTTATTTTTTTCTATTAACATATGACGTGAATTGTATACTCCGTACATGACGGCTAGAATATACAACATGCATGTACCCCGCAAACTTCGTTCGATGGCCGCTGATAATGTAGGAATTGTCATGGAGGAACCACCTGTACCTTCGGAAAACCCTTGCAGGTCGAAAAGACCCAGATGCCGCGTTTGCCAGGAAAAGACCGAAAAACAACTAATTACTGCGCTAGGTGTAAAATTCCCATATGTTTAAAATGTGCGGCCACAATGTGCCCAAAATGCATTTAATTATTATTTTTTATTATTATAATAGAAGCATAGCTTGGTTAAATAAATGTAATAAATAAAGTTTTTGACAAAAAACATTATTGTCATGAATTTTTTAATTATTGGGTCCCTGTGACCCTCTAGTAGTATTTACGTTTCGTATTTTGAGTAGTAGCCGTTACGGGTTAATGATCATTATACTCATTATATTCATTCTTCTAGTGTGACCAAACCACTTTTAATCAAAATTTACTCTCAAATTAAAACACTCTTAACTCATAATTCATCCTCAAACCAACACTTACACGCGAATAAATGATTCACTTTCTTACTCAAAGCTCTTTTAGTGCAGGATAGCACTCATTCATTACTTAAACTCTTTCTCGTCAAGAAAACCAAACCTTTCGTCCTCAAGAAGAGGATAATGATTAACCCATAAACATATTTGACACTTAAGAAAAACATAAAAAAACTTTGTAAAAAACTTAGACACTTTGACAAAAAAATACTTGGATGTGAATACCTGGATAAAGGTATTGGAAAAAAAATACTTAGATGTGAATACCTGGATGACGGTGTTATTGAAAAAGAAAAATACTTGGATAAAAAAATACTTGGATAAAAATACATGGTTGAAGAAGAAAAATACTTGGATGATACTTGGTTGAAGAAGAATACCCGGATAAAGGTATTGGAAGAAGAAGACACAGTTTTCCAAACCTTTATCGCGCATTGCAAAAGAATCAACAACCATCAGACAGACGAAAGACTTGTATCATTAAATATTTTTATCGACAACGAGAACCTTATTAGAGTCGGAGGGAGACTCTTCCATTCCCTTGTTTCTTATGAACAAAAACACCCCATTCTTCTGCCTGCTCATTGTCATCTCACTAGCTTGATATTACAAAGAGAACATATACGTTTAGGACACAGTGGTCCTCAAAATGTATTAGCCAATTTCCGTTTACAATTCTGGCCCATTGACGGCCTGCGCGAAATCAAGCGCATCATAAATAAACGTCTAATGTGCCACAGACTCAAGGCCATAACCGTTCAGCAAATCATGTCTGATTTACCTGCACGTCGTGTAATACCTTCTCGTCTCTTCCAGACGACCGGAATCGATTTCACCGGTCCATTTTCGATAGAATCATCTCATCTGAAGCGAGCCCCGATAACCAAATCTTATATAGCCCTATTCGTATGTTTCTCCACTAAAGCCATTCATCATGAATTAGTCTCTGATCTATCCACAGATTCTTTCATAGTTTCATTGAAACGTTTCACGTCTAGACGAGGACTTCCATCCGTAATTTATAGCGATACCCGCACGAATTTTGTTGGTGCTAATCATTATCTTACTGAAGTATCTCAATTCCTGACAGAGAAATTTTCTCCCATATATGATTACTTAATTACCTCCTCAATAGAATGGAAATTCATACCCCCAAGATCTCCACATTGGGGTGGTCTTTGGGAGGCCGGAGTCAAAAGCGTTAAAACTCATTTAATAAAATTACTTGCTATCTCCACTTTTACTTTTGAACAATTCAGCACCATATTAACCCAGATAGAAACCGTACTTAATTCACGACCCTTACATCCCCTTTCAACTGACCCTACTCATTCGTACCCTTAACACATCTAGAATATTTCGAGAGAACTTATCTTATATACATCCTTAACCTTAAAAAGCTCTAGCATATTACTAGAGTACATACATTCATTCGTACCCTTAATACCTCTAGCATATTTCTAGAGGACTTATCTTATATACATTCTCAAGCTTAAAAAAGCTCTAGCATATTTCTAGAGTACATATATTCATTCGTACCCTTAACACCTCTAGTATATTTATAGAGGACTCATCTTATATACATTCTCAATCTTAAAAAAAACTCTAGCATATTTCTAGAGTACATATATTCATTCGTACCCTTAACACCTCTAGTATATTTATAGAGGACTTACTTATTACATACATTATTACCCTTAAAAAACCCTAGCATATTTCTAGAGTACTTGTTTAACCGTTTACTTCATATTCTTTAAAATACTGACGCTAGAGTCCTCATAAAACTCTAACATCAAAATAATATTATTCCTTACAATCCTTACGATAGAGCCCTTACAACACTCTAACATTAACATTCAATTATTCTTTATAATCTTTACGTTAGAGCCCTTACAACAAACACTCTGACAACAACATTAGATTATTTTTTACATTTCCTATACATTCACTTATATATTTATATTTACATTCACTCACTTTCATTCGCATCATATCCCTATACATTCTCGATCATTTCACTAACACCATTATCCGATGTCTAATCGGATCCAACGCTCACCTCTTTTCCTTTCTTCCCGCGCCCCCAATGTGTACGAATTTGAATTAACACTCAAATTCCTACTCTAAATTCTTACTTTGTCTTCACCCTGAATATCATAATTTATATATTCCGTATATATCATAAAATAAAAATATCATTCTTCCCACATATTTATTATGTATTTAAACATACAAAACCCATTTCAAACTTCCTTCCATATAAAAACCACAGATAACTATATAACAATTTCTTTTGTCCACAAAAAATACACGCATCAGCGGGGTTTTCAACAGTCGTATGACGGTTTCATTTAAATCCCTATTTCCCATTGGATACATCCTCACATAACTCCTTGTTACCACCCATTTTGAACGACATATAAAATATCCATAACAACCCATGTAAACTTAATTTCATCATCATACAAAAACATCATTAAAGTTATGTCTACAGCGCTATCCAGTGGTCACCTGTAAAACAGCATAATAGACACATTTATACGATATTATGTATTCTGTCTCTACACCATATTAATTCATTCTTTGTATAACTCTCAGTACAGTCTTTATACATTTTTTGTATTATTTCTGCTCTTTGTTGAAATATATTTTTATATAGTTTTATATAGTCTTTTTAAAAAGACATTTTTCATAAAGAATAACGAAACTGGCGCAGTCAGTAGGATCGCGTGAGTTGTGAAAACGTGAATTATACAGTGTACCGATTTCTACGGTTTTCGTATAAACTTTTACAACTTTGACGTTTTAACGTTTTGAGCGCGAGTTCTATATACCCTTTCTGTGGGATCAACAACTGAGAGCCTGTGGACGTAGTGAGAGGAACCAAAGAGTCGGGGAAGAAGATTTTCTAAACGTAAGTGCCAAATTTCCTCTTCTCGCCTTCCTATACCATTCTTTGGAATTAGTGAAGATATAAATTATGATATTTTTTATTATTATAAAAATTAAATATTTATGAACGATTTGAATGATAGAAACGTTGATAATATTGTAGAAGCTTTTAATAATATTTCACTAAACGAAATTAATAGTAACGAAATAGCTACACCAAAAATTAATTGGGATCTTTTCAGATCTAAATTAGCAAATATCAAACCATTTAACGGTGATAGTGAATATTTAAACAAATTTATCACTAAATGTGAAAGTTTAATTGAATCCTATAGAAATTTAAATGATGCCGAATTAAATTCACATTTAATAGAATGTATTCAAGAAAAGTTAGAAGGCCGAGCAGCTTTCATGGTCGGTAGTAGAGTAGAATTAAATACCTGGCAAAAATTGGAAATTGCTTTATTATAGTGTTTTGCTAATAGGCGTGATATAGATTGTTCAGTACAAGAATTAATTAGAGACAAACCTTTTAAAAATGAGCACCATATCGATTTTGGTAGTAGGCTTCAGTTAATTCGTAGTAGTGTAATTCAGAGAATAAGTCGGCGCAAGTTAACTGCAGACATGGTTTATGACATGGATTAAAAGATGGTCAGTTGCAGACGAAGGAAAAGCGCCAGTCTGTTTACCTGTTAAATGAGTTAACTGCATACCGCGGTCTCTACCTATTATATATATATATATATATATATATATATATATATATATATAACATTTTGCCTACCGATTAAATAATAAACGAAAGTATTCTAAATATATATTATATAAACTAAATATTCGTCTACATGTACCTACATTTAACTACATAAAATAATTTTATACTGCATATTTATACGAAACACATTTAACGAAGTCAATCCTTGCAATTTTATTGTTCCTGTAATTACCTAATAATTTTATTTGAAATAAATTTTTGTCTTTCCAATACATCCTTTAGAATGTAACGTTGCTGATTTAATCGTGAAGATTTAATTTTTAAGTATGTATCAGTCTGAATATCTATTAACACATCCAAAAACTGAATTATATTCGTATGCGGAGATGAATTCAAAATATTAAATTTTGAGTGGAATGATTCGCAACAATTTGTAGTTCGTATGAGTGACGCTGCATTATCTGCCCAGATATGTGGAGGAAATAAAGAATTTTTTTCAATATAGGTGCCCAAAAAATAATCCACGAAATCATTCAGCCTGTTATCACTTGGTTGTACATATATAAAGTCGAAGACAAATGAATCGCACACTTCTGAAGGATTAAAAAAAGTCAGGCCAAATAAGTGATGCAGCCATCTTCCTGTCTCGGATTGTGGATTTTTATATGCTGTAGCTAACCCAAGATTCTGAATTTTCCTCCACCTAAACACAAATATATTTTCCTTTATTATTCTACACACAAATTATTTTACACATTACACATTATGTTACATCACAAAATATGAGTAAATTCTTACCATATTTGTGCAAGATGAAATCTGCAGCCGATTATTGAAACGTCGGGAAATGTTTGTTTCTCACTGGATTGGATAGAACCTTCAAAATCCACGGTGATGAAATTTCGGTTAAAATTAAGTCCTTTACTGATGCACTTGGATTTCAACATATCAAACAATGTCGAATACGTTTCTTTTTTTTGTTAGTTAATAAACAAAAAGCCACTTGTATGTAAATGTTGTTTACAATAGCATGAATACTAAACATTTGTAAGAAGTGTTTTACACAGTTATCAACTGTTCCATCCAAATATATTGTTGAACTAGAACACATTACACTTTCCAGTTCACGAAAATACTATAATGTTTTTAATCCTGTCGTTTATTATCAAAAATTCTTCTTCTTTAATGGTCATAACTTGAACAGATTCTAAATAATCGTGCACATTGGAAATGATTTATTTCTGTGTCTGTAAATATTGCGTTTAATATATTGTATCTTTTTCTGCCAAAGTTGACAAAACACTAGAATTTAATTTAAGTTCACTACGAATTATTTTAGATGGGCCTTTCAGCGATCATATCGTCTGCTTTTCTTTTCAATTTATTACTTAATGTTTTTCTGTTGATTGCACTGTCACTTTCCTGTTCATGATTATTAGTGTTTAATATTTTTTCAACGCCCATTGTATATATTTTAGCTTTACATGTCCTTTTCACATAGCACCAACAAGTCTCACCATTTTTTAATTCACGATTTTTATAAAATTTAAAATTTTCAATAACAATTAGAATATTTCCACGTTCACTTATCATATCTTTCACTTCCATCTTCAGTTTTTTCTATATCGTACTTAACAAATGTGTCGTCACTGTTAAAATAAATTTTAAACTGATAGCCATAATAATATTTTTGCGTACATTTTGTTATTCTATTCAAATACCACAAAATCAGTTACCAAAACCTGTACCAATGTCGACAACGTCGCGAAATTTCACAGAAAGAAGTCGAGTGCCTGTTAATAATAATAACAATAATAATAGATTCTTCCAAACAATTCCACGTGCTAAACCAAATTTTATTTCTGAAGAATTATATTTAAATCAATGTGATAATCCAGAATATGATCTTAACCAATTTAATAAATAGGAAGAAGTAGAATTTGATCAACCCGATACGAATGATGGAAATCAATTTGAGGAAAATTTTCGGATAACCGGGCCTTCCAAAACAAAGAGGTAGTTGAAATAAACGTTATTTCCGCTAATCCCTTACCGTACATAGAAATTAAAAATCCCAAAGCTAGATTATTAATCGATACCGGTAGTTCTAGATCAATAATAGAACCTTTTATTATAGAAAAATACTTTCCAGATACAATTTACCATTCCAATACTGTTTTATCTACTAGTCTTGGAAGTAAAGATATCAGATTTCAAGCACTTATGCCTGCATTTGCAGAATTAAAATGTGAAAATTATTATATTAATTTTGTATTATATGACTTCCACGATTACTTCGATGGAATCATAGATATTAAAGATCTTGTTAATATGAATTTAAATGTAGACCTTGCAAACTAACAATTGGTAGGACCTAATATAAAAATACCATTTAAATATAGACAATCTGATGATATAGAATTTTCTTCTTTCGAAGAATTCGATCACAATATTAAATATTTGAAAGGTAGAAGTAACAAGGCAGCCGATGCACTGTCTCGTTTTCCTAATATGAATGCTTTAGAAACTGCATCAGTTGACGTTAATTTAGGTGACATTGAAAAAATTGTAAATCAAGAACTCGAAAAAATTAGTTCATGTAACGAATCTACAACTTCCCAATTCAGACAATATTGACTTTACAGCTATTTTAGACGAAAACGAAAGGGATGTATCAGATACCATAATTAATTCACCCCCATTGGACAAAGAAGCGAACCCCAATAATGATGACATCGAAACAGTACACACTTCTGTGGAAAATCCCATTCTATCAATTCCAATATCTGAAAAACCACTGAATATGTATAAAAGTCAATTATATTTTACTAGCAATGAAAATCTTTCTTTCAAAGTTAAAAGAGAAAAAATATTCGAAAATATTCGCTTATATGTTACATAACCAGTAGTAGACACTGAATCAAACGTAATAAAATTCATTAAGGAATTTATGAATCCTAACCAAAATTATGCCCTTTATTTCAAAAATGAACCTTTATCACGAATGTTTATAGTAACTGCACAAAAAACATTTAAAAATTCTGCTTTTTAATTTATCATGTGTACCAAAATTCTTACTGATATTCAATCAGTTGACGAACAACGAGAGAAAGTAGAATATTACCATATGAGTAAATCAGGTCACAGAGGTATAAATGAAGTAAAAGCATCCCTTAGTCGTATATATTATTGGCCAAAAATAATAGAAGAACTAGAACATTTCATAAATAATTGTGAAACTTGTCTAAAGAATAAGTATGACAGAAATCCCCCAGTTATAAAGTGCAATTTAACACCCACAGCTTCGAGACCTTTCGAACATATCCATTTAGACTTTTTTATAATTCTAATAAATCGTATTTAACAATCACAGATTCATTTTCAAGATATGGTCAAGCCTATCCGCTAGACAGTATAACAGGAGAATCTGTAGTTGAGAAATTACTTGAATTTATTTCCCATCAAGGTCTACCTAGCAGAATTACATCTGACCAAGGCACATAATCTAAAAATTGCGATCTTCAAGTTTTTTGCAAATTACACCACATCCATCTACACTTTACAACATCAAAAAATAGTAATTCTAACTCTCCAGTCGAGAGATTCCACTCAACACTAATCGAGCATTATCGATGCTTACAAGAAGAAAATGAGAATTTGAAATCTGATCAACTAATAAAAAATGCAATTTTCTGTTATAACAATAGTATTCATTCAGTTACGAAATATACACCTTTCGAAATTATTAAAGGTCACATAAACAATCCCGATCCTTTTGATTTTGACGATCATTTAATTATATAAACTTACGTACAAGATCATAAAGAAAATAGTAAAATATAGTATGAAAAGATTAAGCAAAATATTGAATCCACAAAACAAAAGATTATTCAAAAACGAAATGAAAAACGGGTAAATCCCCTAGATTTTGCAAACCAAGAAACATGCTACATAAAAACTAAACAGAGAAATAAAAAACTACCCAAATTTAAAAAGACGACAGTACTAAGCCAAAAAGGTATCCTCATTAAAACTAATAAAGGCACATACCATAAAAATCTGACTAGAAAACCGAGGTTAGTAACAAACAAATTGTTACAGGAATCTAACGATAATGAACCTCCTGACATTGATGACAACATACATCATGATTCTGCGATACAATGCATTGAAGAGGATGTATCTACCACTAAAATCGAAAGCCTAATCCTTCCAATCCAATTAGGAAATTCTCGTATTATACACAATAAACATACATTTATACACTACGTAGATCTAGACATTATTTTTAAGCAAGTAAATAACCTAATAAAACATTATTATGTCAATAAAGATAGTATTAGAATAATTAATAGTAGTAAATTATATCGTATCATAATTTAGCACAAAGTATTTTGACAAGGACAGAATCTATAATCAATTCTTTAGAAATAAAACTGAATAATCTATATCCCCATATCAGAAGTAGAAGAGGACTTGTAAATGCCGTCGGAAAAATTGACAAATGGCTTTTTCGCACATTAGATGCAGATGATGAAGAAAGATATAACAAAGCAATTGATTTACTGTAGAAAAACCAGAAAAATATTATTACAGAAGTTAATTTACAAACCTCTTTATACAAAAAACTTATTGAACACTATAATAAATCTATAAATATTTTAAACAATAATCAAGAGATACTTAAAAATAATTTAGAGAAAATTGAAGCTACATTTTACCATAAAATAGAAACTCTTGAAAGTTATTTAGGTTTTCAGGGAATTATAACACAAATTAATTTAGATTGCCAATCAACGATTACCTTAATAGATAATTTAGAAAATGCTATAGTATTTTCCAAATTAAACTCTCTTCATAATTCAATAATTTCTGGTACTGATATTTTCGAAATGATTAAGTATTTACATAATATATATATTTCTAATCAAATCCCTAAATTTGAGAACTTATTAACTTATAATCAATTTTTGGGCACTCAAGTGTCAATATCCAATTCTAAATTAATTTTTGCAATTCATATACCTATCCTTAAAGAAAAAACCTACGAATTTCACCATATTTTCCCAGTTATCCAAAATGATAAAACATTTACCCCTCTATTTCCCTATTTGGCACACAAGAATGAAGATAACCAATTCGAGAAAGAAGAATGCCCTCTTCTAGAAGACACGTATTATTGCCGACAAAATCCTGTATCCCAAGATAATTGTACAACGCAACTACTCCAAGGAGAAGACCTCTCACATTGTCGCATCATTGAAGTAAATTTGCAAGAAACAGTCGTCGAACCAGTCACCGTAAACGAAATCTTAATTATATCCGATAAACCTCAACAAATATACATTAATACATTAATAAAATTCCAATTAGTAATGACAAGCCGTTTACACTACCAAAAATTGAAATGGAACCGTTAAGTGCTTCCAGAAATTACCAAATTACGAACATAACGAAAATATACTTTGAAGAACTTAAAGAAATTAGCAGAATCTCGAAACAAATGGAACCAATTACAGAAGTGGAAGACAACCCGTATAATTACACAAGCATATTAGGAACAGTTATTGGAATTGAAATTGCTTGCGCCTTAGTCTACAGTTTCATCAAATATAGAACCCAAATTTTGAAGATTTTCAAGAAAAAACCAAAGGGAAACCCAACAGAAGAAAAGAAAAATTCGAAAAGCCACTCCGTGTTTTTCGAAACTTAAGGAGGAAGGAGTTATGTCGACAGCGCTATCAAGTGGGCACCTATAAAACTGCATAATACACACTTTTATACGATATTATATATTCTGTCTGAACACCATAATAATTCATTCTTTGTATAACTCTCAGTACAGTCTTTATACATTTTTTTGTATTATTTCTGCTCTTTGTTAAAATATATTTTTGTATAGTTAGTTTTAGTTCTTTTTAAAAAGACATTTTTCATAAAGAAAAACAAAACTTTATTCAAGTAATAAAAAAAAGCATTAAAAAATCTAATGTCACATCTTGTCATGAATTAATCACGAAAAAGTAAAAATATTAATTGCATTGTACCATGAGCAGTTGTGATATTCTTAGTTGTGACGCAGTATGAACAATAATGTAAAATAATGCAAATATAGAAAAAGTGCAAGTGATCATCGAATTTCATTTGCTATAATAACCAACTCATATACATGTAAAAGCAGTCATTACCGTGATATACGGTTGGTCGTTCAGAGCCCATTAAACATACAAGTAAATACGATTTCCCGCATTTTGGTGTCCCATTATTAAAGATGAGTACGCAAAACAACACGAATAGATAAGCAATATTGAATAAATATATATTCAATAAATATTATCAAATATAACCTATTAATTGATAAGCAATACGAATTATTCATAATTATATATTTTTAATGATTTATAGACTTTGTACGGTGTATTATTTACCGCTACTTAACAAATGTAGATAATTTTTCTTATTTGTATCAGTTTAATAAAATTTTAGTATGTAGTTGTCCTTGCAGAATCTGTTAATCAAGCTTTATCAATAAACATTAAAACGCTTGAAAATATGCATAAATAATTAAAATATACATTGTATCAATTATTAGTTGCTTAAAAAAGTAGATACATGTTCAAATTCTTACTTTTTCCCAACGATCAATGTTAATAAAAATAATGTATGACTCAAACAAATCTGCTAAAAATTAGGTTTAAATCTTGGCTCGCTTCACTGACCATGTCAAAGAGGCAATCATTATACATAACCTCAAACGTTTACTTTTGAAAAGACACTTTAGGGTTCAAATAAACCGTCTTACTCAACACAATGCAGGATCGACTCATAATTAAATGATTATGCTCACCCTTTTTAAGTTTAGGTATGCATATTCATTATTCACAAACGTTTACGATTTCTTTGAAAATACACAATACGTAGCAACAATTACAAAAATAGAAGTGTAATAAAATTTCGTATTCTGAACCTGAATGGAGATGAATGTCTCCAAGATTTCTTGAAGATAACAATTATCCGTTGGGATATAATAGTATACAGTTATATTTGGTACCTCCCAAATAGCTAGGCATTATCGAAATACTAAAATTTGCTGTTGTTCAATGTCGGCAGCACAAAGTTTATTTTCAAAATAATGTATTCTAAGAAAAAGTCATAGGCGTCGTAACAGACAAACATATTTCAGTGGGCAATATTTTATATTCCGTTGTATCAAAATGACATTCTTATTAATTTCATCATTAGTGTCAAAATGACATATTTTATTAGACGGGGTACTATAATGATTTCAATAGAGCGTTTTCACATCCGCCGTGTTGGCCCTCAGTACTAACCGCTTGGGGATAAAACAAAACCAGCTGTTTCAATGCATTTCTTATGAAGACAAATGTAAACATTGCATTTTTATTAAATCAAAATTTTTCATGTATTTATTAAAGTAATTGACGTTGGTGTTGATTGTCTATAAACAAATTTCTTTTTATTTAAAAAAAATAATTTCAATTATCGTACAGTTTTCGTGCAAAAAGTGGTTTTTATATCGGGTGTGTCGGAACTTATTATCCTTTACAAATGAATGTATAAATAAACGCATGAATAAAACTGCTCCATCATGAGCCAATATTTCATGACGCTCAGTGGTGATGTCCGAGATCGTTACATTCAAAAAATTAGTGTAATTGATAATTTCGACCCATATACTTTCACTAAGGAACATTATAATATTTGCATCTCAAAGAATGATAAGTCATGTTGAACATTTACCAAGTACCTTAGATAAATTGTATGAAACAATTTATGAAAGTTGTTCATTACAAGAATTAGGAAGTGTGAATATTAACTTATGAAATTCAAAAAATGAACAAGAAGTTGTACAGAAAATAACATTGAAACAATCAAAAAGTCATAATTGATGTAAGTACAAAGCTGAGAGAAATACATCGTCTAATTTTGAATTGGCTCTGCAAAACATCAGTCGATAAATCATCATTGTCTTTAATGAAAATTATATGTTATCTTCTCAAAGTATCGATCAAAACAAAACAAGTAATGTATGGTAATCATCATGAAGATATGGCAAGAAAAGATTAAGAAAGCTTAATGAAATTGCATCATCAAAATCTACAAATCACATTATCAGGATTAGTCATATCAATAGACACTCCTATGTTTGCAGCATCTCCTGATGGGTTCGTTTCTTGTCAGTGTTGTGGCCCAGTGTACATTGAAATTGAATGCCCCTACAGGTTATTGGATTCAAGAGTGACGATAAAAAATATTGCCGACTTTAAAGATAGTTTTTTATTGATAGATAAAAACAAAAGTATAAAATTGAAAAGGGATCATGCATATTTTTATCAAGTTCAATTACAAATGTATTGTACTCAAAGACGTTATTGTGATTTTGTTCTATGGTCAAAAAAAGAAATATACATTTATAGAATAATGTTTGATTTAGCATTTATGACTGTAAATTTACAAAAAGCTTGTGATTTTTGGTATACACAGTCAAGAAATTTATTTCAATTAGAAGTGTGGTGTTATTGTTTGCAGCCAGATGATGGTAGAGATATGATAAGAAGTTCAAATGAAAATTGTAAAATACAATGGCTTCACAAACAATGTGTTTCAGTATTTGAAAAACAAGAAACTCAATTTTGGTTTTGTACAGAATGTTCCCCACAATTCAATGACATAATTATAGAGAGTATGGGAGGGATCGATTGAATAAACAACAAAATTGAAGAAAATAGTTTCATTTATTTATTTAAAAATAACCTTTTTCTATCATAACAAAATCTTATCATTTTGTAGATGCATTGTAAGTTGAAGTCAGTAGTTTACTTTTTTAAACTTCTTTAAGAAAATAGTTAATTTTACTGATAATTTTTTTTAAAGAAAGAATACTACTAATACCGTATTATATACATACATAATCATTATTTAAAAAATAATGGTAGGTACCAAAAGAGAATTATTATATGAAATTGACTGTCTCGACCCTTACTTCGTGGAATATGCTCATATCAGTGTTTTTAAATGAAACTCAAGGTCTCTAGTTAATTCCACAATATAATACAAGTTATTGAAAATTCTAAAAAATTGACAATTGTTTCGATAAATCAATATCATCGTCTGAATGACAGAAGTTACATTTCATTTTATGCCTACCTGATGTTTAGTAGTTATTTTTGGCTAGACCAAGAAGTAACCTAACTTGTGATTGGCTTAATATATGTTTATAGAAAAAAGAAGAAGATGTGATATTACAAATATTGAAGCTTAGATATTATTAGCCCTATGGTGATATCCTGGATATCATTTTTCAAATTAAGATCAGTATAACTGTGCAATGATATAGAAAACCAGGAAAACTTTATCTGCTGATCTTTACAATTATCACTTAAGAAGAAGTTTATTAGTGGAGAATTCCCTAGATTTAACTGTTCATTGACAACTTCATATTGTGGGTTTCTTAAATGTCTTCTTATTTCCAGTTCTTCAAGGAAATCCAGTTCTTGTTTCTTTTCACAAATATGCAGTACTTCTAGTTCTGTGTTAGGTGTCAATGAATGATTGGTGTCAAGTAGATGTTTTGCGTAGTGGGATTTATCTGGTTGTTTTAATCTGTATGCTCGTAAGTGCTCACTGTATCGTATTTCAAAATTCCTAAGGGTCTGACCCAAATAGACAGCATTACATTCTGGACATTTGAGTTTATATATACCTGACTTCTTTAATAGTGGTATTTTTGTTTTTACATTTAACAATTTTGTACTAACGTTACTTTCTGTTTTAAAAGAAATTGTTGTATTCGTTGCTGAAGATATTATCTTTGAAATATTTTTAGAAATATTTCCTGCATATGTGATGGTTTTATAAGTCTTAATTTCATCAGCTTGTTTAGGATATATTAGTTGTAATACCACTTTTTCCTCTTTTTTACTAATTAGCTTATTTATCATATCTAATGGATAACCGTTAGATGTTGCTATTTGTCTAATTGTATTAATCTCTCTATCAAAATTACATTTGTTCATAGGAACTGAAAAAGCTCTATGTATATTTGAATTATATGCTGCTAGTCTGTGAGACACAGGGTGGTTAGAATTGAATGGAATTGTTACATCAGTTTGTGTTGGTTTTCGGTAAATTGAATAATCAAGTACATTATTAACTCTTTGAATTTTTAAATCAAGAAAATTGATTGATCTATTTTCTTCAATTTCTAATGTAAATTTAATTTTCGGGTGTAAATTATTGATGTGGTTGAGAAATACATCTAATTGTCTTTCACTACCCATAAAACAAGCTAATATGTCATCTACATATCTATACCAAAATAAAATATTTTTCGAAATATTAATTTCAAAGATCTTTCTTTCTAAATTGTCCAGAAGTTACTACAAAAACGTTACAAAGCATCACAAAACATTTGGTTTAACCAAGAATGCCTTAGAAAAAAGGTGATAACAAATTATGTGAATATAAAATGTCACACTAAAACACCACAAGCACAAAAAGCTATACAATGTGCTCAACGAGTTTGGATAGAATCAGAATGTAAGAAATGGTTCAAAGTTAGAGACTCCTTAGACAACTACATAAAAGTTGTACATTTAGAACTCACATTCCAATTACATCCAGTAGAATTTGACTGTTTGGATGACAAAATTAGAGAAAATGTCAGCACGATGAAGCATATGAAATTTGAGAAACAAGAAAAGAAGCTACAGAATCTTGAACACACACAACATAAAATTCAATACTCAAAACATCATGAAACTGTAAGTACCTACATACCAACACACTTTGCACCACGATTTGAAAACCTTTCAGACACTAATTTTACAAATAGTGAAATAGAATTTTTAAATAAAGGTTCAAAGTACAGCATACCACCTAAATTTATGAATAATATTAAACAAATTATAGCTACAGAGTCAGAAATAGCTTTAAAATCTAATTCAAATAATTTTCTTTATGAGAAATTAAAAATTGCCAATTTAATCAAAAATATTGAACCTTCAAAAGTTAAACGTCAAACAAAAAATGACATTTCAGTTTTAAACGCAATAAAAAAGAAGATTGAGAATAATACCCTAACAGTTACAAAATCTGATAAGGGGAACGCTACTGTTATTTTGACGACTGAAAATCACAATTCCAAAGTATATAACTTTATAGAATCCAGCGATGTAAAAGTTCTTAAAGCAGACCCAACAAAGAAGTTTTCTAATAATGTAAGGGATATTGGTAATAATTCAAATTATCTTTTAAATGATTACGAAAAGAGGTCTATCATACATAAGAATCCTCATTGTTCACAATTATATGGAACAGTTAAATTACATAAAATAACGAAACCAATTAGACATGTAGTCTCTTATGTTATTGCTCCTAATAATATCTTGGCAAAGAAGCTCAACAATATACTCAATACTTACGGATATGAATCTCAGTACTCAATTAGAAATTCAATAGAACTAATCAAAAAGTTGAAAGAAATCCACTAACAAGATAACTATAAACTCATATCGTTCGATGTAGCTAACATGTTTACTAAAATTCCTCCTAAAGAATGTCTAATACTTGTAAGAAAATTACTAGAAGATAAAAATATTAATCCAGGAATAATATCATATATACTCAATTTATTTGATGTATGCATTAATCAGAATTATTTCACTTTTGACAATAAGATATATATTCAAAATGAAGGTTTACCAATGGGAAGCCCTATATCACCTATTTTAGCAAACATTTTTATGGACAATTTAGAAAGAAAGATCTTTGAAAGTAATATTTCGAAAAATATTTTATTTTGGTATAGATATGTAGATGACATATTAGCTTGTTTTATGGGTAGTGAACGACAATTAGATGTATTTTTCAACCACATCAATAATTTACACCCAAAACTTAAATTTACATTAGAAATTGAAGAAAATAGCTCAATCAATTTTCTTGATTTAAAAATTCAAAGAGTTAATAATGTACTTGATTATTCAATTTTACCGAAAACCAACACAAACTGATGTAACAATTCCATTCAATTCTAACCACCCTGTGTCTCACAGACTAGCAGCATATAATTCAATCATACATAGAGCTTTTTCAGTTCCTATGAACAAATGTAATTTTGATAGAGAGATTAATACAATTAGACAAATAGCAACATCTAACGGTTATCCATTAGATATGATAAATAAGCTAATTAGTAAAAAAGAGGAAAAAGTGGCATTACAACTAATATATCCTAAACAAGCTGATGAAATTAAAACTTATAAAACCATCACATATGCAGGAAATATTTCTAAAAATATTTCAAAGATAATATCTTCAGCAACGAATCCCACAATTTCTTTTAAAACAGAAAGTAACGTTAGTACAAAATTGTTAAATGTAAAAACAAAAATACCACTATTAAAGAAGTCAGGTATATATAAACTCAAATGTCCAGAATGTAATGTTGTCTATTTGGGTCAGACCCTTAGGAATTTTGAAATACGATACAGTGAGCCCTTACGAGCATACAGATTAAAACAACCAGATAAATCCCACTACGCAAAACACCTACTTGACACCAATCATTCATTGACACCTAACACAGAACTAGAAGTAGGTACTGCATATTTGTGAAAAGAAACAAGAACTGGATTTCCTTGAAGAACTGGAAATAAGAAGACATTTAAGAAACCCACAATATGAAGTTGTCAATGAACAGTTAAATCTAGGGAATTCTCCACTAATAAACTGTATTCTTAAGTGATAATTGTAAAGATCAGCAGATATAGTTTTCCTGGTTTCCTATATCATTGCACAGTTATACTGATCTTAATTGGAAAAATGATATCCAGGATATCACCATAGGGCTAATTATATCTAAGCTTCAATATTTGTAATATCACATCTTCTTATTTTTTCTATAAACATATATTAAGCCAATCACAAGTTAGGTTACTTCTTGGTCTAGCCAAAAATAACTACTAAACATCAGGTAGGCATAAAATGAAATGTAACTTCTGTCATTCTGACGATGATATTGATTTATCGAAACAATTGTCAATTTTTTAGAATTTTCAATAACTTGTATTATATTGTGGAATTAACTAGAGACCTTGAGTTTCATTTAAAAACACTAATTATTAGATATATGAGTAATTTTTCATACTAAGTAATAAATTATTAAAATATCACATAAATAATCGTTGTATCTTAAAAATAAAGATTAAACTAACTTTTCCGCATCTGAGAGATGCCCTAAACGATATTCTATTATAAAATTGTCACTTGTCTACACTTCGGGGGATGTATCGTGCTAACAAACCGAACTTTCTCTAAAAATAACCAAAAATGTAGTATATCTAGATTCATAGGACACGCTGTACTCGCTCTAGTAAACTGAAAATCAATAGAGTACATCTGTGAGACACCTTGAACAATATGCAATCATAAAATTGGTCACTTGTATACACTTTGGAGGCTGTATCGTGCTAACAAACTGAAAATTCTCTAAAAATGACAAAAATTGAATACTTCAAGTACCATAGCACCCGTTTTACTGGTTTTAGTGAGCTGAATATCAATAGGGTTTATCTTTGAGACGCCCTGAATTATATCCAATCATAAAATTGATCACTTGTATATACTACGAAGGCTGTATCGTGCTAACAAACTTAAATTTCTCTAAAAATGACAAAAAGGTCGTACTTAAAGTACTATAGCACCCAGTGTACTGGCTCTGGTTAGCTAGGGTTCATCTGTGAGATGTCCTGAACAATATTCAATTATAAAATTTACGATTTGTTGCACTCCAGAAGCTGTATCGTGCTAACAAGACATGTAACGAAAAGTGGCCGACGACAACGACGACGACATTCACACATGATTTTTTTTCTAAAAACCATTTTTTCGTGTTGTTCTTGATGAAAAACGTAAACATAACTCGAAAATTTTTTTCAAAATTTCAACTTTTTTGTGGATAAACCAATACTTTTCTCGATAGGTTGGGCGGGAAAGTAAAAACAGGTTAATGAATGTTTATGCAAATATGGAAGAACACAAGTTAATTAAACCACAACAAACAAAAACCATTTCATCAAGGAAGCATACACCTTTTCACCAGGGTAAAGCGTGTAGATTGGATCTGCTAAGATCTTATATTTCTGTCTTAAAAGTCCAATGACTCTTTCGACATGAATTCGAACATTTGCAATGCGTCGAGTATCTTCTAATCCCTTGGGGTGCAGTGACTTTTATCTGTAAAAAATAATGTATAATGTTTTCAAAATTATAAGAAATTCTTGTTCTTAATAATGATTTGTGTACCTTTGGTAAAAATAGGAATTTTAAGAGAAGCCCCTAAAGGATGAAGAAATTCATCGATTAAGAAGCCGCGATCAGCCATAACAAGGTCTCCTGATTCAATTTTGTCCAAAATTCCACAATTTTCTGTAATAAACATATCACTAGCACGTCCTACATAACTTGGAGAAATGAAATAAATATATCCTTGGGTGTTATTCTAATCAAAATTTTCACAGTTTTGTGGTGCTTGTATGATGACCAACACTGTGCATTGTACTTTAAAATTGATGTGCTTTCAACAAATACTTAAAGCAATCAATGATAACTCTAACTTCATCACTGAAAGCTTCTCTAAAGCAGGAAGGCATTGTGGAATGAAGGGTTTCTTTGTCAGGCCAGTGGATGAGTGGTAGTAGAAGGTAATACACATGCACACATCTTCTAAAATACCTACTAACTGTGAAAACAGCTACTCCAAACCTTAATAAAATGTTTAATTAATAATTACAATTTTTATGAATAAATCACAACCTGTAAGATAAATATTGGAAAGGCAAGTCCAAACGTAATTTCATTAACATAAGGAGCAGTTGTTTGAATGTAGGAAGGGGTTTAGAATTCTTGGATAGGTACGGAGACACCAGTTTGTGGAGAGCTTGCAACAATTTGAAATTACTTAAAGCAGTAAATCCAAATTTAACGTGTTCATTTGTATTCTTATCTTGTCATTTTCAGTAGTCGTTATGTCAAGTCTATTCAGTAAAGCAGTTAAGTTTTCCATTATTATGTCTGTCTAAGTGCTTTTGCAATTTGAAGATTCATTTTCAAATAGGTCATCATTTTCATCATCAGCATTATCTTCATTGCCTGCTTCCATGACTTCTCCGTCTGAACTTCCATTCATCGTTTTAAACTGAAAGATAAATAATTTAATTATTTTTAAGTTTTAATATAAAATAAATATACAAAATGAAGAACTCTCTTCTGATGCCTGTTATATCTTTGTAATGCAGATTTTCATTTGATTGATGTTCCAATACTGTATCCTAAGTGCTGACATGGAATACAATCTGGACTGTTTTCTTCGGTGAATGCGGCTGGCTTTCCTATAATGATTATGTACTTTTTAATAATTATAAAATGATATCAGAATAACAAGAAAATTGAATAATGATATTATCTGAAAAAAAGTGTTTATGACAAATTCTTGAATGCTCAGGTTAGGATCCGTTGGCCCGAAAGTTTAAAAATAATAGCTGCTTTCTTTTGACTAGAATATTAAATCATTTCAATTATAATGCATCGTACTTGGTTGTTCCTAGGCAATTAACTGATATTATTTGATATTCGGCCGCATTTACTAAATCATAACGACATTCCTACACTGAGATAAAAGAAAAGGTGAGAGAACTGTTTTCCAGTTATTTCAACTTAAGAAAATCTGTTAAATTTGAATAAAAAAAACTGTTTAACGGTTAAACGAACTTTTTCGGAATGTTAATTAACTCATTTATATTTAAGTTATCAAAAAACTTAAACTAATATAGGTACCTATTTCATTTTTCAAATTAAAATATAAATCGTTAAGTATATAATAATTTAATCTTTCTATTTCCTCATTGTATCGATCAATTTGCTATTATAGCAATATTAACAATAATTGTTGATATAGTAACAACAAAAAACTGCATATGTCGTTATGACTTAGTGATCGAATTGTGCAGATTAACTGAGATTTTAAAGAATGGGGTTAAGAAAAATCTAATTCTTACTATGATTAAAGTTGAAACGAGACAAATACTGTTTTATTTTGACGTATATCTGTTGTCATAAGGAAATATGAATATTTAACAGGGCAAAAAACTACCAATGTTATTGGGTTTTTCGACAAGGTTATTCTTGTTAATTTCCATTGGTTAGGATCAATGACTAAATAATACAGAGGACGAGTAACGCATATATAAGCTCAAGCGCAGTAGGTGTTACCATAAATTGTACGACGCCATTATTACGGTGACAAACAACGAGTGTGGAACCAAGATTGATTTTAGTGGTTTTTCTGTTTTTTGTGAATAATAACTTTGATTTTTTGACTTTGTTATAATGGTGATTTGTTCAGTATTTAACTGTAAAAGCCGTAGTGAAAGAAAAGAACCAGGAGTTACGTTTCACAGGTAAATAAATATACTCTTTGTTAGGCAAGCTTATCTTTTTCGCTCTTTTTTGCCATATATGCTAATGTTATCATTTGATATTTGAATATGATGTGTGCTACATAGTAAAGATAAAAATGATGACAGTTGAAAACAGTTTATTTAAGTTTTAATTCATAAATTTGTAAATTATTGACAAGGCTACGCCTAGAGAAGCCATTTACTCCATAGGCGTAGACATATTTTTTTTGATAATGTTAGTAAATTACCTTATACCAGTTATTATTTCATGCAAGATGGCAATTTTATTAAAAATGTTTTAGTGATTAATCTAAATATATTAAATGCTATCATAAATCCTTTTTACATACTTCAGGTTTCCTGTTGACCTGGAAATAAGGAGTCACTGGGTGGAACAAATGAAAATTAAAGGTTGGAGCCCCACGAAAAATGATAGAATTTGTTCTAAACATTTTGGACAACACTATTTTTATCAGTCTGGTGAAAAGACTCGCCTATTGAATGGAGCAGTTCCCACAATATTTCATGAATTTCCAAAGTATATGCAACAAGAGAAGGTAGGTTCACTAGATAATGTAGATAATAACCACTAAAACAATAATTATAAATATTTGTTTATATTTTTTATTTCTACTACCACCAATAAATGACATAGAAATTGATTAGCTTATATTGAAATTGAGTGTTTTATACAGCACATAAAAGTTTTATATTTTTTTGTAGACTTTCAAGAGTACTCTGGCATCTACTTCTACTGCCTTGGAAGAATGTCAAGCCTTGCAGAGTGGTCAGCCACAAGAAGAAAGAACTCCTAGCAAGAAACGTTCTTATAACGAGCTCCAAGACGACACTCCTCGTAAAAAACGTTTACGGAGGAAGTTATTTCAGCAAGAAGTGAGATCTAATGAAAAAACTAAAAAAATCAGAGTTTTGAATCAAAAACTTAAACGTTTAAAAAAGAAAGTCACTACATTGCAAAGACTTGTGAAAGAGTTAGAGAAGAAAAATTTAATATCTTCAGAAAATTTATTGCTTTTGGAAAATATGCCCAATATCGCCAAAGAACTAAATGAACGTAAATTGAATAAAAATGTTAAGTATTCACCGGAATTGCGAAAATTTGCCATCACTCTTAGTTTCTTTTCGCCAAAAGCAAACAATTATGTCAGGCGAGTTTTTGACACATGCTTACCTCATATTAGTACTATCGGAAAGTGGTTTAGAAATGTTGATGCTGAGCCTGGTTTCACAAAAGAGTCATTTAATACTTTAAAAAAATATATTGGTCAGTCTGACAAGCCTGTCATTATTTGTCTAATTGTTGACGAAATCTCTATACGAAAACAAATTGAGTGGGATGGGGCAAAATTTCATGGCTATGTAAATTGTGGGTTTGATTTTGATAACGACCTAAATGAAGTAGCCAGAGAAGCATTTGTTGTGATGGCGGTTTGTTTGAATGGGGCATGGAAGCTACCACTAGGTTATTTTTTTGCTAACGGTTTAAGTGGAAATCAAAAAACTGCAATTGTAACTCATTGTGCAAATTTAATATCAGATGCAGGGGCTCATTTACTCTCGTTAACTTTTGATGGAGCGCCATCGAATATTACAATGGCTCGTACGCTAGGTTGTAATATAGATGTTTTCAATATGAAGCCATATTTTCAGTTGAATGGTAAAAATGTATTTATCTTTTTTGACCCATGTCATATGGTGAAGCTAATAAGAAACACTTTTGGTGAAAAAAAATATCTAAAGGATGGTGAGGGTAATCTTATTAAGTGGGACTATATTCAACAATTAGAGACATTACAAGAGACTGAAGGGTTACATTTAGGCAACAAACTTCGAAAAGCACATCTTAATTTCTTTAAACAGAAAATGAAGGTGCGTTTGGCAGTGCAGCTTTTAAGTAAATCTGTTGCTGATGCTTTGAGCTACTGTGAGGAGCAATTAGGTCTAAGTGAGTTTAAAAATTGTCATGGAACCGTCAGATTTATTAACATCATAAATAATGTATTCGATATATTAAATAGTCATTCTCTAGTTCCTCCCAAATACAAAAAAGCGCTTTTTGAAAAGAACATTGATACTACCAGAGATTTCATATTTGAAGCTATAGATTATATTTCAAATTTAAAATTTATGAATAATGATCTAGTGATACACTCCAATCGTAAAACTGGCTTTGTAGGATTTATTTGTTCAATGAAAAGTGCTTTATTGATGTATGATGAAATGGTTATTAATGAAAAAAATATATGTTATCTTCCACTGTACAAGGCAAGCCAAGACCATTTAGAAATGTACTTTTCTTCAATACGTTCCAGAGGTGGATGGAACAACAACCCTACTTGCCGTCAATTTACAGCAGCTTATAAAAGGTTGCTAGTCAGGGCTGAAATTAGAGAAGGAGGGATGGGAAACTGCATACCCTTAGAGGATATACCAATATTAGTAGGATCAAGCCGATTGGAAACACCCGAGCAAAACATAAATCAAGGTTTCCCACATCTAATTGAACAAATACCGGAAAATTATGGTTTGCAGACAATTTGGGAGGATCACGAATATATAATGAATACAAATATCATTACAGAGTGTTCTTTGCAAATTATTGTTTATATTGCAGGGTTTGTTACGAGACAATTACAAAAAACTATCAAATGTGAGGAGTGTATTACAGTATTATCAGGAGATAAAGCAAATTTTTTAAATTCATTAATTACCAAAAAAGATCGAGGTGGATTGTCTTATCCATCTAAAGATGTAATAAAAATTTGTAAAATTACAGAACATTTTATTAGAACTAATGAAAATCAATTAACAAAAAAAAATTTTATTCAGAGTTTGAAAAATAAAATTATTCATCAAGCTATTGAGGATAATAGCTTCTGTAGTTTAAAGGAACATGTTGCTGAAGTAAGTAATAATCACATTTATTTCTTAGTTGAAGCAGTTATGTTGAAATATTTGAACATAAGGATTCATTTTATTACTAAGAAAAAATCTGAAGTGGTAGAGCCTGTTAGGCAACAATACACTAAATTAATTTTATTCAAGGGCCAATAATGTATTGCTTTGTTTAATTTATGTAATTCTTTTTATTATTGTGATAGTATAATAATGTCAAAACTATTTAATAACATATTTATGTAATTATCTTTTTTTAGTCCTATACTATAAGTTGTTAATTAAATGCCAATTTTCTGTTTCATAATGATACTTATTATAACACTAGTTTTCATTATAAAACTGAAAAATTGACCAGTAAAAATCTAGATTTTTAAATAACCTTGTAGGCAGACCCAATATTTTCTCTAGAATAGAAATAGAATAGCCTCAATTTAATAATAGGCAAAACCTAATGTTTTATAATAACAATGCGAGAACTAATCTATTACTGAGACCATTTGTATTCAATATGTGCAATAATTTTAATAAGGTTTGTAAAAGTGCGATTTGTTTTTTCACAGTTTAAACCACATTAAACTTGTAGCAAGTAGTATGTAATGTTTTAATTTTGCTGATGTTTTGTTTTTGTATCATTTATGTCACTCGTATTACTGTTTGTATCGTTTTTATTTGTCTACTTTTATATAAATATAAACACACATGTACCTAGGTATTGCTCTTTAAAGGTATTGTAAGATCTGTTGGGCAATAAATGCTATTATTATTAACAGTTTCAAAACGTCAAGGATTTTAAGGACAATTTCATAATAAATATTCCTGACACAAAAACCAAAATACCAAGAATCTTTATAGTCACAGGAAAATATAACAATATTTGTAAAAAATATATAAATTTGCGGCCAAGAGATTGTACCACACAATCATTTTTTATTTACTACCAAAACGTAAAATTTGTACAAAAAAATATCGGTATAAATAAATTCGGGAATTTGGATAAAGAAACTGCTACACTTCTAAACCTTCCAAATGGATCTACGAGTACAAATTTGTTTGTGACTAAAGATGGTACACCTCAATTACTTTTTAATAATTGTACTATTCAAAATTTGTATTTTAACAAAATTGATTAAAATGTAATTTACCTTGTTTAATGTTACAAATTAATTCGTTTATGTTTATTGTTAACAGTTAAAGTAAGTTCATAGTGGTTATTTTGTAGGAATAAAAATTAAGTTGAAGAACTTATTATTTTATATTTCAAAGAATATTTTGTAATGTCTTCTCTTATGTGCATTTAAATGAATACTTTTATAACTGTGTATGTGTGCTGTATTTTATTCTATGTGTTTGTTAATATAATTATTATACAAAATGTTTTCAAAATCTATCTTTTACTTCCTTTTGATTTAACTCATGAACCGCCACTGGAAATACATTCGTGGTGCCAATCGGTAACACGCTAGTCGCTGTGGTTATCGGTCCTCTGTATTATTTAGTCATTGGTTAGGATCATCCGTGACCCTACAACTCACTAGATGCTAGTGCCAATTTCAGAAACTTATACTCGATGCCCAGCCGTTTTCGGTGGGTGGTCATCGATGCTTAGACTGTTTCTACAAAACGATTTACTTGTATTCTTTAATTTTGTGCAGTTGTAGAAAAAGTATAGTGTGCAACATGTGGGAGAAGTACTTTTCTCACTCGTGTGTTTGCGGCACTCGCCCTTGGCTCGTGTCACAAACTTCCACACTCGTGAGAAAATTTGAACTTTTCCCACTTGTTGCACAATATACTATTATGCTTAGGACTATGCAAGCGTTTTGTAAAAATATCAGCTATCATTCTACGAGATGAAATATATTTAATTGCTATAATACCTTCTTCAATTATTTCTCTGATATAATGATACTTGGTATCACTATTTTTGATTCTGGCATAATACACTGGGTTTCTTATGAGTTTTTGCGAACACTGTCTATCATTTAAAAGTATGACTGGCTATCTTCTTGAATTAACTCAATAAGAAAACCAGCAATAAAAACAGCTTCTTTAGTAGCCTTACTGATATCTATGTACTGGGTTGCCCACTAAATATGGACGCCTGCCATATCTCAGAAATCTATAATCAAACAATTTCTATGAAAAAAATTTAATATGTAAATCGGTCAAGGGAAATTGCTAGAAATTATTTTTTAGTTCGAAAGATGACTGCTAGGAGGCGCAACTACTATGGCTAATCATAAAACGGGCGTTTTCTCAAAAAATATGCATGTTAAGATATATTTTAAACAATGCCTTCGTAAACACCGGAACATTTGTTACATTTTTTGTTTAAAGTATTTTACTCTAATTTATAAAGTGTAGTGGTGGGGGGTGGTCTCCGTAGGCTAGTGGAATGGTGCTCTGTCTGCTAACCGAGAGGCCCCGGGATCAAACCCGGGCCTAGTTAACATCATAATTAAAAATTCGGAGAGCCACCTGTCGGAAGGCAATGGCAAACCACCGACAGTATTCTGCCTAGTACAGCCTCTCAACATAGACGTTCGGATACGTCGTTAAACTGTAGGTCCCTTTTATTTGTGGTAACTGGAGAGCACAACACAGGTAGAAGTGAGAGGTCGCCTACGTCCGATCACGGATATGGCACTGTAAGAAGAAGAAGTGATGGGGGAACGTCAAATATGTCTTTATTTTAATGGCAATAACTACAGTATGGGTTGATCGATTTAAACAAACTAAGTCTCGTTGGGAACTGCTCTTTTTACTTGATAACCTGCTGTATAAGTTGTTTCTGAATATATTTTGTTGTGGTACCTAGAGGGCGCTGTTTGACATTACAACATTTATTGCGCATTATCATGAAAATTTTAAATAGTAGGCTATGCCTCTTATGTACAAAGTTAAATAGAGAATTGAATTCCTAAAAAGTCATTGCAAGCCGCATCTTCCTATCTTTTTTCTAATCGGAGATATCAATAAAAGAAGCAACATTAAGCCGCCCATGAAGTAACTGCGGAACTTATAGTAATGTACTGTTTTTCTCATTTATTTAAAAGTTCTTATTACGACGGATGGGATAAATTTATACACACGGTATGTCTACTCACTCACAGTATTAAATGAAATATAGTGTTTCTAGATAATTCCACAATGTATTGAAAAAATGATAAAAATTCTAAGAAATTGACAATTGTTTCGATATTACCTAAATATCATAGTCAGAATGACAGAAGTTACATTTCATTTGATTCCTACCTGATGTTTAATAATTATTTTTGGCTAGACCAAGAAGTGACACACCTTGTGATTGACTTAATATATGTTAATAGAAAAACAAGAAGTATGATATTACAAATATTTAAGCTTAGATATTATTAGCCCTGTAGGGATATCCTGGATATATGTTTCTCAATTAAGATCAGTATAACTGTGCAATGGTATAGAAAAACAAGAAAACTATATCTGCTGATCTTTACAATTACCACTTAAGAAGACAGTTTAAAAGTGAAGAACTCCCTAGATTTATATGTTCATTGACAACTCGATATCGTGGGTTTCTTAAATGTCTTCTAATTTCTAATTCTTGAAGGAAATCCAGGCCTATTTCTTATCACAAACATGCAGTAGTTCTAGTCCTGTGTCAGGTGTCCATGAATGTTTGGTGTCAAGTAGATGTTTTGCGTAGTGGGATTTATCTGGTTGTTTCAATCTGTATGCTCGTAAGTGTTCACTGTATCTGATCAAAATTTCTAAGAGCAGCAGACAGCATTATATTCTGGGCATTTAAGTTTATACAGTGATGGGCAAATGTGTGGAACCAAGTAAATATCTCTGGAATTGTTATAGATATCAAAATGAAATTTGGAAGGTGGATACTACAGTACATTGCCTATTTGTTTTCATATTTTTTAACAATTTTGAACTTCCGGTTTTACCGGAAGTAATGTAGATTTTAAAATTTGTAATGGAACACCCTGTATATTATTTCAGTTTCTGATAGAACATTTTATTACGAATACAAAAATATCGGGTTCGATATTTTTTATTCCAATCCTACCGAGATAATAACAGGAAAGTAACTAAGGAAAGGAAAAATCTAATTTCCATTAAAGAAATAATCATAATTATGAAATGAAACTGAGTGATTTTCAAAACATGACAATAGGCAAGTCGGTTTGTAAATTCTCTAGTAACATTAGCTATTACTTCTGGTGGAATTCTCTGGATCTCTTGAGTTATTGTTGCAGCTAATTCTTGCTAATTATTTGGTCTATCAACATAAACCTTAGACTTTGAATAACCCCACAGAAAATAGTGTGGTGGATTAAGGTCGAGACTTCGTGCAGGCCATTCATAAGTACCCCTTCTTCCAATCCATCTGTGATGAAATGTCCTATCTAAATGATCTCGAACAAAGCGAGCGTTATGGGGTGGTGCTCCATCCGGCTGAAACCAGATATTATTTGGTAATTGTCCATTTACCTCCAATGCCGGAATCACTTGTGTCTCTAAGAGCTGTAAATACCTATCTCCGTTCAAAATTTCTTGTAACGATTCTGTTGTTATAAATGCCGGCCCAAACGTTCAATTTCTGGGGATGTTGTGTATGAGCCTCTTGTACCCAATGAGGATTACTTTGCGACCAGTAGCGGCAGTTATGTCGATTAACCGTACCGTTTAAAGAAAATGTAGTCTCGTCTGAAAACACCACATTTCTCATAAAATTATTATCACGGTTGCAAATATCCATCATCGTTTCACAAAATTGTAAATGTCTGTCGAAATCGACTTCGGATAGTTCTTGAACGAGGCGAATTTTGTGTGGATGATATTTCTCCCGCCTTAATATCCTTCCTACTGAACGACGGCTAATTCCATGCACATTGGCGAGGTCGGTAGTGGATAAGTGAGGATTTTCTTCCAAAGATATAGCAACATTTTGAGCTACATTTTCATTACATGCACTTTTTAACCGTCCACTTTTTGGTAATTTGCTAACTTTTCCACTTGTGTGGTACCTTCGCAAAGTTTTCGTCACTACTGAACGGGATATTTGTGCATTCGGATGAACAATGTTGAACAGGTCACAAACTTCTTGATGCGTTCTTTTCCCCTCCCCATACCCAATCATCATTAATATTTCTATTCTTTCTCTTTCACTTAATTCGGCCATTTTACGATCAAATTAAAACAATACAATCTTTTAACGTTAAAATACAAACAATAATAACTTATTTTGACAACTACTGTCACTTCTACAATGAATTTCATGGACTACTAGCTACCATCAAATTTTTCCTTTCCTTAGTTACTTTTCTGTTATTATCTCGGTAGGCATCGAAATAAACAATATCGAACCCGATATTTTTGTATTCGTAATAAAATGTTTCATCAGAAACTAAAATAATATACAGGGTGCTCCATTTCAAATTTTAAAATCGACATTACTTCCGGTGAAACCGTAAGTTCAAAATTGTTATAAAATATGTAAAACAAATAGGCAATCTACTGTAGTATCCACCTTCTAAATTCCATTTTGATATCTCTAATAATTCCTGAGATATTTACTAGGTTCCACACATTTGTCCATCACTGTATATACCAAAATTCTTTAACAGGGATTTTTTTGTTTTCACATTTAACAATTTTGTACTCACATTAGTTTCTGTTTTAAAAGAAATTGTTGTATTTGTATTGTCTTTGAAATATTATTAGAAAAATTACCTGCATATGTGATGGTTTTATAATTTTTTATTTCGTTAGTTTGTTCAGGAAATATTAGTTGTAATGCCACGCTTTCCTCTTCCTTATTAATTAATGTTTTTATCATATGTATCGTATCATATGTATAATTGTATAATTTCTCTATTAAAATTACATTTGTTCATAGGAACTGTGTATTATTGCTGCTAATTTATGTGACATGGGATGATTGGAATTATATGGAATAGTCACATCAGTGTGTGTTGGTATTCTGTAAATGGAATAATCATTTCCTTTGAACAAATATAATTTTAATAGAGAAATTAATACCATTAAACAAATAGCAACATCCAACGGTTATCCATTATATATGATAAATGAATTAATTAATAAAAAAGAGGAAAACGTGGCATCAAAACTAACATTTCCTGGACAAACTAACGAAATAAAAAATTATAAAACCATCACATATGCAGGTAATATTTCTAATAATATTTCAAAGATAAAATATCTTTAGCTAAGAATACAACAATTTCTTCTAAAACAGAAATTAATGTGAGTACAAAATTGTTAAATGTAAAAACAAGAATATCCCCATTAGAAAAGTCTCGTACAGTGAATCTTGTCCCATGTATGAAATTATTCACATACTACTTTTTGTAGTACGTCTCTTTCCTACTCACAGAATCTAAACCCCCGAAATGAAACCGCTTATTCCATTACAACATAATATAAGAAACAGATATAGTCATATGATGAATGTCGGCGATAGGTTTAACCCACACACAGAACAGAACAGAGATCATATAACTACTATTAAAGAAAGAAGCAGGCTTTAGTTACGACTAACAACACAAAGGCGCTGCCATTGCAGTGACATAACAGTACTTTTTGTTCTGTGAGTGACATAGATACTGTCATTGATCTCTGGCGGGAATATTTAAAATTTTAAACTGGCGGGAATTTTTAAAATTTCAATTTGTCGGGTATATCTTTCAATTTTGTTGTTCTAGTATAGTATTTTTCACGATCTAAGAAAGTGACTAGCCACCAGTTATTATATGATAGGTAATAGAATATACTTTCTTAGATCGCCAAAAATACTATACAAATCAACTGGCTATATTACATATTGAGAACAGTACTACTAGTAATTGTATGCATCATTTCTAGTATTTTTTCCTAATTTACAGCAAGCATGGTAAACTAGTATAATCTGTAAATAATTTCATGCTGCATATTTTACATTATACCATTTCAGTGAATTATTATGGATGAAAGAGGCCGAGTTACTAGGCCTCTATTCACCCTCCTCCTTTGTCTCTCCCTGACCCTCCTCGACCACAATGGCAATATTTTTCTCGGAGTTCGAGCAGGTTTCTTGATCTCGAGTCAGACTCTCGACCCCAGGCTGCTCCGCCCAGTGAAAATCTTGACACTTCTTGCCATGTAGGTCGCCAATTTTCTTCCTTCCACTGCCGAATCTTCTTTAGGTAATGACCATTCTCCTGATCTTCTCTGATCCTGGTGGGTGACCATTCTTCGTTGACCACAGTAGTTCTTGAAACTGCAGCTTCCCTAGATTCCGCCTTGTTGTAGTGGGAGCAGTCTGTTGGGCACGGCCGTCTGGACAGGGAGTCGCCATGTCGGTGACTCACACCAGCTCGATGTCCGATGTTGAAATCGTACTCTTGAAGTCGTTCAATTCATCTAGCGCTCTGACCCTTGGGATTCTTGAACTGCATTAACCACTTGAGTGCTACGTGATCAGTCCGGATTAAGAACTTCCTTCCATAGAGATACTGGTAAAAGTGTTCCACGGATTTCACTACCGCCAAAAGTTCTCTTCATGTGACACAGTGGTTTCGTTCTGGTTTGGAGAGGACTTTACTGAAATATCTCAGTTATTTTTCTTGCCCCCCTTGGATCTGTGAGAGCACTCCTCCAATTCTAACTTTGCTTGCGTCAGTGTCAAGAATGAAGTCTCCCCCTGGTAATGGATATCCTAATATCGGCGCCGTGGTTAAATGCCTCTTCAAGGTTTCAATAGCCGTTTCTATAGTATGTGCAAAGTTCAAGGAAGCTCCTAATTTGATGTTTATCAGTTGGTTGCGGCCATTGCTGAATGGAAGCAATTTTCTCTGGATACACCGCCACTCCTTCGTTGCTCACTACATGATTTAGATAGTTCACTCGGTTTTGAAATAGCTGACATTTCTTCGGGTTTAACATGAGCTGGACAGCTTGGAGTCGTTTGAATACATCTTCCAAATTCTTGAGGCGTTGGTCAAATGTCTTCCCCAGTACTTCGATGTCGTCCAAATACACCAGATATGTCTTCCAAGACAGCCCTCTTAAGACATTTTCCATGAGTCTTTCAAATGTCGCGGGCGCATCACATAGCCCGAATGGCATGACGTTGTATGCATGAACTTTTATGCGCCAATTCCCAATTGGATTTGCGTCTCCCCGTGAACGTTAGCACTCTAAACTGTGGCGGTCTGCAGTCGCAGTCTCGTTGGTAAAATCTTCTTCTTATTATCTCGGCTCGTATGGTTCTAGTTGCTCCAGCGTCTACCAGCAGAGTATATCTCTTGCCATTAACTTTGCCACCTACATGCACACTATCGTTGCAACATCTGAGAGAAGCTATCACTATGAGAGGGTCTTTGGAACGATCATGGGTCGGAGCGGCCCCCTCGTAGCCGACCAGTTCGAGTTTTCCTGTGACTAGGGTTCTTGGTTTGCAGGGGTTCTGGGGTGCTTACACGAACTGCTTTTGGTCCATCATACTTTTCACCAAAGTGACGATCTGGTCAAATCTCTCCTCGTCACCTTCTTCTCGGATGGTCATGAGTTTGTTATAACCCGAAGTCTTCGTTGCTGCTTCATATTCAAGAGCAGCTGGCAATGCGTCGACTAATGTTTTGGTATGGGCTAAACGAAGCGTCTTCTGCATATTGGGGTCACGTAAGCCATCAATAAAGGCCTGGATGTTGAGACATTCCATCATGTTCTCTGATGCTGATGGATAAGCAAATCGAACCAGTCGGGCAATATCCACTTCGTACTCATGAAGGGTTTCATCACGTGTCTGCCTTCGGTTCTTCAGCTGGGATTGGTACAAATGTTCTAAATGTTCGTGACCGCATCTCCAACCTCTCCTTCAGCTGCTCAAAGTCATCCGTTTCTTCAAGAGATATCGTCTGAAGTACTGTTTATATCTCGAGATCAAATTATAAACTAAACTCCTTCCGCTGGTCGGTATTCTTTATATATAAGTGCCGTTTTTTCCAGAATCTTCTAGTTTTGCGGCTCACAAAAACAATCGCCTCCCTGGACCTTCCTAGACAAGACTGGTCACAAAAACAATGTACCTCACTGGAAATGTCTAGATAAGAATAGTCACAAAAATAATGGTAAACAGTTCGAAGAAATCCCCGCCCATTCGCTAAAATTTTAACGTTCATACATGGCTTAGGCAGACTCGAATTTAGGGACTACACCAGTGTGCGATTTCGTAACACTAAAATACTGAAAAACAGAGGAGCCAGTTATGGAACTTGAGAAACAAATTTCAAATTATTACTATATTATATTATGGAAATATGCTGCCTCGTCCTATCCATATACCATTATAGTTGGCATCCAAAAACTCCCGAACATTTGCTGCAAAGTGGGCTGGACAGCCATCGTGCTGGAACAACATTCGATGACGAATTCCAAGGGGCACTTCCTCTTACAAGATCAGCAATTCTCCTCTTAAAAACGCTAGTCACCATTTAGTCGTTCATCAAACTCCAATTCATCTGCAGCACCAAGGAAATGTGTAACCGATATATGTGGCAAATCCAAATCTGAAAGTAAAATGGATAACATTTTAAATGAAAAAAGTCAACTAATTAATGCCACCAAACGTATAGCCAATGCATCTAATAATTTTTTTTAGTGATTTGAGAAAAAATTATGCCCAAAAGTTACTCTCCCCCCAAAATTATGCAGAAAATATACAAATTCTAGACACAACTATGTATTTGTACCCGACAGATGAAGCTGAAGTGAATCATACTATAAATTCGTTAAATAATAAAGTCACCAGGACTAGACGGCATTAAAGCGGAAACTTTAAAAGGAATAAAACATGGAATAGCTAGCTACTGCACTTACTTATATGATAAACAATTGCTTTAGTTCCGGAATGTTTCCTAAGTCTCTGAAAACGTGGTTAATTAGGCCTATTTTTAAAAATGGTGATAAATCTAAAATGGAAAATTATTGACCGATAACTCGCATTTCAACCATACGTAAAATTTTTGAATGAATCTTAAAATGTAAGCTAATTAAATTCTTCAATAAGCATAAAATTATTTAAGAAAATCAGTATGCAGCTTGCATCTTTGTGGACCTCTCTAAGGCTTTTGATACCGTTAATCATACAGAATTATTAAACAAATTAAAATTCTACGGTGTGCGTGGATGAACTTCTAAACTATTAGAGAGTTATTTGAGTGAGCGAAAACAATATGTAACCATCGATAATTGCATAAGCGAGGCTTGAAATGTTACCTATGGCGTGCCACAAGGCTCTATACTGGACCTGCTGCTATTTAATATCTATTTAAATAGCCTACTTTTCCTGGACATAACGGGCAAAATTATTAGCTTCGCCAATGATACTCCCATCCTTTTAACCGCTCCTACTTGGGATCAATTGAAAACAAAAGCTGAAATCGCTTTTAAAAAAATAAAAACCTGGTTACAATTTAATGAACTAACACTAAATGTAGGTAAAACAAAATAAATGCCTTTCACATCTTACCAGACACGTCTACCAAATCTCGGCTATTTGGAAATTGACATAACTACTAAAATTCCAGAAGTAGATAGGATTAAATATCTTGGAATTATTATTGACCGTCATCTTAAATGGTATCTGCAAACAAAAAATATTGCTCAGAGGATTACTATTAAGACTCAAATACTTGAGAGACATCTTGGATATACACTACTTGAAAATGTACTTTTCGTTAGAGCAGTCACAGCAGAGCTATGACATCTCTGGTTGGGGTGGAGTATAAGAATGCCACTTTGAGAATGTAAATATACTACAAAGGTGGATATTACGAATTATATTCCAAAGGAGTATCAGGTTTCCAAGTAATGAGTTATATGTGATGAGTTAAGTTATGGATCTAAGGTAATTATACTGCCTTGAAATACTGCTCTACCTAAAACGAAAAGAACATATATTAGAACGTCTTGAACACACTCAAGAGACTAGACAAAAACAGAACACATACATGAAATTGACTGTCTCGACCGTTACTTCGTGAAATATGCTCATATTAGTGTTTTTAAATGAAACTCACGGTCGCTAGTTAATTCCACAATATAATTCAAGTTATTGAAAATTCTAAAAAATTGACAATTGTTTCGATAAATCAATATCATCGTCAGAATGACAGAAGTTGCATTTCATTTTATGCCTACCTGATGTTTAGTAGTTATTTTTGGCTAGACCAAGAAGTAACCTAACTTGTGATTGGCTTAATATATGTTTATAGAAAAGAGAAGAAGATGTGATATGACAAATATTGAAGCTTAGATATTATTAGCCCTATGGTGATATCCTGGATATCATTTTTCCAATTAAGGTCAGTATAACTGTGCAATGATATAGAAAACCAGGAAAACTATATCTGCTGATCTTTACAATTATCACTTAAGAAGACAGTTTATTAGTGGAGAATTCCCTAGATTCAACTGTTCATTGACAACTTCATATTGTGGGTTTCTTAAATATCTTCTAATTTCCAGTTCTTCAAGGAAATCCAGTTCTTGTTTCTTTTCACAAATATGCAGCACTTCTAGTTCTGTGTTAGGTGTCAATGAATGATTGGTGTAAAGTAGATGTTTTGCGTAGTGGGATTTATCTGGTGGTTTTAATCTGCATGCTCGTAAGTGCTCACTGTATCATATTTCAAAATTCCTAAGGGTCTGACCCAAATAGACAGCATTACATTCTGGACATTTGAGTTTATATATACCTGACTTCTTCAATAGTGGTATTTTTGTTTTTACATTTAACAATTTTGTACTAACGTTACTTTCTGTTTTAAAAGAAATTGTTGTATTCGTTGCTGAAGATATTATCTTTGAAATATTATTAGGAATATTTCCTGCATATGTGATGGTTTTATAAGATTTAATTTCATCAGCTTGTTTAGGATATATTAGTTGTAATGCCACTTTTTCCTCTTTTCTACTAACTAGCTTATTTATCATATCCAATGGATAACCGTTAGAGCTGCTATTTGTCTAATTGTATTATTCTCTCTATCAAAATTACATTTGTTCATAGGAAATAAAAAAGCTCTATGTATCATTGAATTATATGCTGCTAGTCTGTGTGACACAGGGTGGTTAGAATTGAATGGAATTGTCACATCAGTCTGTGTTGGTTTTCGGTAAATTGAATAATCAAGTACATTATCAACTCTTTGAAGTTTCAAATCAAGAAAATTGATTGAGCTATTTTCTTCAATTTCTAATGTAAATTTAATTTTCGGGTGTAAATTATTGATGTGGTTGAAAAATACATCTAATTGTCGTTCACTACCCATAAGTTGAACGTCAAACAAAAAATGACATTACAGTTTTAAATGCAACAACCCAACAAAAAAGTTTTCTAATAATGTAAGGGATATTGTTAATAATTCAAATTATCTTTTAAATGATTACGAAAAGAGGTCTATCATACATAAGAATCCTCATTGCTCACAATTATATGGAACAGTTAAATTACATAAAATAACGAAACCCATTAGACCTGTAGTCTCTTATATTAATGCTCCTAATAATATATTGGCAAAGAAGCTCAACAATATACTCAATACTTACGGATATGAATCTCAGTACTCAATTAGAAATTCAATAGAACTAATCAAAAAGTTGAAAGCAATCCACTTGCAAGATAACTATAAACTCATTTCGTTCGATGTTACTAATATGTTTACTAAAATTCCTCCTAAAGAATGTCTAATACTTGTAAGAAAATTACTAGAAGATAAAAATATTAATCCAGGAATAATATCAGATATACTTAATTCATTTGATGTATGCATTAATCAGAATTATTTCACTTTTGACAGTAAGATATATATTCAGAATGAAGGTTTACCAATGGGAAGCCCTATATCACCTATTTTAGCAAACATTTTTATGGACAATTTAGAAAGAAAGATCTTTGAAAGTAATATTTCGAAAAATATTTTATTTTGGTATAGATATGTAGATGACATATTAGCTTGTTTTATGGGTAGCGAACGACAATTAGATGTATTTTTCAACCACACCAATAGTCTACATCGGAAAATTGAATTTACATTAGAAATTGAAGAAAATAGCTCAATCAATTTTCTTGATTTAAAAATTCAAAGAGTTAATAATGTAATTGATTATTCAATTTACCGAAAACCAACACAGACTGATGTGACAATTCCATTCAATTCTAACCACCCTGTGTCACACAGACTAGCAGCATATAATTCAATGATACATAGAGCTTTTTCAGTTCCTATGAACAAATGTAATTTTGATAGAGAGATTAATACAATTAGACAAATAGCAACATCTAACGGTTATCCATTAGATATGATAAATAAGCTAATTAGTAAGAAAGAGAAAAAAGGGGCATTACAACTAATATATCCTAAACAAGCTGATAAAATTAAAACTTATAAAACCATCACATATGCAGGAGATATTTCTAATAATATTTCAAAGATAATATCTTCAGCAACGAATACCACAATTTCTTTTAAAACAGAAAGTAACGTTAGTACAAAATTGTTAAATGTAAAAACAAAAATACCACTATTAAAGAAGTCAAGTATATATAAACTCAAATGTTCAGAATGTATTGCTGTCTATTTGGGTCAGACCCTTAGGAATTTTGAAATACGATACAGTGAGCACTTACGAGCATACAGATTAAAACCACCAGATAAATCCTACAACGCAAAACATCTACTTTACACCAATCATTCATTGACACCTAACACAGAACTAGAAGTGCTGCATATTTGTGAAAATAAACAAGAACTGGATTTCCTTGAAGAACTGGAAATTAGAAGACATTTAAGAAACCCACAATATGAAGTTGTCAATGAACAGTTAAATCTAGAGAATTCTCCACTAATATACTGTCTTCTTAAGTGATAATTGTAAAGATCAGCAGATATAGTTTTCCTGGTTTTATATATCATTGCACAGTTATACTGATCTTAATTGGAAAAATGATATCCAGGATATCACCATAGGGCTAATAATATCTAAGCTTCAATATTTGTAATATTACATCTTCTTCTTTTTTATATAAACATATATTAAGCCAATCACAAGTTAGGTTACTTCTTGGTCTAGCCAAAAATAACTACTAAACATGAAATGTAACTTGTGTCATTCTGACGATGATATTGATTTATCGAAACATTTGTCAATTTTTAAGAATTTTCAATAACTTGTATTATATTGTGGAATTAACTAGAGACCGTGAGTTTCATTTAAAAACACTAATAAGAACACATACAACTTACCTAAAAGAGAAAAAAACTATTGAACAGCACTGCTTTGATTACTTGGGCCCAAAATGTCTAAGCCGAGTACCTGTAGAACTACAAAACATAAAAAAATATGAAAATTTTAAATGTAAAATAAAAAAATGGATATTATCAAAAAATAGAGACTTTTTCCCAAATATAATAAATGATATTTAAAAAGAAAAATAGGTGCATGTTTGTGTGTATGTGTTTTTTTTTATTTATAGAGGTAGGAAAATACTTTTACGTATCGTCAGGACTTTGTGTTCTGCCTGGTATGTCAGACTCGGAAGCCTTTCCAATACCGACTAAAAACCTCCTCTGTTTCCCCCGCAGTACCACTGTTAGGCATTACTTCGCGGAGGGAGGATCTAGCTATCGCTCTTCCTTCTATAAGTCGAATTCATGGTGGTTTCGTTCTACGAAGTTGTCAGTCTAGGGACACTGGTTGAGTTTTCGAATGAACGGTAGCTTCCCAATCGCTGCGTATTGTGCTGAAACGGGGACAGACACAGAACGCGTGCTCCGCCCGCGTCCTGCCTAACTCCAGGACAGGGCGGACATTCTGGAGAGTCCTCATGTCTAAACCGGTGCAAATATGCTCTCAAGCAACCATATCCCGACATAATTTGTGTCAGGTAGTAATTGACCTCGTCATAATCTCGGTATAACCAAATATCAAATTGTGGTATAAGGCCTTCCTTTTTTTGAAGAGTCCCACAGTATCTGCCAACATCCTATACTATTCCGCCGTTCTATGTTTCTTTGTGCATCAGCGCTCAGCGTGGTTAATCCTTTTTGTCGGTAAAGAGCACTTCTTTCTTCTGCGAGTACTTCGATTGGCAACATCCCAGCAATAACGTATACTGCGTCCTCAGACACTGTGCGAAATGCGCTGACAGTTCTCAAGGCACTCAGCCGGTAGACTGACGCGATTTTTCTCCGGGATTCTTGTATACAAAGTGTACTCGCCCAGATAGGTAATCCATATGTGAGCACAGATGTAACTACTGGCGACAGTAATCCTCTCCTTTTCTGCTTTGGTCCTCCTATGTTGGGCATCAGTCATGATAGGCTCGCTCTGACTACTGACGTTTTGGCATAGACGTGTTCTGCCTGCTTCTCAAAGTTGAGCCTGGCATCGATCCTTATCCCCAGATACCGAATGAACGGTTGCGATATAATACCGTGTTCTCGGGCACTCAGCCTGATAGTTTCCACCTGTTTTCTACTTGTGATGAGCACTGCCTCGGTCTTGTATTCTGCTACCTTTAGGCCAACTGTCTCCATCCGTTGTCTGATTTTCTCGAAAGTGGCGTCAAAGACAAAATTTATCTCTTCCAGATGCTTCGCAACTATCACTATGGCAACATCGTCAGCGTATTCCACGAGTTTAGCTTCTCTTGGCAATGCTAGTTTCAATAGTCCGTCGTACATAATATGCCACAACAGTGGGCTTAGTACCGAGCCTTGAGGTACTCCTCCAGTGACTCTGTGTTCCTTCGTGCCGTTCTTCGAATCGTATTTTAGAATTCTATTAGTGAAGTAACTTTCTACGATCCTTCGTAGATATCGTGGCACGTTCATTTCAATGAGAGCTTTCATAATACAATCCCACCTAGCAGTATTGAAAGCGTTTTGAATATCCAACGTTGCTACCAGGCAGTACTTGTTTGTGTCTCTTTACCATATGGTGCCTGCGATTGCGTCCTTGGCTAAGTTGACGACCATGTCAATTGCATCGAGAGTGGAGCGATCCTGTCGGAAGCCAAATTGACTGTCAGAAAGTTACGGTTCGACTGCTGCTTTGATTCTCCTGTTAATTATGCATTCCAGAATCTTGCCGGTTGTATCCAGCATGCAGAGTGGGCGGTATGATGCTGGTGTGTTCGGCGGCTTCTTCCCTTTTGGGCGGAGTACTAGTCTCTGCTGCTTCCATTTTTGTGGAAAAGTACCTTCTTCAAGATACGTATTATAGACTTCCAGAAACAGCGAAGGGGCTGTTTTGATAGCCAATTTCAATGAGATATTTGGGATCTCATCTATGCCAGGAACTTTAGTATTCCCGACTCTGTTACACGCTGCCATTAGCTGGTCCTCTGTGATACGTGGGATATATGATGCTGCTTTGTAAGGTGTAAGGGAACGTAGGTAATTGCATTGTTTGCCTTTTAAGGTGAATCATGACTACCTTATAAGTTTTTCCCCGCGAGTCGTTTTCTACTTCCTCAATCAGTGCAAGCCAGCATAGTAGTTTACTATCTCCAATGGCCTTGCGCAGACTTCTACATGCGTTTTTGTACTCTGCTACCAGCTCTTCGTAATTCGGTTTTGTGCTACCACGCTGTGATATTCTTCCCTTCATAAGACACTCTTTGTGGAGAGTAGCAATGTGGTCGTTCCACAAGTGCATCGATGGTAAGTGACTTATTCCGCGTTTTCGGGGCATACTGGCGTCACAGGCTTCCGTTATCCTCTTCATCAGCTCGTCTGACTTACTTCCAACAATTCCTTTCTTGATTGGAATGATACCCAGGGCAACGATGAATGCAGCAGTATCAAAGGCGGTTACTTTCCATCCAAGTGTATTAAGCTTCCAGTGCACGTTTTCAGTAGTTTTTCCAGTAGTCACTTCCCACAGTATTGCACAGTGATCACTAGCCGTGTAAGTGTCCAAAACCCTCCACGAGTAGTCTCCCTTAGCGAGGGTGCTGCTGACGAAGGTAATATCCAATATGGAGCTCGCGTCACTTCTTCTGAATGTTGGTTTATCACCACTATTGAGCAAGACTATATCCAGTGTCGACATTGCCTCCAGTAGCACATCACCCCATGAATTCGGCTCTTTGCTGCCCCAGTCCGCTGCCCAGGAGTTGAAGTCCCCTACGATTGCCACAGGAGACTGCTGCTTCGCATCTTCGTTCAATCAGTCTAGGAAGTCGATGAATTCGGCTAATGTAAGGCTGGGAGGAGCATATCAGCTGTAGAAATAAATTCCGTTCCTCTTCGCTCTCACAAAACCTGCTTCTGTGCTATTAGCAACACTCTGAAATGGATATTTACCACAGGACCATATGACCGCTTCAGCGATACTATTCTCCATGTCGTCTTTTTCGCACAAAACGCATTGAGCTTTCCTTCGGCGAGTGGCAGCTTTGTTGCTTCTTGTCCATATTGGGTACACAGTCTGGACCGGTCCACTTCATTCTTGCACTTAGCAGAGATATTTCTATGGTGCCAGCATTTGTAACACTTAGTCACTCTCTGCACTCTCCTTATACGGCAGTTGATGAAGCCAATGCGGATTTTGCCGTGTTCGCCTATTGCGTTTCCTACCATTGATACTGCCAGCGTTACTGAGGCTGTCTGGGCTCCTCCATAAGATTTACGAAGTGACCGTACGGTATCCAACGTGATTGGCCGTTCTTCCCCAGCCATTTTCTGCAGGGCTGCGACGATATCCGCTCTCATCGTCATTTCATCGAGATCACGGAAGTCGATATCTTCTTGGGACCCCTCACTGATGACTTCGTCGTCATCGCTAAGAATTTCAGCTATCGCCTGTCGCAGAGATTGACCTCCATCTGAGTTTTCTCTTGTCAGTACGATCAGCATGTTTCCACTGGCTGTTTTACGGATCTTATCGACTGAGACAGTCTGGTGTTCAGAAACGTCCGTTTTGACTCTTTTAGTATTTCGGCATATTTGTCCTTTTCCTTTAGACAAACAATCAAGGAATTCTGTCTGTTTCTCGGTTTTTGTAGCTTCCTATGCCGAGATATTTTAACAGGAAGCTCCGTTTCTTGCTTCTTCTTCTTATACTTAAACTCCTGCTAGTCCATCATATCCTCTTCAGGCGGCTGTGCCGCATTCTTGAAGATAGGAGTTGCTCCTATCGCCTTCCTCTTTTTGGTTTCCTTGTTCCCCGAACCGGCTGACTTGGGTAGTTTCCGTATGACATTGCGAATGATATGGTTGCTTTCAGAAACCGATTCGACATCAGCATCGGATTCTGTGTCTGTCGCCGACGTCGTCTCCGTGATAGTTTGGATAAGTGGTGTTGTCTGTGAGTACACAGCTTTAGGGACTCGATCAGCTGGAACTTTTACGTCCTTCGCAAGTAATTTGAGCCTATTGAACACTAGTTGTCTTGGTCTTAATCTCAATGTGGATGTTTTTCTTCGATTGGGCAAAGTCTTGAAGCTCACCAATAAGCTGCTCCAGCCGGTCCCACGCTTGATTCCTCTTCAATTCAGCATCAAGGACTGCTTGGTGAGCATAATGCTCGGAATCACCATTTCCTTCATTGTTGGGTTTAAACATTTTTCCATGTTGTTCCCACGAGAACCTAGGGAAATATAAGTCCATTCCAGCAGAACCCCGGTTTCTGGAGTAAGGCTACAACTTACACCTGGATGGGACCCGGTGCCCCAGGGGAACCGTTTGCGACGCCATATCCCCGACGTCATGCAGTCCTCGGCACGGTATCTTGACACTTTCACTTAGGAAGTTCTACGTTGCTGTCCACTCTGGGTCAGACGTTGCGGTGTGGGAATCTTCTTAGCTTTACCTCAACCACTTCGAGACCTTACCGGCATGGGTGGCCTCACCAGTAGCTACGCTACCACCGGCATCGCTCCCTGGGGTTACTGAGTTCTCTCACCAACGACAAGGTGCTGATTCCCCTAAAGAGAGATGTATGAGGGTGTGTATATATGTGTATGTGTGTATGTATATATTGAGAATTATATTATATCTACCTACCCGACTCACTATATCTACTGAATTTGTCAATATTTCTGAATTTGTTAATACTATACCGAATTGGTCATTACTATACTGACACTGTCAATACTAAAAATAATATTTATTTAATTGTATCTTTATAATTTAATTTTACTGTATCTATTTATTATATCACACACAAGTTGTTGGTAACTTATTTACCCTCAGCTTCAGTGATTCATTGTTTACTTCTATATCAAAAATGTTAGTGGCATTTTGTAGTTTGTATATTTCTGTTTTGTTGTGAAATAAACATATATTAATATTAAAAAAGAATGGCCCGATAATCCATCATCCCACAATTCCTGCCCAACAATTAATTGACCAATCCCCTTGGTGCTGGACCTCTTGCATCGAGTGCGAATTCGTTCTTGACCAATAGTGCACATTATCGAGATTCACACCTCCATTGCTATGAGAAGTGGCCTCATCTATCCACAATATACGTGACAGAACTTGCTGGTCTTCTTCCATCTTACACAAAAGCCAGTGGCAATGATGTAATCTTTGATCACAATTTTCAGCAGTCAAAGGTGGTGCAGGATTGAGTGATATGGGTGTATCCTGAAACAGAATAAATACAACTTAAGTTTATAGTTAAGGTTTAGTATCGAAATGCCGAACTTGAAATTGTATGCCTCGCTTACACCAATATAATTTGTAGAACTGTATAAGTCAATAAATGCTTACCTTTGCTTCTTGAGAGTTTTTTGAACCGAAGATCGAGCTACTCCAAGGTCCTGCGCAATAGCTCTAGTGCTTAGGTGTGGATTAAACTCGACATAGGCTAAAACAATATTATTGTTCTCTTCGGTGCGCCCTCTGCGTTGTCTGCGATATGTACGAAGATGAACACTTTCGGTTGTTCGTAAACGATGGATAACTCGAAGAATAACTTTTTTACTCTGGTGGCGTCTATGGATATTGCTGCGCATATACCCTCGCGGCATTTCTCATGGATTCAGATAAACACCTATCATGTAAAATAATTCTTCGTTTGTAAAAAATATTTTGTGAAACTGAAAGAGGACGCAAGTGAAGTTTATAATGACTACTTTATTCAACAACTAATCTGACATATAGAGTCAAAGAGTACATTAACATTTGTATTTATAACTTCGTTGTCGGTGCAGCGTCAGCGGGTTCTGTGGCGCTGGGTCATCGTATTCAGGGCCTTAACTCCTCCGGCCTTAGTGGAGAACTATTGGGGATGAACCAGAGTTCGACGAAGAAAGTCCAATATCCACTTCTAAGGGTTTCTCTTGAATGGCTTCCTCTCCCTCTCTGTCCGGTTCGGCATTGGATCGGCAGTACTTAAAACTCATGTAAATAACTATTAAAATTCCAAAAATGTAAAGTAAAATTGTGTAAATACTAATTTTGTCAAAATGCACTGGAACTGTTTTTATATTTTCAATTTTAGTTCTTTCAGAGTCTAAAGCATTATACAGTTTTGAATTCGTCTAATTTAATTGAGTCTATTTGAATTGTTGGAAAGTTTATATTTTCCGGAGTTGAAAATTCACTAAGTGGTTCTAATCGCGGAATTTCAACATTTTTTAATTTAGATTGATCCTCGAAAGTTTTCAATAATATGCCTTCTAGCTGCACTGCACAGTTATTACTAAGTTCCACTGAATAGCTTCCTTGAAGAGGAATATTGTTTATAATTTTACCGCACTTTTGCATTGCCACGATACTATGGGATAGAATAATTATCCACTGATTTTTCTTCACTTTCTGAACTTGAGGTTGGGTGATCGTGGTAGAGATTTGGTGACACCTCGTAGTGTTTTTTGAATATTTCAACAACTGGATCTCGCAAGGAGGATTGTTGGTATTTTGGATTGGCTGGATGTCTTCGCAGAGGAACTCTCCTGCAGGAACTTCTTGGCATCTAGTATCCATAAAAGCGTACTCGTGCTCAGAGGATAGTAGGTATTTCGATTGCGGGATTATTGTAGGAATTGTAGGAATGAAAAGAGGGTGTTGGGAGAGAATACAAATGATAGTAGTTATAATCATTTAACTGAACAATTGGTATCTCTAAAATAAATATTATTTTGTTTGCTTTGCCGTAGCTCTTAATTTCGATAGTCTTCTCAAATAGTAGGATATTTTCCAGAATTGGTTCAAATGGAAATTTATTTTCCTTTAGCTGTTTGCTAATTATTAAAATTTCTGAAAGCAAATCGTTCGGATCAGCTATGGAGTTATGAAAGGTATTTAATTTAGAGAAAGTAACAGCAACTTCTATTTTCTCGAGTAGATCATAGATTAATTGAAGTAGTAATTTGGGATACAATAGTTTGAATTGCGAAATAATGATAAGTTTCTACTTCTTCCAGCTTAAGATTCTTTATCATTTCCTGCATGCTTGTTATACGATCTTTTAAAATTAATTGGTTGTTAGCGAGTATTCGCGTATTGTTCTCAAAACTATCAATTGATTTTTGAAGCAAAGTTATTTGGTCTTTAAATGAAGTTTTGAATTTCTCTTGATTATTTGAGAGAGATAATATCGCGTCGTCATATCTCCTCGCATCGTTTTGATCGAGATTTCCAGTAATACATTTTATAGCAGAGCTAATTCCGTCAAAAAGAGATCTTTTACGTCTCAGTTTCCCTATAGGATTAAGTTGTTTTAATTGTATGCTTATTTTATTTTCAAGTATCTTAATTATGCGATAAGAGCTCTCAAATTCATTATGAATCCTATAATATTCGAATTTATTTAAAAGTGAACTTTTAATGTTCTCATATTGGTCTTGGAGTGATATACATTCGTTTGTTATATTTGTCAAGTCGTAAGTTTGAATGAATGTCCAGAAGTCAGTCTTAATTTGTGCATTATCCATGTATAGTGGTAGGAGTCTAGGATTGTCATTAAGGTTATGGAATTTTGGGAAATTTGAACCTGCAATTACGGGAGGTTTTTTTAGTTCTTTAATATGTACTACTTCTTTCTTGTTTTTATTGAACTGCCTAGTAATTTCTACGCGGTTTCTAGATAATTTTTCAGTTATTTGGTAAGGGCCTAAAAATACTCTGTCTTTTTTGTTACGTCGTCTAGGGTTTTGTTTATAAACAATTTGATTAATTTTGAATTCCGAATTATCGTCACCTTGATCGTTACGTTTCGTAATTACTTTTTGCTTTTTGTCAGTCAGTGTCTTATTTACCTTGCCATTGTAATGTTTTTCTTATTTATTTAAACAATAAACGGGTGGGATAAACTTTAAACACACGGTATGGCTACTTACTAATTTATTCAAAGCACTAAACTAATCACTAACACTTAATTTATATATACAGTATATTCACTTAAACTAATTTATATAAACAGTTCAGTAATTCACTTATTTATTTGTTTATCTCACTATGTCAAATTATCAACTAACTAAACTCTTCCTGATCAGTCCCCTTATATTCTAGATAACTCTGGTCGTCACAAAAACCAGTTCTAGATAAGATAGTCTCAATCGTAAACAGTTTTTTATAAACACATCGCGGTAGGTAGATCGATCTTGGAATTCATTTTTAGTTACCACGTAGAAGACGTACTGCGAATTATGTTTCAGTTTCAGTGTCTTGCCAGGGGCTGGAATCTGGTCTTCAAGTTTTTTTAATTGTCCGAACTTCTTCCGAAAGACGATTGCCAACCCTCGTGCGTTCTTGATACGGGCGGGGATGTTGTATGCCAGTGAATAATCTTCCGGGAGAGTGAACAAATCTTGTTTTTGTTCCGAAGTGACTCCATATCTAGCTTTCCCGGTACCTCCATACGCGCCCATAAATTCATCGAAGGTGAGGTCAGACACATCTCGAATAAGGTTTACACCTTCTTCTATGTCATGGTCTCCTTCGAATGGCGCTAGTCGGTTTCGGTGAACTACTTTTGGTTTTCCGTTGGGGATCTTGCTTATGCGATATAAAACATCATTGATCCTTTTCTTGATTAAGTATGGACCTTCCCAGGATTTTTGTAATTTTGGAGAAAATCCTTTCCTCCTCGCCGGGTTGTGTAACCATATACTTTGTCCCCTTCTATAAAACCGCCTTCTGTTGCCTGCGTGTCGTACCGACTTTTCATTCTGTCGCTGGCAACTTGAAGATTTGTTCGAACTAATTCATGAATATCATCCAGCCTTCTTCTCAATTGGATTGCGTAGTCTTCGCCTGCTAGATCTTCTCCAGGCCGGCAGCCAAATTCCAGGTCACAAGGGAGCCTCATTTCACGTCCAAACAGGATTTTCACCTGTATTTAACCCGTGGACTCATTGACAGCAGATCGATAAGCCAATGCGAATAGGGAATTATACTGGTCCCAATCTCTCTGATGGCTGGATACTACTTTGGACAGGTATTTTCCAATAGTCCTGTTTATTCTCTCGACCATTCCATCTGACTGTGGATGTAAAGCTGTTGTCCTGGTATTCTTCATTTCCAGCTTGTCGCAAATCTCCTGGAATAGATGGCTTTCGAAATTTCTTCCCTGGTCACTGTGGACTTCCATGGGCACTCTATATCGGCTGATGAATTCTTTCACCAATACATCCGCGACAGTTGTGGCCTCTTGGTTCGGGATAGCGTAAATTTCCACCCACTTGAAGTAATCCATAACAACCAGTATGTACTTGCTACCACTTTCTGTCGTCGGAAATGGTCCAGCGATATCTAAAGCAATCCTTTCGAAAGGGCTTCCAACATTGTACTGTTACATGGGTGCCATTCTCTTGCGATGTGGTCCATTACTCGTAGCATAAGTCGTACATTTCTTACACCAGTCCTTCACATCGTCGGAGCTGTTCATCCAATAAAACCTTTCACGAGCTCGCTGAAGGGTTTTCTTCACTCCCAGATGACCTCCCGATGGACTGTCGTGTAACTTCTTCAGTACCTCAGCTACTCTTGTTCTCGGGATAACTAGCTGTCTCCTCATCTCAGAACCATCATCGTTTTCAAAGACTCTTTTCAACAGCCCTTCTTCCAGGATAAGGGAGTCCCACTGATCCCAATACGCCTTGAGTTTCGGTGAAAATCTTGACACTTCTTGCCAGGTAGGTCGCCGGTTTTCTTTCTTCCATTGCCGGATCATCTTCAGGTGAGGATCATTCTCCTGATCTTCTCTGATCCTGGTGGGTGACCATTCCTCGTTGACTACAGTAGTTCTTGAAACTGCAGCTTCCCTAGATTCCACCTTGTTGCAGTGGGAGCAGTCTGTTGGGCACGGCCGTCTGGACAGGGAGTCGGCATTTCGGTGACTCACACCAGCTCGATGTTCGATGTTGAAATCGTATTCTTGAAGTCGTTCAATCCATCTAGCGATCTGGCCCTCGGGATTCTTGAACTGCATCAAACACTTAAGCGCTGCATGATCAGTCCGGATTAAAAACTTCCTACCATAGAGATACTGGTAAAAGTGTTCCACGGACTTTACTACTGCCAAAAGTTCTCTTCTTGTGACGCAGTAGTTTCGTTCTGGTTTGGAGAGGACTTCACTGAAATATCCCAGTACTCTTTCTTGCCCTCCTTGGATCTGTGAGAGCACTCCACCAATTCCTACGTTGCTTGCGTCAGTGTCAAGAATAAAGTCTCCCTCTGGTAATGGATATCCTAATATCGACGCCGGGGTTAAATGCCTCTTCAAGGTTTAAAAAGCCGTTTGACAGTCTTCGTCCCATTGGAAAGCTCTTGCTTCTTCTGTGAGTCGCGTTAGAGGCTTGGCAATATCTCCAAACTTCCTGATAAATCTTCTATAATACGTGCAAAGTCCAAGGAAACTCCTAATTTGATGTTCGTCGGTTGGTTGCGGCCATTGCTGAATGGAATCAATTTTCTCTGGATCCACCGCCACTCCTTCATTGCTCACTATATGACCTAGATAGTTGACTCGGTTTTGGAATAGCTGACATTCCTTCGGGTTTAACATGAGCTGGGCAGCTTGGAGTCGTTTGAATACGTCTTCCAAATTCTTCAGTTGCTCGTCAAATGTCTTCCCCAGTACTACGATGTCGTCCAAATAGACCAGGCATGTCTTCCAAGACAACCCTCTCCAGACAGTTTCCATAAGTCTTTCAAATGTCGCAGGCGCATTACAGAGCCCGAATGGCATGACGTTGAATTGCCTTAATCCAGATCCGGTGGTAAAAGCAGTCTTCTCTTTATCTTCTGGGTCCATTTCCACTTGCCAATAACCAGACTTAAGGTCCAAGGTGGGAAACAGTTTGCTGCCGGCCAAAGTGTCTAGTGTATCGTCAATTCGAGGCAGGGGATAGCTGTCTTTCTTCGTCACGTTGTTAAGCTGGCGATAATCCACGCAGAATCTCGTAGTTCCATCCTTTTTCTTGACGAGCACTACTGGAGACATCCATGGACTAGTAGATGGTTCTATTACTTTTTCTTCTGCCATCTCTCGAATTATTCTTTCAGCTTCCTCTCTCTTCGCTCGTACAAGTATTCGAGCTGATTGTCTAATTGGCTTAGCATTACCAGTATCGATTTTGTGTTTGACGGCTGATGTTCTGCCAGTCTTTCCTCCTTTTGGTACGAATAAGTCTCGATACTGCAAGAGAAATTCTCTCATTCTCTTTTTTTCAGCTCGATTCAAAGATTGACCAGCTACTGATAACATTTGTTCGAATCTGGCATTAGAATTGTCAGTGGTCGTTGTTTAACAAACTATAGACGTCACTAGTACGCAGGATCCAATCTTGGTTTCCTTTTTGATTGTAATTGGGTAATCGTTCACGTTTATCACACGTACTGGGATCTCTTTCGCCGACGTGACCAATCCTTTTCCAATTAGTACTCCTTTGCCAACTTCTTCGTCGTGGTTCCTTGGCTCCATCATAACCGGTGTACCTTCCTCCATGATTCCCTGTAGCCGTGCTACTATCATGGTTTCGCTTCGTGCAGGTAAAACGGTATCTTCCTGTACAGCAGCCAACACCGCGTTGCCTTCATATGGATGCAGGAACACCTCCTAGGAACTCACTTTAATGGTTCTGTTTCTAAAGTCTTATTGGAAACCATGTACATTCATTACGTCCATTCCCAGAATCACGTCTTCTTCAATGTCAGCAACGATTACCGTATGCGTGAACTTTTCTGCGCCAATTCCCAATTGGATTCGTGTCTCACCGTGAACGTTGGCGCTCTCACCTGTGGCGGTCCGCAGTCGCAGTCTCGTTGGTAAAAGCTTCTTCTTGGAGTTTATTAGTTCTGGTCGTATAATGGTTCTAGTTGCTCCAGTGTCAACTAGCAGAGCATATTTCTTGCCATTTACTTCGCCATCCACATACACACTGTCGTTGCGACATCTGAGAGAAGCTATCAGTATGAGAGGGTCTTTGGAACGATCATGGGTCGGTCCTGCCCCCTCGTAGCCGACCCGTTCTAGTTTTCCTGTGACTGGGGTTATTGGTTTGCAGGAGTCTTGGGGCGCTTACATGAACTACGTACATGCCCTAGCTCGCCACAATTCCAGCATCTGATCTTTCTCGGCCTCTTGTCCATCATATCTTTCATTAAACTGACGAACTGGTCAAATCTGTCTTCGTCACCTTCTTCTTGGATGGTCCTGATTTTGTTATATCCTGAAGCCTTCGTTGCTGCTTCATATTCAAGGGCAGCTGTCAATGCGTCGACTAATGTTTCCGGATGGGCTAAACGAAGCGTCCTGTGCATATCGGGGTCACGTAAGCCATCATTAAAGGCCTGGATGCCCAGACATTCCATCATGTTCTCTGGTGCTGACGGATAAGCAAATCGAACTAGTCGGGCAATGTCCACTTCATATTCTTGAAGGGATTCATCACTTTTCTGCCTTCGGTTCTTCAGCTGAGATTGGTACACATGTTCTAGATGTTCCTGACCATATCGCATGTCCAACCTCTTCTTCAGCTGCTCGAAGTCATCCGTTTCTTCCAAAGGTATCGCCTGGAGTACATCTAAGGCATCTCCGCGAAGTGCGATGGTTAAGTTCACTGCCTTCTCCTTATCGGACCAATTATTCACTCTAGCGGCTGCTTCAAACTGTTTCACATAATTGGTCCACGACATTTTTCCATTGAACGTTGGGGCCTTGACTCGGGTAAAACTGCCAATGTCTTCAAACTTAGGTAGTGTTTCTGGCTTGCAAAGTTTCGTTTGCTCGGTCTTCTTTTCTTCCTCTGGCGAGCCTCGCGTTCTTGAATCGGCAATCTTTTCCTCTAACTCCTTGATTTTCTCGTCTATCGTTGTAATCTTATTCTCGATTTGAGATTTTAGGGACGAAATTTCATTTTCAACGTCAGCGTCAAAGTCGTTTTTCATTAATAAGATATCGGCAGATATATCGTTCTTCAAAGTGGAAATATCGTTCTTCATAGCCGAAATATCGCTTTTCACATTCGTTGAAATCTTCTCTTCCATAGCAAAAATCTTCTCGTCCATGCTAGCAGAAATATTAGCAGAAATGTCGTTCTTCATAGCAGAAATTTTCTCGTCCATGGCAGAAATCTTCTTGTCCATGTTCTCTTCCATGGCAGAAATCTTCTCGTCCATGTTAGCAGAAATAGACGAGATTAAGGTGGAAGCCTCGTCTGTAAATAAAGCGGTTTCTGGATCAAAGCCGTCATTTTCCAGTGCCACTTTAAGTCTTTCTACTAATTCACTTTTCTTACCGGATGTTTCCAACTCACGATCTTCCAATTCCGCTCTTAGCTCCGCCACTTTGAGGTCACATAGTCTCTTGGCCATTTTTACGTAGCAATTTATTTATATTACCCCACACCTGACACCAATGTAATCTTTTTCTTATTTATTTAAACAATAAACGGGTGGGATAAACTTTAAACACACGGTATGGCTACTTACTAATTTATTTAAAACACTAAACTAATCACTAACACTTTATTTATATATACAGTATATTCACTTAAACTAATTTATATAAACAGTTCAGTAATTCACTTATTTATTTGTTTATCTCACGATGTCAAATTATCAACTAACTAAACTCTTCCTGATCAGTCCCCTTATATACTAGTGCCTTTTGTACTAGAGAATTCTGGGCTGCGGCTTATATACACAAATAATTTTCCTGGCCTATTCTAGATAACTCTGGTCACAAAAACCAGTTCTAGATAAGATAGTCTCAATCGTAAACAGTTTTTTATAACTGCGTATCCGCCATAATTTTAACTATTATACCTGGCTTAGACATGGTCGGTTTTAGGGACTATACCAGTGTGCTGTTTCGTAACACCATATACATGTTTCAGTTTTTCCTTATGTTTTTCGGCATAATCGTTATAAAATGAATGCGAGTCAAATATTTCGTTGGGATTTCGTGTGTCAGTATGTCCGAAAGTAAGTTCAAATGGCGTAAAATTAGTTGAGCTATGTATAGTATTATTGTAGCCTAGTATAGCATAGTCAATTAAATGGCCTTTTTCATCGCGGTAAATTTCCTGTAATATGCGTAATTGTTCGATTAGTGTCGAATGTAAACGTTCTGCTAATGAGTTGGACTCATAGTGAGCTGGGGTAGTAAAGTGAACATTAATTTTATGGAATGCCAGTATATCTTTAACTGTTTGATTATTAAATTCGGTTCCTTTGTCTAGAACTGAAGTTTGTGGAACACCAAAAGTTGTAAAATATTTAATTAGAGCTCTACTTATGATAACTGCTGTCTTACGTTCAATAAAAATTGCTTGTGCGAATTTTGAGAAAGCATCTGTGAGTGTTAAAGTATAATTTTCCATCGAATTTGAATACATCTACATATACAATATGAAACAGTTTAGTAGCTGATTCTGTTAACATAAGCGGCACGTGACGGGGTTTTCTAGCATATTTAGATCTTTGACAAATGTTACAAGCATTAATAAATTTAGTTACTGTTGATTTTAGATTTTTCCAATAATAATTTCTTTTTAAGTATTCTACGGTTTCGTTAATTCCCATGTGGTTTGTTTTACCTTCGTGATGATTTCTTATCAAAAGTAACTGTTCTTCTTCATTTGTTATAGTATTTACTTGTTTGGTACATTTTATTAGTCTGGGTCCGGTTTCTTTGAACTATTGTGAATATACATTACAAAACTCTTTGTAAAATTTGTCCTTGTGGAAATAAATATGACAAGTGGTTTTGCTATCAGTATACTTTAATAAAAATGTAAAAATAAAATGATTTGAATCATTTTCAGGAATTTTCACAGTTACTATTTTTTTATTTTCATAAGTCGAGTACGCAACGTCTAATTTTTTATATAAATTTGGAAATACTAAGATTTGATATGTTTTATTATTAATTATTTCGTCAAGTATTGGAATTCCGTTATTTCCTGAATCGTCGGCATTAGAGTGTTGCGTCATAAGGTCATTGTCATGTTCGTTAATATTTTCTAGTATTTGGTCGGGAGGTTTGACTTGTTTATTTTGATTTTGAGCGCGGTATTTACCAGTGGAAGGTTGTTCTTCGTGATCTTCACTAACAAAGATTCTGCTAAATCTCTGAGGTTGTCTAAGATTTCTAGATCGATATCTCCTGGATTATTGATCATCGATTCGTCTTCTAAAGCGTTTGTCGTTATGCGCGATAGACAGTCCGCGTTGGTATTGACTTTACCTTTTTTATATATAATTTTGTAGTCGTACTCTTCGAGACGCAGGCGCCATCTAACTAATTTTGAGTTAGGCTCCTTGAGACTAAAGAGCCAAGTTAAAGGCTTGTGATCTGTGTAGATCAGAAAAGGGCGGCCATATAAATAAGGGCGGAAATGTTTGCATGCCCAAACTATTGCTAAAAGTTCTTTTTCGATAATAGAGTACCGGGTTTCAGTTTCATTAAGTGTTCTAGAGGCGTATGCCACTGGTCGGTCACGGGGGACGTCACCTTGTGACAAAATAGCTCCGATAGCGAAATTGCTTGCATCAGTAGTTAGCACAAAGGGTTTATTGAAATCTGGGTATACGAGTACAGGGTCATTAGTTAGTATTTATTTACAAGCGTTAAAACAATTAATAATTTCGTCGTTATGTATGATTTGAGCTCCTTTCTTAAGACATTTGGTAAGCGGCTTAGTTATTTTTGCAAAGTCTCGAATAAATCGCCTGTAATAACCAAGAAGACCTAGAAAGCTTTTAATATCTTTCGTAGTTCGAGTTATTGGGAAATTTTTAATCGCAGAAATTTTTTCTGGGTTGGGTTTGACACCATCCGGAGTAATAACGTGACCTAAATATTTAACAGATTTTTGCAAAAATTCCGACTTATTTAATTGTACTTTCAAATTACTTTGCCTAAGTCTTTCAAATACCTTTTTTAAACGTTCTATATGTTCTTGTAATGATGTACTATATATTAATAAATCATCAAGATAAACAACACAAATTTGATTTTGTAAACCTCTTAAAACTGAATTCATTATTCTTTGAAAGGTGGAAGGAGTATATTTCAAACCGAAAGGCATTCTTTTAAATTCGTAATGCCCTTCTTCCGTGATGAAGGCAGTTTTTTCTACATCTTCGTCACATACTTGAATTTGAAGAGAGCCTGAACAAAGATCTATAGTGGAAAAATAATTTGCTTCACCTAATTCATCTAAAATATCTGTAATGAGAGGTATTGGATACTTATCATCTACTGTTTGCTCATTTAGCTTCCGATAATCAATTACCATTCTCCAAGAGCGTTTGCCAGTGGCGGGATTGAAGGCCTTGGGCACAATCCAAATTGTACTCGAAAATGGTGAATTACTATCCTGTATTATACCTTGCTCTAACAATTTATAAATTTGTGACCTAACTTCGTCTTTATGAACTTCAGCAAAGCGATATGACTTTGTATAAACTGGAGATTCGTTTTTTAGTTTGATTTTATGTTTTATCTGATTTGTAAAAGTTAAAGGAGTACCCTCGCAATAAAATATATCCCTATATTCAAAAAATAAGTATTTAATAGCGTTTTTCTCTTCCGCGTTACAATGATCAAGTCTTATATTTTAAAATTATTTTTAAGCAATCTATCATAATGTTCGGATATTATTTCGTCAGTTTCCATTTTTTCTATACTGTAAACGTGGACTAAATCTATTGGTTATATATCAAATGGTTCTGAAATTTCTAGCTTCACAGAATTTTCATTAACATTAGTAATATTAGTTATAGCATAATTATTACGAATTTTGACTAAAGCTTTGGGCATTTCAATACCATTACCAAAATTTTGGTATTCTAAAATACCTATCCCATTGCTTTGGGTAACAGGTACTTTTACAATCTGTTGTATTCTACCTGGTATAACGCTATGATCATTTTTTATTGAATGATATTGTTTATTATGCTTATCGGGCTGGAAAATAATAGGTACAGTAACGTAAGGGGTAGACATCTCCCTTGTGTTAACATTTATAGTTGCTTTTAATTGTTCGAGTAAATCTACTCCCATTATTCCTTCAAAATTCTCGCTTAACTTAAAAAAATAGAATTTATGATATTGTTTTACATTAAAAATACTAAAAACTGGTATATTAGCTACTTCGTCGTGAAAAGAAATACTATGTGCCGTTTGTATATTAAAATTCTCTTTGAAAATAAATTTTTTGTAATACTTATGTGCTAAGTCAGGGTTTATTAAACTTTTTGTACTACCGGTGTCTATCAAGAATCTAGCATTTATTTCAGGAATTATAATATACGGCAAATTTGCTTTTAATGCATTTACTTGTATTATCTCCGACCGTCGGAGGTCGACGCCAGACAAAAATTTACATCATCGTTTTTCCCTATATTCGCACATGTTTCCGTGTACATATTATCTTGTTTATAAGCATTAATATTGTTTTCTTGAAAATTGTTATCATGATAGGGGTATTGAGTTTCTGGGGAATCATCTGGGTGTAAATGTTGATAATTTAATCAAGTTGATCTGGTTCGAATGGATTTTCAAATTGAACTTGGTTAACCTCTTGGTTAAATAATTCATTGGCGGTGAATTTTGGTTGGGGTTTTGATTTTAAGGAGGTATTTGCTGATGAAATGTCCATCGGCTCGGGTTTATATTGATTTTGAAGAGAAAGACGATTAAAGGATTAATTATGATTTCTTTGTTGGATTGCAGAATTATTATAAAATTTTTGGAAATTATGTTGACGTTGTGGTACAAAATGATTATTGGGATTTCTGTCAAAAGAGTTATTAGTAAACGTATTCTGTGGTCTAAATAGAGGCGAAGGATGAGACTGACGTGGTATCGAGTTTTGAAACATTATTGGAGACTGTGAGAAATTTGATTGAAAATTCGGATGTGGTTGCGAAGGAAATGTGCGTTGATTGACATTTGCATTTATGTTTGAGTTTGTATAAGCAAAGTTTGAATTATTTCTCGCAGGAGTGAATCTAGATGATGGTTTAAAATTATTTTGAGTATTTAAATTATTTGATCTCTGGGTCGAGTAAAGAAAATTTTCTTCCTCTATAACCAAACTCATTGCTTTTTCCAAACTGTCTGGATTTCTTAACCTAACACTTATTTGAATTGAAAACGGTAAACCTCTATTAAACGTTTTTAGCGAAAAATCATCGTAACTTTTTAATCTTACTGTTCTCTCGGCTGCAGGTAAATTTAAAGAATTTAATTTGGAAACGATTAAGCTCCGTGCGTTTTGACAACGCATGCCAAATGTATACGGTGCTTCATTTTTCGAAGGTCTTAACGCTATTAAGTCTTGTATCAAACAATTTATGTCTCTCTGATCACTAAAACTGAGGTTAAGCGCGGCTTTTTTTAATTGCCAGGTAGTTAGCTCAATTCGTGAACCTATTAGTAATTGTGCTCCACCTGTCAATTTGCCTAAAATCGCCCTTAATAAAAAATTATTCAAAGCATTATCAGTTTGACTTGCCAAAGTATTAATTAAACTTTCGCAATTACCTAAAAATATAGTAAGAGTATGTGGATTACCATCGTATGGTGGAATCGAATCTAAATATAACTTTAATAATTGGTAATTGGTAATTAGGTTGAGCCATTTCTAATTCTATTGAATTTATTGCTTCGAAAAGACTACTCAAAATAAGATCTTTATAATGTTCTGTCATGAAATATTAAAACTTTGTTAATTTATATTTCTTTTGTGTGTATGGATTATTTCTTATTTATTTCATTTCTCTCGATTATAAATACTATTATGAAAATATATATATATATATATATATATATATATATATATATATATATATATTGAAACGAATAGTGACATATGGTAAGACAAATAATAATAATAGGGGGATACAACTGAATTGGAAGTTCGAGGAAATGAATAAGATATTACAAGAGACCAAGGAAGAAATAGAAGATACCATAAGATAGAATATAGAAACAATAATTTATGCAGATAATCTCGAAATGAGATTAAAACTTGGCAGAAATATAAAGATAATTGATCCAAGAAATTTTAATAGGACAATCAAAAATGGAATAATAGGAAGTGAGAGTATTATGGGAAATGAAATAATAAAAAGAAGAAACAATAATATGAAGAAATTGGAAAAGCAAATTTTGATGAATCTATTGGGAGAAATTGATGAGATAGGGGATAACAAAATAAAAAAAGAGACAGTGGAAAACTTAAAGAAACTCAGGATACAAGAGAATCAAACAATAAGAGAAGAGGATAAGACAAAATTTAGGAAAAGAGAATAAAGCTGTATTATAGGACTGGAATCTAGAAAACGAATAAGGAATTGTAAAAGGTCAAGAAGGGATATAAAAACAACATGTAAATAAAAAGTTTATAATCAACAAATAATAATTAAAAAAAACATATGTAAATATAATTTTGTACATAGATATAAATTAGGATATGTAAAAATATAATGATGAAATACAGAAATAATTACATTAACAGATATAATACCAATGGAGATTATAACAATAACAACAATTTAGGAAATAACAATAACTATAATAAGAACGATAGCAACCAAAACAACTATAACAGAAACTTTGAATATAATAACAACAAAAATAACAATTACAGAGAACAGTATTCATAGGAGAGAAGAGAGAGTGATAACATATGAACATCCAATGGAGAATATATTAAATTTGGGGGAAGATTTGGAATTAAAAGGAATAATGGGATTAATAAAAATTAAAGGAAAATTAAATGGGAAACAAGTCAAAATATTAATAGATACAGGTTCGGAAGCGCCCATAATAAAAACAAAATTAATTGAAGAATATATTGAAAGTTATGAAAATAAGCTAATCAAAATACCGAAAACTACATTAATAGGAGCAAATGGAAAGAAATTGTGTGAAGTTAGCAGATCTATAATACAAAGTATTGAATTAAAGGATGGAAAAGAAGTTGAGATGCAATTATTGCTAGTGGATAATTTAGAAACAGACATAGTTATAGGAATAGATGAATTAACGAAATATAAGACAAGAATTGATTTTAAGAAGATGGAGAGAGAATTAAATGGTAATAGAATTGAATTTGAGGAAAAGAATATGGAAGTATTGGAAATTGAAGAGGATAATAAGATGTTATGGAATATGGAAAGGAGTGGAAATATGGAAGTATTGGCAATTGAAGAGTATAATAAGGAGTTATGGAGTATAAAAAGGAGTGGAAATATGGAAGTATTGGAATTAGAAGAGGATAATAAGAAGTTATGGAATATAGAAAGGAGTGGAATTATGGAAGAATTGGAATTAGTGTGTGGAAATAAGGAATATGAAGAGAAAGTGAAGAATTTGATAATGAAGTATGAAGGATTGAATAAAAAAGAGATGAGAATGGCAAATAATTATGTACATAAGATAGAAGTTAGGGGAATAGAAAATTTCCGAATAAGAACATATCCCATACCTTATGAATATAGGAAAGAAGTTGATTCAGTGATACAAAATATGTTGAAGACAGTATTATAGAAAGATGTAACACAAGAAATATAAATCAATAAATTGTACCGAAATAAGAGACTCCGAGAAATGTATAAGTAATAAGACGCATAACGAACACTAAAGAATTTGCAAAAATGGATTTATAACACGATTTTTTTTAAACTAATTCCTTTGGATGAAACTTATAAATGAACCTTGAAACTAAAAATAAACTAAGAATTTATAGTATTATAAATAAATAAGAACTAATTGAAGAGGAAACTGCAACATAGGATTCCAGAATCATCTTTGTAACAGCGACCTGAAATAAAAATAAATGTATTATCAGTAAAATTATGAGACAAAAATAAACAGATATGTGCAAAATTGAAACCACTTTTCGAGGGACCATATGTGATAGAAAATGAGAATGGAGTAAATAGCTATGTTCTAAGATATATGGAAAGTGAAGAAATAAGAGGTGTTTTCAACATAAAAGATACAATAATTAATGGAGAAGTTTAAAAAGGAAATATTTGAAGTAAAATTTGCGTTCATAAAATTTTTCCTAATATAAAAATTTGATAACCGCAAAATTTAGGGGATGTTAACATAGAAAGAAACACTCTGTATACTATAATATGGAATGAAATACTACACACTATAAGCAAATACAAAATTTTAGAATTTAATTTTTTTAAATCATCCGATATGAAGACAATCTGTATCATTCGTTATTCAATAGAGAAAGAAAACAAGAGTCAAAATGTAGAATTATGAAGGAAATTTAAAATACACTTTGTAAATACATATGTGAAATATATACATGATAAAATACATGATTTTAGCCTTTGTGAGAGAGAGAATTTTGAACGTTGCATCATATAAATTTTATAACAATCTATTTCTCACATAGTAAAAGTAAAAACATTATGATTTGTTTTCAAGAAGTAATAATTAGATATTAAAATGAGTTTTCTGATAACATTGTGTAATTATTTAAATATATGTCAAGGTAGAAAGTCAAAAAATAACATTAAGTTTATAAAGTATAAAATTTGTGAAATGAATTGTCATTCCGTATAGATCTAATTGAAATAAAAAGAGCTGTCATTTCTAAATATTTTGAAACATAATTTGAAGGAAGTAATATATAAGATTTAATCATTTAAAGACTTTAAATTTAAACAGAATGTCCTAGAAGGATAGAGGAGCAATTTATAACTTGAAATGAAATTTATCAACAAGAATTTTTATAGCCAATTTTGATTGGTGAAGTCAATTTGAAAGATTTTTATCAGCGACAAGCGTATTAATAACTAGAAAAAAATTGAATAGAAAAATTTGTTGATAATATACACTATTCACTAGGTAGACTTCTTTTTGGTAAAGGTGAATGGGTGAAAGGAAAAATTTTTAGAAAAATAATTCAAACTTCTCGAAAAGCAGCATATTGGAGTGGTAACTATAGAAGAAATGCATTATTCTCAAATGTAACGCAACAGATTTATAAATCAAGTAAATAAACCTAGATTTGACAAATAATTGATAGAAATTATAGAGTACTGACCGTAAGATTTCATTTTATATAACCAAGTAAAATATTGTATTGTGGGAATGGTGTCTCCACGATACATTTCAAAAAGGACTGGACTATGGAACTCCATTTAAAATGTATTGATGTGGATGAAATGCAAGATCAACTTTAGCTATTATCCAAGCACGGCAGGATGTTTGGCTTTCCAGGAGGTAATCTAAAAACAATGATTGATGTGTATTAGTATGGAATAGTGAACAGGTATTTAAAACTATTTCATTTATATAAAAAAAGGTTAAATAAACTTACTTGTGTTGTGCAAAGATTTGAACTTTGATATTTCATATACTCTAACCATCTTTATTTTCGCCATCTTTATTTCATAGACAATTTGTAACAAGATTCGTTTTTAAACGTATATATAATATTGCGTATTTCGTAATCACATATAATAATAATATTTCATTTGAGTGTATGTTTTGTTGAATGAATGATCATCAGAGATAGTTTGTTTTCATGAGTTTTTTGTAAAAGAATGATGTATTTGTTTTCAAAATATTAAATAACTTTTTTCCATTTAAAAGACTTATATTGTTGAGAAGCTTCATTTCTTGATGATTGCTCCATTATATTCAGCAGTTGGCAGTTTTGACCAGACATTTTTGAATCGGTGGAGGGGTTTGAAATCGAGCATACAGGACCGTCTCTAGGATTTTATTAAGAAATAAAAGCAAGTATTTTCTGTGATCAAAATTTTTTATTTATTTAAATGCAAGGATTTTATTTTATTTTGGCGCTCATAATTGAAATTAAAATCGTTTGGTTTTAACATATGAACCTTACTTTGAGATCATAGAGTTTCTCATGCAAGGTATAATTATTTCATGACCTATTTTAAAAATTTATAATATACCGGGCAAACAAAAAAATTAATAATTCATACTTAAACATTATTATATATTAAGCCAGTCCTCTAGTATAGATAAATATTCATATATTAGATTGAATTGAAAAGGAATTTTTTTTGTATATACGTATGGTGTATCATTAGACACTACCTAATTAAGAACAAAATTTAACATAAAACGAATGAATGACTTAAGCAAATGTATTATAATATATTGAGTACATCAATTTAAGAAATGGATTAAGGATAAGGAATAGAATGGTAATGATAATATAGAAATTAATTCTTAAGAAAATGTTACCTTCACAAATAAATCCTAAGGTCAAGTCAATGTCAACAATTTTCATTAAAATCAATCTGAACGCTGCTATGTCCACACTTGAATCAGGAAAAGGATGTTAATTTGTTCAAAACCTAAAATAATAAGAATTAATAATCAAATCACTAATTTATCAACGATATGCAAATACAATAAAAAGTTGCAATTTGAAAAAAGTAATTTATAAAAATAAAACTATGAAATATGACATTCGGAATAAGAGCCATATTGTATGTCATAGAAATCTAGTTATCAAATCAAAATCAATGAAGGAAGTGATTGAATCTAGTTATAATATTGCCAACCTAAATTCAATGAGTTGGAAGTTAATATAAAACAGAGAATGTAAATTTGAAATTAAGTTAGAGTTTATATAAAGCGAAATTAGTGCTAATTAAAGAATTAGAAAATAAACAGTTCCATATATATAAATCATAAATTTAGATTGTAGAAATTGTATATTAATTGTAAACAAATTTACTAAAAAAAAGGAATTACAAGGATTGAAACCATTGTAATACATGTGAAAGACTATTTATATATTCTATAAGATATTGTTAAACCATTTATACAAGTGATTTCACTCTCCAAGACTATTTTAATTGAAGAATTCAGTATTTCTATAAAAAAACATTATCATTGACAATTGTTAAATAAAATAACAGATTAGGAGGCTGTGTTTTAGAGATTGTAAAAATGTTGTTGATTTTTAAAAAAAAAGAGAGTCGAGAGTTAGTTGGGGAATGAGGAACTGGGATGTAATTTTCTGAGAAGGTTTTTGTGAAAACTTTAAAGTAAAAGTTATAATTTTAAATCTAAATCAATAAAAAATTCATGATATTAATGTCGATTAACCCCTGTAAAAAAGTGAAACGTGCCGAACGAGTATTTCTTGGGTAAGGAATACCTAAGAAAAGAGACGAGATGTTGCAGGTCCACCACGCCGAGAATGGAATATAAGGTCTGTGTTATTTGAGTTTTTAATTTGGAATTCCAAACAAACAAAGAAAAGTGAACTTTTGAAATTAATTTGAACATTTAAAATTGAATAATCTAAAATTGGCCAAAGAAACTTTAAAATAATCAATACCAAATTTTATCCATGGATAATTAAAGAACTCTAATTTTCTGCAACAATAATTTTAGATATTAAATATGTACTTACTTGTAAAAAGTTTTTCGTTTGTAAAATAATCAAAGTTCACACTACTCATAAATGCTTTTCCAATCTTAATTTCCGCTTTGCATGCTAACCTATTCTTATAACTATCAAACACACACTTAATTCACAACTTGAATTATATATGTAACTGTTTAATATAAGTTTTCAACCATATGATTCTAAATGCACTAAATTGATGCACATTGAACTGTGAAACGTTTGCATCCTCCATGTTAACTGCATACTATAATTTTGTGACGACGAGAAACGTTGTACCGGAAGAGTTGCTCCGTTGCGCCGAAGCAGCTACTATGAGCGTTCAGTGCGCATGACGATCAAAGAATACAGAGGAGGTTCAGGAATATTTGTGTGTGTAAAATTTTGAAGATTTCATCAACAATTTATTAAAATATTTTTATTTAAGTGTTGGTATTTTTTTTTATTCCAGTCAATGTCCATAACACTTTCCACGAACATGGTTTAAATCATTCATTCGATTATCCTATCACGAAATCATAATAAGTAAATGTTCATATATGTAAAAATTTTTTCTAATAGGTGTCCAGGACTCAAAGAGAGAAGTCTCATGCTTCCGACTACAGTATAAAATTTAAACAATTAAAAATTTTCATATAATTACATAGGGCTAGCCGAAGGTAAAAACGGGTAAATAAAGTTAAATCATATAAGTATAAATATTAAAAATATAAAACATATCCACTATAATATATATATATATATATATATATATATATATATATATATATATATATATATATATATATATATATTGTGACCCATTTTTAATGGAAACACCCCCCTAAAATTTGAAGTTGTAAACCGATTTTAATAATTTTTTTTTGAAATGTCAAGTACTAAAAGGTCTACCTTGGGACAAAATTTGAAATGTTTATTCCAATTTTCAGGGCATACTACGATATTTTTTATTAGTCGAAAATCGGGATTTTTTATTAGCAATTTTTTTATTGAAAAAATCACTACGCCACTGGATTCGGAGTGCCTCTAAACAGGTGTAACCAAAATTTCATGAAAAGATATCTATCAATAACAAAGTTATGGCAACTCAAAAATTCGAAAACTCTCACAGCTAACAGTCACAAAAACACCCTATAAATATAGCCATCAGAATATTTTTTTTATGATTTCAACAATAAAGTGCCACCAGATGAAAAAAAACAAATAGCGTAAATATTTTTAATGAAAATAACGGAATTACATTCATTCAAATTTTCACGCAAATTAACTAAAACTAAGACCTAATAGAATTTTCAATTTAAATCTTAGTTGCCATGGAAATGATATTACAGTTTGACACTTGAGAAAGATTTAAGTGTACTATTGTCAACAATATTCACATTACAGTTCTTCGGATTATTTTTTGTCATGGCTGCAAGATTGAGCGTAAGAGAGAAAATTGAAATTGTACGCTTTTCGGGAGATGACGTTAGAAGTGCTAGAGAGGTTTGTAGAGTATTTAATGAAAGACATCCAGATCGTCCTCGTATTAGCTGCGGTACGGTAAATAAGATAAATAAAATATTCAATGAAACTGGTGCAGTATCAAAAATGATGTTAAAGAGTAATCCTGTACAAAGACGAAACAGGAATGACAGGAATGATCAAATCATTTTAGATTATTTCGGAAATAATCCTAATGCCAGTATAAGGAATGCCACTTTAGATTTGAATATTCCACGAGAAACTATTCGGAGATGTCTCAAGGCGAAGAATATTAAACCTTTCAAGCCAACATTTTTACACACACTGCAAGAAGGCGACGAAGCAAGACGTATGGAATATTGTTTATGGGCCCAAGGGGAATATTTAAACAATAGAAATTTCCTACAAAATATTTTATATACCGACGAAGCCAGTTTCACTACAAATGGAGTAGTGTCATCACATAATTGTCGCTATTGGGCAGCGGATAATCCTAACTGGGTAATAAATTGTAAAAGCCAGTATTCCCAAAAAATCAACGTCTGGTGTGGGATATTGAACGAACGAATTATTGGTCCTTTCTTTTTTGAGGAAAACATCAATGCGCAGAGGCTGCTAGAATTTTTAAACACAGAGTTTTGGGATGCTATTCACGAGCTGCCAATCAATGAACGATTAAATTTAATTGTTCAGTTAGATGGGTGTTCAGTTCATTATGCCAGAGCTGTGAGGCAATGGCTTAACGAGCATTTTCCAAACCGATGGATAGGCCGTGGTAGGTCGTTTCTAGATTGGCCCCCCAGATCTCCAGACCTCACAGTTTTGGACTTTTTTCTCTGGGGACTTATCACACAAAAAGTTTACAAACACCGCTCAAGAGATAGAAATGAACTTTGTGCAAGAATTCGACAGGTATGTGCAGATATTACCCCTCAAGAACTAAGGAACGTGATCAGAAACATTCGTAAGCGCTACGACAAGTGTATCGAAATAGATGGTGGGTTAGTAGAGGCTACTAGAATATGAGTTAGAATTAATTGTTGCACTGACTCGAAACATTTCAATGATTAGTTATCATAGTTACGTTTATAAAATTTTTTTGCTTCATAATTAGTTGAATTGTGTGAATGTAATCCCGTTATTTTCATTAAAAATGTTTTTTCATCTGGTGGCACTTTATTGTTGAAATCATAAAAAAGTATTCTCATGGCTATATCTGTAGATATAGGGTGTTTTTGTGACTATTAGCTGTGAGAGTTTTCGAATTTTTGAGTTGCCATAACTTTGTTATTGATAGATATCTTTTCATGAAATTTTGGTTACACCTGTTTAGAGGCACTCCGAATCCAGTGGCGTAGTGATTTTTTCAATAAAAAAATTGCTAATAAAAAATCCCGATTTTCGACTAATAAAAAATATCGTAGTATGCCCTGAAAATTGGAATAAACATTTCAAATTTTGTCCCAAGGTAGACCTTTTAGTACTTGACATTTCAAAAAAAAAATTATTAAAATCGGTTCACAACTTCAAATTTTAGGGGGGTGTTTCCATTAAAAATGGGTCACACTGTATATATATTATACTGGATAACCTATCTTATCCAGTATAATATATATATATATATATATATATATATATAAATATATATATATATATAAGGAATAAATGTTTGAAAAGGATTAGCACTTACGCAAAAATGACGATTTTCATAATTTTCTTACTCCTTACATCTACTGCCTATAGGATCGGACGATTTTTGTTCTTCACCCAGGACTTTGATTAACTGCCTTTTTCGTTTTTCTTTTTTTTGGAACACTTTCACAGTTCTTGTAGTAACTAATACTTTTGACCCGATATACCTTCGAATCTAGGCTTTTGTACTACAGGAAAAAGTTCGGTCTTTCCGGTTAATCGTAGAAACGAACAAACTACTCGCGAAACTCGTGACTGCGCCAGTGAAGTTTGTTTTTCCGAAAAGAATGTTTTTAAGAAGCGAAAATTATTATAATGACTACTTTATTCAACAACTAATCTGACATAAAGAGTCAAAGAGTACATTAACATTTGTATTTATAACTTCGTTGTCGGTGCAGCGTCAGCGGGTTCCGTGGTGCTGTGTCATCGTATTCAGGGCCCCAACTTGCAACAAGGAAATAGCGAACAAGAATAATATGAACAAGGAACAAGGAACAAAAAAAGGAAAACTTATACAATAACGGAAAACATTTAAATTAACCCAAAAATTATTATTGGTCTGTTCTTGTGTGTTTTGAATAAATTTTCATATGATTTCTTTAATCTATCTTTAACAGAAACAATCATACCTTGTGGTATACAATATTTGATAAATCAGATTTGTAATGACTAATATTCAATTCTAGTTTGTGGATATGCCAAAACGTTATTTTTTTATAGGTGCCTCATTTTACCTATTCAAAGCACGACTCGGCGTGTTTAAATCACAAACGTGCGTTTTTTAAAGTTACCATGGCAACAACAACAACTCGAGAATCGTAAGTCTAAATGTCACCTTTTTGGTTATTGATCTGACAGGAGTACTTCGTAACGTCAAATAATAGTATATTATACACCAAGGAACTGAAGTGACCAATTTAATCACGCGGGTGGTGTTTCAATCATGAGGACGGAGCGCAGCGGAGCCCGAGGGAAGCAACCCACCTAAGGGATTAATGTAACTTTAGTCGAGAGGTGTATACGCTATTTTTTGCAATTCCGGCAATTCTACATACATTTTTAATAAAAATAAAATGAATGCTACTTAGGATGTACTTTTACGAAACTTTGCTTGGCATCGAGGATGGACTTCTAAGATGCTTGGCTAGGCATCGAGGATTTTTATGAGATGAAACTTGGCTAGGCATCAAGGACGAACTTCCATTTTTTTGTAGTAATAATATAATATAATAATAATATTTTATGATTTCAAAGGGCACCAGTAAAAAAAAGCATAAAGTTTGGAATTACCTGAAGATTATGAACTGATTAGTTTGGATGTAATGATGTAATAAGTTTGTTTACAAATATCCCAACACAAAGTGTTTTAGAAATTATTTCATAAAGACGAGATGAAATTAAGGAATTCACTAATCTTTCATTAGAATTTTTTTTAAATATTATCAAGGTTATATTTGATAACAGTTAATTTGGTTCTGATAATATTTTTCATAAACAGAAGGAAGCGTCAGCAATGGGAAACCAAGTAAGCCCCATATTAGCAGCCCTATTAATGGAAAATTAGATTTCTACGGTAGTTTCAAGGTTAGATTATGAAATACCATTGGTTAAAGTAAATATACTATTTTAGCTGTTCCGAAATCAAAAATTAATTCTATACTACCCACTAAACAAGAAACATAACAAGTCTTTTTTGTGATGTTCCTTTTAGAGACTTTTCGTGATGTTTATTTAAAACGTTAATAAGATATCCTAGATGTCTTAATTTTATTACCAACTCTATTAACATCCATGTCATGTAAATAAAATAACATATTTTTGATGTACACAGTAATACTTGAATTCGCAGTTACATACACATCCTATGAACTTCTTTTTAGCAACTTCCTTAAGGAAACTTTCATACGATGTTAATTTGTATACTTCTCACAAATGTCACATACAGAACGTTACTGTAATATATTACAAATTAACATGTTTCTAAGATGATCACATGTTGCAGTTACTTTTACATCTTTCGAAATAATTTTTAGAAACATCCTACTATTACGTCTGTACGATGTTAGTTCATGAAACTATCAGTAATATCTCATATTAAACATCACAGTAACATAAAAAAAAAGAAGAAAACAGAAGAGGAACCTTCGAACGAAACAAACAGTAGTTATCTGTGACAAGCATGAAATGGCGGATGGTTTTCAGTTATGTGTTATATTTTATTTGCAGGAAGCACATATTTTACAATTAGAGCTTGAATAAAGTGGTCTTCGTTTTCGTTAGTTCATACTTAGCTACAGTTCCTATACTTGGTTATAATTCTTGTTATAGTTGTTATCGGTAAGTACTTATTCCAAAATAATAATTATTAAAACTTATTACTCATTCAATACTTTAATCGGTGGAATACACTAACATTATATAATAGAGTTTACAAAATAAGGGTTTTTTCAACTTTTAAAATATTTTAGTTAGTAAGTAAATTTTGAAAACGATTCACAATATTTCAAATCCTAGATATGCATTATAACCTTCAAAAAACTTAATATTGCAATATGGTAGATATTATTATTAATAATAAAACATGCTCATATGTTGGCAGATATTTGAATTTAGAAGAAAATATTTTCAATGTTCAAGATGTTTTAGAAGCTACTTACACAAATAAAATAAAAAAGAAATAGTTGGTAATTATATAATGAAAGGGAGTAACTATTTCAGATAGTCTGATACAGACATTGTATTAAACAGTACAAAAAATATTGAATCAAGTATCTCTAGTTCTACTTTTTTATTAGTAGTCATAGTCACCAATATAGTTTTGCAAGATTAGAAAATTTTAACATTATTACTAAAAATTCTTGTGAACAATTAGAGACTGTTTAAGACCATAAAAACAGAAAGTTCAGTTAAAAAGCTCATTTCCATTTGAAAATACACTGAATAAAATAAAAGCTGTAGTTGTCCCTTACAATGGTACCTATATTAATCTAGTTGAAGAATATGTAACTTATGATACTGAATGCTCCAGTCAACAAACAGAATTCAATTATTTATTGTAGAAACACGGCTATTGGATAGTCAATTTGATACAATTAATTATAAATACATTTAACTTGATAATGTGTTCATATCTCTGCTTCATAAGTAGTTTTTTTTTGTATACAGTGTATTAATAATGCTTAGATTTCATTAAGATACAATTACACGATGTTAATATACAATTTGTTCCAGGATGAAAATAACAAAATGAGAATAGTATTATATTTTATACAGAAAAGAAGTATGAATTTTCATAGCACACCTGAATTTACCTGCCAAATGGAGTGAGGCATGTAATAGAAGGTAAATCATGAAAAGTCACTTCTCGAAATAAAATATGTTATTATTCCTTTGAAGAACCCCGCATGTATTTTACAGAAAATGGGTCCCAATCAATTGGCTGAAAATCAAGTTTGATGTAGTTTATGATGATGGTTCAAAGGTCGCCATGGGCACAATTTGGTCTAAAGTAATTGTTTTATTAGCTGCTGTTCAGAACACCTTTAAATGTTTCACAGATAAGGATTTCGAAGTGTACGTTATGGAATGGTAGAGGCACTCGAAAAAGCCACTCTTACGTAAGAAAAAGTAACCGTAAGTGAACGATAGAATTTTATTTAATCAGATTGGATTTCTGTTGATGTAACGTGATGTTTCATTTAATCTTTATGGTGTAAAATTTTTATTAGTTCCAATATAATTGAAAAACTATTCAAATAAATTTTTTGTAAACTAGCTGTAATGTATGTGTATCCTTTAAACTTTATTAATTCAGTTTCAAAGTATGTTACATTATGGTAACTACAGATTAATATACCCTTTTTTATTTCTTGCTTGCACTGAATGCGTTCAATAGTTAATACTTTCCACACTTGTTATGTAATATGCTTACACAATTTTATTTTTTTAGGTTGGATTCCCGGACAAGATTTTTTTTTCTAATTTTGTACCTGTTTTTTTCAAATTTACTGTACTGTTCATTAATAGTAAATAAATGTTTTAAATCCTTTATTGCTTTTTTTGCTATTTTATTTTGAATGTACAGGATGAACAACTAAGAATGACTGTAGGCCACATCTCATGGTACAACTTTCAAAAAAATTACCTTTAGGTGAGTGATCCTGAAAAATTGCTGGAAAATATTTTGCAGCCTCTAAAATATCTGCTAGGGGTGGATTGAACACTCGAAAACATAATACTCCAAAAAAACATACTAAAGGTGTCCTAAAAATACAATTTTTGAAATCTTGATAAGATTATGAAAAAAATTATTTTAGGAGATTTTTCGCCATTATTCTTCAAATAATGGGTAGGGGAAGGTTCAAACTTATGAACAAATGTATAACTTTTTCGTTTTTTAACCGATATTAATGATTTTAGCTGCATTTACAAGAGTTTTTCTGTTCTATAAGATAGATAACAAAATTAGATAATTTTGTATCCACTCGGAAATTTCAAAAGTAAATTGAAGCATTTTTTTTAATTTTTATATCTGATATTGTAAATCTTATATCTTGGAATAGATTCCTATTTTTCAACCCCTTTTCATCAGAATTCAAAAAATGCCTCTTTACATTTGAAATTTTCGAGAAAAATGAGAAGTTTGTAGACTTTTTCACATAGTGTTTAGAAAATTGTTCAATTTCGTTATTTTTGTTAGGCATAACTTATTAAACAGGAAAACTCTTTTAAATGACGCCAAAAACATGGATATCGATTAAAAAACAAAAAAGTGTTGACATTTGTTTTTTGGGTTGAACCTTCCGTCCCCCCTTACTTGAAGAATAAGGACAAAAAGTCCCTAACTACTTTTTTTCATAATCTCAACAATATATCAAAAATTGTATTTCTAGGATACCTTTAAAATGTTTTTTTTGGAGATAATCACAGTATTATGTTTTTAAGTGTTCATTCCACCCCATAGCAGATATTTTAGGAACTCAAAAATATGTTCCAGCGATTTTTCAGGGTGATTTTCCTGAAGGTATTTTTTTAGTTGTACCATGACTATTTTTTGAAATATGGCCGATAGCCGGCGTTCTTAGTTGTTCACCCTGTATTTGCTGATTAGGCACAGAAACATCTATAGGATATCATCTAGAATGTTTGAGGTATATTATTTAGAGGTTTATGTAATGTCCATGGAACATCTACGAGAATACACTGTATTGTTTTTAGAAATGTCGCATTTAGATCATTGATAAGATGTTATTTTTTAGACATTGCATTAACATTGACAAGATGTTAAAATGCATTTCAGAATGTAACAGAAATGTTGTTTTTAGTTCGTTATAGAGACTTCCTTTTGAAGAAGTTCTAGTAACATCACAGTAATGTAAAAAGGCAGCGCTTTAACATCACTGAGAAGTTAAGTTGAAACATTACAAATGTTAACAGCTACAAGCTGGGCATAAGCGGTTGTATAGATGTGCATGTGATGAAAACAAGAGGAAAAAAAGTAAGAACATTATCACAATGTGATGTTGAATTAACATAACTGTAATATTTATATGCATAGTGGGTAATAGCTTTCAATTCCTATCATTCTCCATTATCCTATCGTTTAGCTATACCAATTGCGCCCCCTAGCGGCCATCTTTCGAACTTCAAAATAATTTCCAGCGATATCCTTTGGCCGATTTTTCTATTAAATTATTTTTAAAGAAATTGTACGTTTATCGGTTCCTGAGATATGGTCGGCGTCCATTCGAAGTGGGCCATCCAGTACATGCCCTGTATATGTAATTGATTCAGCTACTACACTTTCAATTGGTGAAATAAAATATGGAAATTTTCACTTAGAACTTTTGTGTGCTCCTCCAGTTAAATTTATAAAAATATTAAAATAAAAGCTACGGTAAAATTACAGTAGCAATGAAAATCGTATAAAATAAGAATAAAAAAATAAACAAGAAAAACGTAAAGATACAATTATGACTTCAAGGAAACCACCTAAAGGAATAACAGTTCAATAAATTCAAATGCAAATACGAATGTTCTGCCTTCAACAAGTAGCGGGTATGTCACCGATACCCATTATAGCTCCCTTGAGTATAAGTACCGAGAAACCCAAAACTTCACAAAACCATAGCGAGAATAACCGAAACTGTGTCCCAACATTTCCCAATGTTAAAACATTCGGATTTATTCGTCAATACCAATAAGTAACGCGCGTCAGGTGAGCAACCGTTATCTATTCTAAAAAGAATCGTAGGGCCGAAGGAGTTCTTCGAACAAAGACATTTTTTCATGTTTGGCTGTTGTAAGATTGAAATATGAGTTTTGTTAACAAAAAAAAAACTAATAAAACAAAGATGTAGAAAAATAGTTTTTTTTGTATCTAGTGCGTGACATGCTACTTTGGTGATCGAGATATGAATTTTTTAACGAGGTTAAGCCGAGTTAAAAAATTATTCGAGACCACCAAAGTAGAATGCGAGCAAGATGCAAACAATATTTGTTCTACAAACGTCAAACTCTATCTCTTAAAAATATTATAAATAAGTAAAATGTCTAATTTATTATGGAAAATAGTGTTGAGCTGGCTTAAAATGTCTTTCCTAATCAAATTTTCACTGTTACTATGGAAAAAAAGTGGCTGTTATTGACAACAATAATAATTATTTTAAAGTTAGGTTTGTGCTCGCGTCTTCAATTTCTACGTGCCAGATATTATTCAAAATAATGGAAATTGCTAGTGACGATGAACTAAGTAGTACCCCACCTTATTTTTGCAGATGCGGCCAATATGGTAACATCAAATCTTTTACCGGAAAAATCGAAGCGCCAATATGAAAATGCATATCGGCAATTTAAGGAGTGGTGTGAAACAAATAAACCAAGAAAAGCATCCGAAAATGTGCTGTTAGCATATTTTGCAGAAAGATCCAAGAAGGTGAAGCCTTCCACATTATGGGAAGTATATTCTATGCTAAAATCAACACTTGTTCTAAGGAAAACATAGATATTAAAAAATGTAGCAAGCTTTACAGAGTTCAATAGTAACCAGATCCAAATATCAAATAAAATTTTAGATTCTGGAATTTCGGGATCACATGGTATCACCCCTACCTCAAAAATTAGTACCGGTTGTACGATTAATGTTGATATTGTAAATAATAACTAAAGTTATTGTAAAATTCTATCATTATTTAAAAAGTATTGAATTGTTATTCATAGATAATAATTTTAAGTTTTGCTTCATTTTTTCAAAGATTGAAATACAAATGTCTTATTAATTTACATGAAGTGTGCGAAATACTTCGCACCCTAGTTCGCGAAGTACTCCGCGCACTAGGTGTGTGTTGCTAGATTCCTCATTTGAATAATTGCAAAAAATTCCCCGAGAATTGAATAAAGTAAGCTTGTTGGGCTGAAAATTAATCGAATTGTCTTAAGTTATTTGAAGAATAAGAAAAGTTTTCTTCTTCAATTAAATATGTAATCGCTTGTAAACTACCTGGTGAATTTCTCAATAGTGTTCTCAAAGTCATTTCATCATATTGTCTCCAGCATATTTCTTTTGTTTGTGCACATTTCTGCATCTAGGAAATTATCAACTCTGCTGATCAAATGGCTTCTCAACACTTGTAATCTATGAGCAAAATCTATTAGTTGGTCATTTCTAGATATGTGGGCCATTAATAAATCTTGTACCAAGCATTCTAACGACTTTCTATCTCCAAAACACTGTAAAGCCGTTTTTATAGCAACCCATGTATCTAATTCAGATCTCAAACCGACCAATAAATTTGCTTTATCAACTAGTTTAGTTATTGCTCTTATAATATAATTTTGAACTATAACATCTTGTGTGACTGCGTAATTATTTACTACGAAGTCGCAACTATTAATAAATTTCGTTAAAGTACTTTCGTTCCCATCATAATATGGAATCGGATCAATTTGCATTTCTAGCATTGGAATATTCAATTCTGTATTATTGTTTGCCATTTCTCTGGGACTATCTAGCCTATTAAAATCTGTAACTAAATTTTCTATATCTACGACAGTATTCATAAAACTAAAATACTTCGATTATTATTTTCAATTCACTTAAAATGTTTCTGTAATTAAATTTTCTATATCTACGATAGTAATCATAAAACTAAAATAATACGCTTATTATTTTCAATTCACTTAAACTGTTTATTTATACAGGGTGGCGCATTAGAAACAGTCCACTCCAAATATTGTTGGCGGGGGAGGTTTTTGCGGCAAACCCCGAGACACGTCGATTTTGTTTTCGAGGGGGACAACTTTTGATAGCCAACTTATGGTTGTACGGTCATCCCCCTAAAAGGGGTGACTACCTCTTCGAGAATCTTTAATGGCATGAGGAGTCGAGTGGCACATAATTTGAAAGGTATTTCGATTCTCTTTAAAGACATGCTAACATTTTTGTGTTAAGTGTTAAAATCAATGACAAAAACCAGATTGAAATCACCGCTAAAGAAATCGGATAACTGTGGCATGTGGTTAAATAACTCCTGTTATGCTACAAAATGTTCGGAACAGTGTTGAACAAAGGTTGTATTATTGTTTGGAAGTAAACAGATCACAATTTGCACACTTACTTTGATTAAAAATTTTCTGACAACTTTTTTTTTATTTCTTTCACTTACATTTCCAGCTGGTTTTTGTCAATAATTGTAACACTAAACACAAAAATGTTAGCATACCTTTAAAGAGAATCGAAATACCATTCAAATTATGTGCCACTCGACCCACCATGTCATTAAAGATTCTCGGAGGGGTAGTCACCCCTTTTAGGGGGATGACGGTACAACCATAAGTTAACTATCAAAAGTTGTCCCCCTTGAAAACAAAATCGACGTATCTCGGGGTTTGCCGCAAAAACCTCCCCCGCCAACAATATCTAAGGTGGACTGTTTCTAATGCGCCACCCTTTATAATTCCCACTATGCAAATAAATATTACAGTTATGTTAATTCAATATAACATTGTGATAATGTTCTTCCTTTTTTCCTCTTGTTTTCATCACATGCACATCTATACAACCGCTTATGCCCAGCTTGTGGCTGTTAACTTTTGTGATGTTTCAACTCAACTTCTCAGCGATGTTGAAGCGCTGCCTTTTTACATTACTGTGATGTTACTAGAACTTCCTCAGAGGAAGTCTTTATAACGAACTAAAAACAACATTTCTGTTACATTCTTAAATGCCTTTTAACTTCTTGTCAATGTTAATGCAATGTCTAAAAAATAACATCTTATCAATGATCTAAACGCGATATATCAGTTGTCTTAGATGTTCTATGGACATTACTTAAACCTCTAAATAACATACCTAAAACATTCTAGATGACATCCTATAGATGTTTCTGTGCCTAATCAGCAAATACAGGGTGAACAACTAAGAACGCCGGCGGTCGGCCATATTTCAAAAAATAATCATGGTACAGCTTTAAAAAAATACCTTCAGGAAAATGACCCTGAAAAATCGCTGGAAAATATTTTTGAGTTCCTAAAATATCTGCTATGGGGTGGAATTAACACTTAAAAACATAATACTGTGATTATCTCCAAAAAAACATACTGAAGGTATCCTAGAAATACAATTTTTGATATATTGATGAGATTATGAAAAAATGCAGTTAGGGACTTTTTGTCCTTATTCTTCAAATAAGGGGTGGGGGAAGGTTTAACCTTAAAACCAAATGTAACACTCTTCTGTCTTTTAATCGATATCAGTGTTTTTGGCGTCATTTTAAAGAGTTTTTCCTCTTTAATAAGATATGCTTAACAAAAATAACAAAATTGAGCAATTTTGTCAACGCTATGTGAAAAAGTCGACAATTTTCCCATTTTCTCGGAAATTTCAAATGTATTGAGACATTTTTTAAAGTCTGATGAAAAGGGATTTACGTTATCAGATATAAAAAAATGCTTCAATTTTTATTTGAAATTTCCGAGTGAATACAAAATTCTCTAATTTTGTTATCCATCTTATTAAACATATTAAACAGAAAAACTCTTTTAAATGCAGCTAAAATCATCAATATCGATTGAAAAACGAAAAAGTTACACATTTGTTCGTAAGTTTGAACCTTCCCCACCCATTATTTGATGAATAATGGCAAAAAATCTCCTTAATTAGATGTTTTCATTATCAGTGTTTTAAATTAATTCCACAATATTATATTGTGGAATTAACTAGAAACCGTGAGTTTCATTTAAAACACTAATATCAGCAGATTCCACGAAATAAGGGTCGAGACAGTTACTTTCTCATAATCTCTTCAAGATTTCAAACATTGTATTTTTGGGACACCTTTAGTATGTTTTTTTAGAGTATTATGTTTTCGAGTGTTCATTTCACCCCTAGCGGATATTTTAGAGACTGCAAAATATTTTCCAGCAATTTTTCAGTAAAGGTAATTTTTTTTAAAGTTGTACCATGACTCTTTTTTGAAATATGTCCTACAGTCGTTCTTAGTTGTGCACCCTGTACATTTAAAACAAAATAGCAAAAAAAGCAATGAAGGATTTAAAACTTTTATTCACTTTTAATGAACAGTACAGTGAATTTGCAAAGGAATAACAACATATTTTATTTCGAGAAGTGACTTTTCATGATTTACGTTCTATCACATGCCTCACTCCGTTCCGCAGGTTAATTCAGGTGTGCCATGAAAATTCATACTTCTTTTCTGTATAAAATAATATTCTATTCTCATCTTGTTATTTTCATCCTGGAACATATTGTATAATAACATCGTGGAATTGTAATTTAATGAAAACTAAGTATTATTAATACACTATACACATATACAAAAAAACTACATATGAAGAAGGGATATGAACACATTATCAAGTTAAATGAAGTTATAATTAATTGTATCCATTTGAGTATCCAATAGCTGTGTTTCTACAATAATAAATAATTGAATTATGTACGTTGACTGGAGCATTCAGTGCCATAAGTTACATATTCTTCAATTAGATTAATATAGGTACCATTGTAAGGGACCCCTACAGCTTTTTTATTGTATTCAATGTATTATCAAATGGAAATGAGCTTTTTAACAGAAATTTCTGTTTTTAAAGTCTTAAACAGTCTCTAATTGTTCACAAGAATTGTTAGTATCAATGTTAAAATTTTCTAAACCTGCAATACTATATTGATGGTTATGACTGCTACTACAAAAACTGGAACTAGAGATACCTACTCGATTCAATATTTTTTGTACTGTTTAATACAATGTCTGTATCAGACTATCTGAAATAGTTATTCCCCTTTCTTTACATAATTACCCACTATTTGGTTTTTATTTTAGTTATGTAAGTAGCTTCTGAAACATATTGAACATTGAAAATATTTTCTCCTAGATGCAAATCTCTGCCAACATATGAGCATGTTTTATTATAATTAATAATATATACCCTATTGCAATATCAAGTTTTTTGTAGGATATAATGCATATCTAGGATTTAAAATATTGTGAATCGTTTTTGAAATAAACGGTTTTAAGGATTAAAACTAACTTTTCCGTATCTGTCGCCCTGAACAATATTCTATCATTAAATTATCACTTCGGGGGATGTATCGTGCTAACAAAAATAACCACAAATTTCAGTATATCTGGATCTATAGGACCCGCTGTACTCGCTCTAGTCAACTGAAAATCGATAGGGTACATCTGTGAGACACCTTGAACAATATTCAATCATAAAATGGGTCACTTGTATACACGCTGGAGGCTGTATCGTGCTAACAAACTGAAACTTCTCCAAAAATGACAAAAATATCGTACTTAAAGTACTGTAGCACCTGTTGTATTGGTTCCGGTGAGCTTAAAATCAATAGGTTTCATCAGTGAGATGCCTTGAATAATATTCAATAGATGCCTTGAATAATATTCAATCATAAAATCGATGACTTGTTGAACTCCGGAGGCTGTATCGTGCTAACAAACTGAAATTTCTCAAAAAATTACAAAATGTCGTACTTCAAGTACAATAGCACCCGTTGTACTGGCTCTGGTGAACTGGAAATCAATAGGGATTATCTGTGACATGTCCCTTACAATATTCAATCATAAAATTGCTGACTTATTATAATCCGGAGGCTGCATCGTGCTAACAAGACATGTAAGGAAAAGTGGCCGACGACGACGACGACGACATACACACAGGATTTTTTTTCTAAAAACCGTTTCTTCGTGTTGTTGTTGATGGAAAACGTGGAAATAACTAAAAAAAAATTTTCAAAATTCCAACTGTTTTTGGGGTAAACCAATACTTTTCTCGCATATAGAAAGGTTGGGCGGAAAAGTAATATTCTTACTAAATAAAATATTTTAAAAGTTGAAAAAACATTTATTTTGTAAACTCTATTATATAATGTTAGTGTACAATTCCGCCACCTGGAATTTCAATGTACAATAGCCGGTTGAAGTCTTGAATGAGTATTAAGTTTGAATAATTACGATTTTGGAAAAGGTACTCACCGATTACAGCTGTTGTTCGTCCATTATAACAAGGATTATAACTAAGCATAGAAACTGAAGCTAAGTAGGAACTTACGAAAACGAAGACCACTTTATTCAAGTACTTGCAAAAAATGTGATTTATGCAAATAAAATATAACACAAAACTCAAAACCATCCGCCATTTCATGCTTGTCATTTGTTTCCACATGTTCGTTCGTCAGGTCCTCTTATGTTTTCTTTTTTTTATGTTACTGTGATGTTTCATATGAGATATCACTGAGAGGTTTATGAACTTCTTAGAAACATGTTAATTTGTAATATTACAGTAACGTTCTGTATGTGATAATAGTGAGAAGTATACAAATTAACATCGTATGAATGTTTCCTATAGGAAGTTGCTAAAAAGCAGTTCATATGATGTGTATGTAACTGCGAATTCAAGTATTATTGTGTACATCAAAAATATGTTTTATTTACATGACATGGATGTTAATAGAGTTGGTGATAAAACTAAGACATCTAGAAGATATCTTATTAACGTTTTAAATAAATATCACGAAAAGTCTCTAAAAAGAACATCACAAAAAAGTTCTTGTTTAGTGGGTTACTACTAAAATGAAGGAAATACAAGTAAATAAAGGAATTGTGAAAGGAATACTTGGTACTCACCCAATTCCTGATTCCACGTATGTAGGTTCTTGACACTGAAGACTTGAAACTCACGAAACTTCTCGAAAATCTGACACTATGCCGTGGCTTTTCGAAATCTGCGTCAAATACTACTGACTGCGCCAATTAAATAACTTTATATTCAAAGTTATTTTTTGAAAACTTTATTAACTAACATACAATTTTTGTGTTGTTAACTCAGAAACTCAACATGAAATTAATTTTCAAATTACCATTAGTATTAAGGAAAATGCTAACTCATCATTTTATAAAATAAATAATATCTATATATTTCACAGGTCATCTATTAAAGTTATATAACTGGTACTAGCATATTGTTCGAAAGATTGTCCCGCAGACCGAGTACAATTCCAAAAATTGTTTAAGGCTTTAAATCGCGTAATTCTAGGTTGGAATATTTTAAAAAGTTTTTTAATATTTGTTAACATGATTGTTCTTCACATTTAGGTGTTGAATTAGCAAATGCGATTCATTATATGTTTCGGGTTTTAAACAGGATAAAAATAGCTCACGTTTTGTTTTAATGTATTCCACATGGGTTTCTGAATGTTTCGGCAGTAATATGGGCATCGTTTTCACATTTAAAGTTTTTTATCATATTGGTCACTTCCGTTTGTGAAGAAATAGTAGCGTTTGACTGTTGTTGTGTTGTTATGGTCAAAGCGTGTAATCATTGAGTAATTTGTTCTTATTGCTTGTTGTACAATTCTAAAATTTGTGCAAATTGTGTCGCGTCCATGCCCAACAATTTGATGTTATAAGTATATCTCGAACGTGATCTCCCCTACTTGCTTAAAATAACTTCATCCTTGTCGCCAGTATATTATGTTTTCGGTAATAATACACTATGTTGAAGTATGAATATGTAATTAAAAAATAAAATATCTGTGAGTATATATTGACCACACGATTGAAATTAAATTATGTGACATATGACATATACCATTGTTACCAACATTTCAAGTCCTAATTCCTATGTAAATTTTCAGAGTTTGTTCCTATACATTTTTCAATTTTTGTTTAATAACTTCTGTATCATAAGTATCGATTTTATTTCCTGTGACCACTACATTATTTTTTGTGCTGTCACTTTACAAAATGCGTTGTTCCGATCATTTTTTAACTCGGAAATTGCGTCGTTGCCGGTCTAGATCGGAAAATTGAGTTAACTGCTCGGCAAAGTGACAGAACTGCTCGGCAGAACATTTTTTAGCCCAGCGTGTTATTCATCTTTCAAAACTTTTCTACGGAATTTCCAGGCAAGAAATCAAAAAATGTGGTTATGAATATGCTGTAAAAAATCACCTGCCTTGTCCTTTTAATAAAGATTCAAAAAGTGCCGGTGATGATTGGCTGTGGGGATTCATGAAAAGAAATCCCTCAATTGCTCTCCGTAAGCCTGAAGCAACATCAATAAATCGAATAACAGCTTTTAATAAGGACGAAGTCGCCATATTTTTTTAATAATTTAGAACAAGTGCAAGCAAAGTATTATTTCAAGGCCCATAGAAAATTCAACATTGATGAGACAGGACTCTCTAGTGTTCAGACGCCAGGGAAAATTTTAGCCAAGAAGGGACTAAAATAAGTTGGGTTTGCCACAAGGTGGGAAATAGGCCGAAGCATTACAGTAGTGTGCGCTGTCAGCGCAACCGGAAGATATATATATATATATGTATATATATATATATATATATATATATATATATATATATATATATATATTATTCTATATATATTTGTTATAATACTTACTTTTATAGTAGATGATTTAAATGTATTTGTTTATAATTTAGAATTTTTGTTTTAGTTTGGCTAGCTCAGTTTGTTTTTAATATTTGCTTAATAATTTATTATAATTAGATTATTCGGGAGCATGAAATCCTTTTTCCCTTTGAGTCCTGGCAATTTATACTGTTGAAAAAGTTGAAATAAAAAGAAAACACATTATTTGAAATCAATTTAATTATCAATGCAATATTTATGTGATAAAATAATATGCGACGCCAATGGTTCTATTGTACCTATTTATTGATTTTAATAATATCATAAATGCGCATGCGTGAAAAAATTAGTCATGCGCTTTAGCATGAAACGAACAATTATGGTACGTAAGAAACATCTATATTAATACAAACATAGTTTGTTTGACGATGCAAACAAGTAAAAGGCAATTTACAATAAACATAAAAGAATTCATATATATATCATAGTTATATATGATACAAATAGCTGTGGGAAGAAATTAGTTATATACATGGATAGAAAAATAGGAATTATATACAAATGGACATGGTTACAACATTATAAAATTTCAATCACCATATTTATGCAATTACAAGATGGCGTGATTAGCGTAAGTACATATTTTAATTTATATAAAGTTCGGCCTTTTATTAAATTTAATGATTTATGCAATGAATATACTATATAAAGTCTGTTTCTTTCTTTTTTTAGATCGATCATATGAGAAAAAGTTTATCAATTTATGAAATTAAGTACTTAATTGGGATTTTGAGTTTTTACACTATTTATTGGCCAATAAATGATTTAAATACACTGACCTGTTGATCTTGAATTTGGAAGAAAGTCTCTGGATCCTAGGAACACTACACTGAATCTCCAAAAAACCAAAGTTGTTGAAAATTTCACAGATTCTTGTCGGAAAACTTGTTACAAATTAACTGTAAGTATTTCTAATATTGTATTTAATCGTACTTTAGGAGTTTAAATGTCTTAAACCGGGAATATATTTAAATTTTTAGGAACACTATCACATACTCCTCGCTTCTTAACACCAGCTTCTGTTCTCCAAGCGTCCCCTCGATTTTCAACTTTTTTTAAACAAAACAGTCTTTTGTTATTTTCCAGATCACTATTCAAAAGTTTATTTATTGATTCACAGTTTGTTATGTCATCTTTTACAACCAATAAGATATTGTCTTTTGTAATCAGATAATTGAAACTTCAATCACTTATCAAAACAATTTCATACATACAAATACATTAAAATTGGTTATACTTAGATACACTTACATAGTACAACATTCAATATTATTATTGATAGTATATTCTTGTTACATTCATATCAATTATAAATATAAATTCTCTTATGTTATTTGTCTATATGTCATTATTTGTTTATCTATGAAATCTATTGGATTATATTCTATTCAATATTTATATTTGTCCTTATTTTTAAACTAATGATTATAATGAATTAACTATAGTAATATTTGTTTGCATTTCAGATGAACAGCTGTTATGATATGGAAATTATTCTACGTCTTAGGCAACTTTATTTACACCATTACATTGGTTAGGCAATATCTATATTTTATGTTATCATTGAGGTAATTCTTTATTTTTTATATTGTTATAGGTTATTATTTAATATATCTTTATTTGATATGTTGTTTAAATTAAGCAAAGTGTTTCCTTTTTACTTGTTTTCTTAAATTAAGTTATTTTCATATATATTTCATACTAGCTTTCTTAAATTAAGTTATTTTCATATATATTTCATACTAGCAAACTTAATTTTATAATACTACTTCTCTTATTATCTAAGATATCTGGTTCAATTCCCCTCAAATTGAAATTTAAATGATATCCATACCCTGGATATTTATTTAAATTTCAATTTTCTTATTATAAATGATTGATTTTATTTTATTCAAAAAAAATTTAACAATTTTATGACATAATCTTACTTTCTTTAACTTTGTTTCTCAAATATTTGTTCACATTTTTCCTACTACAAAATCTATTTCTTTCAATAACTGTCTCCTAATTCTTTCTTTAAAATACACTTGATTAAGATCAATGTCAATTTATATTTTTAATATTACTTCATATAATACTTCATTATTATCATTTCTTCCTAACATCCACTTATATATCAACTTATTTCTTTGTAATTACATTATACTTCTATATACTCCTCATATCATATTTCTTTTCAATATTCATTATTCAATATAATTAATTATTTCTTAAATTCATATATATATCAATATCAACTTCCTTATTCCTTCCTGTATTTTCAAGTAATCTATAAGATTCTAATTGACATTAAACATTACCTCCTATATTTTTAATCAATATCATTCATTTTTATCCTTTCCTATCCTTTATTACTTACATCTTATTTCCCTATTTAAAAATGTGAACTTCTATTTGATACTTGAGTTATTCTTATTTTATCCCCTCTATCATATATTCTTTAATAGTTTAATTCAATGTAAAACCAGTATCTCTTATAAATTGTTTCCTTTATTTGCTATATATATTGATTTGCCATACTCAAATTTTTTTAAAATATTCCAATTATAAGTTTTACCTAATAAATTTTTCTTTATATTATATTATATTTTTTTTTTTTTTTAGGTTCTGAAGAAACAAACGTGATGAATTTAATTGGATCATCAGCTGCCAAATGGAAAACAAAACTCTATCTACTATCTAATTATCTTTGTACATTACCTAATATTAAATTTTAAATCTATCCTTATGACTATCATTTCCTTCTTTAAATATTATTCGTAACATAACATCATATACATTCTTTAGAATTGGGTTACTCATTAATAATAAATTCTATGTACATTATTTATACTTGTGTTACTCATTAATAATAAATTTTAATTTCAACTTCATTTCTGAATCCTTTCCCTTTTTCATTGAATTGCATTTTCGTCTCCATATTTCATTCCTATTCTCTTGTTCTATTATTTAATTTGCTTTTCTTTTTCTAACCTTTTTCTTGCTTTCTTCTCTTGTTGTTTGATGCTCGATAAATTTCTGAAGCGTCTGTCTATTCTCTACTGTATCCTTTTTAACTTTGTTGTCCCATATCTCATAAATTTCTTCCCATGAATCCATTAAAATCTGCGTTTCCAATTCTTCCATATTATTCATTTCACTTATTATTATTTTAGAGAAAGCTTTTGTATGAATCATAGTCATCATGTTGTCCCATTTTATTCCTGTTACTACTTTATTATTATAAAAATTTCCTGAGCATCCTATACCTCCTTCATTTCTTCTTATACTATCTTCTATTTCTTCCACTGTGTCTGTTAATCTTCGATTCATCTCTTGTATTTCCTTGTTAATTTGTCTACCTAAGATTTGACTCCTTTTTTCATATATTCCTGTCGGTTTTGTTACTCTGCCATCTAAATTTATAATTTCTTTATTCACTTTTTCGTAAGAATGTTGATTTACCTGTTTACTTACTTGTCCTTGTAATTCACTGTATCCTACTTCTCCAGTTTCCTTCTTAATTTCTTTAAGTTTGCTTTTAATTATTTTAATAAACACCTTCGGATGAATGGTATTTATATTCCCATCAAACTTTACTCCGATATCCATGTTTCCCGTATAGATTACTCCACCTCCATTTCTCCTAACATTAAATTCAATTTCTTCCATGCCTTCCTGTAATTTTCTGTTCATTTCTTCCAGTTCTTTATGAAATATTTGTCCAATGTGCTCGTTCCTCTCCTCACATGTTCCTGTTTGTTTTTGTACCTTCACATCTAATTCCTTAAATTTATGTTCCGCGTTTTGCTGATAATTTTGCATAATTTCTTCAATTGTTTGTTCCCTGAATTTCATATACTCCATTTCTTTCGTTATATCTTCTGTTTGTTTTATAACTTCCGCTTGGATCGTTCCCGGTAATTTTTCTTCTATACCTCTCTCTATTTCTTGAATTTGTTCTACTACTTGATTTTCTATCTGCTCTCTAATTTTCATACCGTTTTCTTGAATTTCAATCCGTATTTGTTTGTTTTGCTCCACCATATCTTCTTTCACCTTATTTATCTGCTGCCTACTTTCTTCGTTTTCTTCCCTAAGTTTTCTGAATTCTTGAATACTTTCATTTTTCACCTCTTCTATCTTCTTTTCCAATCTATTCATGTTTCCATTCAAATCTTCTCTAATATTCTCCTCCATTTTGTTCATATCTCCCCTCATAGTATTCATGTTTCCATTTATATTTTGCTCCATTTTGTTCATATTAGCAAATAATTGTTGCATCATGTTTTCATTTATGCTCTTCAACATTTGCTGCATCCATTGTTCGCTGATATTCATTCCTCCTTGTGGTTCCCTTCTCTCTTGTTGTTCTACAGTTTCCCCATCTGCTGTTATACTTTCTTCCTGTACATCTCCTTCTAATTGTTGTCCTTGTTCCAAAAATACCGCTTGGTAATCTCCCATACCATGACTTCGTTCTTCCCTTTCCTCTTCTGATCCACTGTCTGCTCCTACCTGCCTTCCATCTCTCAACGTCATTCGTTTTGCCATTTTTAATTGAGTTTAAAATTTACAAATAAAACCAAAATTTTTACAACGCCCCACGTTTTGGGTGACAATTATTCTATATATTTGATTATAATACTTACTTTTATAGTAGATGATTTAAATGTATTTGTTTATAATTTAGAATTTTTGTTTTAGTTTGGCTAGCTCAGTTTGTTTTTAATATTTGTTTAATAATTTATTATAATTAGATTATTCGGGAGCATGAAATCCTTTTTCCCTTTGAGTCCTGGCAATTTATACTGTTGAAAAAGTTGAAATAAAAAGAAAACACATTATTTGAAATCAATTTAATTATCAATGCAATATTTATGTGATAAAATAATATGCGACGCCAATGGTTCTATTGTACCTATTTATTGATTTTAATAATATCATAAATGCGCATGCGTGAAAAAATTAGTCATGCGCTTTAGCATGAAACGAACAATTATGGTACGTAAGAAACATCTATATTAATACAAACATAGTTTGTTTGACGATGCAAACAAGTAAAAGGCAATTTACAATAAACATAAAAGAATTCATATATATATCATAGTTATATATGATACAAATAGCTGTGGGAAGAAATTAGTTATATACATGGATAGAAAAATAGGAATTATATACAAATGGACATGGTTACAACATTATAAAATTTCAATCACCATATTTATGCAATTACAAGATGGCGTGATTAGCGTAAGTACATATTTTAATTTATATAAAGTTCGGCCTTTTATTAAATTTAATGATTTATGCAATGAATATACTATATAAAGTCTGTTTCTTTCTTTTTTTAGATCGATCATATGAGAAAAAGTTTATCAATTTATGAAATTAAGTACTTAATTGGGATTTTGAGTTTTTACACTATTTATTGGCCAATAAATGATTTAAATACACTGACCTGTTGATCTTGAATTTGGAAGAAAGTCTCTGGATCCTACACTGAATCTCCAAAAAACCAAAGTTGTTGAAAATTTCACAGATTCTTGTCGGAAAACTTGTTACAAATTAACTGTAAGTATTTCTAATATTGTATTTAATCGTACTTTAGGAGTTTAAATGTCTTAAACCGGGAATATATTTAAATTTTTAGGAACACTATCACATACTCCTCGCTTCTTAACACCAGCTTCTGTTCTCCAAGCGTCCCCTCGATTTTCAACTTTTTTTAAACAAAACAGTCTTTTGTTATTTTCCAGATCACTATTCAAAAGTTTATTTATTGATTCACAGTTTGTTATGTCATCTTTTACAACCAATAAGATATTGTCTTTTGTAATCAGATAATTGAAACTTCAATCACTTATCAAAACAATTTCATACATACAAATACATTAAAATTGGTTATACTTAGATACACTTACATAGTACAACATTCAATATTATTATTGATAGTATATTCTTGTTACATTCATATCAATTATAAATATAAATTCTCTTATGTTATTTGTCTATATGTCATTATTTGTTTATCTATGAAATCTATTGGATTATATTCTATTCAATATTTATATTTGTCCTTATTTTTAAATTAATGATTATAATGAATTAACTATAGTAATATTTGTTTGCATTTCAGATGAACAGCTGTTATGATATGGAAATTATTCTACGTCTTAGGCAACTTTATTTACACCATTACATTGGTTAGGCAATATCTATATTTTATGTTATCATTGAGGTAATTCTTTATTTTTTATATTGTTATAGGTTATTATTTAATATATCTTTATTTGATATGTTGTTTAAATTAAGCAAAGTGTTTCCTTTTTACTTGTTTTCTTAAATTAAGTTATTTTCATATATATTTCATACTAGCAAACTTAATTTTATAATACTACTTCTCTTATTATCTAAGATATCTGGTTCAATATATATATATATATATATATATATATATATATATATATATATATATATATATATATACAACCAATGTTTATTTACGCGCGAAAAAGAATGAATCCGCAACTCCATGAGGGGGGTCCAGCAGGGGCTCTGTATACTTGTTCGGACAAAGGTTGGATAACAGAAGAACTGTTACTGCAGTTTTTAGAACATTTCCAAAAATGTGTGAAAGCGACTCCGGATGATCCAGTTCTCCTGACATAGGATAACCATTTCACTCACTCTACCCTAAAAGCTTATAAATTTTGCAAAGCCAACGGTGTTGTTCTTTTGTCCATCCCTCCGCACACGTCACATAAGATCCAGTCACTTTATGTCACGTTTTACGGCTCGCTAAAGCCGGCGTTCAACTCCGAATTCTGTAAGTATTTACGGAATTAGCCGCATGAAAAAATAAGCAGAGCAGAGCTTTGCTTCTCAATAATGCATTTATTAGGGTAGCTACCCCATAAAAAGCTATAAAAGGGTTCAAAGCTACAGGAATATGTCCCTATAATCCAGACGTCTTTACTGAAGAAGACTATGAGCCAGCTGCACTCCAAAGAACCCACAGCACTGATGGTTGTGATGGTGTTACCAACACACTTTGCACCACGATTTGAAAACCGTTCAGACACTAATTTTACAGATAGTGAAATAGAATTTTTAAATAAAGGTTTAAAGTACAGCATACCACCAACATTTGCGAATAATATTAAACAAATTATAGCTACAGAGTCAGAAATAGCTTTAAAATCTAATAAAAATAATTTTCTTTATGAGAAATTAAAAATTGCCAATTTAATCAAAAATATTGAACCTTCACAAGTTGAACGTCAAATAAAAAAAGACATTACAGTTTTAAATGCAATAAAAAAGAAAGTAGAAGATAATAACCTAACAGTTACAAAATCTGAGGAACACAACTGTCATATTGAGAGCTGAAAATTATAATTCAAAAATATATAACTTTACAGAATTTAGCGATGTAAAAGTTCTTAGAGCAGATCCAACAAAGAAGTTTTCTAATAATGTGAGGGATATTGTTAATAATTCAAATTTTTAGTGATTACGAAAAGAGGTCCATGATAAATAAGAATCCTCATTGTCCACAATTATATAAACCGTCAAATTACATAAAGTAACGAAACCAATTAGACCTGTAGTTTCTTATGTTAATAACCCTAATAATATATTGGCAAAGAAGCTCAACAATATACTCAATAGTTACGGATATGAGTCTAAATACTCGAATATCCAAAATTCAATAGAACTAATCAAAAAATTGAAAGCATTCAACTTGCAAGATAACTCTAAGCTCATTTCATTTGATGTTACTAATATGTTCACTAAAATTCCTCCTAAAGAATGTCTAATACTTGTAAGAAAACTACTAGAAGATAAAAATATTAATCCAGGAATAATATTAGATATACTCAATTTGTTTGATGTATGTATTAATCAGAATTATTTCACTTTTGACAATAACATATATATTCAAAATGAAGGTTTATGAATGGGAAGCCCTATATCACCTATTTTGGCAAACATTTTTATGGACAGTTTAGAGAGAAAAATCTTTGGAAGTAATATTTCAAAAAACGTTTTATTTTGGTATAGATATGTAGATGACATATTAGCTTGTTTTATGGGTAATGAACGACAATTAGATATATTTTTCAACCACATTAATAATTTACACCCAAAAATTAAATTTACATTAGAAGTTGAAGAAAATAACTTAATCAATTTTCTTGATTTGGAAATTCAAAGAGTTAATAATGTACTTGATTATGCAATTTACCGAAAACCAACACACACTGATGTGACAATTCCATATAATTCCAATCACCCAATGTCACGTAAGCTAGCGGCTATAATTCAATGATACATAGAGCATTTTCAGTTCCTATGAACAAATGTAATTTTGATAAAGAGATTAATACAATTAGACCAATAGCAACATCCAACGGTTATCCGTTACATATGATAAATAAGCTAATCAATAAAAAAGAGGAAAAAGTGGTATTACAACTATATAATATTTCCTAAACAAACTGAAGAAATAAAAACTTATGAAACCATCACATATACAGGAAATATTTCTAATAATATTTCAAAGATAATATCTTTAGCAACAAATACAACAATTTCTTCTAAAACAGAAAGTAACGTAAGTACAAAATTGTTAAATGTTAAAACAAAAATTCCAACATTAAAGAAATCAGGTATATATAAACTAAAATGTCCAGAATGTTGTCTATTTGGGTCAGACCCTTGGGAATTTTGAAATCCGACAGTGAACACTTACGAGCATACAGATTAAAACAACCAGATAAATCCCATTACGCAAAACATCTACTTGACACCAACCATTCATTGACACCTAACACAGAACTAGAAGTACTACATATTTGTGATAAGAAACAAGAACTGGATTTCCTTGAAGAGTTGGAAATTAGAAGACAAACCCACAATATGAAGTCGTCAATGAACAGATAAATCTAGGGAGTTCTCCACTATTAAACTGTCTTCGTAAGTGATAATTGTAAAGATCAGCAGATATAGTTTTCCTGGTTTTCTATATCATTGCACAGTTATACTGATCTTAATTGTAAAAATGATATCCAGGATATCACCATAGGGCTTATAATATCTAAGCTTCAATATTTGTAATATCACATCTTCTCCTTTTTTCTATTAACGTATAGTAAGTCAATCACAAGGTAGGTCACTTCTTGGTCTAGCCAAAAGTAACTACTAATCATCAGGTAGGCATCAAATGAAATGTAACTTCTGTCATTCTGACGATGATTAGATCAGATTAGATTTTAACGGGGTTACAGTGCACTGAAACCAAAGGTTTATTGTGCTCCCCTATCAGAGCTGTTCTCGCTACTACTACAGCTCGCCTTTCAGTTCCAAGGTTCTAATGAACTCTAGTATTTGGGACGGCTTCAACGAGGTTAGGTCCTCACTCTTACAAGTTTCTTGTCCAAAGCATTTCTTCTGAATCTACACTCGTCAATCTCTGCTAGACCTATTCTCATTAAGTGCTTCCTAAGGCGGCAGTTTCCTGTAAGAAAGCTCGTGAGGATATGTAGCTTATCTTTACTGAGGTCCAAATATTTTTTGGATCTAGCAGTGTCAAAGTTCCCCAGGAACTTTTTGGAATGTTCCAACCCGGGAAGGCACTGCCAGAGTGCTTCTCTTTCGTTTTCCTCTTTCTTCCGAAACTCTTTCTTGTAGGAGCATTTTGCTAAACCACAGAAAGGCTCCGGGTCATTAAAGGGCATTTGTGCTCCTTTCCTGGCAAGTGTATTGGCCTCTTCATTTCCCTTCTGACGATGATATTCAGTTATCGAAACCACTGTCAATTTGTTAGAATTTTCATTATATTGTGGAATTAGCTAGAAACGTTGAGTTTCATTTAAAACACTAACTACGTTCCTGTTATTCATGAAGGTCAGGAATCTCCCAAAAGACAGATAGTTCCAGCTCCTCAGTCGTGTCAACCCCCAGCATACGAAAAACCCTTGGAAGTACCAGAGCCATCAAAACACCAATATTCAAACATTGAAAAGTCATTCCACGAAATTTTACCGTTACCGGGACCATTAAAATCCAAACTAGTGGGAGTAGGAGGGCGACTGCAAAAAAACATTCCTAAATAATCACGCCCACCCCAAACAAAGACGTTATCCAAGAAAAGGCTGACACAAAATTACTAGCACAACAAAAACATGCGAAGCCTGGTGCGAAACAGGTCTATAAAAGAAAAGTTTGTTCTCATGACGCTACTGACGACCACAAAGAAAACCCTGACGTTGAGACGAAAATGAAGTTATATAGAGGAAAATATAAGGAAACTTACAGGGAAATGAGTTCCGAAGACGAAGACAATGATGACGAATACAAGGAGTAAGATGCATATGTTTAATGTGCGGGGAATTCGGTAAAAAAGAGTAGGTATGGTTAATGTGTCACTCCTGTGGAAATTGTGCTCATAAGGCATGTACCGATACCAAAAAAACATACATATGCGATTATTGTGCTCTGTTTATTGGGGTAATCGTGGCCGTATATCACCATTACCCCAACTAGTTGGAGTAATTATAGCCATATAGGGTTTTTCTTTTTTTACTCTAAAAGAAGTTTTATTATTACTTTCCCGCCAACCTATCTAATATGCGAGAAAAGTATTGGTTTACCCCAAAAAAAGTTGGAATTTTGAAAATTTTTTTTGAGTTATTTCTACGTTTTCCATCAACAACAACACAAAAAAACGGTTTTTAGGAAAAAAACCCTGTATGTATGTCGTCGTCGTCGTCGTCGTTGTATTCGGCCACTTTTCCTTGCATGTCTTGTTAGCACGATACAGCCTCCGGAGTTCAACAAGTCACCAATTTTATTATTGAATATCATTCATGACATCTCACTGATGAACTCTTTTGATTTTCAGCTCACCAGAGCCAATACAACAGGTGCTACAGTACTTTAAGTACGATATTTTTGTCATTTTTGGAGAAGTTTCAGTTTGTTAGCACGATACAGCCTCCAGAGTTATACAAGTGACCAATTTTATGATTGGATATCATTCAAGGCGTCTCAAATATGAACCCTATTGATATTCAGCAGACTAAAGCCAGTACAACGGGTGCTATGGTACTTGAAGTACCAAATTTTTGGCGTTTTTGGAGAATTTTCAGTTTGTTAGCACGATACAGCCTCCAGAGAGTATACGATTGATCAATTCTATGATTGAATATTGTTTAAGGTGTCTCGCAGATGTACCCTATTAATTTTCAGTTGACTAGAGTGAGTACAGGGGGTCCTATAAATCCAGATTTACTAACTTTTCGGTTATTTTTGGAGAAATTTCGGTTTGTTAGCACTATACATCCCCCGAAGTGTATACAAGTAACACTTTCATGATAGAATATTGTTCAGGGCCACAGATGCGGAAAAGTTAGTTTTAATCTTTAAAACCGTTTATTCTTTGTTTACTCTCGAATAAAGATTTGAGTGAAAGATGATCTATTTCAATGATTCCCTTGTTTTAAAGGTATTTAGAAAAAATAATAATAAATAAAAATTGAATAAAGCTTAGGGGGCCACCATTCCCCAGGTCTCCCCTATGTTTCGTCTGTACACACTCCAAAGTAAATTACGTCAAATATTCAAAACCTCCGCTCAAAAGTTTGATGTAATCGACTATTTTCTGCGCTATAAACAAAACCCAGCGAAGCAAAAGTTTGTAAGTAGTTTTTAAATAAATTTCAACAATGTATGTGTGTATGGCTGGTTACGTCTCTGCTTAACCCTTGCTATAAAATGAAACAGTTATTTTATGTAGCTGTACATTTGGAATCTACCTAACCCGTTATAAAAATCACCAATATAACTGTAATTAAAAGAACCGTAGAATGACTTGCTTGTGTCATAAACCTGTAACGGTTGTATGGCGAAAAAGGGTTTTCTAAAGGGTTGAAATACTTCTTTGTGACATTGCAAATATAAAAGACACAAAATAATGTCGCCCAGAATTATTGCTTACTGGAATATATTTTTGAGTTTGAAACATTTTAAAATTCAATGATAATGGTTTTACACCAACAATTACTTTGAAGATGAGAAAAAATAGTCAATTTTGGTTTGAAAGGTTTATTTTTTTAGGAAAAGTCGGTAAAAGTTTACAAGAACATATTTATTTGATTTATTTTTTTATTGGTACGTGATGACTATGTGGAATTTTTTCATCCTACAACATTAGTTAAAATTAATATAATATTAAAAATTGAATTGTGATCGTATTGTAAGCAACTAGCTGCTTCATACGGTTGTAATTTATAAACCAGTTGATGAACCAGTTGATGACTTCGCCTTATGTAATGAGGTTATTAGTTTTACCCAACATTTTTATTCAAATATTTCACTTGAAAAATGTTTTTTTAATTTCTTTAATAGTAAAACTGAACGAAAAAATGGATACCTCGTATTAAAGTACATGGTACTGCATAATTTTTCCATACAATCACTGTAAATCAATTTTTTTTTATTTTTTGGCAGGACCGCAGATTTTTTGAAGATTTTTTAACATGCTTCCATAAAAAATTCTATAACTACGAAACTCCATTATATCGCTGCTCCGACGCAACTGCCAAATTATAGTTTTTTTCAGGAGAGATGATAAACGAATATCAATTACTCATTATTAAGATTACACGAAATGAAAACAATGCATTGTTATGAAAATAATAATAGAATTATTAGTTAAATATAGATAGTTACAACTGGCATTGATCTCAATGACATACTGTTAAAATGTACTTTTGGTTTTGTAGTTACGTCATTTTTTACTCCAAAATGTAAAATAAAAACGCAACACTCACGTTAAAATTTTTAATAGGTAAGTAGCAAAAGTCCATCCATATTAACTTTAAATAATACTAAATAATAATAATAATAATAAACAAATAGATTTCAAAAATATATACATGTATTTGCAGAATGTATTCCAGCTTTTATGAAACCAAACTAATTCCAAGTCTAAAGAAAGATCAAAAAGATCCACAAAGTAAACTACCTACTAAAACTACAATTTCACTTGGTGAGAAAACTTATCGAAATAATCCAGTATAGCTAACAGAAATAAAATCCAAATAGAACTGCTAAATATTATAAACAAAAATAAAATTTGTTAAATAATGGAATGAAAGAAAGGCTTATAAAACTTGGGAACAATTTGACAGTCCACTAAGCTTTTCATGTCTTTCTTTTCACTATCTATCAATTGAATTTTTTTTTATAATCGGGCTTCAACATAATTTCCCAAAAAGGTTTTACTTCAGAAGGACGTCTTTTATTAGCTCATAACCCCACACTGTCCCAATTCGTTTGTTTGAAGTTTAGCTTGTATCGCAATACATCACTTCCTTTTTGAAAGTGTACCAGTTTCACTTCACTTATTTTGAATTATTTTCCGTCAATATTCTTCCATAAACTAGGAGCGACTTCTCCATGTAAACCTTTGGCATCAAAAAATTCACAAAAACGCATTTCCCCCTTTTTTGCATTTCGTATTAGTGACACATATTGCTCGGACACATAAATCGGTCCTGAATTCTTGGATTTCTTTACAGCTTTTTTATAACACTATGAACAGCGTCGCATACTAGATACTTGTGAGTAATAGAATTGATATAGAAAACTTCAACTGCATACAGATATGTTGCGATCATGTATCTGAAAAATAGATCAAAATGAAAGCAAATAAATATGTCACTTACTCTCCACTCATAATTAAAGCTATGCTGATTTTCATGACATAGGTACCTGTTTTTTTGCTGCCCTCCACAGTTGTCAGAGTACAGCACTATGTCAATACCAGGCTTCAATTTTGCGAGTTATTGAAGACTAAACCCTCATGCCAGAAGTAGCAATAGGACTTGTCGTTTACGATTTCGGTTTTCTGAAACTTTTGGTATTAAAACTATTTCTTTTCACTAACATGAATATTCAATTGCCTTTCACTCACTGTAAAATTGTAACAGTTCAGTCGACTTTTATAAAAAAAAAACGGACTTTGGTACAGGTAACACAGCCTGCAGATCGTACACGGCTAATGTAATTTCTTTATTCTTGGCTCTTTCTTTATCACTATCCCTTTCTTCTCGACTTAATTTTTTTTCGTCCTGATGTTCTTGATATTCATTTTCTAAGGCTTGCTTGCGATTGACTTTTGAGCAGAAGATCTTTCGTTTGAATAGTGCCGATGTAATTCAGCAATAGAAAAACCACCGTCTACAAATTCTCTTTTAGTGTAATTTCGAACGTAATGGCTCTCAACCTTAGGTATTGAATTGTTATGGTACCGTACTGAATTCACTAGTTCTTCGTCCGCCTTTCTATGTCTTCCCTGTTTTCCTCTTCTATCTTTCACCACAATGCCGGTACCAGATCCTTTCGACTGAATAACTGTTCTTATAGTACTTTCTGTTATACCATGGGTATTAATTAAAAATGTTTTGCATACGGGAATTTTTGGTCCGTTAACCAATACATGAAACGCACAGTTTGGTTTTCGAGGAACCCCAGCTGTAATTCGTCTATATTTAAGTTCAAGATGTTCAATACAAGAATCCAAAAAATCACGCTGCCTTTGCAATGCAGCCATTTACCAATATTTCTCAAATATCTGAGCTCTATAATTTTCATAAATCTTGTTTGAACAATTTTTAGTGTTGCGTGTCCTTTTTTACCTTTTTTAAGACTTCGGGAATTGTCTTCACACTCTATTGCCGATTCCCGGCTCATCTTTATAAAATTGGTGTGGTGAGATCACCATATTGCAGTTATTGTGATAATGATGAGATCGCAGATAAAAATCATTTGTTTTTTGGTTGTTAAAATAACAAACAGGCATCAGACCTTTTTTTACGAGATCTACATCAATATAATATACAACTACCAACTTGTATCACATCTCTGTTAGATACAGGAAATAAGAATATCTTCGATTTAAGTGTGAAATTTGTCAAAACCACTAATATTGATATATAATTAATGTATTTATCCGTATCAGAAAATATGTGGCAAATAGCAAGAGCTGATGCCATTGCAACCAACACACACACACACACACAGCAATAAACAAAATAATGAAGTCCTCTAGCATCTACGGTGTTCAACCATATACGGGGTTATCAAATATAACACGTGTTGACAGACCGACCGACATTTTTTAAAGATAGGTTTTTTGAACTCAGAAACATATGAAACATGTAGATCCACTCGAATCTCGAAACGTCAAAATCACTCCGTTACAATACTTCCCTTATATGTATACATATAGGTACTATACATAAAGTGAAGTAAAGAAGAGAAGAAAAAAAAACGTCAAGAGGGATAAAGGTTTATAAATTTTGATACCGTTTTTAAAAATTATTTTAATCACAATAATATGTTCATACAACAAATGCTAGACAGAAACTGAAGCAACTGTGTTGAAAATAATGAACAAGCAACATAGAGAAGAGAATACAATGCTTAATAAGAGGTGTCGTATTTCTTAGGTGTTTGCATATTGTTCGCTCGTAACTCCTCTTTCCCTAGAACGAAAAAATAATGGAATTATTTTGGTGGGATGAATCCGTTGTAATTACTTCTAAACGTATCTCCTTTTTCTTCCTTGGGGACTACGTTTCCTTTTCAATAAATAGTAAGTTGTTATTATCACGAATAAAACTATTGATACTGAAGTTGTCAAAATGGCTCATACTTCATAGTTAGTTGTCTGCTCCTTAATGGGTTTCAACTGTTTGGCAATTCTGTTAATTTCATATAAGTCATCGAGTTTTACTTCTGCGAGGTTTGAGGTTTGATAATTTTTCTGAATTTCTCCATTTCCAGTCTCGGTAAGATTAGATTGCTTGAATGAATATTTAAGCTTATTAATTGATAGTTCACAATTTACTGGACTATTTATTAAGAGTGTTTTAGTACTTGAAATATTCGATGAGTTCGACACTTTGAAATAACATCTTGGGATTGTACAGGGATGATCATCAGTTCGTTATTTGTAACTTGATTGATTATAGAATATTGATTATCTATTTGAGTTGCATAAAATTCAGTTTGCGACTGGCCGTTTAGGAGTTGCAGCGTACAGTTGTCGGCAGGAATAAACTCTTGAATACAGTAATATATGTCTTCGACATTCGGACATTCTTCTTTCTCTGGTTGAGATTCTTCATTATTAAGTGCCAAGTAAGGGTAAGTGGGAGTGAACACTATATTATTTTGAATTACGGGAAATATGTGATAAAATTCTGATGACTTTGGTTTTAGGACAGGAACATGAATTGCAAGTATCAATTTAGAGCCAGAAAATGTCACTTGGGTACCAAGAAACGTATAGTGTGCTAAGATATTATTGATTTTAGGAATTTGATCCTTTTCGTATATTTGATTCAAATGTTCAATTGAGTCTAAAATTTCGTAAATTGATATTATGGAACTATAAAGAGTATTTAACTTGGAAAATAAGATAGCGTTCTCGATATTATCTACAGGGTGTTTCTATATTCGACCGACAACGCTCTACCACAAAGAGATCTCAATAAATGATTCATTTTGATATGGGAATACGAACCCTTACGGGGCCTAGTTGCTGAGATATAGGGTGTTCAAAATTTTAAATCAAAATCAAAATTCTGCCATAAATCAAGAACGCCTTCAATTTTTTTTTCAAATTTGGTAACCAATATGCTCCTTGATGAAGTAATATTTTGACATGAACAAACTTTGGAAAAATTCAACCAGTGGCGCGCTGTCAGGGTTAGTTGTCACTTTTATCCCCCTATTTTTTACGCCACTGGATCAAATTTTTTTTTTAATTTTGTTTTTAATTGCCTAATTATTTTAAGTTGAAAAACTAATAATCTTTTATGGAGCTAAAATGAACGGTGTTGTAGAAATTTGCCTCTAAACAAAAGTCTGCAGGTTATTAAATACTACTAAATATTTCTAAATTATAATCTAGTAGTCACGTGTCATATTTTTCATAGTTCGTGACACTTTGTGTATCTGACACGATCTTGGTAGATTAACTCATAGAATTTTAAATTAGTTTTTACATTAATTTTTCTGTTAAAAAAAGAATTTTTCATTTGAAGAGTTGACCGTTATGTTAATGATTTACGGGGAAGCTCGAAAAAATGGTAGAATGGCAGCTCGTTTATACAACAAAGATTTCGCAAACGTCGAGTTCCACATCTTTCTACTTTTGCAAGTATCGAAAGAAGTCTGAAAGAAACCGAAAACTTATTAATTAAAAGAAATAATGCTGGAAAGCAACGTACAACAAGGACTGTGTATCTGGAAGAGGAAATATTAAATAATCTTTTTGAAAGGCCATCTTTAAGTACTCGAACTGTAGGTCGCGCTTTAAGAGTGGACCATTCTACCCTATGGAAAGTTTAAAAGAGAAAGTGTTACATTCATACAAATTGGCCAGTGTTCAAGCATTAGAATCTAGAGATTTTCAGGTGCGTATGGAATTTTCAAACTGGTATTTACAAAAGTGTCGTGAAAATCGAAATTTTCCAAAATATGTGTTGTATACCGATGAGGCTAGATTTACTAGAAAATCCGCACTTTGTTCGTGAAACAGGATTTCAGCATAAATATTCGGTTAATGTGCGAGTACATTTTACCAAATACATTAAATGGAGCAATTTATACGCGCCTTCTGGAAGAAATGTTGGATGCATTGTTGGAGAATGTACCGTTAAATATTAGACAACATATGTGGTTTCAACACGATGGGGCATCTGCTCATTTTGCTGCAGCCGCAAGAAATTACTTATACAGACGTTTTAGAGAAAAATGGAATGGTCGGGGTGGACCCAATTGTTGGCCTGCAAGATCACCCGACTTAAATCCTATGGATTTTTTATATGGGGCTATATGAAGTCCTTATTGTACGAAACAATCATCGAATCTGAACAAGTTAGAATTCAAAATGCGGCAGAAGTCATTCAATCCCCTCCAGATTTATTCTCAAAGACACGTTTATCAATGACAAAACGGTGTGAGAAGTGTATTGAAGTAAGCGGCCAACAGTTTGAACAACTACTGTCTCTTTGTTAATTTTGTTGTTGTAATATAGTCTTGTTTAAATTTAATTTGTGCTATCATTATTTTTATTTTCGTTGCCAATTTTGTTATTATTGTAGTATATCAATAATTAATTAATTTGTAAATTACTTACGTGTTTGCAGACTTTTGATTGGAGGCAAATTTCTACAACACCGTTTATTTTAGATCCATAAAAGGTTATTAGTTTTCAAACTAAAAATAATCAGGCAATTTAAAACAAACTTATTTGCTCCAGTGGCGTAAAAAATAGGGGGATAAAAGTGACAACTAACCCTGGCAGCGCGCCACTGGTTGAATTTTTCCAAAGTTTGTTTATGTCAAAATATTACTTTATTAAGGAGCATATTGGTTATCAAATTAAAAAAAAATTGATGGTGTTCTTGATTTATGGCAAATTATTGATTTTGATTTAAAATTTTGACCCTATTTCTCAGCAACTAGGCCCCGTAAGGGTTCGTATTCCTATATCAAAATGAATCATTTATTGAGATCTCTCTGTGGTAGAGCCTTTCGGTCGAATATGGAAACATCCTGTATAAACGATATTGCAATCGAGATTAATTTGACTTATTGTTCCATGAAATGTAATATATCTACCTATAGAGCCGATTTGTTTCATAATAGGTGCTTGAAATTTTTCGTTGATTTTGCCAAAGTGTTGTTAGTGATTGATTATAGTGATTAATCAATTTTTTCAACAAATAAGTTTGTAAATCCAATGCATATGTAACATGTTTTTGGTTTTCCTGCAAAAGTTGCAATTGCAATTGCGTTGTCATAACGTTCACCGTCATCTGAGTCTAAATTACCAGATAACTATTTATTAGCTTGACATAATCAATTGATTAAGCATCTCTTTGAACGCATATGGGGATTAATGTTTTCAAACTTTCTGTCTAAAGAATTAATTAGGACCTCAGTTCTGTCTATAATATTTTCACTTAAGCCATGGTATGAAATGGGACTTTATTTTTGCTATAGTTTTTTGTATAATAGAAAAATGACTTTTTAACATGTCTATTTATCTGACTATTTCTTTAATATCTAAATAATGGATGAATGTATGTCTTGTATATAGTCCGGGAAAGTAAGGAAGTTGAACATCAAATGTTTCCCAGCGCTGATTTTTCATTTTTAAATAAAAATATATCGACCTAGCATCACTCTCTTAGATTGTCTAATAATTTCCGCTGGAGCTTGCGCAAGCACAGCTCGGACTACCTAAAATTCAAGTGATTTATGCTCATATAATTTTTGGATGTGTTCTTACAAAAAAATCGTGGAGATGAAAATTGCAGCAAATATTATGCTCTTGAAGGTGACGTAAATAGTTTTTAAAAAAAAAATTTTTCCGATGTGAAATTTTCCAAAAATGGAATTTTTTTTCGAAAATCATATTTTTGGCTCGTAATTATAAATGAAATATTAATATCGAGGTAAAAACATAGATAAGCATAGAGGGAAAACTTGTAAAAATTTACGTTTTTTCAAAGTTGGAAAATTCAAATTGGAAACAATTTTTTTTTCAATCGCGTTCAAATTCATGAACATCAATGATATCGAGAAGCGATTGGTTGCAATCAACAGAGTGAAAGTTATATTTATAGAAATAACATAAACAAAATTTAATAAATTTTTTTTACATAATTTTTTAGAACGTTTACCGAAAAAAAAATTTTCCATCTAGTTTTTTATCATTTTGGGGTTGAAAAATTTGTTAAAAATATCTTTTCACGTTATAAATATGTTTGTTTTTGAAAGACGAGTATTTTGAAAAAAAATTTCTCAGATGCGACTCTTACAAGCTGAGAGACAAATTCAAAGTCTGCTAGATACTGTCATAATATTAATTGAAATTTTCAAATGTTGATCACTTCGCTAGGTTTTCTACCGTCAATTGGTCCTTTCAAAGAACAGCTGCGGCAGCTGCTTGGCGTTGTGGTGGGGGGGTCAGCGCTCGTTCGCAGTTCAACGAAGCTCAAGATTTTATTTTGGTTTTCTTTGTAAAAATTGTGCATTTATAGTATAGTTATTATTGATATGATTAAATATTGCTAGAAATAAGGTACAATGATATTTAGAATTTATATCTGTAAATCCATTTATTAAATATATTATACATAATTCGAAACATACCCACTAAACAAGAAACATAACAAGTCTTTTTTGTGATGTTTATTTAAAACGTTAATAAGATATCTCCTAGATGTCTTGATTTTATTACCAACTCTATTAACATCCATGTCATGTAAATAAAACATATTTTTGATGTACACAGTAATACTTGAATTCGCAGTTACATACACATCCTATGAACTTCTTTTTAGTAACTTCCTATAGGAAACATACATACGATGTTAAATTTGTATACTTCTCACCAATGTCACATACAGAACGTTACTGTAATATTACAAATTAACATGTTTCTAAGATGATGACATGTTGCAGTTACTTTTACATCTTTCGAAATAATTTTTAGTAACATCTTACTAATAGGGGAGGTTGGGGCAATGTGAACTATCTAAGATAAAAAATTTTATAGCCTCATTATTAAAATAAAATTTGAAATTGTAATGAACTCACATTGTTCAGTGAACCTTGTACTATGGTTCACAAAAAGGAAATTCAAAATTAAATCTTCATTTAGGTATAGAACATAAAAATAATGGTACTACCAACTTAAAAATACGAGTACCTGAAATATTAACATTCTGCACAAAATTCACATTTAAACGCCTCGTCATCTTCAGGGTCCAATCCTTCGCAGGCTTCATTAGCCCATCTTAAACATCCGCAGCAGCGCACCCAACCTTCTTCGGCTATTGATGTTGAGTACAACTCATCACAATAAAAACATTCTGCATCGTGGTCTCCCTCGTCTGCATCTTCATCTACAATTTTTTTTTCTGCTTTCCTTTATCTGATTTAGAAAGACTGTTCTTAGACTCTACTTTTTGTTTCTTTGGTTCATTTTCCTTTTTCTTTGCTTCTTTCTCCTCTTTCATTTTTAGTTCAGCTTCTAACTCCAATTTATAAGGACTAGATGTTAGTATTGCTGCTTTGCCCTTTTTATTTTTCCGTAATGGTTTATTATTTGATTTAGGAGTCTTTGTTAGTGGACGAATGTCGATAGGACTTTCTGACCCAAAATACTTTCCCTTTGGTTTTCTGTAGAGCGAAGACATGCTGATGCTGAAGGAATTTCTTTCTCCAGCTTAGATTGTATGGGCTGTGATAGAGTCGTGCCGGCAGTAGATGTTGAAGCCGTTGCTTCTTTATCGTTACAATGTGAAGGATCGTTTGAAGTAGATTCTGTCGGAGGCGCTTCATCCAACTTACATTGTGTGAGCTTCGATAAGGTGCTCCCTGCAGTAAAGGTTGGAGAAATTATTTCTCCCTTTTCAGATTGTGGCAGTTCGTCTGTCGCTAGATTTTTGTCAATAACAGCAGACGGGGCAAAGTCTAAATCTGTGAAAATATTTGGAGCATAGGGGACTAATCCACACTTTTTAAAAGCGTTAATAGCCGTTAAGGGGGTTGCTGCTTGTAAGTACGCATCACCAAACATTTTGGCGATATGAATGACCGTAACAACTCTGGCTGGATGATTATTGAAAAAATTTTCCAGAGCCATATCGTAGTAGCGTGCTAATGGGGCCATGAAACCGACATCTGTTGGCTGCATACGATGAGTGCTGTGGGGCGGCAAGCAAATAAAATGTACATGTTTACTCCTGGCTATATCAATCACATCAATGTTTTTTGTGTGGCTACTATACTCATCTAAAATTAGTAAGACGGGATCATCGTCAGTGGGTTTCACCTATTGAACGAAACACTTAAGCCAGACTAAAAAGATGTCGGTAATAATCCAGCCACTTTCACTGCATGCAAATATTGTTCCAGGTGGTGCGCCATCTTGGAGTTCGACCTCCATCCTTTTCCTTGCAAAAATTAATAATGGTGGTACAAAGTTTCCTGATGACGACATACAAATAACTGCTGTGGTGGTTCCACTTCTATCTGCAGAGGTGAGACGGCCAACTTGCTTCCTTCATTTTTTAGCTAATATTTTACTGTTACATTTTGGAACAGTGCCTAACCCGGTTTCATCACAATTGAATATTCTGGTTAATGCGATATTTTTAAAATCCAAAACGTTTTTGTATAGGTCAAAAAATTGCTTAACATTATGGCGGTTAAAGGCTTGAGCCCTTGCAGCAGAAGTCGACTCGGGTTTGCGCATCGAAATGTTTGGATGACGGTTACGAAATCCATAAGTCCAATCAAGGCCAGCTAGTCTTTTAGTGTTATTAAATGTATGCTCTATCTGATTTTTTCTGCTAACTGAAAAGCAAGAGAACGAAGGTCAAGCAATGTAATGCCAAAGAACCTGGTTTCCATATCCAGAATATAATTTTCCAATTCTTCCTACTGTTGTTTGGTAAACACAGGTTCATAAAACCCCAAACCTTTTTCGTTGGGTGAAATTCTTTTATTTTGTTCCTCACATCGTCGAATTAATGTTGCTTTTGGAATATTAAAACATTTACTTGCCTTCAAATAGCCCATTTGTCCGCTTTTAACTGCTTTAATAGCATTTTCCATTGCAACAAGTGACCATGTTTGTTTCTCCGTTTTTCTTCTATAATTACGGACCATCTTGACTAGGCACCTGAAAACAAGGAGAATAAAATAGATATATAAAAATGTACTTGGGGTAATGTGGACCACTAACGGTTCAATTTGCCCCACATAGACAATAAATTGAACACGTGTAGTTTATATTCAATGTTTATAAAAAATCGTAACATTACCGTTAGGCATATATTAAGCACACTCTAAACAACGGATGGAGACTGAAAAATAGATAAAAATACATTTACTCACCAAGTAATTCTGATATAAAGTCAACACTTTTGTTAGATCGACGCTTCCGCAAATCACGTTTTGGCTCTAAACTCTGATAAACAATCCTCTACGGCTGCCAAGTTCTTACTGAGTATCGGTAGGACCCGTATGCACATAAGTAGAATCGATTCTGTTGCATTGCTGCCGCTGTTATGAAAAAAACCTAGGTGGTTTACATTGCCCCCGTAGTGCACATTACCCCAACCTCCCCTACGTCTGTACGATGTTAGTTCACTAATCTCTCAGTAATATATCATATTAAACATCACAGTAACATAAAAAAATAAAACAGAAGAGGAACTGACAAACGATACAAACAGTAGTTATCTGTGGAAAGTAAACAAATGACAAGCATGAAATGGCGGATGGTTTTTAGTTTTGTGTTATATTTTATTTGCAAGAAGCACATATTTTGCAAGTGGAAACTGAATAAAGTGGTCTTCGTTTTCGTTAGTTCCTACTTAGCTACAGTTTCTATACTTAGTTATAATTCTTGTTATAATGGACGAACAACAGTTGTTATGCGGTAAGTACCTATTCCAAAATATCAATTATTAAAACTTAATACTCGTTCAATACTTTAATCGGCTATTGTACATTGAAATTCCAGGTGCCGGAATTGTACACTAACATTATATAATAGAGTTTACAAAATGAGGGTTTTTTCAACTTTTAAAATATTTTAGTTAGTAAGTATATTTTAAAAACGATTCATAATATTTCAATTCCTACATATGCGTTATACCCTACAAAAAACTTAATATTGCAATAGGGTAGATATTACTATTAATAATAAAACATGCTCATATGTTGGCAGATATTTGAATCTAGAAGAAAATATTTTCAATATTAAGATGTTTCAGAAGCTACTTACACAAATAAAATAAAAAACAAATAGTTGGTAATTATGTAATGAAAGGGAAGTAACTATTTCAGATAGTCTGATACAGATATTGTATTAAACAGTACTGTAATAAATACGAATAACTAAAAGATAATTTCATGGTAGAGAATTTCAGAACACACGGTAAAACATATTTTATTTTTCATTTATTAATAACTGGAACGCGACACACATAATGTTTAATAAAACAATACGAAGCCAAAACAGAATAGAGAAATAAAAAACATCTTACTGGGTCAAAGCGAAATAATTGTTTTCAATACAATTATTTCGATAACAAAAACTAGCACGATTCAAAAAACAAAAGCTGTTTTTTGCAACTCGACGAAAACCCCAAAACCGAAGTCGGGGGAAAACAAAAAAAAGAGTACACAGACCAGCAGGGCAGTGAGTGTGTACCGGGGGTCGATCACGCGAAGGGAAAGGTTTTTCCCCTGCCACGGTGAACGGTACTAGTGTTTTTTTTAGTGTTAGCGGTACGAGTGGTAAAACTTACCCTCTACGCTAATTGCCTTTCGACATAGCACGATTCCGTTTATTGGCACGACTCGCGGTGAACAAGCAGATAGTAAAAAAAAATCAAGAAAATTCCCGGCTAGACGGAGGACGTTTGTCAAGCAGTAAGTTTTTGAATTAAATTCAGATTGGGATAATTTTTACTAGTGATATATATATACTCGTTATTGATCGAGCTGGATTCTGAACTTGGGTGTATAGGTCAATTGCTATATACAAGGTGTAGCGATAGCAAATATATTTATTAGATTTTTTTTATTTGATTGTTGATTTTTTCAAAGAGACGGGACATAGCTGTTCACTCTCAGATTAAGTTTATCGTCCTGACAAATATATAATTTATCGTGTGTACTGGAATAATTAAGATTTTGCCGAGAGGCCGGAGCGTATGTTTTCCATATTTTCGCGGGTTTCAGCGGAATTGCGCTGATAAGTCAATCTATTATAGAGAAATATTGTTATCAGTCTTTTGTTCAGCCGTAAATTATAAATTTAAACTCTTTCTTATTTTGCCAGCGTAAACGCATAAATTTATCGTAGGTAATTATATTACTGGGGACTTTCGCAACTTGTAACGCCAGTGTCGATAAATAATTTAAATTGTTCTCCTTAGCTCATCAGAATTTTTCTTTATAGAACAAAAATTTACCTTCGTTCCCTGAAGGTCAATGACGACCGAACGATGTAAAATGAATCATTGTTGCATATAAAGGTATTTACACGTGATAGTTATCTATGACCGAGATGAGGAGGACAAACCCTGTCCTGGCAAAGGAAGTTTCACCCGTTTTAAGACCAGGCGAACCTAGCAAAAACCAATCGGACTGGATTGCCTTACACGCTCAGCCGCGCACTGGAGGCAGAATTTGGTGGAATCGAAGGTAGGGATACTTTTTGGCATTTCGATCAAGTTATCTTACATATCTGGAATTAAAGATTACAGTGAACTGGTGACAGATTTTATTTGAGCGGTGACAGCAGATTTAATTAGGGGTATACAAGTTATAACACTTTAATTTTGATTAATACAACGAAGTAGAGGTCTATTTCGTTACACTGGTGACAGCGGTTTGCGAACCATTCTCAAAAAAAAACCACCCAGAGAACTTGGGTGTTATTACATCTGGTGACAGCGGTTCCCCGATACAGGGTTGTTCGTTCAAGTCGTCACAGCGGATCCCCGATACAGGGTTGTTCGTTCAAGTCGTCACAGCGGTTCCCCGATACAGGGTTGTTCGTTCAAGTCATCACAGCGGTTCCCCGATACAGGGTTGTTCGTTCAAGTCGTCACAGTGGTTCCCGATACAGGATTGGTCGTTCTAGTCGTCAAATCGCGAATCTGCAATACAGGGTTGTAAGTCAGCAGGGACGCCGGATCTTCACACAAGATACTCCTGTCAGGCCAAGATTATATGCCAATCTTGCTACAGCACAAGAGAATACAGGGAACGGTGAAGCTGTACGGTCTGTAACCAGAGGCTGCAATAGGCAGTAAACGGGGCATACAGGAGGGGAGAAGGCTGGAACACATCGAGAGCTAGCCGACATTCTTCCACCGTCATCGCAGCTACCCACAGGTACCAGAGTCATCAATTAACGGGACAAATAACATTAAAACAGATTAGTTTTGGTTTACTACTCCGTCATACAATTGATTTTTTTTTCTTTTCGTCTTAAGTTCCATTTGTTAGAATACATCATACTCCTGAAACTACGTGAGCTTCACTTTTACAAAGGGGGAAGTTAACCCATCCTGAAAACATCCTATCCGTGCACCAAAAGCTATACATTTCAGGCGTCGTAGAAGCCAAAAAGGTAGGAGTAATATAAGGTTATAAAGTTAAAAAAAATTTCTTCAATTAATAAATATAAAAAAGTAACCAAGTTCAGACAGCGATATGCCACTCGATTTACAAAATAGGTTAGGTACAGGCAGTCAAGGAGGACAAGAAACCACGGGAGACACAAGCAGCATGCCGCCCACATGGACGGTAGCACAGGCACAACCATTAGGGGTCATAGCGGCGACTTTAGCCGATTTCACAGGTAGAGATGCGGCTAGAAACATAGATAAACTCGAATTAAGGGCTAAATTAGACGAGTGGACGGAATCAGAAACACTAACATTATTGAAATTTGAGCTTGCGGGCGTAGCACACGATTTTTTCAAGGCGGATCCTAGGTTGGACACAGTGTTATATTCGGAATTTAGAGAAAAACTACTACGGAAATTTTTACCAAAAAAATCGATAGCGGATTGGTGGATGCAACTGGTGCAATGCTACCAAAGACACGATGAGGACGTAGCGTCGTTCTGTACCAGACTGAAATTAATCGGAAACAAGATACTAGAAGAGGATATAAAGGGCGCAAGTAGGGAACAAATACCAAACATACCAAAAAAACATAATTCGGTATTAATAAACCAATTCAAAGTAGGGTTGAGAAAAGACTTATTAAGGGAGGTAGGTTTTTACATTTTACACAAAGACGACATGACACTAGAAGAAGCGGAAGAAATAGTTAGTTGTCAAGAAACAGCGGTAACTATGACAAGCGGCAGAAACAGTGGCCAGAAAGTCGCATTTATGAGTGAACAACTGAGGTGCACAACGTGCGGAAGGTCGAATCACACTTCGGAAGAATGTAGGCAGAACACGAAATGTTTGTTCTGTGGCAAACAGGGGCATTGGATGGCTGATTGTAGGACGAAGGAAGCAGAAGAAACAAAAAGAGAGACAAGATGCCAAATTTGCAAAAAACAAGGACACTGGGCACCGGATTGCAGAGAGAAAGGGAACGAACCAACAAATACATGCTATAACTGTGGAAAACAAGGACATTGGGCAAATAATGTAGAAAGAAAATGTTCGACGAAGCAAACAAACGGAATACGAAGTACGACAGATACACCAACGGGAAAGTAAGTCCATGGAAAACGGAGAAAACTAGATATCACGGGGAAAACCAGGAAACACAACAAGGAAACTACAGAGAATATAACAGACACAGAAACCAAAGGGAAGAGTATCATAAACAAGAAACACAGAGGAGGTCTCAACAAAATAATTTTGGGAACTACGAGAGAAACAGACGCCAAATGAACGATGATAGAAGAGGACAGTCTGAAGAAATGGGACACACAAGTAACAAAGAATGGACGAAACATTTAAACTAGTAAGGACAACAGTTAGTCCCCGGACAAGTGGCCGAGTAAACTTAACAGGGGAAACAGATTTAAATAAACCACAATGGGAAAAAACAAACCAAGAAGCAACGAATAAGGATAAACCGAGAATGGAAAAAAGGAAGAAAAAGAAACAATGTATCACAATGATGCAACGTCAATAACAAACGAGGATGCCCCATATATAGTAATGTTAAGGGTGAATGGTATAAACAGACCATGTATGATAGATACCGGAGGAGCGTATTCATTAGTAAATAGGTCAATAATTGCAGACTGGGAATTAGACACAAGAATCATAGAAGAATTAACTCTAAAAGGGATAACAGGACACACAATACAGCTGTATGGATCGACGGAATTGGCGATAAGCACAAACGGAATGAATCACAACATTTACACAAGAGCCATCGCAGCAGAAGACGAAATAATGGGAGAAATACCAGTTCTTTTAGGAAGAGATTTCCTAGAAAAGCAATCATATCATACAAAGGAGAGCCTTCATTAGAAATATGGGAAAAAAGAATACCATTGATAAACGCAAGGCAAGTTGAGAGCACAATAGATAACGGTAGAAGCACAGAAGCAAATGACCAAGTGGCAACAATAAGGAAAAAACCAGACACTACAGAAATGAGTAATTGGAAGAAATGGGTAAGAATAGTGGAAACAATGTATAAAAGAAGGTACACAGAACACAGAACAATGGAGAAAAATGAGAAGGCAATGACAAGAGAAAATAAATCAAGAGCAAATCAAACAGACAAACAAAGACAAAACGGCTACAGAGACGAAAATATAGAACTATACAGAGTGAAGAAAGAAATCGACACAAAGAAAGAAGAAAGGCAGGAAACAAAAACTAACGAAGAAAGATACGGACACATAGAACAAAAGAAGAATAGTACAGAATCAGAAACAGGGAAAAAGGGAGAAACAGAAACCAGGGAGAAGAACAAAGGAATAAAAGAAACAATAACTAACAGAAACTTCACAGATGTATACATAGAAGATGGCATAAGTATACCGGCACTAACCGAAGTTCACACAATTGGGACACTAAAACATACCATAAGAGGAAATACGATTGCGTGTGAAACACAACAGAAAGGACCAGAAGCAATAAGACTAGCAAATAGCATAGCTTATAACGGGAAAAAGATTCCAATTAGAATAATAAACACATCAGCACAAGAAATACACCTAACAAAAGGAACCAAACTAGGAAAAGCATACGAATGTACAGAGGGCACAGTACCACAAACAAAAACACAGGACACGATCAGGAAATTTGACATCAAAACAGATGAGTGGATCGGAGAAAATTTCGAACTAGGCCATATAGATACAAGGTACAAGGAAAAACTAATTAAGTTAATACAAAAGTACCATCACTTGTTCACAGACGACGATGAAATTCTAACAAGCACTACAAAAGTAAAACACCACATAACCATAGAAGCAGGAAGTCAACCAATATGCAAAGCTCCATACAGAATACCATATTACCAAAGAGAAGTACTTCAAAAAGAAATAGATAGGCTACTAGAAGCTGAAGTAATCAGGACATCATCCAGCCCATGGTCAGCGCCAGTCGTATTGGTGGTAAAACAAACTCCCGAAGGAGAGGAGAAAGTGAGAATGAGCATAGACTACAGAGGACTAAATGCAGTAACAAAAAAAGAATATTACCCTCTACCAAACATATCGGATCTACTACAAGGCTAGAAAGCAGGAGAAGAAACGTTGTTCTCAGTAATTGATGTAGCAGAAGCTTATCACCAAGTAGATATGAACGAAGAAGACATTCCACTAACTGGATTTAGCACATATCAAGGGCACTACGAATACACCAAAATGCCATTTGGACTGGTAAACGCCCCAGCAACTTTCCAAAAATTCATGAACGCAACCTTAAGAGGCTTAACGGGAATAAAATGCATGGTTTATTTGGACGACATAATCATATTTAACTATGCAGGAAAAAAGGACCATTTAGAAAAATTAGAAGAAGTATTCAATAGATTAACAGAAGCAAACATTAAATTGAAACCAAAGAAATGCAATTTTATGGTAAAGAGAGTGAAATATTTAGGACATATCATCTCACAAGAAGGAGTAGCTCCAGATCCAAAGAAATTGGAGGCAGTACACAAATACCCCCTACCAAAAAACGTAAAAGGAGTGAGAGGTTTCTTCAGACTAGTAAACTGGTACAGACGGTTCATACCAAACATAACCGAATTAGCAGCATCATTAGTAAACCTGACCAAAAAAGACACACCTTTCAAAATAACAGAGGAAGTAATTAAGGCGATGGACCAACTAAGACAAAGTTCTAATCTTCCCAGACTTCTCCAAACCGTTCATCTTATCGACAGATGCATCGAACATAGGTGTAGGAGCAATATTAAGCCAAATAAGGGACGGTAGAGAAAGACCAATAGCGTATGCGAGCAGGACACTAAGTAGAACAGAAACAAATTACTCAACGACTGAAAAAGAACTTCTAGGAGTGATTTTTGCAATTAAAACATTCAGATGCTACATTTACGGGACAAAATTCACAATCATCACAGATCACAGAGCATTAAAATGGGTACTGACACTGAAGGACCCAAATTCAAGATTAACACGATGGGCCTTAGCCTTAGCAGAATACAACTTCGAAGTAATCCATAGAGTAGGACGGAAACACGGAAATGCAGACGCACTAAGCAGAATGTTCGACAAAACGTGCAACTACATAGAGACGTCATACGAAGATTACTTACAATACAAAACGGTAAACGAAGTACCAGCAAAAGGAAAAATACTAGAAAAAGAAGGAAAGTTAGTATACATACAAGAAGAACAAGCAATAGTACTATTTACAGCCAAACCAAGATCCATTGATAAAGGAAATAGAAGCCACATATAATTTACCGGACGTCGCACGGAATCGAATAGAATAAATTAAAGAATGGGACACGTTGGACGCACAATTCTACAAAGGGGTAAACAGTTGAAGACACTATGCGAAGAAAACAAAGAGGAGAGCATAACCTTCATAGCAAGCAAAGATCAAATTCCAGGACTTGAAAAATTGCTGTAAAATATTTTGCAGTCTCTAAAATATCCGCTAGGGGTGGAATGAACACTACAAAACATAATACTCCATAAAACATACTAAAGGTGTCCTATAAATACAATTTTTGAAATCTTGATGACATTATGAAAAAATTTAATTAAAGATATTGTTTGCCATTATTCTTCAATTAATAGGTGGGGAAGAATCAAACTCATGATCAAATGTATAACTTCTTCGTTTTTTCAACCGATAATAATGATTTAAGCTGCATTTGAAAGAGTTTTTAAGATTGGTAACAAAATTGGATAATTTTGTTTCCATTCGGAAATTTCAAATGTAAATTGAAGCATTTCTTTAAATTTTTATATCTGATATTGTATATCTTATATCTAGGAATAGATTCCTATTTTTCAACCCCTTTTCATCAGAATTTAAGAAATGCCTCATTACATTTGAAATTTCCAAGAAAAATGGGAAAATTATCGACTTTTTCACATAGCGTTGACAAAATTGTTCAATTTTGTTTTTTTTGTTAATCAGATCTTATTAAAGAGGAAAAACTCTTAAATGTCGCCAAAAACATGGATATCGATTAAAAAACAAAAAAGTGTTACGACATTTGTTTTTTGGGTTAAACCTTCCCCCACCCCTTACTTGAAGACTAAGGACACAAAGTCCCTTACTAAATTTTTCATAATCTCAACAATATATCAAAAATTTATGTATTTCTAGGATACCTTTAGTATGTCTTTTTTTAGATAATCACAGTATTATGTTTTCAAGTGTTCATTCCACCCCATAGCAGATATTTTAGGAACTGAAAAATATTTTCCAGCGATTTTTCAGGGTCATTTTCCTGAAGGTATTTTTTTAAAGTTGTACCATGACTATTTTTTGAAATATGGCCGACAGCCGGCGTTCTTAGTTGTTCACCCTGTATCTGCTGATTACGCACAGAAACATCTATACGATGTCATCTAGAATGTTTGAGGTAAATTATTTAGAGGTTTATGTAATGTCCATACAACATCTACGAGAATACACTGTTTTGTTTTTGAAATGTCGCATTTAGATAATTGATAAGATGTTATTTTTTAGACATTGCAATAACATCGACAAGATGTTAAAAGGCATTTCAGAATGTAACAGAAATGTGGTTTTTAGTTCGTTATCAAGACTTCCTTTTGAGGAAGTTCTAGTAACATCACAGTAATGTAAAAAGGCAGCGCTTTAACATCGCTGAGAAGTTAAGTTGAAACATCACAAAAGTTAACAGCCTCAAGCTGGGCATAAGCGGTTGTATAGATGTGCATGTGATGAAAACAAGAGGGAAAAAAGGAAGAACATTATCACAATGTGATGTTGAATTACCATAACTGTGATATTTATTTGCATAGCGGGTAGATACTAGGAATAATATTTATTTACAAATTTACATCTATTTTCTACAAATTCTCACTCTTTTTGGTCTCTGAGGAAGTGGCTCTGTACAATTTTACTCGTCATTATCATTAGCAAATGAATCCTCATCGATATTATTGCTACTATCAATTGCAAGTTCACAATCAACCATTTGACTCATATCAAAATTTGGCTCATCACTTAGAGATTCATTATCATCCTCGTCATTGTCAAATACCGTACTTACAATTTCGATGTTACAACAGTTTTTGCCTTCGCAATTTTTACATAATATCGTACAATGTATGCCAACTTTTTTACAACCACACCTGGTAGTAGAGCACCCTGTGGTACAAGAACATGAAATAATTTTCAATAATTCGTCGGGTACAAGTACGTCGTCAGTCATTTCTGGTGCGAGGCCATAATTATCAATGAATTTCCAACCCCAGTCGGTAGGCTTCATTTTTTCAACAATTGTTTTATCCTTATCCCACAACCGGAGTTGATAAAACACTCTAAAATAATGAAATTTCATTGCAGCTTCCGTTGGTGGCAAAGTTGCTAAATTAAAAGTTTTTTTAGCTGAAGATTTTGAAAAAAACATGTAAATCGTAGCATGTTTAACGATTCATTGTGATTTGGTTTCGACACATATGCGTATTTTATAAATTCTGTGCCGGTTTTTTCGACTTCATCTCTCGTTGCTGTACTGTTGTATGTTGTTCCTGAGAAGATCTACGAATTTGAGTTTACCTAGGTTATAAAAAGCAGACGTTGTATCACAGCCACCGCACCGTTTGGCCGAGTGAGCTAGGATTACTGTTCTCTTCTGAATGGACCAATTAACAGTAGGAAAATGAAAAATTGTGTTTAAGTTGAGTTGGGATTCAACAACCTAGCGAAGTGATCAAAATTTGAAAATTTCAATTAATATTATGACAGTATCTAGCAGAATTTGAATTTGTTTATCTCAGCTTGTAAAAGTCGCAACTGAAATTTTTTTTTTCAAAAACTAACATATTTTTTATAACGTGAAAAGATATTTTGAATGCGAAAATGAGAAAAAACTAGATGGAAACTTTTTTTTCGGTAAATGTTCTAAAAAATTATGTAAAAAAAATTTTTAAACTTTGTTCAGCTTATTTATATAAATATAACTTCCACTCTGTCGATTGCAACCAACCGCTGCTCGATATCATTAATGTTCATAAATTTGAACGCGATTGGAAAAAAAATTGTTTCCAATTTGAGCAGCCGTCATTTTGAATTTTCCAAATCTGAAAAAAACGTAAATTTTTACAAGTTCGCCCTCTATGTTTATCTATGTTTTGACCTCGATATTAATATTTTATTTATAATTACCAGCCAAAAATATGATTTACGAATTTTTTTTCAATTTTTGGAAAATTTAACATCGGAATTTTTTTTTTAAACTATTTACGTCACCTTCAAGAGCATAAAATTTGCTGCAATATTCATCTCCACGATTTTTTTGTAAGAACACATCCAGAAATGGTACGAGCATAAATTGCTTGAATTTTATGTGGTCCGAGCTGTGCTTGCCAGCTGCGTCGCAAGCTCCAGCGGAAATTATTAGACAATCTAGGAGAGTTATGCTGGGTCGAATGGACCAATTAACAGTAGGAAAATGAAAAATTGTGTCTAAGTTGAGTTGGGATTCAACAACCTAGCGAAGTTATCAAAATTTGAAAATTTCAATTAATATTATGACAGTATCTAGCAGACTTTGAATTTGTTTATCTCAGCTTGTAAAAGTCGCAACTGAATTTTTTTTTTTCAAAAACAAACATATTTTTTATAACGTGAAAAGATATTTTGAATGCGAAAATGAGAAAAAACTAGATGGAAATTTTTTTTTCGGTAAATGTTCTAAAAGATTATGTAAAAAAAAATTTTTAAACTATGTTCAGCTTATTTATATAAATATAACTTTCACTCTGTCGATTGCAACCAACCGCTGCTCGATATCATTAATGTTCATAAATTTGAACGCGATTGGAAAAAAAAATTGTTTCCAATTTGAGCAGCCGTCATTTTGAATTTTCCAAATCTGAAAAAAACGTAAATTTTTACAAGTTCGCCCTCTATGTTTATCTATGTTTTGACCTCGATATTAATATTTTATTTATAATTACCAGCCAAAAATATGATTTACGAAATTTTTTTCAATTTTTGGAAAATTTAACATCGGAATTTTTTTTTAAACTATTTACGTCACCTTCAAGAGCATAAAATTTGCTGCAATATTCATCTCCACGATTTTTTTGTAAGAACACATCCAGAAATGGTACGAGCATAAATTGCTTGAATTTTATGTGGTCCGAGCTGTGCTTGCCAGCTCCGTCGCAAGCTCCAGCGGAAATTATTAGACAATCTAGGAGAGTTATGCTGGGTCGATATATTTTCATTTAAGAATGAAAAATAAGCGCTGGGAACTTTTGATGTTTAACAGATTTTTCGACCTTACTTTCCCGGACTAATATATAATCCTGGCTTCATCTATTTCTACTGGAAGTATCTTACTTTCTAAGGGAGTTATGCTAATTTCTTCCTTAATACTAACTATTCTATTCATTTGTAGGATTAGACAGATAAGGAGTATCAGTGACTTCATCCTGTTAATTCTGCAAAACGTTATCTGAATTAATTCTAGGTTTACTAATAATACTTTTATGATAGGTACCTTTATTAGCTTCTAATAAGATAGAGTTATCATTTACTGCTTCTACCTTTTTGAATTTCGGTAGTTTTTTATCGCGAGACTTAGTTTGTACACGTATGCTGATTCTTGTGCAGAAAAATCCGGAGGGTCGTCGCAACTTTGATTAGTTTTATTGATGAAATTTTCTTTTACCGTTTCATTACGTTCTTTTATAGATTTATATAGCTGCTTACTAGCTTCTTTGTGGTTGTGTACGTAATAAGATAGGACCAAATAATCGTTCAGATTAAAGGGGTCTGGATTGTCTATATGACCTTTAATTATTTCGAGTGGAGTATATTTCGTAGCTGAGTGAATCGAGTTATTATAGCTTAATACAGAAAGTTATATTATTTGAATGGGAGTTAACTCTTTGTTTTCCTCCCGTAGGCATCTAAAGTTTTCTATTAAAGAAGAGTGGAATTGTTCTACCGGCGAATTTGAATTACTATTTTTAGCCGTTGTACAAAGGAGTTCGATTCGGTGCAATTTGCAAAAATCTTTTAAATCATTTTTTTTGAATTCTGTGTCACAATCGGTGGTAATTTTTAAGGTTAATCCATGATAAGTTATAAAGCTTTATAAACTATTTACGACTGAAATACCACTAAAAGTATCGAGGGATAGGCTTGGCCATATCTAGAAAATGAGTCAATAATAGTTAAAAGGGGGTATTCGATACTCTAAATACATCTATGTATATGTGATCGAAGGGCCTAGAGAGTTGGTGTTAAATTGAATTTAACAATAGGAGGTTTGCGGTCATGTTTGTTTTTCAAACACGTTTCACAACTGTTTATGCATTTTTCTATATCATCGTTCATTTTCGGCCAAAAATAAAATTTATTTGAATTGGAGTTAAGTCTTTGTTTCCATCTCGTAGGCATCTAAAGTGTTCTATTAAAGAAGAGTGGAATTGTTCTACCGGCGAAATTGAATTTTGAGCTCGATTCGGTGCAATTTGCAAAAATCTTCTAAATCTTTATTTATGAATTCTGTGCCACAATCCGTGGTAATTTTTAAGCGTAATCCATGATGAGATAAATAGGGGGTATTCGATATTCTAAATACATTTATGTGTATATGATCGAAGGGCTTAGAGGGTTGGTGTTAAATTTTGCGGTCATGTATGTTTTTTAAACACGTTCCACAATAATTGTTAATGTATTTTTCTATATCATCGTTCATTTTTCGGCCAATAATAAAGTTTATTCATTGATGTTTTTACTTCGTTAATTCCGCGATGTCCTTTTTTATAATTATGGTAGTATGTTATTTTCTCCTGCTGTTATTCTATAGTTAAAATATCGCTTAAAAGTTTAAATGCAGTTTTTAAAATATTTTTGAAGAGTAACTACAAAAATATCGAGTAAATGTTGCGTTTTAAAATACAAAGCGTACGTCTATTTGAGGTTTACAAACATTTTGGCACATTTAAAAATACTCTCTGGCAAATTTCTATTTGGTAGGGTAACATTTAACCCTGCTACTGCACACTGATGTCTAGAAAACTCACGCGCACTTTATATTCTACCTTGTGCGCAGTGTTTCGATTGTGACCTTGGGCCAGTGTCATCTAAATTCAGTTAACAATTGTGTACGAGTGAGGCAGGACGTAAAACATTTTATCGCTTATAGGTAAGTGATAAAATTTGATTTTAGCTGCTCCTGGGTTACAAAGACCCCAGTGTACAGGATAAAGTTATATATTTTCTATTAGAAATCATATTTTCTATTATTTTTTAGGAAGATGTCGAGACCTGAACGCAACGATAATCGTCGGCTAAAAGATGAGGAACTGCAGGAGATTGTAGATAATCTTGGGGGTAGTCCAGATCATGAAAATGGATATGAAACTGTAGAATTTTCGGATAGCGAAAACGATTATGAGATGGAGGAGGATGAGGAAGACGATGAACAAAGTGCTTGTGAAAGTGAACAAGGTGATGAAAATAAACAGAAGAGCGATGATGAAAATGAAGAACACAGTGAAGAGGAAAGTGAACAAGCTGGTGAGATTAACAGTGAACAAGCTAGTGGAAATAACAGTGAACAAAACAATGCTCATGGGAATGAACAAAGCAATGAGCAAGAAAGGCCTCCAAGAGCGAGGAGAAATAAAAGCGACCTAAGAGGTAAAAATAACCACCTGTGGTCATCTGTAGCTCCTCAGAGGAAAGGTTGTTTGAGAGCTGACAACATTGTTTTACATTTGCCCGGCGCTAAAGCTTATGCTAGAAAAGTAGTAACCCCTTTAGAAGCTCGGAATTTGATTATCAGTGAAGATATAATTGAAACAATTACCATACGCACCAATGAACAAATTAAGAGGAACCACAATGAGATCAATAAACTCAGCTACACCAAAACCACAAATGTTATTGAGCTAAGAGCTTTAATTGGTCTTCTCTATATAGCGGGAGCTTTGCGAGTCTCAAATTGTAGCACAGAAGAATTGTGGTCCCATGCTTTTGAGATTGGAATTTTCCGGACAACCATGTCCCAGCAATGGTTTCAGTTTTTAGCTACTAACTAACACTTTGCTAAGAAGGCTGGTAGACATATACGACGTCAGACTGATAAATTTGCTCCAATCAGACAAATATATATAAGCAACTTCAAGGCATACTATACACCCCATTTATATTGTACAATAGACGAGCAACTGGTGAGTTTTCGTAGCCGTTGTAGTTTCCGCATCTATATGGCCAGCAAACCCGATAAATACGGCTTGAAAGTACTAATGCTTAATGACGCTAAGACCTATTACATGTTGAATGCTATTTCTTATGTGGGCAAAGTGAACTGCGAAAATAATGAATGTGTGCCAACCTATTATGCTAGAAAATTGTCCGAACCCATACACAATACCAATCGCAACCTTACTTTCGACAATTGGTTCACTTCGATTCCATTGGCTAACCTTCTATCTGAGCAATATAAGCTAACAATGGTAGGAACCTTGTGGAAAAACAAAAGAGAAATTCCACCTAGTTTGTAGGCAAAAAAGGAAGTAGGGTCGTCGTTATTCGCTTTCGATAATAACAAGACATTTCCTTCACACCTAGGCCAAATAAAAACGTGCTTCTAATTTCCACCTCACACCATGACGATTCTATTGATCATGATACAAACAAACCAACTATAATTGAGACATACAACGCAACCAAAGGTGGTACAGACACCTTCGATCAGTTGTGCCATTCATATACCATAGCTCGAAAAACAAATAGATGGCCTATGCGAGTGTTTTATGCTATGCTCGATGGAAGTGGTATCAATACGATGATTTTGCTTACCTTTGCTAAGGGAGATTGGGCAGAGAAAAAACCGGACACGCAGGAATTTCCTAAAAGAGCAGGGAATGTCCTTGGTAATACCATTTCCCAGAGAACGACTACGGTTGCCAACGCTTAGAAGATCACTGCGTCAAAATATAATGGAAATCTTGAATGAGCCTGGGCCAGATCCACCACCAAATGACGAAAATTTTCGACGAAAAGTTCGTTGTAGTTTTTGCGATAGGAAAAAGGGCAGAAGAACAAATATGCATTGTAGCATGTGTCATAAATCGTTTTGCAATGAACACAGGGTACAATGGTATGTAGGAGCTGTGAGACTGATTTATATGCCTAATTTATCAGACTGACTACGACAATCTTAAGTAATTATAATTTTTACTATTGCACAATAAAAAAGAATGACATTCATTTAAAACGTTTTGTATACTTAGAATTCGAAAATTTTAACATTTTTAAAATAAAAACTTTTGTTTGTGCTACTTTTTAATATGTTATATGCTCTCCAAAATAACCACTTTAATCATTCCATGTGTAAAAACATTCGAAAAATGTTACCAACTTGAAAAAAACCATTTTACTTGTTGGGTTTTTGAGACCCCAATGTGCAGTTTGTGTCTTGAAAAATAAGTGTGCAGTAGCAGGGTTAATCTTGAGTTTTCGAATGTTTTCACTTTTACAAAGTGTTTTCACTATATCACCACTCGTTAAAATTAGAGTTGCCTTTTATGTTTCGGGATTTGTCAACCCTAGTGCTGCAATCTGGCAACTGACAGCTCTATCGTGAAGTTGGACATTTTTGAGGTTATACATACTAAGAACGTTTTGACATACGAGCGCTATTTGTGTTGTTTACAGTAACTTAAAAGATTCATCTCGGCCCAAAAATGAAATTGAATCGTCAACATTTTCGTGCGGTTATTTTTTACAACTTTCGACGTGGATTAACTCAGCAAACAATTTTGGCGATGAAGCTCCATCAAGGACCAGTGTTTATCGATGGTACGGTGAATTCAATCGTGGTCGTAGTTCACTCCAAGACGAATTTCGTGAAGGTCGTCCAAAATAAGTTGTTGTTCCGAAAACTATTGATGCTGTGCGCGAACTGATATTACAATATCGTCATGTGACCTATCGTGAGATTGAAACAACCTTAGGCATTAGGTGGAACCAGCATACATTCAAAATTGCATAAATATTTGACTGAATCCCACATAATTTGTCAATCGCTCAAAAAAAGGCTCGTGTCGATTGGTCGAAAGAAATGCTCAGAAAATACGATCGCGGTACTTCGAAACACGAACAGAAAATAATTTTGTACAAAAGTTTGGTAGAACCACACTTGAACTACGGCATAATTGGTTGGGGAGGAGTCTCTAAAACACATCGGCATTCCCTTGAAGTCATCCAAAGACGCTTTTTAAGATGTATTATGCAAAAATCATACGACTATCCCAGCATCCTCCTCTACTCTGAAACTGCAATATTTGAACCAAGGCAACTATTTTTTATAAATATAACTGCAGTTTAATATAAATACAAAAATGAATTAATCACCAACAGCCATAATTAAAAGACCCGCCACAGAAGAGGTATTCAAATACCAGTCATGAACAAGTCAGTCGGTTAAAAGAGCCTACCATTTTCTAGGCCCAAAACTCTTCAGCGATCTGCTAGAAGCACTAAAATGTGAGCCAAACCCTAGAAAATTTGAAAATAATCTGAAACTTTATGTTCAGCATACTTCCCGTGCAGAAATACACGATAAAATTGGAAATTAAATAGAACAACTATACTTGCGATTATCATATAGCTCACGTCTAGTCATAAGCATTCCAAATTACATTACTTTTCCGCTTTTCCAGATTCTCTTGAATCTTGAGTATTGTCCTGTGTTAAGATTTGGTTCCGTTACTATAAAATAGAAACGGTACTCAAATACTTAAATGAAAGATCTTTGAACAAATTTATATTCAAGTCTTCTTGGTTATTTTGTCAAAATTTGTTTTTCATGTTGTTGATTGAGAAATGTCAAAATAGTTGTCATTTTTATGTATGTCAGTTTTTGAAATATAAAAAGTTACCTTGTCCGAATAAAGTCGTTTTAATCTTTATTAATGAAATACAGTCCATACAACGAACCAGTACATGCGGATTCAATTAAAAGGAATGTGTAGGTACATAGTTATTTACATTTTTTATGGTCCTTCGTCTTCGGATAACCCTCGTAGAGGATGTTTATTGTTTCAAGAAAACACGTGGTGAACAACAAAAGTGCTCAAGATTATCAGTTACATAGCATTTTCCCTCGCAGAGGACGTTTTCAAGTGTATAACTACACAATTGAGTTAAAATCGAACAATTATCTCATTTCTCTCGTTGAGAACGTTTCAAGTAGACCTAAGTATCTTCGTATTTCAAAACGTTTGAAATTCGTTTTCGTTAATTAAAAGTGAGTTTCGATTGAATTAACGGGAACAGAACATTCAGAAATCAACAATTTCTATTGTATGTGCGGAAGAATTACGGATTTGTAAAGGAGCAAATTTCCGTTTTCTCGCCCTCGACAAACTGATTTGATACTCATCAGTTTCAAGGTAACCTAGGAAAATAAGTATACCTATCGGTAAACGTCTCAAACAGAGAGATACTGCAGCAGTTCATTCGAAGATAAATTCCTTATATTCCCGTCCCTTTTTTGATATTAAAAACAAAACAAATCTCATTAATTTTTAATTTAATTCTTTAATAATAAATTGACTTTGTATAAGCAATCATGAGTAACCAACAAAATCTGATTAGAAAAAGAGCTAATATAAAATCAAGTTTAACACGTTTAATAAAATTCTTTGACAAATTAAAAATTCAAGACTCAGTTTCAAACATAGATTTGGAAGAATTGGGAATTAGGTTTAAAAAAGCTCAGTCCGAATCATTGCCAAATTTCTATGAATTACAAGACGAGTTGCAGGAAATTGAGGGTGATGAATTTGATGAATTAGAAACGAAAACATTTGAAACTTCATGTTATAAACTTTTTGCAGAAATTAGTGTACCTACCTTTAGGTTGTCCCCGTGAAGCATTCACGTCTTGCAACTTTTTCAAAACCATTGAAATTCAGTCTTAACTCCAAAAATTTTGGGAGTTAGAAGAATTACCGAGTAAACGTATATTGTCATGCGAAGAACAACAAGCTGAAGAACATTTTCGCAATCATTTCCAGCGGAGTCCAAACGGAAAGTTCGTAGTTTCAATCACTTTAAAGGAACACACTTCAAAGCTAGGTAATTCTCAAGAACGGGCAAAAAATCAATTTTTGTACCCCGAGAGGAAATTAGCAAAAAAACATACACTGAAATAATTGTATTGTGATTTCATGAATGAGTATAAAGCCCTCTCTCATATGTCATATTTCAAACCCTTATCTCATGATCAAATCACTTATTTCTCTCCTCATCATGGTGTCTTTCGAGAAGACAGTGTGACCACCAAATTGCGCGTGGTTTTCAACTGCTCAGCAGAATCTTCATCTGGATATTCTTTACAACTCTATTCAGTTGGTAGGACCCACCGTTCAGGAGGATCTTTATTCAATTATAATTCAATTTAGACAACACAAGTTTGTTGTGTCAGCTGACATTAGCAAAATGTATCGTCAAGTTGAAGTCACTGACGAATTCAAGCCTCTTCAGCTCGTATATTGGCGTGAAAATCCTGAAAATGAACTTCACATTTATTCTTTAAACACTGTCACATATGGCACAGCCAGTGCCCCTTTTTTAGCAACTCGTTGCTTACTACAATTAGCCATTGATCAAGAAAACTCTTATCCAGAAGCATCTCAGATAATAAAAAAGAACATGTATGTAGATGACTTGCTATGCGGGGCAGACTCAATTGATAAGTTGACATCATTGTGTCAACAAGTCTCATTCATTTTACAATCAGCTTCTTTTCAACTGAGAAAATGGAAATCAGAAAGCTCTGAGCTTCTCGAAAACCTAAAGAGTGAAAATACGTCAGAATTTTATTTTTTTCACCTTCCGAATCAGGAAAAACTCTAGGCTTGCTTTGGGCTTCTAAAGAAGATGTTTTTCTTTTCAAAATTAGTCAGCTATCATCTGTAAATTGTATTACAAAGAGAATAATTTTATCAGATATTGCAAAAATATTTGATCAATTGGGCCTCATTAGTCCAATTATTATTTTAGCCAAAATCATGCTACAAGACTTGTGGAAATTGTCCCTGGCGTGGGACCAAAGAGTTCCGCTAGAGGTTTCTGATAATTGGAGTCGCTTCCGAGCAGAAATCCTTTGCCTTAACAAACTTCGAATTCATCGACACATATCTTGTCCCAGTCCTGTAAATATACAACTACATGGGTTTGCTGATAGCTCTCAAAAGGCTTATGGCGCAGCATTATATTTGCGTGTGCAAAATACTAGCCATCAAGTTGTTGTTAATCTCATTTCGTCTAAAACCAAAGTAGCTCCTATTCAAACGGTAACGATTCCGAGATTGGAGCTGTGTGCTTGCGTACTGCTCGCTAAACTCTTTGATAAAATCAAGTCTTGTTTAACCATCGAAATTGACGAGTGTCATCTGTGGTCAGATTCCACAGTAGCTTTAGGATGGTTACGCACATCTCCTCATCTTCTACAAACATTCGTTGGAAACAGAGTGTCACAAATTCAGAATTTAACAGAAATTGACAGATGGCGCTATGTTCCTACGAATTTCAATCCTGCCGACATTCTTCCAAGAGGAATTTGTCCCAAGGAGCTTCTTAACTCGAGTCTTCGGTTTCATGGCCCTGGGAGATTAAAAGACAAAAGTAACAATTGGCCAGAAGATATCTCAAAGGTGCTCGTCTTACGTGATCTTCCAGAAACACGAAACGAGTCACAAACCTTCATTCATACAAAAAGGGAGCTTTTTCCTTTCCAAAACTTTTCTTCATTGAACCGCTTAAAACGCGTTTTTGCTCACGTACTACGGTTTAGTTAAAGTTTCAAGAAATTTAAGGGAAATAAACTTTACTTCACGGGTAACTTGAATTTCGAGGAACTTATATTATCGTTAAACAGACTTTGCCAACTGGCACAGCAAGAATCCTTTCCCCAAGAATATATTGATCTCAATCAAAACCATCAAGTTTCTAATCAAAGTAAAATTCTAATTCTCAATCTATATATAAAGGATAATTTGATAAGAGTCGGAGGGCGACTAAGAAACTCTCCGTATCATTTTCACACAAAACATTCTATCATTCTTTCTCCCAAACATTCCCTTACACTTCTCATCTTTAGAGAAACCCATATCTTTCAATTGCATTGTGGTCCTCAAATGCTACTAGCATCAGTTATAGATAAATATTGGCCCATTTCTGGTAGAAATTTAGCCAAACGTACAGTCAGAGAGTGTGTTCTTTGCTTTAAATTCAAATCCAGAGCTCAAATCCCGTTAATGGGAGATTTACCTGCGTCCAGAGTCTCTCCAAGGTTGCCATTTTCCGACACGGGCATTGATTACGCTGGCCCATTCCTTTACAAAGATCGCAAAGGAAGAGGATATAAGACTCACAAATGTTATTTATCATTATTTGTTTGCATGACAACTGAATGCCTCCATTTGGAATTGGTAACTGAACTTACTACACTTGCTTTTCTAGAAACATTTCAAAGATTAATTGCTCGTAGGGGTAAGCCAAATTGCGTATACTCTGACAACGGCACTAACTTCATTGGGGCAAATAACAAACTCAAAGAGTTAGGAAAATTCTTATGAGACAATCAAGTAGAAATCGAAGAAAAAACAGCCATAAATCATGACGTCAAATGGACATTTATACCTGCTTACTCCCCTCATCAGGGTGGGATATGAGAAGCTGGTGTGAAATCTAGTAAGCATCACCTTCTTAAAGTCATAGCTAACAATTTGCTTACATATGAGAGCTTGTACACAGTCATTACTCAAATCGAAGGAATTTTAAATTCAAGACCATTAACATCTCTTTCTACCGACCCAAACGATTTAGAAGCATTAACTCCTGCTCATTTTTTGATCGGAAGATCCCTCAACTCCTTACCCTATCCTGATGTTCAGTTTATTCCAAACACCAAGTTAAACCATTACGAACAACTTGAGAAGCTGAAACAACAGTTTCGGTCACGTTGGTCAAAGGAATATATCAGTCAACTTCAAGAACGTACGAAGTGGAAAACAAACCGATCAGACATTAGTGTTGGATCTATGGTTCTAGTTCACGAAGACAAGTTACCACCGTATAAGAGGCGATTAGGTCGCGTAGTGAGTGTGCATCCAGGTGCCGATAAAATTATTCGTGTTGTCACCGTAAAAATCAACACGGACTTAATTAAACGCGCAGTGACCAAATTATGTGCACTACCGTTATCCAAGTCGACAGAAGACAGTGAAAACTAGTTTTAAGGCCTAATAAGGCGTTATGTTAGTTGAGGTGGTTTTCGATAGCTGATGTACTTTAGAATTCATTTTGTGCAGAATCAAAACTTTGCTGTTTCGAAGCCGGGAATATGTTAAGATTTGGTTCCGTTACTATAAAATGGAATCGGTACTCAAATACTTAAATGAAAGATATTTGAACAACCCGTACTGCTGTATAGCATTTTTACAAATTTATATTCAAGTCTTCTTGGTTATTATGTCAAAATTCGATTTTCAAGTTGTTGATTAAGAAATGTCAAAATAGTTGTCATTTTTATGTATGTCAGTTTTTGAAATATAAAAAATTACCTTGTCCGAATAAAGTCGTTTTAATAATTATTAATGAAATACAGTCCATACAACGAACAAGTACATGCGGATTCAATTAAAAGGAATGTTTAGGTACATAGTTATCTACAGTCCTGTGACAGTTATATACTCTGATGTAATTGTCTATATCTTGTAATGTTCTATATCATATAATTTGAAGTATGCAATATTTTTCATAATTACATATTTTATTGTATATGCCTTGGTTAATCCTATAACTATACATATTTTATTATTCCTACTCATTATATTATATTACTCATCTCTCATACTCATACACACTTTACTTTTATACTATATGTCTTATTTTGTGGTGTTTGTTATATTACTGTAGTTCTCTGTATCTTATGTTATATAGCATGGACCTTATATTTAATTAATTTGCTTATCACGCACAAGCTGTACCTACATCAGCTTCTGTGATTGTCTCTGTTTATTCATAAATTATTGTACACATTGTAAATTGTAAACTTTCCATTATTATTGAATAAACATTATTATAGTTATATAGTTATGTACACTGATGTAATTCTCTATATTTTGTAATGTATATTTTTTTTAATTACATATCTTATTGTATATGCCTTGGTTAATCCTATTACTATACATATTATATTATTCCTACTCATTATATTATATTACTCATCTCTCATACACATTTTACTTCTATACTATATGTCTTATTTTGTAGTGTTTGTTATAATACTGTAGATTTCTGTATCTTATGGTATATATCATGGACCTTGTATAGAATTAATTTGCTCATCACGCACAGGCTGTACCTACATCAGCTTCCGTGATTGTCTCTGTTTATTCATAAAATACTGTACACATTGTAAATTTTCCATTATAACTGAATAAACATTATTAAAGTTATACAGTTTTGTACTCTGATGTAATTCTCTATATTTTGTAATGTATATTTTTTTTCATTACATATCTTATTGTATATGCCTTGGTTAATCCTATTACTATACATATTATATTATTCCTACTCATTATATTATATTACTCATCTCTCATACACATTTTACTTTTATACTATATGTCTTATTTTGTAGTGTTTGTTATAATACTGTAGATTTCTGTATCTTATGTTATATATCATGGACCTTGTATAGAATTAATTTGCTCATCACGCACAGGCTGTACCTACATCAGCTTCCGTGATTGTCTCTGTTTATTCATAAAATACTGTACACATTGTAAATTTTCCATTATAACTGAATAAACATTATTATAGTTATACAGTTATGTACTCTGATGTAATTCTCTATATTTTGTAATGTATATTTTTTTAATTACATATTTTATTGTATATGCCTTGGTTAATCCTATAACTATACATATTATATTATTCCTACTCATTATACTATATTACTCATCTCTCATACTCATACACATTTCACTGCTATACTATATGTCTTATTTTGTAGTGTTTGTTATATTACTGTAGATGTCTGTATCTTATATGGCATGGACCTTATATAGAATTAATTTGTTTATCACGCACAAGATGTACCTACATCAGCTTCTGTGATTGTCTCTGTTTATTCATAAAATATTGTAAACATTGTAAATTTTACATTATTACTGAATAAACATTATTATTTTTATCATTACATCGTGACAGGTGATGAGTCGTGGATTAACGCGTATGAGCCCGAAAATAAACAGCAGTCGACTGTATGGTTGTTTCAAGATAAGCCAAATCCAACAAAAGTTGTTCGACCACTTCCAAGCAAATGGTCGCCTGTTTTTTCGGAAAAACTGGACATGTCGAAACCGTACCACTAGAACAACGCAGTACAGTCAATTCTGAGTGGTGCAAAATCATTTGTTTGCCAGTTCTCTTCCAAGAAATCAAGAAAACCAACCACCGAAGACTGCATTTTTAAGCACCCAAAACATGATTTGATGAGTCATCCGCCGTAGAGTCCTGACATGGCCCCGAATGATTTCTTTTTATTCCCGTACGTAAAAGTCAAACTGAGAGGTCAACGTTTTTCGACACCTGAAGAAGCGGTTGCTGCATTCAGAATTCATGTTTTGGAGATACCTCAGAGTGGCAAAAGTGCTTCGACAATTAGCTCACTGAGCCATCATCAGGCCCGTAAAAGATATCCAGATAGAAAAATAGGAATTCACAACACGTCGAATTACCTTAATGTACATCAATACATATGTAAACAATTGAAAGAGAAAGCCGTCACATGTCTGTGGCATCCAGTAAACTCAGAACTATGTCAGGAGACAATATGGAGATTTACTGTAGGGAAAATCATCAATAAAAATAGTAATGAAAACATCCTCATTACTATGGAAAACGTCGAGCACAATAAAATGAAATTAAACAAAACAAAACAGGACAACATTAAGAAAAGTCATAAAAAATTTGGTCAAAGTATAAAAGATAAGAAAACAAAACTGGACATCGTCGTATGACAGAATATGTCCGAAGTCAAAAGTTCAGTATTGTAGTGTGTAAGAGCACTAAGTACAATGACTCAGTGAATCCCAAATAGACAAGATGGTCGGAGAACTGAGAAATGATAAGGGCCAATGACGGCCCTCAATAACAAAATAAACAATCTTTCAAAACAGAGATGAATGAGACATAATAACTATCATGTGAAGAAATTATCTAATACACAATATAATGTGAAAGCACAAAGTCTTATAACAATATCATAAAGTAATCGTGAAAACTATATTAAGCCACGACCACTAAGAAAAAGAAGAATAAACATAAAAGGCCAAAAATATTCTAATAAGTCGTGACACAAGTTAAAATTTATGAAATGAGAACCTTGAGAGAAAATAACAATTCAAGCATAGCATTAGAAATCAATATCAAAAATACATCAAAAGTGTAAAATAATTGTGAATGTCTAAAATATATAGTAGGTATTTATCAGTATAAAAGAAGAATCAGTAAAATGACAGAAACTGTGAAAGAAGAAAGAACGTAACTGAAGTTGACTGATAAACAACAAACAAACTATGTGTTATAAAAAAATGTGCTGGCGAATGCACTAAGCTTGCAAGCCAATAACCCAAAGAAGAAGAAGAAGACTATGTGTTATAAAACTAAGAGCTTCAAAAGGAATAAATAGTTTTCTAAAGGTTGCAATTGTTTGTTCAGACATACGATCGAAGGATCGTTATATATGCGACCAATTTCAGACATCTCTAAAAGGTTAAGTCGAACACCCTTCACACACAGATGTAAAAGTCTGACATCCTGGAAATTAAAATCATGTAGCTCCGATAAAATATGGTTTGGAAATGATGAAGGAGTATTATATATGTCTGTGTTCATATATCTTTTGATGTAATATTGATGTTCCTTCAACCGAGACTCTAACCTGCGTCCAGACTGGCCTGATGATGGCTCAGTGAGCCGAAACTAGTTGCCCTTCTTCACATTTTACTAATATATGCTGTAGTAGTGATTTTGAGTTTTTCTTGCTGCTATTTACCTACATACTACATTCGAGATGGATAGTCTTTTTTATTTAAAAGATGCTTCGACAATATGTTCAAACACATGCAAAAGTGTATAGATCTTCATGAAGAATATTTTGAAAAACAATAAAGTGATTTTCGATGATTAATATTTGTTTTTGTTGTCTATTCTCGAAATATAAAATGCAACTCTCGTATTTGATTTTTATATTGATTTAATGCTCGATCTACAATGGGTATGGACAGGGTTGGGTTCGCTACCAATGTATGTACTGTTCCTAAATCAGTTTCTGAGTTGTCTGATAATGGTGGTAAATTTTGAACATTTTCAATAATAATTATTTTATTATTTTCGTTTAATGTGTCATCAATGTCATTTACGGACAAATTTGGCAATTCACTTAGCTTTCCAATTTCTTCTTGAATTATAGAATCAATATCATCTATATTAACATCTAATAATTCGGTTTCTAAAGCATTCAAATCAAATTTAGGAGGTGCTTGTGATAAACCGTCTACTACTTGGTTTAATTTTCCATTTTGATATTTCATAGTGTATTCAAACCAGCGCATAAGACGAGAATTTGATTCTTTAAGAGAAAACAGTGATTCTAAAGGTTTATGGTCTGTTAAAATTTTAAGGGTTCGACCAAATAAATATGGGCGAAAATATTTACAGCCCCAAACAATTGCCAATAACTCTCTCAATGATTGAGTAACTAATTGCGGCAGAATTCAAAGTTCGGGAAGCATAACATATAGGGTGATTGTTCTGACCTAGTACGGCTTCGATGGCATACTTTGACGCGTCCGTCATAATTTCGAAACGTTTTTCAAAATCAGGATAAGCTAATATTGGTTCTGACATTAATAAATTTTTGCAGTGATTTAAGCAATCTATAAACTCTTTCGTGTGCTTCATTTTGCTGTTCTTTTTCAAACAAATTGCTAAGGGTTTAGTTTGTTTTGCAAAATTTCGAATAAATTTTCGATAATAACCGAGAAGACTAAGAAGTGACTTTATTTCCTTCTGCGATTTTGGAATCAGGAAATTTTTTATTGCGTGAATTTTTTTTGGGTTAGGCTTAATGCCTTGGGGTGTTAATACGTGACCTAGGAATTCTACTTCTTTTCGTAGAAATTCGCATTTGTCCTTTTGTATATTTAGACCGGCTTCTTCCAATTTATTAAATAATCATTTTAAATTTTTGATATGCTGAATATAATTATATTGTCCATATAGACGAGACGTTTCTTATTTTGGAGATCTTTTAGGACTTCGTCCATAAATCTTTGGAATGTACTTGGTGAGTTACGAAGACCCTTAGAATGAATTCGAATTTTCCATTATCAACATTAAATGCTGTTTTTTCAATTGAACATTTGCTCATGTCAATTTGATAAAAACCACTAGCAAGAGCGAGTATTGTGCTCTGCCCTATTTATCAAGAATTTCGTTAATTTGCGGTATAGGGTACCGACCACTAATCATTTTGTCATTATGTTTTTTGTAATCTACTACGAGACGCCACTTCTGCTGTCCCGAAGCATCAATTTTCTTTGACCTGGTCAGATTGGAGATGACCACGGACTAGAAAATGGTTTCATGGTACCTTTTTCTAACATATCATCTATTTGTCAACTTACCTCTTCTTTGAGAGCATGAGGTAGGGTAAGGTGGGGAAATACCGGTCAGATGGACAATGCCGGTCAGACCTTAAAAATGATTATTACTAGGTTTGGCAACAATGCAATGTGGCCTCAAATATGCCAGATGACCTACGATTTTCGACAGCCGATTGATATTCAGTTTGTGTTAAAACTTTGGTTGGTTAGTGCAGATCACCACGTGTTTTCGGCAATTCTGATTTAAGATTTACGGTAAGTGAAATAAGATTTGGAGATAAAATGCTTCTCTCTTTTCATAAAAACTTAGTTGATACATAAAGGTTGACTTTTTTTCTTTAGTGTCCTAAAAAAAGATAGAATAAAAAACATTTTTTCTCATAAAAAAATGACCCATAAGAAAAATTGTTACAGGCGGGTAATACCGGTCAAGTGACCGGCATTACCCACTGTTAATGTTTATGGTTAATGGTTATTTCATTTTTAATTGTCTTTACAGATGTCTCGAAATCGAAAAAGATTAACTGGTAAAGTGAATGGACAAGAGATAATTTGTAGCTAGCGATAGAAGACATTCAAAATGGAACGAGTATAAGACAAGCTTCAAAAAAATACGCAATTCCATTTTCAACGCTACAAGAAAGGGTAAAAAATAAAAAAGACTCAGCACCTTTAATGGGAAGAAAACCTGTGTTTTTAACTGAACAGGAACTGGAAACTGCTAATCAAATTAAACACTTGGCATCCATTTTTTACGGTGTTACCACAAAAGAACTAAGAAGGTTTGTTTTTGAGTTTGCTGAGAGAAACCATATTATACATAATTTTAACGCAACGCAAAGGCTGGCTGGGAAAGACTGGCTGATACGTTTCATCAGACGCAATCCCACCATATCAGTGCGAAAAGCTGAGGCTACCAGTCTTAATCGTCTGACTGGTTTCAACAAGGATGAAATAGCTAGATTTTATAAGCTGGTGGAAAAAGTGATGTCAAAATATAACTTTTCCCCTAGCAAAATATATAACGCAGATGAAACGGGAATCACAACTGTCCAGGATCCAGGAATGGTACTCGCAACCAAAGGACAAAAAAGAGTTGGTGTGGTAACTAGCGGCAAAAGAGGCCGAAATATTACCGTCATGTGTGCTATGAATGCTGCAGGGGGATTTATTCCGCCCATGTTTATCTTCCCCAGAAAGAGACTAAGCCCTTTCTTGGAAAAAGATGGACCTGCAGAAGCTCTTTATAAATGTTCACTGAATGGCTGGATCGATGAAAATATTTTCTGTGACTGGTTAACGCATTTTAGAAATCACGCTAAACCCACGAAAGACGAACCGGTTTTATTAATTGTAGACAACCACTTTAGCCATATTTCTTTGAAGTCGTACGAGTTTTGCAAAGAAAACCATATTGTTATGGTATCAATTCCACCACACAGTTCACATGAAATACAGCCATTAGTTCTGGTCTTCTACGGGCCCCTGAAAGCTGAATACAGAAATCAGTGCAATTTATTTATAAAGACGCAGTTGATGAAAAGTTCACTCCTTATGATGTAGCGTCTTTATTCATTAAAGCTTATTAAACTGTGGCTACAATTAGCAAAGGAGAAGCTGGTTCCAGAAGCGTTGGTATCTATCCTCTTCACTGCAACGTTTTTAATGAACAAGACTTTTCACCTTCCGAGTTATTGAATCAGGACGTCATTGCCATACAAGATAACGAAGCTGATATGTCTTTCAGCAATATCCCCAAGCTGTAGCAAGCGATGATGCTCTACCAAAGACTTGTACAAATAAAGAGCAACACGAAGTTCCTTCAACTTCTTCAAGATTTCTCTCTTTCCAACAAATTCTTCCCGTTCCTAAACTAGCAGAGAAAAATAAGAGAGCAGGCAGGCGAAAATACTTACAGCTACACCACTGAACCAAGAGTTGGAAGAAAAGGAAGCCAAGAAACAGCTAAAGGAAAAGAAGAAATCAAAGGTACAACCTTATAAAATGAATCTTGATGAAAAAAGGAATAATTTAAGAAATAAGAGAGAATCCCATAAAAGAAAATTATTTGATGAAAACTCATCAGATTCTGATGTTGATGTTCAATATGATGATAATGAAGATGAAGATGTCGATATATGTTTGATATTTCATGATTATGGAAAGAATAATGAGCAGTGGTACAGATGTACCCTATGAGGAAGATGAACACATTCTGAACGCAGTGGATGGGACACACCTGTAGGATATACATGTGATGAATGTCAGCCTTTTACTTAGATAGTTAGATTGTTTTTGTTTTTATTTTCTTTTTATTTCAATAAACAATATTTTGGTAAAAAATGCTTATTTGAAGTTTACCTAATTATATTTAAAGCATTTTTCTGCTTGATCGGTATTGCCCGCATAAGACCGGAATTCCCCTATTTGTATGACAATGCCAGTCAAATGCACATTTTTGTTTTTTTGTTATCATAAAAGTATAGAAAACATTTTGAAAGATTTTCAGATCAAAAAAGTTTTTAAGTGCACTAGTGATGGCTATCTTAAAATTATTTGAAATTACGACTAATTTTTTTACTTAGGAAAAAAATTTTCTTAAGTGTCCGCCATTTGCCCACTTTACCCTAACCTATATGACTTTACGTGAACATGTGCTTCATCTGTAGTCTTTATAAGTTTCACTTTTGGAGTAAATGTAAGTGGGTCACCTGGTTTTAGAAATATTTCTGAAAATTGTCGACACAACTTAATAATGTTATTTTTCTCTTACGAGTTCATATGTTGTGTTCTAATAAAATTTTGAATATCATTTTTCTTTTGATTAAGCTTAGTTTTATCATTAAAGCATTCGAATTCAAACATTTCAAAAGAATCTGATTTATAGGAAATAAAGTTTATCGGTTTTAATAATGTAATTGATACGTTTTTGTTACTCTCGTTGATGAATTCAAGTGAAGCGAATCCATTTTTAGCTATAGTTAAATACTCTGGTATATAAATATCTCATAATATAGTTTTATCTATTAAAATTTCACCTGGTAACAGGTATTTGTTTGAAATTTAATGTCGGTTGGTTTCACACATTTTATCGTAATAATATCGTGATCACTGATAAGTCAATATTAAAATTCATTTCTATTGAACCATTTATACCGATAACACTATCAAAGAATTCGTGGAAGTCATACAATATAATTTGTAACAATATGATTATTATCTAATATTCGTAGTACCTAGAGAAGTGGGGATACATTTTTTCTGCGAAGACAGGTTTTAAAATAGATTTTGTACTACCAAATTCGATTAGCATTTTTAATAGCGGTTTTTGAATTTCAATTTAAGGTAGTGAGTTGTTGGAAGTTATATTGAGTTATGTCAAGATATACGGTTCTGTGAGGCATTGCTCTGAAAATTTGGATCTGATAAACACAATAGGGTTATTTATTTGACGATTACCATCTTGATCAGGGAAATTTTCGTGTTGATTATGATTGTACTCTTCACAATCTACATCGTCTTCACTGTAGTCATTAACAAATAGTCATTAACATTTCGTCATCCAAAAACTTGGGCATTTGTTGGAAAATAATTTTTTTGTATAGGAGGACGTGGCTGAATATTTATTGGCTGTGAAGACCATTCGGTTCTTCGAAAGTTTTACTGCGATTTATTTGCATTTGAAAAGTTTTGCCAATTAAATTGTGAATTTGGTGGATGATTGTTTGATTTTACGTAACTTTGAGGTCTATAATTGTTTTTGTGGAATTGAATTTCATTTCCTTCAAAGGTGAATACAGCTTCTCAGAATTTTCATACTCACTAACGTAAGCTAACGCGTGTTCTAAAGATTTTGGTTGTTTCAAGTGTAAATTATTTCTCAGTACTCCTGTGCAACCAGCAATGAACGTATTTAACGCCGTTTTATCACAGTGATGCATTTGACATATTTTTTCATTTTGATAAAAACTCGTATTGTTACTAATTCTCTGCACTATCCTATTTCGTAAAAGTTGAAGCCTATTTCCAAATTTTAATAAATTCTCGTTTCTATAGGGTCTGGTTCTCGTGAGTTCTTGAATTAAACAGTCCAGATTACGCTTATCTGAGAAACATTGCTTTAACGCATATTTTATTTTATTTTATTTTAACATATTCCAATTAGTTAATTCTATCCGATTTCCTACCATTAATTGCGCTTTACCAATAAGTTTTCACTATATGCATTCGAATATATAATCATTCAATTTTCTGACGCTATAATTAATATACGTTGCTATTACACTGTCACATCGTGGAATAAAAATATTTCAACTAACAACATCTCCATCATAGGGTCTAATATTCTCCAGTTTTGACTTAAATAAATTCCAGGTAACGCTACCAGGTTCTTGAGCTGCGGTTGTCATATTTTGTATATTTATGTCAATTGAAATTTTATTTATATTAGATTTGTTTTTACTTCTACTAATACTCAAGTTAGTAAATAATTCTATTAATTCAGAATCGCTCATAAATGTGAGCTATATGTATGTAAAAATAATTAGACCGAGTAAAATAGAAACAATATACACTAAAGTAAACAAGATATAATTACAAAAAAAAACAATAAAATAGCAAATTAACTAACCACTTAATAAATGGTCAAAATGTAAAATAAAGGTGGGGCGTTTATCAGAAAAAGCACTCTCTCGAGATGACACATCTGAAAAGGAAACAAAATCCTGAGTAACCAGGTCATAAGAGAATTGGAAAATTAGGCTACAACAACAATGTTGACTGTCACAAAAGTCTAATATATAAATCCCGAATATTTATGGTTCATATTTGAAACCAGAACCTAATCAGAATAATATATTTAAAAGAAATGTACAAATCATACATAAAACAGTTCAAACGTCCCTCGGGTCATAGGTATTAAGGGCAAACTCGCGAAATACCTCTCCAAGAGCTCAAAATTTGCTAGTCCGGAGTATTTATCATGATAAACAGTGTAATAGGCCTTCACTAAGATACTAGGCGCAAACTCGCAAAGTATCCACTCCTTTCAACTAGCGAGGTACGAAGAGCAGACTCGCGACGTACCTGAAATTAATGTATTGTTTGTTATCTCAGATATCAAATGAATAAATTATCAAACAGTTATTTTGTATAAATATATGTATGTATTGAACCACATATCTTGTATATTAAAGAATATCAGCTGTTTGAGAATATTTTGCTTAGTATTTAAAATGGATTGAAACTATGTTAATTAAAAACACATTAAAAAACCACAATCATAAGTAAAAATTCATATAAAGTCATAATATATTAAATCATTTGTTTATAATAATTAAAAGGAGTAACAATAAATATAGAGAAATTACTTTAATAATTGTCTAAATTTTGGAAAACGCTTAACAAGTATAGAAGAGAACAATAAATCTGCCCAATATGGATGTTTGTTTATCATGAATGAATCAGCTGTTTATCTAAAAATAAACAAGTTTTAGTTATCTAATTTAATATAAGTATTAGTTGAACAGTAATAATAGAAATAATATTCATATTTAGTATAAAGATTTAGACAAGTTTAGAAAATATAAATATAAATGACATACATGTAATTATATGTCTAGTCTTGTTATTTGAAACAAAACACTACTGAGTTGCTAGATATTTCATAGTCTTTTTATTGAATGTTTAATAGTTAATTTAATTGTCTTCTTCTTATTCCTATTGTTATTAATTATTTGTGTAAAATTTCAATATAATTCATTATACCTATTTGCATGTGAACAATTTCCAAAATATATCTTATATTTATTTACAATGATAGTATCTATCCCACTTTAAATTTTAAATATCAATGAATTTACAATCAATACGTCCTTAAAATCTTTCATAATGCCTTTCAATTCATTTCTTATATATAATTTACCAATTATCTCCTATGAACTTGTCCTATCATTTAATACAATTACATATTTTTAAACATTCCATCCGCTTTGCAAATATTCAATATTTCAAAATTCTAACTTACTTCTGTGGTTGAATATATTTCTATGTTTTAGTTCTATGCTACATGACGTGACGTTGTATGTAGTGACAGTACAATGATTTCATTTCAACAAATGTGATAACTTGTCTGTATATGAGTATTAAATATCCTGTAATAATAATAATTTCATGTTCTTTTCAGATTCATTTTGATATTCTAGATAAAATATACATATGATGTACTGTGCTGCTAAAAAAAACAATATGAATTCATAATTTACCAAGGATGGATTAAAATTTATTACTCATTGTTTACAACTGAAATCTAGGTTAACGATTTTCAATATTATTGATGTATTTATATAGTTATAAAGGATAATTGATATCATAGGTGTTTGATTTGGTATGAGATATATTTCTTACTTATAATTATACGTATAAATGATAATTCTATCTGTCTGAAGAAATTAATCTCTATTCACCATCTGACAAAGTTCAAATTTCATATATTTGTGTCTCATTCTCTTTAATGTTTACTACGATGAGTTCAATATATATATATATATATATATATATATATATATATATATATATATATATATAGTGCAATGGTGTTTACATTGTACAAACCAGCCAGTATTTGGAAAATCGCATAAAAGGACATAAATACGACAAAAAAATACAACAGCTCTAACTTGCCACGAAAACTCAAAAAAACATACATTTAATTTTGAAAACACAAAAATTATAGGGTCGGAACACAATACAAAAAAGAGGGAAATTTTAGAATCAATAGCTATCCAAAAAAACCAGCATGCCATTAACAATAAAAAAGATTTAAACAACCTCAGTAAGATATATCTATCAGTGCTGTAAATAGTTTTAATGTGTATTTACGTTATGGATTATTTGTTGTGAATACTAGTTTTCGTAGAGTAAATAGAATATTTTATGTTTTTAACGAAATTTGTGGATATTTTAATGTATATGTCATCAATTATTCTACGTTTGAGATAAGTGAAAAATATTTTCGTTGTATTGTATCTCTTAGTGGAGAAATCATTTTATTTTAGATGTTGATATATTTTGAAAAAGGCTAGAGTGAGCCGAAACGTTATTATATGATGGTAATCCCAACTTAAACCGTCTTTTTGTGTTTATATTTCATAAAAACGACCTAAAACCAAGAAAAACTTTAGATATATGTATATATATATATATATATATATATATATGTATATATATATATATATATATATATATATATATATATATATATGTATATATGTATATATATATATATATATATATATATATATATATATATATATATATGTATATATATATGACAAATAAAAGAATTTATGTTTATAAATGTTAATGTTATTTCCAAATTGTCACAAGTATTAAAACAAGAGTTGACATTGTAATATCGAAATATAACCATGAATTTCACTATTTGTAGAAGACTTGTTGTATTGAAATTCGTTTAAATTAAATAAGAAAACAGATAATTTTCAAGTGAAATTCACATTCATATATGTTTTCAGAACTCTCATAGAGTGTTGTAATTGTGAATGGAATTCGACAGTTCAAGAAAGAATATGATTGGTGTAAAATAACAGGACAAATTTTGATAAATTATAAAGAAACAAAACTTTGTTGAAAGTTAGTGAACTGAGAAACAATAGTTTATTTATTGATTAAAAAATTGACGATCGAGAGGAAGCGTGGGTAAATTGGTTTTGGCGTCGAAGCAGAGAGGAGGTGATGAATAATTTTACAACAAATTTCAAGTTAAATCTAAAAAAATAATTATCAAAGCTAAAGATTCCTCGTATATATAAAACTACGAACACTCACATGTGTGTATATCCAGTTTTTCCGTGAGAATATCACAAACTATCCAGAAATTATGCAGCTTGGACTTCGATAGGCGTATTTCTGTTACCAGACGAGTTAGATTCCAGATTCCAGACTTTAGGTCAGTGTTTCCTTAAATATTATTGGCTAATAATAATAATAATAACTAACTAGTTCAAATTCAGTGACTATTTCCATGTGTATAATAATTCTTGCGTCTATATGATCGATCTAACTAAAAGAAGAAAAAAAGACTTTATGTAGTTTATTCATTAGATAAAATTTCAAGATTATTTAAAAAGGCCTACATGCATGTTTGTAATTCTGTAATAAAATAATGGTGGTACTTACTTCATTTCGAATCGTATAAAAAAATGCATCTAAATCAATAGATATAATATTTTTAAATGTATGTATAATTTGTAACTCATTTCTTTTGAACATCTCAATCATCTGTATGTATATAATGTCCACACATAAATTATTTTTTGCTATGTCCATCACCAGCATTATAAAGTCAACGATTTTATGTATATGATATTCACGCAACTGCTAAGCGTCTCTAAGAAACGCTCGGTTTCTCTCGCATCCATTCGCATTTATTTGAGCATGCGCATAGGATGGTGTATGTTCTCATTTGTGACTACGGTTTGGTAATGTCATAGGCGTATCTGTTTTATATATATTTAAATAAAATTTTCTTTTCAAAAATTAAATCATTGGAAGTAATGTGTTTCCTTTTATTTACGTAAGCAGAATAAATCAATCAATGCCAGAACTCTAAGGGTAGAACGAGTCTCATGCTCCCAAATATAATAATAATAAATAAATAACTGAGCTAGCCACACAACAAATTCAAAAACAAATAAATAATTAAATATAACCTTATCTATCTAAATATATATCTAACTAAATTAAAACGATAACAATATAAAATTAATTATAGTATATATAGATTTATCGACAAATAAAGTCAAATACGAATCAGTTTAAGTTAATCTAATCAAATCAACAATATATCGAAATAATTATTATTATTAAAATAGAAGAAATTGATTACTCTGTGAGAGAAACTCTCAAATAATAATTATCACAATATGTGGAAAAGGTTACTCTGTGAAAAACTCACAAATAATAATTATTACAATATGTGGAAAAGATTACGCTGTGAGAAAAAGTCGAACAAAAACAATAACAACACTTTTCTCTGATTAGACTGAACTCTACTCTGTTAGATTTAACAATTATATATATATATATATATATATATATATATATATATATATATATATATATATATATATATATATATATATATATATGCCTTCTCATCAAGAAACTGAGATTGAACACAGTTCGAGTTGGTATGAAAAAGTATGTTATAAGCAATTTTTGTCTTTATTTCTTATGCGATATACAGCGTAAGATGATATAACAACCACTGAAAATTTATGAGTTGCCAGATGCTACTTTTACAAAATTTTATCGGCACGAATATTGGTTTGTTTATGTTATCGAGATAAGTGCTGTTATTTTAGATCTCCTTCGACAATTCTGCGTTATAGTGAGATTTTAGAATATAAGTCAAAATTCAACCTTGATGAATATGTTCGTATTTTAAATGAACTTACCCTGACATAAATTAATAAATACTAGTACTTTGTTGTTCTGTAATAACTAAAATCAATAATCTCAACAATTATCCTCCGAAAACATCACGAAAAGGCTAGGAGGGCAAAAGGAACTTGGCACTTACCTCGATGGTTGTAGATACCAGTTTCTTCTCCGAGTTCCTGCTGACGTCTAGCTGGTAGCCCACAACGAGGGTAACTTATAGTCCTCAAAAGGGAAGATGCGACAGAATCGCGATAAGGACGTTGAAACGTCAAAGTCCCGAATTTTCACTGCTTTTTCGTCTAAAGCAACTTTTCACAGTACTTTCACGACTTCGCGAATCCTACTGACTGCGCCAGATAAAGATTTATAAATATTAAGACCATTGTTATAAATATATTTTAATTACAATAATATGTTCATACAACAAATGCTAGACATAAACTGAAACAATTGTGTTAAATATAATGAACAAGTAACAAATTGACACACAATACAAGTAAATTTTCTTTGGAATTGACCCGCGGAAGGGTTACGTATAGAAGTCCAAGGGAAAAGCTCTTAACGCTTTAAGTTCACTCAAATTCATCATCAAAATATTAATTAGAGTTCATACGTAAACTAATAAATCATTGTGAATATTAAAATAGAGTCAAATACTTAAGTTGGTGAATATGGTGAAAAAGAGCTAGAAAATGTTTTTTTGGCATGATAAAAAAACATAAGTCATGTCGATTTTGGGTGAATCAATGGATTTGAAAAAGAAATCGGATATTGCATTAAAAGACTTGATAAAGGAACTATAATTCGAGGATAAAGACGAATACAGAAATCATCTTAGAATGTCCAAATAAAAGTTAATGATCTTCTGGAGAAAGTTCGATAAAATTCCATAAATTTGAATATAACACATTCATCGAAGAAGAAATCAGGAAATGTGAAGTGGACCTAAAAAGCAGTATCGAAGCTAGTGAATGTAATATATCACTGAAAGTGGAGGACTTAAAGTTCAAGATAAACACTCTTGAGAAAGAGAATTGTTATCTAAAGGAAAAAATTGAAAAGCTAGAAAGGAACGAAAAACAAAATATTCTAATTATTTTTGTATGGAATGTTCCCAATAAAAATATAAATTCAGATTTTATCTGTACTGAACTCACTAACATGTTGAACGTAGTAATTAACGAGTCAGATTATAAATAATTTTTATTGCCTTGGAAAAACAACAAATCGACCATTCAAGATAGACTTCGTATCATATTTGAAGGGTCCACTGCGATAATGATGAATGTCCTTTCACTTTTGTCTTAAGATAATTGAGTTTTAAATTTATAAACGGTGTAAAAAAACTCATACCTGAAGATAATCAAATGTTGTTTTTTAAAGTATATGCATCATATATTATTTCTTTGGGAAATAATCATTCTTAGGGTATTCTAAACTAACTAAAAATAATATAATCTCAAGTATGTCTTAAAAAATCAGGACTATAATGATTACTGTACACACTGCCTTGACAGTGACTAATAATAGGTGTCCAAATGACTGTTTTAATTAACCCCTGATTTTTTAATATTTGCAGCATGAGGAAGTTTATCCTAATAACGTCTCGTTTCAGGCACACATAACTTTTTCAGGAACTGCAGATTGTTATATTGAGCTGTTGATATAGGCAGCTTCTCTTCATAAGCCAAACCAGGTAATTTGAATTCGTCCTCATTAACCGCTTTCATAGACCGAAAAGAAACTGGTGTATTAACCACACTGAATTCCCATGGACTATTATTAAAATTTCTATGAAACATGAATGCATCTTGCGAGCATTCGATGACATTGAAAGGCTTCGGTCTCTGTCGAGCTCCACGCACATGTTCGGCCCATTCTTCAATCCTAGACTATTGATTTAAGTAGGCCATATTAAGATCGCACTCCATGTAAGAGTGCCCTCTTATCGGGAATATAACAGTGACATATTCTAAGCGATTGCAGCAGTGAACTATGTAGTGTAGCATTCTAAAATAAAATAATTCTTATTTTGATCACCACACGAGTCAGAGAGAATTATAGGAGTCTTGATGTGTACCTCCATTTCATTAAATATGAAATGAAACGGATGTGAGGCCACATCGTCTGATCTTTTTTTCCATAACTCTCATCGTAACCGAAAAAGTAAGATGAGGAATCAGCAAGCACATGAACATTGAACATAAAATAGCTCAGTGGTCTTTTATAATATACATCGTTTGTAGTTTTGTTCTATACAGGAAAATTTTTTGAGAAATCCATTGCAATCGCTATTGTTGTGACATCTTACCTAGCTCTCAAACGAGCGTTTATTTTTTTATATTAAAACACTTCAGCTTTCTTTTTGTGTGCTAAGTTTTCAATTTCGAGCCTTCGAAGTTGAGACAAAATTTCTTGGCCATCGGGAAGAGAAGCAATCATAATTTAAAAATGTTTTTTCTCGGCTTGAAATCCATCGCAAGTCGAACATGTATCCATCCGGGGATAACCGAATGATATGTTTCGTATGATACTTTGTTATTTGGGTCGTTTTCAATATCCATTTTGTGGATCTTAGAAAAGTTCAACTCATCCGACAGATATATTTTTTTACTCTCCCGTGAATTATAGTGGCCTTTTTTACCATTAATTGTTTTTAGAGTGTCAATTTGCTTGTACAACAAATCAGAAGTCTGTTCAGAAAGTTTTGTTTTTACATGAATCCCCAGTTTATCTTTTTGAACAACGCCATGCTCAGTAATTGATTTCTTTTTCAATATTGTAATAAATGCGAATACTATGTAGGGAAAAATCAAATCAGTAATTTTCATAACACACGGTAAAATATATGTTTTATTTCAAATATAATAAAAGTAGATTTCGACAAACTTTTTGTTTAACCAAAATGAGACAGGACCATAACATTTTGCAACAATGTAACAATGAATCTAGGTTAAATATATATATATATATATATATATATATATATATATATATATTAATACAGTTCCTCTATCTAAATTCTAAAGAAAACATTAAAATAAGGAAAAATATGTATATTTGTATGTAATACTTGTGATACACACTGTATAATCAATAATTTGAAAGATTCAATACACAAATAAAATTTGACATTTCAGTTTCGGATGACATTAATGCAGAGTATACCTAATGATAGATAGATTTTATAACGATTTGAAAACAAATATTTGAAGTTTCAAAATACAGATGTCTCTGCTAGCAAAATTGCAATTATAATAAACGAATGCGAATCTCTCTTTGTTATAGGAAAACATAAATTTGTATTTAAAAAAAAAAGAATTTTTCGTAACCAAAGGAGAAGAGATTTATTTATGTATAAAGTTTAGGCAGTTGAATTTGAAATCCCCACGAGACAACATCAAAATAAGAGTTGTCTCAAATTAATTTAAGAATATAATAGTAATCATATGAATATATTATCAGATCATAAAACCTTGCATTGTAAAGCCAGTGCGTGTATATTTTGCAGAAAAATTACATCGTTAAAGTGCAAGTGGTTTCCGGTTTCTAAATTATAAATTTAGGAAGTGTTGCTGAATTCTAAATACTTAGAATACGAACAAGTTAACCAGTACCTAGTTGGTGAGTCCTGTCCAGTTTATTGACATTATTTCTCGAGAATCAATAGGCCTTTCTTAAATATATTTCAAAAATAGATGCATCCATTAGTTAAAAATTTTGGAAATTAATGCTGATTTCTATCCTCTACACTCCCCGTAAGGCATTCATATTTTACATTTTTTTCTTCAAATAATATCTTATCAAGATGTATAGGTTCAATTTTTGATACGTTATTTTTTTCATTCCATTAGTTAAAGATTTTGGAAATTAATGCTAATTTCTATCCTTTAAACTCCCCATAAGGCATTCATATTTTACATTTTTTCCTTTAAATAATATCTCAACAAGATGTATAGGTTCAATTTTTGATACGTTATTTTTTCCATACCATTAGTTAAACATTTTGGAAATTAAAGCTGATTTCTATCCTTTAGACTCCTCGTAAGGCATTAATATTTTACATTTTTTCCTTTAAATAATATCTTATCAAGATGTATAGGTTCAATTTTTGATACGTTATTTTTTCCATACCACTAGTTAAACATTTTGGAAATTAAAGCTGATTTCTATCCTTTAGACTCCCCGTAAGGCATTAATATTTTACATTTTTTCCTTTAAATAATATCTTATCAAGATGTATAGGTTCAATTTTTGATACGTTATTTTTTCCATACCATTAGTTAAACATTTTGGAAATTAAAGCTGATTTCTATCCTTTAGACTCCCCGTAAGGCATTCATATTTTACATTTTTTTCTTTAAATAATATCTTATCAAGATGTATAGGTTCAATTTTTGATACGTTATTTTTTCTTTTTTCCATACCATTAGTTAAACATTTTGGAAATTAAAGCTGATTTCTATCCTTTATACTCCCCGTAAGGCATTCATATTTTACATTTTTTCCTTTAAATAATATCTTATCAAGATGTATAGGTTCAATTTTTGATACGTTATTTTTTCCATATCATTAGTTAAACATTTTGGAAATTAAAGCCGATTTCTATCCTTTAGACTCCCCGTAAGGCATTCATATTTTACATTTTTTTCTTTAAATAATATCTTATCAAGATGTATAGGTTCAATTTTTGATACGTTATTTTTTCTTTTTTCCATACCATTAGTTAAACATTTTGGAAATTGAAGCTGATTTCTATCCTTTAGACTCCCCGTAAGGCATTCATATTTTACACTTTTTTCTTTAAATAATATCTTATCAAGATGTATAGGTTCAATTATTGATACGTTATTTTTTCCATACCATTAGTTAAACATTTTGGAAATTAAAGCCGATTTCTATCCTTTAGACTCCCCGTAAGGCATTCATATTTTACATTTTTTTCTTTAAATAATATCTTATCAAGATGTATAGGTTCAATTTTTGATACGTTATTTTTTCCATACCATTAGTTAAACATTTTGGAAATTAAAGCTGATTTCTATCCTTCAGACTCCCCGTAGGGCATTCATATTTTACATTTTTTTTCTTTAAATAATATCTTATCAAGATGTAAAGTTTCAATTTTTGATACGTTATTTTTTCCATACCATTAGTTAAACATTTTGGAAATTGAAGCTGATTTCAATCCTTCAGACTCCCCGTAGGGCATTCATATTTTACATTTTTTTCTTTAAATAATATCTTATCAAGATGTATAGGTTCAATTTTTGATACGTTATTTTTTTCATACCATTAGTTAAACATTTTGGAAATAAAGGGTGATTTCTACCCTAAGTCATTCATATTTTAAATTTTTTCCTTTAAATAATATCTTATCAAGATGTATAGGTTCAAATTTTGACATGTTATTTTTTTCATACCATTAGTTGAACATTTTTGAAATAAAGGGTGATTTCAACCCTAAGTCATTCATATTTTGAATTTTTTTCTTCAAATAATATCTTATCAAGATGTATAGGTTCAATTTTTGATACGTAATTTTATCCATACCAATTGTTAAACATTTTGGAAATTAAAGCTGATTTCTATCCTTTAGACTCCCCGTAAGGCATTCATATTTTACATTTTTTCCTTTAAATAATATCTAATCAAGATGTATAGGCTCAATTTTTGATACGTTATTTTTTCCATACCATTAGTTAATCATTTTGGAAATTAATGCTGATTTCTATCCTCTACACTCCCCGTAAGGCATTCATATTTTACATTTTTTTCTTCAAATAATATCTTATCAAGATGTATAGGTTCAATTTTTGATACGTTATTTTTTTCATTCCATTAGTTAAAGATTTTGGAAATTAATGCTAATTTCTATCCTTTAAACTCCCCATAAGGCATTCATATTTTACATTTTTTCCTTTAAATAATATCTCATCAAGATTTATAGGTTCAATTTTTGATACGTTATTTTTTCCATACCATTAGTTAAACATTTTGGAAATTAAAGCTGATTTCTATCCTTTAGACTCCCCGTAAGGCATTAATATTTTACATTTTTTCCTTTAAATAATATCTTATCAAGATGTATAGGTTCAATTTTTGATACGTTATTTTTTCCATATCATTAGTTAAACATTTTGGAAATTAAAGCCGATTTCTATCCTTTAGACTCCCCGTAAGGCATTCATATTTTACATTTTTTTCTTTAAATAATATCTTATCAAGATATATAGGTTCAATTTTTGATACGTTATTTTTTCTTTTTTCCATACCATTAGTTAAACATTTTGGAAATTAAAGCTGATTTCTATCCTTTAGACTCCCCGTAAGGCATTCATATTTTACATTTTTTCCTTTAAATAATATCTCATCAAGATGTATAGGTTCAATTTTTGATACGTTATTTTTTCCATACCATTAGTTAAACATTTTGGAAATTAAAGCTGATTTCTATCCTTTGGACTCCTCGCAAGGCATTATTATTTTACATTTTTTCCTTTAAATAATATCTTATCAAGATGTATAGGTTCAATTTTTGATACGTTATTTTTTCCATACCATTAGTTAAACATTTTGGAAATTAAAGCTGATTTCTATCCTTTAGACTCCCCGTAAGGCATTAATATTTTACATTTTTTCCTTTAAATAATATCTTATCAAGATGTATAGGTTCAATTTTTGATACGTTATTTTTTCCATACCATTAGTTAAACATTTTGGAAATTAAAGCTGATTTCTATCCTTTAGACTCCCCGTAAGGCATTAATATTTTACATTTTTTTCTTTAAATAATATCTTATCAAGATGTATAGGTTCAATTTTTGATACGTTATTTTTTCTTTTTTCCATACCATTAGTTAAACATTTTGGAAATTAAAGCTGATTTCTATCCTTTATACTCCCCGTAAGGCATTCATATTTTACATTTTTTCCTTTAAATAATATCTTATCAAGAGGTATAGGTTCAATTTTTGATACGTTATATTTTCCATATCATTAGTTAACCATTTTGGAAATTAAAGCCGATTTCTATCCTTTAGACTCCCCGTAAGGCATTCATATTTTACATTTTTTTCTTTAAATAATATCTTATCAAGATGTATAGGTTCAATTTTTGATACGTTATTTTTTCTTTTTTCCATACCATTAGTTAAACATTTTGGAAATTAAAGCTGATTTCTATCCTCTAGACTCCCGTAAGGCATTCATATTTTACACTTTTTTCTTTAAATAATATCTTATCAAGATGTATAGGTTCAATTATTGATACGTTATTTTTTCCATACCATTAGTTAAACATTTTGGAAACTAAAGCCGATTTCTATCCTTTAGACTCCCCGTAAGGCATTCATATTTTACATTTTTTCCTTTAAATAATATCTAATCAAGATGTATAGGCTCAATTTTTGATACGTTATTTTTTCCATACCATTAGTTAAACATTTTGGAAATTAAAGCTGATTTCTATCCTTCAGACTCCCCGTAGGGCATTCATATTTTACATTTTTTTCTTTAAATAATATCTTATCAAGATGTGAAGTTTCAATTTTTGATACGTTATTTTTTCCATACCATTAGTTAAACATTTTGGAAATTGAAGCTGATTTCAATCCTTCAGACTCCCCGTAGGGCATTCATATTTTACATTTTTTTCTTTAAATAATATCTTATCAAGATGTATAGGTTCAATTTTTGATGCGTTATTTTTTTCATACCATTAGTTAAACATTTTGGAAATAAAGGGTGATTTCTACCCTAAGTCATTCATATTTTAAATTTTTTCCTTTGAATAATATCTTATCAAGATGTATAGGTTCAATTTTTGTTACGTTATTTTTTTCATACCATTGGTTAAACATTTTGGAAATTAATGCTGATTTCTATCCTTTAGACTCCCCGTAAGGCATTCATATTTTACATTTTTTTCTTTAAATAATATCTTATCAAGATGTATAGGTTCAATTTTTGATACGTTATTTTTTCCATACCATTAGTTAAACATTTTTGAAATAAAGGGTGATTTCTACCCTAAGTCATTCATATTTTAAATTTTTTTCTTTAAAAAATATCTTATCAAGATGTATAGGTTCAATTTTTGATACGTTATTTTTTTCATACCATTGGTTAAACATTTTGGAAATTAATGCTGATTTCTATCCTTCAGACTCACCGTAAGGCATTCATATTTTACATTTTTTTCTTTAAATAATATCTTATCAAGATGTATAGGTTCAATTTTTGATACGTTATTTTTTCCATACCATTAGTTAAACATTTTTGAAATAAAGGGTGATTTCTACCCTAAGTCATTCATATTTTAAATTTTTTCCTTTAAATAATATCTTATCAAGATGTATAGGTTCAATTTTTGATATGTTATTTTTTTCATACCATTAGTTAAACATTTTGGAAATAAAGGGTGATTTCTACCCTAAGTCATTCATATTTTAAATTTTTTCCTTTGAATAATATCTTATCAAGATGTATAGGTTCAATTATTGATACGTTATTTTTTTCATACCATTGGTTAAACATTTTGGAAATTAATGCTGATTTCTATCCTTTAGACTCCCCGTAAGGCATTCATATTTTACATTTTTTTCTTTAAATAATATCTTATCAAGATGTATAGGTTCAATTTTTGATACGTTATTTTTTCCATACCATTAGTTAAACATTTTTGAAATAAAGGGTGATTTCTACCCTAAGTCATTCATATTTTAAATTTTCTTCTTTAAAAAATATCTTATCAAGATGTATAGGTTCAATTTTTGATACGTTATTTTTTCCATACCATCAGTTAAACATTTTGGAAATTAAAGCTGATTTCTATCCTTCAGACTCCCCGTATGGCATTCATATTTTACATTTTTTTCTTTAAATAATATCTTATCATGATGTATAGGTTCAATTTTTGATACGCCATTTTTTCCATACCATTAGTTAAACATTTTGCAAATTGAAGCTGATTTCTATCCTTTAGAATCCCCGTAAGGCATTCATATTTTACGTTTTTTCCTTTAAATAATATCTAATCAAGATGTATAGGTTCAATTTTCGATACGTTATTTTCCCATACCATTAGTTAAACATTTTGGAAATTAAAGCTTATTTCTATCCTCTGGACTCCCCGTAACGCATTCATATTTCACATTTTTTTCTTTAAGTAATATCTTATCAAGATGTATAGGTTCAATTTTTGATACGTTATTTTTTTCATACCATAAGTCAAACATTTTGGAAATTAATGCTGATTTCTTTCCTCTAGACTCCCCGTAAGGCATTCATATTTTACATTTTTTTCTTTAAATAATATCTTATCAAGATGTATAGGCTCAATTTTTGATACGTTATTTTCTCCATACCATTAGTTGAACATTTTTGAAATAAAGGGTGATTTCTACCCTAAGTCATTCATATTTTAAATTTTTTTCTTTAAAAAATACTTTATCAAGATGTATAGGTTCAAATTTTGATACGTTATTTTTTCCATACCATCAGTTAAACCTTTTGGAAATTAAAGCTGATTTCTATCCTTTAGACTCCCCGTAAGGCATTCATATTTTACATTTTTTTCTTTAAATAATATCTTATCAAGATGTATAGGTTCAATTTTTGATACGCCATTTTTTCCATACCATTAGTTAAACATTTTGGAAATTGAAGCGGATTTCTATCCTTTAGACTCCCCGTAAGGCATTCATATTTTACATTTTTTCCTTTAAATAATATCTAATCAAGATGTATAGGTTCAATTTTTGATACGTTATTTTTTCCATACCATAAGTTTAATATTTTGGAAATTAAAGCTGATTTCTATCCTTTAGACTCCCCGTAAGGCATTCCTATTTTACATTTTTTTCTTCAAATAATATCTTATGAAGATGCATAGTTCCAATTTTTGATACGTTATTTTTTCCATACCATTAGTTAAACATTTTGTAAATTAAAGCTGATTTCTATCCTTCAGACTCCCCGTATGGCATTCATATTTTACATTTTTTTCTTTAAATAATATCTTATCAAGATGTATAGGTTCAATTTTTGATACGCCATTTTTTCCATACCATTAGTTAAACATTTTGGAAATTGAAGCGGATTTCTATCCTTTAGACTCCCCGTAAGGCATTCATATTTTACATTTTTTCCTTTAAATAATATCTAATCAAGATGTATAGGTTCAATTTTTGATACGTTATTTTTTCCATACCATAAGTTTAATATTTTGGAAATTAAAGCTGATTTCTATCCTTTAGACTCCCCGTAAGGCATTCATATTTCACATTTTCTTCTTCAAATAATATCTTATCAAGATGTATAGGTTCACTTTTTGATATGTTATTTTTTCCATACCATTAATTAAACATTTTGGAAATTAAAGCTGATTTCTATCCTTTAGACTCCCCGTAAGGCATTCATATTTTACATTTTTTTCTTTAAATAATATCTTATCAAGATGTATAGTTTCAATTTTTGATACGTTATTTTTTCCATACCATTAGTTAAACATTTTGGAAATTAAAGCTGATTTCTATCCTTTAGACTCACCGTAAAGCATTCATATTTTACATTTTTTTCTCTAAATAATATCTTATCAAGATGTATAGGTTCAATTTTTGATACGTTATTTTTTCCATACCATTAGTTAAACATTTTGGAAATTAAAGCTGATTTCTATCCTTTAGACTCCCCGTAAGGCATTCATATTTTACATTTTTTCCTTTAAATAATATCTTATCAAGATGTATAGGTAAAATTTTTGATACGTTATTTTTTCCATACCATTAGTTAATCATTTTCGAAATTTAAGCGGATTTCTATCCTTTAGACTCCCCGTAAGGCATTCATATTTTACATTTTTTTCTTTAAATAATATCTTATCAAGATGTATATGTTCAATTTTTGATACGTTATTTTAAACATACCATTAGTTAAACATTTTGGAAATTGAAGCGGATTTCTATCCTTTAGACTCCCCGTAAGGCATTCATAGTTTACATTTTTTCCTTTAAATAATATCTAATCAAGATGTATAGGTTCAATTTTTGATACGTTATTTTTTCCATACCATAAGTTTAACATTTTGGAAATTAAAGCTGATTTATATCCTTTAGACTCCCCGTAAGGCATTCATATTTCACATTTTTTCCTTTAAATAATATCTTATCAAGATGTATAGGTTCAATTTTTGATACGTTATTTTTTCCATACCATTAGTTAATCATTTTCGAAATTAAAGCGGATTTCTATCCTTTAGACTCCCCGTAAGGCATTCATATTTTACATTTTTTTCTTTAAATAATATCTTATCAAGATGTATATGTTCAATTTTTGATACGTTATTTTAACCATACCATTAGTTAAACGTTTTGGAAATTAAAGCTGATTTCTATCCTTTAGACTCACCGTAAGGCATTCATATTTTACATTTTTTTCTTCACATAATATCTTATCAAGATGTATAGGTTCAATTTTTGATACGTTATTTTTTCCATACCATTAATTAAATATTTTGGAAATTAAAGCTGATTTCCATCCTTTAGACTCCCCGTAAGGCATTCATATTTTACATTTTTCTCCTTAAATAATAACATATCAAGATGTATAGGTTCAATTTTTGATATGTTATTTTTGGAAATTAAAGCTGATTTATATCCTTTAGACTCCCCGTGAGGCATTGATATTTTACACTTTTTTCTTTAAGTAATATCTTATTAAGATGTATAGGTTCAATTTTTGATACGTTATTTTTTCCATACCATCAGTTAAACATTTTGGAAATTAAAGCTGATTTCTATCCTTTAGACTCTCCGTAACGCATTCATATTTTACATTTTTTTCTTCAAATAATATCTTATCAAGATGTATAGGTTCACTTTTTGATATGTTATTTTTTCCATACCATTAATTAAACATTTTGGAAATTAAAGCTGATTTCTATCCTTTAGACTCTCCGTAACGCATTCATATTTTACATTTTTTTCTTCAAATAATATCTTATCAAGATGTATAGGTTCAATTTTTGATACGTTATTTTTTCCATACCATTAGTTAAACATTTTTGAAATAAAGGGTGATTTCTACACTAAGTCATTCATATTTTAAATTTTTTTCTCTAAATAATATCTTATCAAGATGTATAGGTTCAATTTTTGATACGTTATTTTTTCCATACCATCAGTTAAACATTTTGGAAATTAAAGCTGATTTCTATCCTTTAGACTCCGCGTAAGGCATTCATATTTAACAATTTTTCCTTCAAATAATATCTTATCAAGATGTATAGGTTCACTTTTTGATATGTTATTTTTTCCATACCATTAATTAAACATTTTGGAAATTAAAGCTGATTTCTATCCTTTAGACTCCCCGTAAGGCATTCATATTTTACATTTTTTTCTTTAAATAATATCTTATCAAGATGTATAGTTTCAATTTTTGATACGTTATTTTTTCCATACCATTAGTTAAACATTTTGGAAATTAAAGCTGATTTCTATCCTTTAGACTCACCGTAAGGCATTCATATTTTACATTTTTTTCTCTAAATAATATCTTATCAAGATGTATAGGTTCAATTTTTGATACGTTATTTTTTCCATACCATTAGTTAAACATTTTGGAAATTAAAGCTGATTTCTATCCTTTAGACCCCCGTAAGGCATTCATATTTTACATTTTTTTCTTTAAATAATATCTTATCAAGATGTATAGGTTCAATTTTTGATACGTTATTTTTTCCATAACATTAGTTAAACATTTTGGAAATTAAAGCTGATTTCTATCCTTTAGACTCCCCGTAAGGCATTCATATTTCACATTTTTTTCTTTAAATAATATCTTATCAAGATGTATAGGTTCAATTTTTGATACGCTATTTTTTCCATTCAATTAGTTGAACATTTTGGAAATTGAAGCTGATTTCTATCCTTTAGACTCACCGCAAGGCATTCATATTTTACATTTTTTTCTCTAAATAATATCTTATCAAGATGTATAGGTTCAATTTTTGATACATTATTTTTTTCATACCATTAGTTAAACATTTTGGAAATTAATGCTGATTTCTATCCCTTAGACTCCCCGTAAGGCATTCATATTTTACATTTTTTTCTCTAAATATTATCTTATCAAGATGTATAGGTTCAATTTTTGATACGTTATTTTTTCCATACCATTAGTTAAACATTTTGGAAATTAAAGCTGATTTCTATCCATTAGACTCCCCGTAAGGCATTTATATTTTACATTTTCCTGTTGAAATAATATCTTATCAAGATGTATAGGTTCAATTCTTGACACGTTATTTTTTTCATACCATTAGTTAAACATTTTGGAAATTAAAGCTAATTTCTACCCTTTAGGCGATTCGTAAGGCACTCATATTTTACCTTATTCTCATTAACTAATAACTTATAAATATAAATATGTTAAATTTTGGATAGGTTGATTTTTATACCTTTGGTTAAACATTTTTGAAATTAAGGGTGGTTTCTAGCCTTAAGACGCCGCGTAAGTCATTCATATTTCACATTTTTCTTTTTAAATAATATCCCATCAAGATGTATAGGTTCAATTTTTGATACGTAATTTATTCCATACCATTAGTTAAACATTTTTGAAATTTAGGGTGATTTCTTCCCTAAGTCATTCATATTTTAGATTTTTTTCTTTAAATAGTATCTTATCAAGATGTATAGGTTCAATTTTTGATACGTTATTTTTTTCATACCATTGGTTAAACATTTTGGAAATTAATGCTGATTTCTATCCTTCAGACTCTCCGTAAGGCATTCATATTTTACATTTTTTTCTTTAAATAATATCTTATCAAGATGTATAGGTTCAATTTTTGATACGTTATTTTTTCCATACCATTAGTTAAACATTTTTGAAATAAAGGGTGATTTCTACCCTAAGTCATTCATATTTTAAATTTTTTCCTTTAAATAATATCTTATCAAGATGTATAGGTTCAATTTTTGATATGTTATTTTTTTCATACCATTAGTTAAACATTTTGGAAATAAAGGGTGATTTCTACCCTAAGTCATTCATATTTTAAATTTTTTCCTTTGAATAATATCTTATCAAGATGTATAGGTTCAATTTTTGATACGTTATTTTTTTCATACCATTGGTTAAACATTTTGGAAATTAATGCTGATTTCTATCCTTTAGACTCCCCGTAAGGCATTCATATTTTACATTTTTTTCTTTAAATAATATCTTATCAAGATGTATAGGTTCAATTTTTGATACGTTATTTTTTCCATACCATTAGTTAAACATTTTTGAAATAAAGGGTGATTTCTACCCTAAGTCATTCATATTTTAAATTTTCTTCTTTAAAAAATATCTTATCAAGATGTATAGGTTCAATTTTTGATACGTTATTTTTTCCATACCATTAGTTAAACATTTTGGAAATTAAAGCTGATTTCTATCCTTTAGACTCCCCGTAAGGCATTCATATTTTACATTTTTTCCTTTAAATAATATCTTATCAAGATGTATAGGTAAAATTTTTGATACGTTATTTTTTCCATACCATTAGTTAATCATTTTCGAAATTTAAGCGGATTTCTATCCTTTAGACTCCCCGTAAGGCATTCATATTTTACATTTTTTTCTTTAAATAATATCTTATCAAGATGTATATGTTCAATTTTTGATACGTTATTTTAAACATACCATTAGTTAAACATTTTGGAAATTGAAGCGGATTTCTATCCTTTAGACTCCCCGTAAGGCATTCATAGTTTACATTTTTTCCTTTGAATAATATCTAATCAAGATGTATAGGTTCAATTTTTGATACGTTATTTTTTCCATACCATAAGTTTAACATTTTGGAAATTAAAGCTGATTTATATCCTTTAGACTCCCCGTAAGGCATTCATATTTCACATTTTTTCCTTTAAATAATATCTTATCAAGATGTATAGGTTCAATTTTTGATACGTTATTTTTTCCATACCATTAGTTAATCATTTTCGAAATTAAAGCGGATTTCTATCCTTTAGACTCCCCGTAAGGCATTCATATTTTACATTTTTTTCTTTAAATAATATCTTATCAAGATGTATATGTTCAATTTTTGATACGTTATTTTAACCATACCATTAGTTAAACGTTTTGGAAATTAAAGCTGATTTCTATCCTTTAGACTCACCGTAAGGCATTCATATTTTACATTTTTTTCTTTACATAATATCTTATCAAGATGTATAGGTTCAATTTTTGATACGTTATTCTTTCCATACCATTAATTAAATATTTTGGAAATTAAAGCTGATTTCCATCCTTTAGACTCCCCGTAAGGCATTCATATTTTACATTTTTCTCCTTAAATAATAACATATCAAGATGTATAGGTTCAATTTTTGATATGTTATTTTTGGAAATTAAAGCTGATTTATATCCTTTAGACTCCCCGTGAGGCATTGATATTTTACACTTTTTTCTTTAAGTAATATCTTATTAAGATGTATAGGTTCAATTTTTGATACGTTATTTTTTCCATACCATCAGTTAAACATTTTGGAAATTAAAGCTGATTTCTATCCTTTAGACTCTCCGTAAGGCATTCATATTTTACATTTTTTTCTTCAAATAATATCTTATCAAGATGTATAGGTTCAATTTTTGATACGTTATTTTTTCCATACCATTAGTTAAACATTTTTGAAATAAAGGGTGATTTCTACACTAAGTCATTCATATTTTAAATTTTTTTCTCTAAATAATATCTTATCAAGATGTATAGGTTCAATTTTTGATACGTTATTTTTTCCATACCATCAGTTAAACATTTTGGAAATTAAAGCTGATTTCTATCCTTTAGACTCCGCGTAAGGCATTCATATTTAACATTTTTTCCTTCAAATAATATCTTATCAAGATGTATAGGTTCACTTTTTGATATGTTATTTTTTCCATACCATTAATTAAACATTTTGGAAATTAAAGCTGATTTCTATCCTTTAGACTCCCCGTAAGGCATTCATATTTTACATTTTTTTCTTTAAATAATATCTTATCAAGATGTATAGTTTCAATTTTTGATACGTTATTTTTTCCATACCATTAGTTAAACATTTTGGAAATTAAAGCTGATTTCTATCCTTTAGACTCACCGTAAGGCATTCATATTTTACATTTTTTTCTCTAAATAATATCTTATCAAGATGTATAGGTTCAATTTTTGATACGTTATTTTTTCCATACCATTAGTTAAACATTTTGGAAATTAAAGCTGATTTCTATCCTTTAGACCCCCGTAAGGCATTCATATTTTACATTTTTTTCTTTAAATAATATCTTATCAAGATGTATAGATTCAATTTTTGATACGTTATTTTTTCCATAACATTAGTTAAACATTTTGGAAATTAAAGCTGATTTCTATCCTTTAGACTCCCCGTAAGGCATTCATATTTTACATTTTTCTCTTTAAATAATATCTTATCAAGATGTATAGGTTCAATTTTTGATACGCTATTTTTTCCATTCAATTAGTTGAACATTTTGGAAATTGAAGCTGATTTCTATCCTTTAGACTCACCGCAAGGCATTCATATTTTACATTTTTTTCTCTAAATAATATCTTATCAAGATGTATAGGTTCAATTTTTGATACATTATTTTTTTCATACCATTAGTTAAACATTTTGGAAATTAATGCTGATTTCTATCCCTTAGACTCCCCGTAAGGCATTCATATTTTACATTTTTTTCTCTAAATATTATCTTATCAAGATGTATAGGTTCAATTTTTGATACGTTATTTTTTCCATACCATTAGTTAAAGATTTTGGAAATTAAAGCTGATTTCTATCCATTAGACTCCCCGTAAGGCATTTATATTTTACATTTTCCTGTTGAAATAATATCTTATCAAGATGTATAGGTTCAATTCTTGACACGTTATTTTTTTCATACCATTAGTTAAACATTTTGGAAATTAAAGCTAATTTCTACCCTTTAGGCGATTCGTAAGGCACTCATATTTTACCTTATTCTCATTAACTAATAACTTATAAATATAAATATGTTAAATTTTGGATAGGTTGATTTTTATACCTTTGGTTAAACATTTTTGAAATTAAGGGTGGTTTCTAGCCTTAAGACGCCGCGTAAGTCATTCATATTTCACATTTTTCTTTTTAAATAATATCCCATCAAGATGTATAGGTTCAATTTTTGATACGTAATTTATTCCATACCATTAGTTAAACATTTTTGAAATTTAGGGTGATTTCTTCCCTAAGTCATTCATATTTTAGATTTTTTTCTTTAAATAGTATCTTATCAAGATGTATAGGTTCAATTTTTGATACGTTATTTTTTTCATACCATTAGTTGAACATTTTGGAAATTAAAGCTGATTTCTACCCTTTAGACGCCTCGTAAGGCACTCATATTTTACCTTTTCTTCTTTAATTAATAGCTTATAAATATAAATGTTAAATTTTTGAATAGGTTATTTTTTGATCCTTTTGGTTAAACATTTTTGAAATTAAGTGTGGTTTCTACCCTTTAGACGCCTCGTAAGGTCTTTAATTAATACCTTATCAATATGTATGGGACTACACCTTTGAAGCCTTTGTAAGATGTTTTTATTTGCCCCTAATATGTTAAAGGGGTTTTTCATATATATGCTTCTATTTCTAATCCTTAATTTACTTTTTGTCAGCCTTCAAACATTTTTTAAATTGTAACTTTGTTTTACTATTATAGGTATTAATACATATTTTGGATTCATTTTTATTGTTTATCAAGAATAGATTTATAACGTGTTTACTTCTACTTTTATTAGTATAATGGGTGAAACTGCCACCGCCACCGTTTGCTCGGATTAGTTCTTGAAATCTACTGTTTAATTTTTATTGCCAAGTTCACACCGTTAAAATAAGTCCGTCGTTTTTAATATTGGTTCCATTTTTTTCTTCTTTTGAATAGAAAAGGAATATTATTAGAAATTATTTGTAACAAATCGATTTGCAAGTAATGTTTCATGTTTTGTTTTGGTTTTATATTACTTCTGGATATATAATATAATAATCATGTTAAAACATCTTTATTTCGTTAGTGTATTATTTTTGTAATAATTAGATAAAAAGTATGCTTCCTAATTAAAAAATTAAATTATAATCCATTACTTTCTATCCATGCTAATGGCACTTAGGAAAAAATGATAAAGGCCATTTCGGTGTAAAATTTAAAGCTCTTCAACTTTTGTTAAAAACTTTTTTATGTAACTCCAAGCGTTTTTGCATACTTTAAAAACATCTTATCTATTTTTTTCAACCCCTTTCCGCGGTTTGAACATTTGGAGAGGTTAAAACAGCAGAATGAGAATGGGGAAGACGTACATATAATGAGATAATATTCACAACCAAAAATAATAAGGAAAATTCTAGCACCAAGAGCCAGATGCCAAAACATAGATATACCAGGAAGATCTTGGACGAATGATATTATTCGTCCAAGAGGAAGATCCTGTTAACTGCAGAAAACAATAAAATGAGGAACATCTGGAGCTAAAAGCTGGAAGCAGATAGTAGAAAAGATAGAAGTCATGAGCTTACAAGACTTGTAGAGCTGATTTAAATAAGTAGAGCTGGAAATGAATGGTATTCAAAAAAAAACTGATTCAAATTTCTTTCCTCAACTATTTTATTACATATTTCAACAATTATCAATCAATACAAATATATTAAATCAAATAATTGAGATATCTACTTCAAAACCATTCATTTTCGATAATCTTCTTAAACAAAAATATAAACTTTCTTTTAGCTACTGGATGTATATCACTAGATTTCAATTCAGCAGTTTTAGAAACGTCTGTTCTTTGTCCCTTTTTAGCATAAATAAAGTGAAAATTCATACCCATGGTATATAGGAATAATGATAGAACTGCATCCTTAATTTTTTTCATGAATTTGTCATAAGCAAAAGGAGCTACGTCACATTTGCACTGCTCTAAAATTTTAATAAAACACTCGTGATAAAACATCAACAAATAATCGAAATGGTTTTCAATGGTGGGTAAATCGACACTAGTAAATATGAAAAAGAATATGTCCAGAGTAAGATCATCCAAGCTACATATTTGAAAATCTACAAACTTATTTTTTAAGTACTGCCCGTCTTTACAAAATTGCATTGTATTGTTAAGCCACATATCGTTATGACATAAAGTTAAAAAGGCAGAACTATAATCCGGTTTGGAGAGGAATTTATCTCTCTCGTTTTCCTCCATACTCGTCACTAGTTTTTCCAAGGTTTTGATATGATTTTTACAGTATGCGTCTTCTTGGGCTACTTCTCGCAATAAATTACTTATACTCGGTATTTTCATTTTTTCTTCATCGATAGGTTCTTTGGGCGGAAGTACTTTACAATTTTCTGCAATTTTCATCTGAAAGAGCTCAAAACTCTCAATCTTCATGACCAAAGTTACAGCATGGAAAGTAGCGAGATCAGATAATATCAGTTTAGCCCCAGCCAGATCAAAACTTTTATGCCTATCAGCGTTTGTGTATCCTAAAAAATATAGAATTGAAATTTACGCTTTACGAGGCCTAATGAAGCTATTTTTTCCATGGACTGTCCATTTAGGATTCATTTTAAAGCACTCAAAATCGTTGATTAGTGACTCCTGTTAATGAATGATTTTATATTAATCAATGATTTTATAATATGCGATCTAAAAACAACAGAAAATTCAGGCAACTATTTACATTAACATTTCTTTCAATAAATTTCGAAAATACTGGTTCGATTGAGGGGATTCTATATTTCTCATGTGATAAAACGATCTAAATTACTGTAACAGAATTTTGTATTCCAGGTGAATTGACAATCATAATGACAACTCATTTCGATATACAAATTAACAACCAAGAAGACTTGAATATCTGGGGGCACGTCAGTGCCCCGCCAAGGGCACTACCTACGTTTTCTCGAAGTGCTTCGTCGTTTTCTTTGAACACTCATAACTTGGGTTTGGATTATATCAGATAAACAAAATTCTCGGATATGATATCAATAGCTGAGTCATTAAGCTCATAAAGTTTCAATTGCATAGCTATTATACTTTTGATTTTATTGATATATAAAAAGCCCCGATTTCGTCACTCTCTCACTCACCGATGATCATCAAAATTCTTAGGGTACTTCATGAAGTCCTAGAAACCTGAACTTTGGTATGTAAGACAGTATTAGTACAAATACAACAAAAAAATCTAAATCTTGGAACTTTTACCCCTCAACCCCAACTAAGGGATGGAAATTTGAACTCTAATAACTTGGGTTTAGATTATACCAGATAAACAAAATTCTCGGGATGATGTAAATTGCTGACTTATTAAATGTATAAAGTTTCAATTGCATAGTTCTTACCGTCACTAACTCACTCACTGATGATCATCAATATTCTTTCGATACTTCCTGAAGTTCTAGAAAGCTGAAATTTGGTATGTAAACTAGTATTAGTATAAAAACAACAAACGAATTTTAAAACCTAGAACTTTTACTCTCCAACCCCAACTAAGGGACGGAAGTTTGTATGAGACTTCCACAACGCAACCTGGTAATTGATCTGGGGACAAGGTAGTACCCCGCCAAGACGATTATACAAGTACATAGACTTCTTATTATTCAAATTAAACGAGTTGATGTACCCAGCACATGACTTCACCTCATGTAACGAGGCTATTAGTTTTCACCTAAAATTTTTTTAATACTTTTAATATTTTTTAACCTCTTTAATAAGAAAAATTTAATGAAACTGAACAAAAAAATGAATTCCTTGTATTGGAATACTTGATACTGCATAATTTTATCCATACATTCAAAATAAACCAAAATTTACAATTTTTTGGTAAGGACCGCAAAATTTCAGGAATTTTTTGAACCTTTAACTAGGAGCGCGCTATGGTACATCATTAATACGGGCGCGGTGTATTCTATACACCACTTACAAATAGCTGCAGTAAACAGGATTTTTTTAATAATTATAACTATATCATATCGCACATATTTTATTTATTAAAACAATGGTCATGAAATATGAAAAAAATATTCTAAAACGATAAATAATTCATTACATTACATAACTGGGGAGAAAAATACCAAAAAAAATAGAAAAATACAAATATAAAAGTCTTATTCACTTTCGTCTTCTTCCGGGTGATTTCTGTTAATTCACTGGGGGGCAGATATTAGTGGAATCTGCTTTGCATATAATTGTTTTGTATGTGTGACACAAAATCGTTGTCACTCTATGTTTGCGTCTTCCACAGTAATAGCTCATTACTCTTAATTTTGCTGGTGGTTCTTCATATTTTTCTTCAGTGTCAGTTTTAAATCCAAAGGTAAACTCTGTATTTCAGCTCTTTTTGGGAGGTATGGTCTCATCAAAGAAAGAGTTGATTCCTTTAGACAAATCCAACTATATTTTTGAGGATTGTTGATGTTTGCAGTATTGCATAGGACTTGGTTGTTAATTCCTGCGTTGTTTAGGAGCTGTTAAAAAATAACCATCGGCCGCCTTTGTGTTCTTCGTGACACTGAGTATGTTCCCGCACATCTTATCTTCTGTATCGGCACCTCCTTTGTGACAATTATAATCCAAAATTATATGTGGTTTTTTTGTTTCAGGATCTATCACAGAGCTATTATGCATGGTTGACATCAAAGTTACTGCCTTATTTTTTCCAAGAACATATTATACGATTGTAATCTGTTTTTGAAATTCGAAAAGAGATGATCCAACTTCTCTTCCTTTATATGATAGTAACGCCAACGGTAGCTCCCGCTTATTACCCTATCTAATATGCGAGAAGAGTATTGGTTTACCCCAAAAAAAGTTGGAATTTTATTGATTTTCAGCTCACCAGAGCCAGTGAAACGGGTGTTATGGTACTTGAAGTACGACTTTTTGGTAATTTTTTGATAAATTTCAGTTTGTTAGCACGATACAGCCTCTGGAGTTCAACAAGTCACCAATTTTATGATTGAATATTATTCAGGACATCACAAAGATGAACCCTATTGATATTCAGCTGACTAGAGCCAGTACAATAGGTGCTATAGTACTTTAAGTACGATATTTTTTATTATTTTTGGGGAAATTTCAGTTTGTTAACACCATACAGCCTCCGGAGTATATACAAGTGACCAATTTTATGATTGAATATTGTTCAAGATGTCTCACATATGTACCCTACTGATTTTCAGCTGACTAGAACGAGTACAGCGGGTCCTATAAATCCAGATATACGGGTACTACATTTTTTGTCATTTTTGGAGGAATTTTGGTTTGTTAGCACGATACGTCTCCCGAAGTGTATACAGGTGACAATGTTATTATAGAATATTGTTCAGGGCCACCGATGCGCAGAAGTTAGTTTTAATCTTTAAAACCATTTATTTTATAATAGTATGAATAATCCTTTTTTGATTTTTCAGTAATTTTAGGATTTCCATTGCATAGACGTGGTTACTTCAAATTTTTTTTGAAAATTTCTACTCAGTTTTAATCCCGTAAATTATCTACAAATATAAAATGGAAGAATTCAAATATATTAAGTAATTGTGATACGTATTTCCTCTATCGAATGGCGTAAGAGGTGAGGTTATATAATATAGTTTTGGAATTATAGTATTTTTTATGGAAACGTGTCAAAAACTTATTTTTACGTTTTCCACCTAGAACAACACGGAAAACGGTTTTTAGAAAAAAAATCCTGTGTGCATGTCGTCGTCGTTGTCGTCAGACACTTTTCGTAACATGCTCTTGTTAGCACGATACAGTCTCCGGAATGCAACAAGTCGGCAATGTAATGATTGAATATGGTTCAAGACAAGTCACAGATGAACTCTATCGATTTTAAGCCCACCAGATCCAGTACAACGGGTGCTATGGTACTAGAAGTACGAAATTTTATCATTTTTGGAGAAATTTAAGTTTGTTAGCACGATACAGCCTCCGGAGTACAAAAAGTTACCAATTATAGATTGAATATTGTTCATGACATATCATAAATGAACCCTATTGATTTTCAGCCCACCAGAGCCAGTACAACGGGTGCTATGGTACTTGAAGTACTACATTTTTGTCATTTTTGGAGAAATATCAGTTTGTTAGCACGATACAGCCTCCGGAGTGTATACAAGTGACCAATTTTATGATTGGTTATTATTCAGAGCATCTCACAGATGAACTCTATTGATTTTCAGCTGACTAGAGCTAGTACAACGGGTGCTATGGTACTTTAAGTACCAAATTTTTGTCATATTTGAAGATTTTTCAGTTTGTTAGCACAATACGGCCTCTGGAGTGTTTACAAGTGACAATTTTTATGATCGGATATTGTTGAGGGTGTTATATAGATGAACCTTATTGATTTTCAGGTCTATGGAAATAGTACAACGGGTGCTATGGCACTGGAAGGGCCATATTACTGGTCATTTTTCAGAAATTTCGGGTTGTTAACACGATATATCCTCCGAAGTGTATACAAGTGATCAATATTATAAATGGATATTCTTAAGTGTGTGTCACAGATGAACCGTTTTGATTTTCAGTTCACTAGAGCGAGTACAACGGGTCCTATAATTCCAGATACACTACATGTTTGGTTATTTTTTGAGAAATTTCGGTTTATTAACACGATACAGCCTAGTATACAAAAGACAATTTAATGATAGAATAATGTTCAGGGTATCTCACAAATGCGGAAAAGTTAGTTTAGATCTTTAAAACCGTTTATTCTTCCTTAGTGTGTCATCTGTTATGTATTTATCAAATACAACTTCACCAAAGATAATTTGAATCAAAAACGTGGTTAGTTTTTAAGACTTTATTACACACACACTGATGTTACAATCTTGGCATCCTGTTGTCAACTGACAAACAGTCTTGTTAACTGCTGAGGGTAGGTTTACTACATTCCCCTCCTTCATTAATGAAATTCATAACAATAAACAAAATTTATAAGTTAACAGGTGCTTTAACAATCCTTCCAGAACGCGTTGATTTTAAAGCTGTAGAAGTATCACAACTAGTAGTAGGTAAGTCTTCTAAAGGCTGTTCCTAAGATTCATTATTATTATTAGTAGAACTTGATACTTCTACCGCTTCCTCTGTTACCTGTTTATCTGTTATTCGTATAACTTATCATTTGCAGGGAAACTGGATTGCCGTACACTATTCTTATCAAAAAGGTTTTCTGAGGCTGCTATTAGCATTTTATAATCGTTAATTTCAATTAACATCTTAGAACTACACAAACGAATATCATTTGAATGAACAGTGTGGATCGTCTCTCCTACTTGTACTAGATATGTTGAAGCACTTTATTCTTTTACTATTTAACCTTTGGACCATTTCATTGACAGTATAAACTTTAAAAAATTTTGGAACATTTGGTTCAGTAAATTCAATATTATAAGTGGGTTTAATTGAATCGAAACGGTTTCTAGGTCCGATTTTAAATAAACTATCTGATGGAGTTATGTCTGTAGCAGTTGAAGGCGTATTCCTGTATGTGAATAAAAAGTTTAATAAACAATTAACAATTAAATGTTTTGTTATTACTTTCCCCTTATCAAAACATAAAGCTCTTTCGAGTCCTTTTTTAACAGTTTGGACAGCTCTTCCTGCAATACCGTTGCTTTCTGGGTGATATGGTGGAAATTTCATTGGTATGATATCATTGACTTTACAAAATTGAATGAATTCAACTGTTAAATGGTGATCCATTATCTGATACAATCTCAACTGGTAAACTAAATACAGAAAATACCCCTTTTAATGTCTTAATAGTTTTAGAAGCATTTGTAGCTTTATCCATCAATTTAACCTCAATCCATTGAGATGTGTTGTCTACAATGATACAAAAGCTCTGGTTATGTTTATGAAACACATCTATATTTACCCGATAAAAATTACTATGTGCTGTTGGCCATGGTAACAAAGTACCTAATTACATTTTGGTTCGCACTACACCTTAATGTTGATCATGAAATAAGGCCAGAATTTCTTTCTGTGAAGAATCTGGGATAACTATTTTGTTGTCTACCAACGAATACTGATTTTCAACTGTTAACTCATGCATTTTTGAAAAAGGGCTTTAATAGAGGGTGTGACGTGCTTTCTTTCCTCAGAAGAATTACGGACGTCACTATGACTCCCGTGGCTTTACTATCTACCAGATTTTCTCGGGCGCCAGATTTTTGGGATGGTTTACTCCACCGAACTCTCGGAAATGGTAGCGTCAAGAGTTACCAGGGTAGCAACAGATGGAGGTTAAGTAATTCCAGGGGTCTGTTGTTTTTGACCTCTATGCCGTGCGAAGTGGGAAACAGGCTTTAATTGTTTACCACTATCGGAAAATGAAACTACCTGTGCTTTATAAAATTTTACAATTTATTTCGGTTTCGAAAGAATTTGGGAAAAAGGAAAATAGAACGAACTTCTTAACTATATAATTAAAACAACTAAATTTCAATGAAAACCCTTCAGTATTTACGATTTATATTAAATTACTGCCCAGACCAAAGCACTTTATTACAGAATAAATGTTTTACGCTTACAAGCCTAACGTGCAAAGCTCTAATAGTTTTCGGCGATCGCCGGTGAAAATCAGCGAAAATTTACTAGCAGTACGGTGAGAATTACACAGAGAAAGCGTTATAAAGGCACTAGCAGTGTTCTACGGGAGCATTTCTTGGCATTTGTGTACGGTTTAAGATAGGAGAAACGGTAAATAATAGAGTTATCTCGGTTTTTATGCAGATATTTCTCCGGCCGTTGGTGCTAAAATCAATCGTGCAAAGATCAGTTAATCGGCAGAACCCGAAAACCTCTCTGGCGAACCTGCTATGGCAGCGAACGCACGTGAGATTATTTCGTTTCACGCCTTGGAAAACCCTCGAAGATGTCCCTGCTATGGCAGCGAACACAGACGAGATTCCTCCAAGTTGCCTATTATCAAATATTTTAAAGTTACGCTACCAAGGCCTAGAATAGAACGGCGGTAATTAATAAATTTCCCTTGGTTTTGTGCGGATTTTACCCCGGCCGTTGGTGCTAAATCAATCGCTCAAAGAACAGTTAGCCGGCAGAATCCGAAAACCTCCCCCTGGCGAACCTGCTATGGCAGCGAACGCACGCGAGATTATTTCGTTTCACGCCTTGGAAAACCCTCGAAGATGTCCCTGCTATGGCAGCGAACACAGACGAGATTCCTCCAAGTTGCCTATTATCAAATATTTTAAAGTTACGCTACCAAGGCCTATGGTACTAGATTCAACACACCCCCGAAATAATTTGAGAGTCCCTCAAGAATTTACCTGCTTTGCAGCGAGAATGCTTGAAAGTTTCCCAACGTTATTTCCTTTTCCTAGGGTTGTGTACCGGAATTGGGATTCCCGAAATATCTTGAAAATCCCCCAAGAATTTACCTGCTTTGCAGCGAGAATGCTTGGGAATTTTCCAATTATATTTCTTTTCCCCTGAAGTTACAGCCAACCATAAATTCTTACTTCGGAATCGTACACAAATACGCGGAAAATCACTCAAATTAAACAAGCAGTAAGCAAAATAAAATCTATTAATACAATTACTAAATACGCTAGAAGCAAAATAAATCTCAACACCAGAAGAATAAAAAAATAATTTCTAAATTCGCTTACCTCGCTGGCGAAAATCAGTCGGCGTTTTCGGTTACGGCGGAAACGGTGGAACTGTCAGAGCAGGAGTCACAAGAGCACAAGAATCAGGAGTCAAAGAGAGCTATTCCGTTCCGTTTGCCGGTTTTATACATTCTTTTCGACCCCACTCAGGAGGTACCCTACTTAGCAATTTTAAGAACGGCGTCGACTGGCGTGCGCGAGCGATGCAGTAAGAAATACACATTAAATATATACCGGATGTATCACTATACATATTTAACAAATAAATTTACAGCTTTTGGTGAAAGAGGGGTGTATAAGCAAATAAGGACGGAACTTAATAATAAAATGAGAAATAAAATAGGTACAGTTGAATGTCTGAACGAAAGAGAAAAAAAGAAAAAATAGTAACATCGTTACATCCCCCTCTTTCTTCGGTAAAAAAAAAAATTAATAAGTGAAAGTGAAGCTTTCATTATATATTTTTTTTTCAATCTTAACCTAAAACGAATATTTTTCACACAAGACTAAACTTCTTTACCCAAGAAAACTTGCAGCGGAGTGGATTCCAAACCTCGCTGGCGTTACTGGAGTCTGGAACTCCTCATACTCAGACTTGGATACGGGCGGGAAGAGCGTTGCCTCACTCCTCTACAGGTGGGGCGGTTCCGAAGCATCGAGTACCGCTGACGAACGCCGGTGATGTCTTCTGGAGTTTCCGGGGAACAGTCACATAGGTTGCATTGAATGCCAACATCTCGGCGGGATCGGGAAACTATGAGTGCTTGAGTTGCTACAGAGCGTCTTCCCGGCTCAGGTGAAGAACGGGACATGGATCGGCAAGTAGCTCGGCTTACAGACGGTTGATTCCAGCGGGAACAACGTAAGGACGGCTTCATAACAGTAGTCCTAACTGTCGGCATCTTACACAAACAATCTCGGGACATCTGACCAAAACGTCCGCAACGGGAGCAGAATAGGATGGCTTTTCTGCGAGTACAAGCGTCACGGCGGTGTCCGGGATATCCACATTTCCAACATAGATCCCTCTCAATGGGCAAGTAAATGTCATCGCATGTTGGTTCGCTCGATAACTGGCATGTATAGCTGGACTTCTGACCGGTTCCTCGTCTAATTTCTTCCGGTATTTTGTCTAGTAACGAGGACGTACTGGGCGCTGCAGGAATCTCCGGGTCCATTTCGTTACACTCGGGCACCGGGCTCACACCCTGCGTTACTTGGACTGACGGTCCGGCGGTCGTATCTAGATTGGCACTAGGTAGGTCCTCTGGCGGGGCCGATTCGGGCGGGAGGTCATCTTCATCCAAACTCTCCATCCCAGATATGTCTAACGCTTCAAATGAGGACTCGGAACCCATGGTGTATAGATTAAGAGGCCGAAAATCTATAAACGAAAAGACAGTTTAATTCTAGCCGGAACTGTATGCACGAACAAAGTTTCGGGTGCGGGAAGTGCTACACTTGACGTGAGTCTGACTGACACTAGGTTCAAACGGTTCTCCCCATAAAACAAAAGAAAATTCTTCAAAACATCCCTTAATTACAAAAAACTAAAAACAACAAAATCCTACACAGAACACGCGGACGCACTCACACAGTGCTAGCGTTCGTTAACCGGCGGTAGGTATACCTTACGCAGAACCCCTTGGTCATCGAATAGGTACACCCTACACCAACGTCGCGGATCGGAATTTGCGGGCCGGAATGGACGGCTACGGTTGACCCATTCGGTCGGCCACGGATGGTCCTTGGCTTGTTGGAGGGCGAAGGAAATCAGCCGTTGTTGTTCCGTTGGACCTGCTACCAACCGGGGTGGAACAGATGGGGCAGGAGGCGGCGGAAATAATGGGTCGAAGGCGTACTGGACATCGGACCGTTGGGTAATTTCTTCGCTGCACTTGACCCATTCATAATCCTCTGCCGGCAGGACTATCTCTCTCCGGATAACGGTTTCCAGCGTGACCGTCTCCACGTACGTGCCGGCTTCCGGATAGGGGGGTGACGGCGGCGGTGTGTTGCCCGGGACATACGGCGCTACAGCCATCAGGTCTTCCATGGAGGAACGCTCGGTATCCGGTACCCATTCGAAACCGAATTCAAAGTCCGACACGTCCTCCCAGGTCGGGACAAAATCTTCCGGGAACAGGGGCGTTTCCGGGAACGTCGAGGTAACAGGCGAGGGAGAAGCTGCGGGGCTGGTCACAGGGGAAGTTAGATCTATGATCTCTTCTTCCCGTTGCAGGTGTTCTCTTACTTCCGGGGTACATTCCCGTACCTGGGTATCTCGGCTTCTATCTGGCTGAGGTCGTTCGGCTCGGTCTGTTACTAGGTTTCGGAGAAGTGTGGGATCATTCCCAAGAGGCGGTACTTCATAGTTCGGTTTCATTCTGAAAAGTACTAATTACTAGCGTTTCCTGAAATCGGTTTCAAGTCTTTAATATGTATCCGATAATAACGCCTGCCTTGTGCATCTTTTAAATCGTACACAACGGGGGATAGAACTTTCACTACTTTATACGGACCGGAATATTTCGGGGCAAGTTTCGCGGCCACATGGTCTGCGGCGGATGACAGGGTATGTTCTTTTTTCATTACCGAATCACCTACCGTACATCTCCAGTCCCGGCGGCGTAGATTGTAATATCGGCTTTGCGTCGTAAAGGCTCTAGACAGATTCAGTCGGACTAGCTCGAAACATTCTTGCAATTTGTTCAAGCTAAGTAAGTGCTGTTCAGAGACTTCATTTTCGGCATTTCCGGCATCATTGGGTGTTTCAGATTCTTCTTTCGCCTGATCTTGTTCCACTTCTCGGCGTAGCGTATTCGGGACGTCCAGATCTCTTCCGAAATTGAGAAAGGCGGGAGAAAATCCGGTAGAGTCGTGCTTAGAGTTATTAATCGCAAACTTCAGGTCGGATATTCTCAGATCCCAATCTCGGTGGTCTTGTTCACAATACTGAGCTATCATGGTCTTTAAAGTACGGTTGGCTCTTTCAACAGGGTTAGCTTGTGGTGTATATGGCGGGGTGAATCGATGGCGTATTCCTAAGCCTCTCAACATTTCCTTAAAGAGCTTACTATCATATTGTGTCCCATTGTCTGATAATACGGTGCGAGGACATCCAAACGTGGTCAGAACTTCTTCGTAAAAAGCGTTACTTATCGCGCTAGCGGTCGCTTTTCTGATCGGTTTACACTGTACCCATTTTGTGAAACGGTCCTGGAACATGACTATGTAGCAGTTTCCTTTTTTACTGCGCGGCAGCGGTCCGACAATATCGGTACTGACAGTTTCCCAGGGACGTCGATTTCGGGACGGTTGCATCTTCCCAGCTAACTGCTGTTGAGACGGTTTGTACTTCAAGCATTGCATACAGTCACGGACGTACCTGGTTATGTCCCTAAACATTCCTGGCCAGTAGTACATCTTAGCAATCTTCGCTATTGTTTTTGCAATCCCTAAGTGTCCGGCGGTAGGGGCATCGTGATTTTCCTGTAAAACACGGGATCTTTGTGACTTCGTCACACACAGCTTCCACGGGTCAGACAGTTCAGGCTCACTCAGATCATTCAGGTCCCAAAAATGTCGGTATATTCGTCCTTCTTTGATGCAGTAATCAGGAAATTTACCTGGGTCTCTCAACACTTCCTCTTTCTTGTTCCGGTACCAGGAACATTCCTCTGGAATATCGGCTATGCACACTTCCGCTGATTGCTCAGGGGTGTCCGGCAGCGGGTTCCTAGACAGTGCATCGGCTACTCGGTTCATGGTACCTCTTCGGTATTTGATCTCGAAATCGTATTGTTGCAAAAATATACTCCAGCGGGCTAAACGACCAGATGGACTAGATATAGAATGCAGCCATCGTAAGGACTGGTGGTCAGTTACCACCGTGAAATGATAGCCTTCTAGATAGGGGCGCATCTTATCAATCCCCCACACTATGGCAAGGCATTCTTTTCTGTCACTGAGTAGTTCTTTTCAGCTGGACTCAGGGTTCGGCTCGCGTAAGCTATCACATGTTCATTACCATCTATCTGTTGTGTCAGGGCCACCCCTAATCCATATTCGGAAGCATCGGTTTGCAGCGTAAACGGTAGACTGAAATCTGGGCAACTTAAAACAGGCGCTTCAGACAAACAGGTCTTGATTCTGGCAAAAGCACATTCTTGTTCTTCAGTCCATTTCCAGCGGTGTGCCTTACGTAGTAACTTGGTTAACGGAGCTATTGTCTGAGAAAACGAGGGCACAAAACGGCGGTACCAAGAGGCTACTCCCAAAAATCTTCGTAGCTCACGGACGTTTCGTGGAGCTGCAAACTTCGAAATACTCTCTACTTTTTCGGGATCGGTACTGATACCTTCTCCGGTAATGACATGACCTAAATATTTCATGGATGGTAAACAGAAATGGCATTTTTCTGGGTTTATTTTCAGCTTGGCGTCTCGTAGACGGCGAAAAACCTCACCTAGATTTTTCAGGTGTTCTTCGAACGTTTCTCCTAGTACAATAATGTCATCCAAATAGGCGAATGCATGCGGATCCATATCAGGTCCGATAATTCGATCTACTAGTCGCTGAAAGGTGGCCGGCGCTGAATGTAGACCAAACGGCATAACTGTGAAATGGAAAAGTCCCCGCCCTGGCACGGTAAATGCAGTGATGGGTTTGCTTTCTGGAGCTAAAGGGACTTGCCAATATCCACTCTTCAGATCTAGACTGGAGATATACTTTGCGCGTCGCAATTTATCCAGAATAGCATTTATGAATGGAAGAGGGTATGCGTCCTTCCTTGTGACATCATTCACCTTCCGAAAGTCAATGCAGAAACGGTTTTTTCCATCCTTTTTCTTAACGATTACCACCGGAGAACTCCACGGACTGCCCGAGGGTTCTATCACCCTTTCCTTCAGCATCAGGTCCACTTCAGAGTTACAAATCTCTTGCATCTTTGGGTTCTGTGGGCGGTATCGTTGCTTGATCAGAGTTGAGTGCAGTAGGTGGATCTCGTGTTGTACTAGGTCTGTTGGCCCTTGAACTTCCTCAAATTTCGGTAATTCCATATCGAGGAATCTTCTCAACGTTTCCTCTTGTATTCCTGTTAGGTTTCGGTCTTGTAACGGCGTTATAGCTTCTATAGGAGATTCTTCGGTAGGTAACTCCCTACTGTCATCAAACTCTCCTAAATCAGACCGGGTTAAGCCGGTAAATGTTCCAAGTTCCTGGCAGTTATCAGTATTGTTATCAGAGTTTACATCTTTGCAGATTCTTCTAACAGCGGATTCTCGAGGATATTCTATACTAGATCTCCCTCTATCACCTTGGGATCTTTCCATGGCTGACTGGGAGATATCAGTCATTATCCTATCAGGTTTCACTCGAGAATATTCAGTATCAGATCTCCCTCCATCACCTTCGGCTTCGGGTCCGTTCAAGGCTGACTGGGAGATATCAGTCAATGTCCTATCAGTTTCTCCTAGAGGATATTCAGTATCAGATCTCCCTCCATCACCTTCGGCTTCGGGTCCGTTCAAGGCTGACTGGGAGATATCAGTCAATATCCTATCAGTTCCTCCTAGAGGATATTCAGTATCAGATCTCCCTCCATCACCTTCGGCTTCGGGTCCGTTCAAGGCTGACTGGGAGATATTAGTCAATATCCTATCAGTTTCTCCTAGAGGATATTCAGTATCAGATCTCCCTCCATCACCTTCGGCTTCGGGTCCGTTCAAGGCTGACTGGGAGATATCAGTCAATATCCTATCAGTTTCTCCTAGAGGATATTCAGTATCAGTAAAGCTTACTCTAGCGGTATCTGTAACAGCACCATTTTCCCTCGCAGTATCATTATCAGTAAAAATGGAACTAGCGGTGTCAGTAACGATCATTTCGCAGGACAACCCATGATTATTCTCCCCTAGCGGTGGCATTACTGTGTCAATGATTCCTATGGGAGAGGACAGTGTATCTGGTTCTCGACAGTTTACTAGCTTTCCGTCCTGGTAGATCTTCCCTGTACCTAGTTCTAAGCAGAAATTATACTTCTTCAGTGTATCCAGACCAAGAACCATATCAGCGACCAAACCTGGAAAGTGTTCCAACGGTTCCTCCATGATGACGTCATTTACCGTAAGCTGCAGATCATAGATGTCTGTGATAGAAACCAAATTTCCATTTGCTAAACGTGCTCTTGTCGAATGACTTATCGTTCGCTTTTGTTGGAAAAATTGTTTCGCTACTGCATCACCCACATACGATCTGATAGCTCCCGTGTCCAGCAAGGCTTTAAACTTGAAGTTTTCCATTTGGACGTCAATTTGGGGTCGCGGATCTGACGGTTCGGAAGTCGGATGTTCTTGAGAGGCTAAAAGATTAGGAAACTGTGACGGCCTCCCTTCGGGACAGTTTCGGTTTAGTTTTCCGGCTTCGAACAGGAACAGTCTCGGGTAAGGACTCCTTCCTTACGGCAGCGGGAACAGAATATTTTCAGCGGATTTCTACAGTTTGCTCGGACGTGACCTGTCTCGCCACACCGCCAACACAGTGTACTGGAATTTCTCGGTATAGGTGTTCGACTAACTGGATCAACTGGGCGAGAGCTACTGGTACTAGTTATGGGTTCTCGGGGCGGACTGGAAGCTGCATTTGGATTCCGAGATGCATTAGCCGGCGGAAAACGTGGATTAGTTCCTCTTCGCCATCCACTGGTGCTAGGAATATTTTGGAGTTCTTTTCGTAGCGACTCGAATTCCTTGACCTCTTGACAGAAAGTAGTAAAATCCTTAAAGTCCGTTTTACGGATCTGCTGTCTATATTCAGGTAGCAGATTACGATATAGCCAGGCTAATTGTTGTTCATCGGAGAGTTTCCCATGTCTACGCATCAAAGTTTGTAGATCAGTGATGTATGCCGATGCCGCCTCATTCCTCCTTTGCAGACGCTTGCTAATTTCCGCCTCTAGGTCTACTTCATAATTAACCGGATAGAAGAAAATGCGAAAAGCTCTTTCAAAATCCTTCCAGTTTGTCCATCGGCTTCGGTTGTTGCGGAACCATAGTGCTGGTTCACCAGACAGGAACTCGGGTAACACCGGTAGTAACTTATCTTGCGGCACATTCTTAGCAGTGCAAATTTCTTCCAGTCGTTCCAGAAAATTTGCCGGATCATCGCGATCTCCAAAGGATACTTTCCAATCGTGCACATTCAACGGAGAAGTAACGGGAGTAGTAGTAGTAGTCATGGTTATTACGGAACTCGTGCCTCCAGTGGTTACTGCAGTACGGTCAAGCTCTAGAGCTACCGGACTACTTGGGTTTAACCCTTCGCCTCCAGCCGGAACGGAATTAGTACTCCTTTGTACAGCTGATGATTTTTTTAGAAAACTAGCTAGTCGTCGGCGCTTCTCTCTTACGGATCCAGTTGGAGACAGTTGTCGCTTGGTTAGCTCATCAGAGAGTTCTTCTTTCTTTAGAGAATATATCCAGCCCACAAGCGGCTTATCAGTGGTTTCCTGTGGGGAGGTACGTTTATCGTTACTATCCGTGGAATCGCTGTATTCACTAGTTGACATCAGATGTAATCCTCAAATCGGCTCGGTCGGTATATCCAGACAAGCAAAATACCCAACGCCGGTTCACCCTCGTTGGCGAAAATTTAAACTAGTTACCTCGAATAAACAAGTCCAGTTCGGACAATCAACAATAGGAAATCAAAATTTTATTCAATCAACAACAACTCAATCTCGTATTTCAGATAAAATAAAACTTAATACTTGGTGTATTGTAGAAACCAATGCAAAGTTTCTCGCAACAGGAAATACAACTCAAGATACAAATGTAAATTTAGAAATTGAAATCTCCAAGATACTTTCTAGAAAACAAATTCTAAGTCAAAATCAGCTTTTATTTCTATTCGATACCCATAACTGTAATATCTATTCAAAATTGTATGGTCAGTAGTGAACGATGATACCAAAATTGCAGGACAGCTGGTATAATATATTATTGCTAGTGGTAAATAATTATCAAAATATTCGCAAATAAAAAGTCTAAGTATCAATCACTTTTTGCTTCACAAATTTTTAAGTTTAAATCAGCTTTGATTTCTATTCGATCCCCAAAATTACAATACCTATTCAAAATACTATTATCAGTAGTGAATGATGATAACAAAATTGTGGGACAACCGGTATAATATACTATTTCCAGCAGTAACTAATTATTAAAATATTCGCAAATAAAAAGTCTAAGTAAGAATCACCTTTTTGTTTCTATTTAATACTGAAAATTGTAATCCCTATTTATTGGTACAACCGGTATAATAATTATTAAAGTATTTCCATGTAAAATCTATTGATTCTATTTTATTAGCAAAATTACTTTTTAAAAGAAAACGATTACAATTCAATATTTCAGTTAACAACAAACAAAACTAAAAAAAAGCAATTATCGTTAACAAGAAACGACTAAAAAAAAGAAACTGGTTCTCCTAATTTGAAAAATATTTCTATCGGCAATATTTTATTGCAACTTCCAAAATATATTCTTTTACGCACTAAATTTAACAAATTAGATCCTACGAGATTTTCGAAATGTTGGTTGAAAATTTTAATTATGGATTTATGAAGGTTTACACACTCGTGTTTCTGATTCGGAATTTTAACATCAAAATTCTCTAAATAATTCACAATATGCGGAAGAAAATCCTTAATACAGTTACGACAACGGCTCCGGTTTCTATAACGACGGTCTCTGCTCCTTCAACAACGGTATTTGCTCTTACAACTACGGTTCCTGCTTCAATGACAACGATATCTGCTCTTACAATAACAGTCCTTGCTCCTACAACAACGGTTTCTGTATTTTTCTCACAACAACGGTCCCTGTATTTTCTTACAACAATAGTCCCTATATTTTTTTTACAACAATGGTCTCTGTATTTTCTTACAACAATAGTCCCTATATTTTTTTTACAACAATGGTCCCTGCTCGGGCGCCATTTTGTGACGTGCTTTCTTTCCTCAGAAGAATTACGGACGTCACTATGACTCCCGTGGCTTTACTATCTACCAGATTTTCTCGGGCGCCAGATTTTTGGGATGGTTTACTCCACCGAACTCTCGGAAATGGTAGCGTCAAGAGTTACCAGGGTAGCAACAGATGGAGGTTAAGTAATTCCAGGGGTCTGTTGTTTTTGACCTCTATGCCGTGCGAAGTGGGAAACAGGCTTTAATTGTTTACCACTATCGGAAAATGAAACTACCTGTGCTTTATAAAATTTCACAATTTATTTCGGTTTCGAAAGAATTTGGGAAAAAGGAAAATAGAACGAACTTCTTAACTATATAATTAAAACAACTAAATTTTAATGAAAACCCTTCAGTATTTACGATTTATATTAAATTACTGCCCAGACCAAAGCACTTTATTACAGAATAAATGTTTTACGCTTACAAGCCTAACGTGCAAAGCTCTAATAGTTTTCGGCGATCGCCGGTGAAAATCAGCGAAAATTTACTAGCAGTACGGTGAGAATTACACAGAGAAAGCGTTATAAAGGCACTAGCAGTGTTCTACGGGAGCATTTCTTGGCATTTGTGTACGGTTTAAGATAGAAGAAACGGTAAATAATAGAGTTATCTCGGTTTTTATGCAGATATTTCTCCGGCCGTTGGTGCTAAAATCAATTGTGCAAAGATCAGTTAATCGGCAGAACCCGAAAACCTCTCTGGCGAACCTGCTATGGCAGCGAACGCACGTGAGATTATTTCGTTTCACGCCTTGGAAAACCCTCGAAGATGTCCCTGCTATGGCAGCGAACACAGACGAGATTCCTCCAAGTTGCCTATTATCAAATATTTTAAAGTTACGCTACCAAGGCCTAGAATAGAACGGCGGTAATTAATAAATTTCCCTTGGTTTTGTGCGGATTTTACCCCGGCCGTTGGTGCTAAATCAATCGCTCAAAGAACAGTTAGCCGGCAGAATCCGAAAACCTCCCCCTGGCGAACCTGCTATGACAGCGAACGCACGCGAGATTATTTCGTTTCACGCCTTGGAAAACCCTCGAAGATGTCCCTGCTATGGCAGCGAACACAGACGAGATTCCTCCAAGTTGCCTATTATCAAATATTTTAAAGTTACGCTACCAAGGCCTATGGTACTAGATTCAACACACCCCTGAAATAATTTGAGAGTCCCTCAAGAATTTACCTGCTTTGCAGCGAGAATGCTTGAAAGTTTCCCAACGTTATTTCCTTTTCCTAGGGTTGTGTACCGGAATTGGGATTCCCGAAATATCTTGAAAATCCCCCAAGAATTTACCTGCTTTGCAGCGAGAATGCTTGGGAATTTTCCAATTATATTTCTTTTCCCCTGAAGTTACAGCCAACCATAAATTCTTACTTCGGAATCGTACACAAATACGCGGAAAATCACTCAAATCAAACAAGCAGTAAGCAAAATAAAATCTATTAATACAATTACTAAATACGCTAGAAGCAAAATAAATCTCAACACCAGAAGAATAAAAAAATAATTTCTAAATTCGCTTACCTCGCTGGCGAAAATCAGTCGGCGTTTTCGGTTACGGCGGAAACGGTGGAACTGTCAGAGCAGGAGTCACAAGAGCACAAGAATCAGGAGTCAAAGAGAGCTATTCCGTTCCGTTTGCCGGTTTTATACATTCTTTTCGACCCCACTCAGGAGGTACCCTACTTAGCAATTTTAAGAACGGCGTCGACTGGCGTGCGCGAGCGATGCAGTAAGAAATACACATTAAATATATACCGGATGTATCACTATACATATTTAACAAATAAATTTACAGCTTTTGGTGAAAGAGGGGTGTATAAGCAAATAAGGACGGAACTTAATAATAAAATGAGAAATAAAATAGGTACAGTTGAATGTCTGAACGAAAGAGAAAAAAAGAAAAAATAGTAACATCGTTACAAGGGCCAGCTACTGATCCAGGCCATCCAGACAAAGTAAAATATATTACTTTGAGAGTACATCTTTTTTGTTTCGCTAATGACATGTTCAAAATTTAATTGAGTATTATTTCCAGCATTAAAAGAATATAAATCATTAGAAATATCGGATTCTGCTGGCATAAGCATAAGCACATTTTATGGATTGGTGTTTACTGCATTGCAAGGTACAGCGAAAATAGTATTTTCAACAAATCATTTGCCATTTTTTATGACTCGTTCATATCATAACAATTAAACGGTACATACAAAATATTTCCCACCTTTCTATTTGTCATTTTAGAATCTAATCATTTTATGTGTAGGATAAAAATTATTGTGTGTTCCACATCGCGAAAGTGCTTTTCCATGCCTCCAGAAGTGACCAGGCTCCGCTACACCTCGCCTCGCCATTTCTTCTATCGTCCCGGAAAACTAGCACTTTTGCGCCTAGGTACACAAATAGCTATTTTATCCTAAACTGTAAGAAAGTTGAATTTTACCGGCTTTACGGAGACGAGAAAGATGCCTTTTCCACGGCTAAACGAGAAAATAAATTTTAGATTCTCACGCTAGGTGGCGACCCAATTGACATAAATCAAATAAACATTGCCAATTTGATTGATATCCCACTTAAAATAGCTGTGCGAATTCAAGATAAGCTTAAATTATTCCTGTAAAATCATATATTAATTACATTTATATTCCATCTCTGTATAATGATCATTATACATTTCTACACCTACACACATAATTTCCACTTAAAAGCTTTCCTTATCTATAACGAAAATTACTTTTTCATGACAAAAAAAGCGACCCAAGCAACACACAACTCAACCGTCATTTATGACGGTTAGAGTTTGAAATCTTATCACCCATTGACCGATTTCCCACATGATCTTAAACCCACACTGAGCGTCTCATAAATACGGCTCAAACCGTACAATTCTTCACTTTTCAGTCACCCATCGTACAAAAAGGTATTAACATTTCATCTTTAACCGGCATTTCACCGGTATAATTAAAAGTAAAACAATCATTAACTAAAATCAAATCAAATATTGTGATAAATCATACACCTTATAGCTGGTAAAAAGTGGTACAGTCTTAAATGTTCAGCAACAGGACAATACTTAGAATAGAAAGTTGAATAAAACCCAGTGATGAAAGTGCATATTATGCATTTATTTTTCCTACATTAAAATTAACGTAACAGAATCAACATAACAAAAAACAAGTTTGCCACATCACAGTGGCTGATCCTTCGAAATTTATGTGAAAGTAACTATTCTTCCCGCATTTTGTGATTTTACTAAAACAAAGTGAGATCGCGAAACAAAAGCATAACCGATTCCAATCACATTGAGTGGTCTCAAGAAATAAAAGGAAATTGCTTAAAATAAACAATGCTAAACGACAGCATAAAAATAAATTATTGTTAGGAGTTGTAAACGTCAACAAATTCATTCATCATCATCATGAGTTGTCATATTTGATGTTTGTTTGAAGTTAACTTGTAAGTTAACCACCGTAGCGACAGACAACGTTGAAGATTGTTTAAATAATTAAAAAAATGTCACTAGAAAATTGTTCAACACTAACGACATGGCCGCATCCTCTACTATGGCTAACACACTTAACGAATCTACGTCTACTAAAACTGCTGGAATGATTCCTTTAATAGGAAATATAATAGACACAGGAGCAACAACTTCAACTACTTACTTCCCTATTTGAGCAAGTTCAGTTATCAACTTTATCCAAGCAAGGTTTCTCTTTTGTAAACTGTACTATACGTAATGCAATTTTCATTATCACTGTGAAAAATATTGACTCACAGTATTGAATTTTATATTATGAACTAAAATTTTTGTACTAAAAATATTACCAACAATTATTGTGTAGCATAAAAAATTGTTTGTAAACCACGGCAGTGAAGTGCATTTTCAGGCCTCAAGAAGTGGCCAGGCTCGACTCCACCTCGCCTGTCCATATCTTCTTTCAGCCTGCAAAATAGCACTTTACCACCTAGGTATACAATATACTATTTCAATACACAAGATTTTTTCTTTTGTTGAGTGAATACCTTCTGAATCTATTACATGCCCCAAAAATTCAACATTTGTTTTATAGAATTCATCCTCCTATTAATTTACCTTGACACTATATTTGAGTAATCTATTTAACACATCTATGACATTGGAATGATATTCTTCAAGAGTAGCGCCAGTAACTAGTATGTCATCCAAATAACATTTTGTCTTTAAAAAGCCCCATAATATAGTATCCATAATGGACTGAAACTCTCCTGGCGCAGACTTCACTCCATAACTTAACCTATTATATCTGAACAAACCCATATGTGTATTAATTGTAAACATTTCTATTGATTCTTCCCCTATTTCTAACTGTTGATATTGTAATAATCTTAGCCACAATGTAACAGTCATAGTCCTATCTTGTAAATATCGGGTTCCGTTGTCATCAAATGAATGTGCGTAGACGCTATCACCAAATGTAATCACCCAAAAAAAATTCAATCAATGTAATTATTCGCTAGTGTCACCAATGTAATGGTCCTAGACGCTGAGTTTCTGGGTACGTTGTGATATCTATTATCCCTGAAAACTCCCTGATCGCTTTCTAGTATTTCTGCTAACAAAATCCCGTTTACTTGTAAACAAATCTGCATCAAATGTCCCTAAAGGAACGAGAAGGCAGCGTAGCTGGCTGTCACCACCCACGACTATGTGGGAAACAGGAGTCGTCGGCCCCAGTAGAAATGTCCGAAAGGGTTGGTTTTGGCATCCGCTGCTACCAGTTGTTGTTGGTAATGAGAGGTCTTTATGCTATAGGGTTACGTCAGTTAGGGGGGTGGGTTGATGAGAAATCATACGTGTAACTCTTATGGGTATATGTTATGTAATCATATATGACGCCTAATTAGTTTCGTTTTTCCATCAAGCCCTGGGTCAAGCGCACAACCTTTCATGCGATCATGTTCTCCTGGTTGGGAAAACAAACTAATCGATATTAATTTTGGCGAGTTCATTATAAAATGAAATAAAAAGAATTAGGAGATAAAACCAATTGACAAAGGCGTCTGGAATAATTGTATGTAAAGTCTTGTGACTGTAAATTCTTGAAACTAATGATAGGATTTAGGGAAAACTTGAATTACCGTGTTACCTTAACAAAAATAATAGGCAGAATAAAATGAAATTTGTCAAGCTGAAAAATAATCTGCGCGGCCTAAATGTTTCGCACATCTTATATATGAGACGTTGAACGTAACAATTTAGTAATCAACCTCAAATGTGCTCCCTATCCCAGATTTATACGGAGAGGTATCACCATTGATTACCCATATGCGATATGAAATAACATAAAATAAATTATACAGCTAGTATCACAGATGCGGGCTGGCAATGCTAATAATTTGACCAAACTACAAAAAAATCATAGTACACAGTTAGTATAATTTTAAATTTAACTCACCAATTTGCAGACTGGGTGTTCACAAAAACGCCGACGGCCGCGACTCGCGTTTCGAACTATAAAACCCTTCAGAGCGCGTACAGTAGACGCTCCCATGTAACTTTCTTTTTCTCCCTTTCGTAAATTATACTTGATAAGTTAAAACACTACTTTTTAATTACATGTTACTTAAACTCGGAGGACTCCTCAAAACCGCTATCCACGAACATCAATAAAACTAGACCGCTTTGGATCGCGAGTTTTTACCAACTGCCCCTTCATCTATTACTTTTTCGTGGCTCCTTTATTTCTGTTATGTCAGCTTCGTTTTATTTTTTTACATGTTACTTTCTGATTGGTTGTCCCTATCGTTCGATGGAGCTGCTCAAGAGTTTTTTTACCTCGATTGAGTTTTATCCGATTCCGGAGAATTTCTTTATTTTGACATAATTATTATTTCCAGTTATGAACGTTCCTTTTGCAACAAATTCAGACTGCTTAGCTGACTGTTTTTTGTTTGCGTGTCAATGTTCGCTTTCCTTAATTTAAAAGTTACAATATAAAATTTAATTTGTTATACAGGGTTCTTAATATGGTATTTATTACAATATGCTCCCTTCAAATCAATGACTGTAAAATAACTACTATTTGCTAAACTTGCATAGATATCATTTGGTAATGATAAGACACAGTGTTCACCATCTATTACATTTTTTAAAGTTTTTTTGAAGTCAAGATAAATTCGAATTTCATCTGAATTTTATTTAGGTACGACCACTATAGCACTCGTCCAATTACTAAAATTGACTTTTGACAAAATATCAATCTCTACTATCTTAGTTCTGCTTCAACTTTTTGTGCTATTGCATAGGCCATCTCATAAGCTCTATGGAAAATGGGTTCAACCCCCTGTTTTAGTTCTACATTAACTTTATAGTCTTTTATACAAGAATGGGGTTCTTCCCCGAGGATATTACTAAACTTCAGTTCTAACTGTTTTACTAAACTTTCTATTTTATTTACATTAATATTAGTTTGCACAAAACATTTTTGACTCTTAACCCTTAACCACGGACAAGGAGTCTGACAGACTCCGCGGACCATTTCTCTCGATGCTACTCCCACCCTTTTCACTTATTTCGCCTATGCGTTTGGGTACCTTCCTAGTTAGTTGTGTCTGATCGACTGTAAGCATAGTTTATCTGTGACCCGTGGTTATCGTAATTTATACATAGGAAGGAGTATCGTGGACTCCTAGTCCGTGTTAGTGTACCAAAAATACAGAACTGTGAATATGGCTAGTTCGTCAAAACGTATAAAATTAGGTGATCCAAATTTCGAAAAAACTCTTTACAGTGGTATTTTGAAGCAGATGTTGATAACAGTGATTCTGAACCAGATGAGACTGTCTGTTTACCAAGTAATCATGATAGCGAAAGTGAGCTAGAAGTTAGTGACGACGATAATGATCCTAATTATAATCCTGTAGAAGATACATCAGAAGAAGAAAATGAAGAGAAAAAAAAACGAAGAAGAAGAGAATATGGAGGAAGGTGATACAGAGAACAACCTAGAAGAGGAAGAAGACTTTGAAGAGGTCGAGCACATTGAAATAGGTGGGAGCCAAAGAACTAAGAAGCAGAACTATTGGTTCGGAAAAAACAGATATAAATGGAGTAAAAAGGAACCTACCCGGAACGTTCGTACTGCAGCTCGTAATATCATTCGTCTCCCACGAACACTTTTGTATAATAATCTAACAGATCCTTTAGACTTTTTCGATAAATTGTTTCCTAATGAAATGTATGACTGTATTCTACAATGGACTAATAAAAAACTTATCACTATGGGAAATCGCTACAAACGACAAAATAAACCAGAATTTGCTGAACTTTCCCGAATACAGCTACGAACTTTCATAGAGTTACTTTTATTTACTGCGATTTTAAAATCCAATGACGAAGATATAAGAAGTTTTTTTGCCACCGATGGTACGGGCAGGGAAATATTTAGAGCGGTAATGTCGGCGGAGCGTTTTTCTGTATTACTATCAGCCCTACGGTTTGATAATCCCGAAACTAGGCTAGAACGAAAAAGAAACGATCCTGCTGCACCAATTACCGAATTATTTTCTTTATTGATAGAAAACGCGAAAGCATGTTACACAGTCGGAGGTTCAGCATGTGTGGATAAAATGTTAGTAGGATTTCGTGGGAGATGTAGTTTCAAAATGTATATCCCATCTAAACCGGAAAAGTATTGAATCAAAATTATGGCATTGACAGATTCTAAAACCAGCTATTTGTCTAATGGATATATTTATACCGGAAGAAACACTTATTGAGTTGGTTTAACCGCTAATGAAAAACCGATGAAAATACCAACACAGTCGGTCATCAGACTGGTACAAACTTTATACGATTCCATTAGAAACATAACAGCAGACAACTGGTTTTCATCTGTTGAACTTGCCCAGTATTTGTTAAAAAAAAATTAACTTATGTAGGCACCCTGAAAAAAAATAAGCCAGAAATTCCCCCCGAATTCAAACCTGCAAATAAACGCAAAATAGGTGACACAATATATGGATTCACTAAAGAAATGACTTTGCTTTCTTTCGCTCCTAAGAAAAATAAGGCAGTCATTATGTTATCAACAATGCATCATTCCATAGAAACTGATCCCGAAACAGAAAAGCCTGAAATAATAGCTTTTTATGACCGCACCAAAGCTGGGGTGGATTCTATGGATGAGAAATGTGCCAAATATACTTGCAGTAGGCGCACTCGTCGATGACCAATGACGATTTTTTATGAAATTGTTGATATTTGTAGCGCAAATTCATCTATTATTTATGCTTCATATCCAGAAAATGACAAAATACGTTAATGTTTTGTAAAAGAATTAGCAAAGCAACTAATTGATGGTCATGTACGAGAAAGGTTATTGTCAAAGCGTATTGCAAAAGAGCAAAAATGTCCAATTCGCAAGATTTTGAACCTTCCGCCAGATACACCTTCTCCAGATGAAGTATTAGAAACTCGAAAATATTGTTATATTTGCCCCTCGAGAATAAGAAAACAGCTTTTCTATGTCTAAAATGTAAAAAACCGATTTGCCTCCAATGTTCAAGAAAATTTTGTTTGAATTGTTGTACAGAAGAAGACTAGAGTCGACTAAGATGAGAAAAAATATCATTTGCATGATTTTTTATGTAAAAAATTAGAATTGCAATAATGCTTTTTAAAATACAATTAACACTTACTTATTGCCATTTTTTGTTCAAAAATACTGTTTTTAATTTTTTTCTAATTTTTCACACTAAGAACATTTCTGCATGTATTAAATATATTTTGTTTCAGTGTAGAAATTTTTTTAATCAGAATGTTTCATTTTTGAAAATAAAATATACTTAAAAACATGTTGTTAGTTATTTTAACACATTAATTGACGTTCAAATATTTTCATATACTATAAAAATATAATTTTTTTGAAACGGAGTCTGGGGGACTCAACGTCCGTGATAGTTGCTGAAAAGTTTATGTCCGTGGTTAAGGGTTAACCTGACATTCATAATTTATGAACTCATTTCTATGATCAACTAGATTATTACTACTTGGACATTGATTTGTAATTAAAGTGTTAGCTGACAATTTGTATTGTATCCAACTCGGATGAAGTATATTCAACCAATTACGACCAAGCAAAAGTACGAACCTATCATTACAACTGGTAATTATTAAGGGTAAACAATATTCATTATCACTAATTTTCACAACTACATCTATTTCACCAACGATTTCAACATCGTGTCCCGTGACAAATTTTAATTTATAATTTACAGAAAAGCTTTATAAAAATGACAAAAAATGTTTATAATCATTTAAATGCATTACACTTTCATAGGCACCAGAATCCACTTCAAATTCTATAATCTTACCTTCTAAATTCAGCTTTACTTTAAAAGGTTTTCCTTGCTCAAACTTCAAATTTCCAATGAATCCTAATTCTGAAGAATTTTCCTCCTCTTCCTGTTCACTAGCTTGACAATCTTGAACGCTATTGAGTCTTTTTTGTTTGCATGCACGACTGATATGACCTTTTTGTGACAGGTGTAGCATTCCCAATTTTTAGCAGGACTCTGCCTCCTGGTGCAACGATAGCATGGTTTCCATGGCGTTTGATGAGACATCCCCTCTTTTGTAGTTTTTTTTAATTTGGGACTTATTACTTTCACTTAATTTTGATTGAAAATCCATTTCCTTTCACTGTCCCTCTGCTACTTCCATACTTAAAGTATCATGCAAAGCTTTCTCAAACGTTAAATTGGGTTCTGATCTTTTTCCTCGTACAAATTTATCACGTAAGGCATCATTTAGAGAACTTTCAAACTGACCCAACTTGAACAAGTTTTTTGTGCATAATCCCGAAGAACTTCATTTGGGTCTTGTTTACTCGAATAAAATTTGTATCTTTCTGCGATGACTAACCTTTTAGGAGTATAGTGTAAGGTGAGAACATCTTTTAACTCGTTGTAAGACGTAGTTTTTGGTAGATCAGGAGCTAACAAATACTTTAAAGCTTCGCAAGCCTTTCCCCCTATTAGAGTCAGAAACATAGACACTTTCTTTCCAGTTTCGACGTCATTACATGCATCCATTCTCTCAAGGTATGAAGTTATTTCAGAACTTTTTCAATATTTCCTATAAAGGCCATATTCCCTTGACTATTTCATAACTTTGGTCACGTAGGTTCTTCAATACTCGTCACCAATATGTTATATATTTATCAAATACAACTTGAACCAAAGATAATTTGAATCAAAAACGTGATTGCTTCTTAAGACACACACACACACACACACACACACACACACACACACACACACACACACACACACACACACACTGTACAATCTTGACATCCTGTTGTCAACTGACAAACAGTCTTGCTAACTGCTGAGGGTAGGTATACTACACCAATCATGGTTACTTTGTCTTTTGAAAGATCATTGGGTAACTTGTATACCAATTATCACAAGTCAAATTTCGGTTTTTGCCTTTGCAGCCTTGAAGTAAACAATGCACAATATCAACTAGTTTATTTAATTTGTTGTACGGTCCTTCTGGCTGAATACCACAATATACCTCTAAATTTGTTACATAAAATGTCGGCGCATCGCAGAGTACAAAAACTTTTAGTCTATATTTTGCAGGCTTGATGTGGATGTATTGTAGAAAGCTACATTTACCTCTTAAAGGCATTAACATTTCGTCAATGATGACCTGTTCTCCCAAACAGTAGTTGTTGTTGCAGTTTTCCATAAAACGCTTAACTGTAATCCGAATAGCAGGAAGTTTATCAGCTTGCTTGTGATTCGCTCTTCTATATTTATAGTCAAATCTTAGTGCAGCAAGCAAAAATAGAAATCGATCAGCATTTATGTACGATCGAAATATTTCTGAGCCGATACCATATTTGCTCCACAATTCAAGAAAATGTGTTTTTTTGCTTTTTAGTTCCTGCAAGAAGTAGTAGTTCATTTAACGCCAAAAATTCTTTAGCATTTCTCGGTCGGATAAACTTGATTCGCGTCTTTGCGATTTGGAAATTTGTACATGCAACTATATTTTCAATGATGTCGTCACTAAAACTTTTTTCGAAAGCACTTCTCTCATTGGTTACATCTCTTGCTCATTGTCTTTGCTCAGGAAGTATTGTTACAATGGTTTTGGTAGAAGTTTTGCTAAATTTGCTTACCACTGGATTTTTATACGACTTTGATTTTCTATCTTTCGCTAGAAAGTACTCGTCTTCATCGCTTTGTGAACTGTCACTACTATCGCCGCTGTTCTCGTTATTCGAATCGGTAGACACGTTGTCACTCATCAGATTTATTTCTGAGTCGGTGTCATAATCACTTTTTTCTATCATTTCTTCTCCTGTTGAACTATCCAACTCCTTCCCAGTTCCTTCCTCAGGTTCTTCTTCAAATAACGCTTTAGCCATAGCTTCAACCTCATTTCGTGTGAGACGTTTAGGGTTTCTAACATGTACTCGATCCCTATAAAACAGATTTTATCCTACACTACTCGAAACCCCAATTGTCGTGGCTCTATCGGGACGGGAAAGTAGATATTTGCACGGCTAGGCGAGGAAAATGGCAAATAATGACTAGGAAGGCATAACAACTTCACAAAAATATCACTAGATGACGCTGTCACTTTTAAATATCAAATTGTGGCTTAAACCTGCATCCACAATGTAATTACAATTAGTGCTTAGAAAAATTATACTCTGAACGTCATTGAAATCTTGCATTCGCAAAGAGAAAATGAATGTAGGTAATAATTAGCCGATGTTCGTTTGCGCCCTCTTTGTGTTATGGGCTAGAACAATAGTACTTTTCATCACTTGACAAGCGCAAGCGCAGCAGCCATTTTGAAAGAGCGGGAATTTAAAAGTTTCGTACTGTTTTGGGCAATAATGTCTAGGGATGCAATATTATCTATCATTAAAACAAATTATTGATAATGCAGTCATTGTTGACAAATCATTTGAAGCGTATAATTGTGAACGATTAAAATGTGATTAAAGTGTTATAGGCGTACTCAAAAAGGCAAAATGAAACTGCTAGTTGAGAGGTTAGCTGTCAATACAATCTATTAACTAAATAAAATTGGGTAAATTATTTTCTCCTAATTAAACATAATGTTACGAAACAGCACACTGGTATAGTCCCTGAATCCGACTCTGTCTAAGCCATGTATGAAAGTTAGAATTATGGCGAATGCGCAGGGATATCTTAGAATTGTTAACGATTGTGACATTGTTTTTGTGACCAGTCTCATCTAGAAAATGCCAGAGCCAATTGTTTTTGTGTAAGCCGCAATCTAGAATTATATAGTAGAAAGGGCACTAATATATAAGGGACCGACCAGCGAGTTAGTTCAGTTTATAGTTTGACATCGTGAGATAAACAGTAAATAAGCGAACAGCAAAGTGTTGATATTAATTAATAATTAGGGTTGTGTGTATATAAATTAAATTTAAGTGAATAGTTAATACTTAATACAAATTAAGTATTAGTGAATAGTGTAGTGAATAAATAAATTAAGTGAGTGAACCTACCGTGTGTATGAATTTATCCCACCCGTAATAAAACGTTTTAATAAATGAGAAAAACATTACATTGGTGTCAGAAGTGGGATAATATAAATAAATATCTACGTAAAAATGGCCAAGAGACTAAGCGATTTGAAAGTGAATGAGTAAAAAGCAGAATTGAAAGATCGTGAGTTGGAAACGTCCGGTAAGAAAAGTGAATTATTAGAAACACTTAAAGTGGCACTGGAAAATGACGCCTTCGATCCAGAATTATTTTTATTCCATGACGAGGCTTCCAACGTAATCTCGTCAATTTCTGCCATGAAAGAAAAGATTCAAACGAATGTGTTAAACGATATTTCTGCTATGGACAAGAATATTTCTGCTATGAGGAACGATATTTCTGCAGAGATCTTATCATTGAGAAATGACATTGCTGCTGAAGTCGAGGATAAAATTTCGTCTCTAAAATCGGATATTGAGAATAAGATGACAACGATGAACGAGAAAATAAAATCAGACATGGAGAATAAGATGACAACGATGGGAAAGCAGATGGACGTGAAAATCAAGGAGTTAGAGACAAAGATTGCCGATTTAAGAACACAGGATACTTCAGCAGAAGAAAGGAAGATCGAGATCTGCAAGCCAGAAACACAACCCAAGACAGATGATATTGGCAGTTTAACCCGAGTCAAGGTCCCAACCTTCGATGGAAAGATGTCGTGGACCAATTAAGTAAAACAGTTTGAAGCAGCCGCTAGAGTGAATAATTGGTCCGACAAGGAGAAAGCAGTGAACTTAACTATCGCGCTTCGGGGAGATGCCTTAGATGTACTTCAGACGATATCTCTTGAAGAAACGGATGACTTTGAACAGCTGAAAAAGTAGCTGGCCATGCGATACGATTACGAATATTTGGAACATTTTTACAGATTCCAACTGAAGAACCGAAGGCGGAAACGTGACGAAACTCTTCAAGAGTATGAACTGGATATTGCCCGACTAGTTCGATATGCTTATCCATCAGCACCAGATAACATTATGGAATGTTTAGGCATCCAGGCCTTTATTGACGGCTTATGTGATCACCATAATGAGAAGAGGCTTCGATTAGCCCATCCTAAAACATTGATTGGTGCATTAACTGCTGCTCTTGAATATGAAGCAGCCACGATGGCTTCCGGATACAACAAAGGTAGGACCATACAGGAAGAAGGTGACGATGACAGACTTGACCAGATCGTCAACTTGTTGTAATGTATGGCAGACAAGAAGCCGAAAAAGATCAAATGCCAGAAGTGTGGCGAGCAAGAGCACGTACGCAGTCCGCCTAAGCTCCCCATGACTTCTGTTCTCCAAGAACTCCAGTCACAGGGGAAATCAGACGGGGGTGAACATCCAGCTGATGTGAATCACCGAAAAGTCAACTCTTTGTCTAGACGGTCATGCCCTGTAGACTATTCACAATGCAACAAGTCGAAATCTAAGGAAGTTGCAGTTTCAAGAATTACAGTAGTCAACGAAGAATGGTCACCCAGGATTAGAGAAGATCAGGAGAATGATCCTCACCTAAAGAAGATTCGGCAATGAAAGGAAGAAAATCGGCGACCTACATGGCAAGAAGTGTTAAGATTTTCACCGACACTCAAGGCATATTGGGCTTAGTGGAACTCCCTTGTCCTGGAAGAAGGGTTGTTGAAAAAAGTCCTTGAAAACGATGATGGTTCCGAGATGATGAGACAGCTAGTTATCCCGAGACCAAGAGTAGCTGAGGTACTAAAGAAGTTACACGACAGTCCATCGGGAGGTCATCTGGGAGTGAAAAAACCCTCCAGCGAATCCGTGAGAGGTTTTATTGGATGAACAGCTCCGACGATGTGAAGGACTGGTGTAGGAAATGTACGACTTGTGCTACGAGTGATTGACCACATCGCAAGAGAAAGGCACCTATGAAACAGTATAATGTTGGAAGCCCTTTCGAAAGGATTGCTTTAGACATCGCTGGACCATTTCCGAGGACAGAAAATGGTGGTAAATACATCCTGGTTGTAATGGCTTATTTCACAAAGTGGGTGGAAATTTAGGCGATCCCGAATAAAGAGGCCTCAACTGTCGCGGATGTATTGGTGAAATAATTTATCAGCCGATAAGGAGTGCCCTTGGAAGTCCACAGTGGCCAGGGAAGAAATTTCGAAAGCCATCTATTCCAGGAGATTTGCGACAAGCTGGGAATGAAGAAGACCAGGACAACAGCATTACATCCACAGTCAGATTGAATGGTCAAGAGAATGATCAGGACTATTGGAAAACACCTGTCCAATGTAAACACGTAACAATAATGGTAAAAGTCTTCTAGAATTATTCCAATCACATGACTTAATAATTACAAATACATGCTACAAATACAAAGATATCCATAAATATACAAGAGTCCAACCAAGTAGAAACGAAAAATCAATTATTGATTATATATTGGTACAAAGAAAAGAAAGACAAAACGTATTAGACGTAAAGGTGAGGAGAGGGGCAGAAATCTACAGCGACAACTACTATATACTAATAGCAAAAATAAGAAATAACAACGCAGTTATAGGGAAAATAACAAAACAAACACAAGCAATAAAAGAACATATGAACTTAGAAACATAAATACAGCAAGAATAAAAATTAACTGTCTCGACCCTTACTTGGTGGAGTCTACTCATATTAGTGTTTTAAATGAAACTCACGGTTTCTAGTTAATTCCACAATATAATAAAAATTGTTGAAAATTCTAAAAAATTGACAATTGTTCCGATAAATCAATATCATCGTCAGAATGACAGAGGTTACATTTCATTTGGTGCCTACCTGATGTTTAGTAGCTATTTTTGGCTAGACCAAGAAGTGACCTAACTTGTGATTCACTTAATATATGTTAATAGAAAAAAGAAGAAGATGTGATATTACAAATATTGAAGCTTAGATATTATTAGCCCTATGGTGATATCATTGCACAGTTATAATGATCTTAATTGAAAAATGATATCCAGGATATCACCATAGGGCTAATAATATCTAAGCTTCAATATTTGTAATATCACATCTTCTTTTTTCTATTAACATACATTAGGTCAATCACAAGTTAGGTCACTTCTTGGTCTAGCCAAAAATAACTACTAAACATCAGGTAGGCACCAAATGAAATGTAACCTCTGTCATTCTGACGATGATATTGATTTATCGAAACAATTGTCAATTTTTTAGAATTTTCAACAATTTTTATTATATTGTGGAATTAACTAGAAACCGTGAGTTTCATTTAAAACACTAACAGCAAGAATATATCAACAACAAACAGAAAAAAATCTGAACGATAGACTAAACGACATAAAAGGGTCAAATACACAACAGGGATGGAATATCTTAAAATATATAATTATTAACACAGCTACCAAAATATGTGGAACTTGTAAAACAGATAATCGTAAAAAACAAACAGCATGTTGGACCAATGAAATTAAAGAAGAAGGTAAAAATAAACAAAGAGAATGGAAAACATATTTAACAAAAAATACTCAAGAGCAATATGAAATTTACAAAAAACAAAGTAAAATAGTTAAAGATTTAGTAGCAGTGGCAAAAGAAGAGACGTGGTCCGATTTCGGAAATAAAATGGAGACAGGCAGTTCAAGCAATCAAAAACTATTCTACAAAGTTTAAAAATCATTTAGAAAAGAAAAACCAGTAAGTGAATTTTATGTCAAAAACAAAAAGCAAGAAGTACTAAAAAACGAACCTGTAATCATTAATAGATGGAAATAATGTATTCAAGAATTACCAGCACAACAAACAAGAAAGTGAGGAGATCATGGAATAACCCAAAAATACAGGAAATATCGACCAAGAGACCGAAACTAAAGAAATTAAATTGGACGAACTGAAGATGGTATTAAGAATATTAAAAAACGGAAAGGCGCCAGGACATGATAAGATCACGGCTGAAATGATAAAAAACCTGGGAGAAGTAGGTACCGAAATAACATTTGACATTTTAAATAAAGCTTGGCATAACGAAAAAATACCGGAAGAATGGGGGACAGCATTAATAACACATATACATAAGATAGGAGACCAAAACAACTGTAGTAATTATAGAGGAATAACATTGCTGAACATTATAGTAAAGATTTATGAACAAATAATAAACAACAGATTAAAACCAATATTAGAAACACAATTGTCGGAACCACAGAGTGGATTCAGACCTGGGAGAAGCACTCAAGATCATATTCTTAAAATCAAACAAATTATTGAAAGACGACAACCACAAAATGAAAATATATATCTAGCTTTCGTGGATCTGGAAAAACCATTCGACACAATCCCTAGAACAAAAGTTTGGATGGGCTTGAATGAAAGAGGCGTGAATAGCAAAATAATAAGGGTTATCCAAGATCTATATAAAACAAACACTAACTATGTAATATAAAAAATCAGATGGATTCAAAACAGAGATGGGATTAAGACAAGGTGGAGGACTAAGCCCAACCCTATTTAATGTACACATGGAAACTATAATTAAGAAATGTGAAAGTAAGCCATGTTTGTGGGTTACAAAAATTTAGAAAGAATTGTAATATCTGAAGGAGTATTTGCTGATGATGTGGTATTAGTGGCAGGAAACGAGAAACAACTACAAGAAAACTTAATTATATGGAAAGAAGCAATGGAAGAAGAAGGAATGAGAATAAATATATAAAACCAAAATATTGATAATAGGAGATCAAAATATTGAAACTAAAATCAAACTAGATAATATTCAGATAAAACTATATCATGCAATGAACCAAAAATTTATCAATAAAAAAGAAAATTAAAGTTTTTAATACCATATATACTGTACTAACATATGGATGTGAGTCATAGACTCTGTCAAATTCACAAAAAAGTAAAATCCAAGCCGTTGAGATGAAGTACCTGGGGGGAATAATAAGAGTAACTAGGAAAGACAGAATTCAAAATACACGTATAAGAGAGGAATTAGGGGTTGTACCAATCGTGAAATTTATTGAACCACGACAATTAAGTTGGTGGGGACATATACAACGAATTAGTAACAGCAGACAAGTAAGAAGAATGTACGAAGCAAAAGCACAGATAAAAAGACAAAGGAGAAGACCCATGGAATAAAGAGGTGGGTAACATAATACAACAAAGAGGGAAGACATGGAAAGAAGCAGCTACATTAGCAAAAGACAGAAGAGCATGGAAAAAGTTTATATATGAAAATTAAATGTAAACCCGACATATATATATATATATATATATATATATATATATATATATATATATATATGTTTAAAGGTGTTCACCGCGACTCACTTTGTTTACACATCTAGAGGTACGAGACGCCCCAAATTGTAATGAAAATTGGCAACAGTGCAATTGTCGCTATAAAACCCTAGAGAAATAATTTAGTAAAATTGAAACATACACATTTTATACCCAAAATACTTTGCTCTGAGTAATATGACTATTACAATAGTAATAATTTTGACCCTCAGAAGAAGATTTTTAAGACCTGAGCCAGTGCCTGAGAATATTTGTAATAATACAATTTGAGCAATTAATTTCGTAAATTAAGAGAAACCACAAATAACTGTGTGATGATGAAATAAAGAAATATTCAAATGCAAATACTTGAAATAGAAAATAACATTATTCGAATGATTACAATTGAACTTTTTCTATCTATTGACGACCTCTAAGTAGAAATGGTTGTATTTTATGTTTTGATTTACTATCATTTTTGTACCTTGTATATTGCATATGTTCGAGTATTAATTATGCGTAGTTTGAGCACGACACTGTATTCAAGCTGGGGGTGTCTAAACTTATTTTTCAGTTACTTACGGAAATTAGTTATTAACAAAAATGCTTATAATTTGATATTATTAAAATTAGGTATTTAGTAATTCTACTTCTAGAAGAAACTAAGTGACTTAAAAATAACTAAGTTCTTTTAAAGTAACTAAGTTAATTTTAAATAATTAAGTTCATTGTTAATAAATCAGTTACTTATCAAAGTGAGACGTGAAGTCAATACTCAAACTGACGAAGAGCGAAATAAAAACAATAAGAAACTGAGCCAAGATACATTTGAAGACAGTTGCCGATTTGATTACTGTCCACTGTACCCTAAGCAAACATCTATTCAAAATACAGTGGGAATACATGTAGAAAATGTGAACTAAGGGATAAAACACTTACTCATATACTCTGCTAATGTAAGAACGTAAAAGAAATAGGGCAGAAGCATTTTGGAAAGGAAATAATACAACCATCCGAACTACTCAAAATCCCCCCAAATAAGCTAGTGGTCTATATCGAGGACACGAAGCTTCTGGAGTGAAAGTAGATAATTTTGGAAATGGTACAATGATTTAGTTCAAGTGCCCGCCCTATTAAGCACAGCCCAAACGAATTAACGAAGAGATGGTAAATCAAATGAATTGTTAACGCAAACTTGGAAGAATACCAACAAACCTGAACGAAAAAATGCGGACGAATGCAAAGGAACACGACAACCTAGTGCAAATCTAGCTCGCCTCCTCGTGGTGCACCCTGGGTAACGCTAAAAAGCTAGTGCGATCGGCATCCAGGCTTCTTGGAATCTCCTGGCAACGTTAGATACGTTGAAGCAACCTCGCCAAACTGTCCTTTTAATGACAATATCACACGAAATATTAGAGATATAATCCGGATTTGCCAGCTGAATATTGAGGGCATTAGTTAAGCTATTGGTAATATCCTGAAGGATAACAACGTTGACGTAGTGCTCGTCTAGGAAACTCATTTGGTCGATGATACACAGGCTAGAATGAGGAGTAAAATTGTTGGCTATAATAATATAATCGGCATTACCTACCACCATACATACGGACTAAATACATATGCCAGGAAGGACATAGAGAACATTAAGCTGATAACCACATCCACAGATGACGATATTCACATAATAGTTGAGAGGCTAGGAGACATGAATATAGTTAATGTATACAAACCCCCATCAACTCGTTGGTCCCCGCACGCACTCCTGGCCTTATCTCACCCAACCCTGTACGCTGGAGATTTTAACAGCCACCACACCAACTGGAAGTTCTACCAAAATGACTCCAATGGCGAAATACTAGCTTACTGGGCTGAAGACCAAAGTCTGTACCTGGTATTCAACACCAGAGACAGTGGAACTTTCAAATCTGCAGTTCGGGGTAGAGAATATAATCCCGATCTTACTTTTGCTACATCAAATCAGAATGGTGAACCCATCACAATCTCTAGGAAGGTCCTTGAGGATTTCCCCAAAAGCCAACACCTACCAAATATTCAAATTCCAATAATAAAATCATTTCCTAGGCCCAGATGGAACTTTGAAAAAGCTAAATGGCAACTCTCCAAATCTGAGCTTGACAGCTGTCTCAGATGGATCCCCGCTCAACAGGAAAACTATCATAGATTTGTTGGCTCTATCAAATGCGTAGCAAGAAAACACATCTGTCGATGCTACTACAAAGAGTATATACCGGGCTGGAGCTACGAAACAGAATCCCTATATAAAAACTTTTTCGAGAGCGGGGACCCAGAGATAGCAGATGAATTACTGCACTCTCTAGATGCTGCGCGTAGGAAAAATAGTATGAAAAACTGAAAACCTTGACATCCAGCACTCAAGTAGAAAAGCTTGGAGCCTACTCAGAAAATTAGGTGCTGCCAATCCCGTAACACGTGAAGCCCCAGAAGTAACACCAAATCAAATTGCAAGCCGTCTCGTGGCCCTATCGAGGGCTCCCAGGGATGTTTCACTCACAAAAAGCCCAAAGTGTGAACAACGGAAACAGGAATAATATCTCGAACGAGCGGCAACCTTCAAGACCATTTGCCCCTGAGGAAATTACCAATGTGCTGAAAACTATTAGAGCTGGTAAGGCTCTTGGTTTTGACGGAATTCAAAATGAGCTCCTAAAGAACACTGGCCGAACAGCTAAAAAATGGTTAGCTGACTTTTTCACCGACATACTTAAAACAGGCAGTTTCTCAAAAGAATTCAAAAAGGCCAAAATCATAGCTATATTAAAACCAGGAAAACCGAAAAATAAAGCAGAGAGTTATAGACTAATATCCCTCCTGAGCTCTTGTTATAAACTCCTTGAGAAATTTTTCCTGGAAAGAATAGCAGATAGAATAAACGAAAACATCCCCGTAGAGTAAGCTGGACTTCGACCTGGACGTAACTGCGCAGACCAGGTTTTGAGCCTTACCACGTTCATAGAGCCAGGTTTCCTGGAGTGTAAGAAAACACAGCTGTGTTTATTGATCTCACAGCGGCATTCGACACGGCTTGGAGGAATGGGTTGATTTATAAATTACGGCGAATAATCCACAACATAAACCTGTATTCTAAACAACATGCTTATAGATAGAGTATTTCAAATGATGAATATATATCAGACCTGCCAGAAACAATTTCGATAAATTTGTTATACGCTGATGATCTAGCAATAGCTATACAACGGAAAACGATTGAAAGCACAGAGCACATACTATATAATCACCTGCAAATCTTAAAGTAATACTACCATAAATGGGGACTCACTGCAAACCCGAATAAAACGGAATCCACGTGCTTTCATCTAAACAATAAGCTTTCCAATCAACAACTTACTCTGGTCTTCAACGGCACCATAATTCACCATAACCCTACTCCAATCTACCTAGGTATCACCCTCCACAGAACACTAACCTACAAAAAACAACTGAATAATGCCGCAGCTAAAGTCCGCACTCGTGACAACATCATACAGATGCTGTGTGGCTCAACCTGGGGCGCCACTGCTACTACGCTCCGGACCTCGGCTCTAGGCCTTGTTTATAGTGCTGCGGAATATAGGGCCCCCGTGTGGCTGAATACCCATTATATACGGCAAGTGTATGTACAGCTGAACCAAATGATTCGCGTTATTACGGAATGCATCAAATCAACACCAACACATTTGGTTCTCAACAATAAGCCACATCGCTCCCCCACATCTTAGAAAACAGAAGGCCTTGATGCATCAATACACAAAAATCATGGAAGATCAACAATTGTCCATCCACCAAAACATCACCAGCGCCTCTCCCCGAAGGCTTAAATCTCGCAGACCACCAGTGAGGATAGGAGTTGAATTATACAATGACAATTTTAACATCGAACAGAAATGGTCAGAGGAGTGAATATAGGTTACGATGCCCGACATCCATTTTAACCTTACAAGAACATATAAAACTAATGGATTTGATATCCCGCGACAGATTTGGAAGACTTCTAACAGAATCTGCACGGCCATGGAAGAACCGCTGACTTTTTGCACAAATGGGGAAAATTGACATCTGCTCAGTGTGGCTGTGATTACCCGCGTCAAACCATGTGCCACATAGTTCAGGAGTGTGGAAGTAGGGCCTATGCTGGAAACCCAATTGATGTAATCAAACTAACGCCGCCAATGGTTAAGTGGACGAAGAACCTGGACGTTGCACTGTAAATTAAGCCCAGTGTTACCTACTTATACGTTCATTTGTGAACTGTTTTCAGTGTATCTTCTTACTATTTTCATGCTTATGTGAGATTTGTATTGGTTAGTTCATGTTGGTTTACGTATTTTATACTTTTGAGAATAACTCCATGTATGTGCCATATGATAAATAAATAGTGCGTTTAGTGTAAAACCTCCTTAAGTATTGTCTATGATCAACCCGTGGGACGCATGCGCTTAGAAACAGCAACCATTACAAACGTAGGGGTTTTTATCGCGACAGACGCTAATCTAGAAAAACTGGCGCGAATCATAACTTTAACGAAAGTACAAAAAACATATATCGAAGGTTAGCACTTAATTTAGTCGTGAACTATCTTTGAGTGAGAGCAAGAAAGACTTATTATCACGAAATTAACTGTCTCGACCCTTACTTCGTGGAATTCTGCTCATATTAGTGTTTTAAATGAAACTCACGGTTTCTAGTTAATTCAATAACTTTTATTATATTGTGGAATTAACTAGAAACCGTGAGTTTCATTTAAAACACTTGTTATCACGTTTTCGGAAAACACTCACAATCCAAAAAATATCTTTCCTTCAAGCGTATAATAATTCATTGTATAATATGTAATACCTTTCGTGAAAATTTCATATATACCTATAATAGTACACATTCTATCTATTCACCCATATTTGAGAGATGGAGGATTTACTTTCATTCAAATATTTATAATTTTCATATTGAGATAACGAGAGATATTTAGTAACAAAAGTATGCCCTTTATAAAATTCACATATAGGTAATCCTTATACTTTTTATTATACCGTGTGTCACATCAGGATGGCACACACCACTTTTTCCCACATTTTTTTAATAGATCTTTTTAATTCGGGACATCAATGGTACACAGTTAATACTAACTTTTTGCATAAAAATATATTTTTTGCAACTTACGGTTTCACCAGAAACGTCATCATCCTTTGATTCTTAAATGGGATACTCTGTATATTATTATCTCGTTCCAAAACCTTGGTTGATTTACTTGAGTGTACAACTTTTCGATGGTGTTTAGAGTGCGGTAAATAGTTACATATTCTTCACTTGACTATTAATTTAGGAAAGTTGCCAAAGTTGGGGTTATATTGTTTCACGCTCAGATTAATTATTATGTTTTTAATTTGAGAGAAATTACAATGAATATTAAATGGAATGCGGATAAAATGATAAGCGGTTATCAGGGATCGCAAAAAACCTAAACATCATTTAATTCATGAACACTATTATTTTATGTCTAATTTGATTTTGAGAGCCCAGGTATTTTTATCGCTCTGCGTCCCTCTTGACTTGATCCACATTTGAATCTCAAAATTTTACACATAAAATTTACACAAATATTATTATAGGTTACACCCGTACACTTGACAATCTTGACCTGACGTTGTTGAATATTCGTTTTTTAATGAATTAAGTATTTGAAAAGTATATTCTTAATTTTCCTTTCATGTACTAAGACAACTAAGAACGGCCAGAAGTGGATTATAACACAGGTTCGGGAAAAAAAATGTATAACAAAACTGGCCTCGACAAACGCCTGGAAATTATTTTCAGAATTGTAGGTCCAACACTTGAGGGCGCATTTGAAAGATTAAATTTTGAAATGCAAAATTTTCTAAATTAAGGAGCATATTAAATATGATCAGATTCCTCGACAAATTCTGCATATTTTTAATATGACAAGTTTAAGTCTATCTCTTCAAATAAGAGGCGGGGGAGAGTAAGAACCTTGTTACGAAAAAAAGCCTGTGATTCCGGTTCTGCGTGCCGGTTTTAATAAACTTGATGTTGTTTGAAAGAGCTTTGTTGAACAATCGATAATTTGTAAATATGAAGCAATCTGATTAATAACATAAATGCTAGAGGGCGCGGTTTTAATTTTTTTTAAATATTGTGTTTTCTCGTAATAATTTTAAACGGAAGCGTACAAATTGAAGTAGGTCTTTGGAAAGTAGATTAAATTAGTAATAAAACAGTGCAAACCGCAAGGCGATATCTCTTTTCTGTCCTGAGATATCGTAAGAAACAGGTAAATGGCGAGAATTGATCTTCCAACGTGTAGAAGGCTGGTGAAGTAAGTTGTGCTACATTTTTTCAATTATATTAGAATGTTATATTTGTTTTCAAGCGATGTGTTAAAAAATCAAAAGTATAAAATATCAATATAAACCACTATTTGCCCAGCCACAATAAATACAGTTTATTTAAAATATGAATTACGATTTAGATCGCGTTGAATGAAACACCTAAAATCGATTTAATGATAACTGATGTTTAGACGGATGTAATTGATTGATTATCAATACATCAATCTGTCACAGTCTAAACATGAATTATTATTAAACCGAGTTTAGGTATTTGATACAACGCGCCCTTAATGATGCCAACGAAGTTTGTTAAGATGGCCATGTAAGATCTAAAATAGATTCCCATTTGAAAACAAGCAAGCTATGATTTTGACGCATATGTCAAAAATTATTAATCGTGTTGCAGTTAATAGACTTTCTTTATCATTTCGCAATAAAATGATTCTTACAAATGAAGAAGCTTTTGATATGTTGGCAGTTTATTTTGATTGTATGAGAAATGCAACCGTTGCTGCTCGAGTGTATACACTGCAGTACCCAAACAGACGGCATCACAGCAGAAGAGTTTTTCGCCGACTCGCACACCGTGTGCGTACTACTGGAAGTGTGAATCTTCCTGTGTACCGAAGACAACGCAGAGGTAGAACAGAAGAAAATGTCATTGATGTTTTAGCTTATATCAATGTTAACCCTCATTCAAGCACCAGAGCCATATCTAGAGACCTAGGTATATGTCGAACCACCGTTCAAAAAATTTTAGGAGAACACAGGTGACTACTTATTTATTAATACATGTCTTATTCGGTGTTAGGATGAAAAAAATGTTTGAATCTTTTGCGTTTGTCCAGTAGGCAACTACTTATATGTTTCTCATTCTTATCATACCGAAAATATCATTAAATCAAAGTTAACTTGTGAAAACATGACTAATGTATTTGCCGCCATTTCATGTCCAGTTTCAATAAAACACCAAATTATTTAATGAAATTATCTTATGCTGTGTGAGTATATTTTTAACTAACAACATGATAATTAAGTGAGGCAAACTAAAGTAAAAATGTACCAATAATAAAAATAATGAGAGGCCTGGCAAAAAAAATTCGTAATAAAATTACAAGTGTTAATGTATTTAAAGTCATTTTTCGTTTACTATATAACAACGAATAAGGCCTTCAATGTGTCTTATTGATATGATTATACTATTTTAGATTGCACCCATATCACATGGTCCTACACCAAAGTTTGAATGCTAATGATTTCGATACCAGGTTGGATTTTTGCAGCTGTGTCTCACATATGATACACGACGATCCTGAAATACGTTCACCATTTTGTGGACAGATGAGGCTACGTTTCATAATGATGGTAGTGTAAATCAGATCCAACATCAGGGTCGTTGGTCTGTAAGTGTGTGGTGTGAGATTCTAGGTGGAGAAATAATTGAGCCTTTTTTTAATGAGACTGTTAACGGAGAAAGATATTTAGATGTTTTAAGGAACGAATTGCCACTTCTTTTAGAAAACTTGTTTAGATTTCTATTTGTGGGGGCTAGTAAAAGATCTCGTTTATGCCGATAGACCGGCAACAAGAGCTGACATGGTTGAAAAGATAAGACAGACAATACGAAGTATTTCAAGGGCAGAAATTGAAGCTGCTGTTTTCTGTACCCGTCAGCGATTGATTTCATGCATTGAAAATGATGGACGACATTCCAAACATCTAGGGCGGCACTTATTACGTAGTAACTTATTAGAGCTTTCAATTGTTCGATTTATCACATTATTTAAAATTCGTTCCCATTGTTAGTTGCCACAGCATTACATTTAGGTAATCTAGTGGCAACCATAACATTAGTATGATAACAGTTTAAATTACTGCAGACCAATGTAAGATCTTTTTATTCAGGCTAAATTTAATAATTTCTGTTAACGCGAACCAGTCTACTAGACGTTGGAAGAACAATTCCCGCCATTTACCTGTTTCTTACGATATCTCAGGATAGAAAAGAGATATCGCCTTGCGGTTTGCACTGTTTTATTACTAATTTAGTCTACTTTTTAAAGACCTCTACTTTAATTTGTAGGATTCCATTTAAAACTGTTACGTGAAAACACAATATTTAAAAAAAACATCGCCCTCTAGCATTTATGTTAGTAATCAGATTGCTTCATATTTACAAATTTTCGATTGTTCAACAAAAGCTTTTTCAAACAACATCAAGTTTATTAAAATCGGTCAAGCAGAACCGGAATCACAGGCGTTTTTTTCGTAACAAGGTTCTTACTCTCCCCCACCCCTTATTTGAAGAGATAGACTTAAACTTGTTATATTAAAAATAAGCAGAATTTGTCGAAGAATTTGATTATAATATTTAATATGCTCCTTAATTCAGTAAATTTTGAAAAAAATTGCATTTCAAAATTTTAACCGTCAAATGCGCCCTCTAGCGGTGGACCTACAATTCTGAAAATAATTTCCAGGCGCTTCTCGAGGCCACTTTTGTTATAAATTTTTTTCCCGAACCTGTGCTATAATCCACTCCTGAGATATGGTCGACGGCCGTTCTTAGTTGGCCACCCGGTACAATTGTTTTTTAGCGAATTGATTTTCATAAAATATTAATCCTAATATGATTTTTTTTAAAAGTTAAGTAAGAAGAATTATTAATCATAACAATATATTTCATTTACCCTAACTGAACTTTAAATTTCGAGGGCAGGTGGCTTTCCACACCACACGAGTTGAGAATCGTGACGCTTGCGCATAACGAGTCGAGTTCCGCGACAGAGGTAGAAATACTAGAAACAGTAATTTTTTGTCTCACTTACGGTCTGATACTTCCACATACGGTCGCTAGCAATATAGGAGTATTAAGTATATATATATGATTCCAAAAGCCATACCTGTCACCCGATATATGTGAATATATTATTTTCTCACCCCAACTGTTTTGCAAGTTTTGGAACGCGTTCCTAAAAATAATTTTTAAATTTTATATGTGAACAGAAAATAATCATGGAAGCCGTTCTATAATTTATTAATGGTCAACAAGAGGAATGTGTACAAAATATTTTATTACTTCAACGATTTATCGAGAGCAATTTAAATTTAGACTTACTCATTATTAATCTCAACTTATACAGAAGAACATACGAGACTTCCTCAATTTGTTGAAAATTGAATTGAGAGATACGATAAGTATGCTTTCTCTCAATCATTCAGAATGAATCGGTACACTTTTAACAGCTGATCAAATTTAATTAGAGAATACATTGAAAGACAGTTTGTTGGAGGCCATGAACCAATTGACAACCTACTGAAGAACTCTACAAATTGGTGCACAAAAACCAAGACTCAATATGAAGCTTAGCCAAACAAGGATTGTGGTTGAACATGTGGTTAGAATATTAATGTAGATAGTGTGGAAAGAGGTATAAACATTATATCCGTATGTGGCATCCTTCACAAATTCTGCTATACTAATGACGATCTATGGGATGAATATATACCTTTAAAGGAAGAAGATGAGGATGAGCACTTTAATGCAGAAGATGAGAATGAAGCAGTCTTTAAAAGAAATGAAATTGCACCCATTTCAAGGGATTAAATTTTTTTTCTATTTACATACTTTGTTATTTTTTTCTCTTTGTTTAATTATACTTTTTTGAGCATTTATTAAATACACTGACCTACTCAAAAAGAGAATCCCTGAAATTCGCAACCAAGAAAAAATGTACGGAGAATAATTCAAGCTAGCGGATTGTATTCTAAATAGTTTCAATGTTTTTTAATTTCCCTCTGCCCTATTAGAAAAAGTAGGAATCAATCTTAAATAAATACATTTCATCATACTATGAATAATTTTTTCTACAACTATTATGGAATTTCTATCTTCCGAAGTGGTTTTTTAATATAGAATAGCCCTTGAGCAAGAATATTCATTCTCGCCCTTGGTATGTGGCGCCCTCTCAATGTCACGGATAATTTGACAGAAACAGAAAATAGGCTACATCAGCTGCACTTCGTAGAGTAGAAGTACTGCAGAAATATCGAAATGCAGAAAAAATCCTCTAAACTGAACGTAAAATGACTAATATGGTCATTGAGTATTAATTGTTAGAGCCAGAAGTGCAGCATACGTGTATTTTGTGGCGCTTTTGAGAAAACAGAATAACAACAATTGTCAACTGTCAAAAATGTGGATTGGCAAAATTGTTTAATTATCTATTTTATTAAAATAAAATTGATTAATACTTCATAAAAAGTAAGTAAATTTATATAATTTTATCTAAATAATAGTTATTACATCGCTTCATTCCTTTTTAGTATTTTATACTGACAGCAGTAATGATTTTTTTTTGTTTCTATTTGATAGTCGCAGAAAAAGTATAGTCCATAACACGAGTGGAATTCAAAATTCTACACTCGCAGAACCGTTTCTTTTATTATTATTATTTTATTATACTGCTAGAGAGAAAGGAAAATTAATATTGACCCATGCAAAATCAATGACAATTTTACGCGGTAACATAAATTTTGGGAAGTTACTGCAGCTTTGGTCGAATGACGTTTCACATAATTCGCCATATTAGATTCAAATTTTTCAAAAAATATAAAATATTTAACGTTTTTGGTGAACAATTCTGGCTTAAATCCGGAACAAGAAGATCTATTCAAAGATATAAGCAATATTCTTCGTGAAATTATACCATGTTTCAACCAAAAATCCAGTGTTGAGAAGAACAAAATCATATCGAAATATTACGTTTATTCTATGAAATATAGAAATTTTGTGACGAAAACTCACAGCCCTTTGACGAAAATAAAAAAGCGGAAAATGAACTTCAACAACACTTGTCAATAATAAATAGCATGTACTTATGTTTAATCTGGAAATAAATATTTGTAAAAAATAATCTACACTTATGTTATTCTGGCATCTACACGTGACAGCCGTCAAGCCAGGGAAATTATCACTTATTAATTTTGCAGCTCGTCACGTGACTGAAACATTTTTCGAGAAATTTAGGTTGTCGTTATGGCAACCTGTCAAAATCAAGGCATCTGATTGGCTTAAACAACGGGTAAAAATTTTTCTCTAAAATTATATTTTGTTTTGGCTTGAATCTACCATAACCAAAACTCATTAACTTTGTAATAAAACAAAGCAGTGAAATGAGTCAATATTATTTATTAACCAAAACATTCAGATCACCTTATAAAATATGTTGCACGTGTTTTAAAAACTTTGAATGATTTGTTTTTTGTGCCTGTCAGTATCACGGTTCTTAGACTATACGGTTGCCTACTCCGACTAACCAATAAGAGTCAAGCCCGCGACTACGTCACGAAAGTACAAAATTTGAATCGTTGGCCATTCAACACGTAGAGCAAATTATTTTGTAGGGTTCATATCTCTCTTTCTTCGATATATTAAGTGAAAAATAACCGCCTCTTTATTTATTTATATCCTAATATACCGAAGAGAAAGAGAAACTACTATAAATAAAACTCAAAATCTTCCCATATAAATGTATAATAAATATTTCTAAAAAATGTTCTACTATTGTAAATTAAATTGGAAATACCAAAAAGTTTTAATACAAAATTTATATCGAAGTAGACTACATTATGATAGAATTTTAGAAGCTTGCATGTATCTAAATTTTCTCAAAAGGGAATCGGTACTTCTTCTTTTGATAATATTATTCTCTTTGATCAAATTTTCCAATTCTTCTATGGAAGGTTCACTTCCATTAAGTGAGTGATGTTCTAAACTTTTCTCAAGTAACTCCTTCTCTGGAGTTGAGTACCTTAAACGTGTCGCTGAAAATAATATTTTATTACTTATACTTCTAATAGGATTATACTGAAATATTGTACCTTCAATGCCGTCAGCTCTTGTTTTTGTCTTTTGTTTTTCTCCTTCTAGCCATTGCTTGATCATTGGAATACTTCTATGCTGTAATATCTCGGAATGAATATTCTTTAACTTACGAATTTTGTTTGGACTGATGTAACCATCATTTTTAAGTTCCCTACCAAAATAACTTCTTGTTACATGTTTTTCCTTTGACGACCATAGTTTTCGTCTTTTAAATTTTCCTAGAAAACAAGAATTTTTGTAGTAATCTATACTTCGAAAAAAAAGATGATTTTCAAACATAATAGACAGGGTAGAAAGGGAGAAAAAAAAATAACATTCATAGAGTAGCGTTGACGCGACTGTTTTTTTTGGTATCTGATCAAAAAAGGTTGTATTAGTTGGGATATGCCTGAAGTGGGGTATGTAGAAGAATGTCAATTTAACTTTAATTGATTTCAAGATTTCTTCATTTATACATGTTTTTTTTAAGCATGCACTTGTTATATTATGTAAAATAAAAATCTACCTGAATAAGACATCGTCAAATCTGAATCAGGATCAATTCCATCAGGTTCATTATTTTTGAGTTCATGTTCTTCATCTGAGTCACTATCCGTTTCTAGCTTTTTCTTCAAGTTTAGGGCATTTACATCTTCAATTCCTCTTTTAATTGTATGTTTTTCTTTTATTCCACTCTTGGCACTTCTTTCAAGATGTTGTGATACTGTTGTAATATCTACTAATGGTGTACTTTGATCATACACTGTTTTGTGAAGACTATATTTATGAGACATATAATTTGAGACTCTTAATTCTTCTTGATGTGAAGTACCCTCTTTTGCAACTTGGGTAGCGAAATGTTTTCTCAAATTGGTAAATGTTAAAGACGATGAGTTCATACCACTTTCTTCTAAAAACTGGCGATGGCATCTATAGGTGCAGTAAGTGAGATTTTTATCTTTTGATGGAAGACCAAATAAAAATGGATTATCCGGATGAACGCCAGCTCTTGATCTATATTTAATTATCATCTCTAAACTTGGGATAAATCTCTGCTTATCAATCAGTAAAGCAGTATTGTTGCCAAGTTTGCCTCTAAAAGTTACTCGAATGTATTTGTCAGCTTGAATCTTTTCTTCTTCGCTCAGATTTATCAAATCCTGTTGGCTAACACACTCTTTTTTATAGAAGTCTTCTAATTCAATTCGCTGGGTTTCACCCGGTCGTTTTCTGTTGAATACAGCCAAGGCTACCAGAAGGCATTCGCACAATTTATTCCAGTTATTAAAATTATAGCCAGTTTTTAATTTATTTAGAAGATCAATTGATTTATATGTTAAATAATTTAAGTATTCTTCAATCTGTTTATTTTCTGGTAAGTTGTTGATTGGTTTTAATCTTTTGTATCTGTTTTCACTGAGTTTGCAGATTCGATTTAAATATGGTGCTAATTCTAAGTTATATCGACGTGTCAAGGCTTTTGTTAATTTTCTTAATTGTTCGTCTACATTTTTATCGCTTTCTGATAAAACTACTTCCAATATTTTTTTGAATTCTGTGCTCAAAGTCCTAGCATTCGTAGGATGTTTATAAACGCCGGATTCAGCAGTGAACTCTGCAACCGCATCAATTGCCATTCTAATAGTATCGATACAGGCTGGCTGCATTAAGTCCTTGCAACATTTTATTTTCGGATCTAATAATTTACACTGTTGCATAAACCTCCCTAACAAACGTAATTGGGCACGTATATGCGTTTTCAAATGAGATTCTGTGTATTTAATACATAAGAAATTTCCATAAACTATAATAATTTCATCAAAAAGGAAATGTTTGCTGATTTCATCTTTAAACATATGTGAGGCCACTTCATTTCTTAACATATCTGAAGCCCGACTATGAATATAATTGGTTAATTTAATGGAATTGCCCTGGAGAGCCCTATCACCTTTTTTTGGCGAGCATCGTTTTCGATGATGTCGCAAATTGTCTTTCCTAAAATATCCCAAACATGAGGGACAAGGTCTATAATGTTTACTATCTGATATACCCCTTCTCAAAACAATATTTTTACTACCGTCTGTCTCCTGGTTAAATTTATAATCCCCTTTTTTTCTTAATTTATCAATTTTCATTTTTCTCTCTGGATTCTTACTATTGATCGACATAATTTCTCTTACTTTAGGCTCTCTAAAATGAATTTGAAACCAATGTCTTGGTAACTGGTAGAGTACTTTTTTACAGTACAGACATGAATGCTGTTTATGCCCTGATTTTTTAGAAAACTTCTGTTCGTCTTCGCCTAAAAATTATTTCTATTACATTGTGTTGCACATTATTATATATAGTATATTCAAATGAAGGAAATCATAAACGCATAGCGCACATATTCAAAAGTGACACGTCATACCGAGAATTTTTATTAATTTTAACAGTTGGTTGCAAATTTTACAAATCGAATATTTCAAGAGCAAACATTTTTTTGTGATTTCTGAAAATTGTTTTTTTCTTTCATTGTTACATTTGAAATATATGTTTTAAAATTTATCTTTATTCATGATCAAGTCGAAAAAGTTAATGAATGAACGAGCTAAACGTTTACAGAAATATTCTACCACTAAAGAGGAATAAACGTAAGGCTCCTTTTAAAGATCTGCAAATTAAGAAGTGTTTACCCATACCAACCATCAGTCTTAACAAAAAAAATCGACAGCCAAACTGCACGTGAGTTCAATTTAGTTGGATATACAAAGAAAAAAAATTATTGGATAACTATTTTTTCCTCAAGAGGTAATGATTCAAGACTGATTTTGAGAAATAACCAAACTACAAATTAGTTTCATTTAACTAAGGATTTTGAAATGTTCCGCGTTGGACCGTCTATAATATGAAATTAAATAATAAAATTTTGCAATGTTGTATTGATAAAAATTGTCGACGCAAGAGGTTCCGTGACATCGATATTTAAAGGTTCTAATAACATGAAAAATATAAATACCTTCTTTATCTATACTGTTTCTTAAATTTTCTGAAAAAATGTGTTGGTTTTCATCAAAATTTAGTAAGGCACTAGCTTCAAAAAAGTCTGAATTTCCGTTTAAATTTACAATATCGGGTTTATCATAAGTAGCAATTACTCTTGGCTCAGTATCTCTCAGTTCAATATACCCCTTTTCTGTTGAAACCGGTTTAGTTTCAATCATACTATGATCACAGGTTGCTTCAACATATTCTGAATTTACGCAAACATCGGGGTTTTCGCAAGTAGCAGTGAATAATAACTCAGAGTCTTCCTGTATCTCCATTTCTGTTGCAACTGATTTAGTTTTAGTCACAGAATCATCATAGGTTGCTTCAACAAATTGTAAATTTTCGTCAATATTTTCAATATCGCGATTTTCACAAGTAGCAATCAATATTAACTCAGTGTCTTCCCGTCTCCCCATTTTTGTTGCAACTGTTTTCATTTTTTTGATAGTGTTATCATTTGTGGGCTTAATAAATTCTGAGTTATCGTTTAAATTTCCTTTTCCGGAGTTTTCGCAAGAAACAGTCACATCTACTTCTTGAGGATTATCATTTTTGCTGCATTTTTCTAGTTTGGCCTTTGTTTCCACTAACAGAGATTTTTTATCTAAAAAATCAGATATTTCAGGAATATGCTTTATTTTTAAATCTAAGAAAACTCATTTCAACAATATTGTTTTAAAATAAAATAAATTTAACTTTTCTGTGCATTCCTTTTGGATTTCGATCTAAAATGCAGAGGTCCGGATTACTCTATATTTTCTGAATTACATTGTTAAGAATAATGAATTGTAAAAGTATAAGTAAATAGGTTTTGTATTTTTTTTTCTGATGAGCTCAAATAGTTTAGAAATTTTGACGAAATGTTGAATAGGAAATAAGTTGCCTATTTTTGAGCACATTATAGTAGTTAAAAATACTACCTTATCTGTTACCGTTATAAAGTTATATATGGATAACGAAAAATGCAAAATTTTGTCGATAGCGCCTAGCAAGTTTATTACGAAAGATGTCGAAAAATGGAAATGCAAAGTTTCAATAAGATGCCTTAAAGCTTAAACAATTCTTGTCACGCAACGTAGTTTTCCAAAGGCCACTATCAATAATATGATGTGTATTTTTATTAGTAATGTCGATCAATCATTTAAAGACACATTCATAAGCATAAGTTAAGGTTTCTACTACGTTTCGTACCAGAAACAATCATCATTATTAACAACTTTTAATACATCTTTGGTTCCTCCTCATAACTTGAAAATGGAAACAGATATAGTAAACATTTTTTAATCGTGTTCCAAAATAGACCTTCGAATATAGCAATGTTAACCACACACCTTATACCGGGTGGCCCAGCCAATAGGGACACTCTTATATATTTTTAACGGGCAAATTAATTGCTTCTAAATTTGGGGTGGAAATATTAGACAAAATTTGGAATTATGACATGTGAATAATCAGGATGGTCAACTTCCGGTTTAACAGGAAATGGCCCCAATTTTCGATTTTTAAATGAGACACACTATATATTTTCATATATTTGGATTCTACGGGTCAAAATACATACAGCCCAACTACCAGACGTCGCTTCTATCTTTATATGAATTTAAAATTTTTATTTTGGTTCGCAACTTGCTGAAAAGTATTCAAAAGTGCTCTGTGACTACCTGAAACACGTTTTCCCTACAAACATTGCATTTACAGCTTAGTTATTCTTTATCAAAGAGAAGATAGGCTATATGAATATAATTTTGTTAGTATGTGTGTGTACTCTTAGGCACGACATGTACAGGTTGTCCCACTAGGAGAATACTTGATAAAATTAAATTTTTATTGTTTAGCAAAGCAATTTAGAAGAGAAGATAGGCAATATGCACATCATTTTGTTCGAAGTTTCTAGTTCTTGTTATTGTATAGTTAGAAGAGAAGATAGGCAATATGCACATCATTTTGTTCGAAGTTTCTAGTTCTTGTTATTGTACAGGTTGTCCCGCTATGGAACCATTTAAAAAAAAGGGTTTTATTGAGATTCTGAAAAAAATTGAGTTGATAAGGAATCAGTAAGCTGTAATAGCAACTTTTTGAAGGGAGAACATGTTGCTGGTAGTCACAGAGCATTCTTGAATAATTTTAAGCAGGTTGTAGCACCTTACGATCATATATTAAAATCTTAATTTTAAATAAAGATAAAAGTGACGTTTGGCAGTTGGATTGAATGTATTTTGACCCGTAAAATTCAAATAAGCAAAAATATACAGGGTGTCCCATTTGAAAATAGGAAATTTGGGCCATTTCCTGTTAATACGGATGTCGGCCATCTTGAATATGACATGTTATAATTCCAAATTTGGTCTAATATTTCTACCCCAAACTTTTCTGAAATTACAAATTAGTCCATTTAGAATCATTTCCCAACGCATTATTTTTTTTGTTATATGTACATTCGACATTTGAACCGCTAAGTAAATAATACAGTTGAAACACACAAAAATACATTTTATTACCAAAAAATTCTATTAACAAAAAACGAGTTACTTAATCTTTAATATGCTTATAGCAATATGTCTGAAATTTAACATAATCCTTCTAACTAGACGGTGCCGTCGTCGTGCATTACTCTGTAGAATCTACTCATATAATTTTTTAAATGAAACTAATTGTTTCTAAATAATTCCACAATATATTGAAAAGATTGTCAATTTTTTATCATTTTTTCAATATATTGTGAAATTATTGAGAAACAAATAGTTTCTTTTGAAAAACTAAAATGAATTATAATTTAAAACACTAATCTTTAATAATCACCTGAGCAACAGCGGTCTCCAACGAGCACAATTGAAAATTAATAATATTGAAATTTGTTTATTATCATTCTAGATCTTTTGGTTTCCGAAATCTCGTGGGTGACTGTATATAATGAATCACTCTGTATACAGGGTGTTTCAAAAAAGGTGACCCCCTTGCTAGGATCGGTAGAATATTGCAAAATAAGTTGGGTTCGCCCAGTGAAAAAATTTCGTAATAGCATCCGTTGTCAAGATCCAGGAGGTGGAAAAAATAATTCTTATACACATTTTTTACGACTATGTTGAAACTACTGACGACATCTTAATGAAATTTTGTACAAATATGATTTGGAAGCTGATGGATCGCATAAATTTGTTTTTATATCCGCCTCTCATAGAGAGTGCTTCCAAAACATAAAAAATTTCATTCAAATGTCGCCAGTAGTTTCAACATAATCGTAAAAAATGTGTATAAGAATTATTTTCTCAACACCCTGTACCTTGAAAACGGATGCTGTTACGAAATTTTTTTTCTGGTCCAACCCAACTTATTTTACAGTATTCTATTTATCCTAATAGGAGGGCCACCTTTTTCTGAAAAACCCTGTATATCTATGTATTTTTTATATTTTAATTTCGAATGCTTTCCACTTTCGCAATGTTTTATTACAAATTATAAATATAAATTGTTTAATGGCGCACTAAAAGAGACCATTCTGTCTCTAAATTACTGCTACTACGTAAATATGCATGAAGCAGACTAAAGATTTTTTTTAGTTCAGCAGTTTACTTTTTACTATATAAGTTCAAAAGTTTGGTGCAACCTATCTCTGGGCTGTATACGTAATTGTACTCAAATTGTAGCAAAAATTATAGCTTTTAACAAAATTGGAAAAATAAAATTTGTAATTAAAAAATTTAAGGTCAGTAAACGATCCACTGGAGTAACTGTTCCATTAAAATTTTTCGACTTACAAAAATGAAATAAGTGAAAATATAAATTAAAAAATGCAAGTACTACTTGATTAATCCAGTTTTCGGCTTGACCTTGAATGCGCATTAGGCCATTCTCTCTCTCCATCTACCAGGCATTTCCAAGTCGCAAGCAGTTTATTGCTTTCAGAAGCAGTTAGATCAGTCTGCCGATTTTACTGTTCCAATCTTATCCCTCCTATTTAATAAAATTTGAAATCATCATTGTATCAGTTAGCTCCTCCTACAAGCGCGTAGGAAACAATTTCAGGTTATCTAGTGGAAAAATTGGAACATAGGCGCCGATAACGAGTGAAATAACTGCTTATGTAAGCTTTAAACTATGTCGCAAGCTAGATTTGTCAAGCAGCTGCAGTATGATATTTTCAACTAAACGAAAAGTTCCCCTTTTAGTATTTTCAAAGCTTCCGGTTCTGCTCGAATACTATAGATACCTAGTCCGGCACCAATACTTCGTTAATATATTTTTAGTTTCTTTAAGTTAGAATGTTTTTTCTTCAGTTCCAACTTTTCTTATGCAAAAAAATAAAATAAATTGATCAGATTAAATATTGATATAAGGTAATAAGAATATTATCACCCTTATTTGTTTCTTTGTTGAGATAATATGTTAAAAAAACATCTGCATAATGTTCATTTTATATAAAAAGTGTAAATACAAAATTTAATTGCAACCTGATTGACCTCTTCCATTTTAATTTATCAGTTTGGCTTTGATCTTTAAATGAGATATGGACAAACGGTATAAATCTTCAAAAATATATATTACTACTTACCATGACAATCAATAATTGTAGCTGGATACCATCCACCACCTGTATATTTGACACTTACACTATTGTCCTTAAATACAATCCGAGATTTATTACAGATGTAATAAATGCCGTCTTCAAATTTTACAAGATAATACATCTTTCTTTGATAATAAGCAGAACAATACTAATTCGAAATGATCAGAAGTATGTTAGCGAAATTTATAAAAAGTGAACATGTTATTACTGTGTCTCTCTCTATTCTAGTAGACCATTACAATATTTTGTTCGTTTTTGTATTTTTAAACAAATTATGTAAATGGCGTACTACATAATAGTTCCCGCCAATATTAGTCGCTGTAAATACCACTAGTCTGGTGGTTATTATTTATATGAGCACGTGTTTTCTACGGTGCTACTAACAGCTTAAGGTGGTTTTCCACCAAAGAATTCTTGTTCTCAGTTTATAATTTTGCTTTCAGTTTTTCATTTTAATTATGGAATAGACTAGACAATAGTCCCAGTGAGTCCAAAAGGAAATCGGCGGTGGTCTACGCTCAGGTTCAGCATCCGAATACTGTTTAATTATTCATAAAAAAACGCAGTGAAATATTTGATAGAGTATTTTACGTAATCATTCTTATAGTTTGAAAACACTGTATTCTCAAACGTTGACCAATACAAACAAAAGTATCTCATGTTTAGTTAGTAGATTCAAAATAACAACTGTATGATCCGAAACCTTTCGATGTTATAAATACGGAAATTGATGACTGTTATATTCTCATTCGCTTGGTACTCCTTGATTTATTTTCTAAGCATCCTTTCGTGTTTGTTTCCGATCGTTCGCGTTTTGTTTATGTTCGTTCATGTTTGCTCACAATCGTATGTCTCATTCTGTCACTTTCGTCGTATTACCTTCCGTACGTTCAAGTAATGTTTGTATGCGATCGCTCATGTTTGTTTCCATTTCGTGTTTGCTTGCATTTGCTCGTGTTCGTTGGCGCTCGTTTGTGTTTGTTGACTTTTGTGCACGTTTATGCTCGTTCATGTTCATTTGCACTCATTTGCGCTAATTCGTGTTCTATCACGTTTGTTGGTGTTCGTTTGCATTCGTTCATATTTTTTTTACGTTAGCTCGTACAAACACGAATGAGGGTAAACAAACTCGATCAAATGCAAAAACATAAACGAATGTGAATACGCGTAAACGAGCAGTACTTTTTCATTTATCCACGATCAATATTTTGTTAACTTATTGTGGTTGAGTATAATATATTCTATATCAAAGGTGGAATAAACTAAATGCCACACGAGTAGAAAGATGAACGATTCTACGAGTGTAGAATTTTGAATTCCACCCGTGTTTTAGACTATACGTTTCCTACGACTATAAAATAAAAAACCAAGCGACATATATTAAATAGCTAACTCCTTCATTTCTGGAGTAGTTGTGGCGAAATAATTACTGCTATCAGTATCAAACACTAAAAATGAATGAACCCATGTAATAGCTATGATTTAATTACAATTATTTACTGACTTTTTATGATGTATTAATCAATTTTAATTTAAAAAATAGATGATTGGACAACTTCGACAATAGACGTTTTTGACAGTTGACAGTTGTTGCTAAATAGCGTTTTCTATTTTATTCTCAAAAAGTGCCACAAAATACACTTATGCTCTACTCCTCTGCTCTAATAATTAATACTCTACTACCATATTTGCCATTGTACGTTCACTTTAGAGGACTTTTTATGCATTTGGATATTTCTGCACTACTTCTATTCTACCTGGTACAGCTGGTGTACAAAACGGAACACGCCTATTTTCTTTTTCTGTCAAATGAACCGTCACATTTAGAGGGCGCCACAAGTATTCATTCCATACCAAGGGCGAGTATGAATATTATTCCACTAGGGTTAGAGTGAAGCCATTCCATAGTCAAAAACTACGTCGGAATACAGAAATTCTATAATAGTCGTACAAAAAATATATATGTATACCGTAGTTTAACGCCATGGAATCTGTCATGTAATGATACAGCGCCATTTGTGTGATAAGCGCTCGCTAAGGGTCTCGTACCTCTAGATGTGTTAAAAGAGGGAGTCGCTGTTAACCATTTTAAACATATACAGTGAGCGGCATAAGTAACGAATACATTCATTTTTGGCGTTATCATTCCTTTTTATGAATAAAGCCGAAACAGGTCAATTTTTTGTTTTTAATTTAAAACTTTCCAACCCTGACTTGAACTCCCTCGTAGGGGTAGCAATCTTCTCAATTTTTTTAATAGGGAGGAGTGGCTTGTGATACTTCGATCGAAAGGAAATTTAATTATTTATTTGACGAAGTATATAAATAAATCAATTTATTTTTAAGGCCTTGAAATTTGAAAAAAATATATATAACAAACAAAAATTACAAATATAGCGATTTCAATTTCCTCGTATATTTTTTGAACTATCAGCCAAATAACCGTATGCTGCAATTTTCGTTTGTAAATATAATTTTTTAAATTTCAAGGCCTAAAATAATTTAATTACGTATCACACCATCAGATTGATAATTAAATTTCCAATCAATCAATATATCACCAGCCACCCTTCCCTATCAAAAAAATTCCTACGAAGGAGTTCAATTCAGGGTAGTAATAGTTACGTAAAAAAGTTTGAATTTAACAACAAAAATTGACAATTTTTGGCATTTTTCATAAAAAGGAATAATAACGCAAAAACACATTTATTCGTTACTTGACGCTCACTGTATATATACTTATAACTTTTGCAGTTAACTTCACTACATCAATCAAAAGAGGAATTTGGAGTTCTCAATGAACCTGTAAGAAATTTTACTTATAACTATGGCCTGTTTAGTTATTCAAGTTTAAATTTTCTTAGGATATCTGACCGTTTAAGCATCTACGTAGTTTAAAAATCTTCATAGTTCAAAAAAAACATCATTTTAAAATTTTTACTTTTTTACATATCTGAGAAAAATACAAATAAATATTCCCTGTATATAAGAAAAAATATTTATCTGGCAACGTTGAAATGTAGCGATAAAACTCTATAAATATCAAAAATTTAGCGCGACGTCGCGCTAAGTACACAAATGGCGCGGTAAATATCATTACACGACAGATGCCGTGGCGTTAAACAACGGTAGGCATATATATATATATATATATATATATATATATATATATATATATATATATCAATACAGTTCTATTATTTCAAATTTGAAAGAATTTTATTCGTGCAATACTTCTGGATAACCCTGTATTGTCTATAAAATCAATATGGTTGTATATGGCTGTATATGTAAGATTTGGCAGATTATTTAATTTCTGAAGACGTTGACATGTCACAGTTGAAAAAGATATTGAAGGTTAAAGAAAACAGAGGTCATTATAAAGTATTTAGTAATAAAAGTATTCCAAATCTTTGTTATGAGAAAATCATAAGTTTCGTTTTTTTTCAAAAAAGAGGAAAGTTTGTAACCACAGTAGAATGTGGTTATTTATTTGAAAAAAATCAGCAGTTGAATTTGAGAATCCGAACGAGGAACATCTCATGTGAGATCTCTCCAAAAAAAATGTTATATAATCAGTAGTGAAATAGTGTAATTAATTAGTATAAGGCGTTATTCGGAATATTCAAAGTAAATTTAGTGCGTGTATTTTTGAAAAATCATTCGTAATTCGAAGAAAGGTGAAAGATCCTAAATAAGTGTTTGCAGTTGTACGAGTTTGCAGCTTTTTCTTCTCAACATTCAGACTTCTGGTGAGTTCGCTCCAGAATTATTATTATATCATTGAACATCAGGCGTTGAAACAGAATTAAAATTAGATGCATCTAAGTATTGAGATTAAATATTGAATTCAAATAACAACGGAATATAAGTATACTCATGGAACAATAAAATAGTGGAAGAAATTATCAAAAAAAATCGGGTATTAGACATTTACCGAGGAGCTGAGTGACAATTGAAAATTTGAAATTTTTGATAAGAAATTAGGAACTTTTGAAATTAGAATAGGCGGTTATTTAGTTTGTAGGTTGTTCTAATGTTAATCTAGTCGTAAAAGATACGATATCCTTATTTGTATTAAGAAGGAAAGGTAAATTTTGAATTTGTTGATTTGGGTAATTATTTATAATTGTTAAACATATTTTTATTGGAAATTATTTAAATCATTTTAGACACCTTGATAGAAATTAAACATATTTAATTGAATAGGAATTTTTTTTGGACAGTGGAATTTAGTGGATCATTGGTGACAGAGAAGTCATTCATTGATAGTACGTGTCACAAAGCAATTAAGTGATATTTCCGATCTTAAATATACGTTCACAGGAGAGAATATAGAACAAAATTAATCATCTGAATATTGAATTCAAAAAATAATTTAAAATTTATAAAAAACTTTTATATTAGAACGAACTAAACCCATCTGAGAATAGAGTTAAATAATTCAAGGTGAAATAAACTGATATTTCGATATTTTAAAACAATATTTTTTTTTGATTCTGCTAGCTGGGAAATTTTGGAATAGATAACATACGGTGCTTACGCCGTGTGTACAATATTGTCGCTGCAACCAGGGATTGTACAATTCTGTTTCCGCAACGTGGACAAATAAAATTTTAATTGTAATATTAATATATCATAAGAAGTGTGGTATATTAGACTGCACAATCTAACTTCACAGAAAAAAGTGTTAAGTATGAATGCTGAACTGCAATGAGAACTTACAAGGTTCTACGGCTAATTGTAATTACTAAATGTTAATTTGTTTATTGTGAATGTTTTTTTAGGGTTTTGTTAACATTAAAACTAAGATTGAAAAAAGCGTGTTACATAATATGGACGAATCCGACCGCTGTTATTGTACACCGGAAGGGATTACTCAAAAAATAAGACAGGCTATTCTCAATTTGCTACCTGAAAAATTAAAAAGGAAATATAACCATACTTTCAACAACTCATTTGCCATTTTTTAGGACTCGTTCATCTCTTAACATTAAACGGTACAGTAAAAAAATTTCCCACCTTTCTTTTTGTCATTTTAGAATCGAATCATTTTATGTGTAGGATAAAAACTATTGTTTGTTCCACGTTTCGAAAATGGTTTTCCGGGTCTCCAAGCTATTTCTTCTGCCGGCCCGGAAAACTAGCACTTTCGCGCATAGGTACACAAATAGCTCTTCTCCTAAGTTTCTGTTTCATATTTTTGCATTAAAAATAAAACAGCAGCTTATTTTATTATACTGTAGAAAAATATAACATTAACTACACGCAAAATAACTATTTTGTAGTAATTTTAAAAGTTTAACATTCGTCGAGTTTACTTACATAACTATGTGCGTAGCGTACTGAAGGCACCGTTCGGGAAACTGTTATATTTGCCACATTCCTATGTTTAACATAAGTCATATGTCATTGTTGTGAGTTGACATTCGGAAATTGTTCTAGAATGTCAGCTACATAGTTACCACGTGCATTATATTACTTTTAATTGATAATCTTAATCTGGATTCGAAGTGATTTATTATAAGGCATTCACCCATCTCCATTTCTACCATATACAATAAAGAATTGGCGACGAGGTAGGCAAATCAATACAAATTAAACCTACCAAATACGTACATACAAATAGTCTAAGCAACACCATTGCAATTGTTGCTTCGATAAGAACAATGGCAAATCAAGGCGAAAGAACTGCTAGATACACTACATCTACATTGACCATAGAAACATTTGACCCAAACAAAATATATGGGCCCGAGGGGTTAAAAGGCTTGAAGTAGCTTTTACTGTTTTCGAAGTTCCTGAAAGACTTAAACTACACTATTTACTACACTACATGGGCTCCAATGCATACAACACACTATGTGATAAATTGGCACCTGAAGTTCCGGAGGACAAAGACTACCACTCTACAACAAGAAGGAGAGACAGTTAGTGAATTTTTACATGCTCTACAAAAATTGGCCATAAACTGTAAGTAATTTCTTAAAAACAGCTCTATGAAATCAAATTGTATATGGTTTACATGCTAAAAGAATTCAAAGTAGATTGTTAGAAACTCGCGATTTATCTTTAGAAAAGCAGTAGACATAGTTGTAGATATGGAAATGTCCGAAAGGGACGCTAATCAGCTACATAAAAGTAGTAGTACAATTAATCTCGTCACTCCCACAAATAAATTTAAAAATAATGTTAATAAAAATTACAATACGAATTTCAATAATAACAATAATCAAACTAAAAATACAAATGACAATACTAGTAGAGTACTAAAATGTTTTCGTTGTGGTTGTCCTGATCATTTAGCGAACAATTGTAATAAAACTAATCTTTACTGTAAATTTTGTAAAATTAGGGGACCCTTACAGAAGGTTTGTACTAAAGCATGTAAGGCTTCAAATACAAATGAAGTTGTGGAATTGCAAAATGCTTACGACATACCTACAAGAAATTCTTGACATAGAGTTAGAAGGGGAACATTTAACTAATAGGGATGAATACATTTTAAATTACAAATTAATATAAAATTTATTACTATGGAAGTTGACTTTTAGGTAGAGAATGGATTCGAATTTTAAAAATAAACTTACAAGACATCGACAATATACACTTATTTAAAAAAAAGTTATTGATGAAAATTGCTCTGACGTTTCTAAATTAATTTCAAAATTCCAGCATATTTTTGAACCCAGGGTTGGTACTATAAAGGGTGTTCAGGCTTCAATTTATCTGAAAGAGAATGCCAAACCTGTATTTATAAAAGCTGGTACAGTGCCTTTTGCTTTACAGCCTGCGGCTGAAAAAGAAATTGACTCTTTGGTGTAACAAGGCATTTTGGAAAAAGTAGACTGTTCTGATTGGGCTACACTGGTGGTACCTGCAATTAAGTAAAATAACCAAATACGTTTGTGTGGCGACTACAATGTCACTCTCTACCCAAATATTTTAATTGATGACCATCCAATACCAACAGTGGATGAATTATTTTCCAAGATGGCTGGTGGTACTAAATTTACAAAAATCGATTTAAGTGAAGCTTATTTACACCTTGAGGTTAAACCAGAAATGAGACATTTATTAACGTTAAACACTCATAAATGTCTGTATCGCCCAACCAGATTGATGTTTGGCATCACGAGTGCATGAGCAATCTGGCAAAGACAGATGGAACAAATCCTACAGTGTATTCCAGGCTGCTCTGTATTTTTGAACGATATTAAAATTACGGGACCCAATTTACAAACACATTTAGAAAGGCTCGACCTAATATTTAAAAAATTGAGTGAGCATAATTTAAAAGTGAATATAGAGAAAAGTGTATTTTTATCCGACGAAATTGAATACAGCATTATGCGGTATTTTTACAAGCATTTCAATACGATATTAAGTACAAAAGTACAGGGACACACGGAAATGCAGACGCACTATCACGTTTACTTTCAACTTCCGAAGACCTATCGATTTTTGACGAACCTGACGTTTTTGAGATTAGTCAGATCGATACTTTACCAGTTACCTTTGAAATGTTAGCACGAGCTATGGCTCAAGACGTAACACTAAATAAATTGTTGAATGGATTACGCACTGGTAAAATCATTCCTAGAAACGAACGTTTTAACATTGATCAAACTGAATTTACTTTACTATCAGGTTGTATCATGCGAGGACAAAGAGTTTTAATACATGTTTTTTTACGAGGTAAAATACTAGCCGAACTTCATACCGCCCATTTTGGTATCGTTAAAATGAAAGCATTAGCTCATAGCTACTGCTGGTGGCCCGTTATAGATCAGAGTATTGAAAATATTGTTAAAGACAGTTACGAGTGTAATAAGTTCAAAAACAATGTAGAAAAGGCAGAAACGCATTTTTGGGAAAAAGCAGATTATCCTTTTGAACGTGTTCACGCTGATTACGCAGGTCCTTTTAATGGCGGATATTATTTTATTCTGGTTGATTCGTTTTCAAAGTGGCCTGAAATTCAAATTTTACTTCATTCAAATTTAAACAATTTTTACTGCAAAACGGTATTTTGCACAAATTAACAGCTCCATATCATCCCACAATTAACGGACGAGCCGAGAGATTTGTGCAAATTTTAAAGAAATGTATTAGGTCAATGATTACCGAAAGCGAGAATAAAAAATTAAATTTATGCAAACTACTTATACAATATCGTAAAATGCCATATGTAGCTACAAATAAAAGTCCCCCAGAATTACTGTTTGGTAGACAGATCCGTTCCAGACTGGATTGTATTATACCGGACTCAGAAAAAAACATAGTAAATATAGGGAAAAAGTGTCGTTCATTTTCAATAAACAGTAGAGTATAGTTTCGCGACTACTTTCAAGATAAATGGAAATTCGGTAGAATCAAAAATAGGATAGGTAAATTACATTACGAAATGACACTCGATGTGGAAGAGTGTGGCGTGGGCACATCGATCAAATTCGTGAAATAGGGCAGAACACACCCAAAGAACGATACTTTCCAGATGACTTACCTATATTATTTTACCCAAAAACGACTTACCTGTTGATTAATCCAGAGACAACTTAGCTAAACAAGTTGATTCACCCGATTTGGACTTACCTGTAATTTCTAAAACAAATTCTGGTAACATACAAAAGATTCAAAATTCCATTCCCGAACTTACGCCAAGTACATCTTCTGAGAGTGTTCCTGATAAAACATCTTTAAGACGTTCTCAAAGAATTAGAAAAGCACCGAATCGCTTAGATTTGTGATTAGTTTTTTTATAATTCTTGTTCTACTTAAATAATAAGGTTGTGTTATACAATATAAATTTTACGAGAGAGAAACGAAATGTTATATTTGCCACATTCCTTTGTTTAACATAACTAACATGCGTCGTATGTCATTGTTGTGAGTTGACATTCGGAAATTGTTCTACATAGTTACCACGTGCATTATATTTTTTTTAATTAATAAAGTGAATCTTAATCTGGATTCGAAGTGATTTATTACAAGGCATTCATCCATCTCCATTTCTCTATTTCTACCATACACAACAGAAAGCCACTTCGTTATTTTATTACAGAGCTATTCGAACAAAAATCACGTAGCGACTGTAACAGATGGTAGTTGACACTATACTGATAGGTTACATTAAACGGCATACATCCAGAAATTAGTTTCAAGAAACGGTAACACATTTAACAGGTGTGGTGTACTGTGTACACCGTAGTGAATGGTTAGCATGTTTCCATAAAAGATTATATAGTTACTATAATGTGTTTTATATCGATTCTTTTATCGACATTCGATAGAGGATAGATGCATCTCAATTACTTGCCATATTTCAATTCTCCCATTTCATATTTGTAGACAATATACGAATTAAGGGTTGCTGCCCGAAAAGTCACTTTTTAAAAAGATACTTTATTAACAATACAACTACACAACTTAAACACAAAAATACACTATATCCAATACATTCAATTAATCGAACTTATATACTAAAATAAATGCAACTATAGACTAAAAATGTGCAATTCTGCAGAATCATCATTTGTTGTACAAACATGGATCAGCGGTCGTGAGTTATGCCGGAAGCTCGAAGGTTAATACCATGCATGAACCATGGGTCAGCGAACTGTAACTTCTCCATCCCCTGAAGAAGTTTTGTAAGGGACGAACAAAACTGATGGTGATGATGGCACATCCTGATGAACCTCTGGTTCTTCTGGAGTTTTACGTTGACGTCCTCGAAGTTTATATAATCCCAGTATTATACAAATGGTTATGATGATGTAGATTGGAGTCATCCAGAAGTGTGTGGGGTCTGTTTTTTGCTGATTGGTAGATATTGATTGTAGTCGTTCTTCTTCCCTGGTAAGGAGGTGGAGTTGGTCCAGCGGGATTTTCTTGATTGTTAACGGTTTGGTCTTGGCTATCTGAGTCTGTGAGGAGGTTTTGATTCTTGGTAGGGTTAAAGCTTCTTCTCGTATTACCGATTTTGTGTTTTCAAATGCTTCCATATTTGTTCTGAAGCGACATCCTGGAGGAAGTTCGATGAGGTATGTTCCTTGAAGCACCATAATTTTTGAAGAGGAACACTGTGTAGAAATCTTTGTAGCCTGGGGAAAAACTGCTATATAATGGGCTTCTGACATCTCTTGAATGAATGTGGAGTTAATTGCGATAGGTAGATGTTCGCATCGGGCTTCTTCGTTGGTGAGCTTCAGGATTTCGTTAACACAATCATAGCTTTCTTGAAGTAGCTGTTCTACACATAGGTATTCTACGCCCATTGGTTCACAGGGTGTTTCCATATATTGGTAAAGGTTTTCATTAGAGGCTAGGTAAGGACCAGGTGGAATGATTATTGTTTGGTTATATGTGGGAGTTGAAAATAGATGAAAATATGAGAACGGATCGGGATAGAAGACTGGAAAGTGGATGACAAATACCAATGTGTGATTGGTGTAATAACCGTCAACTCTTAGAATGTTGAAGTATTTCGTGAAATCTTCTTGAACGTATGCCAATTGTTCGGATGAGTGATGTTCATGCATTTTCTCTACGGCCCATTTCAATTCTTCTGGGTTGATTAGGCTGCTATGAATGATATTTGATCTTGCAAATGTGATGGCCGTTTCTAAGTCCGTGAGAAGCTGTTAGATAGTCTGAAGAGTTAGGTTGAGCTGGTCTAATATGTTTCGTACTTCCATATAGTTATTGAAGTCAAATACAAATTTGTTCATATCAGTGCTGATTTTGTTTATCTCAAAAGCAATGTTTTCTTGGTTGTGTGTAATGAGTGTCACTGTAGTATTATAGTTTGCCATGATTAGTTTGTTTAGACTCGTATGCCTGTCAATTTCTGATATAATGTTGTTTTGATTTTTCTCAAGTGAGGCGATGGCCTTGTCGTATCTTTCGGCATCTTCTTGATCCAAATTGCCTGATATTACTTTGATTATGCTTCCCAAACCATTAATTAATCCTCTCTTCAGTTTATATTCTGGATAGATGCTGTGGAGTTTCTGCTTAGCAGCGATTAGTAGGTACTGCAGACTCTGGTCGAAATTTTGAAGCTGATCGAAGTAAGGTTGTGTTAGTCCTTCTTGAATTTCTGATGTTACTGTTCGATATTGGTTTTCGAGTGCATTTATTTCTTCAGCTAATGGTCTCAGGGGAAAATAGTGGATAAAGTCGTGTTTACTAGTTCGAATTCTTGCTAGTCCCAGCTTGAGGGGTAGAATTCCTGGGTTGTCCTTGAGATCCTGGATCAGAACTTCTTGGGCCATGATGTATGTACATCTGTAATATAGGGTTCACATTAGATTTGTTTGGCTGGTGTTTGACATTTTTCTTGTGTATAGTTGTATTTTGAGTGTCAACAGTGACCTCGTTGTCTTTTGTGATGATTTTAGGAGAAAATCTTGGAAGTAATTTATTTCTTTTGACCATCTTTTTGGTATAAATTTTGGTAGAAGGTTTGTAGGACATAGGAGTTTGTCGTTTCTCATTCCTTTTTTCTATGGCTTTTTCTTTGATGTCTTGGATTCTCTTGTTGATTTCTTTATATATTTCTTTCGTTTTTTCTCGATGGCCTTGTGTGTAGTTGTTTAACAAAGCTCTATCGATGTCCATGTCAAAAGGGTCTTGAGCGCCGAAATGACCATTCAGGACATCTATTGGTTTTTGTTTAGTTACAGAGTGAACAGAACTGTTGTAACCCAGGATGGCATATAGCATTTGTTCCTTAATGCTTAAAGTTTTCTTCTTTGTTCTGAGGATTCTGAGATGTTCGAGTATTGTGGAGTGGAAGCGTTCAACTATTCCATTCGACTGCGGGCTATCCGCAGTTGTGTAATGAATTATAATCTTATGGGTGTCTACAAACTCTTGCATAAGTCCATTCTTGAACTCGGTACCACTGTCAGCTACCATCATGTGTGGCATTCCATGATGTGTTACATAGATGAGGAGAGCATTTAGAACGTTGATAGAATTAGATCCTTCTATCGGATAGGCTTGTCCATACTTGGAAAATGCATCGACGATAGTCAGAAACTTTTGACCATTTGCTTGGAAGGTATCGAGATGAATTATTTCCAAAGGTTTTGTTGGCGTTGGTGTTATCATGAATTTTGGTTTTGGAGGATTTCTGTCGTATTTGCTGGCTAGACAAGTATCACATAAATTGATAATTTCTTCAACATCTTTCTTCAATGTAGGCCAATAGTATAGTTTCCGAATTTGGTTTTCGGTTTCATTTATACCTCTGTGGTTGGTCTTTCCTTCATGGTATTGATGTATAATGTCCTTTTGTCTTTGGGAGCTATTAACATCTTCTAAAACTTGATTGCATTTTACTTAATCGTAGGCCGTGTTTTTGAATGTTTCTCGTACTATGTTACAGAGAAGTGGATAGAGATCATCATTTTCGAAGTACAGAGCATATTTTTTCTTGGGATCGAGATAGTTTTTGAAGAAATTGAAAAAGTCTCCTTTTAGATTGTTTTTGCCAACTTGAATATAAATCCTTTTCTTATTAACAAAAGTTACTTCGCTAACTGGTGGAGCTGGACTATGGTTAACTAGTTTGAATATCACTTGATTGTTGTAGTGATTTAGTGGTCTCTCGCTTATGGGAATTCCTAGGATAGGGTTTTCTTGAGCTGTATGTCTTGTTGCATTTGAATCGGAATCGTCTTCTCTTTCTTGAAGTAAGTCTTCTATAGTTGGGAGTTCTTCCATGTTTAGATTGTTTGACGAAGAGTGTTGCTTCTCTCCTTCTTCTAGTAATTCCTTAATTATTTGGAGTTCTTTGGGATTTAGATGGTCTGTCGTGCGAAAAATTTCTGTTTCGATATCTTCTAAAGGATCGAGGGTAGATCCTGGGTGGTTGTACATTGATGCCGTGTCTTCGTTATCTAATTTACTTATTTCTTCTTGAAGTTGTTTGTCAAGTTCATGTGCGTTGATCTCAACTCTAGAAAGGGCGTCGGCGTTAGTATTAGATTTACCTTTTTTATATGCAACTTCATAGTCGAACTCTTCCAATTTCAGTCGCCATCTTACTAATTTAGAATTTGGGTCCTTCAGCGAGAACAACCATTTGAGGGGTTGATGGTCTGATAGAATCTTGAATTTCCTTCCAAAAAAATACGGGCGAAAGTATTTAGTAGCCCATATTATTGCTAGCATTTCTTTTTCTATAAATGAGTATTTAATTTCTGTTTCGTTTAGAGTTCTGGACGCGTATGCAATTGGCTTGTCGTTGCCAATGGGACCTTGAGAAAGTACGGCTCCAATGGCGAAGTTGCTAGCATCTGTGGTGAGGTTGAATGGCTTCGTGAAGTCTGGATATTGAAGCAGTGGTTCATTGGTTAAGAGGTTTTTACAGGTCTTGATACATTCTAGGAATACTGGTGTGTGTTCTATTTTAGCATCTTTCTTCAAGCATGAAGTTAAAGGTTTCGTTATTCGAGCAAAGTCTTTGATGAATTTTCTATAGTAGCCCATTAATCCCAGAAATCCTCTGATTTCTTTGGCTGTTTTCGGAATTGGGTAGTCGACAATAGCTTTGATTTTGTCAGGATTCGGCTTAGTTCCTTCTGGAGTCACAATGTGACCTAAGAAGCTAACTTCCTTTTTCAGAAATTCACATTTGTCTACCTGTATCTTAAATCCCGTTTCTCTAAGCCTTTTGAAGATTCTCGTGAGGTTGACAAGATGTTCATGCAGGGACGTAGAAAAAACGATTATGTCATCCATATATACAAGACATATTTCTCCTTGCAATCCTTTGAGAACATTGTCCATTACTCTTTGAAATGTTGCAGGGGCGTTCTTGAGTCCAAATGGCATTCTGAGGTATTCATAGTGGCCGTTCTGGACGTTAAATGCAGTTTTAGGGATGTCTTCTTCTGCCATTTCAATCTGGTGGAATCCACTAGCTAGGTCGAGGGTAGAGAAATATTGACATCTTCCTAGTTTGTCTAAGATATCTGTGATGTTTGGGATTGGATACCTATCGTCTATTGTCTTCTCGTTAACTTTACGGTAGTCTACCACTATTCGCCATTTAATCTTTCCCGAGGCGTCGGGTTTCTTGGGGACGACCCATATAGGCGATGACATGGTGATTGGCTTGGTCGAATGATTCCTTGATCTAACATTGATGCTATTTGTTTTTGGACCTCTTCTTTATGAATATGAGGATAGCGGTATGATTTGGTGTAAGTGGGAACTTCATCTCTTGTTCTGATGTTATGCTTGATTTGATTGGTGAAGGCGAGGGGTGACTCTGGATGATGGAAGACATCTGAAAACTTTTTGCACAATCGTTTAATGTGCTCTTCTTCTTCTGGATTGAGATGATCGGTTCTAAGTAGATGTTCGACATCTGTCTTCTGGTATTCCTGAGGTATAATGTCGGCTGTGTAAAGATGGTAATCGGGTAAGTGGATCCCCGAACTTATTACTGGATCTGTTAGTGCTATCTGTATTGGTTCGTCCGTGGCATTGATGAGTTCTGTCCATGCTAGACCATTGGCTGCTGTAGCTAGACTTTCGTTAAGGAAAGCTCCTTGTATCTCTTGTTTCGGAAGTATGACAGTTCCATGTGTTTCTTTAACGGGTACTCGGACTTGAGTAATTGTCTGTGGTTCGAGTTGGATGGAGTAAAATTGGGTTTTGATACTTTCATAATATTGAATAGGTAGAACAGAATTTTCTGTGACGAGTTCAGAATCAGGAAAATTGAGTTTTGCTTTTAGAAGCTTGAGATTATCAAGGCCTATTAGGCCATCAAAGGTTTTGTGGAATTTGAAGAGGTAGAATTTGAAATTTCCGTTTTTTTGGAATTCGGAAAATATAGGTATGTCGGCACAATAATCTTGAGAATGATTTTGGAAAATGGAGGTTACTATAAAAGGTTCATGTTTGATTTTATCATGGAAATATTTCGAGGCGATGTCGGGATTGAGGAAAGATTTGGTAGCACCAGTGTCGATAAGTAGTTTAAGAGGAGGGTTGGAGATGGTTATATAGGGTAGTTCCCTTTTACCTTGGTAAGAATTAAGCTCTATTACGTCGCGTTGTTGTTTTCGGCATTTTCCCAAAAATTTGTCGATTGTTCTTCGTAATCATTTTGAAATTTTTCTTCATACGATTCTGTTGTCTCGCAAAACTGGTTTCCTTGGTGGTAATAATCGTAAGCTGTTTCATCATCAAATTCGTTGGTATCATAACCATATGCTTCGTTAGCATGTTCAATATTAAATAATTCTTCAGATGTGAATCTTGGTGGATTTTGCTGTTGAGATCTCCAGTTTCGGTTCTGAGTCGTAGCTCCAGTGCTAATGCTCATTGGTGTAGGTTTATGTGGCTGAGATATTCCAGGTTTATTACTCCAGGTGTTCTGTTGTTGAGGCCTGCTGAACTGTTGAAACCTTGACGGTCCAGGGAATACTTTCTGGCCTTGTGGGATGAAATTGTTTTGTTGCGCCGGTGGTCTAAATCCAGACTGTTGAGGTTGTGGCTGCCATTGCGGTCGGGGATGTGGTGGTTGCCATTGTGGTCTGAAAGTTGATGGTTGCCATTGTGGTCTAAACGTTGATGGCTGCCCTTGTGAAGACATAAGAGGAGCTGGTGATTTATATTGTTGGTTTGCGCTGATATGCCTGCTGGTTGTTGGTTGAGGGTTTACTGCTTTCTGGAGATACCTTATATTGTTTTCTTCCTGGATGTACTGTATTGCCGTAGATAGGTTGCTTGGTCTCATTGCTCTGATAGTGGAACCTAGGGGTTCCCGAAGTCCTGCTAGGAAAGTTGTTAGGGCTTGTTTCTGGAAAAAGCTCTTCTTACTTGCCTTTATGTTGATATCGCCGTTGTGGAGTTCTATGTAGTTAGATATTGTATTTAGCAGACCCATTACTTTCTCGTAATACTGCTGTGGAGATTCATTGGGTCCTTGACGTAAATTTACTAAGTCTCTTGTGAGAGAATTCTCATTACGTTGGTCGGCGAAGTTTTGGATCAAAGTTTCTTTGGTATGTTCCCAATCTGTACATCCGTAGACTGAGATGACTTCCTTAGCTCTTCCTGTTAGTTTACTTAGGATTCCTTGGAATAGGAGGTGGTTTTGAAAACTTTGGATGTTGTTATTGTCCCAGAAATGGCTTAGGAGTAGAGTAGCGGTATTAATGAAGTTATACAGCTCGTTGGGATTTCCATCGTATGGGGATAGGATGTCTAGATGTTTTGGATTAAATTCAGGCATAATGTGGATTTGAGGTGGGGTAATTATGAGTCTAGGTGTGTTTAAATTTAGGATTGATGGACGTAATAATGATTGAGAGGTATGAGGAGTGTTTGCTTGGGGTGTTTCTGACATATAGGTAATAAAAAGGAAAAATTATAATTGCTTACAGGCTAACGATGATGCTGAGGTGCATTCCGGTTACTAGTGTCGTTTTTTTTCTTGCTTCTTTAATTCTAAAGCTTTTGGATGAACTTCACTTGGTTTTCCAAAGGTATTTCTTCTTAACTTAAATTGATTTTTTTCTTCTAATAATTATGGATACACTTCACTTACTTTTATTCTTCTTTTGGCACTTTTGGACGAACTTCAACGTTTCCCAAAGGTTCTTGAAGTGGATAAACGTTAAAAAACGAAGAGGATCACTAAGGGCTCTTCCACTATACTACTGACTGCGCCAATTAAGGGTTGCTGCCCGAAAAGTCACTTTTTAAAAAGATACTTTATTAACAATACAACTACACAACTTAAACACAAAAATACACTATATCCAATACATTCAATTAATCGAACTTATATACTAAAATAAATGCAACTATAGACTAAAAATGTGCAATTCTGCAGAATCATCATTTGTTGTACAAACATGGATCAGCGGTCGTGAGTTATGCCGGAAGCTCGAAGGTTAATACCATGCATGAACCATGGGTCAGCGAACTGTAACTTACGGGATTAAAGCTGGAGTGGAAATTTTTGTAAAAAATTATCTTGAAAAAATTTGTAGTAATTTCGTCTATGCAATGGAGAAACAGAAATTGATGAAAATCGACAGGATTGCTCATACTCTTATAAAAAAAATACAGGAACTTCCCATCGATAATGCAAACCAAAACATGAAAGTTCAACTTTTTTTATTCCGATTCCAAAGGGTCCTATGCATTGAAAATACCAAAAAGGGAGGGTTTTTTGATACAAGTATACCAAAAAATGTATCAGTTGTTCGTAAAAAAATTAAAATGAATTTATTTGAAAACATTCACGAGATTTAAAGCTGTGTACACAAGTGCTGAATAACCCAAAACTGTTTTGAAGAAAAAACCTTTGTAAAGTTGTGCAAAACTATACAAAAGTTTTTTATTTAAAAGAATTTTGAGACAATGAAAATATATATTTGTATTTACCTTGTTCTACCAAATTTTCCAAAATCAGCACAGCATTCTCATCCGGTTCAGATTTGTCTTCTAAATTTAACCTCGCCGCAATAAATTTTGGAAAAATATTCAGGTCTTGAAGCCCATGTTCTCTAGCAAATTTTTGTATCGTAGGAATAACTGTCGTATAAAATATAATTTCGTTTTTAAAAATAGGGATAATCAATTCTTTCGGTATATCGGTAATTGCCGATACACATTTTGCTACATAGTGCTCAATACTTTCACTGCCGTTTTTATTTTTGATTGTAACATCTAGTTTAAACATTTCACTGCAATAGTTTTCGCCGGGAGCTGTTAAATTGGTTATTTTTGTATCCACAATTTGTACATCTTCACCATGATAAGTTTTCAATAATTTATCTAAACTTTTTATTTTCTCGTTTTCCATTGCGTAAATCTGGAAAATAAAATATTTTAACTAAAGTATTGTATGAAGCATAAAATCGATTTATATAATATTTTTGAAGTAAGATACGTGTTATCTCATCTGATTGTGAGACTCGATTTGATTATCAAAAGGTTTTTTTTTAAATATTCACAAGTAGTCTAAAGGATTAAAATCAGGTCCTTGCTGGGTAGTTAAAAAGGGACGGTGAAGAGGACTCGAACAGGGCGCCACACAGACTCATGAAAGCGTGCGCCTGAATTACTAATGAACAGTGGGTACCGAGAGGGGCGGAGGGGTGGACCACCCCGCACGCCACCATTAGAAGGGCCGCAAATTTGCCCCCGTCTGGCTTTTTCAGCGACATTGTGGGGTGAGTTCCATTATTTCCCATGACCTTTTATAGTCTCGCCGCTGTGTGAGTGTAAATGATCTTTTCGTAAAAGGCTGGGAAATTAAGTCTTTTGGCCTTCCTAATCACTTTATTGTATTGAGTGAGCTTCTCTGCCAATTACCGTCACGTTTGGCTATATTGAAGAGCCGACGGGCGTCTTTTCTGAGGATTGACAGAATCTCATTCCACCAAGGAGTATCCTTTTCTGAACGAGCTTTTGATAGTCGTCAACTGGAATGAAAAGCTTCCATTATTGCCTCACTGATCTGTTCGACTCTTTGCTCCAGGTCGTAGTGCGGGTGATTTACCCCATTTACTTCGACATATTCCAAATTGTCCTTCAGATTGGTCTTGTAAAGATACCAATCAGTATTTCCAGGATTTTTGATTGTAGGAATCGAGGTAGTATATCCCTCTATCCTAAATTCGATGATCCTATGGTCGCTCATCACCCTCCAATCTTTTACATTTTTCCTAGCAGCAACATTAACAATTGCTATGTACAGGACCTCTTCTCTTGCTCTCCTGATAAAAGTGGGGGTTGTTCCCACATTAGGGGTCTCAAGGTTATTTGCTAAGAGATATTCTAATAAACACTCACCTTTGGCGTTGTTGTTAGTGCTTCCCCACACGGTATTGTGTGCGTTGGCATCACAACCAATTATGATTGGCAGCCGTCGGCTATTGCAGTGTCTCACTAGCTCTTGTACTTCTTCTAGCGGTGTCATCGGACCGTCTCCAGCGAAGTAGGGAGAGGCAATAACGATGTCTCGGTCTATACCCCCAATGTTGATGTCAACTATGATTGGAACAAGATCCCGTGACACGTATTCTGAAACACATATATATTTTATGGTATTTCTAATGATTACACAGGCACGCGGAGATACTTGCCTTTGATCATAAATCAATTTAGAATCCTTGCATGCCCAATCATTGATTTGGCCTGATCCACGGTTCTTGGATCAGCATAATATCCAGTTGTAGTTTAGCGAACAACCTTGTAAGCACGGCTGAAGCACCCTTCGCTTGATGCAGATTAATCTGAGCTACATTCGTGAATGGAAATTATTATGGATGAGAGAGGCTGAGTTACTCAACCTCTATTGATCCCCCTCCTTTGTCTCTCCCTGACATTTCTCGAACACCATGGCAATATCTTCCTCGAAGTTCGAGCAGATTTCTTGATCTCGAGTCGGACCCTCATTCCCCAGGCTGCTCCGCTCAGTTTCCTGGGATGTAGAAGCGATATCCGCATCCCAAGCCACCCCAGCAGAGCCAGAGGAGATCTCCGGCTGACCCAAGGTCAAGTTTTCGCCTTTTTCTTCTTTTCCAGAGGTTCCGGATATGGAGGGTATATCCATGTCCATTGGATCCTCCGCGGGGTTCTTTTTTTTTCCCAGCCCCGAGACAGGGATACGCCCAAAACGGAAGTTTAGCGCGCAACCTCCTGCCTTCAAAGCCTACCCAGATTGATCATCGATCCCAATCGTGAGGATAGTTCCCTGTCCCTCTTTTTTAGAGTTCAGGATCTTCCAAGCCCCAGTACTGAGGTTGGAGTTCTGAACCTCGACAAGTTCTCCAATTTCATATCGTGGCTTCTTGGGAAGAACACCGTTATGGTGACCGGCCTTGGGATGTCGTCACCACTTCGAGCCACCAATTTGGGTCCTTCCCAAGAGTTTAATTTCGGCGCTGACCTCATGAGCCAGTCTGCCGATTCTTGTGATCCACAGTCCACCAGTATCATTCCACAACGTAAATGGATGCCTAAGAAGTAGATCCCCTTCTCTTTGTTCTGGCACAGCTCTTCCATCGGAGTGTCTTCCAGGGTGAAGAGCTGCTCTGCTTTCAGGATGACCCCAGGATAATCCTTGGGCATTATTGCCATCATGAAAGCCTTCTCTGTTCCAACAGCTGCTGCGTAACCAGTGGTTTGCCTGGTTACCGTTGCAGCGGTTTTTGTTTTTTCACTGAAAGATCTCTGCTCCGGGCCTCTTTTGAGCTTTATCTTCCCCGTTGGTGGTTCCTTTGGAGGGGTTGGGCGCTGAATAACCTGCTTCTTGGCCTCTTCAGTGGATATTCACTGATTGAGGCGTCGCAGGTATTTCCGCACCCCTGCTCCACTGAGGCCTCTTCTCAGTGAGTCGTCTATACCGCCCGTGTCTCCCAGTTTTAGGAGGTCGAACGGCATACGACCTTTGTGCAGTTTGGCTTTTTTCCCCCTGTGAGGTGCCCGGATGAAGAGGTGGAGGATTTCTCCACTATTTTTCCGGTGGAAGTTTTGCATTATCTGTCCATAAGCGGTCCCACGAGAAGCTAGGGTCATTATGGTCCACCGCTGCAGTGCCCCGCATGTAGAGGTAAGGGGTTTAATACAATGGAGTTCCCTCCGGTGCTCTAAGGTCGAAACCAATAACGAAAATTCTCCTATATAGCCACGGATTCTTCGGCCTGCTTTCTCACCTTGACTTAAGGTTTTTCATGAGGTTGTCTCCTCTTGGTGCGGGCAGTACAGCCAAGATTACGCCCCCCTCCCCCTCCATCCCACTGGCCCGCGAGACTTGACCGCAGACAGCCAGGAGACATTGGTATAACAGGTGATTTCAAGGTAAGCTCGAAATTTCACCCGGCATCGTAACCATGTGTGCAATTCCTTAGCCACGATCTTTATCTAGTGTACAGTTATCATCAAGTAAAGAACTGGCGATTGAAGTTCTTTCTATTTCCTTTGAAGTTAAGGGCTAAAGAGTGTGGGTGTCTGGCTAAAGGCGCTCTATTATCAAGACAAGTTACGACACGGACTGAATTAAGATACCACTAATTTTGATGAGAATATTTGACAATATTCGAGTGGCTTAGCTATAATCTATCGAGCAGATTAAACTTTTCGATTTGTGTTGTATAAATGTAATTATTGTACAGTTAAGATTATACTATACTGAGCCTAGTCTGACTTTCACTTCATTTTTATAGACGATAAGTGTTTATTATTAAGCTCATTCGCAACTTATTTATGTTGATAGTTTTATTGAAGTGAAACTTTTCGTGTAAAACTACAGAGTTCTTGGTTAGAATGTTATATCGTAAAGGCTGACAAGTTTTGTGGAGCTCTTTTTCTTTTTCTAATTATCATCCACTGATTTACACTTAAACTGAGTGAGAGAGACGTTACGCTGTTTTCCCCTCCTGTCATGACTCGACTCAATTTGAAATCAAACGAAATAGCTCAGTTAGTTAGAGCGTCGTGCTAATAACGCGAAGGATGCGGAGACCCCTCCCCCCTCCATAGGGTCAGTACTTTCCTTAGGAATGAAAATGAAGGAAACTTAATATGAATTAAAATTAAAATTTCTTTAAAAGAGCATTTACTTTTTTTGTCTTTTATTATGACATGCGCAAAATAACTATTTAGACATTAGTGTTTAAAATGCGAAAAGTCACATCTCGTTTATTTTTTGTTCTTTAAACGTCAAATCACGGGTATCTTTCATAGTATATTTCATGGTCCGTGATAATTTTGTTGTTCTGTGTTAGTTGATTTGTGAATCAGCTGCCAGCCATCGTTCGCAATATAATGAATAGATAGGCCGCATAACCCTGGCAGCTAAGGCCTCAAATGAAGGAAAGAAGAAGTAAGTTTAACAAGTTTTGTAGGAAGATATTTAGGGAGGGTCAAGGTCCAATAAGTTATTTGAGGAGATTTTTGGAGGGACAAATCGATAAAATACTCTCTTTAAAACATGTTTCCAGCTTATACTGGGTCAGATTTCTTTTCGACGCTTCCATAATGTTTTGGTAGTGAATGCATTATATTCCTGATAATTCAATATTAAATACTTTCAGATCATTAAGAGGCACAAGTAAAGTTGCTATTTTTACAAGAAGCAAAAAAAGTCTAAGGGAAGAAAATAAGAAGAATAGGGGAGCTTCACTCAAGTATTTTGACTCGGCTATCCAAAGAGCGGAATCTGAACATGATATAGAAACTAGTACTAGTGCCACTCCAAGTCAAGAAGCTGTTCCGTCTTCTAGTGGCGGATTTGTCGAGTTCAAAGATTTACCTACTAAAACAGCTCTAGTAGGTGAACAATCGAATTGCTGGTGGAAGGCGGGAGCTCCGAAAGGATCGATACCTCAGATTAACAAATAAAATAGATATGTTTGTTTTGATGTTTTCTTGCCCTAAACATTGAGTCACGTGTAACGAAGTTACATTTTCAAGGACCGGGCAAAAGCACAATATTCCGTATAATATGAAATTAAGCATTCGAACAATGTATTTCTCCGTCCGTATCGGTACAATGTAATATAAACATCGGTACAATATAATATAATTTATCAAACCTGCACCGACAGTCGGCGACACTTACGTCTTCGCACCGTATCCCCAACAAGCCATACCGTAAAGCAGAACGATTCTCAGAGTCGTCAGTCTATCCATAGACTCAGCTCCTTACCCGCATACGCAGGTGAGAATTAAATCTAAGAGCCTTCATTGTGCTCATAAAACCGTTCTCTTTCAGAAAACCGATTCCGCTAGAGCAACCGTACCGTTTACCGAGGTGAGTGATATTCCAATTTATACCTTAGGGTATATGGTTCTTGCCGTACAATCCGATCAGGGGAAGTAAAGGGAAACCGTGTCCGCTACTAGAAAGTTGAGTTCTCACATCCTAGTAGTGGCCGCCGCGACTCCGATATTTCGATACCGCGAAAAACCGAGAGTCGTATCCCCCGAAAGTAGAGCTTTGATTAACCAAGAGGGTCGCTTGCGATCCGTAGTAGTTCTGCCCACTTCCGCTAACCGTCCACCGCACCACCCGGCTTCCGCTAACCGTCCACCGCAACCCCGCCCATTTTTTTTGTTGCTTCCGCTTGCATAGCTTTGTTTCATTTACCGTAGTAGAGACCTAGTGTCTTTAAATGTAACTCAAGGTCTCTAGTTAATTCCACAATATAATACAAGTTATTGAAAATTCTAAAAAATTGACAATTGTTTCGATAAATCAATATCATCGTCAGAATGACAGAAGTTACATTTCATTTTATGCCTACCTGATGTTTAGTAGTTATATTTTTGGCTAGACCAAGAAGTAACCTAACTTGTGATTGGCTTAATATATGTTTATAGAAAAAAGAAGAAGATGTGATATTACAAATATTGAAGCTTAGATATTATTAGCCCTATGGTGATATCCTGGATATCAGTTTTCCAATTAAGATAAGTATAACTGTGCAATGATATAGAAAACCAGGAAAACTATATCTGCTGATCTTTACAATTATCACTTAAGAAGACAGTTTATTAGTGGAAAATTCCCTAGATTTAACTGTTCATTGACAACTTCATATTGTGGGTTTCTTAAATGTCTTCTAATTTCCAGTTCTTCAAGGAAATCCAGTTCTTGTTTCTTTTCACAAATATGCAGCACTTCTAGTTCTGTGCTAGGTGTCAATGAAGGATTGGTGTCAAGTAGATGTTTTGCGTAGTGAGATTTATCTGGTTGTTTTAATCTGTAAGCTCGTAAGTGCTCACTGTATCGTATTTCAAAATTCCTAAGGGTCTGACCCAAATAGACAGCATTACATTCTGGACATTTGAGTTTATATATACCTGACTTCTTTAATAGTGGTATTTTTGTTTTTACATTTAACAATTCTGTACTAACGTTACTTTCTGTTTTAAAAGAAATTGTTGCATTCGTTGCTGAAGATATTATCTTTGAAATATTATTAGAAATATTTCCTGCATATGTGATGGTTTTATAAGTTTTAATTTCATCAGCTTGTTTAGGATATATTAGTTGTAATGCCACTTTTTTCTCTTTTTTACTAATTAGTTTATTTATCATATCTAATGGATAACCGTTAGATGTTGCTATTTGTCTAATTGTATTAATCTCTCTATCAAAATTACATTTGTTCATAGGAACTGAAAAAGCTCTATGTATCATTGAATTATATGCTGCTAGTCTGTGTGAGACAGGGTGGTTAGAATTGAATGGAATTGTCACATCAGTCTGTGTTGGTTTTCGGTAAATTGAATAATCAAGTACATTATTAACTCTTTGAATTTTTAAATCAAGAAAATTGATTGAGCTATTTTCTTCAATTTCTAATGTAAATTTAATTTTCGGGTGTAAATTATTGATGTGGTTGAAAAACACATCTAATTGTCGCTCACTACCAATAAAACAAGCTAATATGTCATCCACATATCTATACCAAAATAAAATATTTTTCGAAATATTACTTTCAAAGATCTTTCTTTCTAAATTGTCCATGAAAATGTTTGCTAAAATAGGTGATATAGGGCTTCCCATTGGTAAACCTTCATTTTGAATATATATCTTATTGTCAAAAGTGAAATAATTCTGATTAATGCATACATCAAATAAATTAAGTATATCTGATATTATTCCTGGATTAATATTTTTATCTTCTAGTAATTTTCTTACAAGTATTAGACATTCTCTAGGAGGAATTTTAGTAAACATATTAATATCAGATATACTTAATTTATTTGATGTATGCATTAATCAGAATTATTTCACTTTTGACAATAAGATATATATTCAAAATGAAGGTTTACCAATGGGAAGCCCTATATCACCTATTTTAGCAAACATTTTCATGGACAATTTAGAAAGAAAGATGTTTGAAAGTAATATTTCGAAAAATATTTTATTTTGGTATAGATATGTGGATGACATATTAGCTTGTTTTATGGGTAGTGAGCGACAATTAGATGTGTTTTTCAACCACATCAATAATTTACACCCGAAAATTAAATTTACATTAGAAATTGAAGAAAATAGCTCAATCAATTTTCTTGATTTAAAAATTCAAAGAGTTAATAATGTACTTGATTATTCAATTTACCGAAAACCAACACAGACTGATGTGACAATTCCATTCAATTCTAACCACCCTGTCTCACACAGACTAGCAGCATATAATTCAATGATACATAGAGCTTTTTCAGTTCCTATGAACAAATGTAATTTTGATAGAGAGATTAATACAATTAGACAAATAGCAACATCTAACGGTTATCCATTAGATATGATAAATAAACTAATTAGTAAAAAAGAGAAAAAAGTGGCATTACAACTAATATATCCTGAACAAGCTGATGAAATTAAAACTTATAAAACCATCACATATGCAGGAAATATTTCTAATAATATTTCAAAGATAATATCTTCAGCAACGAATGCAACAATTTCTTTTAAAACAGAAAGTAACGTCAGTACAAAATTGTTAAATGTAATGCTGTCTATTTGGGTCAGACCCTTAGGAATTTTGAAATACGATACAGTGAGCACTTACGAGCTTACAGATTAAAACAACCAGATAAATCTCACTACGCAAAACATCTACTTGACACCAATCATTCATTGACACCTAACACAGAACTAGAAGTGCTGCATATTTGTGAAAAGAAACAAGAACTGGATTCCCTTGAAGAACTGGGAATTAGAAGACATTTAAGAAACCCACAATATGAAGTTGTCAATGAACAGTTAAATCTAGGGAATTCTCCACTACTAAACTGTCTTCTTAAGTGATAATTGTAAAGATCAGCAGATATAGTTTTCCTGGTTTTCTATATCATTGCACAGTTATACTGATCTTAATTGGAAAAATGATATCCAGGATATCACCATAGGGCTAATAATATCTAAGCTTCAATATTTGTAATATCACATCTTCTTCTTTTTTCTATAAACATATATTAAGCCAATCACAAGTTAGGTTACTTCTTGGTCTAGCCAAAAATATAACTACTAAACATCAGGTAGGCATAAAATGAAATGTAACTTCTGTCATTCTGACGATGATATTGATTTATCGAAACAATTGTCAATTTTTTAGAATTTTCAATAACTTGTATTATATTGTGGAATTAACTAGAGACCTTGAGTTTCATGTAAAAACACTAATATGAGCATATTCCACGAAGTAAGGGTCGAGACAGTCAATTTCAGTAGTAGAGACCGTTTTGAACCTGTAGGATAGTAGTTAGTACTAGTGCTTTTGCCCCGCCTACCCGAACTAGAGGACATTTAGTTTAGTTTTCCGTTTAATAAAGACTCTTTGTAGATACGTAACTTTTGGTTTCTCTTCTCTCCAACTCCAACTACCAGTAAACCTCCGTAAATAGGTAAGAACGTTAAGCAGCTAATACCCAGGTTACGAACCCGGGGAGGCAAGTAAAATCTGCCCGACCGGCCGCAACACTTTCGTCACCACCATAAAGTGACCCCTGGAGTATTGTAATTCTTCACTGACGCTGCCCGGTGCGAGTGGAGCATACCACTTTAATAAACTGGCGCCCGAGGCAACCCGTCACCTGTAGTTAAGGCGCCAACCCGTCAAGTAACGACGCAAGAGCGTTACACACGTTCTAAGCTCACTTGCGGACGCGTCCGCTGCTTTGCCATATTTACAAAGTCTCTTTAGTTGCAGGAAAAGTTATATTAGAAGTTTATTCGAAAATGTGTTAAGAAGTTATGCAATTAGAAAAAAGTCGTATTAATTTATGTATTCGAGTCGCTACTTTTAAAATTAATTAAAAATACTTGAATTTTATTTAATAAAGGCATATTACTTTTCCGCCCAACTCTAATATGCGAGAAAAGTATTGGTTTACCCCAAAAAAAATTGGAATTTTGAAAACTTTTTTTGAGTTATTTTCTCGTTTTCCATCAACAACAACACGAAAAAACGGTTTTTAGAAAAAAAATCCTGTGTGTATGTCGTCGTCGTCGTTGTCGTCGGCCACTTTTCCTTACATGTTTTGTTAGCACGATACAGCCTCCGGAGTGCAATATGTCACCAATTTTATGATTGAATATTGTTAAGGACATATTATCACAGATGAACCCTATTGATATTCAGCTCACCAGAGCCAGTACAACGGGTGCTATAGTACTTGAAGTACGACATTTTGTCATTTTTTGAGAAATTTCAGTTTGTTAGCACGATACAGCCTCCGGAGTTCAACAAGTCAACAATTCTATGATTGATTATTATTCAGGACATCTCACTAATGAACCCCATTGATTTTCAGCTCACCAGAGCCAATACAACAGGTGCTATAGTACTTTAAGTACGATATTTTTGTCATATTTCGAGGTTTCAGCTTCCTCAGACCATTGAAATTTTTGTTCTAATTTACATAAATTATATAAAGGTCTAAGTTTCGAAGATAACATACTATTGTATTTCCCATAATAGTTGAGAATACCAAGATACAACTTTAATTGTGTTACATTTTGTGGTGTAACTGCTTTTTATCCTACACTACTCGAAAACTCAATTTTCGTGCCTCTATTGGAACGGGAAACTATGTATATGCACGGCTAGGCGAGAAAATGGCAAATAATGACTAGGCAGGGAAAAAACTTCACAAAAATAACACTAGATGGCACCCTACTATAAATGGCAACGCGACTGTCACTTTTAAATTTCAAATTGTGGCTTAAAGCTTCATTCACAATGCAATTACAATTAGTGCTTAGAAAAATTAAACTCAGAATTCGAATCGTCATTGAAATCTTGTATTCACAAAGAGAAAATTATTGTAATAATTAGCTGATACTTGGTTGCGTCCTCTTTATATTATAGGCTATAACAATTGACAGTGTTGACGCTTGACAATAATTTGTCAATGTAGAAGTATCAAAGCCATCAAATCTGACAAAGTGGTGGGGAAAATTAATAATAAATATGACTTCTAACCTCACAAAATGAGGTAACTTTTAGTATAACTACTAATATGTTCAATTATGAATGCTGAACTGCAACGACAGCTTACAAGGTTCTACGACTAATTGCAATTACTAATTGCTAATTTGTTCATTGTGACTGTACCTTAAGGATTTTGTTGACATTGAAACTAACATTGAAAATAGTATGTTACATAATATAGACGAATCCGACGGCAGGGATTTTACACCAGAAGGGATTATGCAAAAAGCAAGATAGGCTACCCTAAATTTGCTACTTGAGAAGTCAAAAGAAAAATATTGATATTTTATGGATTGGTGTTTATTGCATTGCAAGGTACAACGAAAATAGTATTCTCAACAAATCATTTGCTATTTTTTATGACTCGTTCAGCTCATGACAATAATAGGTACAGACAAAATATTTCCCACCTTTCTATTTGTCATTTTAGAATCTAGTCATTTTATGTGTAGGATAAAAATTATTGTGTGTTCCACGTCGCGAAAGTGCTTTTCCATGCCTCCAGAAGTGGCCAGGCTCCGCTACACCTGGCCTGGTCATTTCTTCTGTCGTCTCAGAAAACTAGCACTTTCGCGCCTAGGTACACAAATAGCTATTTTATCATAAACTGTAAGAAAGCTGAATTTTACCGGCTTTACGGAGACGAGAAAGTTGCCTTTTCCACGGCTAGCCGAAAAAATAAATTTTAGATTTAACGCTAGGTGGCGACCCAATTGAAATAAATCAAATAAACATTGCCAATTTGATTGATATCCCACTTAAAATAGCTGTGCGAATTAAAGATAAGCTAGAATTATTCCTGTAAAATCATATATTAATTACATTTATATTCCACCCCTGTATAATGATCATCATACATTTCTACACCTACAAATATAATTTCTGCTTAAAATTCGTTCATAATATCTATTAAACACTTCAAAATCATCAAATATCAATTTTAACCTTATATCTCCATACAAAAAACTATCTTAAAAGCTTCTCTTATCTATAACGGAAATAACTTTTTTCATGACAAAAAAAGCTACTCAAGCAACACACAACTCAACCGTCGTTTATGACGGTTAGAGTTCAAAATCTTATCACCCATTGGCCAATTTCCCACATGATCTTACACCCACACTGAGCGTCTCATAAATACGGCTCCAATCGTACAATTCTTTACTTTTCAGTCGCCCATCGTAGAAAAAGGTGTTAACATTTCATCTTTAACCGGCATTTCACCGGTATAATTAAAAGTAAAACAATCATTATTTAAAATGAAATCAAATAATGTGATAAATCATACACCTTATAGCTGGTAATTAGTAGTACTGTCTTAAATGTTCAGCAACAGGACAATACTTAGAATAGAAAGTTGAATAAAACCCAGTGATGAAAGTGGATATGCATTTAATTTATCCTACATTAAAATCAACGTAATAGAATCAACATAACAGAAAACAACGTTTGCCACATCACAGTGGCTGATCCTTCGAAATTTATGTGGTAGTAACTATTCTTCCCGCATTTTGTAATTTTACTAAAACAAAGTGAAATCGCGAAACAATAGCATAACCGTTTTAAATCACATTAAGTGGTCTCAAGAAATAAAAGGGAGTTGCTCAAAATAAACAATGCTAAACGACAGCATAAAAATAAATTATTGTTAGGAGTTGTCAACGTCAACAAATTCATTCATCATCATCATGAGTTGTCATATTTGTTTGAAGTTAACTTGTCAGTTAACCAGCGTAGCGACAGACAACGTTGAAGATGGTTTAAATAATAAAAAAAATGTCACTAGAAAACTGCTCAACACTAACGACATGGCCGCATCTTCTACTATGACTAACACACTTAAAGAATCTACATCTACTAAAACTGCTGGAATGATTCCTTCAATAGAAAATATAATAGGCACAGGAGCAACAACTTCAACTACTTACTTCCTTTTTTGAGCAAGTACAGTTATCAAATTTATCCAAGCAAGGTATCTGTTCTAATTAACCCTTTTGTACGTGGACTAATAGATGGAATGGATAGTTCTTTGTTGTAAGCTGATGCTCTAGAAGGACCAAATGATTGTATTCACTGATGTAGGATGTATGATGAAATGTATGAAGAAATTAAACATTTATGTCACGTTCATTTTTTTATATTGCAGGAATTTATAGTTTTCTTATTTTTGCGTAGACAATTAAGAACTCACTTATACATACGCGTTACACTGTAATTATTTTGCACATAATATGAGGGATTTTTGGATGATTAAAGATTAAATACACATGTTTGTTACCGGGATAAAAAACGCCGGGTGCTCTTATAACTTGAGTACCTTTATGTACCACGGTTAAATGATGAAGAGGCAAAATGTAAGGTAGATGGCGTATTTATACGTCGGTGGACATAGTTGCGAGGGAGGAGCAAAATATTAGGATCTGGCCAATGGGATAAAAGAGTTTTAAAACGTAACGGTCAGATACAGCGAATGAAAGTTGGCAGTTAGGGTGATTTTTTTTAGGGGCCTGAAGTGTTTCGTAGATACAGATAACAAAGTTTTTATGAAGCGATAAAGTGTCGGGTACTTTGAAGTATTCATTGAAATTTCAGAAAACTATATTCATCTGTATTTCTTATGTGGTAGTAAAGTTAAAATGAATTTTTTGTTGATGTAAGGAAATATTAAATGTTGAGAAGAAGGATATATTTAGTTATATGTTTTGAGCAGAATATTATACAGAGGAAGTTGAAAATAAAATCACAATCAAATTCAAACATATTGGGGGCGCGGGAAGAATGGATGAAAGGTGAGAGATGGCTGCTCTCGGACATCGAATTTGATAGGGTTAGATAGCGTGAGAGTGTATAGTGCTCTGATGCAGGATTGTGAAAGAAAGTGAATAATTATAAATGTAATTAAATGAATAAATGTATAGGGATTGTAAAAGTAACCTAAGGTTGGTGTCAGAGTGTTGTAAGGACTCTGAAGTCATGAGAGTAAACGAATGTTCAGGTTTGATGTTAGATTTGTAAGGACTCTAGCGGCATGAATGTAACGAATGAACAAGAGTTGAGGTTAGAGTGTTGTAAGGACTCTATCGTCATGAATGTAAGAATGAACAAGAGGCCTAGATGTATGCTAGTTCTTGTTTTGTAAGGGCACGAATGTAAGCAATATACTCTAGAAATGGACTAGAGTTGTAAACGATAAGAATGTAAGCAATATACTCTAGAAATGGACTAGAATTGTAAACGATAAAAATGTAAGCAATGTACTCTAGAAATGGACTAGAGTTGTAAAAGATACGAATGTAAGCAATATACTCTAGAAATGGACTAGAGTTGTAAACGATAAGGATGTAAGCAATATACTCTAGAAATGGACTAGAGTTGTAAACGATAAGTGTTAGGAATTCAACGCTGCCTATAACCTTTTCCCTAATAGGAACATATTTTTTATTTCTTTTTTTTGTGTCATTAAAATTGGCCGGCTTTTTATGATTTTTACAATAGCGTGTTTCATAAAAATCCTGACGTTCCGGATATTGATAAGTATAGACATTTGTTGACATTATTAGAGGATGAACCTTTCTTTTTAATTAAGGGTCTTTCAATAACGGAAGCCAATTATAAGGTGGCTTATGATATTTTGGAAAATAGGTATCAAAACAAACGAATTCTTGCGACTCATTATTATAACGCACTTTTTAACGCACCTCCTGCTAAAAGGTCCACCGCGGCTGAACTTAGATGTTTATGAATACTTTCAACGAAAATCTTGCCGCCTTAAGAGCTTTACAGTTTCCAGTTGAGCATTGGTGTTTTTTGCTTTTCAATTTATTCGCAGGAGAACTAGATGAAAAAACTCGAACCGATTTTGAATTAGAAAACGGTTTCAGTTCTGAACTTCCTACGTATAGACAGCTTAGTCTATTTGTAGAGAAGACCTGCAAGGCTCTAGAATCGGTGCCAATTTAGATACGCAACCAACTAAGTCTCGCAGTAAAGACAAGTCTAATTTTTCTCGAAAGCCATCAATTTCCTCATTCTTAGCCGATAATTCTTCTTCTAGCATCAGTCAGCAATGTGTTCTATGTTCTGGCAGTCATAATTTATTTAAGTGCCAAATGTTTTCGGCAAAAACTCCTCAAGACAGATTTTCTATCACAAAACAAAATAAACTCTGTGTTAAATGTTTAGTTTCTTCACTTGCAATTAAAAATTGCAGTTCCAAATTCAATTGCAAGGTCTGCAAATTTCCACATCATACGATGCTCCATTTTAATAAACCAGATAACCCCGTTTCTGCTTCCGATTCGACCATTCATCCAAATTGTGACCCTGAGCAATCCACTAGTACTACTAATACTCATTGCAACACGCTCATACTATCCCAATCTACATATTTGTTATCCACTTGTCAAGTAGATATAAAGGATGTTAGGGGCAACTATCAGACTATTGGAGTTCTATGTGATTCGGGATCTATGTCAAATTTTATTTCTGATAAATGTGTGCAGAAGCTTGGTTTATCTCGAAAATCATATGCTATTCAAGTTGACGGCTTAAATGGAATGTCAACTGTAGCTAATCGTGGCCTAGCACATTGTGTTATAAAACCACGTGGTCAAAATAGCCCCATTTTTTCCTTTGATTCAATTATAGTTCCCAGAATTTGTTCCGATTTACCAGAGATAAATGTCAACCCGAGTGACATTTCTCACATTCGGGGACTGAGACTAGCTGACGAGCGATTTCATGTGCCAGGCCCAGTGGACATGTTGATTGGGGTGAAATATTTCCACGTATTTTACTTTCTGGTCGCGTTGTGAGTGGCGCGAACGAACCGGTAGCTTTGGAGACCGTTTTCGGATATATTATTCAGGGGAAGGTCTGTCAGTCGGAGCCTGGCGCTCATTCTCTGGTAAACTGTCATGTGTCGGTCGAAAATCTCGATTTTCAACTGCAAAAGTTTTGGGAAACTGAACAAGTTCCTAAAGCGCCTACTTTATGTGCTGAAGAACAGCAATGTGAACAAATTTATAAGTCCTCCACTTATAGAGATACTTCGGGCAGATTTTCCGTGCCGTTGCCCTTCAAACAGTCGAACCCTACTTTTGTTGACACTTACTCAAAAGCACTTCGACGTTTTTCAATGCTAGAACGTCGTTTCTCTAAAAATCCCGATTTGCGGGAAAAATATAAAGAATTTATGAAAATTTATCTTGACAGCAATCACATGTCATTAGTTCTTTTACATGACTATAAGTCTATTTCGGGGTATTATATATGTCATCATGCAATTTTTAAGGAGCAGATTTTTGGTCCTCCAAAATTACGTGTCGTTTTTGACGCAAGCGCTCGGGATGTTTTGGGAACTTCTCTTAATGACACATTATACGTAGGGCCAAAACTGCAAAAGGATATTGTAGCTATTTTGTTGACTTTTCGGTATTATGCGGTTGTACTTATTTGTGATGTAGCCGCTATGTACAGACAAATTAATGTCCACGAAAAGTATTGGAATTACCAACGAATCTTGTGGCGTTTTGATACTACTGAGCCTCTTCCACCATATCTAGCTCTAAGAACTCTGCAAGAACTTGCAGATCAAGAGGAATCCTCTTTTCCCAATGCTGCCTGAGCTTTACGCAATGAATTTTATATTGACAATGGATTAATTGGAAGTCATGATATACAGTCCGCTTTGTCGCTTCAATCCGAACTTATTCAACTTATGAAACGTGGAGGTTTTGAGTTGTCCAAATGGGCAAGTAACCATCCAGACTAAGCCTAACATGCAATCTCAATTTGCCTCTGAGGTTGCTGAAGAGGAAAGAGAAAAAAATACTGTGTTGCTCTCATTTCAAACGTCACAGATAACTTTATCTTTTCCATTTTAAATAAATATTCATCGCTTGAAAAAATTAAATCTTTGTTTGCAAAAATTAATCGCGTTGTAATAAATTTTAAGGCTGGCAAATCAAATAAAATATGTGGTCCTATTACTGCCGCGGAGATAACTGCTTCATTTCGAGTGTTAATTAAGGCTGTGCAGCATTCAGTGTTTGATGAAATCTTTTCTTTAATTAAACAAAATAAGTTGTTGCCAAAACCTATTAGGAAGCTTACACCCTTTATTGACCCTGAAGGTTTGCTTAGAGTGGGTGGTAGGCTAAAAAATGCACAACTTGCCTATGAAGTCAAACACCCCATCTTGTTGCCCAAATCGCATCGCATCACCGAATTAATTATTAAATGGACGCACAAGGAACAATTTGACCCAGGTTTAAAAACAATGCAGTACTTGTTGCTTCACCAATACTGGATTTTGGCTTCACGTAATGCCATTTATAAATGTTTGTCTAATTGCATAAGTTGTTTTCGTTGTAAGCCAAAATCTTATAACCCCTATGGCTAATTTGCCGGCTCTCAGAGTTTCCCAACTCAGAGCTTTCACCTCTGTTTGTGTAGACTTTGCTGGCCCTTTCACGCTTTTACTTAGTCGTCATAAATCCGGAGTTCGAACTTATAAAGCCTACGTTTGCATCTTTGTGTGTACTAGTGTTCGAGCTATACATTTGGAGGTCACCTCAGATTTAAGCTCCGATGCTTTTCTAGCAGCGTTTCGGCGATTCATTTCTCGTCGCGGCGAATGCATCTATATCACGAGTGACCAAGGCACTAATTTTAAAGGGGCGAACAATCAATTGTTAGAAATGGCCAAACAAGCATCCGAAAAACTTGCTTGGCGCTCTAATGTTCCAGGTAGCCCTCATATGAATGGGTTTGCAGAAGCAGGTGTAAAGTCATTTAAAAGCCACCTTTATCGCGTTTTAGGTCATCAGATCCTCTCTTACGAAGAATTTTGTACTTTAACCATGCAAATTGAAGCAATTTTAAATTCACGGCCCTTGTGTCCCATATCGTCCGATGCTAACGATTTACAGCCTCTCACTCCAGGTCATTTTTTGAACCTCGAGCCTCTTCATAGCTCCATACCCGAGGAAGATCTGGACCACATTGAAATGAATAAATTAAATCGTTGGCAATTAATTCAGCGTCTCCAGAGCGATTTCTGGAAGAGGTGGTCGTTTGAATATATTCAATCGCTACAAGAGCGACACAAGTGGACAGAACCGTCTCCCACCATTAAAGTAAGAAATTTAGTTTTAATTAAGCATGATTCAAAACCTCCTTTACAATGGGAACTAGGTAGGGTTATAGAGGTACATCCAGGACAAGATAATGTAGTTCGTGCAGTGACTCTAAAAACTTCGCACGGGCTCATGCAAAGACCCGTCGTAAAAGTATGCCCTTTGCCGGGAAATTAGCGCCTGTTACTTGTGAATTCTCGCAAGTAATCGGTGTACAGATATCATATCTGTATTTTTTTTGTTGTATTTAGAATATGGGGGATTTTTTTTTGTAAATTGGTTTGAAAACGTTCGTTTTGGTGGGGTGAATATTAGGAATTCAACGCTGCCTATAACCTCTTCCCTAATAGGAACATATTTTTTATTTCTTTTTTTTTGTGTAATTAAAATTTAGAAATGAATCTAAATTTAGCGCGCCTATGGCCATTTTAATGAATTATTCCTCACTATTAAATGCACAGATAGAAAAGGACAGAGCGAAAACCTGAAATCTCCCGTAAAAAGTGGAAGCAATTAATGAACAAAAGGACTTGCCGGTAAATATTCGTCGTATTTTCTGGATGAGAGTTTTGTATAGATGGGTTATCTGAATGAAGCAAGGTATGATGTCGTTTTGAGACGGATTGAACAGGTTTTTACCGAAATGCAATTGGATATTGACTGTTTATAGCACATTTTATTGTCTCTAATGTATTTACTTCGATCAGGGATAGAAAGCCGTCCGAATTGGGAACATCCATAAATTTTATGGTCTGTTTCCTTGCAAAATGAGCATGTTGAAGATGGATAATTGGAAGTAGGGTATGCGCTAGACAAAGGTTGATTGCGTTGACCATTGTTATGATGTGGGTTTTGTTCAAGATGCGAATGTTGGTTTGCAAATAATGCTACTCTGTTGGTTGATGTGGTCACATTAGAAGACTGGTTACGATGATGGGATGTATCTGGTTTGGGATCTTGGGTTAACAAGTTTTCTAAGACCGTACATTTTTTTTCCAAAAAGTCAAAAAAGTATCACTAGCAATTGAATTTTGTTCAGTCTCTTTTTCTTCAAGAGATCTTTTTGTATTATAATCTAATTTTGTTTTTAATATGTGAACGATTAGTGCATCAAATACCTCTTCCTTATTGATATTTAGATTTAACAATGTCTTTACGATAGATCTAGCTTCGGACGTGAATGTTCTTAATTGTTGAGCAGTACATTTTGAGATGTTATTACAGGCTGTCAAACGGTTAAAATGGGCAGTAACAATCTGCCGTGTATTATTATATTTAGAATTCAGTAAATCCAACGCTACATCAAAATTGGTTTCATTTACCGGTAATTGAGAAATTAAATTGAGCGGGTCACCTTTCAAGTATGATTTCAAATAGTAGAATTTTTCAGTTTTGGATGTAAGCCGGGTGTTATTTACTATTAGTGCATTGAAAAGATCTATAAAGACAGTGTATTTAGTGCTATCTCCTGAGAAAATCGGTATTTCTATGGAAGGTAATCTAATATGAGTTTCACTCTGAGAATGTACAGTTAATTGATTAGTTTGATTGAATTTAGAGTTTAATTTTTCGAAAGCTTTTTGTAGTTTGCAGTGTAATGAGTAATATTTTTCATCAATCTGACTTCTATCGTCAAATTCTAATTCAGTATCTACGGCTATGGTTTCAATTTGGTCTTGAATCTCAAAGTATTTAGAGTAATATTTCTCTAAGTTGTCTATTCGGGATTTGAAAGCATACTTGTCTGACTCGTCCAGATTGTTATGGAACCAGTTGTAAATACGAGTAATTGCTGCTTTGCAACTAGCACGATGCGTCTTTAATGAATCCATTTTGTAAATGATGTATTAATTATATGGTTAACATGAAATGTAAATCATTGGCTATGTTTGAACAATGTTTATTTTGTATCAGCGTAATATATTTTTTTTTATATATTTGCTACCAGCCGTGCATTTGTTCAAGTTTTCTACGGCTCGTTGCAATTTAAATGACACTGTAATTGTACCAGGTTTTCTCACACAACAATACCGACTAGTGTTATCATAGTTCCATAACAATATTAATATGTAATTATTTAATCGACACTGTACAATGAATGTATGTTACATAAGAAATATCAAATCACTTTTTCAAATAGTATAACTGTATAATTATTATTGATCCTGTCTTTTATGAATGTATGTTATATAAGAAATATCAAATCACTTTTTCAAATAGTGTACCTGTGTAATTATGAGTTACACTGTATTTATGAATGTATGTTATATAAGAAATATCAACGATGTTGTTGTGAGCAATCAATATTCAGGTGTAATTATTTAAATCACAATGTCTTATGTAAATTTCAAAAGTTCAATAGTCAAATACAGAGTATGAATGTATGTTTTATAAGAAATATCAACGATGTTATTGTAATCACTCAATATTCAGGTGTAATTATTTAAATCGCAATGTCTCATGTAAATTTCGAAAGTTCAATAATAAAATACAGAGTATGAATGTATATTTTATAAGAAATATCAACGATGTTATTATAATCAATCAATATTCAGGTGTAATTATTTAAATCACAAAGTCTCATGTAAATTTCAAAAGTTCAATAATCAAATGAAGAGTTCTTGCTTTAGTAATAAATACCTTAGTTGCTTCTGCTGACTCACTGATTTAATCCGGCTTCGAATGACCATGTTCTAATTAACCCTTTTTTACGCGGGCTAATAGATGGAATGGATAGTTCTTTGTTGTTAGCTGATGCTCGAAGGACCAAATGATTGTATTCACTGATGTAGGATGTATGATGGAATGTATGAAGAAATTAAACACTTATGTCACGTCCATTTTTTTATATTGCAGGAATTTATAGTTTTCTTATTTTTGCGTAGACAATTAAGAACTCACTTGTACATACGCGTTACACGGTGATTATTTTACATAAAATATGAGGGATTAGTGGATGATTGAAGATAAAATACACATGTTTGTTACCGGGATAAAAAACGCCGGGTGCTCTTATAACTTGAGTACCTTTATGTACCACGGTTAAATGATGAAGAGGCAAAATGTTAGGTAGAGGGCGTATTTATACGTCGGTTGACATAGTTGCGAGGAAGGAGCAAAATATTAGAATCTGGCCAATGGGATAAAAGAGTTTTAGAACGTAACGGTCAGATAAAGCGAGTGAAAGTTGGCAGTTAGCGTGATTTTTTTTAGGGGCTTGAAATGTTTCGTAGATACAGATACCAGAGTTTTAATGAAGCGATAAAGTGTCGGGTACTTTGAAGTATTCATTTGAATTTCAGAAAACTATATTTATCTGTATTTCTCATATGGTAGTAAAGTTAAAATGAATTTTTTGTTGATGTAAGGAAATATTAAAAGTTGAGGAGAAGGTTATATTTAGTTATATGTTTTGAGCAGAGTATTCGAATTGTATTATACAGGGGAAGTTGAAAAGAATATCACAAGAGTATTTGGTAATTGAATCAAATTCGAACAGTATCTCTTTTGTAAATTGTACTATTCGTAATGCAATTTTCATTATCACTGTGAAAAATAATGACTCACAGTATTGAATTTTATATTATGAACTGAAATTTTTGTACTAAAAATTCTAAGTTTTCTGGTTTCCCTAAATTTGTTGACAATTCATCCGACCTATTATAGGAACTGCTTCACCATCCCCAATATGTCACCCTAATATTACAAAGTGGTATGTGGCATTGTGAGTATTTTGAGAAAACACGATGTAAAAAAATGACATTCTTTTTTTATCTTTATTTCTTAATTTTTACTGTTTTCATTTGCTAAGGCTGTTCAAAGTGGTTAACTGATAAGTATTTGATTTGAATTTCCATTAAAAAAGTAAAGCAATTCAAAATTATTATTATATTCCAAAAAACATAGAACTCTGGTATTCCCAAACCTAACAGTTTTTCTAAACTTTGTATAACATAGAACTTTGGTATTTCAAAACTATTTAACTTAAAATTATTCATGGTATCTATTTTTGCATCTCAGGAATCCATTTGAACATGGATTTAATGGCATCCACTTTTGTTTGATGCAGTGCAGCAGTGCTGTCACACTTTTTCAGCTCCAATGGAATAAGCGTTTAAGGTTCTGCTGTAACGTGTTGTTTTTTACGGAGATTTTGTTGATGTAAACTTACGACTTTGAACACGTTAAATTCTTCTTTAAAAGAATCTTGATATTTCAGCTCAAAAAAGCTTCTTGAGAACTACAAACATACGACCTTTGAACATGGTGTAACGTGGATTTCGTTCACCACTCGTAATATTTCTCGTCGATGAAAAAGTAACGTAAATTTCGTTCACCCCTCGTAACATCGAATAATATTTTTTGTCGATGGTTGTCGAGTTTTAAGTTTTCGGAAGAGTTCGTTTTCATTTGGATATTTAAGCCAATATGCGCTGAGGCTCGGCCCTTAATTCATCTACTTATTGTTGAGTTCGTCATATTACCGTATCGAAGTGCATTCATAGGAATGGTAAGTGTTTTCGCTTAAAATGTATAATATTTCTCCGCTAATTCTTTCTTACACGGTACTTAATAGTTTCAAATTAATTTTTCTTTAAAACATTCAGTACCAGAGATGTATTATGTCGATTTCGTTTTTGTTATATATATATATATATATATATATATATATATATATATATATATATATATTGTTCTGGTTCTTCATATCTTTTTTTATAACAATGGAATTTTACATTAAAGAAATGTTAAATTTAAACTAAGTGAAAGGGTAACTTTTCCTATGATTCTTATCGTGCTTTTGTTTCTAAAATCTCTATTAAAATATTGATACAGGAAACATGAACCACGTGTTCTGTTTTTTTTTATTTTTTTATACCAATGGAATTCTACGTTGACAACCATTAAAATAAAATTAAATGAATTAGTAACATTTCTCATGATTTTTTATTGTGCTTTTTGTTTCTAAAATGAATAAATTTTCTTAGAATATTGTAAAATACAGGATATATGAACCACGTTGTTTGATATCATTACATACTTTTGTACGTATGTCACTTGTACCTACTATAATTTCAATCTCCAGATATCCTGAATTTTACTGAATTCAAGAACTATATCTGATTGAAGTGTCTTTTCTAGCACTTTTCCTTACCGGCCTAAAATTATTTCACTGGCCTAAGCCTTCGTATCGACCTAAGCCTTTTCCGTTGATGAATTCTACCTGCTGGGACCACGGCGCTATTCAGAACCGACTGGACTTAACTTGACGCAGCCAGCTGATTGGTTCCCTATTCCTTTGGACGTCATCCAAATCATCGTTGGAAAAGAAAAAAACGAGGAAAGTACTAACGTCCACAATCGTAAAAACTTTAGATTATTTCCAACTAATGTTCATCGACTAATTAACCTAATAGTTTGTACCACATGTAAATTATGTCCTCTTTGTTAAATATTTAATTCATGTTTAAACTTTAATTTCCTTCAGAATCCAATTTTTTTTGAAAATTTCAATTTACTTTCAGTTTCTAGTTTTTTTAAATTAATAAATCAAGTTGTAAAATTTAATAACATTTTTATCTTCAATTTTTCATTCAACATATAATTTTTATTCAATAAACTACTTGTAAATAAATTTTCAATTTTCATCCAACATATAATTATTATTCAATGAACCTACTTGTAAATTAATTTTTAATTTTCATCCAACATATAATTGTTATTCAATAAAACTACTTGTAAATAAATTTTTAATTTTCATCCAACATATAATTGTTATTCAATAAAACTACTTGTAAATAAATTTTCATCCAACATACAATTGTTATTCAATAAAACTACTTGTGGATTTTAAATAACGTTCATATTTTTTTATAACCTTCCAACTTCTTGTTTTGTTGACTGGGATTAGTTGATGTGAGGTAACTTATAGACTAGTATGACTCAGGGTGACGCCCACTTATCTTTCCGTCTCGTTACGTAAAAATAAGTACGATTACCCGAGAACCGGTAAGACCTACTCATTGGGTCTCTATTAGTATATAACCCACGCCTTAGTAGCTCTTCGACGAAGTGGCCGTTGCAACGGCACAGTGTTGTAGTTTGACTGACTTGAGTAGAATTGAAAATCCATGAAGTCTTCCTCCTTCATTTGAATTATTGTGTACGGTTTTGGTCGGTTCACTTTCAATAAATATCGAAGGACTGAGACTGGGGAATAATATTCTATTCTGCTCAATGAAATTTCCACGGAGCTATGTATAGCATATATTTCTTGAATGCAAGAATGTCCCGGAACTGAAAATTTCATAGTAATTTGTTGTAGATTTTTGTGGAATTGTATTAGGTGGTCGAGAGCATAATTCTATCACTCCACAATATTATTTCGGTACATTCTGGACTATCTTCTAAAACTCTAACTGTAATATTTTATAAACTGCGCTAGCTATGTCGTTTCCAGCACTTCCATGTGAAGCCTCAATCCAAACCGCACAATAAACTTGTTTACCAATGGAAATGTACACATTTTCGAGATCGAAACATAAAAGAGGCTTCCCACTTTTCCTGTCTTTTTATTTTTTTTCCTCATATGTTCTTTTTCATTTAAATGATTTATGTAGGCTCCTCTTCTGTCAACTTATTTTCTGCTTTTTTTATTTTTGTTTCGCACCTATCTTTTCGTGGTTTATGAAATGCTATGTTAAAACAATTACAAAATATTTTTCTGTATATCCAGTTCACTTTCTAAATACTCCTTATTGCTTCTCTTACGACAATAATGAGATTATATTCGAGGTAACATGTTAATATGCTCTTTGACAAAATTTGTATCTTCGAGCGATGTTACCCGTTTTTTATGCTTCCTTGGGTATTCTCCAGTAAAGTATTTATCGGAGTTTTATTGATATGCACTGTATAAATTGGTTTTTCACTTATACATAATGTTTCACAATAATCCGGCTTGCATGCTTGAATTTTCTGCCCATTCAACGTAAAATAATATTTAAACGTTCTTCCTTTTTTTTTGAATTATCTTAGTTTTTTCCTTTCCTTCTTCTGTACGGAATGCGAACTTCAATGCTGTTTAAAATAAAGAGTTTTTGAAAATAGCATTTTTTTGCTCGTCGCTTATTTTCCGAGAACACTGATAAAAACATTTTTGGACACAATCTTTTTTATTTTTAATTTGTTTGGCTGCCTCTGCCTTTTTCCTGGAAGAAATATAATCAAGGCCCTGATCAAACCTTGCCTTTCTTTTGTTACATGCCCACTTTGAAATATTCTTTCTCCGTTTTCGTGTCAATTTCTTTTTACCTTCTTCGAACAATTCTCCTTCAGACTCTATTCTTTCTGTTCTAACAACTGTGAAACTTTAACAAATTTCTCCTTCAGTAACTTCCGAAAAATCTGTTGATCCTTCCTTCCCCTCCGTTGTTTGTAAGGGACTCAAAACACAACTAGAATTACTTCTAAATAATTAATTTATTTTATTACCACCACCCTAATTATTATGTTGTATTTTGTTGTTACCTGTTTAAATCAGTTTTCAAAATTGAAGTATAGTTACCAGCCAAAGTTGATATCTAATTTAGTATTGACTTTGTTGCCTGTAGTTTTTAAAATATCAATATTCTTTTTACATTTTTTAGTATATTCCGTTGAACAACTGGGCAGATTACTAATAGACAAAAAAAGAACATTCATAAAGCTTAGTTTCCTTTGTTTTAAAAAATACTGTACTTTTTTTCTAAGGCAACTTGTGGAATCGAACTGGAGTCACTTCCACTATCGCTACTGGTTGATCTTGCCGGTAAGGATGGCAATGTAATATAACGACCTCGAATTCTAATACTAAGAGAAAACTTGTTTAAAATCTCGAAGACCTAACCTAACTTGTACAATAAAATCTTACCTGGTTACATTTTTTGATGTTTTTAGTGGTGGAATGTATTCCTTATCTCGGTCAGAGTCATAGCCGTGACCATCACTTATATCACCATCACCCATTACTTAGAATTTTCAAAGTAAAGCCGGAGCACATGTTACTCCAATACTGTAGACTGTAGACAAACTAACACAACCTCAAAAATATTATAAGAAGGTTGTATGTTAGAACATAGAACCCTGTAATATATTTTGACCATATATATTTTTATTAAGAAGGTCCATGTTTAACATGCACCTTTGTTATACATAAAACAAATATTTTTAATTGTGTTTTTAAATGAAACTCATGGTCTCTAGTTAATTCCACAATATAATAAAAGTTATTGAAAATTCTAAGAAATTGACAATTGTTTCGATGAATCAATATCATCGAAACAATTGTCAACTTTTTAGAATTTTCAATAACTTTTATTATATTGTGGAATTAACTAGAGACCGTGAGTTTCATTTAAAAACACTAATATGAGCATATTCCACGAAGTAAGGGTCGAGACAGTCAATTTCATTAAATATTTTTAACATACACCCTTGATTTTCTGTTGATAACTAAGGTTCTATGTTAGCTAGATGATTCATTCCAAGCTTAAAATATAGTAATTGCTCCATACAACTTTGTTATACTGAAAATCAGAAAATTGTAAAAATGTCACATACAACCTTGTAATATTAGGGTGACGAATAGTGAAAACTTTGACATTACAATTTTGTACATGTCTAAAACGTTTCATAACTTTCTAAAATTTTCTTTTTCGAATAGGTATATCCATTTAAAAGTGAATGTGGGCAACCGCGCTCACTCGTTATAATTACAAACTTATCTATTTTGCAGAAACTTGATGTTCGCACAGTGGTTGGCAAATTATACTAACTAAATCAATTTAATAATGAAACAAAGTACGGAAAAAGAAAGTACCTATACATCCTCTTTAAAACCCATTATATAAAATCTAAGAATTCCAAATTATAGGTACCTGATATTACTTAGTCCGCAATTTACAATATGGATTAAAAATCCCTTTTTCATTTAGTCCGCAGTTTTCTAATAGCAGAGGGATTAGGTGCGCAATTTACATACACCGGTTTAACTTTTCCGCCCAACCAATCTAATATGCGAGAAAAGTATTGGTTTACCCCAAAAAAAATTGGAAATTCTTTTTGAGTTATTTTCACGTTTTCCATCAACAACAACCCAAAAAAACGGTTTTTAGAAAAAAAATCCTGTGTGCATGTCGTCGTCGTCGTCGTCGTTGTCGTCGTTGTCGTCGTCGTCGTCGTCGTTGTCGTCGACCACTTTTCGTTACATGTCTTGTTAGCACGATATAGCCTCCGGAGTGCAACAAGTCACCAATTTTATGATTGAATATTGTTAAGGACATGTCACAGATTGATCCTATTGATTTTCAGCTCACTAGAGCCAGCATAACGGGTGCTATGGTACTTGGAGTACGACATTTAAGTCATTTTTTGAGAAATTTCAGTTTGTTAGCACGATACAGCATCCGGAGCTCAACAAGTCACCAATTTTATGATCGAATATTATTCAGAACATCTCACAGATAAACCCTATTGATGATCAGCTCACCAGAGCCAATACAACAGGTGCTATAGTACTTTAAGTACGATATTTTTGACATTTTTGGAGAAATTTCAGTTTGTTCCCAGGATACAGCCTCCGGAGTATACACAAGTGACCAATTTTATGATTGAATATTATTCAAGGTGTCTCACAGATGTACTCTATTGATTTCCAGCTGACTAGAGCGAGTACAGCGGGTCCTATAAATCCAGATATACTCCATTTATGATTATTTTTGGACAAATTTCGGTTTGTTAGCACGATACATCCCCCGAAGTGTATACAAGTGACAATTTTATGATCGAATATTATTCAGGGCCACAGATGCGGAGAAGTTAGTTTTAATTTTTAAAACCGTTTATTTTTATATGCCTGTACACACCTTAACAGTTTTAATAAGAGCTTATAATGAAACATTATAGGAGAGAAACCGTTTTCTTGACTCCTGTAAAATATACTTTTTTGGACGAAATGCTGCATACTTATGTTTACTGAAAAGTTCTATTTCGAAGCTACCTCCATGTTCCAATATTAATTATATTCTTTGCATTTTTATAGTTCATATTGTTTGATACCCTATGTATAGCGTTTGTTCCGTCATTAAATCCTTCAGCCTGTACTGCTACTAGTTCGTTCGCTGCTATAGTCCCCCCTCCTTCCTGTTACACCTCCATGGTTCGAAATCTATCATAGTCCAGGCGGTAGAGCAGTAAAAGTAGTGTGTAATGGATGTTGTTTGATATCGCAAAAAGCGAATGCGCGCTAAAACATGAGTTATCTCGGCAACGGTAGCACCTATCAAGACGATTTTTTTTAATTCGATGTAGCGAAATGAGAGGAAGCAGACTATGTTATCAAAAAAGAATATTACAAAGAAATTTTGCACGAATTTCAAGATCAAAAAAGTATGCTATTTTCATTTGCCTCAAAAAATAGTTGTATGTTTGAAAAATTATTTTGTTGATTATTTTTCATCAAATCATGCAACTAATTAAACGTTTCAATAATAAATATTGATAAAAAGTATATTTCCTATCTTAAATGGTCTTTGTTTATAATAACTAACCGTCCTTTTTTATAATAACTAACCGTCCTTTTTTATAATAAGTTGTATAAATATGGTAGCGCTTTTTTTCCATAAAATGACATTATTACAGTACAATAAACATTTTGCGATAATAATACTTCAGCCCAGGTATAAATACTGCGTAGGAACAAGTAAAAGCATTGGGGTACTTTGATCCAGATAGATCGCAGTACCCTCCTTGGTATTCATAACTTTGACCCCGCCTACATATAGGTGCTTGGACTCTAATATCGAACACGCTCATTGGTTACATTGGACCGAATAGCTATAGGGATGCTATCTATACCAAAACTGCACAGCACACGCAGAACTTTTGAAGAACATCCATCGAACCGATGCTGTGAACGAGAAATAATTTATAATGGAAAAAATTTGACAAAATTTAGAAAAATTGTTAAAAATTATTAAAACGTAAAATGGATATTTTTATTATAATTGCTTATTGTTTGTTATGACACTAAGTAACTGTTAAAAATTGCGTGCTCCGTTTTCACCGTTGTTTAAACAAGCTACGGGCGATCAACTTTTTTATAATTTGTTAATTAATAATTGTGGCAGTGAAAAACTCCGCGATCGATCGTTACAAAAATGTTTGTGCGTAATTGTCATATGTTTCACTATCTTTTCTAATAATTTGATAGATATTTATCAATTTTTACTTACTGAAAAAATTTCTCAAAGTATGATTTTTTACTAATTTTCGCATATTATTCATGGAAAATCAGAGTATTTCGATTCGTGATTCTCATAACGTTATAGTAAATCGTCAAATAAACAAAAAAGAAGAAGTAATTTTTTTTTATTTAAGGCTTTGTTTCAAAGTTTTAGACACAAATGTATCAAAAAATAGGTCATTTTTCGATATTTCGGTACATTTGTTGTTCTACAGCTTTTAGCAAGCACTTTTTGGAGTAGGCAAACATCCACTTCGATTGCTCTATCGCCTGGACTATCACCAGTTTCCGAAACACCAATTTTACTGCCTTGCCTTCACTCCTTGCTTCCTGTGCTTTATTATTTATTTCTTCCTGTGTTTTCATTTCCGTTGACGATAGATCCTCTTTTATGAAAATTCTTCCTTCATAATTCTTCAGACTAGACTTGTGATTTTCATATTTTCTTTTGCGTTTTCCAGTTCAAGTTGACATGTTTTCTCTCCTAGTTTCGCTACAAACCTAATTCCTATTCGAATTTCCAGAGATTGTTCCAATAAATCAATTTTTCAATTATTTATTATTTTTTAAAGTTTAAATTATCATCCATTACTTTTTATCCACGCTGATATGGCACTTAGGGGAAAATGATAAAGACCATTTCGGTGTAAAATTTAAAACTATTTTTTTCAAACTCCTTTCCTTGGTTTGAACATTTGGAGAGGTTCTACAGCAGAATGGGAAAGCCGTACATATAATGAGGTAATGATCACAACCAAGAATAAATGGTTTTATAGTCTATTTCTTACTGTCTGACAGCACAGTAGCCTCATTAAATATTCAAATAGAAAATTATCTCTTACAGAGTGATCCTAAGAATTTTACAAGTAAATGCGAAAATTCCAATGCAAAACAAGTAGGTGTCTGTATTGGTTATCTGTACATCCCTCTCTCAGCTCAAAATACAATATGGTAATAAAACTGAACAATGCCAGCAAAGGGATAAACAGTGCGGCAGTGGCGGAGATTACGATATTAGTTCATTTTGCTCATTTAATTAGATTCGGTCAACACTACCGTTGAAATAAAATTCATTCGTTTAGGCCTAATAACAAGTTACATTTTCATTTTTATTGAATTAAATTAATGAAAGAAAATATAGTTTAATTCTCACAATTCAAATTTATTGACAATGAATTAATGTATATTAAGTAAAGTAAACATACCATTTATGGGAAATATAAAATTCAATTCATAGTATCATCCTCTTCGCTGGCCATACAAGAATCATCCGAAGACTCGTCGAGAGATCACTATCGGTTCCATAGTTTGTTCTATGATGTTATCTAAAACCCATATTTTCTCTTCCTCTTTAATTACACGATTCACAGCATCTTTCCAGTTCTCTTCAGTTATTCTTGTCAATGAGTACTTCATGAGTTCACGAACATCTTTCATTTTAAATATTTTATTATGTCTAGCTACATAACCTTTCATTTGGGCCCATATTAACTCTATCGCATTTAATTCACAATGATATGGCGGCAAACGAAGCACTGTTATCCCACGATTCTTGGCTACTTCATCAATAACAAAGTCTTCAAATTGTAGCTTATGATCTGAAGCAACTTTTAAAAGTTCTTTTTTCAACATATCATCTTCAAATGGTATATATTTACGATTAACCAGTTCCTAATATCAGCTTTTCTCCAAGAGGTAGATGGAAGATTTTCTGTTAATCGCGAATGATAAGTGGCATTGTCCATAACGATAACAGCATTATTTGGAATTAATTCGACCATTTGTGTAAAATACATCTGCAGTCATTTCTTCATGATAGTCTTTGGTTGATATTGACTGAAACTCCAGTAAACTACCTTCAACGAACCCTTGATTTCATCCAATATGCGTTATTATTAGTCGGTGACCTTTACCGATAGGAGTTTTCAGTCCAGTAGATAAACCTTCTATGAAAGCTTGACGACTGGTTTAAATACTTTTGTCCTGCCATATTTTTTCATTGAATGTCCTTTATTGAGCCATGTCTCATCTAGAGAGTAGATTTGTCTTCCCTCCTGTCTGTATATTCGGATATCTCGTAAATACTGGTGTCTCCAACATATTATTTCTTCGTTGTCGATTGGCACTGATTTGCGACCTTGCTTCTCCCAAGTAAAATTTAATTTGTGTAATATTTTCCACAAAGTTTTTCGCCCTATGTCAGGCAAATTCTCATCCTCCTTCACCAATCTTAGAATTCTTTCAAGGGTTGGGATCTATTTTTTAAAATATAATTCATGTAGTTTTCGTCTTGTATTTTGCATATGTTCATCAAGGTCAAATGGTTTTCTTCCAGTTGACTTTTTAGGAGGAGATATAGTTCCATTTTTCCTCTCTCTTAGAAGCCTGTGAATAGTAGATTCACTAACTCTTGTCATATTGGAACATGTCGAAACTATATTTCTAACAGTAGCAGCCGGCATTTGATGTACAACAGCATCATGCACATTTAATACAACAGTCTTCGTTTGTGAGCTAATCACGCTCTTACACTTTACTGGGGTAAAACTTGAAAATATTTTTCAAAACACAGTTAACACTTATGGAACATAAGCGACTCTAAGCAAAACAAATTATACAAATTTGGGCGAGACCAAGTTTCACCGTATATACCTGCAAAATTTCTAAGTAGTCAGACAATCCCTAGTAGGACCCTATTGTAATGTTTCTTGGAAATGTTATCATCAACATTTCGAAAAACAGAAAGTAATTATCTGGAGAATGAATTGATAAATGGTTTGTTAATATGTCTCCGAAGAATTGACCTGCGCCTAATTCTCAAGATAATTAATGAAATATTCATTCAGAATAGTTGCGTTACAAGATTATTTCGAAAATAATTTATTGTTTTAACTGTATGTACTATACAAATGTATGACGGACAGTTAGTTGTTTTAACTAACCGAATTTACATTTATATTACCTTTATATATCAGATCTGGTATAAAATTAAATAGTAAATAAATTCCTTACATGAACTGTGACGCTTATGCTTTACTACCTGACTAGCATCTGTGACCTTTTCGCGTGCTCTCAGTCAATAAGAAACACTATAAAGATTAAAACTAACTTTTCCGCATAGGTGGCTCTGAACAATATTCTATCATAAAATTGTCACTTGTATACACTTCGGGGGATGTGTCGTGCTAACAAACCGAAATTTCTCCAAGAATTACCAAAAATGTAGTATATCTGGATTTATAGGACACGCTGTACTCGCTCTCGTCAGCTGAAAATAGATAGGGTATATCTGTAAGACACCTTGAGCAATATTCAATCATAAAATTGGTCACTTGGATAAAACTCGGAAAGCTGTATCGTGCTAACAAACTGAAAAATCACAAAAATGACAAAAATTTGGTACTTCAAGTACCATAGCACCCGTTGTACTGGCGTTTACTAGGCTGAACATTGATAGGGTTCATCTTTGAGACGCTCTGAATAATATCCAATCATAAAATTGATCACTTGTATATACTCCGGAGGCTGTATCGTGTTAAAATCTGAAATTTCTCCAAAAATGACAAAATTGTTGTACATAAAGTACTGTAGGACCCGTTGTACTAGCTCTGGTGAGCTCAAAATCAATGGGGTTCATCTGTGAGATGTGCTAAATAATATTCATTCATAAAATTGGTCACTTGTTGAACTCCGGGAGCTGTATCGTGCTACCAACTAAAATTTCTCAAAAAATGACAAATATTTTGTACTTAAAGTACCATAGCACCAGTTGTACTGGCTCTGGTGATCTGAAAATGGATAGGGTTTATCTGTGACATGTCCTTAACAATATTCAATAATAAAATTGGTGACTTGTTGCACTCCGAAGACTGTATCGTGCTAACAAGACAAGTTACGAAAAGTGGCCGACGACAACGACGACGACGACTATAACAACGACGACGACGTTGGCGACGACGACAACGATGACGACGACGACGATGGCGACGACGACAACGATGACGACGACGACGACATACACACAGGATTTTTTTCTAAAAACCATTTTTTCGTGTTGTTGTTGATGGAAATCGTAAAAATAACTCGAAATTTTTTTTCAAAATTCCAACTTTTTTTGGGGTAAACCAATATTTTTCTCGCATATTAGATAGGTTGGGCGGGAAAGTAATAACAAGGAAAAGTTCTAGCACCAAGAGCCAGATGCCAGAACATAGATATATCAGGAAGATATTGGACGAAAAATATTATTCGTTCAAGAGGAAGATCCTGTTCACTGCGGAAAATAATAGAATGAGGAAAAACTAGAGCTGGAAGATGTTAAAAATGGAAAGAATTTTGCTAATGAAAAAGCTGGAAGCAGATAATAGAGAAGATACAAGTCAAGAGCTTACAAGGCTTGTATAGCTGATTTAAATAAGTAGAGCCGGGAAGAATGGTATTTAAAAAATAACTGATTCAAATTTCTATCCTCAAATATTTTATTACATATTTCAACAATTATCAATCAATATCTTCTTCAAAACCATTTATTTTCGATTATCTTCCTAAACAAAAATATAAATTTCCTTTTAGCAATTGGATGTATGTCACTAGATTTCAATTCAGCGGTTTTACTAAAGTCTGTTTTTTGTCCTTTTTTACCATAAATAACGTTAAAATTCATAATCACGGTTTGTAGGAACGTTGCTTGAACTGCATCCTCAATTTTTTTCATGAATTTGTCATAAGTAAAAGGAGCTACGTCACATTTGCACTGCTCTAAAATTTTAATAAAGCACTCATGATAGAACATCAACAAATAATCGAAATGGTTTTCAATGGTGGGTAAATCCACACTGCTAAATATGAAAAAAAATAGGTCCAGGGTAAGATCATTCAAGCTACATCCTTGAAAATCTACAAACTTATTTTTTATATACTGCCCATCTTTACAAAGTTGCATTGTATTGTTAACCCACATATCTCTATGATATAAAGTTAAAAAGGCAGAACTATAATCCGGTTTGGCAAGGGAGTTTTCTCTCTCTTTTTCCTCCATACTCGTCACTAGTTTTTCCAATGTTTTAATATGATTTTTACAAAATGCGTCATCTTCGGCTACTTGTCGCAATAAATTGATTATACTCGGCACTTTCTTTTTTTCTTGATCGCTAGGTTCCATGGGCGGAGGTAGTTTAAAAGTTTCTGCAATTTTCATCTGAAAGAGCTCAAAATCCTTAATTTTCATAGCCAGAGGTACAGCATGGAAAGTAGCGAGATCAGATAATATAAATTTAGCCCCATCCAGATCAAAACTTTTATGCCTATCGGCGTTTGCGTATCCTAAAAAAATATAGAATCAAAATTTACGCTTTACGAGTGCTAATAAAGCTATTTTTTCCTTCGACCGTCCATTTAGGATGTAATGTAGCACACTCATAATGACCCCTATTAATGAATAATTTTTTATTATTAAACGATTTTATAACATCGATGGCTTATTTGCATTCGGACGTAACCCAGAGATATCAAAACAAAAAAATGCATAACTATACGAAATTTCAAATAATTTTTGTAAACTATTTCTTTTCTATTTAATTATTTGAAATGTCATTTGTAACAACACAATTTTTAAATCATTTTCATTGTTTTTGCGGGATACGACCTAATCTCTCCCTAAATTAGTATTTTTTGAGGCTTACGTCAAAATAGCACCAGTTTGTTTTTATTTGTTTTTATTGAAACAGAAAGCTTAATTCAATATTAAACCTAGTCAAACATAATAATTAATGCACAAAAACAATGTTTATTAATAAAAATTAATTGTCGTAACGTGGTAAAGAATCATATAAAACATTGGTTCCCAACGGGGGCGATACCGCCCCCCTGTGAGCGCTGCAGCCTTTTAGGGGGGCGGTAGCGGATTCAGAAGCAAATAATAAGCACTCAAGAGGAATGGTGAAATAAAAATGATTTGATAAGCGTTAATAAACAGTTTTAAATTAGCATTAATAATAATACTAATAATTATAATAATTTCTTTTAGTTCAGAATAGAAGTATATGACTTATCCTCGCACATTGATAAGCGAACGCGCGATGTACATACAAAATAATATGTTTCGACATGTTTGCACACAGACAAGTTGAATCATGCACGAAATGAAACGTATAAAAGCAACAGCTCTACGAATTTTTTGTTAGTTAGTTGTATGTGCTTGGTCGCGATATATAGTCGTGAATCTTAAGCTCTGCCGTAGTAAATAATCGTGAGTGGTGTGTCATTTTATAAACATTACTATCTATAAATCTTATTCTTCTTCTTATTTCTATTGTGATTGTATTCCTTATTGATTCTGTGTTTATATTTAAAAGTTTAATAAACAATTTTATTGTACATTTGGTAGTCGTTTAATAAATTTCTACTTCATCATTCCTCTAAAATAAAATTTAGACATTTACTGAAATTAATACTAAATACAGATCAATTGGGACGGTACAGATGATATTCAAATAAAATTAACTACTTTGGACTAACCAGCGACTGGGGTGGGGGGGGGCGTGTGAAATTTTTGTTCTCTTCTATAGGGGGCGGTGGTCCAGAAAAGGTTGGGAACCACTGATATAAAATATATTTGTCTTGTGGAAGAAATAGTTTAAACTGTTGAAGATGTTGCCATTTTGAAAATTTTATTTTTAATCTTTCTTTGAATGTCCGTCTAGTGGTAAAATTGCTTTTATTACATTCTTTGGCTCTTTGGTCTAGTTCTTTATAACCATCATAAAAGCTTAGCTTGTAAAAATTTTCCCCCAGGGCTATACTTTAGAGCTCTTAAGCTGAATAGTGTGAACTCATTGGTCTATTTTCCTGGCCGAATTGAGTTGTAGACAAAAGTTGTTTTGTAGTAAAAATCCGAAGATTGATCATGATACATTTGGCATGCATCTTAAGGGAAGGGTTTTTTCACGGGCTTCCAGAATGATACTAATGTATTCGCTGGGAAGGTGAATCATACTTTGTTTTAAACTGCGTTCGATTAGCGCATGTATGGAATCATACTCCATTTGGGTGTGACCCTTTTCTAAATACTTTCATTCAATTTCGACATTACGTTTTACTGAGAAATGTAACAAAGCATTCGAAAGTACGTTGTTCCTATTTTGGTACCCGAAGCCATCAGAATAGAGAATAATTTTTCGTTTTTCAAGTGAATATTGGTTTTCTAAATATTTAATTATGCAAGTGACAAATACCGAGGCACTCAGATCACCTTCAATGTCATCCCATAAGTAGTTGGAGCATAGATGTGTAGCCTAATTGAATGTTGTAAAGTTATGGGTCTGAAGTTATGTTTTGTAATATGCAGCACTAACATTTAGAACAGGACATAATTTTACAGCTCCATCGTGAATATATAATTTAATATTTTAAAGCAGCTTCTTTATTTTTACTTTTTCCCTCTTTTCTGTCTTTATTCAAAATATGAATTCTATATTGTTCCTCGGAAATATGATTAATTTTAAAATAATCGTACGTATCGCATTCGTCTTTTCTCGGATTGAATATTGACCATTTTGATATGGTCAAACATGTTGTTAAAGGGAAAAATTGTGGACGGCTGCACGTTGTCTTGTTGGCATTTTTCTTTGTTATAACACGCATAAAGTTGAGCTGTAGATCTAAAACTTTGTTCGAGGTACACTTAGAAGGCTGCCGAGGTAAGCTTTCAAATTTTTTTTTTATATGTTCTGTTCTTATTGTGTTTTGATGCACTATGTTGTTATTTTCAGTTCTCTGTGTAGTTTATACAATTCCCAGTTGGCTTTTTTTAATCCAGGAGTACACCATCTTTTCTTTTCATCCCAGAGTACCTAGGAACATAGTGTGTGGTCGCTTAAAGTATGTAGATTTGGTGTTCGCAAGTCTCTAAGAAGTGTAAAAATATATGGTATGTACTGGAACATATGAGATATAATTGATTAATCCCATCCTACAAAGTGAAAAACACAAAATCAATAATTGCTAAGTAATAGATTGCGGCTATCAGTATAGACTAAATAATTAAAGGTGGCCAAACACTAAAAATTTATTCCTAATTTGGGAAGGCCAGATGCCAACCAGTTAGATAAAATAAACGGTTTTCAAGATTAAAACTAACTTTTCCCCATATGTGGCCCCGAACAATATTCTATCATAAAATTGTTACTTGTATACACTTCGGGGGATGTATCGTGCTAACAAACCGAAATTTCTTCAAAAATAACCAATAATTTAGTATATATGGATTTATAGGACCCCCTGTACTCGCTCTAGTCAACTGAAAATCAATAGGGTACATCTGTGAGACACCTCAAACAATATTCAATAATAAAATAGTTCACTTTTATACACTCTGGAGGATGTATCGTGCTAACAAACTAAAAATTCTCCAAAAATTTGATACTTCAAGTACCATAGCACCCGTTGTACTAGCTTCAATGAGCTGAATATCAATAGGTTTTATCTTGGAAATGCTCTGAGTAATATCCAATTATAAAATTGGTCACTTGTATATACTCCGGAGGTTGTATCGTGCTCACAAACTGAAGCTTCTCCAAAAATGACAAAAATATCGTACTTAAAGTACTGTAGCACCTATTGTAGTGGCTCTGGTGAGCTGAAAATCAATAGGGTTTATCTGTGACATGTCCCTGACAATATTCAATCATAAAATTGCTAACTTATTGCGCTCCGGAGGCAGTATCGTGCTAACAAGATATGTAAGGAAAAGTGGCCGACGACAACGACGACGACGACGACAACGACATCGATTTTTTCTCTAAAAACCGTTTATTCGTGTTGTTGTTGATGGAAAACGTGAAAATAACTCAAAAAAAAATTTCAAAATTCCACCGTTTTTTGGAGTAATCCAATACTTTTCTCACATATAGATAGGTAGACGGAAAAGTAATATTAACGGAAATACATAAAATAAAAGTAGAAATAGAAGAGAAGATTGTTGAAGAAGCATGGAAAGCTGAAGAAGAATTAAAAAAAAACTGAAGCTACTGACGCTAGATTAATATTGACAATTAATAAGCTTAATCAAAGAATAACTAATTAAGAAAAAGGAAATAATTCACTTAAAAACAGAGTTGAACATTTACATAGAGATAATAAGGAGAAAAATATAATTATCTTTGGGTGAGCACCCCCAAGAGGAGGAGTATCAGAAGAATTTACTTGTGAAAAATTTCAAACACTTCTTCAAATACAAATTGGTAATTGCAATTATATTGGTAGTTTCGAACCTAAGGGGATTAAGGTTGAGTTTACCTCCCAATTCACTAAAATAGCTGTTTTACAAAACTCCAGAAAGCTACGAGGAACTAATGTTTTTATACCACACGATTTAACCAAGCAACAAGGGACTCAAAAATTTTTAAGAAAGCACCTATCCGAAGCTTGAAAAGACAAAACAAGGGGGAAAGCTATATAAGAGAAGAAAAACTATTTATAAATGGTAATGGTTACAGAATTGAGGAATTAACAGAAGACTTATTAGATCAACAAGAACAGGTAGTAGAGAAAAAAGAAGACTTAAGCTACAAGAAGGAAGAAGAAGGCAAACTATTGGAAGGAAGAAAGAAAGCTCAAGGATCAAATAAAAGCCATTTCAGAACAAAACGTGCAAATTCCCAAAATAAATAGCTTTAAATTTTGTATTTCTATTACCGTATAAGTCAATGAACCCTTCGTAAGGGACTGTACTTATGTCGCATTTCCAACTGTCGTATTGCAGACGGCTGAGGACTACACTAAATTAATTGTTTCTTGTTAATTGTTAGCTAATTTACGTTTATCAAAATAACTGCAGACGAAAAGAGTCGTAAATTAATGATGCAATACGCAGCAAGGCGACTAAAGATTTTCTCCGATGCTACTAGCAGCTGGGATTAAAACTAACTTTTCCTCATAAGATGCCCTGAACAATATTCTATCATAAAATTGTCACTTGTATACCTACCCTTCGGGGATGTATCATGCTAACAATCAGAAATTTCTCCCTAAATAACCAAAAATGTATATCTGGATTTATAGTACTCGCTGTACTCGCTATAGTCAGCTGAAAATCAAGAGGATACATCTGTGAAAGATCCTGAAAAATACCCAATTATAAAATTGGTCACTTGTATACACGCCGGAGGCTGTGTCGTCCTAACAACCCGAAATTTTTCCAAGAAAGACCAAAAATATGGCACTTTAGGTACCATAGTACCCGTTGTACTAGCTTTGGTGAACTGAAAATTAAAAAGGTTATTCTATAAGATAAGATAACAATATTCAATCATAAAATTGGTCACTTGTTTACACTCTTGAGGTTGTATCGTGCTAACAAACTGAAAATTCTCCAAAAATTACAAAAATTTGATATATCAAGTACCATAGCACTCGTACTGGCTTTAGTGAGCTGAATATCAATAGGGTGCATCTTTGAGACGCCTTGCATAATATCCAATCATAAAATTCGTTACTTGTATATACTCCGGAGGCTGTATCGTGCTAACAAACTGAAATTTTTTCAAAAAGGCAAAAATGTCGTACTTAAAATACTATAGCACCTGTTGTACGAGCTCTGGAGAGCTGAACATTATTAGGGCAGATCTGTGAGATGTCCTTAATAAGATTAAATCATAAAATTGGTGATTTGTTGCACTCCGGAGGCTGTATCGTGCTAACAAACTGAAATTTCTCAAAAAATGACAAAAATGTCGTACTTCAAGTACCATAGCACTCGTTGTACTGGCTCTGGTGAGCTGAAAATCATTAGGGCTTGTTCACAAACACGACACGCAAAATGTTTAATAAATAATAGTAATTATTATCTATTATGACCATTCATGAAACAAGCAAGAACTCTTACCTTGATTACTTTTTCTGCTTCATATCTCGTACTGCTTCTTCTTAAAATTAAAACTCATTCTCACAGGTTGCTATTACTTCCACGTGACACGATCTAGATATTGTTATCAACATGCGCTCTATGCTGTTCCTTGAAAAAGGCTAGAGAACTGCTTGTATTCTATTGGCGTTCAATCGCCGCGAAATTTGAAATGTGAACACGCATATCGTGTAGTATGAACAGGGTCCATCTGTGAGATGTCCTGAACAATATTCAATGATAAAATTGGCGACTCCTTGCACTTCGGAGGCTGTATCGTGCTATCAAGACAAATAACGAAAAGTGGCCGACGACAAACACACAGGATGATTTTCTAAAAACAGTTTTTTCGTGTGGTTCTTGATGAAAATTGTAAAAATAACCCAAAGTTTTTTTCAAAATTCCAACTTTTTTGGGGCAAACCAATACTTTTCTCGCATATTATATAGTTTGGGCGGAAAAGTAACAAAACTGGTATCAATGTAATACACCAAAATAAAGGAAGTTAAAATTGCAATAAAGATACTTTTGATGTTTACCTAAAGTTATTTAATAGTTTAATTCTGAGTGAGACATGGGATAATTTTGATTTCAATATGTACAAGAGAGATGGATACGATATAATATACAATAATGCTGGTCTCAACCGAGCTGATCGTACTTATGTGTATATAAATAATGCATTTCAATATGATTATAAAATCATAGAAATAGCTTGCAGTAAGATTATAGTGAGATTGGTGCTTATAATTGCAACATACTATTATCATGCATTTATAGATCTCCTTCTAAAAATGAAGAAGAGTTCATAAGCGAACTATAGCATTTTTTACGAAATTCAAAAGTAGCTTACGACTTGAATGTTATCGTAGGGGATATCAACATAAATATTTGTTTACAAGACAGAATAACAACGGACTATCTGATTATTATGAGCGAGTACGGGTTCATCTCGACGATAAATGAGTAGACGAGACGAAATCGGGAAAACATTTGTGACGCCTGTATATTAGACACCAATATCACTGATCACCGTAGTATACTTCTCAATTTTTCCTTATCAACTACACCATATAACGTACCCAAATATGTGAGCTCTAAAAACGTTATTAATTACGCACATCTAAAAAATAATCTAAGAATCATAGATTGGAATGTATTGTATAGAATTAATGAAGCTCAGAATGATTGGGATTGTTTTTTAAATACTTTTCTAGATTGTATTTCCGATTGTACTGATAATATTAAAATGGATAAAAGTAATATAATAAAAGAATGAATAATTCAAGACCTTGTTAAAACTATTTTACGCAGGCTGTATAAAACGTATCAAGTGAAAATGGATGAGGATTCTAAACAACTATTTATTAACTATAGGAATAATCTAAATAAGCTTAATAAAAAAGCAAAGTGAGATTTTCATAAGAAAATTATACTAGACAATAAAAATTCTCAGCGTAATCTATGGATGGTAATTAATCGAATCAGTGGTGAAGATTTATTGTCAATAAGTTATATCATGAAAATAATATCGAAGTTACAAATACATTGGAAATAGCCGGAACATTCAATGATTATTTTTCAAAGGTTGGAGCAGACCTAGCTAGTAAAATAGAAAATACAAATACACCTCAACCACGACGACAAAATTTCTGTCCAAAGTCAATTTTTATTAACCCCGCAGATACAAGCGAAATAGTAAAAATTATAGAAAATTCAAAAAATTATAAAACACCGGCCATGGATGCCATAACAGCTGAAATACTTAAAAAAATTGAAGAAGAAATTGTAGATCCGCTAACATACCTAATTAATTTGGCTATTCTCCAGGGCAAGTGTATATATCAATTTAAATTGTATACCAATATATTAACAAAATGATAAGTGTCAACCCTCCAATTACAGGCCAATTTCGTTAACTTCAATATTCGCAAAAATTGTTAAAACTAGAATGGAACCTTTTTTTTTAACAATAATATTATTTCACCTAAGCAATTTGGATTTCAAAAGAATAAATCAACTGAGGATGTAATAGCTGATTCGACCAAAGAAATGTACACCGCTGTAGATAAGAGTACACCAGCGTTAGTGGTATTCCTTGATCTTGCAAAGGCTTTTGATACGGTTGATCATCAGCAGCTATTAGAGGCTTTGGAAGATACAGGAATTAGGGGTAGGGACCTAGATTTATATAAAAGTTATTTATTTAATAGAAAAAAATCGGTAGAAGTTACAGTAACCCTCGATTAGTAAACTGTGGTGACCTTCAAGGTACCGTTCTCGGTCCCATCCTATTTAATGGCTACATAAACAGCTTACTAAGTTTAAAAACACATAGAAAAGTGGCCAGCTTTGCCGACGATACAGTGGTGTTCTATACAACCGATACATGGGCAGAGTTAAAAACAATAGCAGAGGATGATATTAGAATAATATTTGACTGGTTCAATCATAAACTGCTCACTGTTAATTTCACGAAAACTGTATTCCTCCCGTTGACAAGTTATGAAAATAATCTTCCCGATTATGATGTTTTACTTATAGAAACGAATAGTGAACAAATACGGCATATCCAATCAATCAATAAAAATCGATGTTTGGGAATCATAATGGATAGCCATTTGCGATGGAATTATCATATTGATCACTTAATAAAAACATTAAGAACTGTTCTATATAAATTTAAGTATATGGCTAAAGTTATGGAATTACAACATGTAAAGATGTTATGCTACACATTAATACACTCAAGACTTACTTACGGATTATAAGGATGGGGTGGAGCAGCAAATATGTGGTTAGATAAAGTAGAGATCATACAAACATATATTTTTTGAAAATAATGTTGGTAAAAAATCGTGTTTATTCATATAATCTTGTATATAGACAATCCAAAATTCTTGAGATAAGGCTGAATTTGTTTCTAAAGATAGCAAAATTTTTTAACAAGGATAATGCTTTTAAATATATATCCCATAATTACTTAACCAGAGCTAAAACTCAGAATAGAGTAGAAGAATCCGCAGCACGTAAAGCAGTAGGTCAGAGATGCTACATGTTCCTGGGCCCTAGAACCTATAATTTACTTCCATCTAAAATAAAGATACCGGAGTCACTTCCTAAATTTTAAAGTAGGGTTATTAAGTATCTTTTAGAATCTGGAAGAGGAGGGTGTAAATTTCACTTTAAATCGAAATTGATATAGGTATAAGATTTTGTATTCTGTTTTATTATTGTGCCTATTGTATGTTATTTTTGTAATATTGTATTTTATCATTGTAATATAGTGTTTCATGATTGTAATTATAATTACAAGATTATCAATTTGAGTGAACAAATTCAAAATAAAGGCATAAGTACTACCACACCTAATGACCACGGACAGCCTTTGGCTTTGAGGTGTTTAAAGTTTGATTATATTGGAGAGTGGATAATATATATTGTTATAATGTTATTATTATTTATCAATATATGAATAATATAATTATTCAATTTTATTTGCCACACATTGGCTCGTCAATTGGTATTAGGTTTATACTTTATTATTATTTATTAGATTTATATTATTATAATTTCAGTTGTCGAGCGCCAGATGAACCTAGTCTATCAATGATGGTGTTATTATAGTGAGCCAGTCCATAAGGATGAAACTCTTAACCATAAACAAGGGATAATGGTGGTTGAGGATACGTCTTTTAATCTATAAATTCAAACTAGAGAAATAATTTAAATTGTAATATAATTAGTAAATAAAACAATAAACACTCAGATTATTGAAATTAACTGTCTCGACCCTTACTTCGTGGAATCTACTCATATTCGTGTTTTAAATAAAACTCACTGTTTCTAACTAATTCCACAATATAATAAAAATTGTTGAAAATTCTAAAAAATTGGCAATTGTTTCGATAAATCAATATCATCGTCAGAATGACAGAAGTTACATTTCATTTGATGCCTACCTGATGTTTAGTAGTTATTTTTGGCTAGACCAAGAAGTGACGTAACTTGTGATTGACTTTAATATATGTTAATAGAAAAAAGAAGAAGATGTCATATTACATATATTGAAGCTTAGATATTATTAGCCCTATGGTGATATCCTGGATATCATTTTTCCAATTAAGATCAGTATAACTGTGCAATGATATAGAAAACCAGGAAAACTGTATCTGCTGATCTTTACAATTATTACTTAAGAAGACAGTTTATTAGTGGAGAACTACCTGGATTTATCTGTGCATTGACAACTTCATATTGTGGGTTCCTTAAATGTCTTCTAATTTCCAATTCTTCAAGGAAATCCAGTTCTTGCTTCTTTTCACGAATATGCAGCACTTCTACTTCAGTGTTAGGTGTCAATGAATGATTGGTGTCAAGTAGACGTTTTCGTAGTGGGATTTATCTGGTAGTTTTAATCTGTATGTTCATAAGTGTTCACTGTATCGAATTTCAAAATTTCTAAGGGTCTGACCGAAATAGACAGCATTGCATTCTGCACATTTGAGTTTATATATACCTGATTTCTTTAATTTTGGTATTTTTATTTTTACATTTAACAATTTTGTACTAACCTTACTTTCTGTTTTAAAAGAAATTGTTGTATTCGTTGCTAAAGATATTATCTTTGAAATATTATTAGAAATATTTCCTGCATATGTGATGGTTTTATAAGTTTTCATTTGATCAGTTTGTTTAGGAAATATTAGTTGTAATGCCACTTTTTCCTCTTTTTTATTAATTAGCTTATTTATCATATGTAATGGATAACCGTTGGATGTTGCCATTTGTCTAATTGTATTAATCTCTCTATCAAAATTACATTTGTTCATAGGAACTGAAAAAGCTCTATGTATCATTGAATTATATGCCGCTAGTTTATGTGACATAGGGTGATTGGAACTATATGGAATTGTCACGTCAGTGTGTGTTGGTTTTCGGTAAATTGAATAATCAAGTACATTATTAACTCTTTGAATTTTCAAATCAAGAAAATTGATTGAGCTATTTGTCATGTCATCTACATATCTATACCAAAATAAAACATTTTTCGAAATATTTTCTAAACTGTCCATAAAAATGTTTCACAAAATAGGTGACAAAGGGCTTCCCATTGGTAAACCTTCATTTTGAATATATATCTTATTGTCAAATGGAAATAATTCTGATTATTACATACATCAAATAAATTTAGTATATCTGATACTACCAAAACTGCTATCTACCGATATCAGTAAAGCGTTGCGGCATGTACACGTCTCAAGTAGCTCTAGAAAGAATAAAATTCTTTTTAATAAACAATTAAAATACCTAATTAAATTAAAATCACAAAAATTTTTGAAGTCACGTAAAATACCATGTCGTATATTAAATTTATCCACCTTTTTCTATTCTCAATTGATACTTACAAAGAAACATTTTTTCAAATAATTCTCAATTCATTGACTGAAATTTATTCAGATAAAATTTTTATATATACATAGTTATTTTCCAACTAATTTTAAGCTGATCTAAAAAATCATTTAGCAATAATTTTTGGTATAAGGCAGCATAAATTGGGCCAAGTCTTATAAATTTTTTTTCTTGCCAAATGATTTTTTAGATCAGCTTAAAATTAGTTAGAAAATAACTATGTATATATAAAAATTTTATCTGAAAAAATTTCAGTCAATGAATTGAGAATTATTTGGAAGAATATTTCTTTGTAAGTATCAATTGAAAATAGAAAAAGGTGGATATATTTAATATACGACATGGTATTTTACGTGATTTCAAAAATTTTTGTGATTTTAATTTAATTAGGTATTTTAATTGTTTATCAAATGGAATTTTATTATTTCTAGAGTCACTTGAGACGTGTACATGGCGCAACGTTTTACTGATATCCGTTGATAGCGGTTTTGGTAGTATTTCAATTACTTTTGTAGTTTAATCTTTTAATTCGTTCTATTGTTCATTTAGTTTAATTTCTTCAACGTGTGACAAGATTATAGTTTTTAATCGAAAATATTTTTTTTCTAAGACTAGACTATTTACAAAATATTTTCTTCACTTGTTTAAATATTGTTTAATCAAACTATATAGAGAGTGGCCAGCCTTTTTTTCTAGCAAATTTTTCATATTTTTGTATGAACATTTTAGTGTAGCCTCCTCCACCCACCCCTCTAAGTCACCACAGTCCTCACAAACAATTTTTAATTTGCTAACATGGAGTTATCATTGCCTTATATTACTGACTGCCATCCAGCAAACTGATCGTTCTATTTTTCTTTTATTTACATGAATCTACATCGCCTGCTAAAACTCAGTTATTGATAATCTGGCAAGTATAAACGTTTTTTACTGCTGTATATCGATTCTTCGTGAATGTTAATTTCAAGATAAATTCATGTGTCAATAAATGTATAATATAAACGATTTTAAATAAAACTTTTTTCATGAATATTTATTCTACAGAGCTGTGAATGAAATCTTAAGCTCTATTTTTTCAACAGGCCATCTTTGTTTTGTGATTATCTCGTCATCAAATATTGTCCATGATGAGGATTTATAAGCTTTCACCATACTGTAACAATGACTATCAGATTTGTGATTGCCTCCATGAAATATGGCACTTGTCGGCGTAAATCTGTTTTTGCAAATCGATATTCACTTACCATTTGGTGTAAACATCTTCTCGCGTTCACAATTTTTTCTTATTATGATTCTACCCTCGTCGTTAACTTTCCCTCTTTTTTATTGTCTTAATGTCAGAATAAAAGTGCTAAATTCATCTTTTGAAAACTTTCATTTAATTAATCAGTCGACATCAGCGCCATCTCAGTACCTTACAAGTTTTAAACTACTTTATTGCAATTCATGTTTATTGAACTCAGCTTTTCATTGTAGTAAATCTCTATTCTATGGAAGTTCATATTGCGCCTGTATGTTTTTTCTCGCACATTTTCATGGTTAAACTCATACCCTAAATATACATATTTCTTCCATGTTTAGTGTGCCGTGATATCTGACGGAAACTACGCGCATTCTCATTACGTGATCACCAAGTGTGATCAGTATTTGAGCACTTGTAAAAAATTAGTGGAAATTACAAGTAGGGCAAGTTCAGTTTGCCCAAAAAATGACGTCACAAAACTTGGCGAGGGCATGCTAGTTCACTTGATTGCACTAAAAAGTGCGTCTTAAATTGAACATCCATTCAACTACGAGTGCAGTGTTTCAAACCCAACTTTGGGTCAAAAAGCGGAAAACAAACAAAAAGCAAGGAGCAAGACACCATATGAACATGAACAGCAGCATGGGAAATTTATATTTTATAATAAATGAAACACATACAAATTAACTCTTCAAGTAGAGAGAAAAAACTTTAATGAAAATCTAGAAATGTCTTTCAACGAAAAATGGTACATTTTCTTTATCTGAATATTTCCTATCGTATTAGTACAATCGAGTATCTTGATTTTTTCTTCAGGACTTATCAGAAACATTTCTTCATACGAACTATAGAATCAGAAGATGAAAGTAATTTGTTAAGCATTGCTTATTCCAATTTTTTTGTATTTGGCGCCACTTAAAACTGAACTAACAGGACTACACCGTCTTTCATTTCAGGGCAAATAATATTGAACTGAAGGCGCACTCCGACAGTGCCGCTAGTAAATCGAACACGTGAAACTGGAGGAGTGCAACTCGGACAACAATAATCGAACACAACTTCTGAACTGAGTACGTACTCAGTTCAGCCGAAGCAGGTAAATCGAAAACGCTATAAGTGTACTTATTGAAGGTGGGTCTGCATGGGCGCATTTGGAGCGGACTCAATTTGACAGCGCAATACGATCGTTTCAGCGTACTGGATCCTGACGAATTCTGTTAGCGTGGACAGTTTGTTTACAAATAGAGCATAGTTGAATAATTTTGTATTTTTAATTGTGTCTTCAGTTGAATACTTATAAAATAGAAAGGGATATGTACCTAGCTAATTCGGCAATCAAATGATCGAAATGTCCTTCATGGAGAAGATCTGCCATCAAGCACAATCTAGTGAAGTTACATTTAATTCATCAATTGCAAAAATAAACATCAGTTATTAGTAGAAGACAGAGATTTAATAATATAAGTAGTTATCGAACAATTATTTAAAGAATATGGATCAATAATAGTAATATCAGTACTTTTCGAAGACAATTATTTATTGAATTTACCTAGAAAACCACATCTTATATGGAGAACCTTCTCATCAATTTTGAAAAGACTATTGAGATTTCTATTTTTGAAGTATAATTATTAAACCATACATCAAAAAAAAATTAAAATACTGAAAGATGAAATTCGAGACCGACAACCCAGGAATTTAAATATTTTACACTTAAAAACCCCAAACTTGGTAATATTATCACAATAAATTCTATAAACAACAAAATACATGATAGAATTATTTATTGATTTCACCTAGAAAACCACAACTAAAAAGGAAAACCTTCTCTTCAATTTTGGAAAAACTATTCAGATTTCTGCTTTAGAAACATTACTATCAAACTATACATCAAAAAAAATTTAAAATACTGAAAGATGAAATTTGATACCGACAACCCAGAAATTTAAATATTTCACATTTGAAAACGCCAAACTTGCTAATATTGTTACGAAAAATTCTATAAACAATAAAATATACGTTATTTAATAATGTGAACAGTTATTGAACAACTACGTGAAGAATAAGGATGAATAATGGTAATAAAAGAATTTTAGGAAGACTTCATAATAGAAATATTTATTTATTTCAACTAGAAAACTACAACTAAAATGGAAAACCTTCTGTTCAATTTTGAAAAAAATCAGATTTATAGGTCCCTTAGACATTATACTAAGAAGCTTTATTTAGATTATTATGTCTAGTTCCAGCATGTGCCCTAGTGATGCACTGTATAATATAAACAAAATCTTTGACTTAAAGAAATTATGTTATCAGTGTGCATCTGTAAAATATCATACTATGAAAAATAAAATTAACTCACCTGCACATACATATGAATCCAAAAATAAACACTTATTTGAAGTTACTATGATGACAAAATCTTTATGTCAAATTCTTCCTATTAACACAACCAAAAGTTTTGTGAAATTAATGTCTGAAATATCTCTTCATTCTCTGCAATGTCTACCAACTTCATAGATTTTATGTATAATTATAGTGTTTTCTTATTTACCGGAACATATATTGAGGTAAATTCGTTCATATCTGGCATACATTTTTTAGTATTTATAATTAACAAATTGGCTTTCGTAAGTTGGTCGGTATACTAATGATCAATTTGGGTTTAATACTACTTATTGACTGATTGTAGAATTTATATTTATATTTGACATAACAAAATGACCAATGACATTTGTATTGTAACGTCAACTGACGCTGTTGTGAGGGACGATACAATTGGATGATTTTAGGAACGGTGCTCGAGAATATCATTTTTATGGACTATTCGCAAATAGAGGATTCACAGGCTTACGTATGCATGGCATTAGGAACGACGTCAAGAATAATGCCCCGATTCCAGATTCAGGGCATCAGTGCGGATGAAACTCAATTATGGACCACCACACCTGCAAGAAATGAATCACCGGTAGCGGCATTGATTGTCTTTCCGAAATATCGAAACCACACATGAACAACGTTCAACTTTAGAAATATTTTTACAAAAGTTACAACTTTGATTTTTTAGACCTGGATATCTTTTTAATAAATACATGGAAAATTATCATTGATGCTGCAAATGGAAGATCATATATGAATTATATGGCAAATGTATGCATACTTTGCCCGTAGATAATATACTTTTTAACTAATTAAAAATAATAGAATTGCGGGGAGAGGGAAAAGACGAAATTTTCGGTATAAGAGTGTCTAACGTCTAGCGCAAAAATATATAAAGAGGGCGGAGTCGAGACGTGACATGGCGCGAGTGACGAGCGGTCACTCTTGATATTATTCCTGGATTATTATTTTTATCTTCTAGTAACTTTCTTACAAGTATTAGACATTCGTTAGGAGGAATATTAGTGAACATATTAGTAATATCAAACGAAATAAGTTTATAGTTATCTTGCAAGTTGATTGCTTTCAACTTTTTGATTAGTTCTATTGAATTTCTAATTGAGTACTGACATGCATATCCGTAACTATTAAGTATATTGTTAAACCTCTCTGCCAATATATTATTAAGAGCATTAACATAAGAAACTACAGGTCTAATTGGTTTCGTTATTTTATGTAATTTAAGGGTTCCATATAACTGTGGACAATTAGGATTCTAATGTATGTATGATAGACCTCTTTTCGTAATCACTTAAAAGATAATTTGAACTATTAACAATATCCCTTACATTATTAGAAATTTTTTTTGTTGGGTCTGCTTTAAGAACTTTTACATCGCTAGATTCTATAAAGCTATATATTTTTGAATTATAATTTTCAGCTGTCATTATGACAGTTGTGTAAATTTTGGTGGTATGCTGTACTTTGTTCAAAGTACAGCCAACCACCAAAAATTTCGAATAATATTAAACAAAGTATAGCTACAGAATCAGAAATAGCTTTAAAATCAAATTCAAATAATTTTCTTTATGAGAAATTAAAAATTGGCAATTTAATCAAAAATATTGAATCTTCAAAAGTTAAACGTCAAACAAAAAATTACATTACAGTTTTAAGTGCAATCAAAAAGAAAGTAGAAGATAATAACCTAACAGTTACAAAACACCACTGTCATATAGACAGCTGAAAATTATAATTCAAAAATGTATAACTTTATAGAATCTAGCGATGTAAAAGTTCTTAAAGCAAACCCAACAAAAAAGTTTTCTAATAATGTAAGGGATATTGTTAATAGTTCAAATTATCTTTTAACCCTTTCACTGCGGACCAAAATTATAGCCATTATACCAGGTGCGAAGCAGCTTTTTTTATTTTCATTATTTTATTTTTGTTCTTAATTTTGAGTCGTTTGAATTGTATTCATATGTAAATACTATCAATTTTTGCCTTGTTTTTTTTATCGCACTTGTGCGTCCTCCGCACATCTTAAATGAACTATGCCTTATGTGCGGAGAACGCACAAGTGCGTCTTGGTATATACGGATTATTGTACTCAATAATAAATGATGAAATCCAATTGTTTTTTTTAATTATATTGCCATACAAAAACTGTTATATAAAAATATTGAAAACATTCTACTTAGAAATAATAAAACTGAATAAAAATATTGTCGAGAAACAAATAAAAATATATAAAAAAACACATAATAAACCTATTCTGGAAGCAGACAACACGAATTTCATAAAATATTTGAATACTAAACTTGGCCATAATGAATAATTAGTATTTGTGGATTCAGCAAAACATTTTTCCAGGCATAGACCTGGTTTATAAGGGCAGGTTTCGCAGTGATAAATGGTATTCTTTCTCTTTTTCTGTTTTGTACATACGCGACACCTTTTTCTAAGAGTTTTGCCCGTTCCGATAGTTTCAGCGATTTTGCTTGGTAAATGCTGATCCTTGTTTACGATCACCTCAGCTTCATTTCCTTCTTCAGGTAACAGTTTTTCCAAAACAACTAAACGAAAATCATTAAGTGACATTTTTTTGCCGCTATATTTTTTATACCAAATATACGAATTATGGAGCAGAATATGCAATACATGTATTCCCAGTTTCTTATACCAACGCAGGGTTTTACGTAGAGAGGGATAATAAGACATTAGTTGATCTTGTTTGTCTATTCCGCCCATAAACTGATTATATTTCATAATAGGCAAGGGTTTGAGTTTTCGTTGTCCTCTTCTGTTTTGCGTTTTCACCATATCGCACTTGAATTCCGTGGAAATGAATAAAACGTCGCTGTTATCTTTCCAGTCGCCAATTGTAAAGCCATTGAGATATTTTCCTTTGCACTCACCTATAATAATGAGAAAATGGAATCAACATAAAAAAAGTAAATTGCAAAAGAAAGTCACCCTTCTTCAATTTTGCGGTAGTGACATCTTTTGGTGGTCCTTTTCTATCCCCACTTAGTGTACCTGTGCGATAGGTTTTGTGTTCGAGAAGGAGCTTAGCTAGCGAAAAAGAATTATAAAAATTCTCCATGTATACAGAATGTCCATTAGATAATTTACCATGCAGTAATGCCTGGACAACTTTTTGTGCATGCCCTTTTCCCGCAAAATCATCCAATTGGCCAGTATAGACAAGAAAATTCAATACTAGACCATCAGGTTTGGTCAACATATATAATTTGATGCCATACTTATGGCGCTTGTTCTTGATGTACTGCCGAAATACGAGCCTTCCTTTCCACAAAATCATCGACTTGTCCAGTGCCAAATTTTTACCAGGGTAATAAACTTCACTCATTCTGTTATTGAAGTAGTTCAAAACCATTCGTATTTCAAATAAACGATCATCAGAACGTGGTTCACCAGTTTGAGAATTTCTTACAAAATGCAAACATCTCCCGGCTCATATATTTTGAAAAACATTTGAAATTGGAAAATCTGTGCTTTTTCCAGTAGTCGCTAACTCGATTCAACTTCCTGTTCCCATATAAAATGTTATCCCACAGAAACGAAACAATTCATCCGTTCATCCGTTGTCAGGGGTTTCTATTCTGAAATTATTTATCGCACTGACACATTTGTGGAACAAAATATTTCTTCTGCATAGCGATTTCTTGCTGTTACCACTGTATTTAGAAAATTTTCATCTAGAAGCATTCTAAAAAAATCGTATGGTTCTCCATTTACCGGCGCATCTACTAATAACTTATTTTCTTTTATGAACGGTAAGTCTTCCATTCCGTAACATATTTCTTGCCAAGTAACATCATCCAATATGGAAGGTGCCAAATTAGGGTCACCAACATTTTGGACATCATTTTGATTATCATTATCGGCTTGATCATCATTTTGTTCAAAAGTTTGGTTGGTACTCTCATTACCATCGGATTCATCTTCAGAAGCTTCATCTAAAAAGTTATTTTGTCTCATATAGAAGGGGAAGAAAATATATAACATATCACTTACCTGGAACGTAATCATCATCACTGGAATAAACCATTTCATCCTCATCCTCAGATTCATACAAATACTGTAACAATTCATCTTCGATGAGTCTTTCAGGATTTCTAACAACATATACTTTTGGTTTTTTTATGCCAGAAGGGTCAGCTTTAGCATTATAGGAATCACCTATTTTAGCAACGCCCACACAAAACAAAAATCATTAAAATTGAGAACGGCACAAACTTTCTACACGTGTAAACCTCATTCAATGTGTGGACAGCAGTACAACACTCTCTCACCAACGCGAGAGACACACTGCTGTTCGCAAACCAAATTTATGAAAGACGCACATGTGCGCGCTCCGCACATATTTAGGCACGATACAACGCGCATGTGCGTCTTCCGCAGTGAAAGGGTTAGGTGATTACGACAAGAGGTCTATCATACATAAGAATCCTCATTGTCCAGAATTATATGGAACCGTTAAATTACATAAAATAACGAAACCAATTACACCTGTAGTTTCTTATGTTATTGATCCTAATAATATATTGGCAAAGAGGCTTAACAATATACTTAATAGTTACGGATATGCATCTCAGTATTCTATTTGAAATTCAATAGAACTAATCAAAAAGTTGAAAGCAATCTTATTTCGTTAATAGTTTAGAAAGAAAGATCTTTGAAAGTAATATTTCGAAAAATGTTTTATTTTGGTATAGATATGTAGATGACATGACAAATAGCTCTATCAAATTTCTTGATTTAAAAATTCAAAGAGTTGATAATGTACTTGATTATTCAATTTACCGAAACCCAACACACACTGATGTGACAATTCCATATAGTTCCAATCTCCCTATGTCACATAAACTAGCGACATATAATTCAATGATACATGGAGCTTTTCCAGTTCCTATGAACAAATGTAATTTTGATATAGAGATTAATACAATTAGACAAATAGGAACATCCAACTGTTATCCATTACATATGATAAATAAGCTCATTATTAAAAACAGGAAGAAGTGGCATTACAACTAATATTTCCTAAACAAACTGATGAAATAACAACTTATAAAACCATCACATATGCAGGACATATTTCTAATAATATTTCAAAGGTAATATCTTTAGCAACGAATACAACAATTTCTTTTAAACAGAAAGTAACGTTAGTACAGAATTGTTGAATGTAAAAACAAAAATTCCAAAATTAAAGAAATCAGGTATATAAAAACTCAAATGTGCAGAATGTAGTGCTGTCTATTTGGGTCAGAACCTTAGAAATTTTGAAATTCGATACAGTGAACACTTACGAGTATACAGATTAAAACAACCAGATAAATCGCACTACGCAAAACATCTACTTGACACCAATCATTCATTGACATCTTATACAGAACTAGAAGTGCTGCATATTCGTGAAAAGAAACAAGAACTGGATTTCCTTGAAGAATTGGAAATTAAAAGACATTTAAGAGACCCACAATATAAAGTTGTCAATGCACAGATAAATCTAGGGAGTTCTCCACTAATAAACTGTCTTCTTAAGTGATAATTGTAAAGATCAGCCGATATAATTTTCCTGGTTTTCTATATCATTACACAGTTATACTGATCTTAATTGGAAAAATGATATCCAGGATATCACCATAGGGCTAATAATATCTAAGCTCCAATATTTGTAATATCACATCTTCGTCTTTTTTCTATTAACATATATTAAGTCAAGTTAGGTCACTTCTTGGTCTAGCCAAAAATAACTACTAAACATCCGGTAGGCACGACGATGATATTGATTTATCGAAACAATTGTCAATTTTTTAGAATGTTCAACATTTTTTATTATATTGTGGAATTAGCTAGAAACAGTGAGCTTCATTTAAAACACTAATACTCAGATTATTATTTTCCAATAATTTTACAAACAATTAAGTACCTAATACAACCCTGTATTTTCTGGTTAACCTATAGAAATAGAGATGGCAACACGATATAAAATCAACTAATTTCGATAAGAAAGATGTCTTTCTATATAGTTATTTAATTTTATTGGTCATAAATGGTAAACTAATTACGAATGTAGTTATTTAATTATCATTTAGTGGTAAATAATAATTTCCTAATTGACCAATACAGTTGTTGTTATGTTTTGAAAGTTAAGAAAATATTAATCGAATTCAAATATTCTACAAAATTAAAATGATGGCACAAGTTATAAATCGTTTGGTATTCAAGATATATAATATTATTGTGGCAAGTACAGATCATTTGATATTAAATTGCTAATATAAGAGTTTTTTTTTAATATCCTTTATATACTTTTTCTATCAGTGATTAGATAAGAAATTATTGTTTTACTTTATCTAACACCATAGTTTATTTTTTAGGTTTTTTTATATATAAAACAAGCGGGGTTGGTAAATTGCGCACAGCGTTCAGTTTGTAGCCAGGTATACCCAAAATGTTTCTTTCTCATAGGTAAATTGCGCACAAGTGACCCTAAAGAGGGTCTAGGTAAATGGCATACAACTTTCTACCGATTCCACGAATTTTAAAAGTTAGGTTAGGTTAGATAGTTTACAAGAAGTGTTCTTTTCATCAACTTTTATACGTTGATTGTATCAGAAAAAAAAGTTTTGAGGTATACCGGACTAAGGATACAATTTGACCGCTGTGCGCAATTTACTTATACAGAGACTTAATCCCCTGGCTGCAACTACCTGACGAACCCTTCCCAATTTTGGGAAACTTCATGACTACTGTGAGCAATTTACCTACGCCCAAAACAAGCACATTTTATTTATATTTAAAAGGATACAATGTATATATGCATATATAAATATATTTTGCAGAAAAAAAACAAATAAGACATTGGTTCACAATGAAAATAAACAATTTAAAAACTAATAAAAATATTATTAAACTTAAAGGTGGGATTTTGTGTCATCTTGTTCATAGAAGAGAACATATGCTACTACACTGACTAAAGATTTCCACGATATTAATAGCACTCTTGAATCGCTATATTCGTGCCACTGTCCCGTGTAGGGATGTTGGCAAAATGCTGTGTAGTGACCATTATAAGTGGTTCCACAGTGATTTGATATAGCGTAAAGGTAGTACATACAAGGTGTCACATTATTAGCCGCGTAATGGCTCATATCAAGCCCTTCCATTGGAAAATCTATTGAAACATTAAGTTTTCTACTAAATCTTTCTGTTTGCGAAAAGCGCTTCAGGTGAATAACCAATATTTTTGGAAATTTATGAATTGAGAATGATTTAATGCATCGTCTTCGTTCCTTACATGTCGAACAAGTTGGTTTCACATCACCGTCGAGTGTTTCTTCTCTTGTAAAGGAATCTAAACATTGTGAAAGTCGTAATTGACCTGTTTTTTGTGGTATCGGAAGGGATGAATCCCAAAAGGGATTGTAGGTAACTGAACAGTGACCACAGTGTGTGCACTTGATTGTTGATTTCAATTGACCGACAAAGTTACCCACAATCTTGGAGTTGTCCATTCTCGCATACCTTAACCAAAATTCTTGTGCTTTCTCGATATCACCAAATTTTTCATCAATTTCTGTTATTATGGGCTTTGGTTTTCCATATACCTTGTTGACATCTTCGTGAAGTCCTGCTAATAGGTAACGAAGAAACTCCTGTGCATCATGTTGATTGTATCCCATGAACCTTGAAGTAAATCGCTGAATCTGAATTTTCAATGATACTGTATTAACCACTCTGTCTGAACCGTCTTCAGAACAAAGCTCTTGAATAACTTCAGCAAATGCTTTAATTAGTATTCCTTTCATGTTAGATATGTTTATGTTAATATCTCCTATGTATGCGTCTTTCTTTAGATATTCTAATAGTCACCTTGTCTTTGATAGGCATTGGATAATACTATTAATGTAACATGTGTTACTAATATTTTTGAGGCCTTTCAGGCCCAAAGATTCTTGGGGAATACCCTTTATGGATCTGATTGTGGAGATATTGTTAAGAGCTCTTTCGCAACTACTATCATTGTACGAATAATCTCGGATTCTATTATTGTCTTTCTCATTTGATAGACATGATAAGGAATTTGAATTGTTGTTGTTTGCTTCTGAATTGGATGTAGATATTGTGGATTTGGAAAGTTTGGATGATGTCGATACATCATTGGTCTGGTTCACTTTGTTAATATATTCCTTGTTCTTTACATCATTTTTAGACGTGTTCTTTTGTTCTTGTTGGGTATCATTCCCTTTCTGATAATCGAAAATGAAATGTATGAAGAGAAGTTGTTAACACTAGGATTCTTTTTAGAAAGGGAATTGATGTTTATTGATTCCTCAGTTACTACGACCCTGACTTCTGAACCGCAATTTTTTCCTACGTCTTCATTCTCTTCCAATTTTGAATTTGACTGCAAAACATCGAGGTTATTTTGACACTTGTTGGAGGCAATGCCATTTTTTTTGGTCACCGAAAAATTATTACAAGATTTTTTAACTCTGGTTGATATAGATTTTGTACTCATTGGTTTCACTCTATTGGTCACATCAGTTATTTTGGATCTAACCTCAGTTGTCTTATTGGTGAGGTTAGTACCATTCATTACTGCTCTGGAGAGTTTGTCATTAAAATTTTTACTCAAATTGGTTACTGATGTGTGATTTCCGTTATCATCTTCATCATACAAATTGTCTATATTAGTATTGTTAGAGTATGCCACACTGTTAGTCTAAATAACTTCCATTTGGTCGATTACCTTTTTATTTGATGTCTGCAACTATATTTGAGGAAAATCAGTTTCATATTTTGTTTTGGTCATCTTCTTCGGTATTCCTATGAATGGGACATCATTTGGCTGGTGGTTATCTATATTTTTTAGTACACTGAGGCCCAAAAGCTTGTTGGAGGCATAATTTACTAAATTGTCAACGCATGTATTATCAGAAGGCACACATTCTGAAGAAGAGAATGAAGATGTTAAATAAGAATTTCGGAAAAAGGAAAGATCACATGTTTTAGGGTCTGTAATGTCAGAAAGTTTGAAAGTGGTAAAATAATTAGGTTTCTTATGATTAGGTTTCATAAAAAATTCTTCTAGAGGATAAGAACGGGGGAACGTACCGAGAAAAGATGAAGCGTTTCCTCTTTGAATTGCAATACTTATTTGTTGTATAAAGAACAAAATTGCTCTTGAATCATTGGTTTCTACTGATATTTTTTTACCGATTTCTTTAATGAATTTTATAGCTTCATGACCGAAAACACTAGAGGTTTCAATTGCTACAGGAATAAAAATGTAAATGTTGTCAAAAATTTTGAATTTATTGATTTTAAAAGTTTCGCCTTGTAAAACTGCAGCGCCTGCGGAAGTAGATGTGGATCGGATATGGGACGGAGCCCAAGTGTCAGTGTAAGTGAAATCCCATATAACTGGTCTGCCGTGTTGCCATGGAATGAGGGTCATACCATCTGGACGTTTACCGTCGTCGCGGCAAGTACATAACGGTTCCAACTAACAGGGAATCTTTGCAGATGACAGGCCTCGTTTGATTAGGTCATTTACTAAAGAATGACGTGAAAAACGGCCGGCACTTAATTTGCAGCTTAGGCCGTGTCTACCATATTCATCAACATCAGCTCCGCAACGACAGCGATGTTTTACAGAAATTTGACTACCTAAACGGAGACCAATAGAAATACGAAAACTTTCGTCATCTAAAAGCGTTCCTAATGGGGCCGACGGTATAGCGTTCAACCATGCTCCTGATTCCTTTGAAAATGTTGCATTCAAACATGCTATGTCTGGTGAATTGATAGCTTTCTAAAGCAGATTTTCTTTTTCAATGTTCAATAAAAGAATATCCCAGGATTTTTGAAAGGATTTATATTCATCGGGTACAACTTTGTTAGACTTTAATGACCAAATATTTCCTGCGTACATTAATAAAGGATCTTGTGTGTGGAAAAATATAGGCAGAATGTAATAAATGAAATTTTTTGAACTATTTAATGCTGACAAAAAAGAAGGAAGAGCTACTGAAACGATTGAGCCAATTCCTAAACCACCATATGAAACAGGTAGTGAAGCTTGTTTCCAAGAAAGGTTCTCTAATTTAATGTCAATTAATGACTCTAATGAATAACGAATGGTATTGTCAAAATTGATTAAGATATCATTATGTAACCAGGTCGGAGTACATATTAAGATATATGTTAATTTTGGAATTAATAGGCAATTATTGAGAAGGTAATAAGTAACATGTCTCGGTAACCGGGTTAAACGAGATGACATTTTTTTGAAAAAGATTATTTTTTCATTGGAAGCTGATAAAAAGGATTCGTTTAATAGTTTAATAAAGGAGAAATACATTTTGTCTGTTGGTAATCGTTATGCCTGGTGCTACAGAATTAAATTTATCAATGGTTAGATTATTTGGTGATTCTAAGAAAAATAACTCGCATTTACAATTGGAATTGTTTTTTATATAGAGAAGAGACTTGAACACGGAATTAGTATTACCACCTAAAGAACCATCATCAAGGTAACAAGCATTGAATTCTGTTTCAATGTTGCTTATTAGTTTGTGTATCGATATGCAAAAAAGGAGAGGTGCCAAAGGGTCATCTTGTTGGACGCCTCTTTCCGAATAAATGATGTTTTCGCCAAATAAAAGATATGGAGGAAATCGATAATATTGATTGATGAAAGGAAAAATTTCGGGTAGAATATCTGCTACAAGTTTTAATAAATGATCGCGATGAATTGCATTGAAAGCAATTTTAAAATCGATTTTCAGAAAAACTTCATTATTAACGTCTGGATGATTAGAGACGTAACGTCTTGCTGCATGTGCATCTGCTTCACAACCACCTTTCGACCCAAAACCAAATTTGTAATGGCCGAAGTGAATATCCTAATTTGTCTCTGATGTTTGAACAAATTATTTTCGCTACTAAACGACCATAAACTGTACCAATAGTAATTGGTCTGATATCTCCTGCTTTTTTAGATAAAGCTAACAGTGGCGCTCCGAATAAAATAGGACAAATAATGATGTTTACTGTGTCATTTAAAATAAAACTACGTAATTTACACAAAGATGATAAGAGCCCGCACTGTAACTTATTAAATCTTGTAGATGTGAAGGTCTTAAAGGGTCTAAACCACCAGCAGAACTTGTTTTAAAATAGTTTATTGCGCTACTCACAAATTCTTCTGTTATAAAAAAAGGAATAGGTTCGGAAATCAGAGTAGGGAACGTACTATTAAGTTTCTCTACAGGATGTTTCGATTTTAAATCTGTTAAAGTGGCTGCACTGACATCGGCAAAACTGTCATCTGAAGCTAAGATTTTGATTGCGGATGTCAAGTCGCCGTCAGTAACTTTATTAACGACATTTTTAATTTTACTATTTTTTGATAAATTTATGTTTTTCCGAACTGAGAAATTTTTGTTTTGTTGATCAGAGAAATTTAAATGATGATCTATATTTTCAAAACTTTTTAAATTATTCTTGATTATAATAGAGAGGGATACTTTTTTATTAGAATTTTTAGAAGGAAGACTTGGAATATTAAAGGGGTCGAGACGGAACTATAGAGGCAGCACTTATGCCGTAAACAGTATAATAAACAACCTGCAAAATGCAAAAAATGAATAGATCTTTTTATTTTCTTTGCCACGAAAAATTGTTGGTATGTAAGATGGGTGTAGGGGATTATCTGATTTTTGATTATTGACAAAATGAGCACTGCAAAGTCTAGTATTTTTATTTGGTTCCCAATCCTCCCGATGTTTTCTGAAAGGTAATTAAAAAACTTGAAGTGATTCGTTTTGTACAAATGTTTACTTTTTTCCCCTTAATAGTATTTAATTATTTGAACTTATTATATAATATTAATCTCAGCAATCACATAACTAGTTTTTTATTTTATATAATCAATGAAATCGTACAGAGAACAACATTTTATTCTCTCGATAATAATCTTATTTATGTAAAAAGAATGTTTCGAACTTTTCTAATAGCTGTCAATTGTAGTATCATACTGATTATACACAAAATAATAGTTAACAAAATGTTTTAGTCAGAACATTTTAATTACATATGGGTTTTTACTGCATTTATTCATTTCTGACGTTTCAAGGTATCCACGCAGTGTTCAATGAATTTTCGGAGAAACTATAAAATTTCAACTGCATAGTATTTTTATACAGCATATTTGGACAGCCATGAATACAGGAAGATACTTTTGATGACTACATCGAAAACATTTAATATCAGTTTTAAAAAATGAACATTTGAAAACGCTGATTATACAAAACTACTAATACAACTAATAGTGTTTACATCACATTGTTAGTATTTTTTCACGGCAGATGGCATAAACGTCATCTTTCTCGGTCCATATATGGAAAAAGCAATAGATTTTTCCAGGTAGTAATAGAATTTTGTCTTACGCATTCTTCAATCAGATTAGATAGCGTTGAGGAACAAAGAGCCCTTGAATCTTTTGGAACTCTTCTGATTACTGATCTTTGGCTCTTCAATTTTGCCAACTTTATATGAAAATTCGTATCTTTTATATCCTTATTTCCAAAACTTTCTATTGTAATCGAACTTAAATTTTGTCCACCATGCGTCTGGTTTTGATGAGTTTTTAGGCCTCGCTTCTTAAAAAATTTACCGCAGATTTCACACGTCACTGTGACTGGCGCTGACATAAGGCTTATATCATATGGAAGTTGAAGTTATGCTGTCCAAAAGATTCTACCATCCGCTTCACGTTGATAAATGTACATCCCATACCAAATTTTATTTCATCTAATCAATTCACAAAACAAACATTTTCTTTTAATGTTAGAACAGTTTATATAAGAAAAGCTTTACCTTACAATTCGTAGTCACTTTTAAACTCAATTCTTCAGAAAACATTCTTATTTCTGCTTCTTTTAATTTTGAATAGGATGGCCAAATAATTGAAATTTATACTTTTTCCTATAACGTCACTATCAACTTGTCTTCCTGTATAATAATGTAGGTATTCTTCTCAATTTACAATTCTTTTTCTACGCCCTATCTTTAAAGTACCTTGTATTTCATCGGTTTGCCGCGCTTAAAGTGGTTGTTCATGGTTAGAGTGAGAAAAAGTAAAAAAGCGCTAAGAAAAGTGCCATAACGTTAACTTTATTTCACGCTTCCCATAAGCTAACACATGAATCTTGGCTGGGCATCCAGGATGGACTTTCATGAAACTTGGAATACGTATAACTAACACTATGAATCTTGGGTGGGCATCGAGGAAGGACTTTCATGAAACTTGGAATACGTATAACTAACACAATGACTTTTGGCTGGGCATCGAGGATGGACTTTCATGAAACTTGGAATACGTATAATTGTAATTTACCGAAGGCGCTCAATTAAAATATCCCAAATTTCTATTTGAATTTTATTTTTTCGTATAGGGCTGTAGAAAAAATAATGTATGCAACATGTGCATAAAGTGTCTTTTTTTCACTCATGGAATTGCCGTCAACTTTTTCCATTCGTGAAAAAAAGTACCACTTTATGCACTTGTTGCATAATAGTAATTTTTCTACTTCCGCTACTAAAACCGCACTTTGGACACGGTTTTGACATGCACAAAACGACTCTTTAAACACTAGTGTTTAAAATGCGAAAAGTCACATCTCGTTTATCTTTTGTTTTTAAACGTCAAATCAAGTGTATCTTTTGTATGTTAAATGTCATGTTCCGTGATAATTTTGTTATTCTGCGTCATTTGATTTGTCAGTCAGCTGTCAGCCATCGTACGTCATGTAATGAATATAATTCAAATATAATATAATTTTTCATTCCCGCCGGCGAAGAAAAAGTATAGTAAGCACCTCGTGTTAAAAAAGTCTTTAGTCACTCGTTTCACAAGGAACCCATTCCGCTCCGCTCCACTCGTGCCTAGTAAAACTCATGACTAAAGTAACCTTTTTGACACTTGGTACTTAATATACTATTATGCAACAAGTGCATAATGTGGTACTTTTTTTCACGAATGGAAAAAGTTGACCGCCCGAGCCGTCAGGCGAGTGCGGCAATTCCATGAGTGAAAAAAAGGCACTTTATGCACATGTTGCATACATTATTTTTTCTACAGCCCTATACAAAAAAATAAAATTCAAATGGAAATTTGGGATATATTAATTAAGCTCCTTCGGTAAATTACAATTATACGTATTCCAAGTTTCATGAAAGTCCATCCTCGATGCCCAGCCAAGATTCATTGGTTAGTTATACGTATTCCAAGTTTCATGAAAGTCTCTCCTCGATGCCCAGCCAAGATTCATTGTGTTAGCTTATGGGAAGCGTGAAATAACGTCATGGCACTTTTTTAACGCTTTTTCACTTTTTCTCACTCTAACCATAAACAACCACTTTAAGCGCTGCACACCCATGAAATACAAGATACTTTAAAAATAGGGCGTAGAAAAATTACTATTTCTTTACTACAATCTCATTCATTAATATCTCAACTTTCATTTTTCTATCATTCACTATTATACATCATTCAAGTTTAAATTCTCCTTCTTATAAATTTCGATAATTTACCATGTTTAATAATTACAAAGTATTTTTCTCAGCTTCAGCTTTTTTTCATATAAATTAACTTATTTTTATATTCTCTCACTAGATTTCTCTCTTAGGATAATTATTTTTACATCTCTCCTTCAAAAAATTCAATCTGTCATCAATGTTTATTTTACTTAGCAACCAGCCATGATTTCTTTTTCCTACTTAATATTTTATTTCGTTTAGAGATTAAGTGAGTACTTCGCGCACTACTCTTGAACAATTTTAAATTTTCTTATCTAATGATTTTTTTTACAAATTAAAATTAACATTTTTGTTATTAATTATTGGATTGATAATAATTATATCAGTAAAAATTATTTTCTCTCAACCACCTTCATAATTCATTTGATTAGAGTTTTCATTGAATTTATCCTTTCAAACCTCAGTTCTTATTTTAGTCCAATATACATATATATATATATATATATATATATATATATATATATATATATATATATATATATATAACACGAATATCTGTGTGTTTACAATAATAAAACAACCACTAAAGAAAATTAAACTAACTTTAAATAGCGTTAATATAAATATTGTTTGTTGTTTAGCATTAAATAAATATATTGTGAATGTAAGGTATATTAGTACGGTTGAAGAAAAAGTTTTGTAACGATCATGTGAATTAATATGGCGATTAACAATCTCGAACAATAACGTGGTCGTTGAATTTGCACTTTGCATTATCTCGATTGTTAATCGACCTTATTAATACACATGTTCGTTAAATAACTATTAATGGGATTTATCATTTTCTTATCTAGTTATCTGAAGTCTGCATTAATTTAAAATGAATTTATATGAAAATATATAACCGAGAAGTGGTGAATATCCCAAAACTCTTTCAAAGAAAAAACTTTTGTATAGTTGTGCAGAACTATACAAAAATTTTCTCTGCAAAATAATTTTGAGATATTGAAAATATATGTTTGTAATTTACCTTTTTCTACCAAATTTTCCATAATCAGAACAGCATTCTCATCCGGTTCAGATTTGTCTTCCAAATTTAACCTAGTCGCAATAATTTTTGGAAAAATATCCTTGTCTTGAAGCCCACATTCTTTAGCAAATTTCTGTATCGTAGGAATAACTGTCGTATAAAATAAAATTTCATTTTTAAAAAGATGGAAAATAAATTCTTTCGGTAAAACGTTATCTACCAATACACATTTTGCTACATAGTGCTCAATACTTTCACTGCCGGTTTTATTTTTGATTGTAACATCTAATTTAAACATATCACTGAGATAGTTTTCGCCGGGAGCTGTTAAATTTGTTATTTTCATATCCACAATATGTACATCTTCACCATGATAAGTTTTCAATAATTTATCTAAACTTTTTATTCTCTCGTTTTCCATTGCGTAAATCTGGAAAATGAAATATTTAAACTAAATAATTGTATGAAGCATAACATCGATTTATATAATAGTATTGTAGTAAGATAAGTGTTATCTCTACTGATTGTGAGACTCGATTTGATTAAAATGTCTTTCATTAAAATATTTTGGTTCCCTATATATAAGTAGTCTGAAGGGTTAAAATCTTCTTTTTCTTCTTAAAGTGCCTATTCGCTCCGGATGTTGCCTATCATGTTGGCTATTCGAACTTTGTTAACAGCAGCTCGGAATAGTTGAGTGGTTGATTTGTTGAACCACGTTCTCAAATTTTTCAACCACGATATTCTCCTTCTTCCAACTTCTCTAGCTCCGCATACCTTGCCTTGGAGAATCTTCTGTAAAAGTGTATATCGGCTCTCATTACGCATCAAGTATGCGTATTTGTTGACTCTTTCTAAAGGAGTTTCGCCCACCAACAAAATACCGCAGGTGTTTTGGTTGTTACTGATTATCATGAATATTGTCTTGTTGGTGTTTATTTCCAAACCATATTGTCAACTGTATGTTGTAACACTGTCCATTAGGAGTTGTAAGGAAGCTAGGCTGTCCGCAAAAATAACGGTATCATCTGCATACCTTATATTCTTCAGTCATTCTCCGTTTAGCAGAATTCCAGCTTCAATGTCTTGTAGCGCTTGCGAGTACAGGTTGAAAATTACAGGAGATGGTATGTATCCCTGTCTCACACCATGTAATATTTGTATCTCTTCTGTTATCTCTTTGTCTACCCTAACACAAGCTCTCTGATTCCAATAGAGATTCATGATGATTTTGAGGTCCATCCTGTTCAGGCCAGTTTTTTGCAGAACTTCCATAATTTCCGTGTGCCGTACTTGATCAAACGCCTTCCTATTGTCTATAAAACATGCGTAGACATCTTAGTTGACATCCCTGCATCGCTGAAACACCACCTGGGCCGAAAATAGAACTTTCCTAGTCCCCACAGCACTTCTAAAGCCGAATTGAGTCTCAGGCACAGTTTAAATATCTTATTGTGACTTATCTTCAGGAAAATCTTTAGCAGATGACTCATCAAGATTATTGTTCGAAACTCGTTACATTTCCTAGCATTAGACTTCTTGGGGAGAGTGATGAATTCAGACCTCAGCCATTCCGTGGGTATGACGCCCGTATCATAGATCACATTGAACGCTTTTGTAAGCCACTTTAGATTCTCCCCTTCGATCAGCTTTAATTATCCCGTCGGAGCCCAAGGTCTCTTGATCTTTTGCATTTTTCAAGGCTGTCTGCACTTCTGCCTCTAAGATTGGGGGACCATCTGTTTCTTCGATATTGGGTGGCACCGTTCTCACGTCATCAAACAGTTGTTTAATGTATTCTTCCCAGGTTTGCTTAATTTCCGACTTCTCTACTATAACCCGGCCTTGGTTATCCTTAAGTACATTAACTGTTCTTCTCTTCACTGTTCCCGCCATTTCCTTTACCTTCTTGTGCATATCACATTTAGCCTGACATTCTTCGATTTCCATATATTTTTCCAGTTTCTCTTCTTCTTTGGCTGTTCTTATTTTCGCCCTTATTTCTTTTTGTATGTTCATGTATTCTCTTTTATTATATTTATACAATCTCCTGTTTTCCATCAGTTCTAAGATCTCATCCGTCATCCAAGATTTCTTCATCTGTTTGTTAGGCTTTAAGTACTTTTCTTTGATTTTATGTACACTTTCTTGAAGCATCTTAAAGTCTTTTTCTACAACTCCATCGTTTCCCTGTTCTTCCGTCTCTGTCAAGAGTTCGCTTCTTACCAAATTTCTTCTGGCTGTGTCTTTCAGTTTTCTGTAGTCGTGTCTGCCCACACGCTCTTTCTCTACCTTCTTCAACCTGACTCCCATCCTTTCTATCAGCGGGCTATGATCCGACTGTACATCTGCTTCTGGATAGGTTTTTATGTTTTTGTTATGAGTACAAAGTCTATTTGATTCCTAGTTTTCCCATCATTCGATTTCCACGTGTACAATATTCTAATATGGTGTTGGAATAATGTATTAGTAACAATCAGATCATGTTCCGCTACGAATGCACTTAGAGTGTCGCCACGTTCGTTTCTCTCGCCTAGTCCAAAGTCTCCAATGTGTTCCCCAGTTTTATCTTTCCCAAGTTTGGCATTGAAATCACCCATAATGATGTTCATATCATGATGTGGCAAGGTTTTGATTATATCTTATATTTTCTTGCAGAACTGGTCTACGTCCTCGTTGCTGTAGGCTGTAATAGGAGCATAAATTTGGATAAGATTAACATTCACGGGCCTTGCATTAATTTGTAGAAGAGCTATCCTCTCTGATATTGGTACTTCAAGTTGTTTCAACTCTTGAATTGTGTTTTGCAGCTTTCCAGGCTGTGCTAGTGTTCGCACATTCCATGTACCAAATATCACGGTCTTCAACTTTACCTTTCTGTACCATCCTTTCTAACTAATAATCAAAACATTCCCTACCGGAAATCTGAATGAGGGACTATATCAGGACATTTTAAATTTTGTCTTGACCATAGCCATCGTGATAATACTAGGGAAAACTCTAATGAGTCTTTAATATGTTGGGTTCCTTATGCCGTTGATCATTTTCTGATTCCTCCGCCTTCGGAGCCGATTTCTCAACTCCAGTACAAAAGAGTGCCCTGCCATTTACTAGCTCCTCCACCTGAAGCTGTTGGCCAATAAGTGTGGGATTGCTTATCCCGGCAATCGTTCGGTCGTCAGAGCCTCGTTGGTTATCTAGCAGGTAGGACCACACACAGGTGAGGTTGACATTTGGACTGGTATTATTATCTCTACCTTCACCCGTTCCACCCCAAAGCTTCTGGATAGTTGAAAAGGATGGTGAAGAGGATTGGAGCAGGGCGCTATATTGACTCATAAAAGCGTGCGCCTGAATTACCAATGAACAGTGGCGTACCGAGGGTGGTGCGGAGGGGCGCATCCCCAGTCGCCACCATTAGGAGGGCGGCACAATTGCCCCTTTTTGTACTCTTCGGGTGTAACAGTTTTGTGTTTTATACCACGGGCGCCAAGCTGCTGTTTTAATAGTAAGTAGTTTTTAGTTTGCTTTTTATTATTAGTCTCACGGAACAAAACGAACACGACTGCCCGAAAATGAAACACTGAATATGCCAGTTTATTATTTTTATACCAAAATAATATTATCCTTCAAGGAACAGGATAAGAACATTCTCAAATTACTTTTCCACTTTTTATACATTGAAAATAATTATTAATTAAATTAACACCCTTGTTTTGGTGGGATTCTATAAAAAACGAAGGACCAGAAATCATGCTTTTTTATGTCTTTATTGGATAACTTCAACTTATCACAAGAACACTTTACTAAATAAAGGTCAATCTGAAATTTCATAAACCCGATTTTATGTTACACCCTAGGTACCAGAGCGTTGGTCTATTCACTAGGACTACATATTTGCAACTCTCTGTATTTCTTACAATTTTTACTAAAAACTTGTTCTGAATTTCTGTACATTTCTTCCCCTACATAATATTTATTTATCTATTTTATAGTTCATCCTAACAGGTCTATTGACCTAATTACAAGGATAATAATGTTAATAGAGATACGTACAGTTATAATAATAATGAGAAGAAACATGAGAGAGGGCCAATCACAACTAACTAATGTTATATGTATGCACAGATATCGTTAATATCATTTATTAATATTACAATTCATACATCTTTATCATAGCCGGAGAAAGCAGAAGAAGCATAGAGACAGGAGATTCAATTTAAATAACAGATATGAGTCTAAGAAATATTCAACTATTATCGACAGGCCTACAAGGTTTTTAATGAATCACGCCGAAGTAATATCCAGGTATTCATTTATTGAATTTTTATAATCCCTACATGGGGTATTGAACCAATCCAAGTCTTGAACAACAGCCGAAATGATATCACCCAAACGTAACATGTTAACAATGGGTGGAGAGTTAGAAATATTTGTATATATTGGTATAAGAGAATTTTAATCTGGTTCGAGTGTGCCTGGGTGCTACATACGAAGACATTGAGGATAATATATTAGCACAGTTTATCAGATTATTAAGAATTGTATACAAAAACATTAACATTTCATATTTACGTCTTATTTCTAAGGATCTGATATTGAATTCTGTTCTAAGGTAAGATGTCCTTATAGTATGGTAATCGGCACGAACTCGAAATTTTTTATAATATAGGTAACGCAAAAACTTGTTTTGTATTTTTTCAATTTGTTGCAAATGTGTATGGAATTCGCCTTGCCATATAATAGAGGCAAATTCTAATTTGGGTCTGACTAAGGTGTAGTATAACATTTTAATTACATCGATTTTTACGAAGTTTGATGTTTGACGTATAATAAAACCTAGTACCCCATTGGCTGAGTTTATAATATTTTTCACATGCTGAACAAATGAGAGTCTGTCGTCATATGTTTTTCAAGATCTCTTATTTCTGATTTACCCTTTAAAAATATATCGTTAATTTTATAATCGAATTTAATAATATTTTGTGCTCTAGAAATACTCATAATGGAAAATTTTTTTGAGTTAAAAGGTAATTTGTTGGTTGTGATCAATTCTGTTACATTATCAATATCCTTCTGTAATTTAACACAATCAATAATTGAGAAAATTTGTTTAAAAACTTTAAAATCATCCGCGAACAACAAACCTTCTGAATATTCGAGCACCAATGGTAGATCGTTAATAAAAATAAGAAAAAGTAATGGACCCAAATTAGATCCCTGCGGGACTCCAGAAGGCACCATGATTTGACTGGAAGTACCGCCATTATAACGAACTGTAAAAGTTCTATTCATTAGATAAGAACCAATTAAGCGCAAAAGATTCGATGACAAGCCCAAGTAATGTTATTTTCCCAATAATATATCATGGTTCACCTTATCGAATGCTTCACTAAAATATGTATAGACTGTATCCAGTTGCAACTTCACTTTTAACGTCCCCCATCCCGTGTTCATAAACAAAAATAGATTTGAATGAATTGATTTTTTTCTTACAAATCCATGTTGCTGCTCAGCCAAATGTTTCTCAAAGTAATTATAAATATTTTTATATACAATCTGCTCAAAATTCTTAGACGAAGCGCACATTATGGATATAGGGCGATAATTTTCTATTTCACTTCCAGTGCCTGATTTTAAAATATGTTCACAAATTGTACTTTTCTATTTATCAGGGAATGTTGGGAAAGTTTCAAATATTAAATTGAATATATGTAACAAAGGCTTTTTAATCCAAATAGAGCAAACCTTAACAAGAAAAGAAGGAATTCTATCAATTCCTGCAGCCTTTTCTGGTTTGAGATTTTTAATTGCTTGATCAAAATCATGCTCTGTAATTTCAGGTATTTTAAGAGTATCAGAAACAAATGTAACCTCAATATTACTAAAATTACGTCTATAATTTGATGGATCCGTACTGAAAGCCGTACTAAAAAATCAGCAAACACATCTGGTACTTTTACATTTTCCACTGATTTATTATTGTATTGAAAATTAGTATCTTTTAAATCGTTGCTTTTTTTACTGTTCACAAAATTCCAAAATTCATTTATATTTGTCGAAGTATTATTTACTGTTGTTTTAATAAAGTTTCTGTGTGCAATACTAATGAGAGATTTGAGTTTTTGTCTACGTTCTTTATATTTCTCCGAATTATAATGTGATAAATCCTTCTATCTTCTATATTTCTCCTCCTCATTTATTAATTGTTTTATCACGATATTTACTAAATTTAAATTTTGGGACACAAACTTCGATAATACTATGTTAAGGAATCACTTGTATTTTCAATTTTGCCGCTAAACGCATCATTGGCGCATGATTGATAAACCGTCGACGTGCCCAGAAGGCAGTACCTTGTCGACATTCGCACGGTATACATGATTTTATAAAACCACCGGTAAATTGTTTGGACGAGATTCGGTCAAAAGAAGTGTACCAAAACCGACATCGTCAACCCTCCCAGGCGCCTGGATACGACGGCAAGACAGCTTCATCAGGTAGGAGCCTTATATATATATTGTTTTTATTTATGCGTTGATGATGTGCTATTTTTTTTTGTTTGTTAATTAACTCTTCGAAATACAGTCCATTAGTCCCTTTTCATATTTCCAACCCTTAACATTGGTCCTTCTCACGCGGATTAATATACCTCATTTATACCCTTTTACTTTTTCAAGTTAAGTTCATTTTTTCGGTACATTTTAAATTCGTTTACCGGTTTCTCATTCATTTTTTATGCAGATAAACTCTGTTTTGGTTTATTCCACTAGATGTTATTATAATTATCATTTCACCGTCAAATATCAACAGTTAAAATCAAATTTAAACGTAAATTTTGCATTCTTCTTTGCTAGAGAATTTTTATTGCTTTGTTCGAAAATATTTATTAAAATATTATTTCCAGCTCTTAATTACCTTTTCAATTTAACTTTTTCTTGGCATACAAGAACCACATTGACCTTGAGCAGGTGCTTCGATATTTGTTTGTTTATAATTTTCAAAACAATTATTTATATTTGTAATGGCTCCACCATCAGATAAATTAACAAAAGCGAATTTAAATCGCACGCTTGCTCACAGAAGATTGCAAGAGACTCATCAAGCAGGTCTTGATGCGTTAAACGATGAATCCTTGAAATCCATTTTCTTAGCTAGAGCAGAGGATCTTGATGTTATTTATAATGACTTCCAAACAGCCCATAATACTGTCATTTCTCTAGTTAGTGATGATGAGTTCGTAACTTACGATACAATGCGTAGTTCGGCAGATAAAGCATTTTATGGGGCTAAATCTATCAAGCACGATTTTTTAATCTCGGATTCCGTCAATAATTCGGTGACCAATTTAAATAGAACTTCTTCACATCAACGATTTGTAGCAAAGCTTTCAAAAATTAATTTACCGAAATTCGACGGAGATTTTAAAAACTGGTCTTCTTTTTATGATCTGTTCAATTCGCTTATTCACAACAATACTGATTTGTCCGACGCTGAAAAATTTCAATATTTGCTTTCGTCACTAGACAAAGAACCCTTATCTTCAATTAAGGGTATTCCCCTTACTGATGCAAATTACCTTATAGCATATGAAATGCTGGAGAAACGATACCAAAACAAACGGATTCTGGCTACTCACTACTATAATGAACTTTCGAATGCAGCTTCAATTCAAATGTCTACTTCTAAGGAGCTAAGGAAACTTCTAAATACCTTTTCTGAAAATGTAGCATCTTTTCGAGCTCTCAAATTTCCAGTTGATCAGTGGGATTTTTTGTTGTTCAATATGCTTATGAATAAACTTGATACTAAAACTAGAACTGATTTTGAACTTGAAAATAGCTTAAATTCAGAATTGCCTACTTACAGACAATTAATAACATTCTTAGAAAGGAATTGTATAGCTTTGGAATCGGTTCAATTTTCTATTATTATCCCATCTACCCATGTAGATAAATCCAAAAACAAGTTTTCAAACTCAAAAAATTGTAATAAACCTTCAACATCTACATTTGTTGCAAATACACAACAAAACAGTAGTAACTTGAAGTGTATCTTATGCTCCTCCTCTCACCCACTGTATAAATGTCAATCATTTTTGGCCAAGATGCCACAAGAAAGATTTTCTTTTGCTAAGCAGCACCAGTTATGTGTTAACTGTTTAGTATCTCCCCATTCTATGAAAATGTGTTCATCCACACAAAGGTGTAAAATTTGTCGATTTCCTCATCATACTGTGTTACATTTTCCAAAAAATTCTCCTAATTCTAATCACATAAATAACTCGATTTCCGCTTCTGACAATCTCACGAATACTTCTAGTGACAATTCTAGCTCTTCAATTACAAATGGCCATTGTATTACAAATACTTTAACGTTACCACAATCTACAGTTTTATTATCTACTTGTGAAGTGCATATTAAGGACATTCGAGGTAATTTTCAAAAAATCCGAGTTTTACTGGACACAGGCTCCATGGCTAACTTTATATCCGAAAAATGTATTAGAAAACTTGGACTTTCTCGCAAACACTGCTCTATTCCCATTGAAGGCCTCAATGGAATGACTACCTTTACAAATCGAGGCACAGCACATTGTATCATTAAACCATGTAGCGCAGAAAATCCTGTTTTTTCCTTCGAAGCTATTATTATTCCTCAAGTTTGTTCTGATCAGCCGAAAGTCTTTATTAATCCTGCAGAATTAACATATATTCAAAATTTAAACTTGGCGGACAGTAAATTTCATGTTCCCGGACCCTTGGATATGATTCTTGGAGCTGAATTAATACCTTTAATTTTGAAATCAGGTCGTATATTTGGAAATCCGGATCAACCTGTCGCTTTAGAAACTGTCTTTGGTTATATTCTTCAAGGACGAACAAACTGCTCCTATGCCTCAAACAATTATTCTTTAAGTTGCCATGCATCTTTGGATGTAAATCTTGATATCCAATTGCAAAGGTTTTGGGAGGTCGAACAGGTTGTCAAAGCTATTTTCCCAGCATCCCCCGAAGATAAGAAATGCGAAGAAATTTATAAGACTTCCACTTTTCGAGAACCTTCTGGACGATTTTCGGTACCTCTGCCATTTCGTCAATCTTTCCCCAATTTTATTGATACTTATACACAAGCTCATCGGAGATTCTCAATGCTAGAAAATAGATTTTTAAAATCGTCTGAATTACACATCAAATACTGTGAATTCATGCAAGATTATCTTACCAGTGGACATATGATTCCGGTCCCATTGGACGATTATAAATCTTCATCTGCTTATTATATACCCCATCACGCCGTCTTTAAAGAACAACTTTCAGGTTCTCAAATAATTTCCAAAATTAGAGTTGTGTTCGATGCGAGTTTGCGTGATGTACAGGGTGTCTCACTTAATGACACTCTTTTAGTTGCCCCAAAACTTCAACGTGATATTTCTACAATACTTTCAAGATTTCGATTTTTCTCTCATGTTTTTGTCTGCGATATAAAGCAAATGTACAGACAAATTAACGTACAATCTCAATTCTGGAATTATCAAAGAATTATTTGGCGCTTCAAGCCCACTGAGCCTCTTCAGGAATTTTTTTTGCGAACTGTAGTCTACGGAATTTCGAGTTCTCCGTTCTTAGCTCTACGAACTTTGAAAGAATTGGCCACACAAGAGCAATCTTCTTTTCCTCGAGCATCTAAAATGATTCATCATCAATTCTACATAGATGATGGCTTGCTTGGAAGCAATGATCTAAGTTCAGCCATTTCACTTCAATCTGAATTAATTCAGCTCATGCAACGAGGTTGTTTTCAATTGAGCAAATGGGCAAGTAATCATCCTGCTCTTTTAGCTCAAGTAAGTCATTCCGATCGCCAAGAATCGTGCAACTTTGATAAAGATGAACCATCATTTATTAAAGTGTTAGGGCTCAAATGGGATCCTAATATAGATTGTTTCTCTTACACTTATATTCCATTTGAACGGCCTTGTACAAAACGAAACATCCTGTCTGAAATAAGTCGAGTTTTTGACCCCCTTGGATTTATTTCCCCATGTCTTCTACTTGCAAAACGTATTTTACAACAATTGTGGGAATCCAAGACTTCCTGGGATGATACCCCTTCAAAGAATATCTTGGATGTCTGGTCAAGGTTTAAGATAGAAATGCCGAATTTAGCTAATATTAAAATTCCGCGCCATGTAGGTTCCAGTTCTATTTCCCGGATTGAGCTACATGGGTTTTGTGACGCCTCACAAGTTGGCTATGCTAGTGTTGTCTACTTCCGAATTCTCGAATCTTCTGGACTTGTGAGAACGTTCTTAATTTGTGCGAAATGTCGAGTGTCTCCATTAAAAACACAATCTATAGCAAGACTTGAACTAATGGGTTCCGTTTTATTGGCCGATCTAATGCACTTTGTTAAAGAAAGCTATAGTGACCTAGTCGTTTTTGATGCTATTTATGCTTGGACAGATTCTATGGTAGCTCTTGCTTGGTTATCCTCATCTCCACATAGATGGAAAACATTTGTAGCTAATAGAGTCAGTCATGTTCAAGATCTCATTCCCCCCTCTCTTTGGTATTATGTTCCATCTTCCCAGAATCCAGCTGACTGTGCTAGTCGAGGTCAAACCCCAGCACAGCTCTTAGAAACTCCTATTTGGTGGTCAGGTCCTGAATTTTTAGCTCAGTCTAGTAATACATGGCCTACGCAGACTAATAACAAATTAAATTTATTTGAAATCTCTCAGGAAGAACAAAGGGTTATACTATCTGCCTGCACTTCTTCTGACAATTTCATCTTCACCCTTTTAAATAAATTTTCCTCTTTATCCAAGATTAAGCGAATAGTAGCGTATTCTCTCTTTTTTATTAATAGCTTAAGGTTACAATCTCAGTCTCAAATAAGCGTGGATGTAGATAATGCCTTCAAAATCATTATAAAATGTGTTCAGCGACATACATTTTCTGACATTTTTCTCAAAATTAAACACAATCAACTATTACCTAAGCCTTTTAGAAAACTCGCCCCTTTCATTGACTCCTTTGGGTTGCTTAGAGTTGGTGGTCGAATCAGAAATTCGGAGTTTTCGTTTGATGTTAAACATCCTATTTTACTACCCAAATCACACCGACTAACCCACTTGATAATCGAAGCAGTTCATCAGGAACACTTTCATCCAGGTTTAAAAACATTACACTATTTATTATTACAACAATTTTGGATTTTATCTCCACGTAGTGCAATTTATAAATGTCTTTCAAGTTGCATTCGTTGTTTTCGTTGCAAACCAAGATCTTACAACCCATACATGGCTGATTTGCCCTCTATAAGAGTTTCTCAAGTCAAGGCTTTTTCATCAGTTTGTATTGATTTTGCTGGTCCATTTTCACTTTCGATGAGTAAACATAGAGGTGCAAAAACCTACAAAGGTTATGTTTGTGTTTTTGTTTGCACATCCATAAAGGCTATTCATTTAGAAGCTACTTCAGATTTGAGTTCTGAAACTTTCTTAGCCGCCTTTAGACGCTTTATCGCTCGGCGTGGAAGATGTCTCACCATTACCAGCGACCAAGGCACAAATTTTAAGGGTGCTAATAACGAACTCCTTGACATGGCTAAAACTATCGCGCAGAAATTGGCCATTTCTTGGAATTTCAACCCCCCCGGTAGTCCACATTTTAATGGCCTCGCCGAGGCGGGAGTAAAATCGTTTAAAACTCATTTTTATAGAGTCTTAGGTACTCAGATACTATCCTTTGAAGAATTCTACACCCTGTTGTCGCAGATCGAAGCACTTTTGAATTCACGCCCGTTGTGTGAAATTAGTAGCGATCCAAATGATTTACAACCTCTTACGCCGGGGCACTTTCTAATTCTTGAACCCCTCACTAGTCCTATTCCCGAGGTGGATCTAACGCATTTATCTTTAAACATATTGAATCGATGGCAATTGCTGCAACGTACGCGGAGTGACTTTTGGAAGCGTTGGTCGCAAGAATATATTCATTCTCTCCAAGAGAGATTTAAATGGACCCAACCTTCACATCCTATTGTTAAAGGTGGTTTAGTTTTAATTAAAGACGAACAAACGCCTCCACTGAATTGGGAACTTGCCAGAGTTATCGATGTGCACCCTGGTCGGGACAATGTGGTTCGTGTGGTTACATTGAAAACCAACCACGGCGTTATGCAACGCCCTGTGGTAAAAATTTGTCCCTTACCGATTAATTAATTTACTCTCACTATAATTAACTAAAGTAGTTAAGTCGTTTTTTTTTTATTTTAAGCGCGGGAATATTCTATTTATTTTTTTTCTCTCACTTTATATATATTTTTTTTTTCTCTTTATATTCCATTTGGTTAAAAAACATTCGTTTTGGTGGGGTGAATGTTAAGGAATCACTTGTATTTTCAATTTTGCCGCTAAACGCATCATTGGCGCATGATTGATAAACCGTCGACGTGCCCAGAAGGCAGTACCTTGTCGACATTCGCACGGTATACATGATTTTATAAAACCACCGGTAAATTGTTTGGACGAGATTCGGTCAAAAGAAGTGTACCAAAACCGACATCGTCAACCCTCCCAGGCGCCTGGATACGACGGCAAGACAGCTTCATCAGGTAGGAGCCTTATATATATATATATTGTTTTTATTTATGCGTTGATGATGTGCTATTTTTTTTTGTTTGTTAATTAACTCTTCGAAATACAGTCCATTAGTCCCTTTTCATATTTCCAACCCTTAACATACTATTTATTATTTCGTAAAAGTCACTTAAAGCTTCATTAACATTATTTTTGTTTATAACACAATCCCAGTTTACCTCTTTTATCATTTTCATTAATTTTAAATAGTCAGCATTTTTGAAATTATACTGAAAAGCTAAATTTGATTTATTTTGGGAAAGACTCTGTTTCCGTCGGTAATAAAGTAACATTTATATCTAAAGCGGGTTGATGTATATCTCCTTTAACAAATGGTGATAAGTCTCTTGTCACCTTGCAAATCCCATTTTCAGGCCCTATCACCAAGTTCAAAGTTCTACCCAAGCAATTGGTTACGTTATTCAAAAGAGAGAATGAATTGTAATATAAAAAGTCAAATAAAATGCTTGGTTTCTAATTTGAACTACGCTTATCGCTAATTTGACCATTTATATCCGACATATTAAAATCTCCTAAAATATATGTATTTTCTGTAATATGTTTTTGTAAAAATTTAAACAACTCTACATAGGTATCGACAGTACTACTTGGTGGTAAATACAAACTGATAAACTTATAATTCATGTTCTTACCTAATTTTAATGTAACTACTAGGACTTCAAATTTGCCGTTAAGTGATTTACAATTAAGAATTTTATATTTCGTTTTAGATAAAAAGAGGACTCCTTCACCTTTACCTTCATTTAAAGCCTCATAATCTCTTTCACACCTTACTATATTGTATAAATCTGGATCAACTAATTCCGAATCTCCAACTCCACACCTCAACCACGTCTCTGTAGCCACAATAATGTCATTGCAATACATTTTCATAAAATTCATTAGTTTTTGTATTTAGCCCCCTACAGTTTTGATAATAGATAGAAATGTTCATAAGTTACAGTTTAATGTTGAGTACTCCCTAAAATCTAAATGTACAATGAATTTTAACCTAAATAACGAACTGCAAGTAACATTACTGAAATGAAAACAAATACCTATATCGATTTTAATCGAACAGTAATCAGGAAACAAAGTATCGAGTACAACGGTTATATCGATTATTGAAATGGATAGCAAAAACAATACATTAATTGAAGTATATGAAAATGTTAAGATAAAATAACAGGTTGTTGATATCAATCCTAATCGTGCAGGTACCCTACAAAAAACTTGAAAAATAAATAATATAAACACTATTCTCTACATAGTTAAGGAACTAAACCCAAATCTGCGTGATATTTGTTGAGAAATTAGTTTTTAACTACCTTAATGCCCTCATTAGTTTTGGCCAATATTTTACCATTTGCCATCCATACATTACCCTTGCCATTTTCATGGCAAGCATTTTTAAATAAGCTATATTGATCCTGACTAAGGTCTTCATTAATGTAAATCCCAGTTTTCTTCAATTTGTTCTTAGTCCTGTAGATTTCATTCCTTTTCATGTGTGTCGTAAGTTTCAAAATAATCGTTCTTGACTTTCCATCCTCAAATTTACCGAGTCGAAATACATAGTTAATGTCTTTCTCTTCACATTTATCTCCCAGTATACTAGAAATGATGTCTATAAATGAAGTACGTATATTTTCATTTTCCTCTTCCCTAACGCCATCAATTCTTAATGAGTTTTTTCTTAATACCAAATCAACATTCCGATTTTTTTTACTTATTGTTGTTATTTTATTTTCTTGTATATCAAATAAATTTGCAAAATTATTTAACTTGCCTCTTATGTCTTGTAGGCTTTCTTCAAATCTATCAAATGTTTCTTCGAATAGCTTAACAAGTTCCTTGTTTTGATTTCTAATAATACTCTCCAACTGGTGCTGCTCCATTACTATTGATTCTGTTTGTGAAATCTTTTTAGTTCTCGAAGTCATAATATAAATGTTGACCAGAAGAATTGTTTAATGTTTATTTTTCACTGTTTATAATTTCAGATTACTTTAATGGTGCCACTTCATAATTATACTAATTTTTAAACAAAAATTTACCACTGAATTCACCAATTTGTGGGAACTGAACTTTTCACGTGCTTACAGTCGAACGATTACCAACATTCTCAAAATAATAGTATAATAACTATCTTCTACTAAAGAAACAATTATTTAAAATGGATCTATTTCATCAACGCTTTATTCAGAATAAATGAAGCAGTATTATATATATATATATATATATATATATATATATATATATATATATATATATATATATATATATAGGCTGAGAGAGAACTCTCACCAATATGAAGCACTACTAGAAGAAAGACTACAAAAAGTGGAATATAACAACCCTGAACTGATGGACACAATTCGAAACTGCGCCGTAGAAGTGGGAGGTCTGCAACAACGAGGTGAACACAAAAAACTAACTCCGGAAACAAAAGCACTATTACAAAAACGAAGAGAAATGAAAAAGACAACAAACATTCAAAGAATTGAATACACCGAACTGTGCAAGACGATACGAAAGAAAATCGCAGAAGATATCAGGAATTACAACGAGAAACTGGTACAAACAACAATAGAAACCGTAAAAGCTACAAAAATGCAAAAAGGGCACTAATAATAGGGAAAAGACAGATAGTTGCATTAACTGATGGAAACACAAGAACCACAGACAGGAATGAAATAATAGACCTAGTAGCCAAATTCTATGGAGACCTATACAAGGCCCCTGAAAATTTGGAAGAAATAATAGAACACTCAGAAGATGCCATACCAGAAGTTTTGGTGGAGGAAGTAGAAATGGCACTGAAAAGCATGAAAAATGACAAAGCAGCGGGAAATGACGGCATCACGACCGAAATACTCAAATATGCAGGAGTTAAAACATGGAAGTACCTTGCCAAACTATACACGAACTGTCTGATGTCCAGGAGCATACCTAAAGAGTGGAACAGCGCCCTTATAGTGTTGATCCACAAGAAAGGCAGCAAAGAAGATATTAAGAACTACCGACCAATAAGTCTACTACCAGTGACGTACAAGGTATTCACAAAGATCATTCACAACAGAATACAAAATACACTAGACTCGGCCCAACCACGAGAACAGGCTGGATTCCGCAAAGGCTTCAGTACAATAGATCACATCCATACCCTCAAAGAGGTTATCAGTCGAACCAAAGAATACAACCAACCACTAGCACTAGCCTTCATCGACTTTGAGAAAGCATTCGACTCTATATATCCCAGAGCAGTAATAAATGCCCTAACAGAACAAGGGGTCGACAAGCCATATATTGAGACCCTAGCAAATATATATAGGGAAGCCAAAGCGAGAGTTAGGATATATGAGGGCACACCAGAATTCCCCACCAGCAGAGGAGTTAGACAAGGAGACGCAATATCACCAAAGTTATTTACAGCAACACTAGAAAGCATCTTCAGAAAACTGGGCTGGAACAACACAGGTCTGAATATAGATGGAGAATACTTGAACCATTTAAGATTCGCTGATGACATCATCCTGATAGCGAGTAACCCTGGCGAAATGCAACAACAAATAAATGAATTGAATGCAAGCAACGAAGTAGGCTTTAAAATAAATCTGAGTAAGACCAAGATAATGTATAACGAACTGATAAACGCACAAGAAATAACAATTAATGACACTGCCCTGGAAATAGTAGAGGAATACATATACCTGGGTCAACTAATACACATATCAGGCTCTCTACTTCCAGAAATAAACAGAAGAATCAAATTAGCATGGAGAACATTTGGACAGAACTCTATCATCTTCAAGTCTAGAATGTCACTACGTTTGAAAAAGAAAGCGTTTGATCAGTGCGTCCTACCAGTATTAACATACGGCTGTGAAACCTGGACCCTGAAAACTGATATCATTAGAAAACTCCAGGTAACGCAGAGGTCTATGGAACGATGCATGCTTGGAATAACAAGGAGAGATAGAAAAAAGCTTGATTGGATCAGACAAAAGACCCAAGTGATAGATGTCATAAATAGAATCAGATCCCTAAAGTGGCAATGGGCGGGGCACCTCGCTAGAAGGACAGACGATAGATGGACCACAAAGATAACGCAATGGTATCCCCGAGGCGTGAAAAGACCAAGAAGACGCCCCAACTTAAGATGGGACTACGACATAAAGAAACTCGCAGGATCAACTTGGGGCCGCATAGCTAGCAATAGACAACAATGGGCCCACATGGAAGTGGAATATATAAATATGTAAAGGGAGGCTACACCATAAGAAAATGGTTGAATAAGCTGCATATGATGATGATGATGATGATGATATATATATATATATATATATATATATATATATATATATATATATATATACATATACATATATTTGACAAGACCCAATATATCACCATATTTTATGAAACAATGCCTATTAACAATCACGTGCTTGTGAACGAATAATATTCTCATGCCCAAACATTACAAGTGGTGTCTGGACAATTTCGAAAGTAAGAAAGTGGGTCGTTCGTTTAGTTACCCTGTTGACACACAATTACTGACTCAATCTATAGTGCGTCATATCAGTTTTTATCGATTTATTTTGCGTAATGTAACAACCCTGTATATATTTTTTCTAAAGTAAGTCCCCATTTTTTGGTTGTTCGGAATTGTGATGCCAAAAGAATTGTTTACTCAGGTGCTCCAACAATGATACATGAAAATCCATTGTCAGCGAATTATTATTTTAAATTTGCAACGAATTGTTTATACAGGGTGTTTCATAGTTAAACCACCATAATTTAACTGCAAGTAGAAAACACTTTGGTGGTTCCAAATAGACTTGATTAATTGGTCTAACATAATTATTAACGGAGATTCATTTAGTCCAATGCTTTTAAAGGCCATAACTTTAAAACCACCCTATATATTTCTTTTATTTTTGGTAAGGATAATATTGCATAGATAACACAATAGAAACAATTTTAATTCAGGTTTGGTTTAAGGAAAATTTGCTAAATTCGATAATCTCCAAAACAACACCCTGTATATCAGAATTTTTAAAATCCAATAGATTATTCGATGAGAACAGAAAAAATAGAGCGGCACCAAAATATTTTTCGAAGTGCACATCCCGTTTTACTGCTTAACTTTTAATGTCAAAGTTATTTAAATGTATCATTGACATTTTCGTACGCAATAACTTTAGAACCACCCTATAGATTTCTTTCATTTTTGGTAGGAGTAAGTTACATAAGCATCAATAGTTTATTCCAAAAGAACAGGAAAAATGGAGTTACACGAAAATGTTTTTCGAAGTGCACACTTACTAATATATTCAATTCAAAATCATTAACAATTATCAAGTATGTCTAATATTCTAAAGGAACATAAAAATTATCAAACAGGCGTAGACTGTTGAAGTACGGAAAACTTTGACAGTTCGTTTTGTTATTGGTAGTTAACCGTTTGTTGTTAGTAAATTTCGCACGAAATAATTCAGATCATTTTGAATAATAATTGATTATGCCTCATAAATTTACAAATGTAGAAAATGCAGACATACTATTTGTGTATGGCTTTTGTAACGGAAATGATAGAGAAGCAGTAAGGGAATATGAAAGACGCTTTCCTAATCGTCGCACTCCTCATTACCAGACATTTGCGAGAGTATTTGATTACAGTCGGCAACATAGTAGATTTCCTACAGCGACAACCAATGATTATGGTGAAAGACAACACTTGAATGTTGAAGATGATATACTAGGTGAAGTGAAGATATTAAATTTTATTTAATAGATATTAAGACTAAGAGTCGATTAGAAATTTCCCTTTTGTTCATTACATTAATACATTAATATGTGATACTAAATTAGTCTCCTCCAGTGCCATAATTTCATTTTGTTCCAGATATGGTTGACAACAACCCAGCAATCAGTACAAGAGGGATTGGCCTAGCATTGATGAGCTCAAGTCACTGTTAATCACGAAGTTAATAAAATTAGTGTATTTAATAGAGGAATTTCAATTAGATTAAATGTTTGAATACCTTTTGGAGGTCAAAGTAATCCTAACTCAATTCTTGGAGCTAGGGAAGTATGGAAAAATCCTCAAAAAAATGGAATAAAAAAATACTTCGGATGTAACAAATAAGATTATCCCTCAACGTAAGCCTTTGGTAACTAAAAATGTGTGTAAACCTTGTACCTCATACTACGACTTGGAGGAGATTAAAAAAATTTAGCTTCTACCCTTATCATGTTCAACAGGTGCAAAGACTAGAACCACGTAATTTGGAGCCGCGATTAGACTTTAGTCGGTGGATAGGGGATGGTGGGGATCCTTGGGCACTTTTTCAGTATATTGCCTGTACAGTAAACTCAGCCCAATCTAGCCCTAATTTGTTTTCACTGCCAGTTATAGTTGACTTATCTTAAGCTTTAGGCATTATATTATAAATTCTATTGTTAAAATTTTTTTGTGAAATTTCACTTTTTCAAAACCTTGCAATAGTGCCCAAGCATCCCTACCATAGGGATCTGTGGGCACTGTAGTCGGGAGCCTTGGGCATGAAATAACCAACATTAATAAATAATTTTACAAACTATATTTATTGATACTATTCGGCACACATATATAAGAAAACCAACTAACTTTGATATTTTCGTGAGAGTTGCCTATTTCAAATTTTCAATAACCCATAGTGATTTATCAAATGGATACTTATGGCTTCCTCTTCTTGTCAAAAAAGTGGGGGCGGGTAACTTTGTGATTATGTCATTTCGGGAAACTGATGACACATCCTTTATATCAGGGTAGCAGAAAGTGTTTTTCAATTTTGTGAGTCTCATGAAATTTATTGTAAAATCGTTGTAGTCTATTTCCTCGATTTTTCTTACATAATGGGCACAGGTTTTCTTCATCTGAAACTTAACTAAGACGTAGTCTTCTATCTGGAAACTACGATCAGGACATATGACATCATCTACATCTACTTCCTTGTCACTTTCTTCTTCAAATTCATTCCGTTCTGGTGAGGAGCCCGACGAGAAACTTTCGTCCTTTGAACTTCCGCTCGATGTACTCTCCTTTCGCTTCTTAAAATGTCTTTCTTTCTTAGGGGTCTGCAATTCATTTGACAATTTTGGAATTTTTTTCACTGGTAATTTACGTTTTTTCTCAGCTGCTAGCTGCTCTATTAAAAGTTTTTCTGGTGTGTCTGTCATGATCCTAGATTTTGATTTCTTCCTTTTAGTCTTAATATTTTTTCTTGGATGTGCTTTGGTATAAGGTCTCACAGTTTCGGGAGTCAAAAAGGGCTCAGCCATTGGTGTATTCATTTGCCGCTCCTGAGCTGGCTGTAATAAGGCAGATGCAGAAGTAGACGGCCCATTTACTTCACTACCGGTTACGTGAAAATACGAATTAGTAGGACTAGTCGCTGGTTGTTCTTGGATTGAATTCGCGACAAGGTCTTTCTCTTATTCTATTAACATAGGTCTGTCTGTGACATAGGAACTTAAAAAATCCACGTGTGTAAAAACTTCAGAATTGAAGGGCCAAATACCACTTTTCTCGAACCGTGTTGAATATTTTTGGGAGTAAAAGCCTGAGGTATGGCCAGTGCTGATAATTTCGCTATTTCATAAATAGTGCAAGTTTTTCATGAATTCGTAGAGAGCCAATCTGTTAACGCAACGTTATAATATCTCTTGAGCGGTCCAAATACTGTTAAATCTAAAGGCTGTAGCTTGTGGCTACAGTGTGGCGGGAAGGTTAGCATCACTATGCCGTTTGCTTTGCACAAGTCTATAGCTTCTATTGATATGTGGCTTTCATGATTATCAAGTAGAATAGCTACAGGTGAAGTCTTAACATATTTATTGAAATGTTTCAGGTATAAAACGAAATTTTGTGCAGTCATCCACTCAGACGTGTAAGCTGCACCATCGGATCCAATCGGGGCACCATTCAGCATATACGGTCTAAAATTCACTCGAGGGAATACGTAAAATGGCGGTATAGAATTTCCGATAGCATTAACCGTGCAACAAAGGGTAATCAAAGTGCCCCTTTCGGCAGAGGTCATTTGTCCTACTTGTTTGCAACCCTTCACTGCTAAAACTTTCTGCGTAGACTGCACGGTTGTTAATCCAGTTTCGTCTGTATTGTAGATTGCTTCTGGTCCAAATGTATAGCGATCCACAACGCTTCTGTAATTGTCGAAAAATTCCATTACATTTTTCCGATTGAAACTGGTGGCGCGTGACAAACTAGTCTCCTCAGGAGTGCGCAAAGACAAATTTTTGTTTCGAATAATAAACCCTCTGATACAGTCTTTTGATGCATATTTACGTTGCTTCCAATTTTCTGGAATAACTTTCCCATTTGCAACTGCATATTCGTATGCAAACTTTCTACAATTAAGTTTAGTCAAGCCGTAATGTAATTGGGAACATCTAATTAAATATTCACCGACTGCCTTTTCTTCATCAGTAGTGAATATCTGTCTGGTTATATATTTGTTTTCTGTGGTTTTCAAAGGGCACTCTAACTTTAAGTATCGTTGAAGAGAAGATCTGGGAATCTCATACTTCTTCGAAGTTGGTTGAATTTTTGATCCCGCACGGACTTCGTCGATAGCTCTTTCGATTATATCGCGTGGTATTTCAATGCGGTTTATTTTTTTCTTGTAGCAAAACGGCATATTCTCCTGAAAATAAAAAAAAACGTAAGGTAGGGAGAGATGGGCATGCCCAATCTACCCTCACCGCCATTATAATTCAATTGCAAAATACTACACTAAACAAATAATTTTAACCATTAATTAATACGATATTCCATGCACAAGGAACCAATATGTACGAATTAATAAAAAGAAAGCGTACTTACAGTGATTTTAGAACAGTAGAAGAAAAATAATCACCCATAAAATTGTTTGTTTTCAAGGATAGAAACCTAAAACTGGATTTTGTCGTGTCGACAATACTGATACAGCTGCACTATCGCGTTCGTTAGAAGTAACAAATCAACTGTTTCTCGGTTACCACGACAGCCGCGTGCCTAAATGTTTGCGCTTGATTTTATTCACAAATGCCCAGACCTCCCACCTGCCCAAGGATCCTCACCTTTCCCTACTTAGATGGAGAAGAATCGTTAGCAGGTGCCTATTCATGGATGAGGCCACATTTACGAAATTCCCATGTATGGGATTATGGAAATCCTTTTGCTACAAGACAAACACATTCTTAGTATAGGTTTACGGTTAACGTTTGGTGTGGAGTTTTAGATAATCACCTTATTGGAGTTTTTAAATGAAACTCAAGGTCTCTAGTTAATTCCACAATATAATACAAGTTATTGAAAATTCTAAAAAATTGACAATAACTTGTATTATATTGTGGAATTAACTAGAGACCTTGAGTTTCATTTAAAAACACTAATATGAGCATATTCCACGAAGTAAGGGTCGAGACAGTCAATTACCTTATTGGACCATATGTCCTACCTCGTACATTAACAGGGGACGACTATTTTGCTTTTATGCAAAATATGTTACCAGTGCTATAAGAAAATGAGGAAATTGGAGGAATGTATTTCCAGCACGATGGTGCATCGCCTCACTTTAGGGTAATTGTGCGAAATTTTCTAGACGAGAATTTAAGAAACATGTGGATAGGGAGGGGCGGGCCCAATAATTGGCCTTGCCGGTCGCGAAGTTTTAACCCAGTGGACTATCATATTTGGGGATATATGAAAGCCAAAGTATACTCTACTGAGATAAACAGCTTAGCAGATCTTATTCAAAGAATTGATGATGCTTGCGAGGAAATCAGGGCAAATCGAATAATGATAAGACGAGCAACACAAGACGTCTTAAAAAGAGCTCGTAAATGCATAGAACAAAATGGTGTACATTTCGAACAATTATTATAAATAATTTGACGTTCCGTGTAACTCAATTTCTTCTATTCTTTAGGGATAAACTATTGATTTATAAAAATCTGGATAAAATATTTTTTTTCTTAACCCGAACCTGGATTAGAACTGTTTTTGTCACATGAGATTTTGATGCTTATATAACCTACACCTATCAAAAATGAAAGAAATCTATAGGGTGGTTCTAAAGTTATTACTTACGAAAATGTCAATGATACATTTAAATAACTCTGACATTAAAAGTTAAGCATTAAAACGGGATATGCACTTCGAAAAATATTTTGGTGCCGCTATATTTTTTCTGTTCTCTTCAAATAATCTATTGGATTTTAAAAATTCTGATATACAGGGTGTTGTTTTGGAGATTATCGAATTTTGCAAATTTTCCTTAAACCAGACCTGGATTATAATTATTTTTATTGTGTTATCAATGCAATATTATCCTTACCAAAATGAAAGAAATATATAGGGTGGTTCTAAAGTTATGGCCTTCAAAAGCATTGGACTAAATGAATAAAACACCCTGTATCCCTGTTAATAATTATGTTAGACCAATTAACCAAGTCCATTTGGAACCACCAAAGTATCCTCTACTTGCAGTTAACCTATGGTGGTTTAACTATGAAACACCCTGTATATGTGTACCGACAATATTGTCGGCTAACTATGCTTTAGTACGATTAATGTAGGCTATACATTTTTTAGCCGCCTGATTGCTTGGTAAAAAATTAATTTATCAAACAATGGCAGGTTTTATTTGGGTTCGACAGTATGAGTAGATACAAAGTATGCCGACGCCGAATTAGGCATAATACACATTATAATAAGAAAAGCAGGCAGATGTCTAGAAATTGTACGATTTGGGGCGATTCACATTTTCTTTAATGTGATTAGTTATTGGACGGGTGTCTGGCCATTCTATTTCTAAACAGACCGGCCACTTCTTCGCTGGTTGGATGAGAGGCACATTTTTGGTACCATTATTCTGCAGTGGAGTGGGAGCAAAAAAGAGCCTAAAGATCTATTCAGAACCGCACTTACGGTCTGTGAGTTTTTTTAGTCTTACCTTAGACATTAGGGGATAAAGTTAGTGCTTATGTCTTCCCTTAGATGTTAAGGGCTGAAGAGTGAGTTTTTTGTACTAGTCTTTATCTAGTGTACCTACAGTTATCATCAAGTAAAGAACTGGCGATTGATGTTCTTTGTATTCCCTTCGAAGTTGAGGGCTAAAGAGTGTGGGTGTCTTACTAAAGGCGCTCAATTATCAAGACAAGTTACGACACGGACTGAAATAGGGCACCAATAATTTTAATAACAATATTTGTGTGTCTGAGTTATAAAAATTCGATCAGACTAAACTTTTCAAATTGTGTATAATGAATGAAAATATTATTGTACAGTTAAGATTAGACTATATTAGGCCTAGTCTGATTTTCACTCCCAACGTATCTAATATGCAAGAAAAGTATTGGTTTACCCCAAAAAAGTTGGAATTTTGGAAAAAAATTTGGGCTCTTTTTACGTTTTCCACCCAGAACAACACGAAGAAACGGTTTTTAGAAGTCACCAATTTTATGATTGAATATTGTTCAGGACATATCATAGATGAACCCTATTGATTACCAGTTCACCAGATCCAGTACAGAGGGTGCTATGGTACTAGAACTACGAAATTTTATAATTTTTGGAGAAATTTAAGTTTGTTAGCACGATAAAGCCTCCGGAGTGTAACAAGTCACCAATTTTATGATTAATTATTATTCAGAACACCTTACAGATGGCCCAATTGATTTTCAGCTCACAAGAGCCAGTACAACAGGTGCTATAGTACTTTAAGTACGACATTTTTGTAATTTTCTGAAAAATTTCAGTTTGTTAGCACGATACAGCCTCCGTAATATATACAAGTGACCAATTTTATAATTGGATGTTTTTCAAGGTGCCTCACAGATGATCCAACTTCTCTTTCTTTATGTGGTAGGAACTCCATCGGTAGCTCCCATTTTATTTTTCTTAAGTATGTCAACCAAGGTTACTTTGTATTTTAAAAGATAATGGGCCAATGAGTAGCTTGTATAATAATTGTCATATGTCAAATTTCGGTTTTTGCCTTTCCAGCCTTCAAGTAAACGATGCACAATATCAGCTGGTTTGTTGTACCTTCAACTTTAGCGATAAATATGACGGATTGATAGGCGTTGATTTATTGAAACAATTAAAAGCTTCAATAGATATGAACTCAAAATTTATCGTAACTCCATTTGCAAAAATTGCAATAATATACAATATACGAAATTGAGAATGAAATATCGAATATACAAAATCCTAAATATCTAACATATCACTTAATAATACCGCCTAGAACTCAACAAAAAGTTAAAATACCAGTAGAAATGAGAAAGGCGCCGGACTTTTAGAATATAAAAAGTTTGTACCTCATATCGAGATGCCGGTCAATGTGGTAAATGTAGAAAATTACTTTGCCCTTACTACGATCATAAACTCTAACACTAAATCTGAAAAAATCGAATTTTACGAACCAATCGATATTGAAATTTTAAATATAAACGAAATTAATTTCATTGAAGAAATGGCAACTGATCATGAAATTAGTGAAGAACATGAACATATTTTAAAGACAAATTGAAAAAATATTGATCTAAATCATTGCAATCCAGAAGAAAAAGACGTTATCAAAAAATTATATTATGACTATCGTGATATTTTTTATTGTGAAGAGATACCGCTCTCTTTCACTAATCAAATATAACACAAAATAAATTTAACAGACGATACCCCAATATTTACTAAGACATATCGTTATCCCGAAATTTATGAAGAAGAAGTCTCAACACAAATAAACAAAATGCTTGATCAAGGTATTATACTACCTTCCAGTTCTCCCTACATAATCTCTATCTTGCTTACACCGAAGAAAACAGACAGAACAAATAAAAATGAATTCCGTTTAGTAATAGACTACCGCAAATTGAACGAAAAACCCATACCTGATAAATACCCATTACCAAACATTACGAAAATTTCAAACAAGTTAAGCAAGAATCAATATTTTAATACTCTAGACCTAGCTAGCGGATTATACCAAATTCAAATGCATGGAGAGGATATTCCGAAGACAGCATTTTCAACTGAAAACGGACATTTGGAATTTAAACGTATGCCAATGGGACTACGTTCATTTCCTTCTACATTCCAAAGAGTTATGGATAACATTTTACGAGGTTTAAATAACGAAATATGTTTAGTATACTTAGACGACATTGTAATCCACTCTACATCCTTACATGAGCACGTAGACTGTTTGACCGATTACGACGATCAAATTTTAAAATCCAACTTGATAAATCTGATTTTCTAAAAAAAGATTTCGCGTACTTAGAGCATGTTATTACACCAGACGGAGTAAAGCCAAATTCTGACAAGATAAGTGCAATAAAAAACTATCCAATACCAAAAACTCAAAAGAAAGTCAAAAGCTTTTTAGGACTATTAGGCTATTATAGACGATACATTAAAGATTTTGCTAAAATAACCAAACCGTTAACCTTATGTCTGAAAAAGAATGCTGAAGTCAAACACGATCAAAATTGTATCGCAGCTTTCAACACTTGTAAAAATCTATTAATCAATTCACCTAAACTTCAGTATCCAGGCCGTTTTAAACAAGGACGCTCCAAACGTAGCATTAAGCGCGGTGATATCTCAAGGTCCAATTGATAGAGAATTACTTGCCATCGTAAATACTTTAGGCCATATCTCTACGGTAAACGATTTAAAATATATCGTGACCATCGTCCTTTAATTTGGCTATTTAATCTCAGAGAACCGAATACAAAATTGATATGGTGAAGATTTGGACCCAGGAGGAAATGGATAGATCAGATTGAAGAAACTGGAAAAAGCAAGGGAAAAACATTAGGAGAGATGGAGGCATTGGCCAGGGACAGAAAAGAGTGGAAAAAATGGGTACATGAAGAACTCCAATTCGACGCCTAAGAAGGCATAAGGATAAGAGAGAGAAAGAAAGATAGAGAATTACTTGCCACAGTAAATACTTTAGGCCATATCTCTACGGTAAATGATTCAAAATATATCGTGACCATCGTCCTTTAATTTGGCTATTTAATTTCAGAGAACCGAATTCAAAATTAATATGGTAAAGATTACGTTTGGAAAAATTTGACTATGAAATAATTTACAAAAAAGGTACTTTAAATTCTAATTGCGATGCACTCTCTAGAGTAGTTATTAACGCATTCGTAAATGATTAATAATCCTGACGAAACTACAGATCCTCATGAATTAGACCAATTTTTGAATGACCTTATAGACATAGACGAACAAATAAGACAATATAACCGATGCCAATTTGCAAACAGCTGATACAATTGACATAAACTCAAATACACAGCACATCACTTTTAATAAAACAACAAATGACGGTATACGAATATATGACGAAATAATTAATAATAAAGTTAATCAAATTATAGTCGCATCCCATCCATATCCTAAACTAATAGTTGAGCAGGAGACTTACGAAAATCATAAAATAATAAATGTTAAAATTCCGACCCAAAATAATGAAAATTTTATACTCGAATTTTTAAAAGACTACACAATTATAAAACGTTGTTGTCGCATGTATTTTCATAATGATTCTCTTTATAACGATTTCGATAAAGTTTATTTAGAACACTTTCCGGAAAAAGGCCCAAAATTAATTAAATGCTTAAAACAAGGAAACACAATCAAGGAAAAGGTACAACAAATAATGCTAATAAAACATCATCACGTTGGCAAACCTAACCATCGTAGTTTTGTACAAACGTGTGAATATTTAAAACGGAACTATTATTGGAAAAATATGAAAACTACCATTACTGAATATATAAACTCGTGTGATATTTGTCAGTGAACAAAATATGGCAGACATCCTCCATACAGTCCATACGCACCTATGGTAATAACTGAAACAGCATCAAAACCTTTTCAAATTGTTCACATAGATTGATTTCATTACAACAATAAAATATATTTAATTATTATTGACGCATTTTCCAAGTTCGCACAAGCATACTAAGTCATAGGCAAAACGGCTATTCATGTAAGTAAAGCATCAATAAAATACTTTTGTTCTTTTGGAATATCAGAAAAAATAATTCTTGACCATGGTACTGAATTTAATAATGAGAATGTAAAAGCAATTTTGAATTTACATAAAATAAAAATACATTTTGGCACTGTAGGACGAATCAAACAGTGTAGCAGAAGGATTCAATTTCAGTCTAATAGAACATCTTAGAATTATAAAAGAAATGCACCCTAATCCTAATGAAGATGATTTAATTGACTATGCAATTTTACGTTACAATAGTTCAATACATACTAGCACTAAATTTACTCCTTTCGAATTAACCTTTGGACACACTAATTCGCGAAATCCAAATGAAATTTTTATTCCCGCAGCATCTTACTCAGATTATGCTGAGGAAAAATTTAAACATGTATATGAAAATGTGAAATAAATGATAGAAAAACAACAAGATAAAATTGTAGATAAGAATAATCAAAAAGGTAATATTAATACTGATTTTAAGTTAGGACAAATAGTATTTAAGAAAAACTTGCGTTATCATAGTAAAAAGATAATAAATTTATAGGACCTTATAAAATAACCGAAATTTTAGATAGGAACAAAGTAGAAATACAAAGTAGAAATAGCTTTTAAGAAAAATCAAACAAAAAAATACATATAAAGGAACTAAAACAACCTCCTACTGTTTCAGGTTATCCATCCACATCCATGAGGGATCAAACCACCCAAGACTCCATAACTTTAATAATAGAGAGTTATTGAAACGTCTTTAGAGAAATCCTTTATTAAAAGATTCCTTTATTTTGACATATACGCATGCGCATTTCTTAAGTACGACTTCAATACTTTTATGTAAATAAAGGATATCCTATATTCAAATAAAATACAGGAAAGGAAACTTTTAGTTGAAGATGTTTAATTTTGACATGTTTGACACACTTTTCACAGAAGTAGAATAGCTATTTCAGTTCTGTGATTGTATTGAAACTAACAACCAAAGACAATACAAACATTAATATATTTTGGTTTGTCTATGTTAACAACTATATTAATTTTTATTTCGTTATTCAGTATATCGTCGGTGATTCTGCATCTACTTTAGCAAAATTTGCCAAGAGAGAAATAAAATTGTACAGATTAATGAAAAAAATAATAACAGAATCTTTGATTGGCCCATAAAATAAAAATCAGTATCTCATAATTTAAAGGATACCTATGTCCAATGTAGTAAAAATTTGTATAATTAATCTTCAGTTTGTTCATAGGTATTAAGGAGCAATTGCCTAATTAAAAGTATGCAAAAATAAAGTACAAGTTCAAATTCACACATTAATTTATTATTCATTCCTAAAGTTACACATAAAAGATTAATTATTGTAAAAAAATAAAGACCTACTACAACCAGGTACTGGTTGTAAAAGAATTAAATCCAGTATTCAAAACATTTTTTGCAGTTTTAGGCACACAACAGGAGCTTATGGTGTAAAATGAATTTTTTCATCAAAAAAGTATAACATCATTATAAAGAATATCATAATAGTTGGATAACACTTTAGTACTTTAGAGAATAACAACAAAATAATTCGGTTTATGACAAAACTACTTTAAGAGCCTGCAGATGTACTTGCACTTCTCTTTTTTAATTTTGAGCATTTCCTCATGGGAACCACTTCTTTGTTATTTGTCTTTGATTTGTTTACTAACAACTTGTAATCCTCAGTATGGTGCAGTTTAAAACTTATCACGGTATTTTCATATTTGAGACAACGTATATCGGATATCATCTAAAATCCTGAAATTTATGGTAATTAGAGATTTTCTTCAAGACACAGAAATAAGAATGTGGTTTTGTTTACCTTTCATCCACACTATTTCCACTTTCGGTGATGAAATGTTCTGGTAATTGCAGCAGATTCTTCAATTTTAGGTGTAATATATCAATCAGCCCTGAGCAATCTAAAGTGATTTTTAAGTTCGTCATCATTCATATTATTTATATCAACTATTTGCATTTGTTCATTATTTTCAATACCAATAAAATAGTGCAAAATCAGCATCTCTATCACTTCTGCATTCGCTCCTGCTAAAGTTGCTATTTCTAATTGTTCCTTCATAATAATATAAATTAATATTACAATAGATGCACACAATAACCATGATGTTTTTATACCAAAACAAACAGATATATAGGTTATGTTCTTTTATAATCTGCTAAATGTCATTATAAAATAAAGTTATTTTTCCTGCATTCCTACTTTCAATAACTCTATAAAAAGTCATACTAAAAGATACTTTAATAAAGGAACTTCTAATAAAAGCAGCCTTTATTACAATAACTCTCTACGAACCCCGGTCTTCTACCTTATAAATTAGGCAATGCTCAACATAAAATTGATTTTTGGTCTTTTATTCAAACTATAGACATTTCAGATAAAGTAACCCAATTTGAAGCTATACAAAATCACTTTAAAAGAATTCAGCAAACATTTCCAAAAGATAGTGATGAATCCGTGTTAATTAATGAATTTGAAAGATGTGCAAACTAATATTAAATTTAGAACAAAAAATACAAATCCAGTTAAATCAGATAAATCCAGTTTCTAATATAAGAATCAATAGAGGAATAATAAACGGATTTGGCTCAATAATTAAGTCTTTAACGGGCAATCTAGATCAAAACGATGCAGAAAAATATGATAATCAATCAAATTAAAGAGTATAATCAATTCACAAATAACACTTCTTCTTCTATTATTATTTTCAAAAATAATACAAACACATTGGCACAAAATCAACAAACTCAATTGAAACGGATAAAGGAAATTGAAACTTATTACAAACAAGGAGAAGGAGATTATCACCTTTATGTCACGGATACACTGGTTTCTCAAATCGCTCCAACTTATATTCTAGAGAAAATCGAAGTAGCTATCACCTTTTCCAAATTAAATTCAGTTCATAATTCAATTGAACCTAGAGAACTTTTAAATTAAATAATGATTGTAAATGAACAATTGAAATTCAATAAACTTCCATTTGAACCAAAAGTAGAAAATATTATTTTATATGAAACGGTCACAGAAGTAAAATGTTATACCAAGGGATACAAAATAGTATTTATCTTAGCAATTCCTATAGCAGAAAGCGAAACGTACAATTATTTCCACATAGGTATACTCATTACCTGTACCCACACAAAACTCTTTCAAAGTAATTCTACCTCAGGCAAAATTCCTTATCCTAAATGACCTTTCCTATATGATTTTCGACGAGAATTGTCAAGAAGTTTCATCTGAACAGTACATTTGCTACCAGAATGGACCTGTTATTATCCAAGAAAAAATCCCATGTGAAATCCAGATACTTGGCTACTTCAAGAACGTCTCATCATGCCAGCAGCTAACTGTTCGAATGCCTAAATTACGAATCCAAGAATTAGAGAAGATTCATTGGATTCTAATATCTCCTGAAATAAGTGTAGTTAATTAAAAGTGCGGATCTAACAAAGACAATTTTCCAATTCGGGGAACTTTTATTCTAGAACTTGATTCGGAGTGCGAACTGGGCATTCATGGTATCAAAATTTAAACATTATAAAATTATCAAACCGAACTGAAACTATTGAACTTTCCAAATTCAACATTCTCAAGTGAAATAGCAAATTTTTAAATGGAACCAATCCAATTAAATTCCATCAATTTAGACGACTTTAAATATGTTCAAAGTGCTTTAGACATTCAAAAACAAAATCGCCAACATTTCGTCTCCAATAATATCTGCAAATTTTAATATTTGGACTATTTTTATTTATTTCATTATATTAATAATTATTTTGTATTGGACTGTAAAATTCATTCTAACAAGAAGAACCCGAAGATGAAGCCAAGGCCAAGAAATCCAGAATGGTCTCCAAAATTTGGAACTCTGAAATTCAACAAATTCCTTGAATTTCTGTCTAATGGCGGAGGAGTTATGGGAAAGCATATGGTAATAGGACACATACATATTAATAGTGGTTAATTACATTTTATAAGTAGTGTTATTTTAGTAAGGTAGTTCCCATATAGCACGAGACGTCCTGAGGACGTCCATTTTAGGTCCAATTTAGGTCTGAACGTCCTGGACTTATTCAGGATGTACTGAAAACGTCCATTTTAGGACGTACCCGGTACGTCCCATTACGTACGTACTGAGTACGTCCAATCTATGGACGTTACATATATATAAGGTAGAATCAAGTAATTTTCTAATTTTTTTGTTCCTTATTGTATAATCAAATGTGTCTCGTAATTTGGTATAATGATATTAAAACCTCTCTCAAGAAACAAATAGGGATAAAAATATCTACAAGAATACGCCCTTACAGATTATTTATCTAGTAAAAATTGGCAAATATGTTCATAATCAAAAACATTCAACTTAGGTAGTTGAATGTTTTTGTCCATAATGTAATATTTCACCAATCAATACATTTTAATGGCCGTCGGCGGTATTCATCTGGAATCTGTGTTCTTTGTCTCTCGATAGTTGGCAGCTTAAATAGCATTTCAGATAGAAGAACGGCCTGGTTTCAGATTACTGCAGACTATTGTCTCATTGGCTATCCCGAACGAGAAATTCATTCAATAACCAATCAGAAAACGGTACGCCGTAATCCGTAGATATTAAAAGCCGTTATGTGAACTGTGATCTCTACGTGAGTGCGAAGTCGATGTCGAAAACTCATCTGAAATTGTAAGTTGTATTATATGTAGGGTATTATTGAAATAAAAAGTAAGACTGTAAACCAATGACTAAATAATACAGTATTATTTAGTCATTGCTGTAAACCGTATATAAAGTTTATCTATGGACCGCAATTAAATTTTAGTTTATCTATGGTCGTTATTCGTTGACAAACTTGGACAAACTTTTGTGAAGTGAAAGTGAGTGAAACCGCGTAAATTTAGAAAGCTAACCTTTGTGAGCTAACCCCTAGAACCATTTTAGAACAGACGCTTGTTTCCCGCCGAAGCAAATATCAATAATTTGTTTGGTGCATATAATATTTGATTTGTTTTTACTATTTTGTGTTGAGAAGGTAAGTTCATTTCATATAAATTACTATGGATCTTTCGAAAATACGTAATCACTTGAAGCATGCTAGACAAAAGGTTAACACATTTGAACAATCTATTTCATCAGAAAGACGATTTTCCTATGTACTGAATGAGAAATCATCAACTTCTCCAAAATTTAATCATTCTGATTCAGAAACCATTAGTAATAGTAGTCGTAGTAGCCCTCACTTTTTCCTAAATGAAACTTACAAAACGGAGGATTCAGATATTTCTAATAAAATCACCTGCTGTCATACATCCCCCATGGAGTTTAATGTTGAACAAATTATCTCTAACGAAGTTAATATATCTGATAAGGTATCAGAGTGGGCTTTGAAGCACAATGTGCCCCATATTGCTGTCAAAGATCTCCTCAGTATATTGAAACCTCATTTTCCTGACTTACCATTGGATGCCCGAACTCTGTTACGAACACCTAAGAAAGTAAACATTTGCACAGTAGAACCCGGGGAATACTGCCATTTTGGTTTCAAAAATGCTATTGAGCAACTTTTAGAATATTCACAGAAATGTCAAACATCGAGTTTGATTGAGGTATGTGTTAATGTTGATGGTTTACCAATATCTAAGAGTTCGGGGAGTCAGTTATACCCTATATTAGTAAATTTGTTCCAAGATAAAAATTGTGTGGAAGTGATTGGGATATATCATGGGAATGAAAAACCATCTAGTGCTAATCAATTTCTGGCTGATTTTGTGTGTGAAGCTAAAGATGTAGTGAATAATGGGTTGGTTTTCAAAGATAAGTTATATTCAGTAAGGATAAAAGGTTTCATTTTAGATGTACCCGCCAAATCATATATTACATACGCTAAAGGTCATTCAGGTTATATGTCATGTACAAAATGTTACACAGATGGTGATTTTATAAATAATAGAGTTTGTTTTCCAATGACAAAAAATATTCATTTAAGGACTGATGCAGAATTCAGACAGAAGGTTCAAGAAGAACATCATTTAGGTACATCAGTGCTTGAGCAAATTCCATATATTGATATGGTGACGAGCTTTCCACTTGACTACATGCATCTAATTTGCTTGGGGGTTGTTAAAAAATTGTTAGTTTCTTTGTGGTGTTGTGGCAAACCTCCAACAAAACTATCTTCCAAAGAAATCTCTCAGATATCAGTTCTACTGCTAGAACAAGTTCCCAATATTCCAACAGAGTTTAGTCGCAAACCAAGATCTTTAGATGAATTTAAGAGGTGGAAAGCTACAGAGTTTCGGCAATTTCTATTTTACACAGGTCCAGTGGTATTGAAACATATTTTAAGTACAGACAAATATGTCAATTTTATGAGCTTACATGTTGCTATAACAATTCTGGCAGGTCCAAAATATACAGATTTGATAAGTTATTCAGAAGATTTATTGCTATATTTTGTAGAAACATTCATAACTTTATATGGAGAAGAGAACGTGTCACACAATGTTCACAATCTATTACATTTATCAGATGATGTGAGATTATTTGGATCCTTGGATGATTTCAGTGCTTTCCCATTTGAAAATTACATGCAAACTTTGAAGAAACATATAAGAAAAAGAGACAAGCCACTGCAACAAATTATTTTAAGGAAAAGTGAGAGAAATCAACTCAATTCAAACCAACCTATACGAGTATATGTTTATCCCATACCATCAAAAGAACATTTCAAGGGGCCTGTTATTTTGAATTGTATACTTCTAGCACAATATGAGAAACTTGTTTTCAAAAATTTTTCATTGACAACCACAGAGCCCGATAATTGTTGTAGAATAAATGATAACGTAATAAATGTACAAAATTTTGCCCTTACAGCTGAAGGTCTTATAATTATTGGCCAAGAATTTTTGCTCAAAGAGAATTTTTATGAAAAGCCATGTAATTCTTCAGAGTTGGGTATTTATCTTGTAAGTTCATTAGGCGACTTAAAATTTTGGTATCTGGATAAAATTTCCATTTCTAAATATGTAAAGTTATTGTATAATGGAAAACATGTTGTGTTTCCTTTGTTACATTTATAAATTCTTTAAAATTATTTACCGTAACTTCATGTTTTTATGGAACCACCATCATTATTTGATGTTTGAAGACAAATAATATTTTGGATGTATGTTACTTATATGATTAAATGTTCTCGATGTTGCCTAATTTATAAAATTTTACTATTTTCTGAGTTCCAATCCATCAAATATGAACACTTGGACCATAGTAAAATTCCAAAATGAGAATGCTGTGGAAGCTGTCCCAACAGGCTGGATTATTGGGAATGATACATGTTATTGGCCACCTTGGTCAACAGAAAAATTAACAACGGCAATAAAAAAAGGGGAAGAACCCAACTCCTGCTGGCCTTCCTACAAAGTTGAATGTTTTAGGAACAGCACATACGGTATGTAATATGATCTGTTTTTGTGTATGTTCAGGTTTCTGGGGTGGTTTAAATACTAGAGCCTCTACTTCCTAGATAAACCCCAATTTTGTGTGTATTGTGTTTGTTCAAATATTGCAAATGTTGAACTAATTCTGTAATTGTTTTCACAAACCTACTTCAACTGTTATTGGTGATTATGTCAAATTGATTAATTTCTTACAGAAGATTATTGGGTAGCCCGAAGTAAAGCCAGAAAGGCTGAGGAAACAAGTGACCTGAATTCAGAATCCGACCACCAAACAAAAAGATTAAGAAAAAAGAGGATATTTTCTTCATCAGAATCTGAAAATGATTTTCCGATCATAAGATCACCACCAAAGATTAAAAAAAAATCAATAATTGGTAAGAAGTATTTTATGCTATTGGAAGATTACAAGTCCATTTGCTTTGTTTGTAATTTTGATCGTGAATAACTATTACCACATTTTTGTTAATTTTCAGGCACAACTCCTATATCTCGGCATCTCACACCCAATTTCCCTTCATCTAGCAGTAAGTGTTTGTTTCTAGGTAATAAACACTTACTAATTTTTTTAATATTTCCAGATCAGAAAAAAGATATGACTGAAAAACCATTTCTCGCTCCAGCCTGTAGCCTCGTTTCCCCTGAACTCTGTTTCAGATGAAATTTTGGTTAGTGAAATTACTCCTTCTCCAAGTATTAAAACAGGTTGGTATCTTCTCATATTTTTCTTTACATTTCATGCAAGTTTCATATCTTTCACATATAGGTATAGATGTGTCAAAAGACTGCTTGAAATGAATGTAATAGTTATTCTGGTATTGTATGAGAAATGTATAGGTATTTATATAAATTTCATTTTTTTTTCAAGTTTCATCTTGTCATAACAGTCGAAGACAGGAATTTGAAACTGAAGTATGCTCGTGTTGCCAGGTACACAATATTGGTAAAATAAAAAAATATATTTCAATGTTTATCCTTCATTAAAAAACATTTTTAGGAAAATATTTGAAGGAAATATTACAACAAAACCACTTGTTACGGGCACTTGTAGGGGACCTATTTGTTGAAATTCGCTCGATGAAGGAAACCCAAAGAACCAAGGTAACTGAATCTGTCTTCAACAAATTCAAATTTCCCCTCGAATTACGAGAACATTTTGAGGAATTTGAAAATTATTTGGAAGATACAAACATGTTTGCCGATGCTGTAAGTATATATAATTTATATATGGAAGAGTAATGTTTTTCATTTGTGCCATAATCTTGAAGTTGCATTGATTATTATTGATGAGTATGAGCATTAATTCCACTGGAGGTGCCAGTTTTAATATATTTTTAAAATTTTATTTTTATTTATGTGAAGCCTAACCTAACAGAAAACCCATTTTATTTCTTATATGATCACCATACAAAATATTCATTGTCGTATGCTTAGAGGATAAACCAGCAAGTCACACCCCTATTCTACACATTTTTATGTCTCGATTAAACATATACCATTTGTGTTGATAAAATATTCTATTTAACCTTCATGAAATAATTTATCATTGTTATACAGGTTACAGAGATTTCTAAACTGGGTGGAACCAATCCTTATAATTTTATAAAAAGGGCAATGTTCCTATTGATGTCAAATGAGTTGGCAATGGGTTATAGCTGGTTGGGAAGAAAAGGAAAATCGCCTTTTCATCATACCAAAATGGCAAAATTATTAATCGGTAAGATTTCATAAACCTAATATTTTTATTTCATCAGTTTTTCAAAATTGCTGGCACATACTTACTTTGGTGAAGAGAAATTTTGAGTGAAGTAAATCAGTAATGTGCACTTAATTTAGTGGTAAACTTTGGGAAATATACTACTAAATTAATCCAATATATTTTTTCTGGTGAAATTTGTGGTATTTAAATGAGATAAATTTAAATTTTCACCTATATGTACATATTCTGTGTTATTTGATTGAAGGTGCTGCAGATAAAGGAGAGGTGGCAAAATCTCAAAAAGAGACAGAAGCAGCAATTAGCTCTTGGTTGAAAAGGGCCAGTGAGAGGTTGAAAAAATAATGAGGGATGCAGCCATAGAAGAAGTTTTGTTTTATTTTCATATAATTTTTTAATAAAATCATTAAATTTACAAGTGTTTTATTCAATTTTTGAAAGAATTAACCTACAATTTGTGTGCAATAAGGTAGTAAAATTAATTACTAGCAAGTCCCTGTACAGTTTATCATTTTTTATATATGAATAAAATAGATAAATAATGGGAGGAAACCAATTAGTCTGTTGAAATGAAAATAACCTAGTATAATTTATTGGTTTTGCTTAATTTTATCTTGAAAGAAAAAGAATTTTATTCTTGGAATAATATCTGTAAAATAACCAAAAAAATATCCAAAATTAGTATCTTCATTTTCAGATTCATGATGGTAACCCAGAATGAATATTTTGGGGCTCTGATCAAATAATACTTTACTAAATGAGGTGTTGTAACCTTATTGGTTATTGTAAATTGGAGTTGGTTAGGAAAAAGTCCAAATAACTCTTGCCGACGTTTCGACAAAATTTATCCTCGTGAAAATGAACAGTTGTTTATATTAAAGTATATGTAAATGTCACTTCTAATATATATTTTATTACAAAGATGACTTTATAAAAGTCGAAATGTTGGCATGAAATTATTTTGAGCTTTTCACAAACAACAACAATGATTTTAGATCTGGGGACGCACACAATTGCCGCGCATTTGTATATCCCCAGTACGTCCGTTTAGAGTCTTGTAGTATATAATCTCGACGACATACTCAAAATGTCCTGTTTAGGTACTCGAGGATTCAAAACGGACGTACTGGTTACATACTTAAAACGTCCTGTTTAGGTACTCAAGAACTCAAAACGGACGTAATGGATACGTACTCAAAACGTCCTGTTTAGGTACCCAAGAACTCAAAACGGACGTACTGGTTACGTACTCAAAACGTCCTGTTTAGGTACTCAAAAACTTAAAACGGACGTACTGGGGACATACGAATCCGCGGCAATTGGACGTCCCCAAAACGTACCAAGAACGTCGACTGTACCAAATCTGGACGTCCCCGGTACGTACGGTACGTCTTGGTCGGACGTCCTCCGTACGTTTTGGGGACATACTTGTGCTATATGGGTTTGTGTATCCTAAAAAAATTTAGAATTGAAATATAATAAAAACATGTTGCATATCATGTGCACAAATCAAAATAGTTCAAAAACAGCTGGAAACAGCATTTAAGCTTAGTTACGGATAAGTAAGCAATATTTCAAAGAGCAAGTTAGTAATGATTTACAATAATAATATATTTGTTTATTCATTTTGAACTAGATACAATTTACTTTAAGTTATTTGTGTGTGGTAAAATCAAATTCAACAATTACACGACTTACTTTCTAACTATAATAAAATAAAACAATAAATAAAATAACAAAATATTACCTACCATGTTATAATGAAATACTAAATGTATAATACAAACTCATAAATTACGAGAAGGTAAAAGATACGGTCAAGTAAGTATACATTATTCCTTTAATGATTTCAAATTTTCTGCCATGTTCATCTGAAAGAGCTCAAAATCCTTAATTTTCATAGCCAAAGGAACAGCGTGGAAATTTGCGAGATCAGATAATATTAATTTAGCCCCAGCCAGATCAAAACTTTTATACCTATCAGCGTTTGTGTATCCTAAAAAAATTTAGAATTGAAATATAATAAAAACATGTTGCATATCATGTGCACAAATCAAAATAGTTCAAAAACAGCTAGAAACAGCATTTAAGCTTAGTTACGGATAAGTAAGCAATATTTCAAAGAGCAAGTTAGTAATGATTTACAATAATAATATATTTGTTTATTCATTTTGAACTAGATACAATTTACTTTAAGTTATTTGTGTGTGGTAAAATCAAATTCAACAATTACACGACTTACTTTCTAACTATAATAAAATAAGACAATAAATAAAATAACAAAATATTACCTACCATGTTATAATGAAATACTAAATGTATAATACAAACTCATAAATTACGAGAAGGTAAAAGATACGGTCAAGTAAGTATACATTATTCCTTTAATGATTTCAAAAAATTTCATTGAAATTATGTTTTATAGTTGTAGCTGGAGTAAAACATATTGTAATCGTATATCCCCTTTAAGTTATGTTGCGGAGCTAGACTCTGAAAGGTATTAATATTTCATTTACTTTTACCAATACCTATACTGTATATGATGTTACGTAAGTGTTGAAAGGGCGTTCGGTTTAATCGGGATACCAGACGCGAACTGAGCCCTTTTTGTATCCCATTCGATTTTTTATGGACAAAACTGAATTCCATGAAAAAATAAAAAAAGGAAATTTTATAACAATGAATAAAACAATCCTTTCTAAATAAATATTATGACTAACTCCTATTTGTCACTACTATATAAGTAACAATATATTGAACTACTCCTTCCAAAAATTCTATTAATCCTTCTACCACATCATCTGCTTCACTATCACTATCGTCTTGTAAATCAATAATAAATTTATTTTCTCCATTAATATGGACTTGCCCAATATTCTTATACTTATTTTCAATTTTGATTACTTTTTTAATCTCTGTTTTACTTAGCTTTTCCTGTACTCTGGCTGCTTCTTACTTTGCCTTTCTCGCACCGGTACGGTGGGAAGAAAGCAAAGAGGTAATATTTTTCAACATATATCCGCAGATACCCCCCATATCTGCTGCTATTGTCCTCCAGGCATCTACTTTCAGTGTTTTCTTGAATGAACAAGGATAAATGAATTTGTAAAGGCGTGTGTTCGAAAACTAGTTCGAACTAAAGAATTCAACTAAACATTTATTATTCACCCTGATTCACCCTGTACACCACATTCAACGGGTTTTGCAGTTTCCTTGTAAAAATGTTTGGTTAAGTTTTTGCATTCTGACGTAGAATTTGAGAAATCATTAAGACGTCAAAATAAATACACGACCCACCCCATAGTAGTTGGCAACGGCATTGACAAAAATGTCGAGTCGAGTTTTTGATGTGTCAAGGTGACAAGTCGAGAACGGTGAAGTTCTAGAAAGGTGTTTTTTTGGGATGAAATAGTTTTTTCATTTTTCACTACGAAAACTAACGGTTTTTGTTAAATTAATAGAAAGGTCTACATAAGATTCCAGAGTGATTGCAACGCGAGAGCAGTGAATGCTTTAGTCGATTTGATTTGAATGGAAAGGTTCAATTTTATTTGTGCTAGCATTGTGGATAAATTTTTCTGATTACCTCATAGAGTAACCGATATCAAAGGATATTTACCTCTACAGTAGTTTACAACAAATAAGTTACATTTGACCACGTTAACAATTATACATATACTCATTACAATTTGACAGTTGTCTTTCAAACCCTTTCAAAACGTGTAATTAGCAAAGGTGATTTTACTTATATGTGATCTGTGCAGGAAGCAGTTCGACAGGAACAATCAACCAAGGTTGTACGTGAGTACTATAATTTATAACTATTATATTGTTGCTACACATATACTGTGTTTCGCTGCGCACTACCTTCGGAACGATTCTAGTGAGTAATATTAAGCGACTTTGTTTTTATTTTAACAAGAATACGTTGGTCATGTGGCCAAATTTTTGATTTCAACAGAAATCTTTTCTGTGATAGATTTAAACTTATTTACGTTTAATGTTCTTTCATTGTACATTTTTCATTAGTTTTAATATTCATGAAGAACGGCCGTTCAATTTAGTTATGCATATTTTTTTTGTTGTTAAATTTTCTTTGTATTTTACAGGAGATCAATCCTTTATTATCTCTAATAATTAAATTTGTCATTTGTTTATTACGAGTTGTCATTAACCAATCCTCGCTTTAATCCCGAAGCTCATTAATTTAAATTGCTAATCGAATACCAGCGCCCTTGGTTAATACAATGGCTAACTAAAGACCTTGAGTCTAACTTTTTTATTTGTTTTGAGCTTAACCTCAAACAGCGTGTGTAATATTTTTTATTAAATTCAGCGCTTTCGACATTACGTCATCATCAGGGCTATAAAAGAAATTACATACACTACAAACTACTGTCCTATCAATCTAACATAACAGTAAATGTAACTTACTTCGTCAATCGGTCCATAGACGTATTAAAATTGTGAACAAACAACAAATTACAAACATTTACACATATATCAAATTAAAAACGACACTACACAAACCATGTCGACCAACTAATGGAATTTTTAATCAAGTTGTTGAAATAAATGAAAAAAAGTAACATTTTTGTTGACTCAAAAACCCGATCCTAAAACGAGGATTATTATTATGATGAAAATTGGTAGTAACAAAGTTCACAAATATATTGGAAATTACTGAGTGAAAGTTAATAAAATTAAAATAAAACAAAATAAAATTAAATTAAAATCAAAATTAAATTGACTGATACAATTTAAAATTGAGCTCATTACAAAAACACGGATACAAATTATACGAAACAAATCGCACGGACTAATCCAGAAGGCACGCCCCGAACAACTTGAAAAGAGGTGTGAAAGTTGAATTAATATTAATCTGAGTGTTGATACAATAATCGTTCTTTCTACACTCTCTGTATATCTCTAGATCTTCCAGAAGGTTAAGTTTGTGGAAATTCCGGGAAAAACATCACCGGGTGTTCGTTGATACGTATATTAAGAGGTCTTATGGTTCTACCAATGTACGCAGCCTCACAATCACCACACTGAAGTTTGTATATACTGCTCTGTTTGAGTTTGGGCAACTTATCTTTGGTCTAAGAAAGAAGTGATTTTATGGTATTTTGAGATAAAAAAGAAACCCTAATGTTATCTTGACAGGTTCTAAAAATGTTGCTTATTTCATATGAAATCTTCCCTATGAATGGGACTGAGCAAAATTGAAAATCACTAACCTCGGCGGTTTGGTAAGTCAGTTGTCTGATGTCTTATTGTTTTAGTTTCCTAATAGTGTTCTCAATAATATTTGAAGGATAGCCATTGTTAACTGCGATCTGCTTTAAGATGTTAAATTCTTCATCAAAATTGTGAGGCGCCATAGGGATTCTGATCAACCTATGTACATATGAGTATATGGCGGACATTTTGTGTTGAAAAGAATGATTAGAGTTTGATGGAATGATATGGTCAGTCTGAGTTGGTTTTCTGTAAATACTGAAGTCAATTTTATTGTTTAATCTAGTAAGTGTCAAATCTAAAAAGTCAATCCGATTCTCTAATTCTAATTCGACTGTAAAATTTATGCATGCATGCAAACCATTAATGAAATCCAAAATCTTGAAACAATCATCAGATGTACCATCTACAAAGGACAAAACATCATCTACATATCTATACCAGCTGATTATTTTATGGTTACTATTCAAAATTATTGTTTCCAAAGAATCAAGAAAAAGGTCCGCCAACAGAGGAGACAGGGGGTTACCCATAGCTAAACCTTTGGGTTGTCTATAAATTTTATCATTGAAAATAAAAAAAATCCTGCTCAAGACAAATCTCCAATAGGTTCAAGTCTATATCAATAATACTGACATCCACACTTCTAAGAGTGAGTATTCTTTTAATTATAGCGATTGTTTCATCTCTAGGAACATTTGTAAAAAGATTGCTGACATCAAAGGAAACCATGAAAAAATTGTTGGGGAGTAATAACCCTGAAATATTGTTTACCAATTCTATTGAATTTTTGACTGTATAAGTACATTCAAATTGTAACACCCTATTCAAAAAATTGTTCAAAAATTTAGCTAAATGTTCCGTTGGAGTATTTGTAAAACTGACAACTGGTCTCATTGGTATTTCATTTTTCTGAATTTTTGGCAAGCCAAAAAGTAAACGTATGTTCGGATTTGAGACCAAAAGTGAATTTAATTTTATGTTTTCTTTATCGAACAATAATGAACTATCCTTTAAAGCGGTTCTCAGCTCAGCATTAAATGCTGGCATTGGATTTCTACTAAGAATTTCGAAGCTGTTGTTATTTAAAAATTCTTCAACTTTAGGTATGTAATTGACCTTTTTCATAATAACTGAACAATTCCCTTTATCAGATTTGGTGATAATGAGGTCTTGCGACTTGATTTTAGCCGTAAGTGATTTTAAAATAAGATATTATTGACTTGATGTACTATTATTGTATTTGCATCTATTAAAAATTATAGAATCTCTAAAATGATTTTGAAAAACTGTTAAATATAAGTTTCCTAATGTTATCTTTTGCTTGTCTGTATGAAAGTAACTTTCAATCAAAGTATCAACCTCCACCGAATGGAGTTCAAGTGAATTTTTATTTAAATTCGGTTTAAGTGAAAATTTCAAGCCCTGACCGAGAAACCACAGCTCCCCCTCCGACAAGAAGCAATCCGACAGATTCTTAACTCTCTCGTGAAAAGTAAAATCTGTAAACATTGTAGACCGATCAACCCTAGAGGTCCGGCTCTGAAATCTCCCGACCAATCGCTTCAACTTAGATTTTAAAGTATTAAATTTAAAAAACTTCAACAAAGAATTCACCTCATCCTCGATGTCGTTCAAGATTGACTGAAGGTCAGCATACGGAAGAGTCCGCGCGAGATGGTCGTACAAAATTTTCAGTTGAATGTCTATACTATTAAGTTTTGCATAATGTGCTTCCTCATCAACCGTTTCTGTAATTGGATTCGTGAGTCATTGGGAACGTTCCTTGATGTTCTGCACTTAGCAAAAGTGGGAACTACATTTTCTTTAAGACATTGATGAGTGAACCATATATCAAGTTTACGAAGTGCTCTCTTAATAGAAAGTCTCTGGTACCTTACAGCTCCTACTACCATACCGTATAAATTTAATAATCAAAATATGGAGTGTACACACTCTTGTTTTAACAAGGATAAATGAATTTGGTAAAGTGTTTTTTTTCTTAAATGATCTTTGTGTCGTGGATCTCACAATAAAGATTGGCCTCGACAGACATTGATAAGCTTCATCAAATATTCTTCTGATCACTCCATTACGTACTGAACTATTTTCCTAAAAATAAAACGAAGGTGCGCGAAAACAACATGCCTGTCTCAGTGCCGTCTCAATTTGAACAACAAACCTACACGCGTGCAACTTGAAAACACATACCAACTTAGACGATAGGTGTGCGCGCGGGCCGTGTTTTCGCGGCGCAAAGCATTAATGTATACGTACTTTAAGAGGTATTCGCAAATAGAGCATTCACAGGCTTGCGTGTCGTCACTTTGCCAACGATGTCAAGAATAGCACCTCGGTTCGAGATTCAGGGCGGACATCCGTAAGAAATGAATCACCGGTGCGACAGTGGTTTTGTTTATAGACATATAGAAACAACACAAGCCAAACTTTCAACTTTAGAAATATTTTGACAAAAGTTTCAACTTTTATTTCTTAGAACACAACGTCTTTTTAATAAATGCGTGGAAAATTATTATTGATGCTGCAGATGGAAGATCGTATATAAATTATATGGCAAATGTATAAATAATTTGCTTGTAGATGATATACTTTTTAAGAAAATAAAAAAGTAGAATTGCGGGATGAGGCAAAGGACGAAATTTTCGGTATAAGAGCCGTCCAGCGCATCATTACAAAAATAGGAAGAGGAAATAGAGCAAAGTCGAGATGTGACATGATGCGGGTGACGAGCAGTCACTCTTGATATATGTTGTAATTTACCTTTTTCCACCAAATTTTCCATAATCAGTACAGCATTTTCATCCGGCTCAGACTTGTCTCCTAAATTCAACCTCGCCGCAATCATTTTTGGAAAAATATCCTTCTCCTGAAGCCCTGAAGCAAATTTTTGTATCGTAGGAATAACTGTCGTATAAAATGAAATTTCGTTTTTAAAAATAGAGATAATCATTTCTTTCGGAATAATGGAATTTGCCAATACACATTTTGCTAGTAGTGCTCAATACTTTCAATGCCGTTTTTATTTTTAATTGTAACATCTAGTTTAAACAGATCACTAAGGTAATTTTCACCGGGAGCTGTTAAATTTGTTATTATTGTATCCACAATTTGTATATCTTCTCCATGATAATTTTTTAATAATTTGTCTAAACTTTTTATTTTTTCGCTTTCCATTGCGTTAATCTGGAATAAAAAATATTTAAACTAAATTGTATGCAGCATTACATCGGTTTATATACATTATTGTTGTAAGATTCGTGTTATCTCATCTGATTGTAAGACTCCTTCATACGTCAAGCAACAGAAAATTTGTTCTTACATAAATCATTTCAGAAAACCGCCTGTGGCGTCGAAAGGAAGGTACTTCAAATTTTATTTGTATCATGTATTGGACTTCGAATTTGAATAAAAATCGCATTTTCTTATTCATTTAGCAATCTTAATTACATCAATTAGTAGTTAGTAAACACTTAAACTACGAATGAAAAGAGCCGTCGCGTCGTTAGATATGATCCGATAAAATTAAACGCGGAGAATATTTAGAAAAACGAGAAAATTCAATGTGGACTTTACAAATTGATATTTACCTTTCATAGCTCTGTTTTGGTGGAAATATAGCGGTTTCCTTTTTGTTAAGTTTGCAAATAAATGGACATACTAGGATTAAGTATATTGTACCGGGTGGTGTAAAGGCAAAAGCCTGTATAGTACAGAGCGCGAGGTCCGCGCGGCGCTCTGGATCACTCGTGGCTTTGTTTATCAATACGCTGCGTGGCAGAAGACAAATCCCAGTGTGATACAGAGCCAATATGTCTTTGTGGCGTGTTCATAGTTATACTTGTTTAATTAGGTATTTCGCCACACTGCATTTTCATATTATTTTCAATAATTTGGCATATGATTGTAAATTTAAACTATTTTTTATTTAATTGAAAACAGTGTGGCGAAATACCCAATTAAACAGTATAGGTTTGTTTAGTAAATTTTAAAATCTATTCATTCCTACCTTCATCTTCCTGATAAATGGTAGATATTCTTACAATAAAAGTCATATATGCATGGATTATTATTTTTATTAAACATCGAAATACATAATAATTAGGTTCAATGTAACTTAGCATTTGGTAGGTTATGCGAAATGTTGCTTCCAATGCTGTGCTTCCGTTTTAGTTTTTCAATTTTTACGTCGCGATATTGACGTTGGCTGGACTCGAATTGTTCTAGATTTGCTCCCGCATATTCGACTTTTAGCTTCCAAAAAGTTTAAAATTTGGGAAGGGAGTTTCAAGCTATTCATTAGTGTATTAAACTTATGATGGATAAAGTAGCTTCTGGGCTTTGATTGGCTTCGAGCGTACTTGTTATGCGATCAAATTCACAGCGCATTCTTATAATTTCTTTTTTGCATCGGCTTTCACTCTCTTCGGCGTTAACTTGTAAATCCATTGCTGTTGCTACTTCAGCAGGAACAGAATTAGTTGATTGAACTGAATTTTCAAAGTTTTCAAGATCAGTTGTGTTTGAATCCATATTTTTATAAAATTCCTCTGATGGTGAATGCCCAACAGCTAATTTGCCTAATTGTATTCTGTCATGAACGCTTAGAACTGGAGACGTTTTAAAATATATACCAAATTTTTGTTCTATTGCGCATAGGTGCTTACAGAATGTGCCACTTGTGCCTGATGGACAATCACAAAAAGCAATTTTAGCATTCATTGTATGAAATGAATTGGAGTCTTTTTCAGATGCAACATGGAAAATTGTATTGTCCCTTTGATAAATAATGTTAATTTCTTTTGCTCTAAAACACATATTTTTATAATCAATTGGGGGATTAGATCTTCTTGAATTTGCAAATTCCAACAATTTTCGCTCATAGTAGTTTTCGAAGGCATTGATAATAAAATCAACCAGTGCACAAGAGTTAAAAACCTTGCACCTTTGCAAAACTATATCTTTAAAAATCCTAATTGATGCTTCAGTGTAATTATTAGTGTTGTTACCTCTTGTTATTATATTATTTTTGTACGAAATACACCATTCTTTACTACGGACTCACAATTTCTCCAGATGATCATATAATACTTTGTTACTTTGTACTATATTAGTACTCATCAAGAAATCATAATTCTCTTTTGAATCTTCTAATGTTGGAGCGTAAAGAATGTTCCTAAACATTTCCATCACTGTTCTTCTGTCCTCCTTTTTCACGTTATGGTCAGTTTGCCAGAGTCATCTCCATAAAGCTTGATAAAGATGGAATGTACCCAGAATTAACATGGAATTCGGAAATACAGCTGATAACGCATTGCGCTCGGATGCACTGTCATCAGTCGTAAACACTTTTGGATCGAACTGTTTATTTTCTACTTCGATAGCTTCAGTGGCAGACGCAAAAGCTAAAGTATAATTCGCTTCAGTTTGGGCTGTGTGAAGAATGGACTCGATAGGAACGGCCCCTGTTTTGTTTGAAGTAAATAGAAATGTGACACAAGTATTTGTCTGCTCGCAAGATCCGCTGTAGTCAACGAAAACCATTTCAGTGGAAAAATCTTGAAGAAATGCGCGTCGCATTATTGGAGTAACAACAACTGCTATAAAATGATTTTCTTCAATGACTAGTGCACCGCCGGATTTCTGCAAAAAGGACTGTCTGTTCTTGAGTACTTCTATCATAATTTTTTCTTCTCGACTACCGTACTGAGAGAAACTCCACTCATCATACAAATACTTTATCTGCCTGTCAGTAGGATATTGTCTAGCATTAGCAAGAAGATATGCTATACTTACATTCTGTATTTCCTTCGTTTCTTCAGAACCAGATTCAATTATTTTCATTTCATGATAAAATCTGGCAGCTGACGGAGTCATTCCCGAAATCAAGTATGACTCAAAAATTTCTTGTACTGTCTTGTTCACACGTAAGTATCGAAAAGCTTGTGCCACATTTACCCTATGGAAATGTTAAAAATTTATGATAGAGATAGAGTCTAAAAAACAAAACAATAAGTATTGGTGAAAAAGAAACCACTATATTTATTAAAACTCAAAAAATCTTGAAAAATCTACAATTGTTTCACAAGATAAATCTTGCATAAGTTTATTTAAGAAACGGATAGAAGGAAGCACCGTGTTGCCGTTTATCGGAATATTAAAATAACAGTTGAATCTAAGGTTTAAAGGGAATTACAAGTTTCTGCCCTAAACGTTCACTTTATAATATGAAAAACTAACCTGTGATGTTTTAAAATCCTTAGAATAGTAGTTTTGGGTATGTTTAATTCTAAAGAGATTTGCCAACTACTTATAGGGTAAACGACATAGTCATTGGACATTTAAGCGAACCGATATTAGAAAACCGTTACCATTTCCACAATTCTTTTGTATTAGATGATCTAACCCCATTAGTCAGTAGATGAAACCTGACTCTATTAGTCTGTATGTTTATTTTTAAAGAATGAAGATAAACAAAATTTAAAAATTTCTTTTATTGAACGTCACGAAAATAATACAGTAATTGGACACTTTCCATAATTATTGGACAAATCATAACACTCAATTATCTTTGTAGTACTTTTGATATTGGGAAAGAAGTGTGTCAGTTTCTCCTGGATCATCACCATTACAATCCGCATCTTCTGAAGCACTATATTCGTGGTAACAACTGTGGCATACAAATAAATCATTATCTACATCCTCCGGAATATGAATCTGGTGTTTCTTGGGAACGCATGACTTATGATATATTTTAGAACAGTCATCAAAAACTAGGCGCATTTGAGAAGTAACACACCTTTGACAAATTGTACAAGAGTATGTGGAATTTATGCTTTTTCCGTTGGTGCTGAATAGCGCTCGTGTGGCGGTCTGCACTTTTGGAGATATACATTTGCTAGACGTTAAGGCACTGTTCAAGTTTTCTTTCGGCGCTTGCTTTTGTCTTCCTTTTGCCTTAATTGTTTTCGTTCCATTACCAAGAGCTGTATTTCCTTCGCGTTTCCGTTTCCTTCCAGCCTTCGTTTCTTCTAGCTTTCTCTTCTTTTCACTCTTGCCCTTAAGCATATTTTTGTATTTTGCCGAAGTGATTGCAAAAGAAAAACGTTCAGTGTCACGGTTTCCTTTCCGTTAGGGTGTTTTAGGACACACCAAGTAATTTCCAAAACTCGAATGATTGATCATTTTAAAGGCTGGACTAATATGTGAGTTCAGTTTGGATGAGCCTGTGATGGTTCTTCTTTTATTAATATATTCACCGCAGTTCTCTTTCTCTGTAGATCCTTCATCGGTTTACGATTTTTGCTTATTATTTTCACATGGCTTAGATAGAGACGATTCTGCTGTAATATCTGCACTAGCCAAGTTATCCTGGCTATTCGTTAGTTCAACCAATGCTTCACAGGGTAAGTTTGTCTGCTTATCATTGCCATTTCTTCCCTCTTGAGTGGATGTTTGCATTCTATCATCCACAACATATTGTTCACCCATAGTAGTTTTTCATCCATCTTTGTTTTCGTGTTCCTGCGCAGGAATTACTTTTTCTGTAGAAGATCCTTCTAATGTTGTTGAACATGCTTTTATAGACTGCTGATTTGGACTTTGAAAACATCTCCAAACATTATCAAGAAGATTGAAATACTCAGTATTATCTGTTATTCCTTCATTAAGTTTTATATTACGCAACTGTCTTATTTTCTTCTCACCAACAATATTTGTGAAAGTTCCATATGTTATGCTGGAGTTGTTAGCGATGTTTGTGGAAACTGATGGTGCTGAATGATGCGTTTTACCCAAACATTTAGAAAAATCTATTCTGTCAACATTAAACGGACAAAGTCCGCATACCTTAAAGTCATTTCTGGATTTATCGACGTATCCACAACTTTCTCCAAGATAAGCGCAAATTTTAGTTTAGTCACCATTTCGTTGGCATGCTGAGCACACCACTCTCTAACTGATTTTTTCTATGCAACTTTAATTGGACGAAAAGCTGACACATCTGCAGGCTGGACGATTCGGGTGGCGTTGGGATATAAATCTATCAGTTATTATGAACTTTATTTATTGAAATACAATATATAATAATATAATATAAATGAATGCATGCATTACAGGTGATGAATAAAGAAATAATCGATAAGTGATCAATCACTTGTTTCGATATTTGCGGAATATAAATATAAAAATAATTTCATGTATATGAACATGCTTAGAAGATATAAAATACACATGAAAATGAAAATGTTATCACAATTAAGAATTATACAATATTAAAATTAATTAGCTAAAATAGAAATAGATATATATTGTTAATTAAGTATATAATGTGTGAGAATCTATTTATTGTGGGTAATTATATTATTGATTATTATTGTTAATATATGTGAATTAATTGTAGGTATTGTATTATTATTGAGAATTTGAATTGAATATGAAATGCTATGTTAATATTGAAATAATAATATACTTTTGGCTGGCTAATTAATATGGAAAAACAAATTTTTATTTATATTTTTTTCATTTTGCTATTTTGCATCATGTAGTTTCATTTAATTTCAAAATTTTACCTCGGCTGCTCCTATTTATACACGACTCTTTTTTTCAGTAGGGTTCCTGGGTCATAATAAAATCAACATCACTATTCAACGTAATTTATTTTATATTATTAATTAAAAATAGAACAAAAATTTAAAATATTGGTTATTCATAAAATGCAGTTGACGCTTTTAAATAGTTATTGGACTCATATAAATATTATATCCAAAAATAAATGATTATCCTGTTTTCAAAATATGAACTACTCTTACACCATAAACATAAAAATATGGATTTTATTTATATAAATCTAAATTTCCACATCACACAACCATCATATATCTTTGAAAACTATTCATTGTTAGAGACGGCTATGCAGACTCATTTGTATAAATTTACATAATTGTTTGAAAACGATATTTTTCTCTGAAAGATGAACATCTGGTTTTAAAACAGTTCAAATATTGTAACTTTTTTTCTTGTTACTCTAAATGGTATTATTGAAATATTTAGAAACGACTTTAGTTTCAATCGATACGTGAAATGGAGAGGATATTTGAAATTTTTACTCTACTTTATTTCAATCTTAAAAAATATGTTAACGTATTATAAACTTTGTGCACGTGATAAAACTGAAATTAGTTGTGCCTTGTTATTTCGTGGAGAGTTTTATATATATGTGATTAAAGAACATGCAACGTAAAATAAATAATACATGTATCTACAAATTTGGTAGGTGAGTTTTTTACATTTCCTTGTTTATTATTATTATTCAAAATTGTATTATGAGGTGTTTTATTCCAAATGATCATTTAACTTTTATTCTTTCCACTATTCAAAATTTGGATCCAAATATATTAATTAAACACACCACAGACCTTTTCTTTTCACCAAGCCGACGCCTTCAATAGTGTCCATCCATGACGCTTTCCTGCTCCAGGTGGCAATCTCCCTTTTTAGTATTATCGGGTGATAATTCTACTACGTGGGTTGACTCTATTTTACACAAATTTTGTCTCTGCACTCATTTAACTTTTTACTACTTTTGTACCTTCTTATATTTTATATATAACACTTATTACTTCAAAATTTTACAAGAAACTGCATCACATTCCATTTTCTCCCTTCTTCCCTTGTTACCAACGCTTGACTGTCTCTGCCGCGGTTTTTTAAACGCCAAAACCTCTTTTTTGTTTATAACCGGAAACTCGTAATGTTCTGGAAAAATATTTGATTATCGTTCCACTGTCACTTTGTTTTATTGATATTTTATTGTTTTTCTGACTTAAACTTGCTACTATATGTTGTCTTTTATGCATTATAACCTTATCGTCATTGAATTATTTAATAACATAGTATTTATCATTGTTTTTCTTGTTAGTTAATTATTTGACATCTTCCGATTGGTCAATGCAAATATACAAATTCTTCACTTCCTACAACCTAAATATTTACATAATACATATGGATACAATTCATTTCCTATTTTGTTCTCAATTACTACATCTATATACATAAATTAGGTCGGTAATCATTTATTTTTTATTCTTAATATTTCATATCAGATTGCATTTTATGTTGGTATACTTGTCGTCAATTGTTATATTTCGTTTTGTTTTGACATTACCTACTAATTACAGTTTTCTACATTTTATTATCATGTTTCCTATTAAAGTTTATGATTGAATATTTGATTAACATATCTTATATATATTTTTCTAATTGTAAATTTCCCTTATTTATCAATCATTCATATCACTGTTGATTTTTTTATTCCTAATCTATTTCATTCTTCAAATATAAACAGATCTTTTAGGTGTCTAATATTCCGTGTGGCGTCACGTTATTTTATTGAGATTCGTTGCTTGTTAAGTTCTGTCTAAGGTTGTTTATGGTACGGAATTATACTAAAAAACGTTTATCAATAATTATTTATGAATTCTTTTGATTTTCCTATTTATATTCTCTATGATTATGTATACTGATTCTAATTATTTATGATGTTCTCTATTTATTTTATTAATTTGGTACATTATAAACAAATTACTTTTATTGATAGATATTATAATTTTATACTCTATTGTGATTTTACGAATGTTTATATGCTCGTTCTATCTACAACAATATATTAATACAGTTCCTCTATTTAAAATGTAAAATGAACATTAAAATAAGGAAAACTATTCATATTTATATGCAATATTTTCGATACACACTGTATTATATGTATAATCAATAATTTTGAAAGATTCGGTGTACAAATCAAATTTGACATTTTAATTTTCGGATGACGTTTATGTAGAATATATTTAATGATAGACAGATTTTATTACAATTTGGAGAATATATTTGAAGTTTGAAAATACAGATGTCTCTGCTATCATAATTACAATGGTAATTGAAGAATTCAAATCTCTCTTTGTTATAGGGAAACATAAATTAGTATTTTTTTTAAAAACAAGGAATTTTTCGTAACAACAGGAGAAGAGATTCATTTATTTGAAAAAAGTTTCATTAGTTGAATTTGAAACCCCGAAGAGACAACATCGAGATAAGAGTTGTCTCAAATTTTGTTGAGAATTTAATGAAAATTATAAATATACAATCAGATTATAAAGCCAAACTTTGTAAAGCCAGTGCGTGCATAATTCATAGAAGAATTACATCGTGTGAAGTGTAAGTGGTTCCAGTTTCTAAATCAGATATTTAGAATGTTTTGCAGAATTCTAAATACATTTAGAATACGTACGAGTTTTCCTGTCCTATTTGGTGAGTCCACTCCAGTTTAAAATTATTTCTCGAGAATTAACAGGCCTTTTAAATACATTTCGAAAATAGATGCATCTATAGAATAATAATATTAGCTAAACCAAATTAACGTTATACATAAAATATCTTACATCAAGTGAAAAATTTTGAATAGACAATTTGAAGACAAATTTGCTTTATTTGACATTGATATACGTCAAAAGTATATTAAACGAGTTGAACTTTTGCATAAAAAATTTACAATTAGTCGAGTTTCAGAATAGGTTGTAGTAATATTAAGATTGGTAGAAATTATTATCTTTGTTTCGTTTACATTATTTTGGGAAATAATAAAACTTTTATAATTTGTTATCTGATTATATAATATATAATTTTGATTCCAACTCACTGTGGTATTTATTCAGTATCTATTTTCAACGTATTTAACATTTTGCATGCTATAGTGATTTTGATTTAATCAGTGACAATGTCATAAAATAATTCAAGTGCCTTTTATTATATAAAAAAACAGTTACTCGAGATTCTGAATATAGGATAATATTTGATTGGAATAATATTTAAAAATTACAAAATTTGAATTACTATTATTATTTAAAAAAATTTGATCCCACCCTGAGATTAGAGTGATTAAGTATATTGTGACTTAATTTATCTTTCTAAATCCAGAAATTAATATTTATCTTGGCTGGGCATAGTTTGACAACTACTGTCAAAAGTAAATTAGGTTACGTACGCTACTAAAGGTGTGTGTACAAGAGTGTCGCTACAATCAGAAATTGTGAAAACGTCGACAAATAATATTGTATATCGTTATATTCATAGGTAAACTATAATATAACTATTAATTAGATTTAACATATAATAATTTGTCACCCAAACGTGGGGCAACTATAAAAGAATATAAAATATATAATAATTGACGCAGCAACGTGAGGCAATTAAAAAATTGGCACATAGTCATTAAAATATTGAGATTTATTGACATTATTATAAAAAATTTAAATATCTATGATGGAAAGAAGAATGACGTTAAGGGATGGTAAACAGGTAGGAGTTGAAATTGGATCTGATGAACAAAGAGAACAAAGAAGACATAGTATGAGTGATTTTCAGGTGCAGTACTTGGAACAAGGAAGGGAACAATCAGAAGAAGTTTTGACAGGAGATGAAGCAGAAAAACAGGAGGGTAGAACATGGGAGCCACAAGGAGGAACAAATAGCAATGATCAGTGGATGCAACAATTTTTTATGAAAATGGAGGAGAATAGGAAGGCGGACATGAATAAACTGAATGAGAATATGAATAGTATGAGGGGAGATATAAATAGTATGAATAAAAAAATGGACAAACAAGATGAGAATATGAATAATATGATGGGAGAAATGAATGAGAATATGAATAATATGAGGGGAGAAATGAATGAGAATATGAATGATATAAAGGGGAACATGAATCACTTGGAAAAGAAAATTGATGAGGTGAAAATAGAAAGTTTGAATGAGATTAAGAAAGTTAGGGAAGAGAACGATCAATTTAGAAAGCAGATTGAAAAGGTGAAAGAAGATATGAAGGGCCAGAATGAAAATTTACGGATGGAAATTCAAGAAAATGGCATTAAAATCAGGGAAGATACAAACAAGCAGGTCGTAGAACAAGTTCAAGAACTAGGAGGATGTCTAGAAGAAAATTTATCTGGAGTAATTCAAGTGGAAGTGAAGAAACAAAATAAGAATACAACTGAAGAAATACGATTTATAAAAACACAAAGTTTATTGGAGATTAAAGAAGTTGAGAAGAAAATTGATGAAATACAGTCTATAAAAGTACAAAGACAATCCAAAGATGAAATGTTAGACATTTATTTACAGAATCTATGAAGTGAAGAAGTTATGAGAATTTATGAGAAGAATATTCATTGGAAAATAAAAAACTTAGATGGTAATATAGTAAAACAAATCGTGACATATGGTAAAAGAAATAATAATTATAATAGGGGGATACAATTTAATTGGGAATTAAAGAGAATGAACAAAATATTACAAGAAGCTATGGAAGAGATAGAAGAAACCACAAGACAAATTGAAGAACGAACAATTTATACAGGAAATGTCAAAATAAAAGTAAAACTTGACAGAAATATGGATATAATTGATCCAAGAATATTTATTATTATAATTGAAAATAAAATGATAGGAAGTGAACATATTATGGAGAAGAAAATAATAAAAATTACTTTCAATGATATGGAAGAATTTGAGATGCAAATTGCAATGCATTTATTAGATGAAATTGATGAGATATGGGACTTCAAAATCAAAGAAGATATGGTGAAGAACAGTAAGAAGCGACAGAAACACATAGAGAATCAAACAATGAGAAAAGAGAATAAATCTAGAAAACGAATGGGAATTGAACATGGTAAGGGATGGATATGAAAACGATATGTAAATGAAAGGTTTATGATCAACAAATAATATTTTAAAACATATGTAAATAGAAATTATATAAACAAGGCTTGATAATAAAAGAAATGATAGACATGTTGATATGAATTATGGGCATGAAAATAGAACTTACAGAAATGAAAAATGAATATATGGAAATGGAGATAAAATTTATGACAACAAGTATTTTAAAAATAGAAGAGATATTAGAAACTTTGATAGAAGAAATGAGAATAGAAATGGAATTACGCAACAAAATAGATGGATAGGAGGAAATAATTACATTTATGGGAGCAAACGGAAGGAAGTTATATGAACTGAGCAAATCTATGATACAAAAGATTGAATTAAAGGATGGAAAGAAGTTGATATGTAAGCATAGTTGATAAATAAGTTAGAAACAGACATAGTTATCGATGAATTGATGAAATATAAGGAAATAATTGATTTTGAAGAGATAGATAGAATTAAATGGTAAAATAATTGAATTTGTGGAGGTAAAATGGAAGTATTGGCAATTGAAGAGGATAATAAGAAGTTATGGAATATAAAAAGGAGTAGAATTATGGTAGAATTGGAGTTAATGAGTGGAAATAAGGAATATGAAGAGAAAGTGAAGAGTTTGATAATGAAATATGAAGGATTGATTGAAAAGCAAATTAGAATTGCAAATAATTATATGTATGAGATAGAAGAAATAGAAGATGTGAAAAGTAATGGTAATTGGACAGAGTGTAATGAAGAATATTATAGATTGATAAATGAATTATTAAAGACGTATGAGAGAAGAATTTCGAAGAAACCGAGGGTTGCCTAATGAAAATATAGATATAATATCAAAGTGAATAATACTGAGAAATGTTGAAATAAAATTATATCCAATTTAACATAAATTGTTTAGACAGAGTAGAACAGAATTGGAAATATTTGAGATCTTAAAAAAACATTATCAACATGTATATAGGAAATTTTAGAATAACAAATAACAGAACGTTACGCGAAATTTTAAAAATAGATATAGTAAAGTTAATAAGTTCTATGGGAATTAGGGATAATAGTCTAATTTGATTGAAGATAAGTTTTTAGAAATATGTTAATAGTCATTTGGAGGATATTAGTATGTTTTACTAGGATACTAATAAGATATTTGGCAATTTTGAAAGATGAATTATAATAATTTACAAGAATCGATTTGTCATTCTTTTATCAGGGGGATTTATTACAGTTCCTCTATTTAAAATGTAAATGAAATATTAAAATAAGGAAAACTATTCATATTTATATGCAATATTTTCGATACACACTGTATTATATGTATAATCAATAATTTTGTAAGATTCGGTAAACAAATCAAATTTGACATTTTAATTTTCGGATGACGTTTATGTAGAATATATTTAATGATAGACAGATTATATTACAATTTGGAGAATATATTTCAAATTTTAAAATACAGATGTCTCTGCTATCAGAATTACAATGGTAATAAAAGAATTCAAATCTCTCTTTGTTATAGGGAAACATAAATTAGTATTTTTTTAAAAAAATTGAATTCTTCGTTACCACAGGAGAAGAGATTCATTTATTTGAAAAAAGTTTACAGAGACAACATCGAGATAAGAGCTGTCTCAAATTTTGTTGAGAATTTAATGAAAGTTATAAATATACAATCAGATTATAAATCCATACTTTGTAAAGCCAGTGCGTGCATAATTCATAGAAGAATTACATCGTATCTAGTGTAAGTGGTTCCAGTTTCTAAATCAGATATTTAGAAAGTTTTGCAGAATTCTAAATACATTTAGAATTCGTACGAGTTTTCCTGTCCTATTTGGTGAGTCCACTCCAGTTTAAAATTATTTCTCGAGAATTAACAGGCCTTTTAAATACATTTCGAAAATAGATGCATCTATAGAATAATAATATTAGCTAAACCAAATCAACGTTATACATAAAAGATCTTACATCAATTGAAAAATTTTGAATAGACAATTTGAAGACACTGAGATTCGGAATATAGAATAATTTTGATTGGAATAATATTTGAAAATTACAAAATTTGAATTATTATTATTTAAAAATTTTTGATCCCACCCTGAGATTAGAGTGATTGAGTATATTGTGAATTAATTTATCTATCTAAATCCAGAAATTAATATTTATCTTGGCCGGGCATTGTTTGACAACTACTGTCAAAAGTAAATTAGGATACGTACGCTACTAAAGGTGTGTACAAGAGTGTGGCTACAATCACAAATTGTGAAAACGTCGACAAATAATATTGTATATCGTTATATTCATATATAAACTATAATATAACTATTAATTAGATTGAATATATAATAATTTGTCACCCAAACGTGGGGCAACTATAAAATATATAATAATAATAATATATATATATATATATATATATATATATATATATATATATATATATATATACATATATGCAAAAGCACATTCTAAAACATATAAAATGCGCATTGAAATGGTAATCACAGTATAGAATATTAAAACTAAGGCATATAGCATTAAAAATTGAAACAATAAAAATATAAAACTAGAACAGAGTAAAAATAAGAAACGAGTCAGATGATGAAGAGCGGATTATCTATATTAATGCAGTAAGTATGTTGTTTATGGTTTCGATTCTATCAGATCGATTATTAATTTTCTGTCGTTACTTAAGATGTAATATTTTAATTTTTTTTTGAAGTAAGCTTTATTCATTTCAGATCTTATAGTGTTCGGGACACTATTGTATAATGATTTTGTGATACAGTAGTGAGATCTTTGGCATATTGATTTTTTTACACGTGGTACTACCGTAATGGGTTTTCGGCGGGTATTATACTCATGAGTGGTTCCTGCTATATCACCAGGTAGGTGGAATTTCATAATGGTACAGAAAAAGAATAACTGCCTGACATCCATGACTTCAGATTGTTTGTATAGTAGTTCCGAAGAAAACCTTCGGTTTTTCATCATTATCACTTTCAGAAATCTTTTTTGCAGTATTTCCAATGGTTTGAGGTGTACTCGGAGAGCATTTTCCCATGTCAGGATTTCATATCTCAAATGAGTTTCCACTAAGGAGTTTTTTTTCTTTTTCTTGGCTTTGACACTCGTCATTCGGCCAGTCACAACAGGACACTAAGGAGATATTTATATTATATATCTTCATTGTTTTCAGTGGAAGGTAATTACCTAAATATTTAAATTTGTATAAAATGGATTGCAGTTTCTTCATGACGTAGTTTATATGAACGTTCCATTTCATATGCGGATCCAGATATACACCAAGATATTTAATATTTTTTTCAGATTTAATTCTGAGCGTGTTTTCCTGAGTTTCTACGTCGAGATGTAAAAAAGGGCAATTACCAGCCGAATTACAGCTGAAGGATAGGAAGTTGGTTCTATCTGTGTTGAGCGTCAAAAGTCTTTCGTTGAACCACTCCTTTATGAATTGGAGGTCAGATTCGGCATTATGTTTCAATTCATGCCATGTTTCAGCTTTATATATTATTGCGGTATTATCAGCATACCCTATGATACTTCCTTGACTGTTCATTGTGAGTATTTGATTAATGTAGAGATTAAACAAAAGAGGGCCCAAAACGGTTCCCTGCGGTACGCCATAATCAATTTCTCTTTGATCGCTCAGTGTTTCAGCCACTTTCACTTCTTGAGTTCTGTTGCTGAGGTAATTTTCAAGTAAATTTGCACATTTACCTCTCATTCCTACTCTTTCCAGTGTAACTATGAGCAATCGGTGACTAACAGTATCGAAAGCTGCCACCTACCGTTATTCACTCTGAGATCTATGAACCTAAAACTCGGTGCATACTGTGCGCTTTTAGGCGTTGCCTCTAACTCTTGCGGAGACGGGGGGGGGGTCCGTTGTTCACAGACTAAATAAATGTTAAAGGGCGCCAGGCAATCTTGCCTCCCGACAACTACCTACACAAGTTCTTCCCAACCTAAGACTACCAAATAGGTGGAGAAATAAAAGTCAGATGTCACTTACCCAAGTCTAAGTTTAATGAATTGGTCTAGTATATCAAGCGATCTTACAAGGTTCTACTAATACAACTAGTACATACAAGGGTACCACAAAATTACAATAATTTCCCCCAGGTGTCCTATATGACTCATAAGTCATAAACACAAATTATCATAGGTAAGTGAAATTCCCCCTTGATTAAATGATGTACAAAAATGTATACAAATATATATATATATATATATATATATATATATATATATATATATATTTATATATATATATATATTTATATATATATATATATAAGTATCCCAAGCCAAAAATATATATCCCGTACCTTTAAAACTAATGTATCCCTCCCCAGTAGTAACTCAATCCTACTACAATTTGTACAAAAAAAAGGTTGACAGGCTGTACCCACTAGTACCCAATGTTACTTTAAAATTCTATAAATCCCTGGGTTAAGATCCTATATATTCCCTAAGTAAAATCCTTCAATTCCCCCCAAGTAAAATCCTATGAAACCCCCCTGGTAAAATCCTATGAAACCCCCCTGGTAAAATCCTATGAAACCTCCCTAGTAAATTCCTATGAAACCCCCCATGTATAATCCTATGAAACCCCCCTGGTAAAATCCTATAATTCCCCCCGGTTGAAATCCTATGTTACAGCCTGGATTGTTCGTTGGGTATAAATATGTAGAAACCAGTACCTACATACAAATGAAATTTCTCAAACGAGTACTCGATTAGCCGGTAGAATGAGAAAACTATATACTTAAGTTCCAAATACAATATAGGGTTAAATCAATACAATATACCATACGTATCTATGGCACAAAATAACGTTTATGCAATTAAATTTTGAAAGTAAATATTAAAAATACAATATGGCGCAATATCATATGAGCTCATACGCTTACTACCACTAACTCAAATAACTCAGAATGTTAAAATTGAATAGCCACAGTAACGTTTACAAATTTAACAACAGTGGGTGTAGTTATCACCAATCCACAATGTGAGTATAAATGGTAAAACAGGTTTAATTGAATAGTGTATGTTGATCAGAGTATTTGTAATACTTGATCAACACAAGTATCGTAAACTGCGTACCACAAGTGGCTTACGGTAATAAAAAAAAGTTATCTACAGCCTACACTGACGGATATAAACAAGTGTTATGCGCAAAAAGGTATTTTACAAAAACCAAAGTTTAAAACTGGCGTGAAATCCACTGTATCTTGATGGTTGCTAGTGGTGGCTACCAACTACTACTTGTATAGAATGCTATAAGATCCAATATTGTACTCTTCAGTAACAATCCAAATTTTCCCCCATACAAGTTTGTTGTTCTGACTCAACGTTGTCCCATAAAATGAAATCCAAAACCAAATCCAGAATAGTAAAGATTGACGAACGAAAAGAAGAGAAGAAAAGAAAGAGAACCCTAAAATGAGAAATATATCAATACTCTATAAATTCTCTTTCAGTCTCAATGGTCAAAACGAAATATCAAACTAAACTTCACCCCCAATCGATTAACTCTCTCTAGCCGTCATATATCCGATATGAGTAATCTCTATTACTGATCTCTAAACTGAAATATCTACTAATCTCATAAGAGCAAGACTTCTATTAATCATAAAGGTTAATCAACTAATATTGATATTACTTAATTTTGCTGACAAAAGTTAACTAGAAAATTCTATATTTCATGTTTGACCAACAAAAAATTATAATACTAATCGAGCTTAACATATTAACTATAATATTTTTACATTTAACAAAAAAAAACAAGATACGAGCTCATATGGCGCCAATACCTATGAACTAATTACCTAAACTATAAAACCACTTGACCTCCAATCAACAAAAAAAATACATTATCCAAAGATAAAACGCTTTAAAATTACTAGAACATTCATCTATATATAAAAAAAAACTGTAATATTTCTTACCAAATGGCCAGTTTGAGTTCCGAATATATAGGGCTGAAGGTGTTATTACCCTAGGTACTCTGATAAAGGCCTACTGAAACAATATACCCTCTTCAAGATTGGTTTTCATGTACAATGTACAGCTATAAAGAAAAATCAATTCATCAGACAATGGACAAAACCTCTATGATATAATTGAGAACAATCTAGTTAATGAAACTATAGGAACATTCTGATACTTACAATTAACTGGAATGACAGCATAAAAAAAACCTCCTGTCGGTTGAATTATCTGATCCCAAAAAAATGGTATTTCCACAGGTCTATACTCTCCAAACAACTCCAAAAATATCTAACGATACCCGGGAAATGTGTATCACCAATCGTTCATCCCTTAATATATGGTGAAATATTCAATTATTTCATCCAAAAATGGTGACATAAATCCAACCACCTTCACTCCGATATACCCAACGAACAAATGAATGTCCAGTATATTCACAGGCAAAATCGAGAACTCTCGTGTCAAACCAGCCAGCCAATCAGAATGCTCTCGAGATGTCAAAGCTTCCGATAACCAATAAGAGCTGAGATATCCAACAAGTATATATCACAGAATAATATATGCATAGACACATCACGGAGAAGCGCGTTACAAAGATATGTATCAGGGGTAGTGCGTTCGGAGTAACACCACGGGGACATGCTCCACACAAATAAAATAAATACTTGACGTATAGTAAATTAGGTAAGGTAATAATGTTTATGGCTGTACAATATTATAAAGTATTCCCAATATAGAAGCCACTGGATTTCCTAATATACATGCTAGGTCAAAATGATGTTAAATTGCATGACGAATTATATTTTCAAGTTCTTGTAACTTAATTTGCACAACCACAAAATTGAAACGTATCAACTCGCCCCCTTTGTTCAAGGGATTTACTCCGTAAATTCCTACAAAACACCGTCCCTCAGAATAGATTATAATGGTGATGTGCATACCCTCATAAGGCAACCGCAATATCTTATTCATCTTCTGGATCTGGCTCAAGATCCTTAACATTCCACCCTCCTACGCTATTACCTTTATCATCTCGCAGCTCGTATGCCCAGGGAGAAATCCTTTTCTTAATGTAAAAAGGGCCCACGAACTTCGGAGCTAGCTTCTTCGCATAACATTTAGCGGCATCAGATAATACATAGTTGCGCTTCCATACTGGTTGATTCGGTAAGTATTCCACGTGACGTCGTCGAAGATATATACCTATCACAACTCTTATTATTAGCTACTTCTAATCAATTAGCTACGTCCTTAAAAATACCCTTAAAACCTCATTACGACTTTTATCCCCAGATTGAGTACTATCCTCAATAAACAACCTCCTTCAAACAACTCAGAATTCGAGTAATCTGACCCTGATAATGACATATTATGACCAACATTTATAAAATAGGGTGTCAATTTGGTTACCTCATGACGCGACGTTCTAAGACAACACCCAATCGCATCTAAGTTCTCGTCCCAACAGCGATGATTGTCGGACACATACATAGCCAACATAGTTTCAAGGCTCCTATTAATTAGTTCGGTGGGATTCGCGCGAGGATTATAATTCGCAGTAAACTTAATGGTACAATTATATTTCCCAGCAAACCTAGCGAATTCTTTACTTCTGTATTGCTATCCGTTATCACACACAATAACCCTAGGAACACCAAAAACCAAAAATATTCCCCTTCCAATATTACGAATCACAGCTTGAGACGTGGCTTTACGGAGTGGGAACAACATAGAGAATTTACTAAGATAATCCGTTACAACCAAAATATAGCTATTACCATGCGACGATCTAGGAAGTGGACCTACTAGATCAGTACAAATCATTTCCCATGGACGATTAACCTTGGGATGGGAAACCATCTTGTCTACAGGACGATCGTGCGAGGATTTGTGTGCAAAACACACGTGACAACGACGGACATAACTGGCAACGTCACTCCTCATACGAGGCCAATAGTAACGTTACGCTAACCTAGCATAAGTTTTATACACTCCAGTATGACCAAAAGTGGGTGGCTCATGAGCAGATGACATAAGTTTTCCACGATGGCTTTTCGGGACAACTATTCTCCATGAATCTTGAGGCTTACTCAGTTCGGGGTAAGGTACATTAACATGTTTCCATAGTTTACCATCAGCCAATCTCCAACTTCCAAATTTCAATGGGTTAACCTTCAGCCTCTCCATCATTTTATTATACCACTTGTCAGTTATACAACCAAACTTATCTACTTCCCCAGAATCTCCAATTAAATTAACATTAACAAAATCACCTCCCAACGAATCAACAACTGGAACAGATCTGCTACATGCTCCTTCCCTTTAAGATGGATAATTGTAAAAGAATATTGCTGTAATCGAACGTCCCATCTCGCTAATCTACCTGTCAAATCCTTCAAATTTTGCAGCCAAAGTAAACTGTAGTGGTCGGTAATAACTGTGAATTGTACGCCTTCCAAATAGGGTCTAAGCTTTTCAATCGCCCACAAGACAGCCAAGCATTCTCGTTCCGTCGTGCTAAAATTACGCTCCTGACGCGTTAATGATCGACTAATATAAGCTATGACTTTATCACCATCATCGTGAGGTTGAGTCAAAGCAGCACCTGAACCATAACCTGATGCATCTGTTTGCATTACAAAAGGTTTTGCATAATCTGGGCAACTTAAAATTGGGGCGGACACCAAACATTCCTTTATAGTGATGAAGGATTGAGCGCACTCATCGGACCAACGGAATTTAGAAGAAGATTTCCTCAGCAAGCCGGTAATAGGGGCAATAATTGATGAAAAATCAGGTATAAACCTTCTGTACCAGGAAAATGTTCCCACAAGTCTGCGGACCTCACTAACTGTAGTTAGAGTAGGAAGTTCCAACATTGCCTTCACATGTAAACCATTTCTATCTACAACATAACCTATATATTTCATTTCCGGTCTACAAAACTGGCACTTATCAACACTAACGGTGATTCTTGCTTCACGCAATCTACGAAATACTTCATCCAAAATAGCTAAATGTTTCTCGAATGTCTGACTTACGATCACTACATCATCCAAGTAAACAAACACATATGGTTCAAGATCATGGCCAATTACATTATCAATCAACCGTTGCCACGTAGCTGGTGCATTATGAAGACCAAATGGCATCCTACGAAATTGATACAAACCCCGGTTGGGAACAGTAAATACAGTATACTGCTTGGATGACTCCTCCATGGGCACCTACCAATAAGCTGAAACGTATCAAAGCCTTCGAAAGGTCAATGAAAACACATAGACAAGGATGTTCCTCTTCCAACGCGCTATGTATTTTTTTCGGTCAAAGCTAATACAGCATCTTCCGCTGAAGTATTTCCTTTGAAACCATATTGTTTATGGGAGATCAAGCCGTATTTTTTTATGAAGGATGTCCATTCGGTTTTTCAGAAACATTTAGAAGATCTTCGATAAATGCGTGATAAGGGAAATCGGTCTGTAATTGGTAACTATCGTTTTGTTTCCTTTTTTAAAAATTGGTACTACTATCGATTTTTTGAAAGCATTAGGCCATATTTCCAATTCCAAACATCTATTTAAAATGTATACTAGGGGATGAACAATATATTGTGCAATAGATTTGATGGTTTCCGCTCTTATCCCGTCCTTACCAATCTCTTTCTTATCTTTCAATTTTCTTATTATGTTCAAAAGTTCAATAGAATTGCTTGGTGCTAGAATCATAGTATTAGGAAGAATATCGTCAATGAATTCGTGAATTTGTTTTGATTTTTTCAGCAATTGTTTTTCCCATTTCAATGAATCTCAGATTGAATTCATTTGCAATATCTTTGCTATCAATTTGAAGCTTTGAACAAAGCTTGCTAAGCTAATATGTCATGTGCGTCTTAAGTCCGTCTAAAAATATACAACTGGCAGTTCGATCTTCTCTTGTATGAGATGAGATAAGGACGTTCCACCTATATTCAAAAAACACATCTGAGGTCATCCAACCATTCTCACTTTCTGCAATACTCTGGAGGAACAGTAACAGCAACTTTTTTCGGAATCTTCTTGTATCCGTACACGATCATTGGTGGACAAGAGGTTCCATTAGCCGAAAATGTAAACATGGCGGTAATATTCTCCTTTGTAGCACATTGTTCTATTGTATAGACAATTTTCCCTCCTTTACATGCTAGTACCTTTCCCGTGTTAGGACATATTTGAAAGGCATTTTCATCTCCGTTAAAAACCCTTGGCTGGATCATTGATTACATCTTCCAGCTTTTCATCTTTTATGTATTGAGAAATTCCTTCAAACCATTTCCGTATATCTTTTTCTGCCACATAAGAACTAGCAGAAGTCACTGCTTCACTAGTCCGTTGTACTATAAAAGGACGACGTCTTAAAAAGGCCTTAACCCAACCATCCCCAGGTCTGTTGTCTTTAAATGGGTTTGAACGTGGAAAGCTATTTAAAAAAGTTTGAACACTTGACTGAAGGTCTACCTTTTTCCGACGAAATCCTATCCGAACCGGATAAGGATCGCCTCGAGCCGCTCTTAAAAGTACTGTTGCCTACTAACTTCGCTGAACTATAACGAGCGATGGGACTATTCGCACACTACGCAAAATGAGTTAAAAACGTCTCTACTAAGATACAGCCACTTGTGAACTTCCAGAGTTTCCCGCTAAATGATGCAGCCCAATCTTGTTTTGAACACTTAAAGGCAGATATACAAAAAGCGGCAATAGTTGCTATCGATGACAAGGAAATCTTGATAGTTGAGACGGACGCCTCTAACACTTTCACAACGAGGCCGCCCAATCCCATTTTTATCCAGAACATTATCAGATTGCAAGCGAAAACATGCAGCGGTAGAAAAAGAGGCGTGTGCAATTGTTGAGACTCAGGTAGCACATACATATTGGCCAAATAATGGTTAAATATAGTCAATAGAATGGAACAATATAGATTTTATTGCATGTGCCCAATCTGTATCTGTAAAGATTTGAAGGGTGGGTGTCCCCACAGCACTTATGCCACAATTGGCCCATTGTGCATCCTTCTGAGGTTCAAAACTTCCTTCTAGCTCGTCATCCAGCCTACTTCCTTGAAGTAGGCGATAACGTCGCCTGAATTAAGTTTCCTCATATTGGCGTATGTTAGCCTGTACTCGCCGAATACTTGAAACCTAAATTGAGAGAGTGTCTGACATTCGCAAAGAATGTGTTCGACAGTCTCATCTTCATGTTCACATCCTCTACAAAGTGGGGTGTTAGATAAACCCAGTCTGTGAAGGTGTTTTCGTAGGTGGCCGTGACCAGTCAGAATTCCCGTGATTGTTCGTAGGTTCCGCCTGTTCATAGTCACGTATTTTTTGGCTACTTTGCTGTCCGGGTACTGTAGCAGTTCCTTGGCAAGCCTGCAGCCTTCTGCGTCGTCCCATCTACCCTTAAACTTATTAAGGGAGTGTTCCTTTAATAGGTCGGCCGTTGCTGACGCCGATAGACCAATGAAAGTGCCAGGTCCCAAGAGTTTTTGGGAGGCTGCCTTCTTGGCTAGCGAGTCTGCAATACGGTTTCCTTTCGATTTCTCATGGCCCTTGATCCAGCCCAAAGTGACCGTGTTGTTGTTACAGGCTTCGATTAAGGCCATGTGACATTCTAGTACTAGGCCTGATGTAATACGTGGTCTGTTCAGGGCTAGTAGTGTTTGTCTACTGTCCGTAAGGATGTATATATTATTACCTGTGGTTTTCCTTTTGGTAATCTCTTTAGCAGCGATGCAGATAGCAGTGAGCTCTGTTTGAGCAACACCTGCATTGCAGCCCATTGCCCATTTTATGTTTAGATTCAGGGATCTGGAAAAAATACCACATCCTGAGCCTACATTGGATTTAGACCCATCTGTGAAGATGCGGATTGCGCCTTCTTCTAATAGGTCTTGTGAGTTGTTTTTAAAGATTACCTTGTAGGGCCTGTTGAAGGCATATCGCGGTGGAATCAAGTCCGTATTGGCTTGCAGCAGTGGGATCTCCCTGAAGGCCTCATGCCACAAGTTACGTCTCAGTTTACCGGATCCTACATCAGGTTGTATACCAGTAGAGCGCAGACGTGCCATGGTCATCAAAACAACCTCCTTGATGTATATGTCAAGGGGAGTGAGACCGAGGATTACCTCCATAGCTCTTGTTGGTGTGGTTCTCATGCCTCCTGTTGTGTTGAGGCATGCTGTTCTTTGTATTTGGTCCAGTTTACGGACGACTGTCAGCTGGTTTGCCTTAGCTCCCCAGGCAATCGCACGGTACGTTAGCATAGGTCTGATGATGGCAGTGTAGATCCAGGCAGCAACCTTAGGTGACATTCCCCAGGTGCGGCCGATAGTTCTACGACACTGCTCATAAGAAATATATGCTTTTTTAACTCTGTTTTCTAAGTGGGAGTTCCATGTTAACTTATTGTCAAAGGTGACCCCTAAATATTTCACCTCTGAAGAGAAATTAAGTTTGGTATCTAGGAGCTTTGGGGCTTGATGTTTTGCAAGCTTCCTTTTTTTCGTGAAGGGGACCATCTCAGTCTTTTTTGGATTTATTGACAGCGAATGGTCTCTGCACCTTTGTTCTATGATAATGAGGGCCTCCTGCATTAAAGCGCAGAGTGTCTCCTCGAATCTTCCTGTTAGCAGAATCACTAAGTCATCTGCGTATGCTATTGTGTAGTAGTTGTTATGATTGAGGTGGCTGACCAAGGAGTCTAAGACCATGTTCCATAGTAGTGGTGAGAGCACCCCTCCCTGTGGACAACCTTTTACAACCAAGCCTCTGATGGTTACATCATCTACACCGATTTTGATTGCTCTTTTTGAGAGCATGTTATATATCCAGGCATTTATGGTTTGGGGGATATTCTTATTGGAAAGTGCATTTGTTATTTTAGGAAAAGTGGTTCTATCAAATGCGCCTTCTATGTCTATGAATACACCCAGGGTGGACTCCTTATTTTCCAACGATTTCTCGATGCGGCCCGCCTCTTCCTGGAGTGTATGCATGTTGATTTGGATGCAGTGGATTTCGTGTTATCACCACATCTCTTATGTATCGCTCGCACAGCCTCTCTAAAGTCTTCATTGTAAACGATGTGAGGGTAATGGGTCGATATGCTTTTGGGATGGAATAGTCCATTCTTCCTGGTTTTGGTATGAACACAACTTTGACTTCTCTCCAACCTTTTGGAATATACCTCAGTGCCAGTGAGGATCTGAGGATTCCTACCAGGTGCGGCATTAGTTCATCCAGGCCCCACTGAAGTAGGGCTGGATAAATGCCGTCCGTTCCCGGGGATTTAAAGGGGGAGAAGCCTAAGATGGCCCACCTCAGTCTGTCCGCGTCGACGATCTGTCGTGATAAACGCCAGTCATCGTCCCTCGGGTAGTGATTCTCCTCATCCTCCCAGGCCGCCGTATTTGTGGTTCTGGAGTCAGGGAAGTGAGTTGACATCAATAATTGTAGACTTTCCTTTAGGTTAGCAGTTTTAGTGCCATCATCTCTGGTTAGTATACCGATATGACGGTGGGGATCTTTTGAGAGGGCTTTTTGGAGTCTAGCTGCTTGGGGGAAATCCTCGATTTCCTCGCAGTAGATCCGTCATGCCTCTCTTTGCTTTTGTCTGATGACTTTTTAATACTCTTTGAGGTGAGACTTGTATGAGTTCCAATCCTCTTTGAGTTTTGTTCTTTAAGCCTTATTGAAAGATTGCCGTCCCCCTGAGCTTGCCAATCTCATGGCACCACCACGAAGTGGAGGCCCCATCGAGATCGATCCGCCTGAGTGGGCAAGACATCTTGTAGGCATTAATAATGGAGTTTCGAATTGTTTCATAATAAGTTTCCAAATCTCCTTTATTGTTGGGCAACACATCCTCGACTCCTCGCAGATCCCCTTTCAAGCAGTGGACATATTTTGTCCTATCCGTTTTCCTGGGGTCGCGAGTCATTGTGGAGGTTGTGAGCGCAAGTTTTATTTCGAATTTTATCCAGCGGTGGTCCGACATTGGAATATCGTCGGATACATGCCAGCTGGAGATTTTATTCGAAGTATTAATAGTAGATAGGGTAATATCTATTCGCGTTTGACTACGAGAGTTAACAAAAGTTGGTTCAGTACCTCTATTTAGAATGCAAAGATTCTTGTTAGTTATATAATCATAAAAAGACTTACCTCTAGTGTTAATATCTTTGCTGCCTCAGCTTACGTGGTGAGAGTTTGAATCGCAGCCTTACCAGTTCAAGTTTCTGGGTGAGACAGTGTTCCACAAGGTCCTCCAGCTCCTTAGTTGGTGGTGGTTTAGCTGCGTCTGAGGGGAGGTATGGGGATGCCAGTATTAACACTTTCTGTTGACCTTTCTGTGCATATTCAACCTTCACTACCGTTAGGTCGGAGGACGAAAAATGCGTCAGTGGGTAGGTCTTAAAATTTCTAGGGACGTATATGGCCGTCCTAGGTTACTGATTGCTTGGAAAGCTGAAAATTAAACCTTTTGGATTATTTAGACCCATGATTTTGGTTTGTCTTATCCAGGGTTCTTGGATAAGTGCTATTGTGTCCTGCATCACATCCAGGTGGCGGCAAAGTGTTGCCGAAGCCACCCTTTTGTGTTGAAGGTTGCACTGTATGAATCTTACCTTTTCATTGTCCATCTCGGCTTGATGGTGGTGAGATGGATATTTCTTTTAGGCCATCTCCACTTCCTCACTTGGAGGTGTGTTGACGTCACCTGTGTCCTGGCTTAGAGCTGTTAGTTCTGCCAGGAGAGTGTCGGTCGCCATCTTGGAGGATGGTTCGACAGTCTCCGCAGAAGCAACAGCTTCTTGGAGTTCCTCGGGTGGGAGAGGGGGGTCCGTGCTCGATCCCTTCCGTTCCGGGTCCAGTTTCTTGGTTTTGACAATCAATGAGGTGAACGTGTAGCTCATCCTCATTGATCGTTTTTTTAGGGCACCCATTTCCTCGTCTCTTACGCCAAAGACGAATAGGTGTCCTTTGGGGTTGACCTTTGCACCGTGGTGGAAGGAAAACCATGCATCCACCCGAAGGTCTAGGTTTTGTTTGTCCAGCCGGCGCAGCACATCCTCTTTGTCACCCAGGTCAGCGTGAGCTTCGCTGGGGACCCAGAGGGTGGCTTTTGTCAGCTGGGGGAGGTTGTCGACGTGCACCACGTCGAGCTTAGCCTCCTTCCACGGTTTCAGTTTTGAAACTGTATTTCTTAGCCACTCTAGCGTTTCGTCATTATCGCAGGTGACTCTGATTATTTCACCAGAGTGCGACCATGACCTGAAAGTAGGTGGCTTTTTCAGACTGCTGGAGGCGGACATAAGGGTTATGTCCAAAGCCTCCATTAGTTGTTTTTTGATAAGGTCTCCATTATCGGTAATTATTTTACCGTATGGATCGGCCTTATCTATAATGGCTACGCGTAAGTGGCTGGTAGCTGCTTCGCTGTAGCTTTTGTTTATGGTTTTAGCGTCCATCCGCGTCCTCTTTCCTCTTGAGGAGTTTTCCTCTAAGGTGTTGGAGCGGATGCGCTTCTTTACTTGGGGAGCGACGCGTTCCGGGCCTCTTTTGGAGGAGGAACTGCCTTCGCCACCCTTAAGTTATTGGCCGGTGGTGCCAGGTTTAGAGAGGGAGGGGCGAGTAGCGCTAGTGGTGTCTGTAGAGACGCCAGCTTGCTGCCTCGCTTTCCTACTTCTCTTTGCCTCAGCACCGCAGATTCTTTTTCCTCGACGGTGCTTTGGTGGAGGTGAGCGTTCTCGCTCATCCTCCGGTTTTTGTTTTTTTACCTCTTTTTGGTCCATTTTGGTCCCACGAGTAGCTAGGGAAATGTTCGTCATCCCTGGAAGAACCCCGCATGCCAGGAAAAGGCTGTTTTGCAAGGGGGTGTCGCCTGGTACCCCCAGGGGGACGTTCGTGGTCGCATTCCCTGCGGCCATTCAGCCATCGGCACGTTCCTCACACCTTAGCTTGGGTTGTTGGAGTGTCATTTGGTTGGTCAACACTGCTGTCACTGATGACCAACAGTGCTAACGTATCCAGCGGTGCCACGAGGAGGCAGACACTCGATGGTTGCATTTCTCCATTGGGCTGCAGAAAGCTACCTACAAGCAGACAAGCAAAGCGCATGCAAGCAAATAAGCAAACCAACTACAAAGCAATGGCCAACTTACAACCGACCCCGCCTTGCATGTGCCCAATTTAAAATGTGAACATTTTGCGATGTTATTACAATATCAATAAGTTATATTGGCCCCATATGAAAAATCAGGTAATTCGCCAATGTAGTCCTGACATTGTTTATTTATTATTTTCCCAAGTTGTCCAACATTGACAGAAACTTGGTGTCCTATATTGACCTAATATTGAAATACACATGTAGGCCCCACATTAGTTATTATATGTGGTACCAAGTAGTCCAACATTGACTAAAACTTGGTAATACTATATTGGCGCAATATAGGAATACACATATAGGTCCTACATTAGTTAGTAAATGTTACACCAATTTGTGTACAAATCGGCGGAAATATTGTATTGCTATATCGAAGTAATATTGCAATACATAGATAGGCCTTGTATGATATTTTCATGTTATACTAATATCGAATGAAAATTGAAATAAAAACTTAAAATTTAGTTTTAAAGTAAAAAGTATATCTGCACTGAAAATATGCATCCAAAAGGAAGAAAAACTTAGCGTAGACAAAAAACAGACACGTGTGCTAATTGCTAAAACCTATCTTGAAACAATCCTACTAATGGCTGAAAAAATACGAGTATTTTAAATTTTCACTCAGAAATATTACAAAAAAAGTTGTAGAACCTGCTAGGCATCATTTTTGAAAGTTACTGAAATAGGTAAAATAAAAGCCCAAATTCAAATTAAACATCTAGTTAAAAAAAATTTTATTTACAAAATTCAAATTGGGTATACTAATAATATTGACATAAAAATAAAAGTACTTCTAATTCTAATTACTTCTGGCGTTTCAGTGTGATTAAGAAAATTAAAAAAAACTAATATAATTCTACTAGTTTTTTGACATCTGTTGTCCCAGATACAAGACTCAAAATATTTACCTGAAAATTATAAAAAAATTGAAATAAAATGTATGAACACTTGGATGAACTACATACCATACTTTCATAGAAGTGACCATCTTCCAAATTATCATCAAAGGTATTCAGATCTCCCTAGTTATTGAATGGAAGCTTACACTCAGGTTCCTTCATCATGTTTGTAGGATATTTTTGAGCTAACAGAGTTAAATGTTCATTTACTTGGATTATATCTCTTTTAATTTGTTTTATATCATACTCGTATTGTAAAGGTCCAATGCTCTTAACAGGTTTTTCTACATTCTCCATTAATCTACCACAATCTAAAAAAAGTCATAAAATTCAGCATGCTTTTTGAATAACTATGATGAGCTACTTACTGTGACATTGCAGAAGTGTTATATCCTCAGCCATATTAAAGATTCATCAGTTGTTATAGGGAGATAATTTGTTTCTTCACTGTTACCAGAATCCGAGGAAAATGATGATGCATACTCTAATTTCCTCAACTAATTTTAAATCTGTTACAGTAGCCTTACAAGTCGCTGGATATTCTGAATATGTAGTATTTATATTTTTGCTACCATTGACACGCCAAGTATTTGGTATAAAATCACACTTGTTTGCTCTATTCCAGATAACAATGTCCCAAAAGAATTCCATTTTGATCTAAATATAAGCTTAATTTAAAAAAAATGCATATATTGTGAATTTCCTGAACAAGTTAATTCTGATACAAATGTATTGTTGTTAATTTTAATAGACATACATTTACTACTAAATTCTTGAACACCAACACTAAATAAATACATATTTTCTATATACTTTTCAACAGGATGCATCAAACATATTTATTTTGAAGTATAACAAGTATAAAGTACAAGAAACAACAATTAAAGAAACTGGACATATTCATTAACCATAAACAAGTATTAAATACCCAGCAATATTATTCAAAATTTACATTTGTTCAGACCACTAGAAAAGTTTAGTAATTTCACAACAATATACTATGATAAAAATTGGATCATTCGTTATAAAATAAACAATAAAAATCCAGCCGGGAACAAAACATTTCAGTTTATTCACTTTAAAACATTATCAAGTACCTACTAAAATTAGTACAAATACACAAGTAAGATATTTAACATTTTTAATATAATCACAAATAACCATGTCCCGCTATTCGTTTAAATGTTATTTTTGTTGGCACATGTACAAGTACTAACCTATTTAATTGATTTATCGAAACAATTCTCAATTTTTTAGAATTTTCAATAACTTGTATTATATTGTGGAATTAACTAGAGACCTTGAGTTTCATTTAAAAATACTAATATGAGCATATTCCACGAAGTAAGGGTCGAGACAGTCAATTTCATTAATGTGAAATATATTTCACAATTTTATGATAAATAAATAGGAGAATATAATGGTCTACACAGAACAAACATGAGGCAGGTATGTATATTGTAAATTACCACATGTACCTATATTTTTCATATCATTTGTGATACAGTATACAGTACTAGTTATACTCGTATTATTAGTTATATTCTAGTGTAAAAATGGTTATATATGTATGTATTGTTAACCAGAAAAATCAAACGAATTAAGAAAATTCCGCTAGATAATAACAATGAGATTTCAATACCTGTTTGAAAGTAAAAGTGAGAAGATTGTATGGTTCTTCATAAACCAAATTGAACTTTAGAGTAACTAACAAGTCAACAAGATACCTAATCGTTTGTTATGATAAAACATTTACCAGTAAAGCGTGTGTGGATTTTGTGAAGATAACCTCACTTCAGTTCTTACTCCTCAGTAAATTTACTTTATTTTATATCTACGAAATAATAATTATATGCAATGCATTCACTTTTATCAATATTTGTCAAATGAATCTTATCGATTACAAAAACCACCCCGCAATCACACAAAACACGACACGACACAACAGTTTTCTTAAGACCCACTAAAAATTAAAATAAAATAGCGATAGCAATAAAATATATAATTAAGATAAAAAATATAAGATATTATAAGAAATGTATATTATATACATGTCAATAATGCCAATAAATAAATATGAATATAAACATGAATATGAACCACTAGGTTTCAGTAGGATTACTTTTAATGTATATAATCAATAATTTTTTAAATTTTTACGCTTTGACTAACTTTTATGTACTGCGGTGGATCATTAAATTGTACAACACCTTTAAGGAATAAATTCTTCACCGAACTTCCTTCAATGGTTGTTTTCACATAAAAATTAATTGAGTTTGCTGATCTTGTGTTTTTATCATGTATTTGTGAGATTGGAACTAACTTACTATATAAATATTGCGGTAAGAGATTTTTGATAATTTTGAAGATAAAAATCATTGTTTGTACATGCAGAAACTTCTCAACTTTTAACCAATTTAAACAGTTAGTCATCAATTTTCCACTAGTATACCTATTGCATCCCAGAATTACTCTCATCGCCTTGTTTTGAATAATTTGTAATCGTTCATAACTAGCTCTAGAACAACCTGTATCAATTAGTGAACAACAGTAATCAAAATGTGGTAGAATTAATGTATTGTTAACCATAACCTTAGTATGCATTGACAGAAATGGTGAAATTCTTCTCAAAAAACCAATTTTTTCCCAATCTTTCTACATATGTAATATATGTGACAATTAAATTTTAGTTCATGATCCATCATAAAAACTAAATATTTTATTTCATGTACACTCTCTAGGTCCTGATCATTTATCTTAACAAACAAATCAAGGTTTAAAAATTTAGCATGCACAACAGGACCACCAATGAACATAAATTTAGATTTAGATTCATTTACTTTGAGTTTATTGATCTTACATATGTCAGATATTTTTTCAATTCTGAATTGACTGTTTGTACTACTTTAACAAAATTATCCCCGTAATAGTAAATGAGGGTGTCATCCGCAAAAAGACGGATTTTACATTTCTCTAGTACATTGCCCAAGTCATTTATATATAATATGAAAAGTAGGGGCCCAAGAGCACTACCTTGTGGAACACCAATATTGTTTAAATCCGAATCCGATGCTAAATTGTTAAATGTGGTTATTTGATATATGTTCCTCAAATAATGCTGAATCCAGGAATAAACTACCCCATTGAAGCTATATTCTCTCAATTTCAACAATAATATATCACGATCTATTGTTTGAAAAGCTCTTCTGAGATCAATAAAAACTGAAGAAAGTGAAACAAACTGAACTGAACATTGTAATTGTGAGTTTTCTTCTAAGTTGATTAAAGCCTTATTTCTGAGGTTTAACGTATTCATGTATCAGTCACTTACAGAAAATATTTAAGCAAAACAAAATTCATCCAATCAAACCGAAATTTATTCATACCTTACAAGATTATGATTATGACACAAGGTGAGACTTTTGTGCGATGATTGGTAAAAAACTTATGCATGACCGATTCTTTCACAATAATATTTTGTTTTCTGATTAAGCAACGTTTACAACAAACGGGGTCGTTTCTTCCCAAAATTGTCGATATTGGGCTAGTGAAAACCCGAGCTACAGGTGTGCGGTATTACCGGATCGAATAATCGGACTGTAGTTTTTGAAAGATACATTAAATCAGGAGATATATTTGTAAAAATTGAATGGATGAGGCTTTTACTTGATGAAGATCCATACTGAACGATGAAATAAAACAATATAATCTGTTTAAAACTTCATTTATTTGAACTAATGTTCAATTTAAACTGGTTGGCGCGTTCCAATTGAACATTAGTTCAAAAAAATGAAGTTTTAAACAAATTATATTGTTTTATTCCATCGTTCAATATATTTTTATTTGATGGACAACTTATTAATACCTGAATTAGAAAATATTCCCTTGGAGCACAGGCGTGAAATGTACTTTCAACATGATGGATGTTCCTCACATTCGACTTTGCTAATTAGAGGATGGCTGGATGAATATTTTCCTGGGCGATGGATGGGACGTTATGGACCAATATATTTTTTCCTCCCCGATCCCCCGATATAACTATTATAGATTTTTTATGGGCCTACTTAAAACAAAAAGTTTACGCAAATAATTTAAACTATAATATTGAAGACTTGAAACGAGCTATAATCAATGCCGTTAAATAAATTACCCCAGACATGCTGCGAAATACTTACAAATAATTTAGAAAGAGAATTGAGAGTTGTTCTGAAGCTGGGGGAGTATATATTGAATAGATGTTTTTTGTTTACTTAGTGTTTCTTACATTATTATTCTGTATTGTTATTTTTCATAGTGATTATAATGCTTGGATAGTTAACATTGTTGTCAAGTATTTCTTAAAAAATGACAATTTGAAAATTATTTATAAAAGTTGACAGTTACTTGGTACATTGTGAACGTCATTCACTAGATTAATACATTATTTTGGAACTTAGTGCAAAAATTCATACGGTTTTCATAAAACTTGCTATAAAATGAGACGGGTTTTGAAAAACTTGAATTTTATCTCATTTTATGGGGTTTCAGAACAAGCAAAACTTTTTATCAAGAATGACATTTTTCACTAAAACTAATATTTAAACATTTTTCACCTATAGGATACCCCATCCATGGACACGCTGTATTATTCGCATAGCAACAGGTATACCTTCCTCTCCAAAACGTTGGTCATCAATTTGACGAGTAGTAGCAAAACGGTCTTGCACAGTTAGTTGCCTAAGGCGGCTATCTTGATGCACGGTGGTACGCATTGACCAGTTGGTCTTCTTCGTGCTCCCCTACCTTCTTCTACCCACATACGAGACACGCGCATGACCGTGTTATTGTAGTACCGTCAACACGACGGGCAATTTCGCGATAGGATAAACCAACATTTCGATTGGATAATCCAACATCTCGATAGGCCACAATTCTACCCCTACCATAATCGCTAGCATGGTAATAATTTTGACGTCTTCGAACTTGCGGAATTTTGTTACACTTAATACAAGTAGACGAACTGGCAATATCTAACAATATCTGCACTATTCGGCTTTCGTAAAATATTTTCTTCAGAAAAAAGAAATACTAAACATTGTATTATCTGAATTTTCAAAAGATATTATATTCCGAAGTAGGTACTTGACCTTGAATATTTGTCATAATATTAATTGTCTCATAACATGATAAAAATGTTCATTGTTTTTTTATCGTTAATTTGAGATTTTACTCCCAATCTTATGTACATAGTCTAATAATTAACAATGAAAACATTCCTCAGATTCATATCTAATCATTTTATTTAATCAAATTTAATATTTGGATACTTGCATTTTACAAATGTATCATTGTAATATACATTGCTATTCAAAAGTCCCCTCCCCCCTCGTATCTTTTGAACGGCTACACTTACATTAATAAAAGTTGTAGGGTGAAAACAAAGTGTTGTAAACTTCTCTACGAATGGTAATAGATGACGTCACAGTGCCACTCTGGCCAATACTTTCAAATAGGACCTTATGGCTAGTGATATCTCGTTTGAAAGGCATTGACATTGGCTACATAGCCATATCAATTTTGTTTGGGTTAAAATAATTTTGACGGATAAATTAAATAAATACCAAAATTATTATTTCACATTTAAATATTGAAAATATTTCAGTCCGCCTCTGGTTAGTTGTCAAAAAAAATGACGTTTTCAATTTAATAGTATTTGTTGCTTTGCAAAGTTTTCTAAATAGCTTAAATATTTAATTTTATTATTGTTTAACGAGACGTTTAAGAGTTTACATAGGCAAAATGGTACGTACTCAAGCCGACAAAGTAGCAGCTATCTTAATAATTGGTGAATCTCCATGAAGCGGAACGTTTATTTAATGAGAGATACCCAGATCGCCATATCTCGAGAACTTATTTGAGGGATCTTCTTCACAAGTTTGAAGCAACAGGTAATGTTCAAGATGCCAAACGATCTGGTCGACCAACATTTAGTGATGATAAAAAAATTGATATAGTTGCTGAAAGGGTTGTAAACCCTACTTCCTCTTCAAATAAAGTTGCGTCTACTTGTGAAGTAAGTAAGAGTACAGTACAGAGAGTGTTGGCTGAAAATAAATTTCATCCATACAAGTTAAAAATGGTGCACCACCTTTAGGATGACGACTCGGACAGAAGACTCGAATTCTGTGAATGTATGACAAATAAAATGAGTCAAAACCCACATTACATAAAAACAATTTGTTTTAGTGACGAAAGTACTTTTAGCCTTAATGCAAATGTGAATACACAAAATGTAAGGTATTGGAGTGACACAAATCCTCACACCTTTCGTGAACAACATACCCAATTTCCAGAAAAAGTCAATGTTTGGGCAGGTATTTTGGGAAACCACATAGTTGGTCCTGTTTTCCAAAATTCAAATTTAAAAATTTAAGCGGTGAAGTGTATCTGGAGATGTTACAAAATGCAATTGAGCCGTTAATTCTCTAAATTCTGGACGAATATCGAGGTAGATGGATCGGCCGGCGAGGTCCTATAGAATGGCCACCTCGGTCACCAGATCTGACACCATTAGATTTTTTCTATGGGGGTACTTGAAATCCAAGGTTTGTACTACGGCACCAGATAGCATTGGCGTTTTGAAAGAGAGAATTACTGAAGAATGCAATGCTATTTCAGCTGACACATTCGAAAGAGTACGACAAGAATTTACTAATAGGATGTATTACTGTCAGGAAGTAGACGGAGCACATTTCGAAGACTTGCTATAAGAATCAATTGTTGATATTTGATTAATTAAATTTAAAAAAATTATTTCAATAATTTTGGTGTTTATTTAATTTATCCGTCAAAATTAATTTACACCCAAACAAAATTAATATGGCTATGTAGCCAATGTCAATGCCTTTCCAACGAGATATCACTTGCCATAAGGTCCTATTTAAAACTATTGGCCAGAGTGGCACTGTGACGTCATCTATTACTATTACGTCACCTGTTACCATTCGTAGAGAAGTTTACAACACTTTATTTTCACCCTCCAAATTTTATTAATGTAAGTGTAGCCGTTCAAAAGATATGAGGGGGAGGGGACTTTTGAATAGCACTGTATATTGTAGTAGTTAAGTATAAATTAAATCACTTTCGTTTTATTTTGTAAGCATAAAACATCAATTTTGTTACTCTAGGAGTTGTAAAATGAACTGTTCGTATCAATACAAAGTTATTAAATCGATTTAAGAAATTTTTGTTTACAGTTGTAGAAATTTTGAAATATTCGTAACTTCGAGCATGAGTATTTTACTATGGAAAGTTACTCCTTATTAATGTTGCCCTGTAGCCAAGCAGAGATCTATTTTGCATATTATATATATTTCAGCTTATGCGAATATATATTTTCAATAGTTTCAGTAGCACTAATACTTACTGCTACTTATAGGGACGTATGATTAAAAAGAGTATTTGCTTCTACTTCAAGAAAAAGCTTTTACTTCCTAATATTTGATGGAGTATTACAATGGTTCTTCGAACCTTTAAGTTTTTAAATATCATTCTTAAACATAACGCATTCTAGTAAGGTATAATTCAACTACTTGTAAAACGTATTTAAAAACAATTTTCAAATATATTTACTATAAATGAGGATTGTAAATATCTAGAACATAACACTATATTGTATTCTGTTTATCGTAACTAATAAATGAAAATATATATTATTGCTACGAGTTGAACTTGACCGTTCCTAGTAATTTACAGGTTAAAGATGAGTATATTCTAAGTATTATTTAGTGTAGAAATAAAACCCAGTGATATTCGTCGAGATGGTTTATTTTCACCCTCTTATCCAGATTCGGGTCCGCATTTACGTTAATTTATGGAATCGTCTTGAGCGTATGGCCTTATCCGGTCTTAACAACTATCTACAATACGTACAACACTTGGCGATCCTGCCATGTTCTACTACACCAACATCGATACAACACTTGGCGATCGTGCAAACTAAAGGTACTTATTGACCCCGTGGACAAACGAATTTTGTTGGTACATGTCATATATCAACGTCGTTGGTTGGTTATCAAAAATGGGTGGAAAAGTAACGAAACAAGAACTCTCTGCGAATGGTGCAGTTAACAATAAATTTATAGTTCAAGAAGAGGCAATTAACATACAACATGCAGTTTAACTGTACATAATAGTAGTGGTAGCGGTACTTAAGTTTATATGGTCCATCTGGAAAACACATAGGAGGCAGCTCAAGAGAACCATCACGATAAACATCGGAACGCAGCAAACGACAGAAACCTTAAGAGTCTAGAAATTGTAAGTTATATATAGCCCAGTCATATTAGGTAAAAGAGGGGACAACCTCGGAATGAGAGATAATAAGATGTAAATTAGTATAAACCTTCATTTTGTCGTTCTGAATGCTGCCTCAAAAGTGCTATCGTGTCCGCGTCTTTAGATATTGAAGGCCAAAGGTAGTAAAAATCTTGAATGGCTATCTTCAACAACTTACGATTAATAATCAGAATTTTGCAACTCCTCAGGTTATATTTCTACCTTTAATTGATCATCCTGCTAGTAATTTAGACACAATTTATACCAGTTTACATTGTGCTATAAATATTGTCAAGTCACATCCCCAAAAAACGTGCATTATTACATTTGATCAACCTCTGTACTCCAAAGCACGTGAAATGATTGCTGCGTCAGATGCAAACTCAAACTTGTCTAAAACAGTTGTCAAACTAGGAGGAGTTCACATGCTCATGTCTTTTCTTGGATGCATAGGATATATAATGGACGGAAGCGGTCTCAAGGAAGCTTTAAATAAAATATATGCTTCAAATTCTGTCGACAAAATGTTGAATGGTCATGCTTATGCAAGAAGTATCAGAGGCCATGCATTATTACGACTTGCATGATCAATGAAGATTAGATGAGTTAATCGAACAGATAACTAGTCGCGATGTTTCCTCCGAAGATGTTGAAATATGTACAAGTAGCTCCAACTCCTTAATTGATCAATATCAGGTTAAACTGAATGAATTAAAAGCTCGAGGTCCCACAGCACAGTTATGGGCGCAATATTTTGAAATGGTATCAATAGCCCTAGATTTCATTAGTGCTGAAAGACTGGGACTTTTTGTAGAACATTTGGATGCAGTGCGAAAAATGCTGCCGTATTTTCATGCGGGTGGTCATTTCCTATATGCGAAATTAGCTCATTTGTATTTTCAAGATATGATAAAACTGGAGGAGACAATGGATGAACAGACTTTTCAGAACTTTTAACGAACAGAAAAATTTAATTCTGGTACATGGACAGGCATGGTAATCGAGCAAAGTCTTATGAAATCTATGAAGACAGAAGGAGGAGTATCTCGAGGCCGAAGTACACAAGAAAGTGTTCTATGTAAATGGGTATATGCTATTTATGCCACGAATACAATTTGTGAAGAAATTGAAACCAACATGTTGATGCTAGAGATTCACGAATAAAAAGGGATAATACTGATGTTAATAAACTGGTTGATTGGTTTACGCTTCATAATCCCTTTCCAAATACGAATCAGTTGGTATCCCTAGCTTCAGGAATCGTTGGAAATGACCAAATTAATTATCACAGAACCCATGAACTCGGATTGCAATCTATGGAAAAGATAACTGGTTTAAACTTTAATGAGATAAAGTTAAAACGCGTCGATAAGGTTTTGCCGCTTTCAGCCAAATTTGTCAATATTAATGATTGTAAAGACTCTGTAGATCCATTGTTACTTTTCTAAAGAATAACTGTAAGCAAAAAATGTGAAAGTAATGTACAAAAATATTTTAAATATGAGCTAAGCCCGTATCCGACATCTCTATTTGATAGTAAGAGCATGAGAAAAATCACGAAAGCGACATTATATGACCATATGATACATGTAGATATCGAGCTTAATGAAAATAATGTAACATACATTATCGATGGTAGATTTTTTCTGCATCGCGTCGTATGCAGCAAAGACGATACTTTATCTATTATTTTAGATAAGTACAATAAATATTCACAAAGACATTATGGCTCAACAATTGTTGTTGTATTTGACGGATATTCTGACTATAGTAAAAATATTAAAGCAATGGAACAACAAAGAAGAATTGCTGCACTTTTAAAATCATATGAAGTTTGTTTTGACGAAACAATGATTGTGCCAATCAGCCAAGAAATTTTTTCATCAAATCGGTCTAATAAAAAAAATTATCGACATGCCTGTTGAAAAATTGTAAACTATTAATATCACAACAAAACAAGCCAGAGATGATGCTGATGTTCTCATCATCGAGACAGCTATTGCATTATCAGAACATCAAAAGACTACCGTTCTCATAGGAGAAGATATTGATTTGCTCGTTATTTTAATTGGGCGTACTCAATCACATCAACAGGAAATTTTCTTTAAAAAAGTTGGCAAAGGCAATGTTAAGACACAAATATACTCTTCTAAAAGTTTTGACCAATATCCTCGTACTAAAAACACATTCTATTTTTACACGCATTTAGTGGTTGTGACACGACTTCTGCGCTATTTGGATAAAGGAAAAAATCTGTTACTAGAGCATTGGAGAGAGTTCACAATTTAGATAAGCTGGTGGAAGTATTCCAATAGGAAAACTCCCCCCTACAAACATTATTTGAAAATGGAGTGCTTTTTTTGTTGGCATTATATAATGCTCCAAAATCTGAGGACAACATTGTGATCATTTCCGCTACATGAAATTCATCAAATTAACGGAACTAAAAAAACCTGTAAAATTGTCAACACTTCCACCAACAAGTGTAGCAGCTCATCGACATATAAATCGTGTCTACTACCAGATTCAAACGTGGCTAGGGAAGGACTTAGAGCCTCAAGAATGGGACTGGATGCTTGAAAATGAAATCCTGGAACTCATAAGAACGTTATTGTCTCCAGCACCAGCCGAACTACTAAATATAATATTTTGCAATTGCAAAAACGGTTGTGGTTCCCGCTGTGGATGCAAAAAACCAGAGCTACTATATTCTTTAGCTTGTGGCCAGTGCAATGGACAAGCTTGCCTCAACGCTCCACTATATCCAAGTAATCCCGATGAAGAAAGCGCAGAAATTCTGGAAGGTTTGGAGATGAATATGACCGATAATGAGGATGAATTGAGCATTTTAAAGCGGCAACAAGAAGAAGACGACGAAGAAGAAGAAGATAACTAGCTTCCATTTACAATTTTGTTATAATTAAAATCAACAAAAATTCTTTTAATATTTGAACTCGCATTTCAATAAATGTATATAATATGCTACATCTAATGATAAATAAATATATGTATAAAATATATTCCCTTACTGTTTTTTTAATTTAAAATATAATCAAAATTAATAATAAACTATAGTTAAATATATATAATTGAATATAAATAATTAAGTCACTTATTTTAAATAAATATAAATAATTATTAGTACCTAAATAATAATTGCGATCGAAAGATGCGTGGAAATGAACCTAGAAAGAAACTACCAGAAATGTGACATATCGATCCATTCTGATAGTCAAGCAGCTATCAAAGCATTGAGCTCCCATGTCATTGACTCAAAGTTGGCATGGGAGTGCCGAAGAAAACTTGATGAATTAGGCAAGAATAACAGGGTCTCTTAGTCTGGGTTCCTGGCCACTCGGGAATCACGAGAAATGAAGAGGAATACACTTGCCAGTAAAGGAGCACATTTTGGATTCAGTGCACTGTAACCCCGTTGAAATCTAATCTAATTTAAGTAAACTTCGTGCGACGCGGGCGGGGAGACTAAGCAGCGTGCTTTTGTTGTTTCATAAGTGAATTTACCTATTTAAAAATGGCCGGCGATCAACGAGTGTCTCAGATGAGAGAAAGATTTTATTCACAATTGCGAATTTGAATGGAACCAGCAAATTCTAAAAATCGCACGTTTATTGACGATCGACGGTATGAACAATTGTTAGAAGAAGTAAGAAATGCAAAAACAGCCGTAAAGAAAATGACTCAATGACTGGTGCTCAACAACATAAGTTGATATTTCCTGTGAATACTCCTAAAATAGTATAATATACACCAAGGTGGTGAAAACTGTTATTATTGACCGAGCGCCAAGATTATTTTGCGAGAGGCTTTGCTCCAAGCGGAATAAGGCGCGGGGCCTATAAATGTCTCCACCACCGTGGTGTATATACAATTTTTTCCACTACTTCCAAACTTAAGACAAAGATTAAAAATTAGAATTATTCTTGTAAAAATCGAGTAGCACAGGAATGTATATTCGCCTTTCCATTAATAAAACAATAATCAAGTAGTCTTATACATATGTACATTTCCACTAGTAAAACCTATTTGTAATCAACAGGTGCGTTCATAAAACATAACTTATAACTCAACTGTTGATGAGCGCTCACTGAGCAACGAATAATAATGGTTGACGTTTGTCTGCTGAACGATAATTTTTTTGGAAAACATTAATATTGGAATTATGGCTAGATACAATCTATTTCTTGCGTTATTAGATGATGGTAACATAATTGATACAAACAGAAATATTATAACCCATATTATAGAAGATATGCAGGAACCATTACCACATGATTATAATGTGAGAAGACGTTATATTCATCATAAAAACAGAAATTATTATGAAGAAACAATTCCAGCTAATGTTATGTATCAAACGTACACAGAACAGTCACGCAACGGTTGTGTTTTCTGAACGCACCCAACGTTTGTAACTATTACCATGTTGTAGTTACGGGATGTCCTAAGTCATTATTGGTTGAGCGCTAATTACAAACTAATGGCATTTTTATTCAAATAATTTTATCGTGTTAGGTAATTTCAAAAAGCAAATACGTTAAATGGGCACACAAAATTATGGTGCACAAGTTTTTGTTAAACTACTATCCCTGGATTCTCAAAACATTTGAATTTGTCCATTATTCACCTGGGTTAACAACAGAAAAAATTGTTAACCACTAATAGAGAAATTCAACTTCTCAGTTGGCTAGAAGACGCTATAATTGTCAACTTCATAGCTAGTAGTGGAAAAAAATATTATATACTACGTCGCTGATAGTGAATTATTCCAAGTACTTCACGATACACATCAGAGTATCGGCCATGGAGGACGAGACCGAATGCCGAAGCAGATATCTACACAAGACAAAAATATAACTCGTCATTATATTGAACTATATCTGCAACTTTGCGAACCGTGCCAGCAAAAACAAAGAGTAGTGCAAAAAGGGATCGTAGTCAAGCCTTTACTTTCATCTGAATTCAACTCTCGCTGTCAAGTAGATTATATATAACTCACAATTTTATATATGAGTATATATATTTTCTTTTAAGCGAGGGAAACGAGGCCTTTAATTTTTTGAAATAAACATTTATATATGTTGTATATAACTTACAATTTTATATATGAGTATATATATTTTCTTTTAACCGAGCGAAGCGAGGCTTTTAATGCTTGGACAATATATATTTATATATATATTTATATATATATACATATATATGTATATATATATATATATATATAGTTTTTCTTTTTTTTTTTGGTTCTTGGTCTTTTTTATTTACTTATATATTGTTATTTTATATTCTTGGGATTGAGGACCATTTTTAAAGACATTTAACTAGTAGTTAATACATTTTTATTTTACGTTTCGGTCTTCCATGACCTTCATCAGAAATAAATTTTTTTGTTAAAACTTCGACAGAACGTTCATTTGATTATTTAATATATTTTATAGATGTTTTAGGATGCATCACATAATAGAATACAACTCACACCACAAAACAAAACGAACATTTTAATGAATGTCATATTTTTAAAATGTTCGTTTTGTTTTGTGGTGTGAGTTGTATTCTATTATGTGATGCATCCTAAAACATCTATAAAATATATTAAATAATCAAATGAACGTTCTGTCGAAGTTTTAACAAAAAATTTTATTTCTGATGAAGGTCATGGAAGACCGAAACGTAAAATAAAAATGTATTAACTACTAGTTAAATGTCTTTAAAAATGGTCCTCAATCCCAAGAATATAAAATAACTATATATATATATATATATATATATATATATATATATATATATATATATATATATATATATATATATATATATATATATGTATATATATACCCACTAATTTATTCGTTGCTTATTATATATATATATATATATATATATATATATATTATAATATCCTTTTATTTCTATAAGAGCCCCACGTTTTGGGCACCAAATTATAATATATTCAATGTTCTTTAATAATATTCGCCCCACGTTCGGGTGTCAAATTATAGTATATCTAATGTGTTTTACTAATTTTATTATATTTTATATATGAATATGAATTTATATGATGCTGAATTTAATTTGTAGCTGTCATCACAATTTGTGATAATAACTACACTATTGTGAAAATACCTTTACCTCTAAATATAACCTATAAAATTTTTAATGGCAGCAGTTGTCAAATTTATATGCCCGGCTAAATAAATATTACATTTTATATAATGAAAGATAAATCAATACAACACCAATGAACTCACTCTTTTCTCAGGGAGGGATCAAAGATTTCAACGAATAATTCAAATTTGTAAATTTCCAAATAATTTTCTAAATTACGTATCACACTATTCAAATCTACAGTATAATAAAATAATTTTCTAAATTACGTATCACACTATTCAAATCTACAGTAACTGTTTGTCCAATACACTATAAGAAAATTTAAATTATCTTATGACATATATGAATTTACTGTCAGGAGATTAACTAAATGTCACTTATTATACTAAATATTCTATAGTATAAAAATTATCAAATATAATGAAAATGAATATGAAAAGAGAGCCAAAGAGATTTGGAATTCAAATTTATATAATATATTATCAAAATAACACTTACAAAAATCAAAACTCTTCAAAAAATATCATAAAACGCATAAACAAAGATAGAATTTTTTATCAAACCTTAATATTAAAAACAATCTATATTAGAAATTTCCGATCTAAATAATTTAACCGAAAGTTCAAAATGTCTAAATTTATACTTGATATCTGTCAATGTAAAATACGTAAATTTTCTTGTAAATTGTCTGTTCCCAAAATTGTCTGCACTTGACGTAGAATTTTATATGAGTAACGTTACTATGATTTAATCATAAGATGCATCTATTTTCGAAATAATTTTGATCAAAGGCCTATTAATTCCCGAGAATAATATATAATATGGACTGGACTCACCAAACTGGATACTAGAAGATCTCGTACGTATTCTAAAACGTATTTTCAGAATTTCCGGAACAAACAAAAAGAATTAGAAAACGCGAAAAACACTTGCACTTTAGCGGTTATTCTTTGTGAATAGTACACGCACTGGCTTTACAAAAGGCAAGATATGTTAAACTGATAACGATTATATAAATTCCCTAATAATCAAAATTAAATTTGAGACAACTCTTATTATGATGTTGTCTCATGGGGATTTCAAATTCAACTCCCTAAAATGTTTCAATAAATAATTCTCTTCTCCTTTGGTTACCAAGAATTCTTTTTTTTTAAAAATACAAATTAACGTTTTTATATACCAAGAGAGATTTTCATTATTTTATTTATAAGTGCCATTTGCTAATAGAGACATCTGTATTCTGGTTTTTCAAATCGTTTTAAAATCTATATGTCATTAAGTCTATTCTGCAGTGATGTCATATGAAATTAAAATGTCAAATTTTATTGGTGTATTGAAGCTCTCTTTATCTCAATGTTTTCTTTAGAATTTAGATAGAGGATATGTATTAATATATATAGAGTTAAGAGTACACTTTTTTCTTTATATATATTATTATTAATTATTATTATTGATAATTTTTTTTTTATAAATTGTTATTATATATTATTTTATAAGATGAAGTCGAGACTTACCTTCGGCCGCTCTTTATAGGTTTAATTTTAATTTATCATTTTATTTTATGAAGAGTCGAAAGCATGTTGACCTCTATCTTCGACTGCTCTTTAATATTATTTGAACTTGTCTATTTATTATTTGAATTGTTTATAGCCGGAGACATGTAGACCTTTTCTCGTTGGGTTCATGGCGCATATAAATAAGTCTATTTTAACTGTGGTTTTATTAATTATTGAATTGTACATATACTGTATATTGAGAAATTGAATGATTTTTGAAAACATATGTGTCTTAATTTACTGTTTCCAGATATTTTGAATGAATGAGGTGAGTCGATATTTCTGAATTTATTAAGGATAGTGTATAAAATAAAAATGCAAAACACTTTACAGAAAAATAATTTTAATAAATTGTTGAGATTGAAATCGTAATTAATTTTAAACACCAAATTTTCTTGATACCACCCCTGTATTCTTTACAGTCAGACGCATGGAGTGTTTTGAACATATCTCCACTGCGTCGGCGTGACGAAAATATACGATTTTGCTTCGTTGAAAGCGAAGATACACATTTGTGTTTACAGTCTATTTCCCACTTATGAAATGTTTATACAAATTAAATGTTCGTATGTATACGTTGAAACTATCAAGATAATATTCAAAAACAAAACCATACGGTTGCATATACATATATATATAAAAATAAATAGGAGTGATGTGAAATTAGTATAGTGATAGACAGAAGATGATAATGTATGCAATAAGAAAGTGGAAGCTAGACGAAATTTACATATAATGTGAACAACAATGATACAAATTAATTATTAAAAGTAAGTACATAGTTATTTATTAGTTATGATTTATGGATATCCATGTACGTAAGTTCTTATTATGCATCATAAAATACTCAGGCCTTTTAATGAAATTTCGAAATTATTTTATTGTTCACTATTCGAATGTTTTTATTTTTATTTATGTTGGAATTCCAAATTAATATTAAATTAGCACAGACCTTAATATATCCACTGTAGAAAGCTCCATATTGTTGGATGGCGTCACCTCTTTTCTTGCAGATCTCTTTAGCGAAAGAGATGCACGTTCGAAGAAACTCCCGTTCTCACAAACTGTTTAAATAACTTATAGAATTATTATTATTGAACTTTTTTGCAAATTCACATGTCTCATTTTTTTTTTAGTAAAATTTATTCGGAAGCCTCTTACATAGATGCTAACCCTTTTTAGCTACCCACGCCACTTCACTTTTTTGTCGCAATCAACAACTCTTTCTTGTCATAAAATTCATAGCCTTCTATTGACACTTTCTATCAAAATAATTGTTTGTTTGGGGAATTTTTTAGTTCTAAATGTAAATTAGTTCTTTTAATTGTCCTGGATGGTATCAACACTTATTTGTTTAATTGTATATAGTCTTAAGGGTTTCATAAAATGTTTTTTTTTCACTATTGACAATCCCTTATATTGTTAGTTATCCCTTTTTAAGGTATTTCCATTTACATTATTTTACATAAAACTTACAATCTAAATATCAAGTATTATATATGCAAATGTATAGTTTTCAATTTTCTAATCTTTGTGATTGTTAATCACATATAAATTCTTATTTATTTTCAAATTTCCCTTTCATAAAAATTATTCTATTCGTAACCAATAAATTTAAGTTGGCAATAAATTTAGTAATTTTTATGTTACTTCCAGTTGATTAATATTCATAATTGCAAACTCTTGTTGACACCTGACATGGCTACGTTCCGCCTGTGAATCAAATACTTTTTATTTCAAATTACCTTTTTAATTATAACCCTTTTTACTTATTACCCATAAATATTGATATTCATTTATTTATTCAAATACTAATTCCTTTTGTTTTCAGGTCTCAAATGATGCTACATGGTAATTACCTGGATGTTCATATGGCAGTGTTTTGAACAGTCTAGTAACTGTTACCATCAACGTAATATTGGATTATTATTAAGGTAAAATTTTGTACTTATTTACATACTGCTATTACTAGAAATATCTTTATTCACTATACTTTGTATTCCTTCTAATATAAATGCTTTTCTTAATATTTGGTAGTATAAATGCTCACTTCATTTAATTCAATCATCTAAAACTCCTAGTTTTTTTTATATGTAATCTTCAATTGGCCTTACCAATTTTAGATGGTTTCAGTTTCCCCCAATTTCATTTTTAAAATATTATTATCTGTCCGATTGTTTTTTTTTATATTTTGAAAATGTAATTTTTACTTTTTAACTCCATTTATATTGAATATGAATTCTAATAGGTTAAATTAATTAATATTTTATAAAAAATACAATTTCTTTAATTTCTTATGTCTTCTTATCAGATACTAATAATTTGTATGACATGATTTTTAAAATGCTGCTACTTGTTGAATTTATACAAATTTTGCACATGTATAGTCCCTCTCAATTGATTATTATATGGGTTCCTTAAAACATAGCTATTCTCATATGCCTTCTCTACTATATAAGGTCCATTAAATGGTAGTTTCAGCTTAGCACATTGGTTTAATTTTTTATCGGCTATTTGCAAAGATCTTTCTATTACCCAATCTCCTTCTTTAAATGTTGTTGGTCTTTTAATTTTTTTATTTCTTCGTTTTATGTATCGATCAGCAACTCTTTTAAGTTGTACATTAACTTTTTCTAATAATTCATCATATTGACTTTCCTTTTCTAATATCCATGGTCTGTCAGGTTTTATATTCTTCATTATCTGTATTGGAATTTCTTGTGTACTGGTATTTGGTACGTTATTCATATAATATTCCACATCCATTAATTTATTTTCCCAATTTCGATGTTCGTGTGATGTCAATACTCTCAGGTACTTTATTATTTCCTTGATATATCGTTCCGTTGGGTTTGATGCTGGATGCCGTATACTTGTAAATGTCAATATAACTCCATTCTTTTGCATAACATTTTTAAAACGTTTATTGTTAGAATATGTGGCATTATCTAATATACATCTTTTTGGCCTGCCTACTTCATTAAAATAGTTATTCATTATATTACATATTGTTTTTGTATTTGTTTTAGCTGCCTGCCTAATATAAATGAATTTAGAGAAGATGTCTACTATGACGAATATGTGTTTATTGCCCTGGAAGCTTGTGATAAGGTTCGACATAAAATCCACTGATACTAAGTCCAATGGTTATTCAGATCGAATAGATTTTGGTAAGTTTTCATTATGGTAGTTTTTGTCCTTACTCAGCTGACATATAGTACAAGTTTGTACTATATCCTTAGCTAATGGAATATTTTTTTTACAAATATAATTCTCTCTCCAAATCAACCATGTTCTTCGCATTCCAGTATGTCCATACTGCTTGTGTATCTCCCTTAATACTTTTTTTGCAAATTCCATTGTTGTTAGATATAATTCATTCTGTCCAACTATTTTATAATATATACCATTTTTATTTAATGATCCCCTCTTCTCCTTTTCTGTTAGTTCACCCTGATCCTTCTTTATTTCTTCTAGTGAAAATATACCATCTGTTTGTCTCAAAATGTTTAATCCTATGTTTAATTTATGCAAGTTCTTCTTATTTTCTCCATCCATTCTGCTTAGATAGTCGGGTACAATATTTGACGTCCCTGTGACATATTTAATATCAAAAGAATATTCTTGAAGTAACAATGCCCATCTGTGAATTCTGCTATTTCCAAATTTATTGTCCAATATCGATGTCAGTGATTGGTTATCTGTTTCAATTGAAAATTTATTTCCTAATAAATAAAATCGAAATTTAGTCACACAATATATAATACTTCCTAATTCTAATTCACTAACACTGTAATTTTTCTCGTGCTTTTTAGTGGTTCTTGAAATAAAGCTAATCGGGATTTCTTTATCTTCTTGTCTTTGAATAAGAACTCCTGCATATCTTTTGATAGATGCGTCTGTTTTCAGTATAAATGGTAATTTATAATCGGGATAATAAATTTTTAATTTAGACTCGAAAATATATTTGATCTTATTGAATGAATTTTCTCTTTCTTCATTCCATTTCCATGGTACTCCTTTCTTTAATAATTCCATCAATGGTAGTTCCATTTCTGTGATATTTGGCACTAATCGTTTGAAATAATTGATAGTTCCTAAAAACCCTCGCAGCATTTTTAAATTGTATGGTGTTTTAAATTCCCTAATTAATTTTATTCTATCTGGATCCATCTCTATTCCAGTCTCATCAATTTTGTATCCTAAATGAATAATATTCGTTTTAAAAAACTGACATTTGTCTTTGTTTAATTTCAGACTAGCTTCGTCAAGACTTTCCAGTGCAATCTTCAAATGTCTTCGGTGCTCCTCCTCATTATTGGAAAATATCAGGATATCATCAATATAATGTAGGATAAAATCTTCGTATTTATTTAAAACTTGATGTAAAGCTCTTACTAAAGCTGAACAAGCTCCTTGTATACCAAATGGTACTACGCAGAATCGATACACAACTCCATCTACTGAGAATCCTGTATAGTCTCTTGAGTCTATGTGCAATGGTATCAGCCAAAAACTATGTACTAAATCTAACTTTGAAAACATCTTTGCATTTGTTATCCTTCCCAAAATTCCATTGACTGACATAGGTGCCTCGTATTGAGGTACTGTGTACTTATTAATGGTTCTAGCGTCTAGACATATTCTTATATCATTATTCTTCTTCTGTACAACTACTAGTGGATTTATGTACGGTGTATTGCTTCTTTCTATTATCCCATCTCTTTGTAATATCTCCAACTCTTTCTTCACTCTATCTTTTAATTTGTAAGGTACTGGATATGATTTTGATTTAAAATTTTCTATATGCTTTACCTCCATCCTATGCTCATATTTCTTAGCCACTCTTGGTTCTCTCGACATTAATCTCTCATACCTCTTTAACAATTCTTTCACAAATTCATAATGTTCTTCATTACAATCTATCACATTATCACTCTTTTCTGCAACGTCTACTTCTTCTTTATTTTCATACTTCAATTTTTCATCTTTATATTTCAACTTTTCATTTTTAACATGACTTATCTTCTTCATCTTCTCCTCTACTTCCTCTATCATATTCAATCGTACCCATTTTCCGTTTAACCGAATTTTCTTTTCTTCATAATTTACTATTGCTTCATATTTTTCCAGTACATCGTTTCCTATTATTATACTTGTTTCTAGGTTTGGAACAGCTAGTAGTTGACAATTAAGTATTGCTTCTTCCACTTGTAAATTTATATCATACAATTTGTTTACCTCACACAGTTTTCGATTATTTATACCTGTTAACATTACCTTAGGAATTTTTTATTTCTCTTTCTTTTGAGTTATTATTTTCATTTATTAATTTTTAATCAATTAAAGATGCTTCGCTTCCTGTATCAATTAAAATTTGAAATGTTTTATCATTAATTTTTCCCTCAATATACAATAAACCATATAAATTTTTTTTTTATAATTTCTCATTTAAATTTATGAATTCTTTGGGGTGACATAATGCAAAACTGTGATATAGAAAGCAACATTTTAAAAATCCTGTCTGTCATTTGTATGTTCGTCTTGTTTGTGCCTGTCCCTGTCTGTATGTTGTACTTGTTCGACAATAATTTCCTGTCTATTGTCGTTCCTAATTTCTCTATCAACAATACCTCCTCTTGTATAACTATGTTGATTGTTTCTTCCTGAATGTCGATCTTCTCTTTCTAGACTTCTAGATATGTTTCTTTCTCTTCCATACCTTATGTAGTTTATCTGTCTTCTATTATTATTGTAGTTATTACTTTGTCTATTATTTACATTGTTAGTTTGATTAAATCGTTCGTCTCTATTTCCGTTGTTGTGAGTGTTATTATTATCATTTCTTCTTTCTTGATTAAATTCATATCTGTCATTATTATAATAATTATTGTTGTAACTATAATTCCTTCAATTAGTTCTGCTATTTTCATTTCTCTGATTATTGTAATTGTTATTTCTTCTTGTAGGTTCATTTTGATTTATGTTCCTATTTCTCCTATAATTATTATTTAAATTTCTATCATTCCAATCATTTTGTCTTACTCCATTCTGTTGAGCTTCATTCAGGTTTCTTTCTCCTCTTCTCTCAAATCTTTGCAAATATCGACATAAACTGTCTATTGTTTTAATATTTTGCATAGCAATGGTCTCTCTCATTTGTTCCTTGAAATGTCTGGACATATACAACACAATCTCTTCTTCCTGAAGTCGCGGATTCAAATGGATTACCATAGCATACATTTGCAAAACATAGGTATTCAGTGAGTTACCTCTATTTTCTTCATATCTGCCAAAATATAATCTTTCTCTTATTTTAGATTGTACATTATTTCCCCAAAAATAGTCAATAAATTTTCTTTCAAATTGATCTTAGTCTTGTATATCCTCTTCTTTGGTTGTAAACCAAACCAATGCATGGTGTTCTAAATGTTCTCGTATAATTTCTCTTAATTCCTCTACTTCATATTCATTTCTCAATTTATTCCTCAGCATTTTGATAAAGGTTACAGGGTGTTTTTTCTTAAAATCTCCATCAAATTTTATATTGTTATTACTTCCACAATTAATTATTCTTGTTTCCCCCGTTATTCTTGTCAATTCTCTTCTTATTCTTTCTCTTCTTGGTCGCCTTCCAATTTTTTTAAATTATCCTCCATTTTTTTCAGTTTTCGTTTATATTCATTTCTCTCGTTTCTCTTGCTACCTTCTTCTAATTGTATTTCTTGAATTATTCTATTTTCCATTTGCTCAATTTTTTCTTTATTTTTTTCAATTCTCTCACCATAACCTTGAAACTTTAGTTCAGTGTTCATTTCCAATCTGTCAAATTTTCCTTTTATTTCATCTTCTATACCTCCTATTACTTCCCCCATTTGTCCTAATTTCTCATCGATCTTGTTCTCCATTTTTCTTCTATATCCATCTCTATCTTGTACCAATTCTTTTTTTAACTGTTCAATTTTTTCTTCTAGATTTATTATTACGTTTCTTTCTAATTCTCCCATTCCATTTTGTATTTCTTCTATATTTTTGTGCAAATCTGCGTTACCATCTTCTAATTTTCTGTTTAATTCTGCATTACCAGCTTCTAATTTTCTATTTAATTCTGCATTACCAGCTTCTAATTAACTATTTAATTCTGCATTACCAGCTTCTAATTTTCTATTTAATTCTGCATTACCAGCTTCTAATTTACTATTTAATTCTGCATTACCAGCTTCTAATTTTCTATTTAATTCTGCATTTCCTTCGTTTACACTAATCATTAGGCTTCTTATCATATTATGTAGGCTTTCCATCTCCTTTTCTTTTTCTTGTCCTGGTTGTTGTTGTGCCGGTATCTCCATTCCAATGTCTTCTGTGGTTGATGTAGATTGTTCTTCGTTTCCCTTCTTTGTATTGTCTTTTTTATTCCTTGTATTTGGCATTATTGTATGTTCTTGTCAAAATTGTCTTTATTCTTTTGTTTTTAATTTCTATTTTCTACGTTTATGTTTTAATGAATATAATTATTTTAATAATTTATAGTTTTTCTGATTCGGTGAGTCCAATTGAATTTTCAGAGCTAAATTTGTTAGGAGCCAAATTATTTTTAGAGCCTTGCGTTGGGGTCGTTATTTTATTATATATTTATTAATTTATATTAATTTAATAAGAGCCCCACGTTTCGGGTGCCATTTTATTATTAATTATTATTATTGATAATTTTTTTTATGAATTGTTATTATATATTATTTTATAAGATGAAGTCGAGACTTACCTTCGGCCGCTCTTTATAGGTTTAATTTTAATTTATCATTTTATTTTATGAAGAGTCGAAAGCATGTTGACCTCTATCTTCGACTGCTCTTTAATATTATTTGAACTTGTCTATTTATTATTTGAATTGTTTATAGCCGGAGACATGTAGACCTTTTCTCGTTGGGTTCATGGCGCATATAAATAAGTCTATTTTAACTGTGGTTTTATTAATTATTGAATTGTACATATACTGTATATTGAGAAATTAAATGATTTTTGAAAACATATGTGTCTTAATTTACTGTTTCCAGATATTTCGAATGAATGAGGTGAGTCGATATTTCTAAATTTATTAAGGATAGTGTATAAAATAAAAATGCAAAACACTTTACAGAAAAATAATTTTAATAAATTGTTGAGATTGAAATCGTAATTAATTTTAAACACCAAATTTTCTTGATACCACCCCTGTATTCTTTACAGTCAGACGCATGGAGTGTTTTGAACATATCTCCACTGCGTCGGCGTGACGAAAATATACGATTTTGCTTCGTTGAAAGCGAAGATACACATTTGTGTTTACAGTCTATTTCCCACTTATGAAATGTTTATACAAATTAAATGTTCGTATGTATACGTTGAAACTATCAAGATAATATTCAAAAACAAAACCATACGGTTGCATATACATATATATATAAAAATAAATAGGAGTGATGTGAAATTAGTATAGTGATAGACAGAAGATGATAATGTATGCAATAAGAAAGTGGAAGCTAGACGAAATTTACATATAATGTGAACAACAATGATACAAATTAATTATTAAAAGTAAGTACATAGTTATTTATTAGTTATGATTTATGGATATCCATGTACGTAAGTTCTTATTATGCATCATAAAATACTCAGGCCTTTTAATGAAATTTCGAAATTATTTTATTGTTCACTATTCGAATGTTTTTATTTTTATTTATGTTGGAATTCCAAATTAATATTAAATTAGCACAGACCTTAATATATCCACTGTAGAAAGCTCCATATTGTTGGATGGCGTCACCTCTTTTCTTGCAGATCTCTTTAGCGAAAGAGATGCACGTTCGAAGAAACTCCCGTTCTCACAAACTGTTTAAATAACTTATAGAATTATTATTATTGAACTTTTTTGCAAATTCACATGTCTCATTTTTTTTTTAGTAAAATTTATTCGGAAGCCTCTTACATAGATGCTAACCCTTTTTAGCTACCCACGCCACTTCACTTTTTTGTCGCAATCAACAACTCTTTCTTGTCATAAAATTCGTAGCCTTCTATTGACACTTTCTTTCAAAATAATTGTTTGTTTGGGGAATTTTTTAGTTCTAAATGTAAATTAGTTCTTTTAATTGTGCTGGATGGTATCAACACTTATTTGTTTAATTGTATATAGTCTTAAGGGTTTCATAAAATGTTTTTTTTCACTATTGACAATCCCTTATATTGTTAGTTATCCCTTTTTAAGGTATTTTCATTTACATTATTTTACATAAAACTTACAATCTAAATATCAAGTATTATATATGCAAATGTATAGTTTTCAATTTTCTAATCTTTGTGATTGTTAATCACATATAAATTCTTATTTATTTTCAAATTTCCCTTTCATAAAAATTATTCTATTCGTAACCAATAAATTTAAGTTGGCAATCAATTTAGTAATTTTTATGTTACTTCCAGTTGATTAATATTCATAATTGCAAACTCTTGTTGACACCTGACATGGCTACGTTCCGCCTGTCAATCAAATACTTTTTATTTCAAATTACCTTTTTAATTATAACCCTTTCTACTTATTACCCATAAATATTGATATTCATTTATTTATTCAAATACTAATTCCTTTTGTTTTCAGGTTTCAAATGATGTTACATGGTAATTACCTGGATGTTCATATGGCAGTGTTTTGAACAGTCTAGTAACTGTTACCATCAACGTAATATTGGATTATTATTAAGGTAAAATTTTGTACTTATTTACATGCTGCTATTACTAGAAATATCTTTATTCACTATCCTTTTTATTCCTTTTAATATAAATGCTTTTCTTAATATTTGGTAGTATAAATGCTCACTCCATTCAATTCTAAAACTCCTAGTTTTTTTTATATGTAATCTTCAATTGGCCTCACCAATTTTAGATGGTTTCAATATATATATATATATATATATATATATATATATATATATATATATATATATATGTATATATATATATACATATATATAAAAATTGAGTTTCATTGATTTAAATACCTCGCTGATAATCATTTAATTATAAACATTATAAATGGAAAATATTTGTATATATATATATATATATATATATATATATATATATATATACATCAATGGTAATGTCAAAGCATTAAAGGCCTCGCTTCGCTCGGTTAAAAGAAAATATATATACTCATATATAAAATTGTTATATACGGCACAAGACATCGACTTGGAGGACGGAAAAAAAATTAAACACTGCGAGGAATACAAATACTTAGGAATGAAAATAATACAAAACGGAACACTAGACGCGGCTATCAAGGACCGAAACATACAAGGTAGAAAAGCTATATCTATGATGAACGGAATACTGTGGGACCAAACAATATCAAAGGCCAATAAACAACGAATATACAACACAATCGTTGAAAGTATTGTAACATATGGGTGCGAAGTGTGGCAAGTAAAGCAGACTACGGAGAGAATCCTTCTAGCAACGGAAATGGACTTCTGGAGAAGATTAGCGGGTAAATCGAGAAGAGATAGAGTACGTAACGACAGAGTCAGACAAATCATGGGTGTCTAGCACACAATAATAGATGATATCAAGACCAAGCAGTTGATCTGGTACGGTCACGTTCAAAGGATGCCAGACGAAAGACTACCAAAGCAAGTCCTAAAATGGTCACCACACGGAAAAAGAAGAAAAGGAAGACCCAGAAGAATCTGGAGAGAGGGCATAGATACCGAAATACGAGAAAGGGAGCTACCAGAGGATCTATGGCAAGTTAGAGAAGGATGGCGGTTAGGAGTCGGAAGACGTCGGAGAACGTTATAAACCGATATTTATATATATATATATATATATATATATATATATATATATATATATATATATATATATATATATATATACAACATATATAAATTTTTATTGTTCGTTTCACTCACATAAAAGAAAATATATATACTCATATATAAAATTGTGAGTTATATATAATCTACTTAATAGCGAGAGTTGAATTCGGATGAAAGTATAGGCTTGACTACGATCCCTTTTTTTGTTTTTGCTGGCACGGTTCGCAAAGTTGCAGATGTAGTTCAATATAATGACGAGTTATATTTTTGTCTTGTGTAGATATCTCCTTCGGCATTCGGTCTCGTCCTCCATGGCCGATACTCTGATGTGTATCGTGAAGTACTTGGAATATTTCAGTATCAGCGACGTAGTATATAATATTTTTTTCCACTATTAGCTATGAAGTTGACAATTATTGCGTCTTCTAGCCAACTGAGAAGTTGAATTTCTCTATTAATGGTTAACAACTTTTTCTATTGTTAACCTAGGTGAATAATGGACAAATTCAAATGTTTTGAGAATCCAGGGATAGTAGTTTAACAAAAACTTGTGCACCATAATTTTGTGTGCCCATTTAACGTATTTGCTTTTTGAAATTACCTAACATGATAAAATTATTTGAATAAAAATGCCATTAGTTTGTAATTAGCGCTCAACCAATAATGACTTAGGACATCCCGTAACTACAACATGGTGATAGTTACAAACGTTGGGTGCGTTCAGAAAACACAACCGTTGCGTGACTGTTCTGTGTACGTTTGATACATAACATTAGCTGGAATTGTTTCTTCATAATAATTCCTGTTTTTATGATGAATATTACGTCTTCTCACATTATAATCATGTGGTAATGGTTCCTGCATATCTTCTATAGAATGGGTTATAATATTTCTGTTTGTATCAATTATGTTACCATCATCTAATAACGCAAGGATTAGATTGTATCTAGCCATAATTCCAATATTAATGTTTTCCAAAAAAATTATCGTTCAGCAGACAAACGTCAACCATTATTATTCGTTGCTCAGTGAGCGCTCATCAACGGTTGAGTTATAAGTTATGTTTTATGAACGCACCTGTTGATTACAAATAGGTTTTACTAGTGGAAATGTCCATATGTATGAGACTACTTGATTATTGTTTTAATAGTTGAAAGGCGAATATACATTCCTGTGCTACTCGATTTTTACAAGAATAATTCTAATTTTTTTTCGATGTCTCAAGTTTGGAAGTAGTGGAAAAAATTGTATATACACCATGGTGGTGGAGACATTTATAGACCTCGCGCCTTATTCCGCTTGGAGCAAAGCCCCTCGCAAAATAATCTTGGTACTCGGTCAATAATAACAGTTTTCACCACCTTGGTGTATAATATACTATTTTAGGAGTATTCACAGGAAATATCAACTTATGTTGTTGAGCACCAGTCATTGAGTCATTTTCTTTACGGCTGTTTTTGCATTTCTTACTTCTTCTAACAATTGTTCATACCGTCGATCGTCAATAAACGTGCGATTTTTAGAATTTGCTGGTTCCATTCAAATTCGCAATTGTGAAGAAAATCTTTCTGTCATCTGAGACACTCGTTGATCGCCCGCCATTTTTAAATAGGTAAATTCACTCATGAAACAACAAAAGCACGCTGATTAGTCTTCCCGCCCGAGTCGCACGGAGTTTACTTAGATTAGATTAGATAAGATTTTAACGGGGTTACAGTGCACTGAATCCAAAAGGTGCTTCTTTCCTGGCAAGTGTATTGGCCTCTTCATCTCCCGTGATTCCCGAGTGGCCAGGAACCCAGACTAAGAGGCCCTGTTATCCTTGCCTAATTCATCAAGTTTTCTTCGGCACTCCCATGCCAATTTTGAGTCAATGACATGGGAGCTCAATGCTTTGATAGCTGCTTGACTATCAGAATGGATCGATATGTCACATTTCTGGTAGTTTCTTTCTAGGTTCATTTCCACGCACCTTCCGATCGCAAGTATATCTGCCTAAAAGACGCTCGGGAAGGAGCCTAACGATAATGAGTATCTGGTGCCAGGCCCAAATACTCCAGCGCCTGCTCCAATGGTGGTTTTTGAACCCTCCGTATACCATCTTATGGTGTTTTCTTTGAGAGTTTGGGTAGTGTATTCCCTTTCCCAGTCACTACTCGTGTTTAGCATTGTGGTGAAATTCTTTCCGATGCTTACATTCCTGATCATTTCGTCACTGGGAAGATTCGCTAATGAGATGTATATTGTCAGAGAGGACCAGGCTCCCTGATTTTTAATACTCTCATTGCCTGAACCCCCCTTAGATATTCTAAGAATTGCCTCTTGGGCAGATCTTTCTATCACCAGATGTAGAGGTGTGAGATTTGTAATGATCTCAAGTGCCCTAGTTGGACACGTTCTTATAGCTCCAGTGATGCACACACAGGCAAGTCTTTGAACTTTGTCGAGGGTCTTCCTCGGGCTGTACTGACTTGCTTCTGTGTGCCAAGCTATTGCCCCATACGTAATTGCTGGTCTCACAATCATGGCGTACACCCATCGCAGTATTTCTGGGTTACAGCCCCACCTCTTACCAGCTAGATTTCTGCACGCCATCAAAGCTCTTATTGCTTTACTAGCAGTTATTTCAACATGCGTATTCCACAGAAGCTTGCTGTTTAGGGTTGTCCCTAGATATTTAACCTCTGATTTCCATTCTATGAATTCCCCGTTTAAGGATATGGGTTCATGCCTGTAAGTGTTCTACTTAGATACTGCCTGCTCCCCTACTCCATGATCCTACGTCTCCGCCTACACCGCCAGTAATGTATAAAATAAATCATATTTCATACATTACCTAAACGTTTTAGGTATTGTATACATTGCCTAGGTATTGTATAGAATAGCGGATTATACAGATTGCCGGTAACATGTACATGTGACCAATTTTATAATTGGACATTATTTAGGGCGTTTAATATATGAACCCTATTGATTTTCAGCTCAATAGACCTAGTACAACGGATGCTATGGTACTTGATGTACCACATTTTTGATTGTTAGCCCGATACAGCCTCCGGAGTGTATAAAACTGACCAATTTCATGTATGGATATGGTTCAGATGAATTCTTTTTATTTTCAGCTCACTCGAGCCGGTACAGCGTATCATATAAATCCAGACATAATACATTTTTGGAGAAAATTCGATTCCTTAGCACGATACAGCCTCCGAAGTGTATCCAAGTGACCAACTTTATGGTAGGATATTGTTCAGGGCGTGTTACATACGCGGAAAAGTAAGTTTTGATCTTTATCGCCGTTTATTTTTTCACAAATATTCTATTCTTTTATCTCATATTACCGTATTGTGTTTCATAAACTCGTAATGTAACATTCATGTATTACTCACAAAATAAATACAGGAAAACGATAAACGTAATGATGATATCCACCTACTGTGATAATGGTATTGAATGAGACAAAATGGGTGGTATGATTAAAAAGAGTATTTGCTATGTTTTGACATTACAATTTATGTATATATATATATATATATATATACAAATATTTTCCATTTATAATTTTATAATTAAATGATTATCATCCGAGCGAAGCGAGGTATTTAAATCAATAAAACTCAATTTTTATATATATGTATATATATATATATATATATATATATACAGGGTGTCCCGGGACTAATGGGACACAACGAGGTAAAACTAACTTTTAATAGATGTCCAAAATTTACCTAGAGTATTACAAAAAAATAATTTAACGATAGCAGAAGATGAAAAACATTACCGACTTATTAATTGGAAAGTTTGTAAAAACTTTTTATAAGTGTTTTTACCGTTTATCAAGTTACCATAGGATTAGTTGTCAAACGTTGTGTAGAATAGTTCGTAGTCAGTACTTGTCAATAATTCATAAGTCCTTAAATTAACAGTTACAATAGCAGAATTCGCTTTTATTGAGTACGCAGATAAACATCTAATGTATGGACTGGCTTCTCGAAACTGTTTAGAGGCCAAAAGGCTTTATGAAGAACATTTTGCAAACAGAGCATTGCCAGACAGACGAATGTTTGGGCGTATTGATCTCAGGTTACGAGAAACAGGTATGAATAAGTAAATGTAATTTTCCATGTATACAAAATGAAATTTTAGGAAGATTTTCGCCAGAAAAAGCTGGGGAAGGTCCAGTACGAAGCATACGTACTGTGGCAGTTGAACAAGACTTGTTAAACGCAGTTGATAATGAACCATCGAGTTCTAGAAAATTATCAAGAGAACATAACGTCTCGAAATCAGTTGTTCATCGCGTCCTAAAAGAGCAGCTGTTATATCCTTTTCACATGAAAAAAGTACACCGTATGACGGTGGCTGATTATTCTGCTCGACTTTCTTTTCTGCTGGCTTAGTCACTCTGGATATAAAACTAATAGGTACTTCTTCTCCATCTTGTATTTGAATTAATACCCCTGCCAATCTTTCTATTGAAGCATCCGTTCTCAAGATAAAAGGTTTGTCATATTGTGGATGAAATACTTTTAGGCTGTTTAGAAAAATTTCCTTTAACTCCTGAAATGCCTTTTCTCTTCTCTCGTCCCATTTCCATCTAATATCCTTCTTTAATAATTCTATAAGAGGAATTTCTCTCTTACTTAGATCAGGAACTAACTTCTTGAAATAATTGATGATACCTAGAAACCCTCGTAAAGTTCTTAAGTTATGTGGTGTTTTATACTCTAGGATTGCTTTAATTCTCTCAGGATTCATTGTTATACCAGTGTCACTTAAAACATATCCTAAATAATCCACTTCTCTTTTATAAAACTGACATTTCTCTAAGTTTAATTTAAGTCCGGCATTTTCTAATTCCTTTAATATTATTTCCAGATGTTTATGATGCTTCGTTTCTGTTTCAGAAAAAATCAAAATGTCATCTATGTAGTGGAGAGTGAAATCTTCATACGGATTCAAGATTGTATGCAACGTTCGTACTAAGGCTGCACAAGAACTTTGGAGTCCAAATGGCACTACACAAAATTGATACACCACTCCATCTACCATAAATGCAGTGTATTGTCTACAACGATGATCCAATGGAATTAACCAAAAGCTATGCTTTAGATCTAATTTTGAAAATATATTAGCCTTTGTAATTCTTCCAAATATACCTTCAGTATTTAATGGACTTTCGTATTGTTTTTTAGTAAATGTATTTATATTCCTAGCATCCAAACATATTCTAATATCCCCCGATTTCTTCTTTACACAGGTTATTGCACTTATGTATTGTGAATTAGATCTTTCAATAATACCGTCTTGTAACATCTTATTAATTTCCTGATATACCTCTTGTTTTAATTTATAAGGTATAGGATAAGTTTTGATCTTAAAATTTTTTATTTCTGGTATGACTTCAATTTTGTGAACATATCTAGTCGCAAGGCATACTTCCTCATTGAACAGCTTTTCGTGAGAATCAAGTAATTCATAGACTCTCTGTTTGTATTCCTCCGGACATAATTCCTCCCTCATGTTTTGTTCTTCTTCAGCAATGTGATTTATTTGTCCAATTGCACATTCGTTTTTTCCTATATCTGTTTGATAATTTGTTATAAACGGTATTGTATGATTATTATATATTATGTTTTGCATTTTATAATTTATTATAATTCTATGTTTACTTAATTCATCTGTACCCATGATTATGTCATATTTTAAATTTTTCACAATCAACAATTGTACTGATAAAACCTCACCATTTAATTCTAGGTTTGTCATAATGGTTTTAGTAGTTTCATATAATTTTCTTTCATTTGCCCCTATTAATGATATTTTATTTGTATTTATCACCATAATATTGTCCTGTTTTAAATTGTCTACTATATTTTGATTTATAATGGAAACTTCAGAACCCGTATCTAATAAAACTCTACATTTAATGTTATCTAAATTTCCCTCTATAAATACTAATCTATTTAATTCTAGGTTTGTTGGTTCTTCATCTAATATAAATTCTCTAGGATGTTGATATTTAGAAGAATAGACAATATTATGCACATAAGAGCAACTTACTCGAAATTTGGATCAGAACTCAAGCCCTGATCACTATCCCTTCTTATCTCTTCCTGGTTTTGTATCATGTTCATCTGTCTTCTATCGTCACCTCCTCGACTATCTCTTTGATCATAATTCCTGTCTCTGTTTTCATTTCTTCTGTCCTCTTCATTATTTCTCCCCTCTCTTCTGTATTGTTGCCAGTTCCGATTACGATTGTCGTTATCATTCCGTCTTCCATAATTTTGGTAATTTCCTCCATTATATCCATTATTCCGATTCCCATTATTACCATTCTGATACCCATTACGATAGTTTCCATTTCCGTTTCTGTAATTATCATATCTCGGATTTCTATCATCCCGTCCTGGTCCTCTTCTCTCGTAATTTCGATTTTCATAATTTCTCTGATCATTTCTCCTTCCATTTTCTCTTCTATTCTGTCCATTCCCATTCTCATTTAATCGATTGTCTCTTGTATCGTTATGATTTGTATAGCTCCGTTCCACTCTTTGTAGATATCTTGATAAACTATCCATGGCTTTAATATTATGAAGCGCTATTGTTTCAGCTACTTCTGAATTGAAATGTCTGCCAATGTATAGCACTAATTCCTCCTCCTTCATTTCCGGATCTAAGTACTGGGCTATATTATATAATTGCATCGCATAATAATTCAGGTTTTTGCTTTTCTTATAATCAAATTTCCCGAAGTATAACCGCTCTCTGAATGTTGCTTGTTGCAATTCTCCCCAGAAATAGGCTAAGAATTGTTGCTCGAACTCTTCTAGGCTTTGTATTAGTTCTTCCTTATTACAAAACCACAATAAAGCATGGCCCTGTAATATGCTCCTTATAATAAGCTTGATCTCAACAATATCTCTGATTCCTTTAATTTTGTTTCTAATTATTTTGAGAAATACTTTGGGATGTATATTGTTAATATTCCCATCAAATTTCACTCCGATTTCTAAATTGTGGAAATTTCCTGGGTATATATTGTTTCCTCCATTTCTTCTCAAATTTTCCTCCATTTCCTCTATCGTGATCCTTAATTTCCGATTCATTTCTTCGATTTCTTTATTCATTTGTCGATTTATGTCGTCGGTTATTGTTAGACTCATCCCCGTTCTCTCTTCAATCCGGCCATCCAAATCCTTAAATTTTCTATTTACGTTATCTTTCATCTGTTCCACTTCCTTTGTTATTTGTTTATTTTGTTTTCAAACCTCTACTTTAATATTCTCTGGTAAATATTCTTCTAGATCTCTTCTAAATTCTAATACTTCTTCTACTATGTTTTCTCTGATTTTCATACCATTTTCCTGTATTTCTTGTCTTATGTTTTTATTATTTTCCTCTATGTCTTCTTGTATTTGCCGAATACTCTTCTTATGTTCTTCTTGATTCTCCTTAAGTTCCTAAATCTCTTTGCAGTTTTCAAATCTAACCTCTTCTATCTTCCGTTCCAATCTGTTCATGTTTTCATGAATATTATGAATGTCTCCCCTCAAATTAAGCTCCATTCTATCCATATTTCCGTTAATGCTATTTATATTTCCATTCATATTGTCTATTTTTCCATTCAACTTTTGATCCATTTTGTTCATGTTTCCATTTAACTCTCCCTTCATTGTATTCATCTGGTTCAACAATTGTTGCATCAAATCCATCATTTGGTTATCATTCCTTGTTCTTATTTGTTGTTCCCTTCTCTCTTGTATTTCTTGACTTCTATCCAATCCTTCTTCTACTCGTTCTACCTCTATTCCATATTCTTCATCTCCTGTTTTCCTTTCTTCCTGTGCATCATCTTCCGATTGCTGTCCTTGGATGAGGTATTGCACCTGGAAATCTCCCATTCCATGGCTTCTTCCTTCTCTTTCCTCTTCAGATCCACTATCATTTCCAACCTGCTTCCCATCGCGCAACATCATTTTCCTATTTTCCATTGTTCTTTGTTTTTAATTTTTTTTTTAATATATTATTTTTATAATCGCCCCACGTTTTTGGGTGCCAATTTATAGTGGATATAGTTATATTTTAATATATACTTATATGATTTACCTTTATTTACCCGTTTTTACCTTCGGCTAGCCCTATATGATTATATGAAAATTTTTTTTAATTGTATGTATTGTTTAAATTTTATATTGCAGTCGGAAGCATGAGACTTCTCTCTTTGAGTCCTGGACACCTATTAGAAAAAATTTTTACACATATGAACATTTACTTATTATGATTTCGTGATAGGTCTATTCCTGAATAAATTATATATCTTTATTTCAATCATCTCACCATATGATAATCGAATGAATGATTTAAACAATGTTCGTGAAAAGTGTTATGGACATTGACTGGAATAAGAAAAATACCAACACTTAAATAAAAATATTTTAATAAATTGTTGATGAAATCTTTAAAATTTTACACACACAAATATTCCTGAACCTCCCCTGTATTCTTTGATGGTCATGCGCACTGAACGCTTATAATAGCTGCTTCGGCGCAACGGAGCAACTCTTCCGGTTCAACGTTTCTCATCGTCACAAAATTATAGTACACAGTTAACGTGGAGGATGCAAACGTTTAACAGTTCAATGTTCATCAATTTAGTGCATTTAGAATAATATGGTTGAAAACTTATATTAAACAGTTACATATATAATTCAAGTTGTGAATTAAGTGTGTGTTTGATAGTTATAAGAATAGGTCAGCATGCAAAGCGGAAATTAAGATTGGAAAAGCATTTATGAGTGGTGTGAACTTTGATTATTTTACAAACGAAAAACTTTTTACAAGTAAGTACATATTTAATATCTAAAATTATTGTTGCAGAAAATTAGAGTTCTTTAATTATCCATGGATAAAATTTGGTATTAATTATTTTAAAGTTTCTTTGGCCAATTTTAGATTATTCAAATTTAAATGTTCAAATAAATTTCAAAAGTTCACTTTCTCTTTGTTTGTTTGGAATTCCAAATTAAAAAAAAACTCAAAGAACACAGACCTTATATTCCATTCTCGGCGTGGTGGACCTGCAACATCCCGTCTCTTTTCTTAGGTATTCCTTACCCAAGAAATACTCGTTCGGCACGTTTCACTTTTTCACAGGGGTTAATCGACATTAATATTATGAATTTTTTTATTGATTTAGATTTAAAATTATTACTTTTACTTTAAAGTTTTTACAAAAATCTTCTCAGAGGATTACATCCCAGTCCCTCATTCCCCAACTAACTCTCGACTCTCCTTTCTTTTAAAAATCAACAACATTTTTACAATCTCTAAAACACAGCCTCCTAATTTGTTATTTTATTCAACAATTGTCAATGATAATGTTTTTTTTATGGAAATACTGAATTCTTCAATTAAAATAGTCTTGGAGAGTGAAATCACTTGTATAAATGGTTTAACAATATCTTATAGAATATATAAATAGTCTTTTACATGTATTACAATGGTTTCAATCCTTCTAATTCCTTTTTTTTTAGTAAATTTGTTTACAATTAATATACAATTTCTACAATCTAAATTTATGATTTATATATATGGAACCGTTTATTTTTTAATTCTTTAATTAGCACTAATTTCGCTTTATATAAACTCTAACTTAATTTCAAATTTACATTCTCTGTGTTATATTAACTTCCAACTCATTGAATTTAGGTTGGCAATATTATAACTAGATTCAATCACTTCCTTCATTGATTTCGATTTGATTACTAGATTTCTATGACATACAATATGGCTCTTATTCCGAATGTCATATTTCATACAGTTTATTTTTAAAAATTACTTTTTTCAAATTGCAACTTTATATTGTATTTGCATATCGTTAATAAATTAGTGATTTGATTATTAATTCTTATTATTTTAGGTTTTGAACAAATTAACATCCTTTTCCCGATTCAAGTGTGGACATAGCAGCGTTCAGATTGATTTTAATGAAAATTGTTGACATTGACTTGACCTTAGGATTTATTTGTGAAGGTAACATTTTCTTAAGAATTAATTTCTATATTTTCATTACCATTCTATTCCTTATCCTTAATCCATTTCTTAAATTGATGTACTCAATATTTTATAATACATTTGCTTAAGTCATTCATTCGTTTTATGTTAAATTTTGTTCTTAATTAGGTAGTGTCTAATGATACACCATACGTATATACAAAAAAAAATTCCTTTTTAATTCAATCTAATATATGAATATTTATCTATACTAGAGGACTGGCTTAATATATATATATATATATATATATATATATATATATATATAAATTGAACCCAAGAAGATATAATTCTGAATATATATATATATATATATATATATATATATATATATATACGAGGGCAATTCAGAAACTAACCTCCGGTTGATTGAAAAAAATACACCAAGTTAAGTAAAAATATTTTAATATATACATCTTCCAACTACATCTTTGCACTATTTTTCGACATAGTCTCCATAACGATTGAGGCACTTATCGTATCTCTTCACAAGCTTTGAAATTCCTTCTGCATAAAAATCACCCGCTTGTGCCTTGAGCCAGCCTGTGACCGCATCTTTGAGCTCTTCGTCGTCATCAAACCGCTGGGACCCGAGCCATTTCTTCATATGCATGAAGAGGTGATAATCGCTTGGCGCCAGATCTGGGCTGTAAGGTGGATGGATGAAAACGTCCCACTTGAAGGACTCAAGAAGGGCTGTTGTTCTGCGAGCAGAGTGAGGACGGGCGTTATCGTGCAAAAAAACGATACCGGAAGTCAGCATACCACGGCGTTTGTTCTGTATAGCCCGTCGTAATGTTTTTAGTGTTTCACAGTACACGTCTTGATTAATGGTCGTCCCACGTTCCATGAATTCAACCAACAACACCCCTTTGGCATCCCAAAACACCGTTGCCATCAGTTTTCTGGCAGAAAAATCTTGCCGGGCTTTTTTTGGTTTGGTAGGCGAATCTGAATGTGCCCACATCTTTGATTGTTCTTTTGTCTCAGGGTTCACGTACTTAATCCAGGTTTCGTCACCGGTCACGATTCTGTTTAACAATGGTTCTCCTTCGTCCTCATAACGTGACAGAAAGTCTAATGCAGAGGCCATTCTTTGACTTTTGTGGTGGTCGGTAAGAATTTTGGGCACCCATCGTGCACAGAACTTACGGTAACCCAATCTTGCTGTCACTATCTCGTACAAAAGAGTCTTAGAAATCTGTGGAAAATCAGTAGACAACTCCGCCATTGTGAAACGTCGATTTTCACGAACTTTTGCATCAACTGTCTGAACGAGTTCGTCAGTCACCAAGGATGGTCTACCACTCCTCTCTTCATCATGAACGTTTTCTCGTCCACTTTTAAATAAATGTACCCATTCACGGACAACTCCTTCACTCATAACTTTTGGTCCGTACACGGCACAAAGCTCACGATGAATAGCTGCTGCAGAGTATCCTTTGGCTGTAAAAAACCTTATAACAGCACGCACTTCACATTTGGCGGGATTTTCTATTGCAGCACACATTTCAAACTGCCACAAAAACTAAACTAGCGCAGGTACGATGTTCACTCGACTACGGCTTGATGCCGACTGACCTGCTGAGCGTGTGAATGCACAGATGGCGCGCTACTCCCCCCACTACCCGCACTGTGACCAATCGGAGGTTAGTTTCTGAATTGCCCTCGTATATATATATATATATATATATATATATATATATATATATCGAGATCCAAAATATCGCAAACGGTTCAGTGAATGCTGAGGTCGTTTTTTGTATAAACATATACACCAAGGTTCAAAGGGTCTCCGTATGCGGCGGTATAGTAGTACACTAATATATTTATTATACATCTTACGCACAAATTGGCATCCGTCATTATACATATCGAAGAACGGTATAGTGTGGCGCCTGTATATGTATTTTTCTTGCAAAGTGGCATCCTGGCAGTGTTGCTGCATCATAATGTAGGGTAACAGAACAGTTTTCTGTTTTTTATTGAAAACTATCCAAAACTTGGTATTTCACATTATGTGAAACTTTTTCACTAGTAAATTTCGAACACTGAAAGTTAGGTTATAGATTGCTTATAATATTTGGTTTTATTTGCTTTAAATTAGCAATTTTCATTGTCAATAAATATCAAAATTGGATGCACATAAATGATAACTACAACTAGTTATCAGACAATTGATAGTAAATAAATTGTAGAATGTATTAAATTCAAGAATATATATTCACTATAAAATTATTTTACCTTCAAACGGTTAGCCTTGTAATTCTGAGTAACAAAAGTTCCAGTATTTGTGTCACACTCTTGTCGCTTTAATCTGTTATTGTATAATAGTATATAGATGCATCATATACAATGTCCACAACAAATCATGGATTAAGCGATACCTATTACTTTTCTAGTGTTAGATTTTTACGATGCACAACACACACGCCAGACGTTCACACTTGATCCTTAACCGCGGAGTGAAGGTAATTGTTACAAGGTCATTTTATATTAGTTCAGTTATTTTATCTCTTTTTTTGCAGTAGAAAATTTCCTATGCGAACGGATAATTTTAGCTGCTAGGGAAAGAGTTCCACTTGAATTTGAAAAGTAAATGCATTTTTTTCATTATAAAATCAACTATCACATTTTGACTGCTTTCGAATGGTCTATATACCATTCATACGAACGTGTGTTTGATAAGCCTTACGTTGGGTACAATATGGGGTGACGTCAAACGCAACCGTTGTACCAGTCGCAACAGTTTTCGTGAAAATACTGTTTTATTTTTTTACTAGACTGTTTGCTTTTCAGAAGGTTAAACTTTTTATTATGTCATACCACATTTATTGTTTCCTTTTACCCTAGAGACCATCTAGATAAAGAATTACTTTATGCCCGTGCGTTTATATATTATTTGGTTGTATTTACATAGAATTGGCAATTCTGGAAAGCCATGATAACAGTTTTTCCATAACTGATTTCAGCTAATCGAAAGTTAACGCTTATACAATAAACGGTTTTAAAGATTAAAACAAAATTTTCCGCATCTGTGAGATGTCCTGAACAAAATTCATAAGATCATAAAATTGGCACTTGTATACACTTCAAGGGATGTATCGTGCAAAATTCCAACTTTTTTTGGGGTAGACCAATACTATTCTCGCATATCAGATAGGTTGGGCGGAAAAGTAGTTACTGGTTAAATTCAAAACCTGATAAACTGCTTACTTATCCTGATTTTGTAACTTTCGGTTTGAGACATACCTCATTTCAATAATGAATCGCCCTTCATAATTTATAAAACGATAAATTATTGAAGTATTGTTATAGTTTAACTTTAAAGGCTCTTTTCCCAACTAATTTCGAAAAACCAAATTGTTCAGCTATCTTCAAAAAAAATGTAATCCATATCTTATTGACGCTTTTATAAGTCTGAAAAATGAAATTAATTACTCCGAAGACACAGCTAACTTCATTAAAATTATATTAAATTGGTAAAATATACTTAACTTGAAAACGCCACTAGGAGGAAAACGTTTGAAAGATTTATATCTAAAGCCTATTAAATACTTGTCAAGCTGGTGATGATGATCCAAACATAGTTTTTTTATAAAGAATGTTACACTACTTAAAACTTTGGAAACATTCTAATAAGTTTCCCAAAGCTTTAACATCACAAATTTCTACAGCTTTACATCATACCGTTTACGGTATGCTTAAAGTTGTTAAGTACTGTTTTGAAGAAATAAATATGAATGATGTATTACTGGAAAAATTTCAGACAGATCCTCTTGAAACATATTGGGGAAATAAAGACAACTGGCCAGTACAATATTTCTATTCGGCAAGTGTATGAATATGAAAAAAAAGTTGAAAATACATCTAACACCAAAAAGAAGTTGGTTTTCTCCTATTTGTGATTTTACTGAATGGGAAATTGAAAATTGGATTCAAGAAATGCCGGTAATTACATAATTACCTGGCTATTGCTGTTATATTGTATTAAAAAAAGTCGATGTACCTGTGACACATGTAAATCAGATATACATACATATATATATATATATATATATATATATATATATATATATATATATATATATATATATATATATATTGAACCATATATCTTATATATTAAAGAGTATCAGCTGTTTGAGAGTATTTTGCTTAGTATTTAAAATGGATTGAAACTATGTAGTTAAAAACACATTAAGAAAACCACAATCATAAGTAAAAATGCATATAAAATACGAATATATTGAATCATTTGTTTACAATAATTAAAAGAGCAGCAATAAATATAAAGAAATTACCTTAATAATTGTCTACAGTTTGAAAATGCTTAACAAGTATAGTGGAGAACAATAAATCTGCCCAATATGGTTGTTTAGTTCTCAAGAAGAAATCAGCTGTTTCATCTGAAATCAAACGAGTTTTAGTTATCTAATTTGATATAAGTATTAGTTGAAACAGTAATAATATAAATCAATTTCATATTTAGTATAAAGTGGTACTTTTTTTCAAGAAAGGGAAAAGTTGACGGAAATTCCATGAGTACTTTATGCACATGTTGCATACATCATTTTTTCTACAGCCCTATACAAAAAAAAAATTCAAATAGAAATTTGGGATATTTTAATTAAGCTCCTTCGGTAAATTACAATTATACGTATTCCAAGTTTCATGAAAGTCCATCCTCGATGCCCAGCCAAGATTCATTGTGTTAGTTATACGTATTCCAAGTTTCATGAAAGTCCATCCTCGATGCCCAGCCAAGATTCATTGTGTCAGTTATACGTATTCCATGTTTCATGAAAGTCCATCCTCGATGCCCAGCCAAGATTCATTGTGTTAGCTTATGGGAAGCGTGAAATAAAGTTAACCTTATGGCACTTTCTTTTAACGTTTTTCACTTTTTTTCACTCTAACCATAAACAACCACTTTAAGCGCTGCAAACCGATGAAATACAAGGTACTTTAAAGATAGGGCGTAGAAAAAATAGCTATTTATGTAACCAGTTATGAAATGCACCATTTTGTGTATCGAGTGAAATTTTTGCGGGACGAGCGAGCTCCGCGTTGCGGGACGAGCAAGCTCCGCGTAGCGGGGCGAGCGAGGTCCCGCAAAATGACACGAGTTACACAAACAAGCATTTCATAACGTGTTTCATACAAGATTTTATCTAATTTTGACAAGAAGAAAGTTCAGTTTACCTATCAATAAAGCATTTCATAACGTTTTATACAAGATTTTATCTAATTTTGACAAAAAGAAAATTTAATTTATTTTACGTGACTCCTTTTGACAAAAAGAAAATTTAATTTATGTTATGCGTTTTTTAACAATTTTTAATTAACTTTTCTGATTTGAGAGTGCATAAAATTTTACTTTTTAAATAAGAACACTTTTTAGTATCGCAGTGTTTTTTGCAAGTACATTTTACAAATCCTTGACCTGTGCCCGTAGATTGTATATTCGCAACTGTACGGAGTGTTGTTTCTTTATTAGGGACATCTTCTTTTTTAAGTAACTTTTGATGACAAACTGTAAACTGCTGTCTTGAATACAAGACTTTACATTGCCTTGTTTTGTTCCAAGTTGATAAAGATCGTCATCTGTTTTTTTGTAAGACTACTGCTAGTATGTTGCGAGCATTACTCTAACCTCTGTCGACTTCCGGAGCAGGGAACCAATCAGTGTGAAGATATCCAGTAAATTGTACGCTACCTCATCCGCGCATTTTGTTTTCGGGCTCAAAATATCACAAATTTCGTTAGATGATCCTGATAGACCATTACAAATTTATTTTCCCGGTCTGGATGAATTCAAAGCGCCGCGACATCGCGGATTGTCATTGGGTAAATAGAAGATGGATAAAAATCATTGGAGGGTTAATTTACAATTATTTTATTTCGAAGGATATTTAAAATTTTGTAGGAATTGGCTATAGATAATGGTAAGTTTATAGATTTTATTATCTCCTTTTGCTTGTTAGGTGGTAATTTTGTTATAAGTATTAATAATAATGTATATAAATCTATATATATTATAATTGTGTAATTTACTATGGGATATTGATTTTTATATGATTTATCTTTATTGTATTGTATATTTTACCTTTTTTTACTTTACCTTCGGCTAGCTCCTGATGATAATTTGTGAAATTTAATTTTATTTATAATTTATATGATAGTCGGCAGCATGAGACTCCTCCCTTTGAGTTCTGGACGCATATGTATAACTTTGATACACATTTAAATATTGAATTCTGAAATTTTTCTAGTATGTTTTATTCCTGAATAAAATATATACCTTTGTTTTTATCGACTCCAAATATTATTATAGAATGAATGAATTAAGCACCATTTTCTAAATGTATTATGAATATTAAATAGAACGATAAAAAAAATACCAACACTTTTACGAAATGATTTATTAAATTGTTGAGATCATATTCAAATTCTTATTACATAAATATTCTTTACACCGCTCCTGCATTCATGACTGGACATGCGCACTGAATGCTTGAAATGACTGCGTCGGCGCATAGGAGAAACAAATCCTCGTTTATCGTTTCACACCGACACAAAACGTATGGTTCACAGTCGACGTTGTTTATATGAATGTTTTTATAAATTTAACGTTCTTAAATTCATTGCAATCTCGATATATTATTGAAAAATTACACTGTACAGTTACATACATATATCAAAATGCGAGTAAAGTGAATGATGAATAGTTATAGAAATAGTTAAACATGCATAGAAGAAAAAGAAGTGAAATGGTACTTTACGTGCAATGTAAACAATGATGATGTGAAATAAAAAATTCTTACAAGTAAGTACAAATTATAACTATGATTAAAGTTGCATGATAATCAAAATTACATGGATATCCATGGATATGAAATGATATTCATCATTTTATATTGTTTTTAAACTTTTTTTTAGGAATGTTAATGTAAACTTTCAAATAATATTTTTATTGTTCACTATTTCTTTCTCTTTGGAAGTCCAAATTAAAAAAACTTAAAAACCACCGACCTTATTTCCAATACTCGGCACTGTGGAACTACTGCTAAGCGTCTCTTTTTCTTGAGAATTTCTTATTAAAGAAATACTCTTTCTGCACACTGCACTTTATTACACAGTGGAAACAAAATTGATATTATGATTTTATAATGATTTTTAACTTAAAATATATACTTTTACATAGTTTTGTGAAAATTTTTTGTAGAGGAGAGCTACATAGATGCTAACCATTCTTCCACCAACGCCCGATTCTCAATTCTTTTTTGAATCAACAAACTTTTTCACATATCAAAAACAAAGCCTTTTTATATTGTTTTTTTATTCGATAATTGTCAATTTGAGTGTTTTTCATGAAAATACAAAATTCTTCAATTAAAATTGTCCTGGAGAATAATAATACTTATATAAATGGGTTTATAATGTCTTAGGGAATATATAAAATGTCCTTTACATGTATCACAACCCCAAAATTTGTTGTAATTCCCTTTTTATGGTATATTTATTTACAATTAAATATACAATTTCTACAACCTAAAAAAATTATTTATATATATGGAACTGTTTAGTTTTCAATTTATGAATTTTTACTAATTTTATTTTATATGAACTCTTATTTATTTCCAAATTTGCTTCATATGTTTTATGTTCAATTCCAAATCAATGATTTTAGGTTGGCAAGAAAATCACTACATTCTATTACTTCCTGTTCATTAAATTTTATTTAGTTAACAGATTTCCTCGACATATAACATGGCTCTGTTCCGTATGCCATCTTTCATAAAGTTTTTTTGTTAATAAATTCTTTTTCAAATTGTAAACTTCTACTACCATCGTCTGTGAATATCGCTAATCAATTAGTAAGTTGACTATTAATTCCTGTTATTTTAGGTTTCAAACAAAACAACATTCTACTTCATCCAGATATTGACATGGCAGTGTTCAGATGATTTTGAAAATTGTTGACATTGACTTGACCTTAGGATTTAATTGTGAAGGTAAGATTTTTATCCTTTAATTATAATGTTATCATTAAAATTTTATTCCTTATCCTTTAAGCCTTTCTTTATAATTGGTTTTCTCAATATTTGATAATACATTTACTTACTTCATTCATTCGTTTATGTTAAATTTAGTTTTTAACTAGGTAGTGTCTAATGGTACACCCTACGTATTAATAAAAAATCTTTTTAATATTCAATCTCATACGTGAATTATTTATATATATTAGTGGACTGGTTCAACTCCCCTCAAATTTAAATTTTAAAATGTATCTTTCTAGATAACTTATTAAAATTTCAATTTTCAATCTTTAATCCATGCTAAAAAATTTTTTAATCTATAAATTTTTGATCAGTAAATACATTTCTTAGAAACATTTCTTTCATTATTAAAATTTTTAATGATATTCTTATAGTTTAACTCTATCAAAACTTATTCAAAATATTTACAAATTAGGGACATAATAATAATGATTCATATACTTTCATTCTCGTTTAATATTACTATACCATTTTATGCTATTGTTTCTTTTTGTTCTAACTCCTATTACTATTGAATTATTCATAACTTATATTCCTCATTCTTGTCAACCGTTTCTTGTTTAAAATAAATATTCACACTTTTCCCCTTTACTTATCTACTCTACTACTTTCCCTACCTTATCTTCAATACTAAGAAAATTTTTTTTCAATTGTTTCAATTATTTCATATATTTTCATATCATTTTCAACCCATATTCATGTCAATTTACCTATTCCTATAGTCTAACCTTTAATTCCTTGCTTTCTATCCATATTTATATTTGTTTTCATAATTTTTAATTACAACTGATCAACTTTATTTCATAACTATATTCATTATATTATATTTTATTTATCATATCTCCCTATCTCATGATAATTAATCATATAATATTCTATATAAATATTCATTTTCATATTTTCACTATACTTTTCTCCATAATTCCTATAAAAATTTCTTTGACATGAACATAACCTTTTCCTATATTTTAATTTATAAATTTCTTTTCTTTTCCATCATTTTTCAAGTTCCTGTTAACTTGTTATATAACTTGTCATTCTTAAATTCTGCATGATCTTGTTTAAAATGTGTAAAATTCTATTGTATCCTCCCCTCTATCGAATAATTTCCCAATTTATAAAATGTTATATTAAATATCTTCTGCTATTTTACTTTGGTATAACTTTGTTAATCAATTATTTATTATGTCTTCATTTGTTTTCCTTATATATTTACACTAAATTTCCTTATTATAGAAATTCTAAACCTATTTACCTCTACTTAATATAACTTATTATTTATTCATATATTCTTTTCTGTTTCAGATTACTTCTGACTATGGATAACAATGAGACTCCTACAATTACTGAATATGAAAAAACGAAAAACATTAGATCCACATATTATATTAATTTAAATATAATTTTATTATTGAAAACGAAAAACATTAGGTCTACTTATTATATAATATTGTCTATAATTGTATTAATAATTCAAAATAAGTTTTCTATTTAAGTTTATTTTTGTACCCTTTTCCTGTCCATTCCATTGCTTTTTTGTTTCCAAAGTTCATTCTAATTCTCATGTGATACTATTTAATATGCTATTCTTTTTCTTACTTTTTTCCTATGTTCATCTCTCGTTGTTTGAGTCTCATTGTTTTTCTGTAGCTTCTTTCCGTTCTCCAATATATCCTTTCTAGTTTTGTAGTATCGTATCTCATTAATTTCTTTCCATAAGTCCAATAAAAACTGCGTCTCAAATTCCTCCATATTATTCATTTCAATCATTATTATTTTCATGAAAACATTCGTGTGAATTAAATTCATTTTGTTGTTCTATTTTCTTTCTGTTACTACATTATATAATTTTCTGGAGCATCCTATACCTATTTCATGACTTCTTATATTATCTTCTATTTCTTCGACTGTGTTTCTTAATCTTCGGTGCATCTCTTCGATTTCTTTGTTATATTGTCTATCCATTATTCCATTTCTTCTATCACATTTACTTGTTGACTTTTTTATTCTACCATCTAAATCCTTTAATTGTTTATTTACATTCTCTTTTATAGTTTCAGCTCCCTTTGTTATATGATAATTTTGTTTTCTATGTTCCACTTTAATAGTTTCTGGTAGATTTTCTTTAATATCTCTTCTAAATTCCTGCACCTCTTCTACTATCTGCTTTTCTATTTCCTCTCGAATTTTGACTCCATTTTCTTGTATTTCTATTCTCAGAATTTTATTGTTTTCCTCCATATCTTCTTTTACATTGTCAATTTTATTTTTAAATTCTTCTTGGTTCTCCTTGAGTTCTTTAATCTCCTTACAATTTTCAAATTGAACTTCTTCTATTTTCTTTTCTAATCGGTGCATATTTCCATGGATGTTATGAATGTCTCCCCGAATTTCTTCTTTCATCGCATCCATCTTTCCATTTAAATCTCCTCTCATTGTATCCATTTTCCCAATCATTTTGTTCATATCGGCCCTATTTTCTCCAAATTTCTTGTCTATCTTCCCATTTAACTCTGTTTTCCAGCTATTTATGCTAATCAATATTTGCGTCAATGTGTCATTGGTACTTGTTCCTGCTTGTGTTTCCTTGCTCTCTTGTCTTCCATCTTCTTGTTCCACATCTTCTTCATCTCCTGTCGTACTTTCTTCAGGTGCATCTCGTTCCGATTGTCCCTGGATCAAATATTGAACCTGGAAATCTCCCATTCTATGGCTCCTCTCTTCTCTTTCCTCTTCCGATCCGCTATCGTTTCCGACCTGCTTTCCATCTCTCAACACCATTTTCCTGTCCATGTTTTATTTGTTTGTTTTTATTTAAAATAATTTAATTATTTATAGTTGCCCCACGTTAAGGGTGCCAAATTTATAATTGTTAAAAATTTGGCTATTTAATTGCCCCACGTTGGGCGTCAAATTTATAATTGTGTAATTTACTATGGGATATTTATTTTTATATGATTTAATTTAATTATTCATAATTTATATGATAGTCGGCAGCATGAGACTCCTCCCTTTGAGTTCTGAACGCATATGTATAACTTTGATACACATTTGAATATTGAATTCTGAAATTTTTCTAGTATGTTTTATTCCTAAATAAATTATATACCTTTGTTTTTATCGACTCCAAATATTATTATAGAATGAATGAATTAAGCACCATTTTCTAAATGTATTATGAATATTAAATAGAATGATAAAAAAATACCAATACTTTAACGAAATGATTTAATAAATTGTTGAGATTATATTCAAATTCTTATTACATAAATATTCTTAACACCGCTCCTGCACTGCGTCGGCGCATAGGAGAAACAAATCCTCGTTTATCGTTTCACAACGACACAAAACGTATGGTTCACAGTCGACATTGTTTATACGGATGTTTTTATAAATTTAACGTTCTTAAATTCATTGCAATCATCGATATCTTATTGAAAAATTACACTATACAGTTACATACATATATCAAAATGCGAGTAAAGTGATTGATGAATAGTTATAGAAATAGTTAAACATGCATTAGAAGAAATAGAAGTGAAATGGTACTTTACGTGCAATGTAAACAATGATGATGTGAAATAAAAATTTTTCACAAGTACAATTTATAACTGTTATTAAAGTTGCATGATAATCAAAATTACATGGATATCCATGGATATGAAATGATATTCATCATTTTATATTGTTTTTGGCTTTTTTTTAGAAATTTTAATGTAAACGTTCAAATATTTTTATTGTTCACTATTTCTTTCTCTTTGGAATTCCAATTTAAAAAAACTTAAATACAATTAAAGTTAATGAAAAAGTCTATTTATCTCAAATGTATTATGTAGGCAAATAGCAGTATGTAAAACGCAAAATACGTATTACAGCATATATTATTACAAGTTCCAGGGGCAACTAGTTTCGGCACACTGAGATATCATCAGGCCTTTAATGTATATATCATTCATATGAAATGTATTATAAAAGAAAAGCTGTCACATGCCCGTGGCATCCAGCAGAATCCAAGATGAGTCAGTAGGTAATATGGGAAATATACTGTAGGAGAATTTTATTAAAATCAGGAAAATTCACATAATTATGCAAACGTCAAACAAAAAATTAAAATTAGACAACGGTGAGATGAGTCATTGAAATAAACTAATGTATAATTAAAAGAAAAAGAAAGAAAATATGGACTTCGTCTTACGGCAGAATCCTTCTGAAGCAAAAAGTCCAGTAATTGAATGCGGACTAATGAAAAACAACTTTTGCGTTCTGTTAGTCCGCATGATAATAATTATATATTCAGAACTCATATTTCAACACTCATAATTCACACAATTTGTATATTCATGGTCTTGGGAATAATAGAGTACATAACTCGTTAGAAATTGTATTTCCTGCATTCGTACGGAATATATCACTTTCCACACTTCTTATACAATGGTATTCAAATTCGAGTCTATGTATCGGGATCATGGTGACAGTAAGAGATATAGGGATAGTTAAATAGGGGCAACGTATATTTCTGAGGTCATTTATTTGATTGAAGACAATCTAGCTCCTTTAGTTCTGGAGTTATACAGGAAAAATTGAAAATTTTGAAATTCATCTGCTGCCTAATTTTTTTTATTTTGCGAGGATTTTCCAAAAGTTTGCCATAACAACTTCTTATATATTGAACTATTACCAGAACAATTTTAACCTTTTTTAATATTCCATAATAGCTGTGATTCAAATATATCAGTGGGTAAGAAGTGGATCAATGCCAAGTTGATCATACAACAAGATCATGTTTAATTATTGAAGATTTGAAATTTCACCGGTAATAGTTCAATATTACCAAAATATTCTGTAGTTCAGATGTAAATACTACGCCGATATGAAACATGACTCTTGGCATTTGATCAATACCATTAAAAATTTAGATTCGTATTTGAAAATAAAAACTTGAGGGTGGCATCATTTTTACGATACTTTGTATATAATTTTTTTCACATAGAGCATGCCGCAAACATTTTTAGTTGGAATACAAAAGCTTTTCAATCTGTAACCTACAGAATAATCCACGTTATACATCCAAAGAAATTATTTTTCACTTTCTAGCGCATTTGAATAATAGTTTGTCTTTAAAAAGTTTTTTTATAATTTTATTTTATGCCGAGTTATAAAACATCAAAATTGAAATAATAAAACAATTCAACGCCCTGTATCTCATCAACGACAACTTATCACACATGTTTATAAGAACTTTTTATCTAAAAATGGAGTGACGAAGCGCCCACTACAATATTTTAGATTACTAAGGAAACACCCTCATATAAAAAGAACATATATTTATTTGGAATATGTACTGTTTATTTTTAGTACGAACATTTGTATAAGTTTCATGAAATTTTTTTTCATGTTTATTCTATCTAAAACGCACACTAGAGAAGAGTTTTAATGATGATACTGATCTGAAAACTTGTATAGAGTCATGATTGATTCCCCACTACTTCATTATCTCTTCAGACTTCTCATTCTTTTGATATGATATTTATCAGCGTTACACCTAAGTCTAGCAATTCAAGTGAATTCAAGACTTTATTTATAATTTCGTGTTCACACTTTTCTTTTCGAAATTCTGCAACAAAGTTTTTCTTCAAAATTCAGAGCCTAACTTTTCACGGGTTTCGAATTATTAAAGATTATGAAAAAAAACCTTCATCAATCTCACACGGCTCCATGATGCATATAATAGTAAGTTGATTCAAATCGTCCTATTTTGAGCTCTAGTTCACTCTATAGGATTAGTTGTATGTTGGTCTGGGACACCCTGTATACAGACATCACACCAGTAGAACCAGTCGCACATGTTTAAGTTTTGCATTTATCAGACACCATTTTTGCACTTGACTGATTGGAATCGGTAGTGTAGTAATGAACAGACTAGAGTTTTTTTCTAACACCAAACCGCTATGGAGTGTGGGAAAAATACTAGTGTATACATAGCTTTAATTGTTCTATACAACTTTTATTTAAGACATTTTTTCCCTAGATCAAATCTGCTATAGTGAACTTAAGAAATATACCCATACAAAAATTAACCACTTGTGGTTTGCGTTGGAAAATTCAATTAATTTTCCTTTTATTTACAGAAATTTAGAATCCTTCCGTTTGTTTTATCGCCAGCATAATTCATTTTTATCGCCACTATTTTTTTATTTTGCCTCAAAATCAGATTTGAGTGAATTGTTGAACAAAAATATCATTTTTCAATTAATAACGGTAGATCCTCTGCAATAACTAACATCCTCCGATCTGTTAAAAATCAAAACATTAATATCACACATTCAATGTTGAGTTTTATTGATTTAAATACCTCGCTTCGCTCGGATGATAATCATTTAATTATAAAAGCGAGGTATTTAAATCAATAAAACTCAATTTTTATATACAGGGTGTCCCAAATAAGAGTGACTGATTTTAAACATAAATGCCCAGCATATTAATAGCTCCAAAGAGATGAGGTTTTCACTAATTTCACTAGCTTATCAGAGAGATTTTTTTAGGCTGGGCTGGCATTTCAGCTCATCAACACAAGGTGTTTTACTAATGTTGGTCAAATTCAAAGGGGAAAATATGTATTATTTTAAATAGAACAACCTATAATTTTTGATCTCATTCGAAAGAGCAATCATTCTCCTTTCCCAAAATGTTTGGTTTTCTATCTTTTGTTTCATTAACAACAAAGATATTCGAGGTTTCGTGTAGCAGTACATTTTCAATTTGTAGTTTTATATGAACGTATTTTGATGCCTAAAATCAATTCATGCTGTGACCGTTTGACGCATAACAACAAAATCGGCAATTTTGACAATAGTAATTTTGTTAAGTCATAAGTCGGCTTCGAAATGATCTATACAGTGAGTGAAAAAGCTCAAACTTTAATAATTTATGCAGAAACGAAATCAATAATTTAAACAAGGAGGATATTCAGAAGGAAATTTATGAAAAATCCGCCGTCAGTGAATATTATTAAAAAATGGTATGTACAATTTATCGAAACTGGTTGCATTGCACACTTGAAAAAACCAAGAAATAATGATGGTCTTTTAAACAAGTTGATGTCAATTAATGAAGTGCTACATGATAACGATCATAAAATTTCAATTAGAAAAATTGCTGGAATTTTAGAGCTTAGCAAGAGTGACGTTCAAAGATGTCTAAAAATTTTAAAACTAACTCCATACAAAATTCATACTTATCAAAAATTGAACGAGTCAGATTACGAAAAACGTGTAATGGTATGTGAGACTTTACTTGACTTATTAAGAAACGAACCCAATTCATTATTAATTATGTCTGATGAAGCAATGTTTCACATTAATGGCATGTGTAACAAACATAATTGTAGAATATGGGGATCTCAAAAACCAATTTCTTTCAATGAATTTCAGAGAGATAGTCCAAAAGTAAACGTTTGGTGTGCATTATCTCGGCGAAAAATCTATGGTCCTTTTTTCTTTTCGGAACCAACAGTGACGGGTACTAATTACACGGATATGTTGGAAACATTTTTTTATCCGCAACTAGTTCAAGATGGAATTAGCGACGACGTTTACTTTCAACAAGACGGTGCACCGCCGCATTATTCGTTAATAGCACGAGATTCATTAAAAACGTTTTTTAATGATAAGTGGATAGGTCGAGCTGGACCGATTGAATGGGCACCGCGGTCTCCTGAATCAACTGTCCCAGATTTTTTTCTCTGGGGATATGTGAAGGATAGGTGCTACAATCCTAACCCTAACAATTTAGCAGAACTAAAAAATAATATCAGGAACATTATTGAAAACATTCCGCAAGAAACGTTAGAAAATACATTTGAAAATTTAAAATTTCGCTTACAGTTATGCATAAACGAAGAGGGTAGGCATATGCAGCATTTATTGTAACTTTTTTGTTCTTTGTTCTGTATATGTATTGAATAATGTTATTATGTTATTTCTTACTAAATAAACTGCTTGTCAGATTTGTTGGCAATTATTTACGTAATTAAAAATGCATACTACATGAAACCAACTTAAATGATTTTGTTACGCGATAAACGGTCACAGCATGAGTTGATTTTAGGCATCAAAATACGTTCATATAAAATTACTAATTAAAAATGAACTACTACATGGAACCTCGAATATCTTTGTTGTTAATGAAACAAAAGATGAAAAACTATACATTTTTGGAAAGGAGAATGATTGCTCGTTCGAATGAGATCAAAAATTATAGGGTGTTCCATTTAAAATAATTCATACTTTCCCCTTTGAATTTGACCAACATTAGTAAAACATCCTGTGTTGATGAGATGAAATATCAGCCTAGTCTAAAAAAATCTCTTTGATAAACTAGTGAAACTAGTGAAAACCCCATCTCTTTGGAGCAATTAATAAGCTGGGCATTTATGTTTAAAATCAGTCACTCTTATTTGGGACACCCTGTATATGTATATATATATATAATTATATATATATATATATATATATATATATATATATATATATATATATTAACATAGAGTAAAACAACACCCTGTATACCGAACATAAAATAAAAAAACTACTTATTTCAAGAAATAAAAATTTTTGAAATTTCATTTTTTTTAAAAAGATTATCTAAAAAAGGAGACAATCTGTACCATGTACTATTCAATAGAGAAAGTATCTAACTGTATAATTTAAAATAAGATTTGAAAAAACATTTGTGAAATGAATTAACAAAATCTCTATAAACCTACAAGACGGAATATTAGAACCTTGTTACATATACAAATGGAAATGATAATCCTTTATTTTATTGTCAAGGTAAATAAATAGTGAGATTCTTTTTAAAATGAATATTAGGGTTTGAAGGACATGTAAATAAGATTTTATAAATATTTAAAAACATAACGATATAAGAAGTAAACTGAAAAACATTAATTCTATGGAATGTGACATTTATTGAACGGTTTGACATTATGAACACATATTTTGTAAATTGGAAAATGTCATTTTGTAAACTAAATGAAATATAATTTAAGAGACACAATATGAGTTAAAATCATTAAAGAACCTTAAAACAAAGCGTTTTCAAATGATAGATGGACAATTCACTATTTGAAATGAAATCTATAAAGAAAAGTTTTGATAACCAAATCTGATTGGTGGAATGTATTCAACAAACTTTTAATCTGCGACAAGTAGTTGTTAATAATAAAAAAATTGAAGGAGAAAAAGTTTGTTGATTATACAGACTATTGACTAGGTAAAATTCTTTTTGGGTGGTAGAAAATTTGAGAAGCAGCAAAATTTTGGGAATTAAGAAAACTTTTCGAAAAACATGATATTTGGCATCAAAATTCAGAAAAGAGAGATACATTGTACTTATGATATGGTAGATTATATATTTAAACAAGCAGATGTAGAAACTAAGAAACAATTTGGTAATTATGTTTGAATACTAACCGTATAATTGATATATAATACTTGATTAATATTTGTATGGTGGAATGGATATATCCACCATACCTTTTAGAAAGCTTTTGATTATGTAATTGGACTGAAATGTATTGATGTGGACGGGACATAGCATTGATTCCTGATTTTGTGTAAGCTGGACCAGTGATGTGACAATTTCCAGAAGGTAACCTAAAATAAAGTAAAGGATAATTGAAGTGAATTACGATACAGGAATAAGGTATTTAGACTATTTTCATTATACATAAAAAAGGTTGAATAAAACTTACCAATTTAGTGAAAAAAATTGAACTTTGGTATTAAACAAACATTTACAACCATTGTGTTTCGCCATTTTGATATAATAATCGTTTATATAGAAGTTTCAGTATTATAAGATTTGTATTAAATGTTGCCTATTTTAGACTTGTATATAGAGATAATTTTTTCATGTGAGAACGTGATTTTGTTTGAATGAGTGGTCATAATAGATAGTAGGTTTTTTATTAATTTGTGTCTTGTAAAAGAACAATGTATTTGTCTATTCAAAATATTAAATAACGTTCTTTCTAGTTTGAAGAACATTGTAAAATTGTTTTTTGATATATTTTATTTCTTTGTGGTGATGGCTCCATCTAGTTTGAACCGTTGGTAGTTTAAACTGACATCTGTGAATAGTAAAAAGGTTCAACTTGAAACACAGGACCGTCTTAAGAATTTATTACGTATTATTAAACAAGCAAGTACATTTTTATTACCAAAATTTTTAAGAAGACAGAGATATTTAATCAAATCTAGGCGCTCATATTATAAATTGAATTTTTGTTTCTCTATACCTGAACCCTACTCTGAGGTTAAAGAGTTTCTCATGTTTTAAAATATAACCATTTTAGTAATAAAATTTTAAATTTTCACAATATACCGGGCAAATCAAAACTAAATGTAAATTAAAAGAATAATAACTATAAATCATTATTTCTCTCCCCGTTCTATCCAGTTTAACATGTCACCGCAACGTGGGGCTATTATAGAAATTTTGTAAGTAATAATAAAAAGCATTGAAATAATTTTTATTTGACTTTATTAAAAGAATTTTAAATACATAAAATGGAACGAAGAATGACTTCGAGAGACGGGAAACAAGTAGGAGGAGAAAGTGGCTCTGAACAAGAAAGAAAAGAGAGAAATCATGGAAGAGGAGATTTCCAAGTACAATATTTGGAGCAAGGAAGAGAATGTTCACAGGAAGATAATGCAGAACAAGAACAGGAAGAAGAAGATGCACCATTGTCAGAAGAAACAGGACAAGGGGTCAAACAAAAATCAAAAGAGGATATGGACCTGATGAGTATGCTTCAAATGATGATGAAAAGAATGGATCAAAACAATGAAGATATGAGGAGAGATATAAATGGAAAAATGGATAAACAAAATGAAAATATGAATAGTATGAAGGATGATATTAAGGGAGATATGAATAAAATGAATATTAAAATGGATCAAAATAAGGAAGAATTAAAACAAGAAATGAATATTAAGATGGACCAGAACAAAGAAGAAATAAAACAAACTAAGGAACTGATAATAAAATTGATGGATGAAAAATTGGGACATGTTGAGAAGAAATTGGAAGAATCAAACGAATATATGGAAAACAAATTAGAATACACTAAACAAGAAATAAGAGGAGAAGTGATTGGAAGGATCACGGAAATAGAAAATCTACAGATTAACAGAATTAAGGAAATAGAGGAGAAGGAAAAGGATTTCAAAGGAGAAATTCAAAAAGAAGTTAAGGAAATCAAAATGGGATTTCAAGACACCCAAGAACGAATGGGAAATCTAGAAGGAAAATGGGACAGAACTTTAACTGAATTTCAACAAAATGTTGAAGAAGCATGTAAAGAGAAGCAGAAACTGGAGGAGGTGAAAACTGAAAAGAAGATTTGGGAAATACAAAAGGAAATAGAACTTATCAAAAGTAAAATTGAACAAACTGGAAGTAGAATTTTCAAGGGAGAACAATCAAAAGAAACGATGGAAATGACAAGAAAACTAGAAGACATGGAAGAGAGACTATTTTATTTACAGCAAAAACATGACCAAAGAGAAGATAGGAAATTTCATGAAGTAAGAAATGGAGTGATGGAAACAAAGATAATAAACAATTATATTGGAAACAGAGGGGAACATAAATTTGAAGGAGACAATAGGAAAATACACCCAAAAGTGTTCATTAAAATTCTAAAGAATAAAATTAAAAACATGCAAAATAGAGAAGACATAAAAGAAATGATAAGAGAGAACTTAGACAATCATGCATTAGTATGGTATACAAGTAAAGAAGACGATTTTAACAATTTTGAAGATTTTGAAGAACAGTTCATAAGATATTTCTGGGGAAAATTGGATCAAAATAAAGAAGATATGAGGAGAGATATGCGTGGAGATATGAATAGTATGAAGAATGATATTAGGGAAGATATGAATAAAAATAAGGAAGAATTAAAACAAGAAATGAATATAAAGATGGACCAGAATAGGGAAGAAATAAAACAAACTAAGGATCTAATAATAAAATTGATGGAAGAAAAATTGGGACATGTTGAGAAAATATTGGAAAAATCAAACACATACATGGAAAATGAAATAGAATCCACTAAACAAGAAATAAGAGGAAAGGGGATTGGAAAAATTACAGAAATAGACAATTCACAGATCAACAAAATCAAGGAAATAGAGGAGAAAGAAAAGGATTTCAAAGGAGAGATTCAAATGGATTTAAAGATACAAAATGAAAATATAAATGATGATACTATAGAACAAAAATTAAGTAATAAAATGGAAATTGACGAAGTGAAAATACAAAGTGTGATGGAGTTTGAAAAAGTTGAGAAGGAAACAGAAGAAATACAATTTATTAAAATACAAAGACAAATAAATGAGGAGATGATAAATATCAATTTACAGAATCTAGGAAGTGAGGAAGTCATGAAAATTTATGAAAAAGAGATTAATTGGAAAATAACAGACCCAGATGTTAATATATTGAAACGAATAGTGACATATGGTAAAGGAAATAATAATAATAGGGGGATACATTCTAATTGGCAGTTAGAGGAAATAAATAAGATACTACAAGAGACTAAGGAAGAAATAGAAGAAACCATAAGACAGAGTATAGAAACAATAATTAATGCAGAAAATTTCGAAATGAGATTAGAACTTGGCAGAAATATAAAGATAATTGATCCAAGAAATTTTAATAGAATAATTAAAAATGAAATGATAGGAAGTGAGTGTATTATGGGAAATGAAATAATAAAAAGAAGAAACAATAATATGAAGAAATTGGAAACGCAAATTTTGATGAATCTATTGGGAGAAAGTGATGAAATAAGAGGTATTTTCAATATAAAAGATTTATACAAATACAACAAATAATGGAGAAGTTTAAAAAGAAAAGAATTTTATAAATATTTGAAGTAAAATTTGCATTCATAAAATTTTTACTTACATAAAAATTTGATAAACGCAAAATTTAGGGGATGTTAACATAGAGTAAAACAACACCCTGTATACCGAACATAAAATAAAAAAACTACTTATTTCAAGAAATAAAATTTTTTGAAATTTCATTTTTTTTAAAAAGATTATCTAAAAAAGGAGACAATCTGTACCATGTACTATTCAATAGAGAAAGCATCTAACTGTATAATTTAAAATAAGATTTGAAAAAACATTTGTGAAATGAATTAACAAAATCTCTATAAACCTACAAGACGGAATATAAGAACCTTGTTACATATACAAATGGAAATGATAATCCTTTATTTTATTGTCAAGGTAAATAAATAGTGAGATTCTTTTTAAAATGAATATTAGGGTTTGAAGGACATGTAAATAAGATTTTATAAATATTTAAAAACATAACGATATAAGAAGTAAACTGAAAAACATTAATTCTATGGAATGTGACATTTATTGAACGGTTTGACATTATGAACACATATTTTGTAAATTGGAAAATGTCATTTTGTAAACTAAATGAAATATAATTTAAGAGACACAATATGAGTTAAAATCATTAAAGAACCTTAAAACAAAGCGTTTTCAAATGATAGATGGACAATTCACTATTTGAAATGAAATCTATAAAGAAAAGTTTTGATAACCAAATCTGATTGGTGGAATGTATTCAACAAACTTTTAATCTGCGACAAGTAGTTGTTAATAATAAAAAAATTGAAGGAGAAAAAGTTTGTTGATTATACAGACTATTGACTAGGTAAAATTCTTTTTGGGTGGTAGAAAATTTGAGAAGCAGCAAAATTTTGGGAATTAAGAAAACTTTTCGAAAAACAAGATATTTGGCATCAAAATTCAGAAAAGAGAGATACATTATACTTATGATATGGTAGATTATATATTTAAACAAGCAGATGTAGAAACTAAGAAACAATTTGGTAATTATGTTTGAATACTAACCGTATAATTGATATATAATACTTGATTAATATTTGCATGGTGGAATGGATATATCCACCATACCTTTTAGAAAGCTTTTGATTATGTAATTGGACTGAAATGTATTGATGTGGACGGGACATAGCATTGATTCCTGATTTTGTGTAAGCTGGACCAGTGATGTGACAATTTCCAGAAGGTAACCTAAAATAAAGTAAAGGATAATTGAAGTGAATTACGATACAGGAATAAGGTATTTAGACTATTTTCATTATACATAAAAAAGGTTGAATAAAACTTACCAATTTAGTGAAAAAAATTGAACTTTGGTATTAAACAAACATTTACAACCATTGTGTTTCGCCATTTTGATATAATAATCGTTTATATAGAAGTTTCAGTATTATAAGATTTGTATTAAATGTTGCCTATTCTAGATTTGTATATAGAGATAATTTTTTCATGTGAGAACGTGATTTTGTTTGAATGAGTGGTCATAATAGATAGTAGGTTTTTTATTAATTTGTGTCTTGTAAAAGAACAATGTATTTGTCTATTCAAAATATTAAATAACGTTCTTTCTAGTTTGAAGAACATTGTAAAATTGTTTTTTGATATATTTTATTTCTTTGTGGTGATGGCTCCATCTAGTTTGAACCGTTGGTAGTTTAAACTGACATCTGTGAATAGTAAAAAGGTTCAACTTGAAACACAGGACCGTCTTAAGAATTTATTACGTATTATTAAACAAGCAAGTACATTTTTATTAACAAAATTTTTAAGAAGACAGAGATATTTAATCAAATCTAGGCGCTCATATTATAAATTGAATTTTTGTTTCTCTATACCTGAACCCTACTCTGAGGTTAAAGAGTTTCTCATGTTTTAAAATATAACCATTTTAGTAATAAAATTTTAAATTTTCACAATATACCGGGCAAATCAGAACTAAATGTAAATTAAGAGAATAATAACTATAAATCATTCTTTCTCTCCCCGTTCTATCCAGTTTAATATATATATATATATATATATATATATATACATTAACGGCGTGAAGTGGCATCGCGGTAGCTGTGGCGTCCGAGGCACTATGGCTTCCGATATACGGACGTCATAGTGCATCGAGATCCAAAATATCGCAAACGGTTCAGTGAATGCTAGGGAATCGATTGCTGATAAAATCAGCAGGCGTCACTTTGGTCGTTTTTTGTATAAACATATACACCAAGGTTCAAAGGGTCTCCGTATGCGGCGCTATAGTAGTACACTTATATATTTATTATACATCTTACGCACAAATTGGCATCCGTCAGTATACATATCGAAGAATGGTATAGTGTGGCGCCTGTATATGTATTTTTCTTGCAAAGTGGCATCCTGGCAGTGTTGCCGGCATCGTTTCTGGATATAGAAAGCTTTCAACATTGAATGTGTGATATAAATGTTTTGATTTTTAACAGATCGGAGGATGTTAGTCATTGCAGAAGATCTACCGTTATTAATTGAAAAATGATATTTTTGTTCAACAATTCACTCAAATCTGATTTTGAGGTTAAATAAAAAAATAGTGGCGATAAAAATGAATTATGCTGGCGATAAAACAAACGAAAGGATTCTAAATTTCTGTAAATAAAAGGAAAATTAATTGAATTTTCCAACGCAAACCACGAGTGGTTAATTTTTGTATGGGTATATTTCTCAAGTTCACTATAGCAGATAGTAAAAGTCAACTTTTTTTTGTGAAATTTCTGAAAAACTAAATGCAATCAAATAACTAGGTGGGTTATTAGTAGTTGACCTAGAATATTGGATTTCACAAAAATTTATAAACATTTCGGAGACATTGAAACTCTCTCTAGCATATACAGTGTGTATCAATGATACCTGAATGGACGATAGCTGCATGCTTATTTGATCTAGGGAAAAAATGTCTTAAATAAAAGTTGTATAGAACAATGAAAGCTATGTATACACTAGTATTTTTCCCACACTCCATAGCGGTTTGGTGTTAGAAAAAAACTCTAGTCTGTTCATTACTACACTACCGATTCCAATCAGTCAAGTGCAAAAATGGTGTCTGATAAATGCAAAACTTAAACATGTGCGACTGGTTCTACTGGTGTGATGTCTGTATACAGGGTGTCCCAGACCAACATACAACTAATCCTATAGAGTGAACTAGAGCTCAAAATAGGACGATTTGAATCAACTCACTATTATATGCATTTTCCCAAAGAAAGCAAACCACAGCCCGTCAAGCTGCAAGGACCCGTTTAGCTAATGGAATTTTAGTCCCCATCACCGACATTTACAAGCTGAAACTGAAAATCCATGACGTCATTGTGGAAGGACTTGGTGTTAGGACACGATGTCCTTCAAAAGTACGATTTCCGCTTGGAGCTAGGAAGCGGGAAAATATACATGGAAGATAGACTAGTGAGGCAATCACAATTAGTCAGTCCTGTTGAAGTATTGGAGTTAATAAACCCGTCCATGAAAGAAATTGATGATGTGATACCGATGATAAGTAAGGAAGATACCAACCGTCGTCTCTCAGAAGACAGCGGTACTGGAAAACAATCCGTTTCTGAAGTTTCTGAGTTTTCTCCAGTGTTGTTAGGAGTTGACCCGAAACGATCTGTTTCTGAAGTCTCTGCGCCATCCCCGGTGTTGTTAGGGGTTGACAAAGAGCAGTCCGTTTCTGAAGTCTCTGCGTCTTCCCTGGAGTTAGGGGTTGACAAAGAGCAGTCCGTTTCTGAAGTCTCTGCGTCTTCCCTGGAGTTAGGGGTTGACAAAGAGCAGTCTGTTTCTGAAGTCTCTGCGTCCTCCCTGGTGTTAGGGGTTGACAAAGAGCAATCAATTTATGAAGTTTCTGAGTTGTCTCCGGTGTTGTTAGGGGTTGACAAAGAGCAATACGTTCCTGAAGTCTCTGCGTCCTCCCTGGTGTTAGGGGTTGACAAGGAGCAATCAATTTCTGAAGTTTCTGAGTTTTCTCCGGTGTTGTTAGGAGTTGACCCGAAACAATCTGTTTCTGAAGTCTCTGCGCCATCTCCGGTGTTGTTAGGGGTTGACAAAGAGCAGTCCGTTTCTGAAGTCTCTGCGTCTTCCCTGGAGTTAGGGGTTGACAAGGAGCAGTCTGTCTCTGGAGTCTCTGCGTCCTCCCCGGTGTTGTTAGGGGTTGACAACGAGCAATCCGTTTCTGAAGTCTCTGCGCCATCCCCTGTGTTGTTAGGGGTTGACAAGGAGCAGTCTGTTTTTGAAGTCTCTGCGTCCTCTCCGGTGTTGTTGGGGGTTGACAAAGAGAAATCCGTTCCTGAAGTCTCTGCGTCCTCCCCTGTGTTGTTAGGGGTTGACAAAGAGCAATCCGTTCCTGAAGTCTCTGCGTCATCCCTGGTGTTAGGGGTTGACAAGGAGCAATCAATTTCTGAAGTTTCTGAGTTTTCTCCGGTGTTGTTAGGAGTTGACCTGAAACAATCTGTTTCTGAAGTCTCTGCGCCATCCCCGGTGTTGTTAGGGGTTGACAAAGAGCAGTCCGTTTCTGAAGTCTCTGCGTCTTCCCTGGAGTTAGGGGTTGACAAGGAGCAATCAATTTCTGAAGTTTCTGAGTTTTCTCCGGTGTTGTTAGGAGTTGACCCGAAACAATCTGTTTCTGAAGTCTTTGCGCCATCTCCGGTGTTGTTAGGGGTTGACAAGGAACAATCTGTCTCTGAAGTCTCTGCGTCCTCCCCGGTGTTGTTAGGGGTTGACAACGAGCAATCCGTTTCTGAAGTCTCCGCGTCCTCCCCGGTGTTGTTAGGGGTTGACAAGGAGCAGTCTGGTTTTGAAGTATCCGCGTCCTCCCCGGTGTTGTTAGGGGTTGACAAGAAGCAATCTGATACCGAAGTCTTTTCGTCATCTATCGTAAAGGTGAGAGATGATAAAGAGTATAATACATTTGGAAAATATAAGTTATCCTCGGAGGAGTTAGGATATAACACAAATTATGGTTACATAGGATGTCCGTTAGAAACAATTGTTCCTACTGAAGAAATGAATTTGACGAAAGATCAAAAAGAGAAGTTAAATATTTTCTTGAACCAGGAACTCCCGCTGTTTGAGAAAATTAGAGGTCCAACTACGCTTATTGAGCACGAAATCCGTCTACTACAACCCCGGCCGATAAAACAGAGATACCGACCTCAAAATCCGAAAATGCAGTAGGTTTGCAATGCCGAGATAGACATGATGCTAGATGAGGGAGTGATAGAACCTTCTACCAGTCCGTGGAGCTCGCCGATTGTGATTGTGAAGAAGAAGGATGGAAAGAACCGTTTATGTATCGACTTCCGTAAAGTCAACGAAGTGACAATGAAGGATGCATACCCGCTTCCATTTATTAATGCTATACTGGACAAACTGCGAAAAGCCAAGTATATTTCCAGCTTAGATTTGAAGAGTGGGTACTGGCAAGTTCCGTTAACACCGGAAAGCAAACCGATTACCGCCTTTACCGCACCGGGACGTGGACTGTTTCAATTCACGGTCCTTCCATTTGGTTTACACTCCGCACCTGCCACTTTCCAGAGATTGGTTGACCGACTAATAGGCCCAGATTCAGATCCGTACGCCTTTGCTTGTCTGGATGGCATCATAGTTCTAGGGGAAACGTTCGAACAGCATTTGGAAAATCTGTCTGAGGTGTTCTGTCGATTACGAGGAGCACGGTTGAAACTGAACCCGGAGAAATGCCACTTCTGTTTACCGTCCATGAAATATTTAGGCCATGTAGTCACTGGAGATGGAATCCGTACCGATCCGGAAAAAGTCGAGAGCATAATTAAATTTGCAGCGCCGAGAAATATCCGAGAGTTACGAAGATTTTTAGGAGTTGCATCCTGGTATAGGAGATTTGTGCCATCGTTTTCACAAAAGGTGGCCCCGTTAACGAAATTACTCCGCAAATCCCAGCGATGGAAGTGGGCTGAAGAACAAGAAGCTGCCTTTGCTGAGATTAAAACATGTCTGTCAGAATCTCCCGTTTTAAGTTGTCCCGATTTTTCCGTACCGTTCACCCTACAGACCGACGCCTCCGAGTATGGTTTGGGAATAGCCCTTACACAACAGAAGGATGGCCAGGAGCATGTGGTAGCATACGCGAGTCGCACACTGAGTCCTGCCGAGAAGAATTACTCCGTCACTGAAAAAGAATGTCTCGCCATTGTTTGGGGGATTGAAAAGATGCGTCCTTATCTAGAGGGCTACCATTTCACGGTTGTTACCGATCATCAATCTCTTAGATGGCTGCATTTCATAGTGAGTCCGTCCGGACGTTTAGCCCGATGGAGTATTTTTCTGCAGCAGTATGATTTCGAGATACAGTACCATAAAGGTGCTCTAAATCGCGTGGCTGACGCGTTGTCCAGAAATCCGCTACCAATGATCGCCGAAACCAATCCACCATCGATACTTTGTCTAACCGAGGTAACCGCCGAGTGTTCATGGTACCGTAACAAGAAGGAAGAAGTCCTGAAGGATCCAGACAAGTTCCCTGACTACTGCATCAAAGAAGGCCGTTTGTACCGTCATTTTTGGGATATAAATGACTTAAGAGAACCAGAGATGATTGATCCATGGAAACTATGCATAGCGAAATCCGACCGAACCCGAGTTCTCAAAGAAAACCATGATGCCCCTCATGCTGGACATCTGGGAATCGCCAAGACCATCACTCGTATCGCCAGATCTTACTATTGGCCTGGAATGTTTCGAGACATCACCAAATACGTTCGCAGATGTTTACAATGCCAGAAGTACAAACCGTCACAACAGAAGCTTCCAGGGAAGATGCAGTCATCCCCAAACCAACGACCATGGGATACCGTTAGTTCTGATATCATAGGACCATTGCCGCGAAGTAAGAAAGGAAATTGCTATATAGTAATATTCCAGGACCGATTTACCAAGTGGGTACAATGTAAACCATTGAGAAGTGCTACGGCCAGTGGCATCAGTACTGCATTCCATGAAGAAATACTGACAACATTTGGATGTCCCCGTACAGTATTAACCGATAATGGAACTCAGTATAATAGTACACTGTTTAAAAATATGTTGAAAGAACTGGGAATTCGACATCGTTTCACACCTCCGTACACTCCCCAAGCTAATCCGGTAGAAAGAGCCAATCGCACTCTGAAGACAATGATTGCGCAATATTGCGAGCAGGATCACCGGGACTGGGATGTAAGATTAGCCGATTTGAAATTTGCGATGAACAACTCTAAGCACGATTCTACTGGATTTACACCTTCCTTCTTAAATTTTGGACGGGACCCCGACATTCCGAAATCCCTTAGGAGGGAGACTGAAGATAACCATGAAGCCGATTCGAGGAAAGATGCCGAACCAACAAGCCCCGTTGAGGAACATGCAAGAATACATCTCTCACGACTTGATATAGTAGTACACTTATATATTTATTATACATCTTACGCACAAATTGGCATCCGTCAGTATACATATCGAAGAATGGTATAGTGTGGCGCCTGTATATGTATTTTTCTTGCAAAGTGGCATCCTGGCAGTGTTGCCGGCATCGTTTCTGGATATAGAAAGCTTTCAACATTGAATGTGTGATATAAATGTTTTGATTTTTAACAGATCGGAGGATGTTAGTCATTGCAGAAGATCTACCGTTATTAATTGAAAAATGATATTTTTGTTCAACAATTCACTCAAATCTGATTTTGAGGTTAAATAAAAAAATAGTGGCGATAAAAATGAATTATGCTGGCGATAAAACACACGAAAGGATTTTAAATTTCTGTAAATAAAAGGAAAATTAATTGAATTTTCCAACGCAAACCACGAGTGGTTAATTTTTGTATGGGTATATTTCTCAAGTTCACTATAGCAGATAGTAAAAGTCAAGTTTTTTTTGTGAAATTTCTGAAAAACTAAATGCAATCAAATTACTAGGTGGGTTATTAGTAGTTGACCTAGAATATTGGATTTCACAAAAATTTATAAACATTTCGGAGACATTGAAACTCTCTCTAGCATATACAGTGTGTATCAATGATACCTGGATGGACGATAGCTGCATGCTTATTTGATCTAGGGAAAAAATGTCTTAAATAAAAGTTGTATAGAACAATTAAAGCTATGTATACACTAGTATTTTCCCCACACTCCATAGCGGTTTGGTGTTAGAAAAAAACTCTAGTCTGTTCATTACTACACTACCGATTCCAATCAGTCAAGTGCAAAAATGGTGTCTGATAAATGCAAAACTTAAACATGTGCGACTGGTTCTACTGGTGTGATGTCTGTATACAGGGTGTCCCAGACCAACATACAACTAATCCGATAGAGTGAACTAGAGCTCAAAATAGGACGATTTGAATCAACTTACTATTATATGCACCATGGAGCCGTATGAGATTGATGAAGGTTTTTTTTCATAATCTTTAATGATTCGAAACCCGTGGAAAGTTAGACTCTGAATTTTGAAGAAAAACTTTGTTGCAGAATTTCGAAAAGAAAAGTGTGAACACGAAATTTTAAATGAAGTCTTGAATTCACTTGAATTGCTAGACTTAGGTGTAACGCTGATAAATATCATATCAAAAGAATGAGAAGTCTGAAGAGATAATGAAGTAGTGGGGAATCAATCATGACTCTATACAAGTTTTCAGATCAGTATCATCATTATAACTCTTCTCTAGTGTGCGTTTTAGATAGAATAAACATAAAAAAATATTTCATGAAACTTATACAAATGTTCGTACTAAAAATAAACAGTACATATTCCAAATAAATATATGTTCTTTTTATATGCGGGTGTTTCCTTAGTAATCTAAAATATTGTAGTGGGCGCTTCGTCACTCCATTTTTAGAAGAAAAGTTCTTATAAACATGTGTGATAAGTTGTCGTTAATGAGATACAGGGCGTTGAATTGTTTTATTATTTCAATTTTGATGTTTTATAACTCGGCATAAAATAAAATTATAAAAAAACTTTTTAAAGACAAACTATTATTCAAATGCGCTAGAAAGTAAAAAATAATTTCTTTGGATGTATAACGTGGATTATTCTATAGGTTACAGATTGAAAAGCTTCTGTATTCGAAATAAAAATGTTTGCGGCATGCTCTATGTGAAAAAAAATATATACAAAGTATCGTAAAAATGATGCCACCCTCAAGTTTTTATTTTCAAATACGAATCTAAATTTTTAATGGTATTGATCAAATGCCAAGAGTCATGTTTCATATCGGCGTAGTATTTACATCTGAACTACAGAATATATTGGTAATATTGAACTATTACCGGTGAAATTTCAAATCTTCAATAATTAAACAAGATCTTGTTGTATGATCAACTTGGCATTGATCCACTTCTTACCCACTGATATATTTGAATTACAGCTATTATGGAATATTAAAAAAGGTTAAAATTGTTCTGGTAATAGTTCAATATATAAGAAGTTGTTATGGCAATCTTTTGGAAAATCTTCGCAAAATATAAAAATTAGGCAGCAGATGAATATCAAAATTTTCAATTTTTCCTGTATAACTCCAGAACTAAAGGAGCTAGATTGTCTTCAATCAAATAAATGACCTCAGAAATATACGTTGCCCATATTTAACTATCCCTATATCTCTTACTGTCACCATGATCCCGATACATAGACTCGAATTTGAATACCATTGTATAAGAAGTGTGGAAAGTGATATATTCCGTACGAATGCAGGAAATACAATTTCTAACGAGTTATGTACTCTATTTTTCCCAAGACCATGAATATACAAATTGTGTGAATTATGAGTGTTAAAATATGAGTTCTGAATATATAATTATTATCATGCGGACTAACAGAACGCAAAAGTTGTTTTTCATTAGTCCGCATTCAATTACTGGACTTTTTGCTTCAGAAGGATTCTGCCGTAAGACGAAGTCCATATTTTCTTTCTTTTTCTTTCAATTATACATTAGTTTATTTCAATGACTCATCTCACCGTTGTCTAATTTTAATTTTTTGTTTGACGTTTGCATAATTGTGTGAATTTTCCTGATTTTCATAAAATTATATATATATTTCCCATATTACCTACTGACTCATCTTGGATTCTGCTGGATGCAACGGGCATGTGACAGCTTTTCTTTTATAATACATTTCATATGAATGATATATACATTTAAGGCCTGATGATATCTCAGTGTGCCGAAACTAGTTGCCCCTGTAACTTGTAATAATATATGCTGTAATACGTATTTTGCGTTTTACATACTGCTATTTGCCTACATAATACATTTGAGATAAATAGACTTTTTCATTAACTTTGATTGTATTTAAGTTTTTTTAATTTGGAATTCCAAAGAGAAAGAAATAGTGAACAATAAAAATATTTGAACGTTTTCATTAAAATTTCTAAAAAAAGCCAAAAACAATATAAAATGATGAATATCATTTCATAGCCATGGATATCCATGTAATTTTGATTATCATGCAACTTTAATAACAGTTATAAATTGTACTTACTTGTGAAAATTTTTTATTTCACATCATCATTGTTTACATTGCACGTAAAGTACCATTTCACTTCTATTTCTTCTAATGCATGTTTAACTATTTCTATAACTATTCATCATTCACTTTATTCGCATTTTGATATATGTATGAAACTGTATAGTGTAATTTTTCAATAATATATCGATGATTGCAATGAATTAAGGAACGTTAAATTTATAAAAACATTCATATAAACCACGTCGACTGTGAACCATACGTTTTGTGTCGTTGTGAAACGATAAACGAGGATTTGTTTCTCCTATGCGCCGACGCAGTGCAGGAGCGGTGTTAAGAATATTTATGTAATAAGAATTTGTATATAATCTCAACAATTTATTAAATCATTTCGTTAAAGTGTTGGTATTTTTTTTATCATTCTATTTAATATTCATAATACATTTAGAAAATGGTGCTTAATTCATTCATATTATAATAATATTTGGAGTCGATATAAACAAAGGTATATAATTTATTCAGGAATAAAACATACTAGAAAAATTTCAGAATTCAATATTTAAATCTGTATCAAAGTTATACATATGCGTCCAGAACTCAAAGGGAGGAGTCTCATGCTGCCGACTATCATATAAATTATGAATAATTAAATTAAATCATATAAAAATAAATATCCCATAGTAAATTACACAATTATAAATTTGACGCCCAACGTGGGGCAATTAAATAGCCAAATTTATAACAATTATAAATTTGGCACCCTTAACGTGGGACAACTATAAATAATTAAATTATTTTAAATAAAAACAAACAAATAAAACATGGACAGGAAAATGGTGTTGAGAGATGGAAAGCAGGTCGGAAACGATAGCGGATCGGAAGAGGAAAGAGAAGAGAGGAGCCATGGAATGGGAGATTTTCAGGTTCAATATTTTATCCAGGGACAATCGGAACGAGATGCACCTGAAGAAAGTAAGACAGGAGATGAAGAAGATGTGGAACAAGAAGATGGAAGACAAGAGAGCAAGGAAACACAAGCAGGAACAAGTACCAATGACACATTGACGCAAATATTGATTAGCATAAATAGCTGGAAAACAGAGTTAAATGGGAAGATAGACAAGAAATTTGAAGAAAATAGGGCCAATATGAACAAAATGAATGGAAAAATGGATACAATGAGAGGAGATTAAAATGGAAAGATGGATGCGATGAAAGAAGAAATTCGGGGAGACATTCATAACATCCATGGAAATATGCACCGATTAGAAAAGAAAATAGAAGAAGTTCAATTTGAAAATTGTAAGGAGATTAAAGAACTTAAGAAGAACCAAGAAGAATTTGAAAATAAAATTGACAATGTAAAAGAAGATATGGAGGAAAACAATAAAATTCTGAGAATAGAAATACAAGAAAATGGAGTCAAAATTCGAGAGGAAATAGAAAAGCAGATAGTAGAAGAGGTGCAGGAATTTAGAAGAGATATTGAAGAAAATCTACCAGAAACTATTAAAGTGGAAGTTAGAAAACAAAATTATCATATAACAAAGGGAGCTGAAACTATAAAAGAGAATGTAAATAAACAATTAAAGGATGTAGATGGTAGAATAAAAAAGTCAACAAGTAAATGTGCTAGAAGAAATGGAATAATGGATAGACAATATAACAAAGAAATCGAAAAGATGCACCGAAGATTAAGAAACACAGTCGAAGAAATAGAAGATAATATAAGAAGTCATGAAATAGGTATAGGATGCTCCAGAAAATTATATAATGTAGTAACAGAAAGAAAATAGAACAACAAAATGAATATAATTCACACGAATGTTTTCATGAAAATAATAATGATTGAAATGAATAATATGGAGGAATTTGAGACGCAGTTTTTATTGGACTTATGGAAAGAAATTAATGAGATACGATACTACAAAACTAGAAAGGATATATTGGAGAACGGAAAGAAGCTACAGAAAAACAATGAGACTCAAACAACGAGAGATGAACATAAGAAAAAAGTAATAAAAAGAATAGCATATTAAATAGTATCTCATGAGAATTAGAATGAACTTTGGAAACAAAAAAGCAATGGAATGGACAGGAAAAGGGTACAAAAATAAACTTAAATAGAAAACTTATTTTGAATTATTAATACAATTATAGACAATATTATATAATAAGTAGACCTAATGTTTTTCGTTTTCAATAATAAAAGTATATTTAAATTAATATAATATGTGGATCTAATGTTTTTCGTTTTGTCATATTCAGTAATTGTAGGAATTTCATTGTTATCCATAGTCAGAAGTAATCTGAAACAGAAAAGAATATATGAATAAATAATAAGTTATATTAAGTAGAGGTAAATAGGTTTAGAATTTCTATAATAAGGAAATTTAGTGTAAATATATAAGGAAAACAAATGAAGACATAATAAATAATAGATTAACAAAGTTATACCAAAGTAAAATAGCAGAAGATATTTAATATAACATTTTATAAATTGGGAAATTATTCGATAGAGGGGAGGATACAATAGAATTTTACACATTTTAAACAAGATCATGCAGAATTTAAGAATGACAAGTTATATAACAAGTTAACAGGAACTTGAAAAATGATGGAAAAGAAATTTATAAATTAAAATATAGGAAAAGGTTATGTTCATGTCAAAGAAATTTTTATAGGAATTATGGAGAAAAGTATAGTGAAAATATGGAAATGAATATTTATATAGAATATTATATGATTAATTATTATGAGATAGAGAGATATGATAAATAAAATATAATATAATGAATATAGTTATGAAATAAAGTTGATGAGTTGTAATTAAAAATTATGAAAACAAATATAAATATGGATAGAAAGCAAGGAATTAAAGGTTAGACTATAGGAATAGGTAAATTGACATGAATATGGGTTGAAAAATGATATGAAAATATATGAAATAATTGAAACAATTAAAAAAAAGTTTTCTTAGTATTGAAGATAAGATAGGGAAAGTAGAAGAGTAGATAAGTAAAGGGATAAAGTGTGAATATTTATTCTAAACAAGAAACGGTTGACAGGAATGAGGAATATAAGTTATGAATAATTCAATAGTAATAGGAGTTAGAACAAAAAGAAACAATAGCATAAAATGGTATAGTAATACTAAACGAGAATTAAAGTGTATGAATCATTATTATTATGTCCCTAATTTGTAAATATTTTGAATAAGTTTTGATAGAGTTAAACTATAAGAACTTCATTAAAAATTTTAATAATGAAAAAAATGTTTCTAAGAAATGTATTTACTGATCAGAAATTTATAGAATAAAAAATTTTTTAGCATGGATTAAAGATTGAAAATTGAAATTTTAAGAAGTTATCTAGAAAGATACATTTTAAAATTTGAATTTGAGGGGAGTTGAACCAGTCCACTAATATATATATATATATATATATATATATATATATATATATATATATATATATATATATAATAGTTCACGTATGAGATTGAATATTAAAAAGATTTTTTATTAATACGTAGGGTGTACCATTAGACACTACCTAGTTAAAAACTAAATTTAACATAAACGAATGAATGAAGTAAGTAAATGTATTATCAAATATTGAGAAAACCAATTATAAAGAAAGGCTTAAAGGATAAGGAATAAAATTTTAATGATAACATTATAATTAAAGGATAAAAATTTTACCTTCACAATTAAATCCTAAGGTCAAGTCAATGTCAACAATTTTCAAAATCATCTGAACACTGCCAGGTCAATATCTGGATGAAGTAGAATGTTGTTTTGTTTGAAACCTAGAATAACAGGAATTAATAGTCAACTTACTAATTGATTAGCGATATTCACAGACGATGGTAGTAGAAGTTTACAATTTGAAAAAGAATTTATAAACAAAAAAACTTTATGAAAGATGACATACGGAACAGAGCCATGTTATATGTCGAGGAAATCTGTTAACTAAATGAAATTTAATGAACAGGAAGTAATAAAATCTAGTGATTTTCTTGCCAACCTAAAATCATTGATTTGGAATTGAACATAAAACATATGAAGCAAATTTGGAAATAAATAAGAGTTCATATAAAATAAAATTAGTAAAAATTCATAAATTGAAAACTAAACAGTTCCATATATATAAATAATTTTTTTAGGTTGTAGAAATTGTATATTTAATTGTAAATAAATATACCATAAAAAGGGAATTACAACAAATTTTGGGGTTGTGATACATGTAAAGGACATTTTATATATTCCCTAAGACATTATAAACCCATTTATATAAGTATTATTATTCTCCAGGACAATTTTAATTGGAGAATTTTGTATTTTCATGAAAAACACTCAAATTGACAATTATCGAATAAAAAAACAATATAAGGAGGCTTTGTTTTTGATATGTGAAAAAGTTTGTTGATTTAAAAAAGAATTGAGAATCGGGCGTTGGTGGAAGAATGGTTAGTATCTGTGTAGCTCTCCTCTACAAAAAATTTTCACAAAACTATGTAAAAGTATATATTTTAAGTTAAAAATTATTATAAAATCATAAAATCAATTTTGTTTCCACTGTGTAATAAACTGCAGTGTGCAGAAAGAGTATTTCTTTAATAAGAAATTCTCAAGAAAAAGAGACGCTTAGCAGCAGTTCCACAGTGCCGAGAATTGGAAATAAGGTCGGTGGTTTTTAAGTTTTTTTAATTTGGAATTCCAAAGAGAAAGAAATAGTGAACAATAAAAATATTATTTGAAAGTTTACATTAAAATTTCTAAAAAAAAGTTTAAAAACAATATAAAATGATGAATATCATTTCATATCCATGGATATCCATGTAATTTTGATTATCATGCAACTTTAATAATAGTTATAATTTGTACTTACTTGTAAAAATTTTTTATTTCACATCATCATTGTTTACATTGCACGTAAAGTACCATTTCACTTCTAATGCATGTTTAACTATTTCTATAACTATTCATCATTCACTTTACTCGCATTTTGATATATGTATGTAACTGTACAGTGTAATTTTTCAATAATATATCGAGATTGCAATGAATTTAAGAACGTTAAATGTATAAAAACATTCATATAAACAACGTCGACTATGAACCATACGTTTTGTGCCGGTGTGAAACTATAAACGAGGATTTGTTTCTCCTATGCGCCGACGCAGTCATTTCAAGCATTCAGTGCGCATGTCCAGTCATGAATGTAGGAGCGGTGTAAAGAATATTTATGTAATAAGAATTTGAATATAATCTCAACAATTTATTAAATCATTTCGTAAAAGTGATTTTTATCCATCTTCTATTTACCCAATGACAAGCCGCGATGTCGCGGCGCTTTCAATTCATCCAGACCGGGAAAATAAATTTGTAGTGGTCTATCAGGATCATCTAACGAAATTTGTGATATTTTGAGCCCGGAAACAAAATGCGCGGATGAGGTAGCGTACAATTTACTGGATATCTTCACACTGATTGGTTCCCTGCTCCGGAAGTCGACAGAGGTTAGAGTAATGCTCGCAACATACTAGCAGTAGTCTTACAAAAAAACAGATGACGAACTTTATCAACTTGGAACAAAACAAGGCATTGTAAAGTCTTGTATTCAAGACAGCAGTTTACAGTTTGTCATCAAAAGTTACTTAAAAAAGAAGATGTCCCTAATAAATAAACAACACTCCGTACAGTTGCGAATATACAATCTACGGGCACAGGTCAAGGATTTGTAAAATGTACTTGCAAAAAACACTGCGATACTAAAAAGTGTTCTTGTTTAAAAAGTAAAATTTTATGCACTTTCAAATCAGAAAAGTTAAATAAAAATTGTTAAAAAACGCATAACATAAATTAAATTTTCTTTTTGTCAAAAGGAGTCACATAAAATAAATTGAATTTTCTTTTTGTCAAAATTAGATAAAATCTTGTATAAAACGTTATGGAATGCTTTATTGATAGGTAAACTAAACTTTCTTCTTGTCAAAATTAGATAAAATCTTGTATGAAACACGTTATGAAATGCTTGTTTGTGTAACTCGTGTCATTTTGCGGGACCTCGCTCGCCCCGCTACGCGGAGCTCGCTCGTTCCGCAAAAATTTCACTCGTTACCGAAAATGGTGCATTTCATAACTGGTTACATAAATAGCTATTTTTTTTACGCCCTATCTTTAAAATACCTTGTATTTCATCGGTTTGCAGGTCTTAAAGTGGTTGTTTATGGTTAGAGTGAAAAAAAGTGAAAAACGTTAAAAGAAAGTGCCATAAGGTTAACTTTATTTCACGCTTCCCATAAGCTAACACAATGAATCTTAGCTGGGCATCGAGGATGGACTTTCATGAAACATGGAATACGTATAACTAACACAATGAATCTTAACTGGGCATCGAGGATGGACTTTCATGAAACTTGGAATACGTATAACTAACACAATGAAGCTTGGCTGGGCACCGAGGATGGACTTTCATGAACCTTGGAATACGTATAATTATAATTTACCGAAGGAGCTTAATTAAAATATCCCAAATTTCTATTTGAATTTTGTTTTTTTGTATAGGGCTGTAGAAAAAATAATATATGCAACATGTGCATAAAGTGTCTTTTTTTCACTCATGGAATTGCCGTCAACTTTTCCCTTTCTTGAAAAAAAGTACCACTTTATACTAAAAATGAAATTGATTTATATTATTACTGTTTCAACTAATAGACTATTATTAAGGTAATTTCTTTATATTTATAGCTGCTCTTTTAATTATTGTAAACAAATGATTTAATATATTCGGATTTTATATGCATTTTTACTTATGATTGTGGTTTTCTTAATGTGTTTTTAACTACATTGTTTCAATCCATTTTAAATACTAAGCAAAATACTCTCAAACAGCTGATACTCTTTAATATATAAGATATATGGTTCAATATATATATATATATATATATATATATATATATATATATATATATATATATGTATATCAGATTTACATGTGTCACAGGTACATCGAACTTTTTTTAATACAATATAACAACAATAGCCAGGTAATTATGTAATTACCGGCATTTCTGAAATCCAATTTTCAATTTCCCATTCAGTAAAATCACAAATAGGAGAAAACCAACTTCTTTTTGGTGTTAGATGTTGTATTTTCAACTTTTTTTTCATATTCATACACTTGCCGAATAGAAATATTGTACTGGCCAGTTGTCTTTATTTCCCCAATATGTTTCAAGAGGATCTGTCTGAAATTTTTCCAGTAATACATCATTCATATTTATTTCTTCAAAACAGTACTTAACAACTTTAAGCATACCGTAAACGGTATGATGTAAATCTGTAGAAATTTGTGATGTTAAATCTTTGGGAAACTTATTAGAATGTTTCCAAAGTTTTAAGTAGTGTAACATTCTTTATAAAAAAACTATGTTTGGATCACCATCACCAGCTTGACAAGTATTTAATAGGCTTTAGATATAAATCTTTCAAACGTTTTCCTTCTAGTGGCGTTTTTAAGTTAAGTATATTTTACCAATTTAATATAATTTTAATGAAGTTAGCAAGTTAGCTGTGTCTTCGGAGTAATTAATTTCATTTTTCAGACTAATAATTTATCGTTTTGTGAATTATGAAGGGCGATTTATTATTGAAATGAGGTATGTCTCAAACCGAAAGTTACAAAATCAGGATAAGTAAGCAGTTTATCTGGTTTTGAATTTAACCAGTAACTACTTTTCCGCCCAACCTATCTAATATGCGAGAATAGTATTGGTCTACCCCAAAAAAAGTTGGAATTTTGCACGATACATCCCTTGAAGTGTATACAAGTGCCAATTTTATGATCTTATGAACTTTGTTCAGGACATCTCACAGATGCGGAAAATTTTGTTTTAATCTTTAAAACCGTTTATTGTATAAGCGTTAACTTTCGATTAGCTGAAATCAGTTATGGAAAAACTGTTATCATGGCTTTCCAGAATTGCCAATTCTATGTTAATACAACCAAATAATATATATAAACGCACGGGCATGAAGTAATTCTTTATCTAGATGGTCTCTAAGGTAAAAGGAAACAATAAATGTGGTATGACATAATATAAAGTTTAACCTTCTGAAAAGCAAACAGTCTAGTAAAAAAATAAAACGGTATTTTCAGGAAAACTTTCACGATTGGTACAACGGTTGCGTTTGACGTCACCTCATATTGTACCCAACGTAAGGCTTATCAAACACACGTTCGTATGAATGGTATATGGACCATTCGAAAGCAGTCAAAATGTGGTAGTTGATTTTATAATGTAAAAAATGCATTTACTTTTCAAATTCAAGTGAAACTCTTTCCCTAGCAGCTAAAATTATCCGTTCGCATAGGAAATTTTCTACTGCAAAAAAAGAGATAAAATAACTGAACTAATATAAAATGACCTTGTAACAATTACCTTGACTCCGCGGTTAAGAATTAAGTGTGAACGTCTGGCGTGTGTGTTGTGCATCGTAAAAATCAAACACTAGAAGAGTAATAGGCATCGCGCTTAATCCATGATTTGTTGTGGACATTGTATATGATGCATCTATATACTATACACAAATACTGGAATTTTTGTGACTCAGAATTACAAGGCTAACTGTTTGAAGGTAAAATAATTTTATAGTGAATATATATTCTTGAATTTAATACATTTTACAATTTATTTACTATGAATTGTCTGATAACAAGTTGTAGTTATCATTTATGTGCATCCAATTTTGATATTTATTGACAATGAAAATTGCTAATTTAAAGCAAATAAAACCAAATATTATAAGCAATCTATAACCTAACTTTCAGTGTTCGAAATTTACTTATGAAAAAGTTTCACATAATGTGAAATACCAAGTTTTGGATAGTTTTCAATAAAAAACAGAAAGCTGTTCTGTTACCCTACATTATGATGCAGATGGCAAATACTAAAAACATTTTAGAATTAAATATTTAAAAATATTTTGGTAAAAAAATAAGTACATACAAGCAGAAGGACTGCGGTTTATGAAGTATTTTTCAATTGAATTACGAGGAGCAATTTTCTATGGAATGAATTCCTAAAATATAATTTTTTTAAGGATACTTCAGTAAACTGTTGAGTACATTAAACTACGTTGAAGCTGCACAATGTTTATCTAACCCAATATAATCTGTATAATAATTTAAAATTGAATAATGTTTATTATAATAATTCAATATTTCTTGCATTCCTGAATCCTTATTTAATTTAAAACATATGAAGAACAAATAAGTCCCAATTGTAGATTTTCTAGCGAAGATCTAGTTTTTAAAAACTATTATATAAAATTTATTTAATAAAAGTATAATATAGGATTATACGGAAATCTGAACAAAGTTAACAATAATTATTACAATGAATCCAGTTTTGCCATATGCATAGTTTCTGGGCATATAACTTATGTGATACACTTTAGCAGAATACTGTATTTGTCATCACTTCTTACATTAGATTAGATTTTAACGGGGTTACAATGCACTGGAACCTAAGGTTGATTGTGCCACCCCTCCCCCCCTCCCACAGAGCTGTTCACGGTACTATTACAACTCGCCTTCCTTTTCCAGGGTTCTAATGAACTCTAGTTATTGGGACGGCTTCAACGAGGTTAGATTCACAATCTCACAAGTTTTTTGTCCGAATCATTTCTTGCGTTGTCTTGCAATGACGAGGCATTCTAGAACTAGGTGATCCGGAGTTTCATCCTCCTCCTCACAGAATCTACACTCGTCAATTTCTGCTAGACCTATTTTCATTAGGTGCTTCCTAAGGCGGCAGTGTCCTGTAAGAAAGCCCGTGAGGAGACGTAGCTTATTTTTTTTATTGGCGTCTCATTTTACCTATTTAAAGCACGCCTCGGCGTGTTTAAATCTAACTTTCAAACACGCCCGTTTTTTAAAGTTACCATGGTAACAACAATAACTCGAGAAACGTAAGTCTCAATGTCAACTTTTTGATCTGACAGCATTACCTCGTAACGTCAAATAATAGTATACAGCAAGCGACTAAAGCGATCCATTTAATCTTGCGGGTGGTGTTTAATTCCCGTGGACGGAGCGCAGCGGAGCCCGAGGGAAGCAATCCACCTCAGAGATTATTGTCACTCTAGTCGAGAGGTGTATACGCTAGTTTTTGCAATTCCGGTAATTCTACATACATTTGTAATAAAAATAAATACTATGAAAATGAAACTTGGCTGAGCATCGAGGACTGATTTCCATTTTTTTTGTAGTAATAATATTTTATGATTTCAAATTGCGCCAATGAAAAAAGCGTGAAGTATTCGTGGATAACTCGTCTTTCGAACACTTGCTGTATTGCGCGTGTTTGAAAGACCGTTTTATCCACTCATACTTCAATATACTATTTACTGAGATCCAAATTTTTCTTGGATCTAGCAGTGTCAAAGTTCCGCAGGAACTTTTTGGAATGTTCCAGCCCGGGAAGGCTCCGCCAGAGTGCGTCTCTTTCGGTTTCCTCTTTCGTCCGAAACTTTTTCTTAAAGGAGCATTTTCCTACACCATGGAAAGGTTCCTGGCACATGTATCGGCCTGCTCATTTCCCGTGATTCATGTGTGGCCAGGAACCCAGACTAAAGAGACCCTGTTATTCTTGCCTAATTCATCAAGTTTTCTTCGGCACTCCCATGCCAACTTTGAGTCAATGACATGGGAGCTCAATGCTTTGATAGCTGCTTGACTATCAGAATGGATTGATATGTCACATTTCTGATAGTTTCTTTCTAGGTTCATTTCCACGCATCTTTCGATCGCAAGTATTTTTGCCTAAAAGACGCTCGGGAAGGAGCCTAACGATAAAGAGTATCGGGTGCCAGCCCCAAGTACTCCAGCTCCAGTTTTTGAACCATATGTATATCATCCAATGGTGTTTCTTCAAGTGTTTGGGTGGTGTATTCCCTTTCCCAGTCTCTCTCCGTATCATATTTTCTTAAGCAACGCTAAGCTCGTTTGCTATTTAAATTTTATGCTTATACAATTATTTATATTGATATTGGTATAAATTGTGGAAGTGTGAACCCTTGTAACTGTACATTGTTAATTTTTGATATATATATATATATATATATATATATATATATATATATATAACCGAAAACCAAAAGTTGGCAGTTAGTCACGGCTGACTAGTTAAAAAATAAAACTTCAAAGAGTGGTCTTTGTTAAAAAACCCTCAAACTCGTGGGGATAGCAGCCAAAAAAACTTTACAGGTTAGAGATAAAGTGAATCAATTAGTACATTACCTAAGCTTTCGAAGAGCATTGTCTTCATTTTCAAATGATATAATAAACCAGAAAGAAAAAACCGGTTAATTTAATAAAGAAAATAATTTTTGAAATCATTACGACTTACTTGTAGTGTTGATTTGAAATTAAACTCAATTTGTGAAATCAGCTACAATAAAAGTATTATATCATATAAAATTAGTATAATTGTCACCCAAGACGTGGGGCGGTTTATTAAAAATATAGGAAACAGTTGTAAATTTTAAACTCAATCAAAAATGGCAAAACGAATGACGTTGAGAGATGGAAGGCAGGTAGGAGCAGACAGTGGATCAGAAGAGGAAAGGGAAGAACGAAGTCATGGTATGGGAGATTACCAAGCAGTATATTTGGAGCAAGGACAACAAGTGGAAGGTGATGCACAAGAAGAAGATTTGACAGATGGGGAAGCTGTAGAACAAGAAGATAGGACACAGGAGATGCAAAATAGAAGAAGTAGAGATGATAACAATGATACAATGATGCAAATTTTGATTAGCATGAAGGAAGATATGAAGAAGATGAATGGAAAAATGGACAATATGGAGAAAAATATGAGGGGAGATATGAACAAAATGGATGAAAAAATGGATAATATGAAGGATGACTTGAATGGGAATATAAATAGAATAGAGGGGAGCTTAAACGGGAAGATGGATAAAATTAATGGAAATATGAATAAATTGGAAAAGAAGATAGAAGAGGTGAAAACTGAAAGCATCCAGGAATTCAGGAAACTAAGGGAAGAAAATGAAGAATGTAGGCAGCAGATAAATAAGGTGAAAGAAGATATGGTGGAGCAAAACAAACATATACGGATTGAAATTCAAGAAAACGGTATGAAAATTAGAGAGCAGATAGAAAATCAAGTAGTTGAACATATCCAAGAAATAGAAGAAAAATTACCGGGAACAATCCAAGCAGAAGTAATGAGACAGAATGAAGACATAACTAAAGAAGTGGAAAATATAAAATTCAAGGAACAAATAATAGAAGAGATAATGCAGAATTACCAACAGAATGCGGAGCAGAAATTTAAGGATTTGGATACAAAGGTACAACAACAAACAGGAACATGTGAGGAGAGGAACGAGCACATTGGACAAACGTTTCATATAGAACTAGAAGAAATGAACAGAAAATTACAAGGACAAGCAAGTGAAGAGGTCAGGAACCATTCTCAAGAAAAAATGAATAAAGAAATTACAAATTTAGATGACATAATAAAAAAATCAACAGACAAATGCACTAGAAGGAGTCAAATCATGGATAAACAATTTAATAAGGAAATAGAAGAAATGAACCGGAGATTAAAGGACACAGTAGAAGAAATAGAAGATAGTATAAGAAGAAATAAAGGAGGTATAGGATGTTCAGGAAATTTTTATAATAATGTAGTAACAGGAATAAAATGGGACAACATGATGACTATGATTCATACAAAAGCTTTCTCTAAAATAATAATAAGTAAAATGAATAATATGGAAAAATTGGAAACGCAAATTATAATGGATTCATGGGAAGAAATTTATGAGATATGGGGCAACAAAGTTAAAAAGGATACAGTAGAGAATAGACAGACGCTTCAGAAATCTATCGAGCATCAAACAACAAGAGAAGAAAGCAAGAAAAAGGTTAGAAAAAGAAAAGCAAATTAAATAATAGAACAAGAGAATAGGAATGAAATAGGGAGACGAAAATGCAATTCAATGAAAAAGGGAAAGGATACAGAAATGAAGTCGAAATAAATAATGTACATGAAATTTAGCAATAATGAGTAACCCAATTATAAGTCATGTATATAAATTATTTATATAAGATGTTATGTTACAAATAATACTTAAAAAAAGGAAATGATAGTCATAAGGATAGATTTAAAATTTAATATTAGGTAGTGTACAAAGTTAAAGTAGATATTAGACAGAGTTTTGTTTTCCATTTGGCAGCTGGTGATCCAATTAAATTCATCACGTTTGTTTCTTCAGAACCTAAAAAAATAAATATAATATAATATAAAGAAAAATTTATTAGGTAAAACTTATAATTAAAACAATTTAAAAATTTGTGAGTATGGCAAATCAATATATATAGCAAATAAAGGAAACAATTTATAAGAGATACTGGTTTTACATAGAATGAAACTATTAAAGAATATAGGATAGAGGGGATAAAATAAGAATAACTCAAGTATCAAATAGAAGTACACATTTTTTTAAATAAGGAAATAAGATGTAAGTAATAAAGGATAGGAAAGGATAATAATGAATGATATTGATTAAAAATATAGGAGGTAATGTTTAATGTCAATTAGAATCTTATAGATTACTTGAAAATACAGGAAGGAATAAGGAAGTTGATATTGATATATATATATATATATGAATTTAAGAAATAATTAATTATATTGAATAATGAATATTGAAAAGAAATATGATATGAGGAGTATATAGAAGTATAATGTAATTACAAAGAAATAAGTTGATATATAAGTGGATGTTAGGAAGAAATGATAATAGAGAAGTATTATATGAAGTAATATTAAAAATATAAATTGACATTGATCTTAATCAAGTGTATTTTAAGGAAAGAATTAGGAGACAGTTATTGAAAGAAATAGATTTTGTAGTAGGAAATATGTGAACAAATATTTGAGAAACAAAGTTAAAGAAAGTAAGATTATGCCATAAAATTGTTAAATTTTTTTTTGAATAAAATAAAATCAATCATTTATAATAAGAAAATTGAAATTTAAATAAATATCCAGGGTATGGATATCATTTAAATTTAAATTTGAGGGGAATTGAACCAGATATCATAGATAATAATGGAATTAGTATTATAAAAATATGTTTGCTAGTATGAAATATATATGAAAATAACATAATTTAAGAAAACAAGTAAAAAGGAAACACTTTTCTTAATTTAAACAACATATCAAATAAAGATATATTAAATAATAACTCATAACAATATAATAAATAAAGAATTACCTCAATAATAATACAAATATAGAGATTGCCTAACCAATGTAATGATGTAAATAAAGTTGCCTAAGACGAAGAATAATTTCCATATCATAACAGCTGTTCATCTGAAATGAAAACAAATATTATTATAGTTAATTCATTATAATCATTAATTTAAGAATAAGAACAAATACAAATATTGAATAGAATATAATTCAATAGATTTCATAGATAAACAAATAACATAAGAGAATTTATATTTATAATTAATATGAGTGTAACAGTGATATATTATCAATAATAATATTGAATGTTGTACCATGTAAAAGTATCTGTGTATAACCAATTATAATTTATTTGTATGATGAAAAAACGCATAGGAACTCTATAAATGAACTAATTATGTAAAAGAGTGTATGTACGAAATTTTTTAATAAGTGATAGAAGTTTCAATTATCTGATTACAAAAGACAATATCTTATTGGTTATAAAATATGACAGAACAAATTGTGAATCAATAAATAAACTTTGGAATAGTGACCTGAAAAAGAACAAAAGACTGTTTGTTGAAAAAAGTAGAGAATCGAGGGGACGCTTAAAAAAGAAGAAAAGCTGATGTTAAGAAGCGAGGAGTGTGTGTGATAGTGTTCCTGAAATTTAAAGATATTCCCGGTTTAAGACATTTAAACTTCTAAAGTGCTATTAAATACAATATTAGTAATACTCACAGTCAATTGTAACAAGTTTTTCGGCAAGAATCTGCGAAATTTTCATTAATTTTGGTTTTTTGGAGCTTCATCGGAGTGTTCCTGGGATCCAGAGACTTTCATCCCAATTCAAGAGCAACAGGTCAGTGTTTTTAAATCATTTATTGGCCAATAAACAGTGTAAAAACTCAAAATACCCAATTAAGTACTTAATTTCATAAATTGATAAACTTTTGCAAATATGATCGATCTGAAAAAGAAAGAAACAGACTTTGTATAGTGAATTCATTGCATAAATCGTTAAATTTAATAAAAGGCCGAATTTTCAATAAATTAAAATATTTACTTACGCCATCTTGTAATCGCATAAATCTGGTGATTGAAATTTCATAATGTAATAACTATGTCCATCTGTATATAATTCCTATTTTTCTATCCATGTATATAACTAATTTCTTTCCACAGCAATTTGTATCATATATAACTATGATATATATATAAATTCTTTTATGTTTTTTATGAACCATTTACTTATCTGCATCGTCAAACAAACTATGTTTGTATAAATATAGATGCTTCTTTAATGTAAGAATTGTTCATTTTATGCTAAAGCGCATGACTAGTTTTTCACGCATGCGCATTGATGATATTATTAAAATAAATAAGTAGGTACAATATAACCATTGGCGTCGCATATTATTTTTATCAAATATAAATATTGCATTGAAAATTAAATCTATTTCAAATAATGTGTTTTCTTTTTATTCAAACAATTATAACAATACAATAAGCCAAGACTCAAAGAGAAAAAGGACTTCATGCTCCCGAATAATCAAATTAAAATAAATTACTAAACAAATATTAAAAACAAACTGAGCTAGCCAAACTAAACAAAAATTCTAAATAATAAACATATACATTTAAATAAGTATATAATCAAAAGTAAGTAAGTATTTATATCATATATATAAGTATAATATATATATATATATATATATATATATATATATATATATATATATTGAACCATATATCTTATATATTAAAGAGTATCAGCTGTTTGAGAATATTTTGCTTAGTATTTAAAATGGATTGAAACTATGTAGTTAAAAACACATTAAGAAAACCACAATCATAAGTAAAAATGCATATAAAATCAGAATATATTAAATCATTTGTTTACAATAATTAAAAGAGCAACAATAAATATAGAGAAATTACCTTAATAATTGTCTGAAAATGCTTAACAAGTATAGTGGAAAACAATAAATTTGCCCAATATGGATGTTTAGTTGTCATGAATGAATCAGCTGTTTCATCTGAAATTAAACGAGTTTTAGTGATCTAATTTAATATAAGTATTAGTTGAAACAGCAATAATATAAATCAATTACATAGTTAGTATAAAGAATTAGATAAGATTAAAATATAAAAATATCAATGACATAAAGGTAAGTTATATGTCACAATGTATATCAAATGTATGGAATCAATGAATTAAAAATGATGATGGATTTAAAGAAATATTTGCTACTAGAGAATTTAAATAGTATCAATAACCAAAGCAAAAGATATTATAAAAGAATTTATGTTCACAAATATAAATATTATATTCAAATTTTCATATATATGTCAAAACAAAACTAGACATTGCCATATCGACATATAACAAGTAATTCCACTATCTGTAAAAGACTATTGAAATTCGTTGAATAGTATAAGAAAACAGATACTTTTCAAGTGAAATTTACATTTATATATGTTTCCAAAAACTTCATAAAGTGTAGCAATTGTGAATATCGTTCGACAGCTCCAGAAACAATGTGATAGGTGGGAAAATGACAAGACAAATTTTGATCAACTGAAATCAACAAAAAACTTTATTGATAATTAGTGAGCTTAGAAACAATATATTCGTTGTTGATAAAAAAATTGACGATCAAATAGAAGCGTGGTAGTTGGTCTTTGGCGTCGAAATAGCAAGGAGGTGATGAAGAATTTTTCCAGAAATATCAAGTAAATCACAAATTTTCATGATCAAAGCTATAGATTCTTAACAAATATAAAACTTAGAACACTCACATGTATTTGTATCCAGTTTTCCCGTGAGAATATCCAAATTTCTCAACAAATTACGCAGCTATAACTTCGGAAGGCATAGTCCTGTTTCCAGACGGGATATATCCAGAATCCAGACATCAGGCCAGTGCTTCTTTAAATATTATTGGCCAATTATAAGAATAATAACTCTTGAGTATAAATTCAGTGACTATTTCCATGTATATATAAGAATTCTTGCGTCTATATGATGGATCTATAAAGAAGAAAAAGGACTTTATGTAGTTTATTCACCAGACAAAATCTAAATATTATTTAAAAAGGCCTATTCTGTGATAAAATAATACTTGTACTTACGTATTTTCAAATCATATAAGAAAAATGCATATTAATCCATTCATAGAATATTTCCATTTGTATATATAAATTTTGTAACCTATTTCTTCCGAACATTTCAATTTTGTTTGTATATAATTACTAAACGTAAATTCTTTTATGCGAAACCATCTTCATTGTTATAACGAACATGATGCTATGTATCTAATATTCACGCAGATACAGAGCGTCGATAAGAAACGTTCGTTCCGTCTCGAATACATTCGTTTTTAGTTGGGCATGCGCATAAGATGGTGTATATTCTTTATGATTCTGTGTTGGTAATTTCCATAGGCGTAACTATTTTATAAATATTTAAATAAAAATTTCATTATAAAATTGAATTATTGAAAGTATTGTGTTTCTTTTTTATTTTAAATGAGCAAAGTATATCCTAACAAAGCCTGAACTCAAAGAGTAGAAAAAGTCTCACGCTCCCGAACGAATATAATAATATAATACAATTATAATTATAATATAAAATTTAATAACTGAGCTAGCCACACAAATAAATCAAATAAAAAATAAAATTATCTCATATCTAATTAAATTAAAATAAATAAAACATATAGAAATATTATATATATATATATATATATATATATATATATATATATATATATTATAACGTATAAATAAAGATAGAAACACTGGTATAAACAGATTAGTTGGAAACTGATTAGAAATTAAAACATTAGACTATATTTTGTTAGAATCATAAATATGAGACATTAAAAGTGCTCATATTAACTAAATAAAGTAATACAACTTATGTATATAATTAATAATTTGAGAAGAATCACATAGAATTGACAAAAGAAACATTACCTTGATCATATATCAAAAAGACATAGAGTAAATATTGTCCATCGTATTAAATACCTCATGTCAGAAATAATGATGAACATATAATCTAGAAAAGAAACATGAATTAATAAATATTCGAAATAAAAAAGGATATTGTTCAATATTATAACACATTGTTTACTAAAAACATATGGGTTAGAATATTTAACGATGTAATACCAATACGCTTAGCGACATACGCTAGCGACACACGCTAGCGACAAAATATAGATGTCAATATGTATCAGCGACAAACGTTGAAAGTAGAGTAATTCCATAGATGACATGAATAGGAATTAATTAATGTATTTAATCCAATATAATGAACATTAAGAATTAGATTAAGGAATATTAATAAATGTTTTAAAAGAATTTATGTTGATGACTAAACACAATTGATAATTATAATAAGAAATTAAACTGAACATTGATATTAAAGACTATTGTATATCGCTTGAGAAAAACTATTCGTCACATACTAACAAGATGAACTTCAATATTGAATAAACAATTTAGTGAGATTAGTTTTTGTATGTAGGTAAAGATATTAGAACGTTAAGTGAAATCATAATTTTGAGTGCGTTAAAAAAGAAAAACGGTGATTGGTTTATGTGACATGACAGAAGGAACTTTCAAACAACAACAAGTGTAACAAACATTTATGGATATAGTGAGCTGAATTTAAACAAAAGACTAATTGTTGATTGTTGAAAAAAGTTGAAGAAAAAGAGTCGGTGGCTTGGCTTCGTTTCTGGAAGGATGGGTTTTGGAAGTGCTCCAGAAATTTTAAGAAATTATCCTCAAAATGAGGATAAAAACATAACAAACCATTGATAAACATTCACATGTACTTACCCAATAATTGTAGCTGATTTTCCAGAGTGAAAATCATAATTTCACATAACTATTCAACTTTAAAACTTCTGAAGCTGTTTTTTCCGAATCCCGAGAGGCAGATCCTGGTTCCTGAACACAAGGTCAGTGTATTGTTGTACAACAAGAGTTATATAAAACTCAATAACTTCAATCAAATGTTTTCTTTAAAATCTCATGAGTAAAATAGACTTTGAAATAATGATCGATCTGAAAAAGAATTAAAATTAGAGACCCAGTATAGCTATATTCTTAAATAATTTCTCAATGATTAATGGCCAATTTAAATGAACAAAATTTAATACTTACGCATTTCTCAAATAAGAAGCTTGAGAAAGATGCATCCAATTCTTTTATGTAACATTTAAACTCTATGTATATAAATTTCATAACTATTTCTTGTACCATGTTATTTGTGTTTCTGTATGTATAAATTTCCAACATAAATTCTTTTAACTTGTATATAATTTGAAGTACGTTCTATCACACAGCATATAAGCTCGCTGTGAAACTGAACAGACCGACGCGTATAGCAAATGTTTACTCTAGCGCATCGTCACCTTATATTTTCAAGCATGCGTACAGAACGCCACAAGAAAGAATAAATCAATAATTTCATTTGACCCATACATGGGCGTCGCATAAAATTTTTATAAATAAAATTAAATATTGTTTCCAAGTAAAATGTTTCTTTATTTATTTATCAACTGAATTTATTCACAACCTTAAGAACCCAATTGTTATAACACTCAATTAATTATATATCATTATAATAAATGAACATTGTCATAAATGGCATCCAAAACATGGGCAATTAGACAATTAATATCCAGTTATATCATTAAAAATTTAGGATTCAAATCATAGATAAAAACATATATGTTATAGACAAATTTATTCCAGTAAAACTTATATTTATTCATCAACAAAACAAGAACCTTAATAAAATATATACGTAATAATATATATATATATATATATATATATATATATATATATATATATATATATATAGTTATCATACAAGGTGGGCTCCTCCCATGTTAAATCTGAGGTATAAGTGAGCTCCGCGGTAAAATGGGCTCCGATATACGGAGCCCAGTTTACCAAGTCCTAAAAAAAGCATCAGCTAGCTTATATTTATGTCTAGATTAATTTGGCATAGTTTTTAGAAGGAGCTAATTTTGGCCGTTTTCGTGAATTTGTATATTTTTGTAGTGCGCGTGTATATTTCTAGATGGCGATATGTTGAAAACTTGATATACATTTTATGTTATATTTCTAAGGCAAAGTAGGATCCGATAACTTTGGCACCACTGCAGTTGAGTACCCCATCTCTGTAGCGGTCAGAGTGAGCTCCTTCTAGTATTATTCTACTAAATTGGTAAAGAATTACATCATCGGTTATTGCTTGTTACAGTTAAAGTATTATTCAAGAAAATCAAAGCTCTGAGTCTATTTTCAAATATATATTTAGGAATGAGATACGTATACCATGCAAGGGCTCTCAAGTAATTTGGCATTTTAAACGATTCGGTAACGGGAGCTTTGGAGTTGACTGGGTTTTGTTTTAGATATGAAGGCAAATAATTATAATCACTTTAATTCATTTGGATAACATAACTCTGTCATTTTTAATCTTGAAAGTAATTTAAATAAAAATATTCAAAACGTTTCAATTACATTGTAGATCTTATTGACTCGAGGCTATAACAATTTTTATTATATTCTAAATAGAAAGTGTGAAATTAATAATCTACTTTTTCGGATTATAATTTTACTGATTTAATACATAATTTCTTCTTAAATTTAAAAATGGCTGAGTAATCACGATGTTTATTTCATTGCCTGCTTGTTCCTATTTAGGTTTGAGTTCAATTTGGCATACAGATTTTTGTTTTTTTTCCTCATGTTTATAGATTATATCTACCGGTTTTAATTTTATGGCAAGATAGACTCAATGAATATAACCAAATATTACGTTAATTACATATAGATACTGTTAGAAGATACTAAAGAAGAGGGACAATTATCTAAGCTGAAGCCTTCGGATATTCTAAAAATTTTCTAGGAAATAGGACTAAAGGAAATACTCTAGTTTCTCAGACTTTCCTCACGAATTAAGTAGAAAAAAGAGGGCACAATAGATCTCTTAGGTCTCAGTGAATGCCACCCCAGTAAAGATTCATACATACACGATACCAAAACTTATTTACTAAATATATCTAGTTTGCGTCCTAACTGAGCTAGAGTTTTTTTCCAATTCTAGCTTTTATTTCTTGTACACATACGATGTAAACATCAAAATTCTTTTACGCGATTTTCGTTTTTCTCATATAATTTTCGTGCTAGCATTTTAAGTTGGCGTCATGAAATTATGAGAATTTTAAGTGTCCAAACACAACAAAAATTCAAGTTGTTTATAAATACCATAACAAACATTATACTTGTTCAGCCCCAGTATATTTTAAGAGCTAAAAACTTATCATGCTTCGCTACACTGATTCTTAAAATGGGAAATACTAAGAACAAATTGTTTATTTCTGAAGGTAAGCATTCAAATTATAGCATGATCTTGATAAACACTCTTCTGTTTTTGTTGATTCGACATAATTTTGGAATTACTAATCTAATTAAAAATCGAGAGCTTTCGCTCGAGGGCTTTGATAAATTGACTATTAATATAACATTCCATTGACCAATGAAATTTCATAAATTTTAAGACAAACCAATCGGAAATAATTAATAGCGACTATTGCACTTGATCAAATATTAGCGACTACAGAAATAGTAACTTTCATTTGAAAACGTTGAATATAACTTCAAATAATTCTGACAATTTTGGCAGTAATTAAATTGTCATATCATAATAAAATTTGTCCACGGCTGTTTGATAATTGATAATGTTTACATTTTACGTGTGTAGCTTCCTAAGAATGATAACGTTCATTGTTCACTAGTCAATAATAAGTATTGATAATCAACAAATCCCAGAGAGGCCGTCGCAGGGCGAGTTTCAGCGATTACAATACAGCTGATAGCTAGTATTTTAATTATTATACTGAATTAAAATTACCAGAAAGTTTAATATGAAAAAGGAATCAGACGGTGAAATGAATGTTACCTTGCCGAACTTAAGGGAAGCAGCACAAATATGTACTCATCAGCTTGTAACCGCGACTTCGCCGACGTAGATCGTCAAATTAAATATTATGCTAATATGTAACTTATCTTGCTACAAAAAATTAGTTGTTTTTTTAAGTTAAACAAATTCTTTATTTAAAACGAAATAAAGTGGAATTTTATTATTATATAGTATTGTGAAGTTAGGTAATTTTTTGCAATTATACATATCCACACATGTAGTAGTGTGTGCGCAACATAAATTTAGTTCAGCTCGTAAGTTTAAAAAACTCCAAAACTGTGTACTTTTTTTAACTTTACTACTGCATATCTAGCAAACTAGGGTGATTATAACATACCAAAGTCCCAAAAAATGGACGCCTCTTTGCATAAAACAGAGCGATATCTTGCCAGTATATATAGCAGTTATTTCGGGCTCCAGTGGAGTACAAACATGTACTGTACAAGGCACGAGGTTAGAAACAACTGTATTGTGTGAGAATGTCCACGATGACATTTCGATTTAACAGAATATTAAATTTGGCTTTAAATCGGGTTCCAGATTGTAAGTACTTTTACAAAGTTTAATGTATATGATAGTGTGTGATGAAAAATAATATTTATATTATTACTTTTAGAAAATAAGTCAATTTTTCTGAAACATTTTTACATTGTTTTCAAGCTAAACAAAAGCCATCATATAACACATCCACAATGTTTAAAAAGTATTATAGTTGTGGAAGATTAAAGTACCACAAAAAATCTGCTATTACAAATCTGGCCAGAAATAAATACATTGATAAAATATCCAATAATATCCAATGGAAAACAAAATATTTTACTTCTTAAAACTTTTCCATATCGAGTCTACAACTAAGATAGGACGGCTGGCTGTATCTGAAGCACCGATAATCGTTGATAGAGAAATTACTGAAAATTGGATTTAAATTAAAGTATTATGTATTATGGAATATCAACAATACCTCTTTTGTTATTATCAATCAATTCTAAATTATTTTGAATAAAAAATCCTCAAATAATTGGTGTACGGAAGGACAAAATAAATGAATGATTATAACCCGTTTATTTCAATAGAATTTGACAAAATTGGTTCATTTAATTTCAAAAGGTATTTAATTTCTATAGTGATGACTGTTGTAGAAGTGAAAAACACCATTTTTTACGATTACATCAAAATTTTACTAAATTATGTTAAATCTGACTTTTTTACGTAGATGTGAGAGGTTCTGTGTTTGCTTGTATTTAGTTTATGTAGCTTTAATTACCTAGAACGATCGGAATAACTAATTTAATAAAAAAAATGAAAAACTGGTACCTGAACTTTTATAAGTGAGAATGATGAAAAGGTTTATGATAACCCTGAAAAATATGGTGGGTTAAGGGTTGATGTATGCGGTTGGAAAGGAATGAAAAATGGTATTCCTGCTATTTACAGTGAAAGGGTAAAGTCGTACGAATAAATATCCAGTGGAATAATTGTAGATACTATAAAAGTCTACAATTCTTCAAACACATGCTTAAATATTTTTCTGTGTTGTTTTTCTTTGTCGTGAAAATAATTTAATGTTGACGAAATTAAGTATACGAGTATGTACACTATTTCATATCTCAAATGAAATTATTTTAGTGAAAACAATTAATAAGCTTGCCAGATATTTATTTTTTCTGGTCTGAAACACTGTTGAAGAAAATTGAACTGTGAAATGTCATGGTACAGAGTAACCATAAACATCCGTCTTAAGCGCAACAAAGCGGTAAAATAAAAGGTATTTTGATGATAGGGCGTAGAAAAATGACTTTAATATACACTATTAATATACAAATAATAATTAATAATGTTAAGAATATATGGTTAAAATCTAATATAGAATTGAGGCGACAAAAAAATATGTTTGCCATTTAAAAAAATACAGTTATTACTATTATTCATTATCCAAAATTTACGTTAATTATTCTTTACCCTGTATAAAAAATTAATCACGTTTTTCTGGGATATTATTGAGTTACCTTACAGTGACCGATGTAGATGGTGGAAAATCTACATCGGTCACTGTAAGGTAACTCAATAATATCCCAGAAAAACGTGATTAATTTTTTATACAGGGTAAAGAATAATTAACGTAAATTTGAATAAATATAATTTATCATCAAATTTATAGTTTATAAATAACAGTCAAACGCGAATTTCCGTAATAAAATAATTATCATCTCGCCATGAGACTAAAGTATATTACTTTGTCATAATAAATTGGTGATAATTATATCAGCAATTTAGAAAGTTAAAAATATACTGGGTGCTTCATTTGGAATAACGACGTGGACTACAACATAACTATGAGTATGTATCAAATGAATCTTAATATATTAGGGGTAAGCTGTTTACTTAATAGCCGATAAATATTGAACAGTTTGTTCATAACTATTATAGATGAGAATATTTTCTTGTTTCATACTTTTTTCATTAGTCGGGTTTTAGTTTTTGAATTTACTTTTTATTCCGTATGCAATTATATCCTCTAGCGGGTACTTTCAATATACTTTTTTAATTTTGAAATGTAGATTCATGGGTTATCTGTTTACAGAATACAGCATGCATCTTTTAAATTTGCACACCGACTAAAGTTGTGCAGATTAATTATAAGTAATTAATCTCGTGTACTGACAAGAAGTGTGAATATTGAAACCATCGTTAAAATTCATAAAATTTAAAAATGGAAACTCAATTGACATAAAACATAAAATTGGTAGTTTTGACAAAAGTTTGATACTGTATTATTTTTATAAATGATTTAAATTGTCTAATTTCATAAAAGACATTGTTTGTTAGCACTGGACAATGTCTCAGTAACACGAAAACATCTGGTTCTGAATATTTACCACCTGAGGAAAGTTTTTTTCCAATAATTCAAACAGAAAAAACAATCTTTTTGACTCATCAGAGCGTATCACATATAAAACAGATGTCAGTATGCTCTTTCATATCCGAAAATATTTCATCACTTAAAAAGTGAAACATAGCACTGAATAGTTCAAGAGAAAAAACCAAACCTCTTGGTTCTAATGTTCAAGAATTGCCTAGAATATCTAAGAAAAAGGAACGACCACATCATTCCCCATATTGTCTAGAAGATGTTCAGAATTTTGCAAGACATTTGATGCGACACCATTCCGATTAATTTGATGTTCAAAGTTTTTTTTTCTTAGACAAGGGTTCAAAACTTTGGTAAGCCTTTTTATTAATAATATTTTGCAGGGCTGTTAATCCTTACCCATGCGGCATTAGTTTTAGACTGATTTTTGACCCAAAAATATGGATAGTTATAGGGTTAGTGAGAAAATATTTGAAATGAAATTCTTACTACCTCTTATTTTTTGCTATTTTCTGCAATACTATTTCATACAGTGTGAGACAAAAAATAAAAGACGGTAAAGATTCCGAAATTGCGATTATCTCATAAATGATTCTATATTTAACGATGAAATAAAACAATATAGTTTGTTTAAATCTTCATATATTTGAACTAATGTTCAATTAAAACTTATTGACGAGTTTCACTAACACAGTAGCTTTGTCAAAACGAATGAAGGTAAAATATTTTACCTTCATTCGTTTTGACAAAGCTACTGTGTTAGTGAAACGCGTCAACAAGTTTAAATTGAACATTAGTTCAAATATATGAAGATTTAAACAAACTTTATTGTTTTATTTCATCGTTCAGTATGGATCTTCATCAAGTAAAAGCCTCATCTATTCGATTCTATATTTAGCAATTTCGTCGGTATATTTCTGCATTTTTGTATTATTACTGTTAGTTTTGTTACTTGTTAAATTCTTCAATTTTTGAGATATACATTTTTAAAGTTAGTGCCAATCAAGATTTTATTCACGTCAATAATTACCGTGTAATACAAAATAGATAGTTTACTTAATTCCTTGTATATTATGCAACTGTATATATAAATAAAAAGAGGCAGGTATTTATACATAGTTTCCTCAAAGATGCCGACCAGATAAGTATCTAATGGATATTTTTAAAATAACATGCTAAATACATACAGTGGCTTTTTAATTTTCTTATACTATATAAGTGATATGCAATGGCTACGTGTAAAGCAATTCTGCAGGGTTTTTCATTTACGATTTTAGCCACAATTCTTAAATGTTTTAGTTTTTGACACAGGAGCTATTGAGAACTTATTTATTTCATAACAATTACACAGTTGATCACTCGTACAAAGAAAACAATTTAAAAAAGCGTTTAATTAATTAAATAATGGATTTGAATCACTGAATATCACTTAAAAAAATACCTTTGTTATGTGTTGAGCATGTTAATTTAAAAATATCCATTAATTACTTACGTAGTCGATATATTTAAGAACACTCTGTATAAATGAGTATATTTTTATATTATTGTGTGATCTACAATAACTGCATCTAAAATATATTTTCTATGTTGTATTGCACGGGGAATTATCATAATAAAATCTTAATTGTTCATGACTTTAATAATGTATATTTCAAAAACTGATCATAGGCAAATCTTAAGAATTCAACACTTTCATTGAGTACTAAAACTAATAACAAAAACTTACAGACATTAACCACCCGTCTTAGAATTAAGCTGAGCCTATCAGCAATTTAAGTAACTAGATCGAGTACAAATGCATATCAAGTTTTCAAAGAAAGATACCAGTCGCTACTTTCCATAAAAAGTGCAGGGTCCTTATTCGGATCAACTATTAATACAAAAAGAATTAGGTGTGAATAAAATGGGAAGGAGGAGGTAGCATATTCTTGTAAATACATCAATCAATAATGTAAATGTATATTTCCATAAAAATATATAATATAAGCTAGACTATTGAGCTTATTTTCGTCAACAGGTTTTTATATGATGTGCAAATATGATAATTTTTAGGTATCATTACTTTTTCACTCTTTCATGTTATGAACAATCTCAATCTCTTTAATATGAGTTAATTGTTTTTAATTTATAATTTTTATTTCTCATAATTGTTGTTTCAAATTAACAATTGCAGTCTCAGATTAAAATTTCTTACGAAGAAAGCCGATTGCAATCGTTTTATACAATGTCAATACCTAACTGGCAATTATACTTTTGATTGTATGTATTAACTGGTTGATAGTGTATGTGGCATCGCCGCAAGGAGTCCATATTACCTGAAATGTATCATATACGGAGCCTACCTTGCTTTTGAAGTATGGGAATATACACCAACGGAGCCTACCGTAACCGCTACATATAACGGATCCCACTACGACGTCAACTTATATAGCGGTATACATGAAATATACGCTAGGAGCCCAAATTAGACTACAGGTATAACGGAGTTCACAATAGCCTGCAACAGTATATATATATATATATATATATATATATATATATATATATATATATATATATTATATATCTATGTTTTAATAATTATAATTGAATAGTATATATATATATATATATATGAATTTAACGATATGAATATTATTAATTGTTGACGTTTTCACAATTCTTTCATAACTTATGAACCACCTTATAAGTTTTTGTAATATTTGGTTCGTATCTTCTTTGTCCACAGTGGTATCGATTAACAAAATAAACAAAGTGTTATTCCAGGTCCGGCATTAAAAAATTATTAAGTAGATTTCGAGTCGAAACAGCACCCTGTATTATAAATATTTTAAAATTTCGTTTACAAATTTGGAAGGAGCAGAAAAAAATGAGTATGAGTAAGTGTATTTGGTGTTTCCGCATACAACTTTTTTACTTATTAACTTGATTCAAATCTAGATGTTTTGATAATGAGATGGCCCAACATTTAAAAAAAACATATTTTTCTTTCCCAAATGGTACTTTTTCAGCTTGAATCCATGAAATCATCAACTTTTCTCATTCTCCCAATTTCTGGATCCTAACCGCATTCAAAAACGAGAGGACATGTTCAGACTTGGAACGAATTATTATTATCAATGATTTACTTTCAATCACCCCTTATGTGTGAAAAACATCAACATTTCCAACAAATTGTAAGTATTATGTTAGACGAAAAGAATTAGATACAAAAAAATGTAAAGAACATAACTCATAACAGTAGTGTGGCCTCTGTTTTGCTCAATACATTTCCGTGCTCTAGAAGTAAGCTTTGTAGTTGACTTTCTAATCATAGCTTGGTCATTTCTCAGTTCGTCGCATGCCTCCTTAATTCTCCGTAGAAGGACATCTCTAGTATTCACTTGAGTTATATTAATTTTTGATATTAAATAACCCCAAACATGGTAACCGAGTGGATTAAAAGCAGGCCTTCTTGCAGGCCAGTTGCCTATCCAATGAATTGAGAAGTTGTCACTATTACCCTGAAATAAGGTGAAGCCCCAAGGTGTGAAAGTACATGCCTACAACCTCAACTCCTACATTATCCAGCAATATGCGTAAAATATTTTGCAGCAACTCCAAATAGACTACAACCGTTGGTAGATGTGGTAGGATATGGGGCCCGATTAATGAGTTGTGAATAACGCCACCTAAACATTAACGAAGAACCTGATTTGTGAATGTGTTTGTTTTATGGGGAATGGATGTTGTTCGGTCCAAACATGGGAATTCCTTGAACTGTTAACACCATCTCTGGTGTCAATTGGCTATTAGTAGGTGGGCATTACAAAATAATAGGATCATACACAGGTGTTTATTTAGCGATGAAGCTCAATTTACCGGAGACGGAATTTCCATCTTTGGGCCGAACAAAATGCTTAAGCCATAAGACAAACACATTCACAAATCAGATTCTCCTTAAATATTTGATGTGGCGTTATTAACAACCGATCAATTGCACTCCATATCCTACCACATCTACTAACGGGTGAAGTGTATTTGGAGTTCCTGCAAAATATTTTACCCATATTGCTAGGTGATGCAGGCGTTGAGGTTGGAGGCATGTACGTTCTACATGATGGAGCTTCACCTTATTTCAGGGTAATAGTGACAATTTTACAAATCTTTGAATAGGCGGAGGGGGACCTCACAACTAGCTTGCAAGGAGGCCCGATTTTAATCCACTCGATTACCATGAATGGGGTTATTGAAAATGAAAAAAACCATGAATGGGGTTATTAAAAATGAAAAAAGTCTATTCAACAGAAGTTAACACTAGAGAGGACCTTCTTCGGAGAATTAAGGGCGCGTCCGAAGAACTTAGAAATGACGAAGCTATGATTAGGAAGTCAAATCCAAATCTTACTTCAACAGCACGGAGGTGCATTGAGCAGAATCTTTGAGTGAAAAATTATAGCAACTGTTGTTGTTGCTCTTTACTATTTTTGTATCTATTTCTTTTCGTTCAACTTAATACATACAATTTGTTGCAAATATTAATTTTCATATTTTTTCGAAAGTTAGTCATTGATAATAACAATTCGTTCGAAATCCGAATATGTCCTCTCGTTTTTTTCAATAAGGTTGGGTTTCCGAAATGAGGAGAATGAGAAATAGTTTATGATTTTATGGATTAAAGCTGAAAAAATACTATTTGGGAAGAAAAATATTTTTTTTAAATTTTGGCCCACGACATTATCAAAACCTCTAGATTTGAACCAAGTTAATAAGTAAAAAACTTGTATGCGGAAATACCAAATACAATTAATCATACTCATATTCTTCCCAAATTTCTAAAATTTTTCCTTTAATAATTTTTTAAGGTCGGGCCTCGAATAAGACTTTTTTATTTTGTTAATCGACACCACCGTGAACAAAGAACATGCGAACCAAAAATTGCAAATGTTTATAATGTGGTTCATCAGTTATGATTAATTGAAAAATGGGGAAAATTAATAAAAATCACCCTGTATCTTGGTTATAAAGAACGAAAGACCCATAAAATATAGTTTATTTAGACGCACCTCGGTGTTCTCCATCTACCCTTATTGTATGCGCATTTACCAACGAATCACCCTGTATGAATATTAACAAAAACGAAATGACCTTGATATTATTGATTTTATAAAATTTAAAGTCACAATATACAATCATATCACAGATAACGCAAGGGAACATCCATCTAATTTACAAAAACTGGGTTATTTAGATATTAAATGTTATTGCAAGCTTTGACCCTTCCCAGATGCAAAATTATATTTTCATATCGCATATATTATATCTGCCTAGCTTTAAAACCCTATTTACGAAATTCATTTCAATATTATTATTTAAGATTATGATAGACAAAATAGAAATACAGGTTTTTCAATTTACTTTATAATTATTAAGATGTTCTAATTGGAATTCAGATATTATTTTATACAATTTGACATATAAAAATTAAACAGGAAAAATAGTAAGGTGAACATAGAAGAATGAATTCCTCTCTGTACTTCGAGCTAAAAATTCTTTTGGCCTTTTCTTTCTGAAACGGCAAAAAATAATTTTATTCACAATAAATGTAATATGTTGATTACCTACATTAAACTTAATTTGTAATGACCTATTTTTCTCTCCTAGATGGAAGGAATTCGCTTAATAATTCCGATAAGTATATCTGCACAACTAAATTATAATTTTGGCAGAATAAATAATAGTAGTTTGTGTAACTAGTGTGGATGGCTTCTGGTTTTATGTCAAATGACCTTACAGTTGGCGATATCTGTTTTTCATACTCAAGGAAAATGTTGTATAGGTTTCCATTACCGCGGTTAATTTCCAGCAACCGAGATTTTTCTGTTAAGCATCATTTCCTACAACTGCAGGAAGGTGTCCACTGAACGGTGGAAACAAAATATAAATACGCATTTGGTCATTTTAAAAAATGAGCAATAATTTTTTACTCATTACCTACCAATTTTGTCGATTCCGTCTACTTGTTTAGTACATTTTCCCGTTTGGTAATTAACAAAAAATAGTTCCATATCTCGTGGTCTAAGCAATATACAGGGTGATTCATAAGTAATGGGCCAAAGTGTAACTACAGATTCAGAAGACAAAAAGAATAGTATTCTCAATAACAACAATGGGTCTAAATATGCTCGTTAGTGATATACAGGATGATAAATTGAAAATAATTAAATTGATTTTTATTAATAGAACAGTAATTTTTTGAGGTAATGGCTTGAAAATTGGGTATGAACAAGTTTCAGCTTGGACCAACAAGAATATGAGAGAGGATTTGAGTAAACTCGTAGATGTCGCCACATGCGCCATATCTAGTAGATGAAATCAGCTACAAATTTTTTGTCACTCATTAATTTATAAACTCACTTATTTAATTTGGATAGCCTCATCATTTCTGTAGAAAAAAGGTATACTTCTTCAAAATATTAACCGTTTTTGAGATATTTGAATTTAATTATATCACCGCATGGCCCCAATGGCTGTACTTTACATTTATCTAACCGTAATTCATAATAATATTAAAACGAAATGATACAAAAATTAAGTAATAAATCATATTTATATTTATAAAATACTATACGCCTGTTAAAAAAGAGACGGACAGCATTAGAACAGGCTAGAGCTACTTATGAGATCTCTTTTCTAAAACCTAAAAGTTGAAGTGTTTTGTGAAACAGTAAAATTCAAATATCTCGAAAACGGGTGATAATTTGAATATAAAAGAAATACACCTTTTTTCTACAGAAATGATGAAGCTATCCAAAATAAATAAGTGAGTTATAAATTTAAATTTATAGCTGATGTGGCGACACCCATGAGTTTACTCAAGTCCTCTCTCATATTCTTGTTTGTCCTTGCTAAAACATGTTTATATCCAATTTTCAAGTCATCATCTCGAAAAATAACTGTTCTATTAATAAAAATCTATTAATTATTTTTTCTATTTAACATTCTGTATCTCAGTAAGGAGCAGACTTGTTTTTTAAGGAAAATATTTTTTTTTTGTCTTCTGCATCTGTAGTTACAATTTGGCCCTACTTATGAATCACCCTGTATATTTTTGGAAACCCCGTAAAACATGCCAGGAATTACAAAGGATCTCTCTGTTTTTATATCAACTGATTTAACTTGAAATTCGTTTCCTAAATCTCTATCATGATTTATTAATTTTATTGTTTAATAAGGGTATTTGTCACAAAATATAATAAAATAAGAAATGTTCACTTTTATATATAATAAATCAGTACTAAAAATGCGATTATTAAAAAGCTATGTTTTCAGTGCCTTGAATTTGTGCAAAAATTTAAAATTAAATTTCTAGTAGCAAATTAGGTTAATGAAATGAAAAGTATTTAAAACAAATGCAAGCCATACAGCCGGCAACACCGAAAATGGAGTATATGGCAGCCATCAGGGACTATAAATGGGTAAAAACAATGCTGGAGGCCGCAAGGTATACTTCACGCGACTGTGGAGAACCGTGCGGTAAATGCTCCAACTATGGTGTATAAAAAAGTACAAAAATCGGCCGGGAGGGCCTCCGGCTGATATTTTGCTAAACGATAGCAGTGGTCCATACCTTTCATTTGCGATGGGTTCTAGCAAAAATCCTCGTGGCCTCCGTATATCGGAAGTCACGGAGGCCACGAAGGTCACGGCAGACGCAATTTCAACATGGTCGGAGGCCACAACTAATATATATATATATATATATATATATATATATATATATATATATATATATATATATATATATATATATATATAATAGGCAACGAATAGATTAGTGGGTATTGCACGCAAATAGAAGAAGGGGCTACTGAAAAGAGTGGTAACCGCAGACATGCATGTTTTTGGCTCATTAGCCGTCATCGGTACGGTTCAACCAAGAAAAGATGTGAAACATGGGAGCAAAGGTGTTGAATGAAACATGAGAAAATATAACAGAATTTACTTTTCCAAATCAACAAACTTTTTCACAGAGGAAGTTCAAAGCCACCTTGTTACTACTAATGACTCAATAATTGTTTGTTTGGGCTTTATAGTCAAGAATAATGAAACAGTTCTTTGAAAAGTCTTGGAGGATGTTGAAAACTATACACACATATTGTTATAACCTCAAATTTCTCATAATTTGTCGTTTCACCTTATGACAATGATTCATTTTATTAATTTTCCCCCTTTTAGAGGTGTTCTTATATTTACTAATTACATAAAATTTACAATCTAAAGAATCTAATATTGTATATGCAGCTGTACAGCTTTAAATCTTCTATTTTCTGCTATATTATTTTTTATAAACTATTAATTATTTCAAAATTTGATTTTTATATTAAACATTTTATTAGTTACCAATAAATTTATGTTGGCAATAAATTCCCTATTTTTCCGTCACTTCCTTTTTGTTAGACTTCAGGAATCAAATATTTAATTGACGTAAAGTTTGGCTGTGTTCCGTATGTCAAATAAATATTAATTGTCTCATCCGTTTATTCCTGACTATGACTTTTAATTATTAGATATAAATATTGATGATCTGTTATTAACTCTGTTATCAATTCTCCTTTATTTCAGATATCAAGCTAAGATAAGTTTTAAATTCCTAGTGCATTTATACGGCCGTGTTCAGAATGTTTTTATGTGTTCGCATTGACTTGACCTTGGATTATATTTATGAAGGTAATTCTTTAATTATTTAAACCATCCTTTCATTATTTTTATTTACTATCCTTAAACTCATCTGATCACATGATTTCTATAATATTTACTAATACAATAGCTCATTTCATTCAATCATTTTAGATAATTTTTTCAATTTCTCACTAGGTTGTGTCTACTGATACAACATACGTTATGTTATATTGTTTTTCAATCTGATGATATTAGTTATATTGTTTTCCTATCTAATAATATTAGTTCAACATTATATATATATATATATATATATATATATATATATATATATATATATATATATATATATATATATATATATGGGAAGCGGTCTGTACTGATAAAAGCAATTGTGCCTCAAATTTTCGTCATTTATTTATAACTTCCTCAGGAGGACTTTCAACAATAGAAAGAAAACGAAACAATAGTAGCGGCAAAAACATATTTCTATAATAAGCCTTCAATACTCACAACTTTAAAAGCTAATCCATCTAACCAGTCATCGCGATAAAATTATTTTAAAATTAAAACAACACAAACTACGACGAAAGGGAACTAAATGATAAAAGATAAACTTATTTTATGGAAAAATCAACAAGGCAATAAAAATTTGTCACACATTAAAAACAAATTAAAACATTAAACATACAGGCCGGCACCAAACAATTAGTACCTACTACTGAAATTCAAAATGTTGCAATAAATGTTGCTAAGTTGATTCGTGTCAGTCTTAAAATTAATTGATTGCTGATTGTCAAAAATATGATACATCTCCAAGAACAAACGTTTTTTGTGATTTCTTGTTCCAAAATTCTCACACTATTAAAATCAAAATTATGATCTAGATTTTGGGAATGCAGCGATAAGGCACACGAATTCTTCCCGATGCGACTATCGCTTTTATGTTGAGTGATTCTCTTTTTCAAGAACTGTACAGTCTGACCAATGTAACATCCCTGACAATCCTGGCAAGGCACAGAATAAACAACGTCATTTCGGTCCATAGTCAACGTCTTGTCTTTGGTATGAGAAAAAACGCTCCCTACAGTGACAGTGATGTATTCCACTATTTTTAAATTTTTGCAGTTCTTGAAATGAGAGACAACGTTGTCAGTAAGACCCTTGACAAAAGGTATCTTTTTATAAGTGAAAGGATCTATCACAACATTGTCAACCGGCCCGTCAAAGAAATTAGAATTGTGAATTAACTTCTTGAGAATGTGTCTAGGGAAGCCGTTATTAGAAAACAAGAGGACGAGCTTTTTTAAATGATTTTGTAAGAATCTGTCATATGTATAACGCGATTTTTCATAGCGATGACAGTGTTTAACTTCTGATTTTTGGGTGGTTAGAGAAATAGTTGATGTATCTACCAGAGGACGTTGGCTTCTGACACCAATTAAGAATGATGCTATTATTATCACATCTTATCAATTCAGTGTCTAAGAAAGGCAACTTGTTTTCTTTCTCATTCTCAACCGTGAACTGTACATGAGGATCAAATGAGTTAAAGATTTTGAATGTTGTGTCAACAGAATCGAACGGGACAGCACAGATAATGTCATCGACATATTTGTAATTGAATCGTAAATGGAAAGGTAGTTTAGGGAAAGAATTGGACTGATGGGAGACCCCAGAGGACCCCATAAGGATGTTAGCGGATTTTGCCTTGTTCAATTTCCTCTCAAAAAATATGTGTAATCTATCTCTGAAATTAGAACAAATACATGAAGGCAAAATCGATTTTATACAACATTGCAAATTATTAAAAAACTTTCTTAATACGAGTAGTATTAAGTAGCAAATTGCTTTCATATTTAGTACGGTGATATTCCTTTCCTACTGTATGTATGTATATATATATATATATATATATATATAAACACAACTAATATATATATATATATATATATATATATATATATTATATTATATATATATATATTATATATATATATATATATTATATATATATACATATATATATATGCACTGGCTTTGAATTACCTAGTTTTCTAAAATCTTGCATTGAATTTATCAATTATATTATCGTTATATTTGCAGATACCTAGGAAAGTGGGTCAAGTCGTTTTCCATAGCATGTTTGAACGTGATTTGAGAGTCCATCTATTATTCCAAAAAAATCTAAAACCACTCGACTTAGACCTTGAAGACTCAGATCAAGTCTGTAAGAAAAGTCCACTACAATTGGACAACCCTGATCTATACCAAAACAGCACAATTTCACATTAAAAAAATTGTAAAATTGAAAGTACTACCCTTACTTATGGTATACACGGAACTAGTACAAACTTCATTTCCGAGTTAATTAATGTAGGTACATTCGATGATAATCACCCTGTGTATTATTAAAACATGATAAGTAAATTTGCCAATTACCCCATCTAAATGAGTGATATAATCAGTTTAGATAACGCATTAAATAAATTAAATAAATCGATTTTACGTTGTTTACATTTCAGTTTCAATTGTTTCATCCATACAATCGACAAAATGGAAGTAGACAAAATAAAAAAACTAGACGAATTGATTAAAAAATACCACGGTGAAGATGTACAAATTGTGGATAAAAAAATGTCGTATTTAACAGCTCCCGGTGAAAATTATCTCAGTGATATATTTAAACTAGATGTTACAATCAAATATAAAAACGGTAGTGAAAGTATTGAACACTACGTAGCCAAATCTGTATTGGCAAATCCCGAGTTTCCCACAGGCATGAATATTATTATTTTTAAAAACGAAATTTTATTCTACACGACGGTTATTCCCACGATAAAACAATTCGCTAAGGAACATGGACTTAAAGACATGAATATTTTTCCACAAATGATTGCAGCCCGATACAATTTAGAAGACAAATATGAAACAGATGAGAATGCTGTTCTGATTATGGAAAATTTGGTGGAAAAGGGTAAATCGCAATTTTATATTATTTATTTAAGACTACAGTTATAAATTGTTAAAATATTTCCAAATAATCGAGATATCTTCTCAATTAATTCCTTCAAACGCTGTTCTCCTGTTCTTCACTACATTTCCGAGCAGGATCACTCCGCAATTTGCAGTTACCTTCGAATCTAAAAAGCGGTCATCTCTAGCTGTTTCCTTCCAGATCAAGTCCCCAAGTAATCTTCTAATGGCATACTCCTTGCACACTAGAGGGACCAAAATTTCGGGCAGTTTCCCTTTCACTTATTGAGATTTCATCCTTGATGTTGAATTATTTGTGTAATAGTCCGGGAGGTAATGTCAAATGTGACAAGTGATATGAGCTTACCCAAGTTGCCCCCCCCTCCCAATCGAAATTTAAAAAAAAACATATATGGTCGTAATGGAATCCTAATGCACCAATATGCTCCATGAATGATTTCCTTTGCACCACATTCCTCAAGACACAAATAAATGCTAGCCCCACCCCCCATCGGAATTTTCAAATTTTGTTCTTGGCACCACCAAGCGCTTGTAGTGCACCATAATGCTCCACCGAAAAAATACTTTGCACCCCTCCCCACAGTTAGTAGTATCGAAATTTGCAAAAAAGATATACTGCAGCCGACTCCACTTCTAATGCACTCATATGCACCACCAAGAAAAACAAAATCCTCCCTCCCCTTATTTAGTTATACCTCAATATATATAGTGAAGTTGCCCCCTCCCCAATGATAAATTTCAAAAAAAAACAAATGGTATCGGAATCCACTTCTAATGCACGCATATGCACCACTAACAAAAACAAAATCCCTCCCCACCCCTAGTTAGTTAAACTCCATTATTTAAAGTGAAGAAGAAAGATAAATTTCGAAAAAAATGTAGGGTAGAAGAGTCCACTTATAAGGCACGCTTTTGCACCACCAACAAAAACAAAATCTTCCCTTCCTCCAAAAGTATATGTCTTCCCCTAAGCCAAAAAAATTGGAAAATTGCCAAAATTATGGCAAACCTTAGTGAAAAGGGGCCCGGAAAGTTATGCAGATGGTAGAAAGTGTCATTTCATCGGACATTTGAAAAAAATCCTTTTTTTTTGGTAAAGTGAGTAGTTTTCGTATGCTAGCAGGAAAAATATTCTAAACCAAATATGCGCGTAACGTGCCCGTTTGCACTGCCATGATGTAGTAGGTACTATAAAATGTCAGGATTTTTTTTCAAACGACCGATGAACAGACAGTTTCTACCCTCTCCATAACTTTCCGGGCCCTTTTTCACTAAGGTTTGGCATAATTTTGGAAATCTTTCAATTTTTTTAGCTTAGGGGAAGGCATATTCTTTTTATATTTGGAGGTAGAGAAGATTTTTTTGGTGGTGCATCTCTTGCATCGGTTGTTCTTTAGCCTATAACAAAGATAAATTAGGAGAACTGTAATGCCTATATAGATGGGGGGTCATCCAGAAATGGTTGTGGATGTGGTTCCATTTGTCGGCTTCTATTGATTCCATTTGGTTTGCTTGCTTAATGAGTTCATGGAGATCGTCTAAGGGCATTTGGTTTATCTTCAGTGGTTTAAATTTTGTTGGTTTTTGTATGTTGCTTGTTTTAATTTGTGGTAACGTTAATGGATCGTCCTCAATAGTGGTTTTGGAATTAATAAACCTTTGTTCTAGTGTTCCAAACTCATAGTTTGGTAGAAGTTCGATCAGGTACACTCCTTGCAGAACCATTGGTTCCGTTGTGGAACATTTAGTCGTTATTTTTGTAGGTCCAGAGAATTTTAAACTTTTTTCTGAATAAATAGCACTGCTCCAATGTTCGCTCATCAAAAGCTTTTTGCATGTATTGAAGCATTCTAAAAATTCTGGAGTATGTTTGATCTTGGCATCCTTCTTCAGATAAGTTGTTAGAGGTTCCGTCATTTTTGCGAAGTCCTTTATAAACTTTCTGTAGTATACTAAAAGTCCTAGAAATCTTCTGATATATTTAGCTGTCTTAGGTGTTGGATAATTGACTATGGCTTTAATTTTGGTAGGGTTCAGTCTTATACCCTCTGACGTAACGATATGTCCCAAGAAACTAAGTTCGTTTCTTAGGAAGTCACATTTATCTAATTGTATTTTCAGTCTGGTATCTCGGAGACGTTGGAATATTCTGGTGACATTAACTATGTGTTCCTGTAGAGATGTGGAAAACACGATAACATCGTCCATATAAACTAAACATATTTCGCCTTGGACTCCTTTCAAGACATTATCCATTACCCGTTGGAATGTTGCGGGTGCGTTTACTTACTTACATACTCGTAGTGTCCGTTCTCTACACTAAAAGCAGTTTTAGAAATATCTTTCTCGCACATTTCTGATGGAAACCGCTCGCTAAATCTAGGGTGGTGAAATATTGGCATCGCCCAAGTTTATACAATATGTCTGTTATGTTGGGTATTGGATACCGGTCGTCTGTGGTTTTTTCATTTAATTTGCGGTAGTCAACAACGATGCGCCATTTAATGTTTTCTAAGAAATCGTTTTCTTTTGCCACTATCCAGATACGTGAGGGCCATGGAGATTGGTTGGGTCTAATTATACCTTGATCTAGCATCGAGGTTATCTGACTTCTAACTTCTTCTTTGTGGATGTATGGATAGCGGTATGATTTAGTATATACCGGTATTTCGTCCTTCGTTCTTATGTAGTGTTTAACTTGATTCGTAAAACTAAGAGGTGTATCTGGTTTATGGAAGATATCTGAATATTTTCTGCAGAGTCGGAGGATGTGTTCTTTTTCTTCCATATTAATATGGTCCGTTTGGATTAGATGGTCTATGCTAATCTTCGTACTTTGTGCTGGTGTTGTTATCATTGAAAATATGTGATATTCTTCGAGATTAATCTTTTTGCAATCTATCGGTTCGGTAATAGCGAATTCTATTGGCTCAGAGGGAGGTCAAATTTGCGATTTCCGTCCAGGCTAGTTGGCTTTGTGCGTTGGAAAGGCTTTATTTTATCACTGCACCTTGAATTTGTTGTCGTAGTATAAAAACCGTTCCTTGATTCTCTTTAACTGGTTACCTGACTTGACTAATGGAGTTTGCTTCGAGTTGTTCGAGTAGAATTGCGTTTTTTCTCGTTTCATAAAATTTTATAGGGATGGTTGAATGTTTCGTAGTAAGGATTGATTTAGGGAAATTTAATTGGGCATGGAAGAGTTTTAGGTTATCGAGACCAATGAGGCCATCGAAGGTTTCACGGAACTTGAATAAATAAAACATGAATTTTTCGGGAGATTTGAATTCTAGATACGAAGGGATCGTGGCACTTTGCTTTTCTGAATAATTTTGAAAAATGGAAATGACAGTAAAAGGATTATATTCAAAAAAATTTGGAAATAAGTGAAAGCTATATAGGGGTTTGAGGATGATTTTGTAGAACCTGTATCGATTAGGAGTTTTAAAGAAGGGTCAGAAATTTCGATATATTGGAGTTCCTTTATTTTGGAAAAGGAATGCGAACTCTATTATAACTCTTCTAGTGATTGTTCTTTTTCGTAAAAATCTTCTTCGTTGTCGTTTTGTTCAATGTTATACAATTCTTCGACGGTAAACTTCGGCTGAGGTTGTGGGGGTTCTTGGTGTTGCTTGGACGATCTGTTCCTATTTGTGGCCGTTGTCGATATACTCATGGGGTTGGTCTTGGTTGTTGTGATGTCCCTGGTCGGTTGGACCAGAAGTTCGGTTGATGAGGTGCCCTAAATGGTTATCTTGTTTCGGGTCTTGGTTGGTTGAACGTGGGCCTTTGGATGTTTTGGAATGGTTGTCGGGGCGGAAATTAGCTGTTTATTTGTCTCGTTGGTTGCCATCGAGGGTTGGAGAACGTCGGTTGTGGTTGGACCGTCGTTTGAGGGAAAACTAGAGGTAGTTGAGAATAGGTTGGTTGTTTCTAGACCGAAAAGTTATTTGTGGATCGTCCTGGAGTTGAAGATTGAGGCAAGTTATTACCCCTTTGCAAATATTGGATGTTGTTCTCTTCTTGAATTGCAATTACTAGGTTATTAGGCCGCATTGCCCTTATAATTGAGCCCAAAGATTCTCGTAAGCCTGCTAGGAATGTAGTTAATGCTTGTTGTCTAAAAAATTCCATTTTTCTTTTTTTATTTCTTGATTGTGAGTATGAATTTCGATGTAATTGGTAATACAGTTTAGAAGTTGTTTTCTCATAAAACTGCATAGGTGTTTTTTGAAGACCCTGTTGAAGGTTGACTAAATCCTAGTGAGAGAATGTTCGTTTCTTTGATCTCCAAAGTTTTAAATCAAGACGTCTTTCACAGCATCTCATGTTTCACATCCATAAATAGAAATTATTTCTTCGGCTCTAGCAGTTAATTTACTTACAATACCATGGAAAAGAATCTGGTTCTGGATATCCGCTGGATTATTTTGGTTATAATAATGATTTAACAATAAAGTTGAAATCTTGATCAATTCGAATAATTCGTTTGGATTTCCATCAAAGATAGGGATAATGCATACATTTTTAACATCTAATTGAGCCATTATAATATTATTTCTAATTTCTACTGTATTATTAAGGTCTGTATCGTCAATACTTAGGTTTCTAAGATAATTTGTCAATTCTTAGTCTTCTCTACTGATATTAAAATCCATTATACTTGGTAGCGTATCGTCTGTGCTAAACTCTGAATCAGAAGATTCTGAGACAGAGGAGTTTGACATAAATAAAGTGGTTTACAGGATAAAGATGATGCTACGGTGAATTCCTGGAATCCTTGCTATGCTTCGGGATGAACTATCTTGATGATTACCCCTGGAGCTTGTTCCTTCGAAGATAGTGGATAAACGCTTGATAACGACGAGGATCACTTAAGGACTCTTCCACTATCCTACTGACTGCCCCAAATACGATTTGCCACTTCAAAACACACTTTTTAAAAACACTTTTTATTTACAACTTATACAAAACTACACAATAAAACTGGTGAAAATGATATAACTAAAATCAGACTGAATATAATAAAAATCGATCGTTCAATTTACACAAAAAATATTGCTTCGTCGGTATCGGATGTTTCATCGAATATTCTTTGAATTTTAGCAAACTCAGCGTCCAGGTGTAATGGCTTCGTATATAGGAAGTTAGCTTAATGAAGGTCAATGTACTGTAACTTGCATATGAGCGCATTAAAAGTGGATTCCGATGTCACTTGTTTCTTTTGAAAACTATCATTGGGGGGGGACAACTTCACTTTATACATTAAGGTTTAACTAAGTAAGGGGAGGGGGGATCTTGTTTTTCTTGGTGGTGCATATGAGTGCATTAGAAGTGGATTCCGATGGCATTTGTTTTTTTGGAAAATTACCATTAGAGGAGGCGGGGCAACTTCACTTTATATATTGAGGATGAACTAAGAAAGGGGAGGTTTTTTTTTGTTTTTCTTGGTGGTGCATATGAGTACATTAGAAGTGGATCCGGCTGCAGTATATCTTTTTCTCAAGTTGTCATTGGGGGAGGGGCAACTTCACTCTGAATAATGCGATACTACTGAGGGGAGGGGTGCAAAGTATTTTTTCGGTGGAGCATTATGGTGCGTTACATGCGCTTGATTGTGCAAAGTGCAAAATTAGAAAATTCCGATGGAGGGGGCTAGCGTTTTCCCCCCCCCCTCCATGAAGCCGTGCGTCAGGCAGCTGGGAAAGGGGGCATTGTCTTGTGGGAGGCTATCAAAGAAGATAATTTGACCGAAGCTGAAAATTGTTCCATAGCTTATTTGTCATATAAAACTCATAACAGAACACGTTAGACCCCAATATGCGGTGGTAATAGTCGTCAGTCATGCATATGAACTTGATTAAAAATTCTGAAAATAAAGTCATAAGACCAAGTCTGAAATTGATAGATGTGATAATTGTCAAATTGAAATTAAATAAAATTGTTTGAAATACTTATTCTTTTTTCAAGAAGCAAAGAAATAACTGAAAAAATTAAAGGTTATGTTTAAATTAACCATAGATCTCAATAATATTGATTGATTCATGGGTATCTTCTTCTATTAAATAATTGACGTTATTTTAACCTGAAATTTGTACAATATAAGAAGGATTTGAAATTGAAAGATTTTATGATTTTTATCAATAGATAGGTAATAATAAATATCACCTAAATTATTATTATCATTTTTTTTTGTTAATGATATTTGGTTCTTGAGATATGTGAGCCATTTCCAAGAAAAGTCTTTTTTTAGTATTTGATTGTATATATAAAATACTTACAGAATCAAAATCCATAACATGCTCTTTATCAATTAGATGGTTCGCTAAAGCACATCTATTGGGATATCATCTGCAATCACTTTTATGTTGGGATATGCGATTTTTTAATTCTTGACCAGTGTGACCTTTCTACATATTTATCATCACATTTTTTACAGGGAATACAACATTGGAAATGTTAAGAATATGTTTCATCTTTTGTATAAATCGATTTTATTGCTAAATATGTGTTATTTGCAATGTTTATGTTATTTTGTTGTTTAATAGTTCTAATTAATTTTCATGTTATTTCTTCAATATATGGAAAAGAAATTTAATATTTGTGAATTTCAGAATTTTCCAAAGTAATGTCTAAAATTGAAGAGCAATTATATAATATGTATTTTACTAAATTGTTTGTATATCCATTGTCTAAAAATAATTGAAGAAGCATTTTCTAGTTCTTTTCGTGGAATACAGGGTCTGATATCTAAAAGTTATTCTATTTTTCATTTATTTGATTAAATTGGTTTTCATAGAATATTTATGATAAGACCAATAGTTCATCAATCTCCCAGAACTATTGGTCTATACCAGTCAATAAAAAATGTGTTATTATTATTTCTTATTAATTTAGTATCTAAAAATGATACACTTCATAATTCGTCTTCTTTTTCCATTGTAAATTGTATATGTGGATAATAATTGTTAAATATGAAAAGAACTTCATCTAGATGGTACAGTTAAAATAATGTCATCAACATATTTTTTATAAATATTACATTGAAAGGTAATGTTGGTATAATTATCCATAAAATAACATGCTATAATTGATGAAATTGTTGCTCCCATTGAAGTACCAGAAGTTTGTTTGTAAATTTGATTATTAATAGAGAAATAGGTACTTTCACATAGCATTGTTATGATTTCTACAAAATATCTTTAAGGTATTTTGCATTGTTGACTCATTTTATTCCAATTTTCATCTATTGCTTTCCAAGCAGAATCTGAATATATGTTATGGAAAAAAAATGATTAATAGGATATTGTAAAAAGTGTCCGTGCAGTTTGAAAAATGCACAATATGAGAGGGCAGAGTGATACAAATATTTGAAACAATCAAATAGTCCGGGCATTATGTATAATGTGTGTCACCTATGGGGCAGAGTAATTAAAACGAGGTTTTAATACTGTTATTTTTATTTCAAACATAATCAGTATTTAGAAACAAATAAAATCTTTCTTTTCATAGGAACTCTGCTAACCTATCATAATAAAATTGAAAATCAGACTGATCAGACTTATAATTTATACTTATTAGATAGAGATTGTAAATCTTCTACTTTTTAGTAGTCTTAATCCTAGTTATTTTTTTTAATTTAAAAGTTAAACTGTTGTTAATACTGGTTACAAGTAAATAAAATTAAACTTTAAAAACTCCACAGACTTATAATATATATTTAGTAGATATGTAGAGGTTGTAAGTTCTCTAGTTCTTACAAGTCTTAATCATAGTTACTTTTTTATCATTCCCCGTCACATTTGGACGACCATCTTACACTCTCTCTCAATGAAATCTCTGTCTTCGGAACATCTGCAGGCGAAATAAACTTTTCCCTGCACACTGTAAACTGGTTTCTAGAATAAAGTTGATTCAAAACACCATGTTTCGTTCCCAATTTATAAAGATTAGCGGGTGTTATTTCAATTGCAGTAGCAAGTATATTTTTGCCGTCACTACGAGCTCGATCGACATCTGGAACCCGGACCCTCACTGCATCGCCAACATTAGTTATGGGATATTTAGCATTAGATGTATACAACATTTTTTCGGCTTGTTTGTACAAATTAATTAAAGCTGATTTTCTAAGAAATATTACATTTTCTTAGTGTTTTTAAATGAAACTCACGGTCTCTAGTTAATTCCACAATATAATAAAAGTTATTGAAAATTCTAAAAAATTGACAATTGTTTCGATAAATCAATATCATCATCAGAATGAGTATATTCCACGAAGTAAGGGTCGAGACAGTTAATTTCATAACATTTTCTGTTTTGCGCTTCACGTTTTGTTCTAATGAAAGCATTTCTTCTTCAAATATTGAATTTAAATTCAAAGTTCCTTCATCCTGAGCATCGAGACTAATAGGTGATGAACATAAATGTATTGCATTGTTGGTGGATTCCACATATTTTGTTTTGTCGGACTCTGCTTTATCATTTTCAATGGATTCTCTTTGGCCTGTTTCATTTTCAATGGACTCTACTATATCATCTTCAATGGATTCTCTTTGGACTGTTTCATTTTCGATGGACTCAATTTGATCAACGTTGCGTTTTTTTCCACTATTGTCACATAATTTTAAATAAATGACAATCATTTCTTTCGTAATATTATTATAGCGCTAATTCAACACTTTCACCATCCGGTTCCTTCCACCATGTCCAATTTTTAGGTGGGTCTTGCGTAGAGTCTGAAATATTTAGTTTTCATGTACGTATTACCTGATTATATTGTCTTCTTTGACTGGGACAATTAACTTTTACGCCTCTTCAATTGTCATAACATCGAATCTCCGCAAACGCTGCTATTCTTCTGGATTTTTATTCAACACTTTTGATTTTGAAGATTTCACCTTTTTAATCAATTCTGTGTAAGTTTCGTAACTGAAAAACTGAATATTTTTTCCTTTGAGTGAGATCAATTCTATTAATCTTTCGTTACAAAATAATTGCGAAGTAACAAGTGCCTTTCACTATAATTCAACACAGAATCCACGTTTGTCTGTATTCGCTTTGAATGCAAAACTCAACTAAACATGACGTCCGCTCGTAATCGTCTGCCGTCGCGGTCTCTGATTGGTCAGCGCGTGCCACGTGTTTTTTCACCCACACGCACCCCATGCAATGTCAAATGCACAGAGTATTATTAGATTGCCCGAAAACTACATGACAATATTCACAATGTCTAGGCAACGTGATAAATAAGGAGCTTCAAATTATAATTAATTACTTCGCCCTAAGTAGCTTGTCATTATTCATAATGCTCGAGCATTAAGAAAATGCCCCAATTTATTACTTGGTCCATAACATATACAATACTAAATAAAGATTCAACATCTAAACTGCAAATAACATAATAGTTTGGTAGTTGAAATTTATTAAATTGTTCATATACTTCAAAAGAGTCTTTAATGTAGTACTTTGTATTAAGATCATAAGTTTATGTTAATGTTTCTGTAGTATATGAGAAACTAAACAATTAGTTGGGGTGCCTAAAGATGCAAATATTGGCCTAATTGATAAAGTTGGTATATGGGTTTTGGGAAGATCATAAAATTTTGAGGCAATACCTTTATAACAAGTTAGTTTTTCTTTCGTAACTTCATCTATTTGTTTACTTTTATATAGTTTTTTAATAATTCTGTTACATTTATTTTGTATTGAAGTCATAGGATCTTTTTCAATTCTGATAAGATAAGAAGAATAATAATGAATAATTTCTAAGAAAAGTTTCATATAGTTATCTTTTAACATGATGGCAATACAATTACCTTTATCACTGTAAGTAACAAATATATTAGGGTGCATCTGAAGAATTTTGTTTTGTTTTGTAATATAAATTACGGAAAAAGAACTACTCGATTTTTAGTGTATATGATTTGTGATAATATTAGTCGATTGCAACTAACGTTTTTCTTAAATTGTCGTCTAATGTTTGTGCAGTACTGTATTCAATATATGTTACTAAAAATGTTTAATCTGCATATGCCTTTTCTAACAATTGGCTCCATACTAAATTTAGGTCCTAATGATAAAAAAACACAAAATATCATGAGAAATTTCAATATTAGTTAAATTTTTTATCCATTTGAGATTTGTTTTTAGTTTAATTTTAAATTCTTCCTCTATTAATTTATTCAATATTTCAATATTTGTTTTTTATTTAATGAAAGATCTTATTATAATTTCTTTTTTGATAGAATTCAAAAGTATTAAAAATGTATTGCGAATTGTTTTATTTCTGTTTTTAAAAAATTCAAATTGGATTCTAAATTTGCAATATTCTTTTGAGTGTTGGACATTTCAATATATAGTTATGATTTTATTGCCTAACCTTAGGATAAAACCATTGATAGTAACATCTGGTCGTTGAGAGAAAGAAAGCTGTTGTATTAAAAATGGTTGTGTGAACAAAACTTAGTAAATCGCAATGAACTGTGTAACACTCCTGTTAGGAAAATGACCAGCTATTGCTCAGGGGGTGAGTGTCGTACCCTTGGGCAGGTCTGACAAAGAGTTCAGACACGAAGAGTGCAGCTGTTGCGTCGCTGCCCTTCCGGTTTATTATGACAAAATTACCCTTATTAATTCGAGCTGAAACCAAAATTAAAATTCCAAAACAATGGGCGCCACCTATCCAATTTCGATGCCTGTCGAATAGAGGTTGTAAAAAGAATAACGCAAGATTCAGCAAAAATATCACAGATTTTATTTCCTATTTCTCTTTTCAATGATTTGGTTTACAAAGTTTACAAAGTTTTGATTTTAGATTAGCTTGACAATACTGACAAGGTAAGAAAAGAAAATTACAAAATTAATTATAACAAAAGTTGAAGTCGACAAACTTCGTTAATTCTTACAAAGTTATAGTTTATTACAAAAGTTAAAGTTGACAAATCTTGTCTATTTGCTTTATCAAATAAACTGACTATTAATATTTTCTTTATTTGAAGGGAGACTCTAATTTGGTGACTACTTAAAACCTTTTTACTTATCTTGGAGTCGTGAGTCGCTCCTCCTTGGGTTCAGATTCGCTACTGTGTTCTCGGTCACACTTCCGTGGTCTTGGGGTGCTATGGGTACTACTACTACAGGATGAGCCTATCTCAGCTCACGGAGCTCCGTCAGGTTAGGACATGTACTAAGTGCCAGAGGGTAAATGTGGCTTAAACATCATAAACGGGAGAATCTGGTAAAAATGTTTGAATTCGTCACAAACTTAGATCGTAATACAGTGAACAAGAATCTAAATAAAAAAGTGAAACTACGATTTCATTTAATGAAGTTGATAACAACTCGTATAATAAAGTTATCTGAAAGAATTAGGATTAAAAAGACTGTGCCTAATTATCAATTTAAAAGCAAGTTAAAATAAACAAAACAAATGGCAGATTAATTTACTATAAAAAGAAAATTTAGTTCAATTCTCATCACCAGAACTATGCTCCAACTAAGTGTGCTTACTTTTTATTATATAGAAAGTGAACAATAAAAATTAAAAAACTAAGGAAAACAACTGAGTTATTAACATTTCGAAAAAAATATTAGCAAAACAAACTATGAAATATTTATTCCTTAACGTAATTTATTTTCCCTAAATATAAACTGAAATTGTAACCTTTTCTATCTGAGGGATAGAAGGTCCCAATATATCCAGGTAACTGGAAGAATATTTTAATTTAACGATTTACTCCTCGTGTAAATTCCCAAGAAAAAATTAATCACGGTTATCTTTAATTTCAATCAAAAACATCACGCTATCAGAGAAAAAAAAGTAACAGAACTCATGTTTTTATTAGAATACCTGTCTGTCCTATAGAAATAGGGCTCCCCATCTTCCAGACTTTTGAGCGAAAAGTATGTGTCTCATAAAAACCATTATTCAATAAAAAGCACCAAAATAAACTCGAATATTGAAATTGACTGTCTCGACCCTTACTTCGTGGAATATGCTCATATTAGTGTTTTTAAATGAAACTCAAGGTCTCTAGTTAATACCACAATATAATACAAGTTATTGAAAATTCTAAAAAATTGACAATTGTTTCGATAAATCTGACGATGATATTGATTTATCGAAACAATTGTCAATTTTTTAGAATTTTCACTTGTATTATATTGTGGAATTAACTAGAGACCTTGAGTTTCATTTAAAAACACTAACTCGAATATTGGTTTTATAGAAAGTTACTTTACAACTTGATTCCACGAAGAAAATAAATTTCAAGCTGATTGTCAAATTATTAAGCAATCGTTAACATACCTTTGAATTTTACTTATCCTAGGCCATATTTCCAATTTTCACTAGACACATCCTTTTCGTTTCAGGTTGGAAGTTGAAGAGAGATCCAAAAATTCATTTTTATTTTCAATAAACCTCGCTAGAAAGTGTCCCCAGTACTTACACACCTGTCTCTATCTTACTACAGTGACTTAATCGCTTTCTTCCTTCTCGAAAAATCAATAATTACCATGGGTACCTGTCGCGTATATTGCAAATTAAGCTCGAGGTGGGAATTAATTATTTAAGTACTAACTTGTAATAACATGAGTAACGACATTTCTATTCTCAGATACTATAAGACGATTTATCCTAGATGTCGTTACGGACATGAAATGACCGTAACAACTGCTTTATATGCATTATGAATATATAAAATTATGAAATGACCGTAACAACTGCTTTATATGCATTATGAATATACAAAATTATTTAAAAAAGCATCAGAAAATCATTTTTTCTACGAAAAGTAGCGTATTTCTTATAGCGTACTTAATATAGCTTAGTTAATTTCAAAACCATATATTTCACACACTGTGAGAAATATAATTTCTCGCGGCACTTTGCCGACACTACATACATTTATATGGAGAATCCAGCCGCTTTCAGCAGTGGATCCTCGATGCCTAGACTTTTTTTACAAAACTATTTACTTTTATTCGTTAAACTTGTGCAGTTGTAGAAAAAGTATAGTGTGCAAAATGTGGGAAAAGTACTTTTCTCACTCGTGAGAATAGTTGAACTTTCCCCACTTGTTGCACAATATAATATATCTTCACTGAAATATTATTGCACCATCCTTGCATCAGTATTGAGTCAAAATGAGCATGGATCTCTTGTAATGTAATACATGATAGTTGAGACGAGTCCGAGATAATGAGCTAATTTTGAAAATTATGCACAGAAAATATGTATAAATCTCGCAGATCCACAATATGATACATAATTCTCTTACATCATTTTCTGTTACAATCTCTTAAATCATTACCTTCAAAGTTTTGTAACAAGGGTTGTGTATAATCAAGATTTTCCAATTGGCAGTTATTACTTTCATTCCATACTAATGGGACTTGCTGTGACAACAAAACAATTTAAAAGTAGACATGTTTGATATTTCTTAAACCGGGATTAGTCGCTATGTTAGGAAAAATCTAACAATTTTCGTTTTCCGCTCATAAAACTTGACATATGGGTTATAATTTCTTCTCAATTTAGGAATATCTGGAAAGCGGTACTACGTTAGCGTATGACAGTTCGATATTCGGCTCGATTTTTATGTTGAGCGTAAGAAGGAGTTGTTAGTTTAATTCTAACACGTGACGGATAACGTACACGAATTTGTTAGAAAAAATCTAACGACGCGACCCATCACATCTGCAGAATTTATTTTGTTTTCTATGTTTTCATAAATGGTATTTTATACTTTTGGTAAGTTATTTCTTCATGTACAATTAAGTGTTAGTGATATCTTATCTTGTTTTGATTTTTAGGGTGCATTACTCTAAAATGAACAAGGAGGAAGAAAAGCTAATGAAATGGTTTGGAGAAATCCCAAATGACACAGAAGAACCCGAGGGTTCCGATCAGGATCTTAGTGACTTCCACTCTGAACATAGTTTTGCATAATACGGACACTGAACAGTCAAATGAGAGTAAGACTGACAATGTTCTTGTTACTCAACCTATTGCACAACCGCAAATACAAAATGAACCTATCTTTCGGGGTAAAAATCTTAGAGTAGCTAAAGCACAAACCGGACAAGTCTACGAGTAAGACACGTGCTCATAACCTTATAACTCAACTACCCGGAGTGCAGGCCATTGCCAAGGGTGCTACAACCACTTTAGATTGCTGGAAATTATTTTTCCCGATGCAGTCATTGAACAAATTGTTACTTTTACGAACCAAAAATTAAAAATACTGAGGGAACCATATTCGCGTTGTAGACATTGTCCACCTATCGATTTCGATGAAATGTATGCATTTTTGGGGCTTCTATACATGACGAGAATAAAAAAGGGACAGTATTAGAATAATTCCGAATTGTGAAGTACCGACGGTGCGGCACCAGAGTACTTATCAGTTGTGATGTCAGAACGAGTATTTCATATACAGATATGCAGCTTAGCTGATACCGGTACATTGTACACCCACAACATGGAAATATATGCTGGCAAGCAACCAAAATGTCCATATCGTTTATCAAATGATATTTCCAGTGTCGTGAAACGTCTTAAATCCACTATTGACAAGTCTTGACAGAACGTGATAATGGACAATTACTTTTCCTCCATACAAATTGCTAATGATTTGCTTGTGAATTATAAACTCACGATGGTATCGACTCTACATGATGATGACGCAATAGATGCATCTTCCAAAGAAGCTAAAAAATCCGAGATCATAACGTTCTATAATTCTACAATAGGAGGAGTGGACGTGGTAGATCGCTTGAAATCTGAATACTCGGTAGCAAGAATTAGTAATCGCTGGCCGCTTACTGTATTTTATTCGTTATTGAGTATTGCTACAACAAAAACATAGATAATTCAGAAGCATAACAGCGCTCAGTTGAAACCAAGGAGAACATTTATTGCCAAACTGTCAAAACAGCTTACACTACACCATCTACAAAAGCGTTCTTCTATTTCGACCTTATCCAATCCTCTTCAGCAAAAAATAATCAACGTTATTGGCAAACGAACTACTCGGGCTGTCGCAATATTGCTAAACCAATAGCCTCCACAGAAACTGAGGTATAAATACTGCCCAATAAGGAAGAACCGATTTAGATTTACCCAACATTATCGTGGAACTTGTGTTTCTCCAATTTGTAAGGAACACACTTCAAAAACCACATACATTTGTATTCAGTGTGAAAAATCCAGTGAAGAATCTTTGTAACTCACGTTTTGATGGAATACATGTAAATGTTAAATTATGATGTGTTACTTGAAATAAAATCGTTAATAAAAGGAATTTCGCATAATACTAGTAGGTATTTCTTAATGTTAGATTAAATCTAACATGCGACCTATCACGTTATGGGAAGCGTAGCGACCGATTCCGGGTTAAATTTCAATATCATCTAAAAATAGTAAACATGGCTTCCACAAACCTCTCCAGAAATGTCTATTTCCAAACCCTGTTGGTTTATTGGAACGATATTGTTATTTAAAATAATCCACCTTTCGCAAAGGATAATAGTTTCAAATCTATTATTAACCAATCGCTCAGTTTTTTTAACTCCTTTGCGATAGTGCTTCTCACCAACAAACTCATTCGAAGTCAATTGTGATAATGCTTTTGCCCGTTTCCCCTTGATACGAGACTCTGAAAATGAATGAATACATTTTGATACTTTATAATTACTTGTAAACCTTGTAATTAACGTTAATTTCAACAATTTCTTAAAAGTTCAATGAAGATAAATTTATTAAATAAAAAATCAATGATTAATTAAGCAAATAATAATTTTACATACCTATTCAATATTACAATGTCCAGCTATGAAACCATAACGTATAAAGATATTACCTTTGGTATTTTAAATAACGATTATTGACGCAAATTGTTTTTTAGTATATTCTTCCGATAAAATGCTAAACCACTTGTACATCCATGCACAAATACGATTATGTTTTCACCGATGCCGGGAAAAAAATTTCAAAATGATGTGAATTTGTGGATGGATCTGATAATGTTTTAGTTTACTTGGCTAATATATAATTGTGAGATAAAGACCATCGATGGTCTAAAACGTTAACATGCTCTATGCTCTGCCCCGGTACCCTGTTGTTCCCAGGCGTCCCATACATAAGCGCAAAGTGTTTTTTATTAAATTAACATCTGTAAGCCGATTAAGATGCTTATTTTTATTAATTTTCATGATTGAAAAAAGCTGCTCACTTTTATAGCTTCCAAATGTGCATATCTCGACTGTAGAAAGGTATATCCTGTACAATTCGCTTAGTTCGATATCCTCCAATTTTGACTTATAATATGGGTCTTCTTGAAGTTCGATCAATTCCATTTGTAGATAAAGCGCATATTCCACATTAGACTAACTTGTCCATGCATAGCGACCGTATTCAATGTTTTCGTGACTGGATAATGTTAAAAAATTAAAACAGTTTTCACTTATCATTTGTATTTCCCAAAAGCAAATTTTGTTTTAAAAAGCTATAAGATGACTGAACAGCTGATTTACCAGTTGTCCTTGTTAATGAAGCTTCAAGTTTAGCGTAAATTTTCAGGAATCTCAATTTGATCAATTTATCAAATAAATACACTCAGGAAACTTTAATTTACGAGAATATTACAAGTTATATCTAATCCAAAAAAGAATATAGAATTCTAATGCATTAATGAATGATTATATTAGGCAATATTGTGTCAAGAACTGTACTGTTTACTCCTAATTATCCCAAATATTTTGTCAGAACTTTCAACTCATATTTTAATTTTTTTAGGGTACACAAACGCTGATAGGCATAAAAGTTTCGATCTAAATGGCGTTAAATTGATATTGTCCGATCTTGCTAGTTTCCATGCTGTGCCGTTGGCTATGAAAATCCTGAAGCCGAAGTTATTTCAAGAAAACATCGCAGAAATTCGTCAACTATTTTCTCCGGGAAACGGTGATGATAAAATGAAACCATCTTCGCCGCCGCCACATCCTCCTCCAGAAAAGGGTGATAATGAAATAAAAGCACCACCATTGTTGCCTCTTTTGATACAGGTAGCCAAAGAAGATTCTTTTTGTAGAAATCACATTGATAAATTGGAAAAATTTGTGAAAGATTCGGAAAAGAAAATGTACGAAAAATTTTACATCAAACCAGATTACAGCTCACCTTTTGTAACTTTGGTTCATAATGATATGTGGATCAATAATACAATGCAACTTTGCAAAGGAGGGCAGTATATAAAAAATAAGCTTGTAGATTTCCAAACGTGTTCCGTAGGTGAACCACTTGGAGATTTGATATTTTTAATTTTCAGCAGTGTGGATTTCCCCACCATTGAAAACCATTTCGATTATTTGTTAATGTTTTATCACGAATGTTTTATTAAAACTTTAGAGCAATGCAAATGTGACGTTGCCCCTTTCGCTTATAACAAATTTATGGCAAAAATTAAGGATGCCATTCAGTCGTCATTCTTCCAAATAATGGTGATGAATTTTACGGTTATTTATTTTAAAAAGGGGGAGAAAACCGACAATTCCAAATTGAAAGAATTGAAAAGTAGTGACTTACATCCAATAGCTAAGAAAAAATTTGTATTTTTGTTTAAGAAAGTTATTGAGAATGAATGGATTTAAAATCACACTTGTTTAACTCAATACAAATGTTTAAATACCTAATAAACTGGTTTTCAAATAATATTCATCAGTTTTTTCCAACTTGATAATTTTAACCATTACCACTTTTGTCGCCTTAATTACGTATTTTACTCAAGAAAATAGTAAGAAAAAATTTATTATTTATTTACAAAAAATAACAAAATAACTGTACAATTAATGTCGAACTAAAATCTAAAACAAACTACATTCATCTATTCTCTTATATATATATATATATATATATATATATATATATATATATATATATATATATATATATATATATATATATATATATATATATATATATACATATATTGTTGTAGATAGAACGAGCATGTAACATTCATAGAATCCCGATAAAGGATGAAATAATATTATCTATCAATAAAAATAATTTCTAAATAAAGTACCAAAATTAATAAAATATCTATATAAAACATTATCAATTACAATCAATGGGCATAATCATAGAGAAAAATAAATAAATATAAAAATAATGCATAAACAATTATTCATAAAACAGTTTAAAAAAATTCTGTATTTTAAAAAAACAATCTTAGACAGAAACTAAAGTAACTAAGCTCAATAACATAACGTAACGCTACACAGAACTTTAGACACCCAAAGCATCTGCTTATATTTAAAGAATAAATAGGATGGGAATAATAAAATCAACAATGCTACGATGATTGATCAATAAATGACATTTGGAATTAGTAAAAACATATATAAGATATGTTAGTTAATATTTAATCATACAAGTATATATGAAATATAATAATATAAGTAGAAAACTGTAATTACAGGAAATGTCAAAACCTATACGAAATATAACAGTTGACGACAAGTATACCAACATAAAATGTATTTGAATATGAAATATAAGAATAAAAATTAATGATTACCGACCTAATTTATATGTATAGATGTAATGTATCCATGTATATTATGTAAATATTTAGGTTGTAGGAAATATAAAAATGATATATTTGCATTGACCAATCGGAAGATTTCAAATGATCAATAACATGAAAAGACAATAATAATAAGATGTTAGTGAGTTAAATCAATGACGATAAGGTTATAGTGAATAAAAAACAAAATTTTATAACAAGTTTAAGTCATAAAAACAATAAAAACACTAATAAACAAAGTGACAGGTGAACAATAATCAAAGATCTTTCTAGAACATTGCCAGCTTCCAGTTATAAACAATAGAAAGGTATTGGCGGATAAAAGACCCGCGATAGTCAGTTAGGCGTTGGTAACTGAAGAAGCAGGAAGTAAAATTGAATGTGATCCAGTTATTTGTTATAAAATTTTAAGTAATAAGTGTGAATATGTATAAATCAGAAATATAAAAAGTAACTAATAATTGAAATAAGTGCAAAGACAAATCTGTTGAAACAAAGTCAAGCCAAATAATAATTATCATCCGATAGTTATAAGAAGTAAAATTGCCACCTGAAGCGGGAAAGCGTCATGGATGGATCCAACTGAAGGCGTCGTTTTGGCGGAAAGAACAAGGTCTGTGGTGTGTTTTAATTAGTAATATTTGGTACCAAATAATAAAAAGTGAAGTTTAAAATAATAAACACCTGGTAGTAAAAGTTTTAAAATGAATATAATATACCAGGAAACGTAATAAAAAAACTTACCATTATCAAATTTGTAGATAGATGTATAAATTTTTCTCATGTTGAATTTTATCCGATCACATATATATATAAATATATATATATATAAAACTTTCCACAAAACAACAAACCACAACTAAAATAATAATTCTCATATATATAAATTTCATATACAATTTATCTCCTAAACGTGGAATAAATAAATTATAGTATTCAAACAACATATCATGCATAAATATATAAAACATATTATCAAATAAAAATCCATACATTATATATATATATATATATATATATATATATATATATATATATATTATAATATATTCTTTGTTTTATTAATAATATTTGCCCACGTTTGGGTGACAAATTATTATATTTCGATGTTTTATTAATTATTTAATAGTTTAATTTATGAATTTATACGATATAAATTTTATTTGTTGATGTCACAATTTATGATTCTAACTACATTCTTGTGAATATGCCTTTACCACTGAATATAACCTATTGAAATTTTTTTGACAGCAGTTGTCAAATTAATATGCCCGGCTAAGATGAATATTGAATTTTATATTGTGAAAGATAAATCAATACACAATCGACTTACTCACTCTTATCTCAGGGAGGGATCAAAGATTTCAAATAATAATTCAAATTTATAAAGTTCTAAAGAATTTTCCAAATTACGTATTACGCTATTCCAAATCTAGAGTAACTGTTTGTTCAATATACTACAAGACAATTAAATTATCTTATGACATATATGATTTTACTGTCAGGAAATTAACCAAATGTCACTTATTATATCAAAATTTCTATAGCCTGAAAATTATCAAATAAAATGAGAAGTGAATATGAAATGAGTACCAAAGAGTGATTGGAATTCAAATTTATATAATATATTATCAAATAACAAATTACAAAAAATTAGAACTTTTCAAAAATAATATAAACGCAGAAAAAAAGATAGAATTTTCTATCAACCTTAAAATTAAGACAACCTATAATTATAAATCTACTCGCTAAATAATTTATCAAAGTTCAAAATGTTTGATTATATACTTGATGTATATTAATGTCAAAATACGCAAATTTACGTTCAAATTGTCTGTTCTAAAATTATTTTCGGTTGACGTTGAATTTTATTTGAGTAACGTTACTGTAATTTCAATGCATCTAATTTTGAAATATTTTTAATAAAGGCCTATTAATTCTCGAGACTCACCAACTAGGTACTGGTTAACTCGTTCGTATTCTAAACCGTGTTTAGAATTCAGGAACAACTTTCTTAATTAATAATTTAGAAATCGGAAAATCACCCGCACTTTATCGATGCAATTCGTTGCGAATTATACACGCACTGGCTTTACAATGCAGGATTTGATGATCTGATAATATTCATATAAATTACTATGATATTTTTAAATGAATTTGAGGCAACTCTTATTTCGATGTTGGCTCGTGGGGATATCAAAATCAACTAACTCAACTCTCTATATAAATAACTTTCCTCTCCTTTGGTTACCAAAAAAATTCTTTTTTCAAAAAAAAATACAAACTTACGTTTTCCTATAACAAAGAGAGATTTTCAATCTTTTAATATAATTGCAATTTCACTAACAGAGACATCTGTATTCTTGTTTTCAAATCGTTATAAAGTATATTCTGCATTAATGTCATCCGAAATTGAAATGTCAAATTTATTTGTATATTGAAACTTTAAAATTATTGATAATACAGTGTGTATCACTAGTATTACATCCAAATATGCACATTTTTCTTTATTTCAATATTTTCTTTAGAATTTAGATAGCGGATATGTATTAAATCCCCCTAATAAAAGAATGATAAATCGATTCTTGTATATAATTATAATTTATCTTTCAAATAATTATTAACATATAGCTAAAAAAATTATCTTCAAACGTATTAAACCACTATTCCTAATTCTCATAAAAACTTATTAAATCTACTATATCTATTAAAATTTCACGCAACATAATTGTTATTCTAAATATTCATATATACACGTTGATAAAATTTTTTTTATGGTCTCAAATGTTTCCACTGGTCTTCAATTGCGGCTTTTATAGACATATTCAGTTCAGCTTTTTAATAAAATCAGTAGCTTAAGTAATACTTGGCCATCATATTGAAGCAAAAAAAATTCAATATTGATTCCAACTTATTAACTAGCTCTACTAAGCGAAAGTTGTACTTTTCCGTAGATTTTGATAAGCTAACTGTATTATTGCTTGAGAAAGCTTCAGTTTCCTGTAGGAGAGTTACGTCATTTAGATATTAGGATATGCTTAGTATGTCATAATCAATAGTGTCAGTTTCAATTATAAGATTAGCATGTTTTGATAGTCAAATTTAGCTATATAAAGAAAAAAAAATTACAAGTCAATATAAGATATCTTAGGAACAATAATTGATTCACCTATTTAAAATGGATATATTTTTATTATTACCTACACCTTGTCAGCAAAGGATGATACAGAATTATTCTTTTTAGACCTCTTTTGAATACCAATCATCATTGGACTCTCTGTTTCCAATTAGTCCTGGGAATACCTTGGACCCCAGATTCCTGTATACCTGACCAGTTACCAGCGCTGTTCGTCTGAGGACTACCATGTTCATATTATTTTAAATGCTCAACAAGCAACTGTATGAGGCGATGCTGAACGAGTATTCCACAGCAATTTAACAGCTAAGTGGTAGTCATAAGTGGGATTTGTTCTTTGTCAACATATAAAGTTTTGACACATATAGTTTAACATTCACTTAGGGAAAAACAACCACAATAAATTATTGAACACTGAACTCATATATTATATTGAATTACATATTAGAGAACCCTTAAGGACCTAGGCTCCTTATTGTAGATACATCAGTTCGTGGTCTAAAAATAAAATTTAAGATTTTAGTTATTGGAACAATTTGCGAAACTTCAAAGTGACTAACTTATGTTATGTAAACGCAAAGTATACTCTGCGGTAGATATTCCTCAAACAATATAGTTGTTGGGGCATTTCAGTAACGCCACTTCGTTATAACTAATTTACTTTTTTGTTATTATTACAAAAACAATTGTGATTTTTTGGATTCTTAACCTAATCGAGTTCACGTCGCCTCTTCGGGTAAATGATTTATAGTGGGCTACACAATTCAGCCACTAGTGGCCTTACGTTCGGCACTCTTGTATCGGGCTACAAGTGCCGCCACCCACAATACCTTGCTATTATTATATGGATGTCAGAACCAAATATAGCTAAACAACCGAAACCGTATTGTTTTATTAGTAGTCTCAAATAACGGTATGTAACCTTCCCTGAGAGGTACTTGGGCATAGAAGTATAAAAATATCTTTATCCAACATTCTACAGGAGTAACAAGGTGGCCCGCTTTTAATTCACTTGATTACCATGTTTGGGGTTATTTAAAATCCAAAGTAAATTAAACTGAAGTAAACACTAGAGATGACCTTCTACGGAGAATTAAGGAGGCATGCGACGAACTGAGAAATGACCAAGGTATGATAAAGTCATCAATTGCAAATGTTATATTTTTCACACATAAAGGGTATTTGAAAGTTAATAATAATAATTGGTTCTAAGTCTGAACATGTCCTCTCGTTTTTGAATACGTTTGGGATCCAGAAATTGGGAGAATGACAAAAGTTGATGATTTTATGGATTCAAGCTGAAAAAGTATCACTTGGTAAAGAAACATATGTTTTTTTTTTTAATTTTGAGCCACCTCATTATCAAAACCTCTAGATTTGAACCAAGTTAATAAGTAAAAAGTGTTTTATGCGGAAACACCAAATACACTTACTCATACTCATTTTTCTCTGCTCCTTCCAAATTTGTAAACGAAATTTTAAAATAATTATAATACAGGGTGCTGTTTCGACTCGAAATCTACTTAATAATTTTTTAATGCCGGACCTGGAATAACACTTTGTTTATTTTGTTAATCGATACCACTGTGGACAAAGAAGATACGAACCAAATATTACAAAAACGTATAAGGTGGTTCATAAGTTATGATTAATTGAAAATGGGGAACATTAATAAATCACCCTAAATGTTTGTTATAAAGAACGATAGAAGCATGAAATATAGGTTATTTAGAAGCACCTCAGTGTTCTCCATCTACCCTAACTCTATGCGCATTCCCCAATGAATCACTCTGTATAACGTATAAAGTTTACTTTATATATGGGAAGAAAAGAATTTGTATTTTTGATATTTATTCTCAAATTAGAATGTATGTCCAAAAGAAAAAGTTTTCAACCCATACGTGACCTCCTAAAGTCAACACACAAACGCGGCGAACCATCTTTTTTTATTTCTGTTCGCAATAGAAAGAGATCCACAATGAAATGTTTTCAAATGTATTTAAAGTTCAGTTTCGTTTACATTTTTAATTTGGTTTATAGCAAAACGTTTATCATTTAGGACTGAACTGTGTGACATTGGGAGTTAAGAAAAATCTAAATAGCTCGGAGTTTTAACAATAAGAAGGGACCAATGATCTGTGCATAATTGTCGGATTAGTAAATCGTATGATATTTCAGAATCTTTTAAAATACATAAATGGGTCCATCGATTATTATCTCTATTTCGCATTCATACCTAGGAAAAACATAATTATCGCCTCCGAACGTATGAAGTTTTACGGCGTTATTGGGAATTATTTGTTTCCCCAATTTAATTCTGTTAGCGATCGTGTAACGTTATATTTTTTTTTAATGAAATTTCATATAATTTTTGTTACTAGCAAGCGAACCCGCCACTGGCAAAGTTTTCGAATTTCGATGTTGAGAATTAAAAATTCGCTAGATAATTATTTATTTACGATTCCAATCGAAATATCGGAATATTCAATCACTACTTTTCTTGCTTTATCATTCATTAGGTATTAAATCTGATTGAAGGGAGAAGACAAATTTATTATTCGACGTTGATCATCGGTTGTTGAGTTGTTTCTAGGACAAAAATTTTGAGTTCGTCGAGGAGGAAAGAACGGCAAGTGTGACCGACCTAGTGTGTGCCGGCTGTGTGGAGTTTGAAATTGTGGAAAAAGTCTTTAGTACTGCCTAGCCTAGGGTTCGTATTCAGCTCCATACATTTTAAATCACGAAATATGGCCTATGAAGTTGATATTTTGGGTGTGTGCCTTTCGTGTCTCGTTAAGCGAGAATAGGAAATTTTGAGGTCGAGTGAACCGCCATTATTGCAGTTTGTTTGAGAAGTTTAGCGTTCTCTTTTGAAATTTTATATTCCTGTCTGCATTGGATATTCCCGAGGACCTGAAGTCAATTCAGAAACCGAACACTTGGATGTATTCCCGATAATTAGGAGATAGTATATATTGGGAACTGAAATAAAAGAAGAAACTCTCGCCGTTAATTAGGAGGTAATTAAGTTATTATAATCTTTTCATTTGTCGCCAGTTTCTGAATTATAATAATTATAATTTAAATACATAATTACGAGTATTTTGTTTCAAAGTAAATTTCTTTCACCTAAGCCATACGGCAAGTTTTTATTGTTAGTTGTTTTTTTGGTACCACCTTGCTAAAGAAAGCAGGTTTTTAATTATATTTTCAATGTTAGGATAAATTTGTATCATTAATAATTATTTATTCTGGGAATAGGCGTACGTTTCAATTTAGATTTGAGGCTTTGCTATCTTTGTATTCGTAATTAAGTATTAGTATTTCACGTTAAACAATTGAATTTGTCTTTAGGACATCTTATAAATTAATAATGTATTCACACCGTGCTATTTTTTTCCTTTTTTTTGTGTTAGTTAATAGATTGATGTGATAATATCTATTTTAAAATGGGTAAAAGTAACATAATGATCGGATAATTGGTGATGCTTGTTTTCTCTCAATTGTTTATAATTGTATAGCTACAAACATATAGAGTGTTTCAATAGTAAATATAATTCTACATTTATACTTTTCGTATAGATAGTCAATTTGGTTAGTTCAGGTTTGATGTACATTGATAGTTGTATTAGTAAGTTAGTTTTCTGGGGTGGTGTTTAATAGAAGTATGGTCTGGGTACTTATACATTTTTTTAGAGTTTTTAATTTTGGTCTTGGGGACCACTTGCTTTTGGCCTATAGGAGGCTTACACCTACTGTGGCGTTGAACCTGGGATATATGGAAATGGGACGCTGGGATCACTAGAAGACTACTGAAGGGATGGCAAGGAAGGACGTAGGAAAAAGGGTTACATTATTATTATTGCTACAAATTAATTTGTTTCTTTTTAATTAACTACATATTTATTTTGTTGTAACCGTAACATATTTTCCAACTTTGGTTTAGGGAACCACTTGCTTTTGGCCTATAGGAGGCTTACACCTACTGCCCAGATAGCACAAATTCGTCCAATGTACTTACAATGGAAGTCTACACGTGTACATTTAAATGTCCAGTGGACGTACACATAAAGTGCAATTGACGTCGAGGGAACGTACACTGGACGTCCTGAGTTCACAAAGTTGGACGTTCATAAAACGTACACAACAAACGTCCAGTGGACGTGTTGGCAGTACTGACATTAACGTTTTATGTACGTCCACTGGAGGTATTATGTACGTCCACTGTAGGTTTTATGTACATCCACTGGATGTTTTGTGTTTTTCCACAGGAGGTACTTTCTCTACAGGCTGTCTATTTTCTTGCAGAATTCTGCTTTTCTAGCAATTTTTAAAATGTCCAAATTATAGAATGGCGTAAGCAAACATTTTAATTATACCTTGTAACTTTTGACCAAGTTTTAAAATTATTTTTCAATTAATCACCATCCTTCAAGACCGGATTTTGCACTAACTGGTTTTGATTTTAAAGAACAATAGAAGGTTAAGATCAAAATGAAAAGAAAAGTATTCTCAATGAAATTATATTTTCAAATAAAGGAAAAATAAATAACAATTAACTTAAAAAATGTTTTCTCGAGATATATTTTCAAATATAAAGAAAAAATAAATGACAGTTAACTTAAAAAATGTTTTCTGGAGTTATATTTTCCAATAAAGCAAAAATAAATAACAATTAACTTAAAAATGTTTTCTGAAGTTATTTTCAAATGAAGAATAATTAACTTAAGTGTTTTCTTTTTTCCCGTTCCGTGCACCTCTTTAACCATTTTGCCATTTCCTTTTCCACACATGTTAGTGTTGTTTCAGGAAAAGCCTTTTGTGCTGCTTCTGGAAAAAAATACATTTTTTTACCATAAGTACTTACAAAAATAGGAGAATATTGATTGTAAAGAACCAGTAGTACTTAAAGTTCAAATGTATATACATAAATTTTATCAGTTAAAAAACAAAATTGTTATATATTTTAGGTACTTGTATCCTAAAATAATTGCCTTGAATATCTTGAGTATATGATACTTAATATTTCACTAAAGGTTTAATATTAGAAATGATACAAACATTGAGTAGTCATTATAAATATTTTAGAAATTTAAGAGTCACACTATGACACACTACATAATTAAAGATCTACTTGTAAGTAGTGCATAAGTATACAACTTCTACAAGTTTGCTGTACACTCTCATTAAAAATATTCAATAGGCATATGCGTTAATAGTGAAAAACACTTACCCATAACCAACTGTGCCAATTTTAGATCTCGAAAACTCTTCTTCGTCTTCCTCTCCAAAAAGCTATACTCTGCTCCAGCAAATTTATTTGAAATTAATTTTACCCCAGTTCAGAATACAAATTCATAAATTGTAGTTCCACCAATTTTTTACAATTCCATGGCCTAGAAAAATAATGAACAAGAAAATAAGTACAGATTTTTAAAATGTTTATGAGTAATTTAATTTTAAAAGTTAAAATATTGTTATTACCGTTCTGTTCATATTTGCATCATATCCTCTTGAATTCAGTAAATATTGATTGACTTGTTTCTTCATTTTGAATAGAACTCCTATTCAATTGCTTTTTCAGCAAATCCCTTTCAGACATCACATCTGACAGCATTCCTTGCAACAGGTTTTGCTTTTTCAAAATTTTTGTTAGGTGTTCTAATATTAGGTTTACATCCATTGCATCATTACCTAAAAACCATAATTATGAAATTATTTACTTGAAAATAGATGTTTATAAGAACTCACCAGTAGGAGTTACAGATTTAGTATGATTATCTAATCGTACAACGTTGGAACTCCCTGAATTTATCACTATATTTTGTAACAAATTCCTTGATGTAGGTGGCAACTGATTTCCTGGAAATAATATTGTGTTACATGTTGTATAATACCCTTATTAATTATGTTAATCTAATTCATTTGAATCACTTCATTTTTTATCTAGTTAACTATATAATTTATTCAGCATGATGTATTTGATTAATTATCAATAGCTAACTTATACAACAATAGAAATAGTAATGTGGATAAATATATAAATAAAATAAACTACATAAAATTGGATAAAACTGTTTACTACTTGATTTATACAGGGGCAAACCATCAATATTTATTGTTAGTTCTAAACAAGCTAAAGTTGAATAGATGGTTGTTCCTAAAGTATTTAACAAATTATTTAATGCTCTTGTAACTCCAAAATGAAAGTACTGTCCAGGATACACTCGTCTCACACATAAATCCCTTGGAGTTTTTGAAAGAGTTCTACTATTAGGAGGTATATCAGGATGGGTATTTTTTAGTATAGTTAACAATGCATTTAATGCATTATGAGGAATGTGAAATGTACATGCCCATTTGGCTAGTGGGCGATTGATATTATTATCAGTTATTTTCTGTGTTATTACAGAATAATTCCACATTATTCTCATTAATAAATTCTCTAGAATCTGATTTACTGATATAACTAAGATTATCATCAGTTTCAATATCATATTCTAGCCCTTCCTCTATGTTTCCCGTATTGAGCCTATGTGAATATTGTATATTATAATTATCTGAACTTTCTATTTCACATATTGTAGAATCTCTTGTTGCATTTAATGAAAGTAATGTTTTTTCCTTGCATTTTTATAGAGTGCTCGTCTTAATTTATATTTAGGCATTTTAGTTGAAAACAAAAATAAATAAAATAACTACTACTGGTGCAAATGCTGAAAAAAGTGGTTATTTATGATAGCTTCTTCTCTCTTCTTTTGTTAAGTGATATAACTAATAAATATAATCAATCTGCAGACAAAAAGTCTAGTGTAGACATACAAATTTATTTAGTAGAGTGAACTTGTTTTATTAGTTTAGTTCATACTTTATCAAAATATTATGGCCGGGTCCTATGAATAAAAATACAAATTTCATTCTTCATGATCTACACTGAACTTAAACTGATCAAATTATATAATATATAGTGTACATGACTTACGAGTAAGACAAAATTGTAAAGTGTAATAATAAGAAAAAGTAAATACTAAAAATAATCTTTCTTATAATTTACAAACTTATACAGAGTTATCTGGTTGGACAAAACAATAAAACGATGTAATAAAAATAACAATCAAAACCGACTGCTGGTAGTGCTAATTCTAGTAAAGCTCAAATCGGACATACATTAAAAAATTAAAAATTACTTACTTTGTTTTTCTTGTTAAACAATATGAAAACGAACAGTAAGCAGAACATAAAACAAAAATGACCACCGCGGATCGCGCGCCTACCTACATATCAGCTACTACACTGTTATACGTTCGCACAGATGTCAAAATTAAAAACGCATGGCATCCTTTACTATCGCCACCTCACAAAGTGTATAAAACATAGATAAATACTACACGAGATTGCATTCGGAATTGGTGGTAGAACGAATAGTAGCTTCTCTATTGAGACTATTGAGAGGGAAATTTAAACACCAGAATGAAAGTTTTACATGAGCTTATGACATTTCATGAGTATATGAGTAAGTGGTAATGCAGAGCATTACGAAATATGTAATGATATGATTCATAATGTTCAATGAATTTTATACTACATACCTTTGCCTTGAAATATTTGTATTCTCACCAATTCCACTAGTCCAGTCGTGTGGCTTGTTTAGTAAACGTCCAAATCATGTATACATGGATATATATATGTATATATATATATATATATAATATTGGAAGTGTTTATATTCTTGGGTTCATAGGTTGTTTTAAATAATTAAAATACGATTGTATTTCACATTTTTCTATTGAAAATGGATAAAAATTTTAACGTTTCGCTTCTTCTTTGGAAGCATTTTCAAAAAAATGCTTCCATTTTTTTGAAAATGCTTCCAAAGAAGAAGCGAAACGTTAAAATTTTTATCCATTTTCAATAGAAAAATGTGAAATACAATCGTATTTTAATTATTTAAAACAACCTATGAACCCAAGAATATAAACACTTCCAATATTATATACAAATGGTTGAAGAAACAAATGAATTTATATATATATATATATATATATATATATATATATATATATATATATCTATATACTTGGATATTAACGTACCTTAAATGGACGTCCACTGGATGTATTTAAACGTACGTCCAGTAGACCTTCCAAAATATACGTACAATGGACGTCCAAAAAAAATCCGGGGACGTCTGGACATTAGACAACCTTTAAATGGACGTCCATAGAACATTGTGTGCTATCTGGGTGTGGCGTTGAACCTGGGATATATGGAAATGGGACGCTGGGATCACTAGAAGACTACTGAAGGGATGGCATGGAAGGACGTAGGAAGAAGGGTTACATTATTATTATTGCTACAAATTAATTTGTTTCTTTTTAATTAACTACATATTTACATATTTATTTTGTTGTAACCGTAACATATTTTCCAACTTTGTTTTATCAATTCTTAATTGAGTGGTGGTTAAATATTGTTATGTTCTAACTTTTTATTGAAAACACTGACTAAAGCATAGCGCTTAGGATCCTACGAGCTACACTTCTCATTTGAACCTTGTGTAATAAGTGTAATAATCATCACTGTACTCATGATAATTCTGAGTTAATACGAATTCTCTTATACCTTCTGGTCTTCTTATTTTGAATCTAGGTAATGTATATTATGTTTTTATCTGGTTTCGCTTTGTACGATTCAGGTAATATGAGTATGCGAAACTTTGCTATTCTTTTATATTTTTTGTAACAAATTAAGTTAAATTTTTGTGAACATTTCCCATTATTAATCGAAGAAGTCACCTGACCTATATGTTTTAGGCATTGAAGTAATTTTTTTTATGCGCAGGAACCTGATTTTGTTCTTTTTATGTTCTTTTTTTTATAAAAATTATTGTTAGGTTATCAATTTGTAAATTAGGTAAATTTCCGATAGTTAGCAATAAATTTTAGTAACGGAGTCAACTCGTCTTTGTTTTTCAGTCCTTTCTTAGTAAATCTCCAGGAACTGAAACTGAATTCTTTGGACAGAAGTATTTACTTGGCGCCCGCACTAACATCTTTTTTTGTAACTGCCACTTTTAATAGTTTATTTTATTCTCGAATCCCCCCCGTCTCCACTAGAGTACTAGTCTGCTGGCACGGGATACCTTCAACTGACAGTTATATTCTAGAGGCAAAAATAGTTTCATTAAATTTTATGGTTTTGGTATTTGTTAAATTAACGCGAAATTCATTCGTCTTGGAATTAGGGAGTTGTAGGATCTCTTTTATGTTTATATATAGATTTTATTTTAGTATATTATAATTTCTGGCGCCCAACGTGGGGCCTTATAGGTGAAAATTATCTGGTCTGCGCATATTAATGATAGTAAGTGCCTCATATGTTTATATTATCTAATAACAATATTCACAAAAATTTTACTAGAACTAGTCGTTTTCCTAAGATAGTTATTGGGAATAATTATTATTAAACGTTCGGTATAAACCTCTAGCATTCATTTTTATTACTGGATATATGTACAAATTGATTGGTTGCGATACAAACTGTTGTATTTCACGATATATGAGATTTTGATTAATTTACGTGTATTTACAAATATCGTTTCTAATTGAGAATCTATTTTTTGTGTTGGAATTTGTGCTTTATCTACAAAAATTTTCTTATTAGACTTAAAACTTGAATTTAATTTATCCTTTTGCGTTATTTATTTTGGAGAGCGTTTAATAGGATGGCTCGAAAAATGATTATTAACCGACTGGACTCGGACGAACTAGCTTATGAGCTCAAATATAGAGGAACTCAACCGGGGACTATGGAGGAAATGAGACGACAGCTTGCAGCAATTCTGCGATTAGAAGGATCTGGGGACAGCTTCAGATATCCGGCGTATCCATTCACGTTTGCCGAGGACGTCGCAGCACTTAACGCAAAATGTACCGAGGTAGAGTCCTTGCTTTCATCATATTCAGGTAGACCAACTGGAGGATCAGCTCAAAAGCTACAGACCAAATTGGCTCATATGTTTAACCGGTTGGGTAACATTATCACTGATGACGAACAAGAGGCTGTTGAGAGATCGACTTCACTTACCAAGGTCTTGGACTATTTAGACAAACATCAGAAGATGGACGATATGGCAACATCTCCCGCCGCTTTATATCTAATAAACGCTGCCAATCAATCATTTGAGGCTGGCACAGCGAATATTGCAGCATCATCACCTATAAATCGCAATGTCCCGGTATCCGCTAGAAATGGGAAAGCAGTATATCGTCATAAGTGGGGCATTGAGAAGTAGTTCTCGGGTAGTAATAGGAACTTCTCAATAACAGCATTTTTTGAGAAAGTCGAAGAATTACGCGTAGCACGGAATGTACCGTCCGAAGTTTTATTGGATTCTGGTGTAGATCTTTTCACTGGAAATGCTTATCAGTTTCATAAGGATATTCGTTTGCGCATATCAACCTGGGAGGAGCTGGTAACAGAGTTTAAACGAGAATATCTATCTGCATATCATAACTATGCGCTTGTCGATGAATTGCGGAAGAGAACCCAACATTCTTCTGAATCAATAGGAGTATATTAAGCGATTATGGCAAGTTATTTCAAAAGATTGAGTTCTCCAGTGAGTGAAGAGATTCAACTGTCAATAATATTGAGGAATCTTCACCCATTTTATCAGGACCGTCTTCGTGATCCATACCCCACTAGTTTAGACGAACTCAGACAAATATGCCGTCGTATGGAAGATCGTCGGGATGCTATAACTAGCTAGGTGGAACCTTCTGGGAAAAGGGCTGGTATTTTGGAGAGAGATTTAGCATTTATTGGTATTGATGGAAGTGTGAATGAGGTCGAAGTATCAACCACCTCGCCTTCTGACACCGCTAGCGTCAAGAATAAAGAGGTAGTATGTTTCCGTTGCAATCAGAAGGGCCATCGTGCCATTGGTTGTACTTTACCGAAGAAAATTTTACGCTACAAATGCAAAAGGATGGGGTTACAATGAAAAACTGCCCTAGTTTTAGTGGGTCGGAAAACTTACAGCGGCAAGCTTAACTGATCGAAAGAGTCTTGCTGAATCATCGTCGACCACGATTCAACCTATACTGGACTATATTTTGGACCATGCTGATGGCGATGAACGTCCCTACTTACGAGATAGTGTTTTTGGTACAGAAATCCTTGGATTAATGGATTCTGGTGCCTCAAGGACTATCTTAGGCACTGCTGGATGGAAGTTTATGCGGGCGTTAGGAATAAAAGTTGATATTTCTAAGCAAGTATCCTGCAGGGTTGCTAATGGACAATTATGCGAGAGCACTGGAGAGTGTTTGATACCATTCACGGTTCGTGATAGGTTGAGGATTGTAACGACTTTAGTAGTACCTGATGTACCTCATGTATTAATACTTGGAACAGATTTTTGGAAATCAATGGGAATTGTACCGAACTTACGTAATAACGAACGGCATTTCTCTGATACGGACGTCGTAATTCATACGGTGGAACATTTGAAAACACATCGTAACTTAACGGAACTTCAGAGAGCTAGACTCGATGCTATGATCCAAAGAAATTCCGAGCTTATGTCCGGAGAATTGGGCTGCACTGATATGGCAGAACATGTTATTGTATGTAAAGCTGATCCGATCAAGCAGATATATTACCCCGTCTCTCCTGTAATCCAACGTCACATCAATGAGGAACTAGACGAAATGCTACGGTTGGGAGTAGTAGAGAAGAGTTATAGTCCATGGTCATCTCCCGTTCTCCTCGTCAAAAAGAAAGATGGCAAGTTCAGGTTTTGTGTGGATTACCGTAAGCTCAATGCGGTAACCGAGAGAGACAGCTACCTTCTTCCTTTCATTGAGCATACTCTCAATAAACTGAGTAATGCACATTATTTGTCAACACTGGACATCAAGTCTGCATACTGGAATATACCGGTTGCAAAATATTCCAGACCATTCACTGCATTTACGGTACCTGGTCGTGGGTTGTATCAGTTCGTTAGAATGCCTTTCGGGCTACATAATGCCCCAGCCACCTGGCAAAGGCTCATTGATAAAGTACTTGGACCTGATCTGGAACCCCATGTCTTTACCTATCTGGACGATATAGTTATAGTAACATAAAATTTTGAGAAGCACATAAGCGAATTAGATGAAGTCTTCTAGCGACTGAGGCAGGCTAACTTATCCGTCGGTTGGGAAAAATGCCAACTTTGTAGGCCTGAGTTGAAGTATTTGGGGCATGTCATTGATAGATTTGGACTTCATGTTGATCCTGACAAAGTAAAGGTGATGCTAGACTTACCAATTCCTAAAACAGTTAGGGAGGTGAGGCAGATTATAGGAACCTTCTCTTGGTATCGGAAGTTTATTACTGAGATCTCATCATTAATTTCACCTCTAACGAGCTTAACGAGAAAAGGCAGGAAATTTGTGTGGACCTCAGATTGTGATGCTGCGTTTACGAAGATGAAGGAAAATCTGGTATCCGCGCCTGTATTGACTTGTCCGGATTATAATCTCCCGTTTGTTGTACAATGTGATGCATCTGGCTTTGGACTTGGAGCTGTACTTATGCAACCCCATCAGGATGAGGAAAGGGTCATCTCATATTTGAGTAGATCACTAACCAAAGGAGAGAGGAATTATTCTACCACCGAGCGAGAATGTCTAGCAGTGTTATGGACCATCGAGAAGCTGAGACCATATCTTGAAGGCGTACCTTTTACAGTAATTACCGATCACTACTCCCAGGTATGGTTACAAAATCTAAAAGATCCGAGTGGTAGACTTGCTAGATGGGCAGTAAGGCTTCAGCAGTTCGATTTCCGTATTGTTCAACGCAAAGGTAATGAGCATATAGTTCCTGACACTCTAAGTAGATCAGTCCCTGTACTAGATAGTCTAAATTTGGAGAGCCCGGTAGAAACTTACGATGAATGGTATCTTCGAATGCTGAAAGATGTTGGTGAGAAATCCTTGAAATATCCATTATGGAGAGTGGCGAAAGGGAGATTGTATAAGTATATAAAGTCACCTATTTTGGAGTTAGGCCATTCATCAGATAGCTGGAAAATAGTTGTACCAAAAGATTCGAGGCGTAAGGTAATTGAAGATGCACATAACCCTCCGACAGCTGGTCACATGGGAGTATCGAAAACGTATCAACGAGTCTTGCAGAAATTTGATTGGCCCAAGATGAAGTATACAGTTTCCAGGTATTTTAAGGAGTGCGACAAGTGTGCAGCATATAAACCAGAGCTAAAGAAAACCACAGGACGGATGGTATCGCAACCTACCGCTAACCAACCATGGGAAATTATAGCGTGCGACTTGATGGGTCCTTTTCCGAGATCAACTGAAGGCACTAATTTGTCCACTACGCTCGGCCACGGCCGAGATGGTCTGTAAGAAACTGGAAGATGATGTATTCTTAACGTATGGAGCCTCTCGCCTCTTGCTGACCGATAATGGTGCTCAGTTTACTTCACTTCGATTTAAACGATTGGCGGATGAATATAAGGTAAGGATTCGTTACAATGCTTACTACCACCCTCAGGCAAATCCAACAGAAAGGGTGAATAGGAATATTAAAACTATGTTGGGTATTTATGTCGAGAAGAACCAGAGGTCGTGGGACAAGCAATTGTCTACCATTTGCTTGTGCTCTTCGTACAGCAGTTCATGACACAACAAAAAGGTCACCCTATTATGTAAATTTCGGTCGTCATATGGTACTTGCAGGAGATGAGTACTTTAAAAAGGATCTTTTCAAGGATGATGGACTTTTATCTGAGGAATTGAGGTCACATGGCTTTAGGAAGTTGTTCGAAGACGTGAAGGATAGAGTCCAGAAAGCCTCTAAAAGAAATGAAAGATACTACAATCTGCGCAGGAAACCCGAAGAATTCAGTGTCGGACAGGAAGTTTGAAGAAGGAACTTTGTTCAGTCTGATGCGACCAAATTTTTCAGTGCCAAATTAGCACCAAGATATGCGGGACCGTATGTGATTAAGAAGAAGGTTTCTCCTTGGACTTACGAACTAAGAGACAGCAAAGGAACTACGCAAGGGATTTGGAATGCTAAGGACCTCAAGATAGCTAGCGCTAATGAAAATTTACACGAGTAAATTTTCTTGAACCTTGGGGGAATTTTGTAACGTTATATTTTTTTTATGAAATTTCATATAATTTTTATATTATAATTTTTGTTACCAGCAAGCGAACCCGCCACTGGCAAAGTTCTCGAATTTTGATGTTGAGAGAATTAAAAATTCGCTAGATAATTATTTATTTACGATTCCAATCAAAATATCGGAATATTCAATCACTACTTTTCTTGCTTTATCATTCATTAGGTATTAAATCTGATTGAAGGGAGAGGACAAATTTATTTTTCGACGTTGAACATCGGTTGTTGAGTTGTTTCTAGGACAGAAATTTTAAGTTCGTCGAGGAGGAAAGAACGGCAAGTGTGACCGACCTGTGTGGAGCTGGAAATTGTGGAAAAAGTCTTTAGTACTGCCTAGCCTAGGGTTCGTATTCAGCTCCATACATTTTAAATCACGAAATAAGGCCTATGAAGTTGATATTTTGGGTGTGTGCCTTTCGTGTCTCGTTAAGCGAGGATAGGAAATTTTGAGGTCGAGTGAACCGCCATTATTGCAGTTTTTTGAGAAGTTTAGCGTTCTCTTTTGAAATTTTATATTCCTGTCTGCATTGGATATTCCCGAGGAACTGAAGTTAATTCAGAAACTGATAATTAGGATATAGTTTATATTAGGAACTCAAATAAAAGAAGAAACTCTCGCCGTTAATTAGGAGGTAATTAAGTTATTATGATCTTTTCATTTGTCGCCAGTTTGTGAATTATAATAATTATTATTTAAATACATAATTATTTTGTTTCAAAGTAAATTTCTTTCACCTAAGCCATACGGCAAGTTTTTATTGTTAGTTGCTGTTTTGGTACCACTTTGCTAAAGAAAGCAGGTTTTTAATTATATTTTCAATGTTAGGATAAATTTGTATCATTAATAATCATTTATTCTGGGAATAGGCGTACGTTTCAATTTAGATTTGAGGCTTTGCTATCTTTGTATTCGTAATTAAGTATTAGTATTTCACGTTAAACTATTGAAATTGTCTTTAGGACATCTTATAAATTGATAATGTATTCACACCGTGCTATTTTTTCCTTTTTTTGTGTTAGTTAATAGATTGATGTTATAATATCTATTTTAAAATGGGTAAATGTAACATATTGATCGGATAATTGGTCATGCTTCTTTTCTCAATTGTTCATAATTGTATAGCTACAAACATATAGGGTTTTTCAATAGTAAATATAATTCTAAATTTATACTTTTCGTATAGATAGTCAATTTGGTTAGTTCAGGTTTGATGTACATTGATAGTTGTATTAGTAAGTTAGTTTTCTGGGGTGGTGTTTAATAGAAGTATGGTCTGGGTACTTATACATTTTTTTAGAGTTTTTAATTTTGGTCTTGGGGACCACTTGCTTTTGGCCTATAGGAGGCTTATACCTACTGTGGCGTTGAACCTGGGATATATGGAAATGGGACGCTGGGATCACTAGAAGACTACTGAAGGGATGGCAAGGAAGGACGTAGGAAAAAGGGTTACATTATTATTATTGCTACAAATTAATTTGTTTCTTTTTAATTAACTACATATTTATTTTGTTGTAACCGTAACATATTTTCCAACTTTGGTTTACCAATTCTTAATTGAGTGATGATTAAATATTGTTATGTTCTAACTTTTTATTGAAAATACTGACTAAAGCATAGCGCTTAGGATCCTAAGAGTTACACTTCTCATTTGAACCTTGTGTAATAAGTGTAATAATCATCACTGTACTCATGATAATTCTGAGTTAATACGAATTCTCTTATACCTTCTGGTCTTCTTATTTTAAATCTAGGTAATATATATTATGTTTTCATCTGGTTTCGCTTTGTACGATTCAGGTAATATGAGTATGCGAAACTTTGCTATTCTTTTATATTTCTTGTAACAAATTACCTGACCTATATGTTTTAGGCATTGAAGTGATTTTTTTTATGCGCAGGAACCTGATTTTGTTCTTCTTATATTCTTTTTTTATAAAAATTATTGTTAGGTTATCAATTTGTAAATTTGGTGAATTTCCGATAGTTAGCAATAAATTTTAGTAACGGAGTCAATTCGTCTTTGTTTTTCAGTCCTTTCTTAGTAAATCTTCAGGAACTGAAACTGAATTCTTTGGACAGAAGTATTTACTTGGCGCCCGCACTAACAACTTTTTTTTGTAACTGCTGCTTTTAATAGTTTAATTTATTCTCGAATCCCCCCCGTCTCCACTGGAGTACTAGTCTGCTGGCACGGGATACCTTCAACTGACAGTTATACTCTAGAGGCTAAAATAGTTGCAATCAATTTTATGGTTTTAGTATTTGTTAAATTAACGCGAAATTCATTCGTCTTGGAATTAGGGAGTTGTAGGATCTCTTTTATATTTATATATAGATTTTATTTTAGTATATCATAATCGACTCGCGAACCAAAGTGGAATCGCTAATGCAATATATATATATATATATATATATATATATATATATATATATATATATATATAAATATATATATATATATTATATATATATACATATATGTCTATATATATATATTTACATTCTATCCATTTTGAATTAGTAGTGACATATAATGTTCCTTCAAATCAAAAAGATCCTTTTGAATTAGTACTTAAAAAGTATCTATACATAAAATATATTTTTTTTTGTTGTTCCGAGTATGAACTATTTCAATATTTATTAACTCACTTTACACCCTTGAAAAAGAAAATAAAATTTTTCGAAACGTTGGGTAGTAAATAAGAGTTTCATTCAGCCCTACTTACGACGGAAACCCTAAGATATTGAGAGATTTTTATTTATATATGTATATATATATATATATATATATATATATATATATATATATATATATATATATATATATATATATATATTTATATATATATATATATTTATATATATATATATATATATATATATATATATTAAAGTGAAATATTAATAACAGGAAAATGAACAAATAAAATTTTGTATATAAATGCCCATTTGCAACCAAAAAGAATTATAATGCTCATAGTTACATGATATTTAAATTCATGATAAAAAACAATATTGATAAACGAAACTATTAACATATAGTTGTGTGTTGCACACACGTGTGTCAATTATAAAAAATATTATTCATTCGTAACATAAATTTAAAAAAAAAACCAACTTCTATAATTGTATTTTTCCGATTGCTATAACTTTTGACAAACCCTGTATACGATAAAGTATTTTTTTTGACGACGATTAAAAAAGCAAATAGACATGAATAGTATTATATATAAAGTGACAGCTTTATCAATATTTAGATTAAGTGTAAATAAAGTGACATTAGTGCAATCGCGGAGGTATTTTCGAACGGAGTGAATAATTGAAAAAGAACAAGACGCGGATAAATAGTTTTTTTAAAAACAATAACTGTTTACAAGTTAACAAAAGAGGATCGGAAAAAACAGAAGGAGGTTGTTGATTGTTGAGCGTCGAGAGAGGGTTGTTAGGTTGAAAAGGTGGTATGGAAAGATGTGAGAACGAGAATAAAATAATACAATTAAGTTAAAAAAATCATGATTAAAGGACAAAATTTTGATTTTTTACTGTGACAACGTCATTGGCAATAAATGGAATGATCCAGTTTCCAGTAATTGAATAACAAATAAAAAAAACTTTTCATTAATCGTCTTCTAGAATTTGGTGAGATAATTTAATTTTTTTACCTCATTTGTTCCTGGCTATTTGGTTACGTTTTCCTCGTAGCAGAAATTACTTATATTGAAAGTAATCCGAATATAATAAACTTTAACTCCTTGTCGAATAGAGAAGCTATTACACTTTAATCATCACAAGTTTCATTGAACTGAAATGAGTGGAAACACAAGACTTTTGTTATCTTCCAGCTCTTGAATTTCTGTATATATTCACAAACATTTGGTTTCTGGAATTATTATTTAGGTTAGGTATAATATTATGAACATATCTTTTTGAATTTACCTAGTTATTTAAGAATAATCAATTTCCACTATCCTACTAATTCAATTTAATCCCAAACAACGACGAAATCACTCACTGATTTTATTATTAAGGACTAAATATATTAATAAACTTTAAAAACTATTACTTCTAAACATCCATTTTGCGGTTGACAAGCTATCTGGTCATATGACGTGATTCACGCCACCATCATTCTTCTGGTTTAAAATGCTAGAGGTGGGAATTGATTGCGGGTTAACGATGATATCATGGTTACACAGTATTTATTAGTTATTTTTGTTATTTTATCATAATAATTTCACTTAAAACATTTAACTATGATAATTATACATAGACGTTTATAAATTATTATGTAATTTGTTCTGGCTTTATCGTCAGTAAGTATTGGAGGGGAAATGTTAAGGAATACATAGAATTTTTGATTAATTATACAAAACTACATTCAAACCTCCTTGTTTTCCTTCAAGTGTTCTCAAAACCTATCAGTTTCCTGTTACTGTTCAACGCTAGTGCCGGACACACCCCTGAGATCTAAAAAAAAGGAATAAAGCTTTTGGTATTAATATTTGAACTTGCATTAGGTACGAAATCGCTCTGTTTATAATAAGCAGACCATGCGAGTTCTGGCGCCCATAATAAAAAAGGGAAATACAATGATTAACAAATTTAATATTCATAATAAATAATAGAAAATTCCACAACAATATTGCAACCTGACAATAACATAATAATTATAATAATCATCATCGCAATTTTTTTAAAAACCCAACCTGTAACTCAAATTAAACTACAGCACAATATATTGAACCAGATATCATAAATATTAAGAGAATTACTTCTATAGGAATATGTTGCTAATATGAAAACATATGAAAATAATATAATTTAAGAAAACATAATTGAAAGGAAACACTTTTCTTAATTAAAAGCATATCGAGTAAAGATATATTAAATAATTAGTCAATACCAATTTAATAAATAAAGAAATTACCACAATAATAGTACAAAATTTAGAAATTGCCTAACAAATGTAATGGGCTAAATAAAGTTGCCTAACACGATGAATATATTCTATAACGTAATCAGCTGTTCATCTAAAAAGAAACAATTATTAGAATAGTCAAGTCATGATAATTATAAATATAAGCCGTTATATTATAAAATAAATACAAATATTCAGTAGAATAGGGAGTATAGTTTCTCATAGATAATCTATTAAAAACATGAATAGAAATGATATAGTGTCAGTAAAATGAACATAGAAACAATAAATAATAATTTATTAAAGGAATTAGTATAGATAATTTAATACAAAGATTAGATAGAGATTACATAAAAGGATTTATGATTTAAGTAATATAATTGTAACAGTAATAGACTGTTAATAAGAATATTAGATATTGAAATATTTAAAAAGTATCTATCTATGTATTTAACCAATTGTTAATTTAGTTGTATGATAAAAACTCAAAAGACTCTCTACAAGTGAATTAATAATGTGAAATAGTAAATGTATGAACTTTTCGACTGAGTAAACAAAATTAAATAATTCAATTGCATAGGACAATATTTGATTGGTTATGAACAAAATGTGTGTGTGTGTGTGTGTGTGTGTGTGTGTGTGTGTGTGTGTGTGTGTGTGTGTGTGTGTGTGTGAAAAGGAGGGTTGGCATTGGACAGAATCCGTTTGCCACAGAAATATGAACAAAATGACAGATCAAATTTTCAATCAACAAGTAAAGAAACAATCTTTTGTAAATAGTGACCTGGAAAAAACAATATACTTGTTTGTTGAAAAAAGTGGAGAATCGGAAGGAAGCTAGGGAGGTTGGAAGCTGGCGTCGAGATATGTGGACTTTGTGTGATAGTGTTCCCGAAAATTTCATGAAATTCCCGAAATAACTTGATAAAATTTAACAAATACTATTAAAAACAATCCTAATAATACTCACAGATAATCAGATCCAGTTTTTTCTGCAAAAATCAGTCAAATTTCTCCAAATTTGGTGTTGGAACTTCAGAGGAGTCTTCCTGGGGTCCAGAAGCGTTATCCCAATTCCAGAGCATCAGGTCAGTGTTCTTTTAAGATATTATTGGCCAATAATAAGAGAAAAAACTCAAATAAGTGCTTAATTTCGTTAAATTGATAAACATTCACAGCAATGATCGATCTAAAATAAAAAAGAAAACGCACTTTATTTAGTGAATTAATAAAATAAATCATTAACATTATCAAAAAGGCCTAATATAAATAAATAAAAATACGTACGTTCGCCATTTTATCATCATAAGAATGATGCTCAAATTTATTTCCATGTAATATGTCCATCTGTATATAAATCTTATAATACTTCCATGTATATATAAATCTTCTAATTCTATTTCTCCCACAGCTCATTTGTAATATTTTTATGTATATTCTCCACATAAATTCTTGTATTTGTTGAACCATTTGAGTATTTCTTATTTGATAATATGATGTGCATCTAAAGATCACTGATGCTCCATCTCGCATTGTAAAAACTATGTTCATTTTACGTTTGAAGTCCGCATGACTGGATTTTGAGCATGCGCACAGTAGAAAATATAAAATTGATAATTTCTTTAGAGGTAACCATTGGCGTCTCAACTTATAATTATTAAATTGAAAATTTTTATTTTAAAATTAAATGTTGTTTAAAGTAAGGTGTTTCTTTTTATTTAAATGAAGGTAATACATTTTTTAAATGCCAGGACTCAAAGAGTAGAGAGAGTTTCATGCTTCCGCATAAAATAACAATACATCACAAATATAATATAAAAATGATTAACTGAGCTAGCCACATCAAAACAAAATTTTCTACATATAAAAATAATAATTATCTAAACTTAATAATAAGTAAGTAAGTAAGAACAAATCAAATCATAGTTCAATTGTCACCCAAAACGTGGGGCGGTTTATTAAAAATATAGGAAACATCTGTAAATTTTAAACTCAATTAAAATGGCAAAACGAATGACGTTGAGAGATGGAAGGCAGGTAGGAGCAGACAGTGGTTCGGAAGAGGAAAGGGGAGAACGAAGTCATGGTATGGGAGATTACCAAGCGGTATATTTGGAACAAGGACAACAATTAGAAGGAGATGCACAGGAAGAAGGTTTGACAGGAGATGTGGAAGCTGTAGAACAAGAAGATAGGACACAGGAAGCGCCAACAAGAACAGGTAGAGATGATCATATGGTGAACATAATGCAACAATTAATTGCTAACATGAACAGTATGAAGGATGAATTAAAAGGAGATATTAATAATCTGAATGGAAAAATGAACAACATGGATGGAAAAATGAACAATATGGATGGAAAAATGGACAGTATGAGAGAAGAAATTAGAGGGGATATAATCAACATCAATGGTAATATGAACAGATTAGAAGAGAAAATAGAAGAAGTGAAATTTGAAAATTGTAAGGAAATTAAAGAACTTAAGAAGACTAATGAAGAATTTGGTAAGAAAATTGACAAGGTGAGAGAAGATATATAGGACCAAAATAAACATTTACGGATTGAAATTCAAGAAAACGGTATTAAAATAAGAGAGCAGATAGACAATCAAATGGTAGAACAAATTCAAGAACTAGAGAGAGGTATAGAAGAATAATTACCGGGAACAATTCAAGCAGAAGTAATGAGACAGAATGAAGACATAACTAAAGAAGTGTAAAATATTAAATTCAAGGAACAAATAATAGAAGAGATAATGCAGAATTACCAACAGAATGCGGAGCAGAAATTCAAGGATTTTGATACAAAGGTACAAAAACAAACAGGAACATGTGAAAAGAGGAACGAGTACATTGGCCAAATAGTTAACAAAGAACTTGAAGAAATGAACAGAAAATTACAGGAAAGCACGGAGGAAATGGAATTTAATATGAGCAGAAATGGAGGTGGAGTTATTTATACAGGAAACATGGATATTGGAGTAAAGTTTGATGGGAATATAAACACCATTCATCCAAAGGTGTTTATAAAAAAAATAAAAAGCAAACTTAAAGGAATGAGAGACATAATGGAGAAGAAGATTATCATTAGAGGGATGTTATCTGGGCATGCCCTATTATGGTTTTGTAACAAAGAGGAAAGCATAAATGATTCAGAAGAATTTGAGAACCAATTCGTGACCTATTTCTGGGGAGAGATTCATCAGGCTAATTTTGGGGAAAGATTGTACTTCGGAAAATTTGATTATAATAGGAATAAAAATTTAAATGCATATGCTATGCAACTATATAACATGGCGCAATATTCGGAACCTGTTATGAAGGAGGAGGAATTAGTTTTATATGTCGGGAGACATTTTAATTCAGAAGTGTCTGAAACAGTAGCACTTCATAACATAAAAACAATGGACAACTTATCTAGATATTTGCAGAGAGTTGAAAGGAGTGTTCAAAATGGAAGTGGTTTCCTCAGATATCAACAAGGAAATGATATACGGAGAGAGAATGGAAATGGAAATATAAGAAACGATACACGAAGGGAAAATGGAAATGGTTATTTCAGGAGAGATTATTATGAAGGTAATGGAAATAGAAGTTATGGAAACAGGAACTTTGAAGATAGACGATACCATAGAAATGGGGAACAATATAGAAATAGAGAGAGGAATAATGGAAACAGATATCCGGAGAACCATAGGAACCAGAACAATTTCGAGAGAAGAAATCGCTATGGTAATAACAATAATAATAATAGAGGAAGAAATTGGCAAAATGGCAGAGAAAATCAAATTAATCCAGAACAAAACAGAAACAGGGATGATGACAATAGGAGACAAGTTAATATGATCAGACAGGAGATACAGGTAGAAGAATGTATTCCTGGACAGGACAATAAAGCGAATTTTGCTTAAATCGTCCTTACGTGCATAATATCATCTATTCATCGCGATATGGACATCCTCGAGAATTTATTATAGATTATGAAATTAATAATTAAAAAGTAGAAAAACCTAATTTAATATTTATTCAGGGTAGATTACAAAATATTTTTTGTAGAATTTTAATAGATACGGGTTCAGAGGTAACATTAATTGAACAGGATATAGTAGATAATTTAAATAAGGATGATATTATGATGATAAATGCAAAGAAACTATCATTAGTAGGGGCGAATGATAAAAATTTATATTATACAAATAGTACCATAATCGCAGATTTTTATTTGGGAAACATAGCTTATAAGATACAATTATTAGTAGTTAAGAATTTAAAATATGACGTAATTTTGGGAAATGATGAATTGAGCAATCACAAGATGATAATTGATTATAAACAGGGGTACATGGTATGTGAAGGTAATATAATAACTTTTGACAAAAAGGAAGAACAAGAGGTAGAGAAGAGACAATGTAAAATAAATGAAATAGAAATTATGGAAGATCTACAAGAACAATTTTGTCCCATACAATATCGAAGAGAGATAGATGAGTTATTGACAAAACATGGGAGACTTTTCAACAAAGAAGTATGCATAGCAGCAAAGTATATACATAAGTTGGGAATGAATAAGGATATTAGTAACTTCAAGATAAAAACCTATCCCATTCCTTATAAGCTAGTATACCAGGAGTTAGAAAAGATGATACAAGATGGTATTATAGAAAGATCCAAGTTAAGGCCCTGAATACGATGACCCAGCGCCACGGAACCCGCTGACGCTGCACCGATAACGAAGTTATAAATACAAATCTTAATATACTCTTTTACTCTTTATGTCAGATTAGTTGTTGGATAAAGTAGTCATTATAATAATTTTTCGCTTTTTAAAAACATTCTTTTCGGAACTACAAACTTCACTGGCGCAGTCAGTAGGATTTGCCGGAAAATTACACGAGTTTCGCGAGTAGTTTGTTCGTTTCTACGATTAACCGGAAAAACCGAACTTTTTCCTGTAGTACAAAAGCCTAGATTCGAAGGTATATCGGGTCAAAAGTATTAGTTACTACAAGAACTGTGAAAGTGTTCCAAAGAAGAAGAAAAACGAAAAAGTCCAAGTCCTGGGTGAAGAACAAAAATCGTCCGATCCTATAGGCAGTAGATGTAAGAAGTAAGAAAATTATGAAAATCGTCATTTTTGCGTAAGTGCTAATCCTTTTTAAACATTTATTCCTCATATATATTTCTTTATAATAGTATTTATAATCGAGAAAAATAAAATAAGATAATAAGAAATAATTCATATACACTAAAGAAATATAAGTTAACAAAGTTTTATTATTTCATGACAGAAGATTATAGAGATCTTAATTTGAGTAGTCTTTTCGAAGTAATAAATTCAATAGAATCAGAAATGGCTCAACCCAATTACCAATTATTAAAGTTATACTTAGATTCAATTCCACCATACGATGGTAATCCACATACTCTTACTATATTTTTAGGTAATTGCGAAAGTTTAATTAATACTTTTGCAAGTCAAACTGATAATGCTTTGAATAATTTTTTGTTAAGAGCGATTTTAGGCAAATTGACAGGTAGAGCACAAATACTAATAGGTTCACGAATTGAGCTAACTACCTGGCAATTAGTAAAAGCCGCGCTTAACCTCAGTTTTGGTGATCAGAGAGACATAGATTGTTTGATACAAGACTTAATAGCGTTAAGACCTTCGAAAAATGAAGCACCGTATACATTTGGCATGCGTTGTCAAGACGCACGGAGCTTAATCGTTTCCAAATTAAATTCTTTAAATTTACCTGCAGCCGAGAGAACAGTGAGATTAAAAAGTTATGATGATTTATCGCTAAAAACGTTTATTAGAGGTTTACCGTTTTCAATTCAAACAAATGTTAGGTTAAGAAATCCAAACAGTTTGGAAAAAGCAATGAGTTTGGTTATAGAGGAAGAAAATTTTCTTTACTCGACCCAGAGATCAAATAATTCACATACTCAAAATAATTTTAAACCATCATCTAGATTCACTCCTGCGAGAAATAATTCAAACTTTGCTTATACAAACTCAAACATAAATTCAAATTTCAATCAACGCACATTTCCTTCGCAACCACGTCCGAATTTTCAATCAAATTTCTCACAGTCTCCAACAATGTTTCAAAACTCGATACCACGTCAGTCTCATCCTTCGTCTCTATTTAGACCACAAAATACGTTTACTAACAACTCCTTCAATAGAAATCCCAATAATCATTTTGTACCACAACGTCAACATAATTTCCAAAAATTTTATAATAATTCTACAATCCAACAAAGAAATCATAACCAATCCTCTAATCGTCCTTCTTTTCAAAACCAATATAAACCCGAACCGATGGACACGTCATCAGCAAATACTTCCTTAAAATCAAAACCCCAACCAAAATTCACCGCCAATGAATTATTTAACCAAGAGGTTAACCAAGTTCAATTTGAAAATCCATTCGAACCAGATCAACTTGATTATTGTAATTATCAACATTTACACCCAGATGATTCCCCAGAAACTCAATACCCCTATCATGATAACAATTTTCAAGAAAACAATGTTAATGCTTATAAACAAGATAATATGTACACGGAAACATGTGCGAATATAGGGAAAAACGATGATGTAAATTTTTGTCTGGCGTCGACCTCCGACGGTCGGAGATAATACAAGTAAAATGCATTAAAAGCAAATCTGTCGTATATTATAATTCCTGAAATAAATGCTAGATTCTTGATAGACACCGGTAGTACTAAAAGTTTAATAAACCCTGATTTAGCAGATAAGTATTATAAAAAATTTATTTTCAGAGAGAAATTTAATATACAAACGGCGCATAGTATTTCTTTTCACGACGAAGTAGCTAATATACCCGTTTTTAGTATTTTTAATGTAAAACAATATCATAAATTTTATCTTTTTAAGTTTAGCGAGCATTTTGAAGGAATAATAGGAGTAGATTTACTCGAACAATTAAAAGCAACTATAAATGTTAACACAAGAGAGATGTCTACCCCTTACGTTACTGTACCTATTATTTTCCAGCCAAATAATAATAATAAACAATATCAATCAATAAAAAATTATCGTATCGTTATACCAGGTAGAATACAACAGGTTGTAAAAGTACCTGTTACCCAAAGCAATGGGATAGGTATTTTAGAATACCAAAATTTTGGTAATGGTATTGAAATGCCCAAAGCTTTAGTCAACGTTCGTAATAATTATGCTATAACTACTATTACTAATGTCAATGAAAATTCTGTGAAGCTAGAAATTTCAGAACTGTTTGATATAGAACCAATAGATTTAGTCCACGTTAACTGTATAGAAAAAATGGAAACTGATGAAATAATATCCGAACATTATGAATAATTTAAAAAATATAAGACTTGATCATTGTAACGCGGAAGAGAAAAACGCTATTAAAAACTTACTTTTTGAATATAGGGATATGGGATATATTTTATTGCGAGGGTACTCCTTTAACTCTTACAAATCAGATAAAACATAAAATCAAACTAAAAAACGAATCTCCAGTTTATACAAAGTCATATCGCTTTCCTGAAGTTCATAAAGACGAAGTTAGGTCACAAATTTCTAAATTGTTAGAGCAAGGTATAATACAAGATAGTTATTCGCCATTTTCGAGTCCAATCTGGATTGTGCCCAAGGCCTTTAATCCCGCCACTGGCAAACGCTCTTGGAGAATGGTAATTGATTATCGGAAGCTAAATGAGCAAACAGTAGATGATAAGTATCCAATACCTCTCATTACAGATATTTTAGATAAATTAGGTAAAGCAAATTATTTTTCCACTATAGATCTTTCTTCAGGTTTTCATCAAATTCAAGTATGTGACGAAGATGTAGAAAAACTGCCTTCAGCACGGAAGAAGGGCATTACGAATTTAAAAGAATGCCTTTCGGTTTGAAAAATGCTCCTTCCACCTTTCAAAGAATAATGAATTCGGTTTTAAGAGGTTTACAAAATCAAATTTGTGTTGTTTATCTTGATGATATATTAATATATAGTACATCATTACAAGAACATATAGAACGTTTAAAAAAGGTATTTGAAAGACTTAGGCAAAGTAATTTAAAAGTACAATTGAATAAGTCGGAATTTTTGCAAAAATCTGTTAAATATTTAGGTCACGTTATTACTCCGGATGGTGTCAAACCCAACCCTGAAAAAATTTCTGCAATTAAAAATTTCCCAATACCTCGAACTACGAAAGATATTAAAAGCTTTTTAGGTCTTCTTGGTTATTACAGGCGATTTATTCGAGACTTTGCAAAAATAACTAAGCCGCTTACCAAATGTCTTAAGAAAGGAGCTCAAATCATACATAACGACGAATTTATTAATTGTTTCAACGCTTGCAAGGAAATACTTACTAATGACCCTGTACTCGTATACCCAGATTTTAATAAACCCTTTGTGCTAACTACTGATGCAAGCAATTTCGCTATCGGAGCTATTTTGTCACAAGGTGACGTCCCCCGTGACCGATCAGTGGCATACGCCTCTAGAACAGTTAATGAAACTGAAACCCGGTACTCTACTATCGAAAAAGAACTTTTAGCAATAGTTTGGGCATGCAAACATTTCCGCCCTTATTTGTATGGCCGCCCTATTCTGATCTACACAGATCACAAGCCTTTAACTTGGCTCTTTAGTCTTAAGGAGCCTAACTCAAAATTAGTTAGATGGCGCCTGCGTCTCGAAGAGTACGACTACAAAATTATATATAAAAAAGGTAAAGTCAATGCCAACGCGGACTGTCTATCGCGCATAACGTTAAACGCTTTGGAAGACGAATCGATGATCAATAATCCAGGCGATATCGATCTAGACATCTTAGACAACCTCAGAGATTTAGCAGAATCTTTTGTTGGTGGAGATCACGAAGAACAAGCTTCCACTAGTAAAACCGCGCCCAAAATCAATATATTAGAAAATAAACAAGTCAAACCTCCCGACAAAATAGTAGAAAATATTAACGAACATGACAATGACCTTATGACACAACACTCTAATGCCGACGATTCAGGAAATAACGGGATTCCTATACTTGACGAAATAATTATTAACAAAACACATCAAATCTTAGTATTTCCAAATTTACATAAAAAACTAGACGTTGCGGACTCGACTTATGAAAATAAAAAAATAGTAACTATGAAAATTCCTGAAAATGATTCAAATCATTTTATTTTTACATTTTTATTAGAGTATACTGATAGCAAAACCACTTATCATATTTATTTCCACAAGGACAAATTTTACAAAAAGTTTTGTAATGTATACTCACAATATTTCAATGAAACCGGACCCAAACTAATAAAATGTACCAAACAAGTAAATACTATAACAAATGAAGAAGAACAGTTACTTTTAATAAGAAATCATCACCAGGGTAAAACAATCCACAGGGGAATTAACGAAACCGTAGAATACTTAAAAAGAAATTCTTATTGGAAAAATCTAAAATCAACAGTAACTAATTTTATTAATGCTTGTAACATTTGTCAAAGATCTAAATATGCTAGAAAAGCCCCTTACGTGCCGCTTATGTTAACAGAATCAGCTACTAAACCGTTTCAAATTGTACATGTAGATGTATTCACATTCGATGGAAAATTATACTTAACACTCACAGATGCTTTCTCAAAATTCGCACAAGCAATTTTTATTGAAGGTAAGACCGCAGTTATCATAAGTAGAGCTCTAATTAAATATTTTACAACTTTTGGTGTTCCACAAACTTTAGTTCTAGATAAAGGAACCGAATTTAATAATCAAATATTTAAAGATATACTGGCACTCCATAAAATTAATGTTCACTTCACTACACCTGGGCCCTGATTCTCAAATGTGGACCTAAAATAGTAGTGTGCGACAAATGTCGCATGCAATTGTCGCATGACATTCAAAAACCGTATTCTCATTACTTCATCGACTTCAATTTCGCGTGAGACAAAATTTGTCGAAGGATACGATATGTCAACAATGTATTATATTCAACTTTCTTGAGTTCCTTGAATAATCTTGATGTTTTATGCGGTTTATGTCATGTTTGTACAATTGATTTAATATTTGTTGATGATTTCATCAGAGACAACACATTTCATTCAATAAAAACTGCCGTGATGAGTGAAAACAAAATAATACAGCATTGCACTCAGGAACAAAAGAACCGGTTAGTTGATCTATTAAAAGACGAAAAATACTCACAATTAATCAGTGGAAAATTCTCAGCACCCTTCACTTTCAAAGATGCCAAAGGGAAATGGGAACAAATAAGTGAAATACTGAATTCTGCACCTGGGGCAAGGAAGGATTGGAAACAGTGGAGAAAGGTGAATATTTTTGGAAATAATTCGTACTCAGAGTTGAAATTCCTATTTTATAGACATGGCAAGACTTCAGGTCAAAGGCGAAAAAAATAAAATCAGAGCAAAATAAATATGTACACCGTACAGGCGGTGGCCCCAGCTTTACTGGCTCGTTTGATGATGTGGAAGAAAAAATTCTCAGCACCATATGCCCTGTTGCTATATCTGGAACTAATGTAGATGAAAGCATTGTAAGTTTCACATTCCCAGATGATTCCATTGCAGATCAAGTGGAAATTGTTCAGGATAATACTGGAAACATAGACCAAACTTATTCCACTCAACATGCATTGGAAACAGAAATATTCATTCCTTCAAAAACAAAAAGGACTGTGGCCAGCCAGCGTCTACTATCCAGTGCTACTGCAACTACCACTTTAGCTGATATTGCTAAGAGAAAGTTAGGAGTAAAGGAAGAATACTTACAAAAAAAATTGATTTTGTTAGAAAGACAAGTCTGCGCAGTGGAAAAACTTGTGGAAGTTCTCAAAAATAGAAACATTTAAACACCTTCACTGTGACAGCCAACATGTACCTAAAAGATGCATTGTTCCTAGTGTTTTGTTTCAATATATTTTCATTTATTTCAAAGTTAACTCTCAAAATGAAATGTTCAAATTGTTCCTAGTTTTTTGTTTCAATATATTTTCATTTATTTCAAAGTTAACTCTCAAAATGAAATGTTCAAATTGTTCCTAGTTTTTTGTTTCAATATATTTTCATTTATTTTAATGTTTAATATCAGTTAGATTGAAATGTTCATAAGTTTTGGGGTTGCAATAATTGATGTACTAAGCAAGAAAAGATTTTATTTTATGTTTATTCAATAATAAATTTGTTATTACACAATTAAGTATATTGATTTTTCTTATCTGAAATAATTTATTAATCTTCTCTGTACCCTAAGACCATGTACTAATAATGGATTACGTCTATCACTTTCATTGTTATTAACAGCTGCAGGGAGTATGCCCAAATCAATTTCCTCTTGCTCTTCTCCCTCATTCAACAATAACTCCATATTATTCTCACTACATATGTTGTGCAGCACTACACATGCGTTAATAATCTGTGAACATTTGTGTGGAGAATAATGTAGAGTTCTATGTTTTAGAAGACATCTAAATCTCATTTTGAGAAGTCCATTACATCTCTCAATCAAGCTCCTGGTTTTTTTTTGAATTTCATTGAAGACTTCTTCTTCTTCAGTCTGTGGATTCTGTAATGGTGTTTTAAGCCAGGGTCGCAGAGGATAGCCTGAGTCACCTATAAAGGAAAATTGTTTGTTTGGCATTTTAAAACAAGTACACTTTAATTACATCTCAATGCTTTAATAGTTGTATCCAAAAAAATTACCAAGAAGAAAATATCCTTCGATACCCCTTTGGAATAAGTTAACAAACAATTGTTCCACATTGCTGTTGTTCCAAATATGAGTGTCATGGGTGCTTCCTGGAAACCTGGCATTTACATTTAAAATTTTCAAAGCAGCATCACAAATCTAAAACAATTTTAAACAATATCAATAATCCATAGAACAAGGAACATGTTGGGTATTTTTTCAGTTTGGTTAGAGTGAATTAGGTATCCAATATAAAAAATTACCAACTGAACATGAATTGAATGATAATTCTTCCTGTTCACAAATACATATTCAGGAGCTATTGGATCATTCGTTTTAGGTGGTACAATGGCAACATGGGTGCAATCTAAGCAACCAACTATTCCGGGCATACCGAATGAATGATAGAATCTGAAACACATAAAGTAGTATTATATAATATTCTACCTGTTTTTTGATGAGACAAGTCATAAATACTTAAAATCACATACCTTCTTCTTAAAATATTTAATTCCTCTATATTCCTAGGAAACTTAACAAATCTTGAGAAAATTTCTGGCCGATTCAAAGCTTCTGTTATTTGAGTAATAGATCTGCTAACTGATGGTTGTGATACTGCCATGTTATTATTGTCCCCCACATTGCTTTGATAGGACCCAGTTGCATAAAAATTAAGTGTGATGAGAACCTGGAATAATAGGTAATGACTGATTGAAGGTTAATGTTCATATTCAACAAATGAATATATCCTAACCTTCTCTTGTAGTGATAAGGAGGAAGCATGATTTCCTTGTACCACATCAGGTTCTAAAATATCTATTAACTGTCTCACCAGTTCTTTCGTTAATCGATAAGTCTTTATAAATTTTTTATCGGATAATCTATAAGCATCTCTGACAATATGCCTTTCTCTCTGTTGCTGACCTGCAATTTCCTGATTCTCTAAATTTTCAATTGCAGCTAAGAGTTCCATTTCTTCAGCCATCATCTTTGTTCATAACAGGCAAAGATTATATACACACATACATGTACTCACAACATACAACAAAAAATCGTATACGATTTCAATTGACGAATGCTTTTGACCACTCGTAAATTTGTCGTCGTAAAATTGTCGTGCACGACATTTGAGAATACTATTTATCAAATTTCACTCGTCAAATCGTCACAGTCGCATACGACTTCCGAAAGTCACCATTTGAGAATTGGGTCCCAGCTCACCATGAGTCCAACTCAATAGCAGAACGTTTACATTCGACACTAATCGAGCAATTACGCATATTACAGGAAATTTACCCCGATGAAAAAGGCAATTTAATGGACTATGCTATACTAGGCTACAATAATACTATACATAGCTCAACTAATTTTACGCCATTTGAACTCACTTTCGGACATACTGACACACGAAATCCCAACGAAATATTTGACTCACATTCATTTTACAACGATTACGCCGAGAAACACAAAGACAAACTGAAACATGTATATGACAAGGTAAATAAGACACTGACTGACAAAAAGCAAAAAGTAATTACGAAACGTAACAATCAAGGTGACGATAACCCGGAATTTAAACTTAATCAAATTGTTTATAAACAAAACCCTAGACGACGTAACAAAAAAGACAAAGTATTTTAAGGCCCTTACCAAATAACTGAAAAATTATCTAGAAACCGCGTGGAAATTACTAGACAGTTTAATAGAAACAAGAAAGAAATAGTACATATTAAAGAACTAAAAAAACCTCCCGTAATTGCAGGTTCCTCATCAGGTTGACCAGCACCCAATCAAATTTCCCAAAATTCCATAACCTTAATGACAATCCTGGACTCCTACCACTATACATAGGTAATGCACAAATTAAGACTGACTTCTGGACATTTATTCAAACTTACGACTTGACAAATATAACAAACGAATTTATATCACTTCAAGACCAATATGAGAACATTAAAAATTCACTTTTAAATAAATCCGAATATTATAGGTTTCATAATGAATTTGAGAACTCTTATCGCATAATTAAGATACTTGAAAATAAAATAGGCATACAATTAAAACAACTTAATCCTATAGGGAAACTGAGACGTAGAAGATCTCTTTTTGACGGAATAGGCTCTGCTATAAAATTCATTACTGGAAATCTCGATCAAAACGATGCGACGAGATATGACGACGCGATATTATCTCTCTCAAATAATCAAGAGAAATTCAAAACTTTATTTAAAGACCAAATAACTTTGCTTCAAAAATCAATTGATAGTTTTGAGAACAATACGCGAATACTCGCCAACAACCAATTAATTTTGAAAGATCGTATAACAAGCATGCAGGAAATGATAAAGAATCTTAAGCTGGAAGAAGTAGAAACTTATCATTATTTCGCAATTCAAACTATTGTATCCCAAATTACTACTAGTTTTCAATTAATCTATGATCTACTCGAGAAAATAGAAGTTGCTGTTACTTTCTCTAAATTAAATACCTTTCATAACTCCATAGCTGATCCGAACGATTTGCTTTCAGAAATTTTAATAATTAGCAAACAGCTAAAGGAAAATAAATTCCCATTTGAACCAATTCTGGAAAATATCCTATTATTTGAGAAGACTATTAAAATTAAGAGCTACGGCAAAGCAAACAAAATAATATTTATCTTAGAAATACCAATTGTTCAGTTGAACGATTATAATTACTATCATTTGTATTCTCTTCCAACACCCTCCTTTAATTCCTACAAAACAATAATCCCGCAATCAAAATACCTACTATCCTCTGAGCACGAGTACGCATTTATGGATACTAGATGCCAAGAAGTTCCTGCAGGAGAGTTCCTCTGCGAAGACATCCAGCCAATCCAAAATACCAACAATCCTCCTTGTGAGATCCAGTTGCTAAAATATTCAAAAAACACTACGAGGTGTCACCAAATTTCTACCAAGATCTCCGAACCTCAAGTTCAGAAAGTGAAGAAAAATCAGTGGATAATTATTCTACCCCATAGTATCGTGGCAACGCAAAAGTGCGGTAAAGTTATAAACAATATTCCTCTTCAAGGAAGCTATTTACTGGAACTTGGTAATAACTATGAAGTGCAGCTAGAAGGCATATTATTGAAAACTTTCGAGGATCAATCTAAATTAAAAAATGTTGAAAGTCCGCGGTTAGAACCACTTAGTGAATTTGCAACTCCGGAAAATATAAACTTACCAACAATTCAAATAGACTCAATCAAATTAGACGAATTAAAAACTGTTTATAGTGCTTTAGACTCTGAAAGAACTAAAATTGAAAATATAAAAACAGTTCCTGTGCATTTTGACAAAATTAGTATTTACACAATTTTACTTTACATTTTTGGAATTTTAATAGTTATTTACATGGGTTTTAAGTACTGCCGATCCAATGCCGAACCGGACAGAGAAGGAGAGGAAGCCATTCAAGAGAAACCCTTAGAAGTGGATATTGGATTTTCTTCGTCGAACTCTGGTTCATCCCCCATAGTTATCCACTAAGGCCGGAGGAGTTAGTGCCCTGAATACGATGACCCAGCGCCACGGAACCCGCTGACGCTGCACCGATAACGAAGTTATAAATACAAATGTTAATGTACTCTTTTACTCTTTATAACAGATTAGTTGTTGAATAAAGTAGTCATTATAATAATTTTTCGCTTTTTAAAAACATTCTTTTCGTAACTACAAACTTCACTTCCAACTCTCCATATATAAGTGCGATAACATTTGTTCGAAAAAAGTCAGGTGAGATTAGATTATGTCTGGATGCCAAAAATATCAACTCATATACAAAAAAACAATATGAGAGTCCTTTAAATGTAGAGGGGATATTTGGTAGGATTACAAGAACATATTCACGAAACTGGATTTGAAGCATAGTTTCTGGTTGATTCCATTAGATAAAAGAAGTCGTCCATATACAGCATTTATGATTGATGGTGTAGTATACCAATTTTGTGTTGTTCCATTTGGTTTACAGAGTTCGTGTGCAGCATTGGTAAGAACACTCCACACTGTTCTTAACCAATATGAACATTTTACATTCCACTATATAGATGATATATTGATATATTCAGAAAATGAAGAACAACATCACGAACATTTGAAGACTATATTGGCAGAATTGGAAAGAGCAGGATTAAAATTGAACATGAAAAAATGTCAATTTTACCAAAAAGAAATGCAGTATTTGGGATATATTTTAAATTCTACTGGAGTGAGAATGAACCCTGGACGAATTAGAACCATAAGGGAATATAAGACACCGACTAATCTGAAAACTCTTCGAGGATTTTTGGGAATTCTCAACTACTTCAAACGACTAATACCAGACCTCAGTAATAAAGAAATTCCATTAATTGAATTACTCAAGAAGGAAACGAAATGGAAATGGGATGCTAGGAGAGAACAAGCTTTTCAAGAACTCAAGGAAATATTTTTACAAAATTTGCAGGTTTATCATCCTCAATATGACAAGCCATTTATTTTAAGAACAGATGCATCCATAGATAGGTTAGCAGGAGTTTTATTGCAAGAACAAGAGGACGGAGAGGTACCAATCAGTTTTATTTCCCGAGTAACGAAAAACTATGAAAGAAAATACTCAGTTACTGAATTGGAGATGGCAAGAATTGTATTTTGCATAACTAAATTACGTTTTTATCTATTAGCAGCAAAATTATACTTGGAAACAGACCATTCAGCTTCAACAGCAATGTTTGAAAATCGGTATGCAAACAATAGGATACATCGATGGATACTTAGCCGTGAAACAGAAATGAAGAAGATGGATCAACAATTCCAAATTGGCATCAATAGGTTTGTTTACTTTGGAGAAAATAATGGAGGATCAGAGAAATTTACAAGAATCTTGTAAAAGAGGAGCATTTCAAAACGAGGGAATTTGGTATAAGAAGATGGAAGATAGGGAAATTTATTTAATAACACCTGAATATGCTAAACAGATTCTCAAACAATTACATGAGGAATATGGACATATAGGAACTCGAAAACTATGGATGTTGTTTAGAGAAAATTACACTGCAAAGAAGGACATATCATTGGTTAAAGAAATCTGTAAAATTTGTGAAATTTGTCAATTGATGAAGGAAAGGAACTGTCATCATATTAGTGGACCAAAACCTATAATAGCACTCAAGCCTTTACATATAGTAGCTATTGATTTCATATCACAATTAATACCTAGCAAGCAAGGCAATAAACATATTTTAGTTATGGTAGATATATTTTCAAAATGTGTAAGAACTTTCCCTTGTCAACGTACCAATGCAAACACAGTAATATCTTGTCTGAAAAATTATATAGAAGAAATAGGAACTCCGGAAAACTTAATACTGGATCATGCTACTTACTTTGTGAGTGAAAAAGTCAAGCGCTTGTGTAGAAATCATAATATTAGAATGAATTTCATAAGCATAAGAAGACCTTCATCTAATTTAGCTGAGAGGTATATCAAAGAAGTTGTTAAGTATTTAAGGATTTTATGTAATAATAGACACAATTTATGGGAAGAAAATCTAAATCAAGTAGAGAAATTTTTAAACCAATTACCTAATGGAGTTACTGAAGAATGTCCACAATTTATTTTGAAAGGAATACACCCAGAACGTGAATGGATAATACAGAGAGAATGGGATATGTCTCAAGTTTTAAATAAAGTAAGCAAGAATTTGGAGAGAAGTGCTATAAGATTTTTTAAAAGATAAGGAAACAAAAGTAATACGAAGATTAGATTTGAAAAAGGAGATTTAGTCCTAGTAAGATCTTTAAGAACACCGAAGAAAGGTGAAAATCAATGTAAAAAGTTATTATCACCATTTGAAGGGCCATATGTAGTTGACAATAGTGACGCTCAAAATAGTTATCGCTTATTCTATCCAGATACACAATTAGAAAGGGGAGTGTTCAATGTAGAACATGTATATAGATATTATGAATAGATGATGTTATGTTACGAACAAGACTTAAAAAAAAGGAAATAATAGTCATAACTATAGTTCTAAATTTAATATTAGGTAGTGTACAAAGATAAAGTAGATATTAGACAGTTTTGTTTTCCATTTGGCAGCTGGTGATCCAATTAAATTCATCACGTTTGTTTCTTCAGAACCTGAAAAATTAAATATAATATAATATAACGAAAAATTTATTAGGTAAAACTTATAATTAAAACAGTTTTAAAATTTGAATATGGCAAATCAATATATATAGCAAATTAAGAAAAACAATTTATGAGAAATACTGGCTTTACATAGAAAGAAACTATTAAAAATATAGGATAGAGGGGATAAAATTAAGAATAACTCAAGTATCAAATAGAAGTTCACATTTTTTTTAAATAAGGAAATAAGATGTAAGTAATAAAGGATAGGAAAGGATAATAATTAATGATATTGATAAAAATATAGGAGGTAATGTTTGATGTCAATTAGAATTTGGTAGATTACTTGAAAATACATGAATGAATAAAATATTGATATTGATATATATATATGAATTCAAGAAATAATTTATTATATTGAATAATGATGAATATTGAAAAGAAATATGATATGAGGAGTATATAGAAGAATAAAATATAATGAAATTGAAAAGATAGAAGTTGATATATAAGTGGAAGTTAGTCTGAAAATGATAATAGAGAAGTATTATATGAAGAAATATTAAGAATATAAATTGACATTGATACTAATCAAGTGTATTTTAAGGAAATAATTATGAGACAGTTATTGAAAGAAATAGGTATTATAGTAGGAAATATGTGAACAAATATTTGAGAAACAAAGTTAAAGAAATTAAGATTATGCCATAAAGTTGTTAAAAATTTTTTTTGAATAAAATAAAATCAATCATTTATAGTAAGAAAATTAAAATTTAAATAAATATCCAAGGTATGGATATCATTTAAATTTAAATTTGAGGGGAATTGAACCAGATATCATAGATATTAAGAGAATTACTTCTATAGGAATATGTTGCTAATATGAAAACATATGAAAATAATATAATTTAAGAAAACATAATTAAAAGGAAACACTTTTCTTAATTAAAAGCATATCAAGTAAAGATATATTAAATAATTAGTCAATAACAATTTAATAAATAAAGAAATTACCTCAATAATAGTACAAAATTTAGAAATTGCCTAACAAATATAATGGAGTAAATAAAGTTGCCTAACACGATGAATATCTTCTATAACGATAGAATAGGGAGTATAGTTTCTCATAGATAAACTATTAAAAACATAAATAGAAATGATATAGTGTCAGTAAAATGAACATAGAAAGAATAAATAATAATTTATTAAAGGAATTAGTATAGATAATTTAATACAAAGATTAGATAGAGGTTACATAAAAGGATTTATGATTCAACTAATATAATTGTAACAGTAATAGACTGTTAATAACAATATTAGATATTGAAATATTCAAAAAGTATCTATCTATGTATATAACCAATTGTTAATTTATTTGTATGATAGAAACTCAAAAGACTCTAGTAAAGGAGCAACACCGGTTCTGGCTCATTCCTTATGCAAGTCGAACAAACGCCATTGTGATAGGACATTTTTACAGGATGTACAAAGATGCCATAAGGGCCCTAGCACATATATCTGTTATTATTGGTAGGATTGAAGTATAATAAACGACATTATGAAGAAGAGAGAGGATATGGATAAGAGGTGAACATGTAAAGCCATAAGGGCACTAGCATATATCTCTGATTGGTCGGATTGAAGTCGAACAAACGCCATTATGATAGGACATTTTTACAGGATGTACAAAGATGCCATAAGGGCCCTAGCACATATCTCTGTTATTATTGATCGGATTGAAGTGGAATAAATGACATTATGAAGAAGAGAGGACAATAGGTAAACATGTGAAGCCATAAGGGCACTAGCATCTTTGATTGGTTGGATTGAAGTGGAATAAACAACGAAGAAGACAAGAGGTAATGTCATAAGGACACTAGTGTACCATGACGTCACCCAAGCTCAGTCAGTCGATAATGGGGGATCAAAATAAAGAACAATTGAATAAACATTTTATTGTACAATATAAAATTGAAAAGTATAATAAATGAAAATAACAATACTTTTTATATAAATCTTTAAGGAATAATGGTGTCAACATCCATGTAGGCATCAATGGAACAGTGGCCCCATGGTAAGGTTTCATCGGAACCAGGAAGAATAAATCGCTTATCATCCTCAGGACTCAACGCTACTTTATCTTGAACAATTGAATGGACTAGATGTTTGTCGGCATGAATTAGATTTTGGGAAACGGTTTTCTGTGTGAAGGTGTCAAGGCAATTTTCATAGTCTTCAAACGTGATTACGGTCTTCACAACTGACGATTTTACCCCTTTAGCTTTCTTAGTTATTCCAACGTTTCGAATAAGGCAGTCTATTTTTTCTTTCTCAAAACCATCATTCGCAAGACGTTTTCGTTTTTCTGCTAGATCATCTTCAGAGGTAAGTAACCGTGTTGCATACAATTTAGACCGTAACCCAACATAATCAGTCATTATGATACCATTGTTCTCATCCTTCATCATCCCAAGAACCTTCTTATTAACTTGAGGAATTCCATAAACGTTATCAAGAGGATAGTCTGAGGTGTCGAAATATTTATAACAATCAATCTTCATTACTTCATATGGATCTTGATCTCGAATCTCATATATAAGACTATCAGTATCGGTGTACAGCACAGTACAGTTCTCACTAAAACGGTTCATCATGTACTCATAGTGAAAATCATAGATCGTAGTTTTAGCCAGATCTAAAATTGCCATTCCTACATATATCGGTTTATTTAACCATATTTGCAGCTTCTGTAATTCGATGGCAATTAGGTTTTCGCTGAAAATCGTACTATTTTTAAACTCGGGCTTAGCTATGTACGATTCAGCACCATATCGACCACTCCAATGAGAAATTAGCTTTACATCAACACGTTTGCGCACGTTCTCCATGGTTTTACCTGCAACAATTAGAAAAGTGATTAGTATAGAAATATTTATATAAAACTAGCAATACTCACCAAACACGGCATTGTTCATCAGTTTGAATAGGTTCTTTTCAAACTAATTCTTCGCAGCCTTACGTAACTCAGTGTTTAAGTCAATGTAGGGCTTTAACCATGAACTCTGCTTGAATTTCAATACTCGATGTATTTTTGTTAATAGAAGCCCATTCTGTAACGCTTGCTTCAATGCTCGGTAATGTATAACGTATTTTGTTTTATTAGTTAGGGTAGCCATCAACTTAGTCTCCTCATTTAATCTTGTAGCAGGCATCATGGTCTTAGGATTTAGGTGTTCAGGACAAAATGGAATATCCTTATGCAATTCATGTAAATGAGAAGGATACTGCAAATCAACCTCGAGCATGTATCCCTCAGAAGCATCATCAGCAATTTCTGTAACGTCTATATTAGAGCCACACCATTCAAATCCTCCATAAGGGAGATATTGTGACATAGCCCATCCATATTGATTATTCACATCATTGTACATTAAATATTTCGGTGGATTTGAAGGATTATAAGTGGGCATATACTTATTGTTAGCTCGAGCACGACGTTTTCCGCAAACTTGACTAAGTCCACCGCGTATACCACGCTCAACAAACAAAAACATGTCTACATCGGTGAGAAGTTCCAATTCTTGTCCAGTATGTTTCAGCATAGCATCGAATGTAAATCCTGGTAATGTATAATAATGCGCGGGATCGATGTTATACGTAGCAATACAACTGGAACGAAACTGCTCAAAAACGTCAGCAAGAAGAAGGATATCAGTCTTCATATACAACTCTACATATTCACCTAAGGTTTGACATTGAAACGTATTCCAGACGCATTGTGCTCTACTATAAAGTTTACGTGAGTAGGGTTTATCTTCGAGATTATTATAGAAAGATTCGATAGGAGGTAACTTTGTTTCTTCAAAGCGGTCGAAAGAATTGAAATAGTCATAAGGCATCACCCCCTTCTTAGTTAACATTGTGAATTCTTCCTCGGGAACACAAGAAAACTGTGATCTCAAATTAGGGAATTCGGTTAAATATAAGGCGAGTTTATCGAGAGATGATGCCATGAATCGGAAACTATCGATAAATCTGAATTGGATTCGTGCATCTTCAACATGTTTTGTAAAGGAAATATATTTTTCTTTTGTAATAGGAAGCAAATCAATAGAGCCAGTCATGCGGGTAGCAATGTCTTCGATGATGAAATTTGCATCATAACCAGATAAGTTGTGGAACACTACATTAACAGTAGGCGAATCCTGATAGTTAATATTGCACCCCTCATGCGCTGCACCTCTATAATTGTTTTCGGGAATGAGATGATCATGATCTCGGACTTTCTTATCAGTAGCGGAAAATGGCGTTTCACAAATATGACATTCGGTAGCAGCTTGAAACTGGCGTTCTTGATTAGGAGTCATATGAATTCCATAAGGACAAAGGAACACCGTACTGATATCTTGAGCAAGCAGATTCAGCTCATCAGCAAACCAGCGCATACAATCTTCACCCAAATAACTCTTATAAAAGGAAAGCGAATCATCATATGAACACTTGAAGTAATACCCAACGGCTGCAGGAATATGCTGTTGTGGCTTCTTAGAATCCCCAGTCTGCTTCAAAACACTCTCGAGATCTGCATATACTATAAAAGGTGCCTTTACCTTATTCTTATAGTTTTTGAATTTAAGAATGTTTTTCCCCAGTTCTGGCATCTTAACAGCACAATCATTCATTTTCATACAATCTACGGCGTGAGCATCCAACTGTTCCGCTGTAGTAAATGGCTGTAAACATCTTTCACATAAAAAGTCCATTCGACCCTTGCAACATTTAAGATGAACATCTAGTTTTTCATGAGATCTGAAATAGCGTAGGCAACGATCACAGAAGTATTTTTTAGCGTCTTCTTTACTAAGTTGTGAAGATAGAAGTCTTGATAGATTCTTTATCCAAACAAAGTGATATTTCGTTGGCGCTTCATCATATTTATCTTGCACCATCAACAAATTTACATGTTTATTCATCCTATTTCTTGTAAGGTAAGTTGGTAGAGTAATGAAGGTCTTTTTATCTTTTTGTAGAATGTAAACATTTACGGATATATTATTTTGCTTCTCAAAATTGGGGATCTGCTTCATAGTCATAGGAAACTGAATGCCCTTTAGTTTTAATATGGTCGAATAGTGGGGGTATGATGAAATTCTAGCCGCATTTTTCATGGCAGGAAACAGTGCCGACGTCACCGCCCAAGCAAAGCAAGAATCATCTTCATTATTGACGTTAATACATGCCTTCCTCTTTTTTATTTCTGCTGGTAAATCAATATACGAGGATCCCAGTTGTGGAGTATATTTATTGATGTTAACGCCTAAGTTCACCACCTTCTTCAATGCCCAACCACTATCGCGTTCTTGAAACTCCCCCAGGTCTTTAAGGATAGGTGCAACGACTTTAGTATCAAACCAGTCATCAATGTTTGTATCTTTATAAATTGGTGAATTGTTCGTTGTAAAATATTTAAACTCATTGAGAATCTGATCTCCTTTAACAATTTCAAATTCACCTCCGAAAGCTACATTTACCTTAACAGCTACTTCCTTTTTTAATATATTATGTATACGTCGTTTAAAGATAGCCTTACAATCTTTGAGAAATGCAATAGGATCCTTATGCTTCAGGTTCGAGATGGTGCCAGTTCTGATGCGGTTGTTGAATGATGCCTCTAAATCATCCCATTTTACACGATGTTTTGCAGTTTCAATATGAGATGATAAGTCTCCACCATGTTTTTGAATATATTTAAATTGGTTACGATATGACTTTATTTGAGTTATACTAGTTAGAATATGCTGCTTTTCTCCAATATTTTTGGCACTTCGTAACGCATCATTTAGTTTCTTTATAGCTTTCCTACACTCCGTAAGCCCTTTCGTCACTTGGTGTTCATTATAATTAGATGTTATAAGCCCCAACAAAGTAGCAACATGTTTTACGAGATTCACAAAGAGACTCATAATAAGGATGAAAAATTTTTTTTTTCGTAATCACTTTGAACAAAGAACTGTAATCGAATGAGCATTATCGGGATATGAGGGGTAACAAGTAAACTTCTAGTCGGATGGAAGACTGAACGATAACATTTTTTCCTAAAAAAGACCCGCGATTGAGGAAATTTGTGTCTGTTTTTCCATAAGAAAGCATGTAAAAATGATGCATTTTAAGCTAATTGAGCAATTCTGACACTTTTTAACCGTAATATTTGAGGAAGATATGATATATTCAAGTAATGATTCCAATTAACAAACAGTGAAACGAGAAGTTTATGATCTGTATCTGCAGACTACGATTTAGCTAGACTACAAATTCCATTCCGACAACCTTCAGGACCATTGATTACGAGAAAAAATTACCATTCGAGGAATTTTAGAAGAATAATAAATTACTTATAAATTGAAAGCTTTTTGCCTATTATGATATTTTTACTTGAGGAGGATATGATATATTCTAGTAATGATTCCAATTAACAAACAGTGAAATAAGAAGTTAATGATCTGTATCTGCAGACTACGATTTAGCTAGACCACAAATTATATTCCGACAACCTTCAGGACCATTGATTACGAGAAAAAATCACCATTCGATGAATTTTAAAAGAATAATAAATTACTTATAAATTGAAATCCTGAATTTATCGATCACGAATTGTTTATTATTTTTCTATATTATCTATTTACCCATAGTTAAACATATACTATTATTTATTATCTATTTTTTATTTGTGAGGTCGAAGGAGATTCTTTAATAGCCTTTAGGCAACAATTTTCCCTGATATGTGTTAAAAACATACAGAAAATACTATACGCACTTGAACTAATAGATAATCGCATGTTTTGTAGGCATGTCTTACAGATATCCTAGTTAAGTACTGCTCCCACAGTGTGGTAACTACCGTATTTCTGTGCGGAAAAAAGTCGATCCCCCGTTTTATATCCGAAGAGACCTCAAAAAAAAATACTTATATGGTTAAGAGAAATCGATATACGAGACCCACTACTTTTTTCCAACCAAAAATTCAATTACAATTTAAACTACAATACATCTCAAAAATTTATAAAAAATTTACATATGAGGTCATAGGCACTCTTCAATAGCCTTTAGGCGACTCTACCCCATAACAGAAGGATACTGTTCGTACATAACTCAAAAGGTGACTGCTCGGGTTGTAATCGAGTCTAACCGACACCCTAAGTTTTTTGTACTCCTCCCACTGTGTGGTACCTGTCATATCTCTGTGTAGGAAAAGTCGGTACCCTTTTTATACCCGAAGGAACCTCATTGTATGCTATCAAAATTATATATCACAACTAAAACAATAAATATTTTTTGTAGGTAAATATTCAAAAGATACTTACTCGTTTGCCTATTTCCTTCTGCAGCAATCTTCACCCCAGGCGCGAGCTGCTGTGTACCACACGTCATCGCGATTTTAGAAGAGCCCATCTAATTCGGACGTCAGACTAGAAATAAAAATTTATTAGTCTAATATTTTACTAACCAAAATTTTTAACAATTGACAATCAATTAAACTTTTTTGCATAAATCTATCTACATCCCACCACTTTTTATAACAAACAATGATGATCTTACCACACAAACTATTACATCGTCGCAGACTAGTGAAATTACTAGTAAAAACAATTATATATAGGTGTATATTTCCATATTAATTAATTTTTTATGCAACTCTAAATAAAAAGGTTCAAAATATTCATAACAAAAGATCTCCTCAGATGTCTATTCTACATAAGAATCAATGCATATTTATACTTTCATCTAAGTCGATGACGTCATAGATTCTCGTTACCAATAACATACCTTATCAGCGAGAACCGACAAGTCCAAACAAGTTCATACTAAAACGGATACATGATTTCAAAGAAAAAAACTTGAGTTATGATGAAAAATTATATGATTGTCACAGTGATTTTTCATTATGTCCAAAAGATAATATTCCACCTGGTTCAAAATATAAAAAGTTATTGACTACCCATTATCCTAAAAATAATTATAAAATTCACTACCGGACCCTAAACGATTGACATTGAAAAAGATACATAGGTTTCTAAAATTCGAGCGGAATTCTTGGTTGAAGACATATATATTGATTTAAACAACCATTTACGAAATTTAGCAAACAATGATTTTGAATCTTCATAAACTTATTAATAAAACAATGGAAAATTCTCGAAAGTACCGTTATGTTAAATTACTTAAATCTTCAGACGGCCGCTACAGTATAAAACATTTCATTGCAATCCTTTGTTACATTATAGTACAATTTTTAATGAAAATCTAGTAGCTGTTAAATTAAAAAGGACTGAAATAGTTTTCGGTAAACCTCTTTATATAGGTGTGACTATTTTAGATATTTCAAAAAACCATAATGTATAATTTTAATTATGATTTTATGATACCGAAATTGGATCTTAAAGATGTAAATTATAATACACGGATATCGATAGTTTTATTTATGAATTAATAAAAACAACTTAGATAAATTTGACGCGAGTGACTATCCTTCAGGTAATCCTCACAATATTATTCAAGTTAATAAAAAATGTAAAATGAAGGATGAGGCGGAATCTCAAATTATTACTAATTTTTTAGGACTTAGATCAAAATGTATTCATTACTAATAAAAAGCAGAAACAAGATTTGCGAGATGATAATAATAAAGGAATAATTAAAAAATAATGGGAATTAACAAGAATGTTGCTAAAAATCGAATAACCTTCAATGATTATTTTAAAATGTTCAAGAAGCTTAGAACCTAGATATGAAAATCAATTTTAACATAACAAACATCAAAGTTTTTAGTGTTGAACAAAATAAAATTGTTTTAAGCGCATTTGATGATGAAAGATACATATGAGCAAAACACTCTTCCGTGAAGTTACTATAGTATAAATAAACCTAATTCATAAATAGGGCTACAATATGTAGGTGAAGGGTAAGTCATATCATAATATAGCGATTGTCTGTTAATGCAAAAGCATAAAATGATGTTAAAGAACATTTTTTTATTGTTCAGAAAATATAAAAGATCTACAATTTATACCAAATTATTTGCGTGATGTTATAATTATTGAATCAGATTTGGTGTAATATATATATATATAAATTAAATAGATACTGTATATGATTTAATCACTATTGTGTAAGTGTTTTCGATGACTCGAATTTATTTTATAAAAAAACAAAATGGATATTAAAATCCATGTTATAAGATATCATTGTACTAATTTATAACAAAACAAAAGTCATACAAACACTTTTAAAGGAAATCTAAAAATAAGTTGAATTTTGGTACCTTTTTTACTAGTTACACCGCCAAAACACAGAAACTACCGAACTTTTGAAAGTCAGTTTGAACGCTTTTGAATTTGAAAAAACCACGCCCGTATAGATTACTCAGATTTTAATAATTTTGTCTCTTCATAATTTACGTCACACATCCGACTCAACAAAGAAACTTATACAAAATGAATATTGGATTACTTTATAGGAGAAAAATATTTTTGTATTATCAGTAATCAACCGCAATATATCACAATGGATAAAATACTGAATCGAATCGTAGAAAACAAAATGAATTGAGGAAACTTATCACTAATCAAAAAATAACTACAAAGTATGATGAATGTGGTTTTGGAAAAAACATTTTTATAATTCTCAAGACTCATTTTAACGTAGTGTTTACCAGGTTCGTCGTCAATGTTGTGGTACATCTGGTACATCTCAGCGTAAGTATTCTAGATATTTGACGACCCTGGTAAACACTACGTTATAATGAGTCTTGAAAATATAAAAATGTTTTTTCCAAAACCACATTCATCATACTTTGTAGTTATTTTTTGATTAGTGATAAGTTTCCTCAATTCATTTTGTTTTCTACGATTCGATTCAGTATTTTATCCATTGTGATATATTGCGGTTGATTACTGATAATACAAAAATATTTTTCTCCTATAAAGTAATCCAATATTCATTTTATATAAGTTTCTTTGTTGAGTCGGATGTGTGACGTAAATTATGGAGAGACAAAATTATTAAAATCTGAGTAATCTATACGGGCGTGGTTTTTTCAAATTCAAAAGCGTTCAAACTGACTTTCAAAAGTTCGGTAGTTTCTGTGTTTTGGCGGTGTAACTAGTAAAAAAGGTACCAAAATTCAACTTATTTTTAGATTTCCTTTAAAAGTGTTTGTATGACTTTTGTTTTATGACGTATGTAATATTTTGAGCGATATAAATTAGTACAATGATATCTTATAACATGGATTTTAATATCCATTTTGTTTTTTTATAAAATAAATTCGAGTCATCGAAAACACTTACACAATAGTGATTAAATCATATACAGTATCTATTTAATTTATATATATATATTACACCAAATCTGATTCAATAATTATAACATCACGCAAATAATTTGGTATAAATTGTAGATCTTTTATATTTTCTGAACAATAAAAAAATGTTCTTTAACATCATTTTATGCTTTTGCATTAACAGACAATCGCTATATTATGATATGACTTACCCTTCACCTACATATTGTAGCCCTATTTATGAATTAGGTTTATTTATACTATAGTAATGTAATAAACACGAGATATGACACAAGTTCTAAAAACACCCTATATAGATAATTTCTTTTAATTCAAAATCGTTATCAAATTTACCGACCTCAAATAAATTAAAACATTTAAACAAAACAAGGCTAACACTATAGAATTTCGTTTCTTAATTCAAAATAGTTATTAATTATCGACCTCAACCAAAGGAAAATATACAAACAAAACAAAGGTCAACACAATATTAGATATCACGAACAGGTCAGTTTGGTAAACCACGAAATAAAACAAATATGAATAATTAACCTTCATTGAAGGTGAATTACGGAAATAAATATGGAAAAAATATTAGGAAAAGGGACAGTCAGTCCGTCAGTCAGTCGGTGAGATAGGTATTATCTCTCCCCTGGTGAGGCAAGTCTGAGTCTTGACGGACCCTCACCCTCAAAAAGTAATAGTGTGAATATTTATGTGACCTGTGGGATTTTCAAAACGTAAGTTTTTTAAAAAGTTCAAATTCATTTATTATATTGAATATTGGTTTGTGTTATTATATTTTTTTTCTTTGACTAAATCGGGTAACCCAAGAAAGTTAAGGGACTCTACAAGGTGTTCAGTCATATCGAGTGTTCTTATACATCAGCGCCCTTCATCTACCGCTAAGGCCCAAGAGTATAGGGGCATTTTATCTAGTTATATTCAGAGATTTTGTTTGTGCATATTATCTCTTTATCATCTAATTAGTTTAATCAAACTACGTAGATATAACTACATTTGGCTCGATACTATACCTAATTCGACATTAGAGATCTTTTCCACTATATGTAATCTTTTTTAGAGTTATTTACGTTACACTAGGGATTTTAGTCAAACATATTGATATTCTCCGTTGCACTGGAGATCCATAAGTTAAAACCATTTCAGAGATATTTTATATTGTACACTTGAGAATTTTAGTTAAATCCTAGATCATAGAGTTTGGTAGACGTTTATACTAGAAATAGAGGTCATAGTTCAGGTACCGCTAATTCTAGTTTACTTTCGGAGGTTATTTGACACAGTTTTGTTTTTTTTGTAATATATTGTTATCATATGCTCTAACCTTTCAATTATCTCAATCCTCACCATCCCCATACCCGTCAAATAGGTCGGACCAGCTAACCCTGCACTACGAACTTGGGCTTGGCACACTGTATAAGCCCAAGGGGCCCCACGACGTCTTCGACCGCTCGAGCCCGGAACAACCCCCCCTTCCTCGAGGAAATTCCGCAGGGATAATCCCGGGTTCTATAATTTTTTTTTTGTGCCATCAGGCACTGGTGACAGCAGCTGTACAGTTAGAGAAAAAAAGAGACGATAGATAGAGTTACTACACTGGTAACAGAGAACTACTATATACATTACCCCAGATATAGGATACTACTAGGAACTATAGGATAATACCGATTCGATACAATACAAGTTATTACACTGGTGACAGCGATTATTATCTTTGGTAGCTACATAGTTTTATTATTAGATTGGTGACAGCCTGGGATATCAGCAACATCGGCTGAGTTTATCACGGCTTCACCATAAGAACGAAAAAGAAAATACCCATTTATTAGAGTGGTGACATCAGTAAATAATAGGGATAATAGTGATACATAATCATAGATCATTAGAGTAGTAAGAAAATACCCATTTATTAGAGTGGTGACATCAGTAAATAATAGGGATTATAGTGATACATAATCGTATATCATTAGAGTGGTGACAGCGGTGGGATAGATACTGAGTCCGTACAGCAGAGGTTAACAAGAGGGGAAGTCCTGGCAATAATCCTTTTTTTTTTCTTTTCTTCTCTATCCCAATTAAACTACCCATTTCAGGCATCGTAGAAGCCCAAAAGGTAGGAGGAGATAGTTACATTCAATTACATTAATTAAGGCCGTGTTAATTTCACCTACATAATTTACATTTGATACATACGTTATTTTTAATTTCATATTCATATCATAAAATAAATATTGCGACATAGGTCTAATCAAAACTAATATATAACCAAAGTGATATAATTTCAATCAGATATATCTGCTTACTCAGTTATTCTATTTATTACAAACGAACGTTGAATCCAAATCTATTTTTATACATAAACATTTAGACAACGGATGAAAAACAGCAAATATACAGGTGAGGAATTCGCAAAGTCAGCAACAAGCTTCCGCACAAGACAAAAATAGCAATATAAAATATAGTACGGAGGAAAGCTGCACGTCCGGGAGATATAAAAGGTTTTACAGGAAATGTGGATATATTTTGACTAACGAACGGACTATTCTCTAAATGAACTAGACATTAACGATTTGAGAAAAGGTGTTAGGAAATATTCACGCTTTAAACGCAAAATAATAAGTTAAATTAAATTTGGTTCAGGGCTAGTTAAAGTGAATAATACCGATTCTTATATATTACAATATTAATAATTATTTGTCTTTATTTTCCCAACTATCCATTTCAAAACCATCTAGGTAAGTAACACTCGCGCCAGCTAATAAAACAACATGCCGTTAGAGTCCACAGGGGATTCGAGTAATATGCCAGCAGCACTAAGGATACCACAGGCACCACCACTAGGGGTGATCGCCTCAACTTTAACAGACTTCACGGGAAAAGACGCAGCCAGATATATAGAAAAATTGGAACTAAGGGCCAAACTCGACGGATGGTCAGAAACAGAAACACTAACACTACTGAAATTCAAACTCGCAGGCGCAGCCCACGATTTTTTCAAAGCCGACCCAAGATTAGACACAGCAACATATGTTGAATTTAAGGAGAAAATACTCAGGAAATTCGTCCCAAGGAAATCGATCGCGGACTGGTGGATGCAGCTAGTCCAATGCTACCAGAGGCACGACGAAGATGTAGCAGCTTTCTGCACAAGATTACGGCTCATAGGGAATAAAATATTGGAGGAAGACATAAAAGGAACGAACAGAGAACAGATACCGAACATTCAAAAGAAACACAACGCAGTACTGATGAACCAATTCAAAGTAGGGCTAAGAAAGGACCTGCTTAGAGAAGTAGGATTCTACATATTGCACAAAGATGACCTAACACTAGAAGAAGCAGAGGAGATAGTAAGTTGCCAAGAAACGGCAGCCACAATGGTGAGCGGAAGGAATAATGGCCACAGAGTCGCTTTTACGAATGAGCAACGGAGTTGCACAGCATGTGGCAAATCAGGACATGAATCGGAAGAATGTAGACATAGCGCGAAATGTATGTACTGTGGCAGACGAGGCCACTGGGCATCAAACTGCAGAACAAGAGAAGCGGAAGAAGAAAAAATAGAGAAAAAATGCCAAATATGTAGGAAACAGGGACACTGGGCAGCGTATTGTAGAAACAAAGAATCCAAGGAACCATTAACAGATAGAGATGTATGCCACTACTGCGGAAAACAGGGCCACTGGGCTAAGAACTGCAGAAAGAAAATGTTAAGTGAAGAAAATAAACAATGGAATACAAAGCAATGGGATCAAGGAAGAAGAATCACAACGCACCAAAATAACTACGGGGAATACAGCGGACAAAGGAATTCCAGAGAAAAGACTTGGAACAGAGAAGCACCACATGCAAACGAGAAACAAAGGCTCCAAAGAGAAGAGAACAGAAGAGGACAGTCCACAGAGAGAGGACACATAAACAAGGAAGACGGAAGAAAACATTTAAACTAACAAGGACCACCGTTACTCCCCAAACAAGTGGTCAATCTGAAAATAGGGGAAAAAACTGGACTCACACAGAAAAAAACTGGAATCAACAGGCAACACAAAAGGGTAACAAAGAAGAAGACAAGAAAAACCAGATAAAAACAATGCATCATAACGGACCGACGACAAGTAAAAGCGAAGAACCCCCGTATATAGTACTCCTAAGAATAAACGGTAAAACCGAACCTTGTATGATAGACACAGGCGGAGCATACTCACTAATAAGTGAATCCATAGTAGCAGACAACGAATTAGACACACGGATCACAGACCAATTAACCTTAAAAGGCATAACGGGACACACAATCCACTTATACGGATCAACACAAATAGCCATAGCAACAACAGAAATGGATTATAATATTCACACGGAAGTAATTGCAGCCGATGATGGTATAATGGGAGACACAGCAGTACTATTAGGAAGAGATTTCCTAGAAGAACACGAGGCAACTATTTCATACAGAGGAAAACCAACATTAGAAATATGGGGAAGTAAAATACCACTAATGAACCCAAGACAAATCAGAGATTTGCTGAATAATTATAGACAAAGGCGGACAGAGGCATACGGAAAAATAACGGCAACAAGGGATCAAGAAAACGCGAGGGAGAAAGAAGCATGGCAGAAATGGCTAAAAACAGTGGAATCAATGTACAGACAAGAAATAACCAAACCAGAAGTAGACCTAAATAAAGATGTAGGAAAAATAAAGGAAACTACAAGCACGGACATAACCGTAGGAAGAGAAACTACACACACAAACCAAAAACCAATAATGAACGGAAAAGGGCGCACAGACCCAGACTCGAAGAAAGAAAACGGAAAAAACGAAACAACCGAAGACATCAGGAATGGCAGAGAAGGAACAGAATGCACAAGAACCAGCACAGACATATACACGGAGGACAGTTTGACCATACCAGCACTAACGGAGGTTCACACAATAGGGATCCTAAAACATGAGATAAAAGGAAGACATGGAAACGCGGACGCACTAAGCAGAATGCACGACAAAACATGCAACTACATAGAAACCACATACGAAGACTACTTACAGTATATTGCAGAAAACGACCTACCAGGAAAGGACACAATAAACTGGAAAGAAGGAAATCTAGACTACATCCAAGAAGAAGAATCAATAGCCCTCCTACTAGCAAAAAACAGACCTAATCAGGAATCACTAATTAAAAAGATAGAAAACATATACACTTTACCGGACATCTCACAGGAACAAATAGAATCGGTCAAAGAATGGGACACATTAGACACGAAATTCTACGTAGCATTAAATAGGACATCAGTCAAAGAAGAAACATCATATGAAATAATGTGGAATATTATCCAAAAGCTAAAAAAACAATGCGAAGAGAACGCGGAAAAACGCATAACCTTCATAGCTAGTCAAGAACAAATTCCAGGATTAAGCTGGCACGAAATCACAAAGATGATACAATTCACATTCTACGGGTCAACCACCAAAGTAAGCATACTGAAACCGACACCAACAAAAAACACAGGAAAAATCCAAATAATCAAGGAAAAAGAAGAATGGGAACCACTGTGGGACAAAGAATTATTGAAGAAAGAACAAAAACACGACGATTTCTGCATTAGCACAGTACAACAGTTAAACCAAGAGGACGAAACAAAACAAAAATATTACCTCGACAAAGAAGGACTCCTATACAGACAAGATCAAGAGGACAACAAGGACCAACTAGTTATACCCAGGAAATATATCACCAAAGTTATAGAAGACTTTCACGACTCACCCATATATTGTCATCAAGGACAACAAAAAACGTTATTGGCAATAAAAAGGCGTTGCTTCTGGCCAACGATGAGAACGGACATAATAAATTACTGTAAACGCTGCGACGCATGCAACAGACGAAAGACCTCACCACACTTTAAAAAGGCACCACTACAAAGATTTACAAAAGTCACAGAACCGTGGGAAATAACGTCAATGGACATAGTAGGCCCGCTACCCACGTCAAACAAAGGAAACAAGTACCTTCTAACATTTCAAGATCATTTTACGAAATACTGCGAAGCAATTCCGATACCAGACCAGAAAGCAGATACGGTAGCAAGAGTTTTTGTAGAACAAATAATATGCAGACACGGAACACCCCAGAAACTGTTAACAGATAGAGGAACAAACTTCATGTCAGAACTAATGAGAGAGACATGCAAACTACTCAACATAAAAAGAATACACACAGCGAGCTACGCACCAACAACCAATGGTCAAATAGAAAGATTACACAGAGTAATAAAAGATATGCTAGCGCATTACATAGCCCCAAATCAACGAGATTGGGATAGTTGGATACCATATGTACTAATGGCATATCGAGGAAGTATACATACATCAACAGGGTACAGCCCGTATTTTCTACTACATGGGAAAGATCAAGCACTACCATTCGACAAATTCATCAAACCAAGAAGACTAAAATACAACTTAGACGATAACTACGTGTCAGAACTAGAGACGAGACTTAACCAAATATACACAAGAGTACTAGAGAACACAGAAAAGGCAAAAGACGAACGGATAAACAGATACAATGAAAAAACCACCCTAAGAGAGTTTAAACCAGGAGACCTAGTTTACCTTCTAGACATAAGTAACACAACAGGATTATCAAAAAAACTTCAAAACCGATGGATAGGACCATTCGAAATAAAAGACCAAGTAGGACCAGTCACCTACCAAATAGCGTCCAACAAAGGAAAGAAGATACAAGTTGTTCACGTTAATAGATTAAAAACATACTACGGCAAGCTGGACGACGATCAACACGAAATTTTAGAGACGACAACGACCCAGAATGAGGAGAACACAACACACGAACAGGAAGAGCAACAAGAAGAAACCAGCAACGATTTAAACATAGGGAAGTTAGCAGCCTTACCATTATGGTCAACACAACCACACAGCGATAAGACAGTACCCCGCACAAAACCACTAAAAGATAAGCCGAGCGGAAGGCTCCCCGTCTCACTAAGACCCCCACCGGAAATTCGAAGATCAGCCAGGATAAGAAATCGAATTCCGAGTGCACCTAGCTACATTAATATAACATGGGCACAGGCGTCAAAACTATACAGGAAAAAGACGGAACTAACCAAACGCTATCACACACCACACAAAACCAGGCGGAAATATACACACAGACGACAAATTTAACCGCCAAAAACACAGGTCACTCACACACACCGATCTCACACGAAAGTCAAATTTTGCTTTAAGAAGAAATAAAATTTTATGAAACAGTAATACATATAGATATACACAAGCACTCATAAACAATAAGTTATAAAATACATAATAAGTACACTAGAATTAAGACAAACACAGATTTATTAACTATAAGTAAAACAATAAACAAGTAATTATTGTCGACCAAGACAAAATAAAACACGGAAAGAAACTCCATTACACACCGACAAATGCAAGGTCATAGCAGGTAATCATATTAAAAATTTTGCTGTGTTGCACCATTACAAGGTCAACCGAAGTATGATTAAAAGAAATATTTTAATTGCAATAACTACAAGGTGAACACATAAGTTACATTGTAGTAACCAATTAGAAATTCAAAAAAAATGATCTTACACAGGGGACTCAATTGACCGTCCTAAAAGATTGTACAGGTCAGTCAATTGAGAAAAGAAAAAAATATAAGCTAAGGATAAAACCGAAAATACAACGTTATCATAGGGAAAATAAAAGCATTATTTTTTTCCGAAGGAATAGTAATAAATAACTGTAATAAATGAACATTATGCTTATAAATATGAAACCAATGAATGTTAACGAACGTAATTGTTCAAATAATTGTAAAGGTATAATAAGTGCGCGACAATAAAACGACAGATCGTTTTCTGACCTGGGTAACATTCGTTATGTGCGGGCTTCAAACAGCAATTACGCTAACTGCTCAAGACTGTTCAATCCCCAATACAAACATTACAGTGATCTCCCCAAAAGACGTTCAAAAGTGCCCGGAACCCGAGATGACGTATGCCAGGGAAAGCACGAACATTCCAGTTATCCAGAGCAACGAAACCAAACGGCAACCAGTATGGTCATGCCTAGTAGTTGTAACCAGACTCATGTTTTTCTGCGGGATGCATAGCCACACATCCGTAGTCGACCAAGCAGCAGAAGAAGAAGAAGCCGAGCCACGCACAGATACAAAGCAATATAATTGTATCAACAATCAACCGAAACCCCAGAAAAAGTTTAAGACATAGAAGAAGAAGACAAAGGTTTCGTTTTACCACTACAAAAGAGAAACCTACTATCATAATATAGCGAACAGAGCACCCGAGAATTGCCATTGCCTTGAAGACAACCAAAACCTTCAACAGACAATGCCAATTCTACCCCAGAATGTCGATCTCATAAATAGAGCAAGCATACAAATATCACGTATGCATGCAATACATAAACGACGCCTAACAAAGAGAGACATTCTCAAGAAATAAAAAGAGAAGTAACAGCCAAGAATACATAGTGTAAGATATTTTCCAGGAAATCAAAAACCTAGCCGAATCAACCCTAAAACACACTTGGAAATGGTTCACGGAAATAGGTTCAATAATAAGCGGTATAATTGGTATATACTGCACATACCAACTACTAAAATACATAGTAGACACAATACTAAACGCAATTCGCATCCAGCAGACTGTAGGATGTGGGATAGCGATGTTATGCAGCATATGGGATTCCCTTACGGCATGGGTAATACATACCCATAGCAGAACCCAGAAACAAGACGAAGAGGCGATAGAAATGGAGCAGATACAGCATCACGAGACGAGCCACCCCAGTACGCAACACTGGACGGAGAGAAATCACTCCATGAACGATCTACTAAGCAGCAGTGTCGCGAGTGTAAATAATCGTGTCCTAGGTCAGGATCAAAACAGTTAAATCGGAACGCGAGTGCGGTCAAGTGCGCGGTACGTAAAAACTTACTATATGTAGTACAGAGTTCATGTTAATGTAATCATCAATGTTAATGTATTAGTTAAGGTATAAAAAAGGTGTTGGACCTGAAACGTCACAACACTTTTACAAGGGGGGAAGTGATGTAATAAACACGAGATATGACACAAGTTCTAAAAACACCCTATATAGATAATTTCTTTTAATTCAAAATCGTTATCAAATTTACCGACCTCAAATAAATTAAAACATTTAAACAAAACAAGGCTAACACTATAGAATTTCGTTTTTTAATTCAAAATAGTTATTAATTATCGACCTCAACCAAAGGAAAATATACAAACAAAACAAAGGTCAACACAATATTAGATATCACGAACAGGTCAGTTTGGTAAACCACGAAATAAAACAAATATGAATAATTAACCTTCATTGAAGGTGAATTACGGAAATAAATATGGAAAAAATATTAGGAAAAGGGACAGTCAGTCCGTCAGTCAGTCGGTGAGATAGGTATTATCTCTCCCCTGGTGAGGCAAGTCTGAGTCTTGACGGACCCTCACCCTCAAAAAGTAATAGTGTGAATATTTATGTGACCTGTGGGATTTTCAAAACGTAAGTTTTTTAAAAAGTTCAAATTCATTTATTATATTGAATATTGGTTTGTGTTATTATATTTTTTTTCTTTGACTAAATCGGGTAACCCAAGAAAGTTAAGGGACTCTACAAGGTGTTCAGTCATATCGAGTGTTCTTATACATCAGCGCCCTTCATCTACCGCTAAGGCCCAAGAGTATAGGGGCATTTTATCTAGTTATATTCAGAGATTTTGTTTGTGCATATTATCTCTTTATCATCTAATTAGTTTAATCAAACTACGTAGATATAACTACATTTGGCTCGATACTATACCTAATTCGACATTAGAGATCTTTTCCACTATATGTAATCTTTTTTAGAGTTATTTACGTTACACTAGGGATTTTAGTCAAACATATTGATATTCTCCGTTGCACTGGAGATCCATAAGTTAAAACCATTTCAGAGATATTCTATATTGTACACTTGAGAATTTTAGTTAAATCCTAGATCATAGAGTTTGGTAGACGTTTATACTAGAAATAGAGGTCATAGTTCAGGTACCGCTAATTCTAGTTTACTTTCGGAGGTTATTTGACACAGTTTTGTTTTTTTTGTAATATATTGTTATCATATGCTCTAACCTTTCAATTATCTCAATCCTCACCATCCCCATACCCGTCAAATAGGTCGGACCAGCTAACCCTGCACTACGAACTCGGGCTTGGCACACTGTATAAGCCCAAGGGGCCCCACGACGTCTTCGACCGCTCGAGCCCGGAACAACCCCCCCTTCCTCGAGGAAATTCCGCAGGGATAATCCCGGGTTCTATAATTTTTTTTTGTGCCATCAGGCACTGGTGACAGCAGCTGTACAGTTAGAGAAAAAAAGAGACGATAGATAGAGTTACTACACTGGTAACAGAGAACTACTATATACATTACCCCAGATATAGGATACTACTAGGAACTATAGGATAATACCGATTCGATACAATACAAGTTATTACACTGGTGACAGCGATTATTATCTTTGGTAGCTACATAGTTTTATTATTAGATTGGTGACAGCCTGGGATATCAGCAACATCGGCTGAGTTTATCACGGCTTCACCATAAGAACGAAAAAGAAAATACCCATTTATTAGAGTGGTGACATCAGTAAATAATAGGGATAATAGTGATACATAATCATAGATCATTAGAGTAGTAAGAAAATACCCATTTATTAGAGTGGTGACATCAGTAAATAATAGGGATTATAGTGATACATAATCGTATATCATTAGAGTAACTTCACGGAAGAGTGTTTTGCTCATATGTATCTTTCATCATCAAATGCGCTTAAAACAATTTTATTTTGTTCAACACTAAAAACTTTGATGTTTGTTATGTTAAAATTGATTTTCATATCTAGGTTCTAAGCTTCTTGAACATTTTAAAATAATCATTGAAGGTTATTCGATTTTTAGCAACATTCTTGTTAATTCCCATTATTTTTTAATTATTCCTTTATTATTATCATCTCGCAAATCTTGTTTCTGCTTTTTATTAGTCATGAATACATTTTGATCTAAGTCCTAAAAAATGAGTAATAATTTGAGATTCCGCCTCATCCTTCATTTTACATTTTTTATTAACTTGAATAATATTGTGAGGATTACCTGAAGGATAGTCACTCGCGTCAAATTTATCTAAGTTGTTTTTATTAATTCATAAATAAAACTATCGATATCCGTGTATAATAATTTACATCTTTAAGATCCAATTTCGGTATCATAAAATCATAATTAAAATTATACATTATGGTTTTTTGAAATATCTAAAATAGTCACACCTATATAAAGAGATTTACCGAAAACTATTTTAGTCCTTTTTAATTTAACAGCTACTAGATTTTCATTAAAAATTGTACTATAATGTAACAAAGGATTGCAATGAAATGTTTTATACTGTAGCGGCCGTCTGAAGATTTAAGTAATTTAACATAACGGTACTTTCGAGAATTTTCCATTGTTTTATTAATAAGTTTATGAAGATTCAAAATCATTGTTTGCTAAATTTCTTAAATGGTTGTTTAAATCAATATACTCGTATATGTCTTCAACCAAGAATTCCGCTCGAATTTTAGAAACCTATGTATCTTTTTCAATGTCAATCGTTTAGTGTCCGGTAGTGAATTTTATAATTATTTTTAGGATAATGGGTAGTCAATAACTTTTTATATTTTGAACCAGGTGGAATATTATCTTTTGGACATAATGAAAAATCACTGTGACAATCATATAATTTTTCATCATAACTCAAGTTTTTTTCTTTGAAATCATGTATCCGTTTTAGTATGAACTTGTTTGGACTTGTCGGTTCTCGCTGATAAGGTATGTTATTGGTAACGAGAATCTATGACGTCATCGACTTAGATGAAAGTATAAATATGCATTGATTCTTATGTAGAATAGACATCTGAGGAGATCTTTTGTTATGAATATTTTGAACCTTTTTATTTAGAGTTGCATAAAAAATTAATTAATATGGAAATATACACCTATATATAATTGTTTTTACTAGTAATTTCACTAGTCTGCGACGATGTAATAGTTTGTGTGGTAAGATCATCATTGTTTGTTATAAAAAGTGGTGGGATGTAGATAGATTTATGCAAAAACGTTTAATTGATTGTCAATTGTTAAAAATTTTGGTTAGTAAAATATTAGACTAATAAATTTTTATTTCTAGTCTGACGTCCGAATTAGATGGGCTCTTCTAAAATCGCGATGACGTGTGGTACACAGCAGCTCGCGCCTGGGGTGAAGATTGCTGCAGAAGGAAATAGGCAAACGAGTAAGTATCTTTTGAATATTTACCTACAAAAAATATTTATTGTTTTAGTTGTGATATATAATTTTGATAGCATACAATGAGGTTCCTTCGGGTATAAAAAGGGTACCGACTTTTCCTACACAGAGATATGACAGGTACCACACAGTGGGAGGAGTACAAAAAACTTAGGGTGTCGGTTAGACTCGATTACAACCCGAGCAGTCACCTTTTGAGTTATGTACGAACAGTATCCTTCTGTTATGGGGTAGAGTCGCCTAAAGGCTATTGAAGAGTGCCTATGACCTCATATGTAAATTTTTTATAAATTTTTGAGATGTATTGTAGTTTAAATTGTAATTGAATTTTTGGTTGGAAAAAGTAGTGGGTCTCGTATATCGATTTCTCTTAACCATATAAGTATTTTTTTTTGAGGTCTCTTCGGATATATAACGGGGGATCGACTTTTTTCCGCACAGAAATACGGTAGTTACCACACTGTGGGAGCAGTACTTAACTAGGATATCTGTAAGACATGCCTACAAAACATGCGGTTATCTATTAGTTCAAGTGCGTATAGTATTTTCTGTATGTTTTTAACACATATCAGGGAAAATTGTTGCCTAAAGGCTATTAAAGAATCTCCTTCGACCTCACATATAAAAAATAGATAATAAATAATAGTATATGTTTAACTATGGGTAAATAGATAATATAGAAAAATAATAAACAATTCGTGATCGATAAATTCAGGATTTCAATTTATAAGTAATTTATTATTCTTTTAAAATTCATCGAATGGTGATTTTTTCTCGTAATCAATGGTCCTGAAGGTTGTCGGAATATAATTTGTGGTCTAGCTAAATCGTAGTCTGCAGATACAGATCATTAACTTCTTATTTCACTGTTTGTTAATTGGAATCATTACTAGAATATATCATATCCTCCTCAAGTAAAAATATCATAATAGGCAAAAAGCTTTCAATTTATTAGTAATTTATTATTCTTCTAAAATTCCTCGAATGGTAATTTTTTCTCGTAATCAATGGTCCTGAAGGTTGTCGGAATGGAATTTGTAGTCTAGCTAAATCGTAGTCTGCAGATACAGATCATAAACTTCTTGTTTCACTGTTTGTTAATTGGAATCATTACTTGAATATATCATATCTTCCTCAAATATTACGGTTAAAAAGTGTCAGAATTAGCTTAAAATGCATCATTTTTACATGCTTTCTTATGGAAAAATAGACACAAATTTCCTCAATCGCGGGTCTTTTTTAGGAAAAAATGTTATCGTTCAGTCTTCCATCCGACTAGAAGTTTACTTGTTACCCCTCATATCCCGATAATGCTCATTCGATTACAGTTCTTTGTTCAAAGTGATTACGAAAAAAAAAATTTTTCATCCTTATTATGAGTCTCTTTGTGAATCTCGTAAAACATGTTGCTACTTTGTTGGGGCTTATAACATCTAATTATAATGAACACCAAGTGACGAAAGGGCTTACGGAGTGTAGGAAAGCTATAAAGAAACCAAATGATGCGTTACGAAGTGCCAAAAATATTGGAGAAAAGCAGCATATTCTAACTAGTATAACTCAAATAAAGTCATATCGTAACCAATTTAAATATATTCAAAAACATGGTGGAGACTTATCATCTCATATTGAAACTGCAAAACATCGTGTAAAATGGGATGATTTAGAGGCATCATTCAACAACCGCATCAGAACTGGCACCATCTCGAACCTGAAGCATAAGGATCCTATTGCATTTCTCAAAGATTGTAAGGCTATCTTTATACGACGTATACATAATATATTAAAAAAGGAAGTAGCTGTTAAGGTAAATGTAGCTTTCGGAGGTGAATTTGAAATTGTTAAAGGAGATCAGATTCTCAATGAGTTTAAATATTTTACAACGAACAATTCACCAATTTATAAAGATACAAACATTGATGACTGGTTTGATACTAAAGTCGTTGCACCTATCCTTAAAGACCTGGGGGAGTTTCAAGAACGCGATAGTGGTTGGGCATTGAAGAAGGTGGTGAACTTAGGCGTTAACATCAATAAATATACTCCACAACTGGGATCCTCGTATATTGATTTACCAGCAGAAATAAAAAAGAGGAAGGCATGTATTAACGTCAATAATGAAGATGATTCTTGCTTTGCTTGGGCGGTGACGTCGGCACTGTTTCCTGCCATGAAAAATGCGGCTAGAATTTCATCATACCCCCACTATTCGACCATATTAAAACTAAAGGGCATTCAGTTTCCTATGACTATGAAGCAGATCCCCAATTTTGAGAAGCAAAATAATATATCCGTAAATGTTTACATTCTACAAAAAGAAAAAAAGACCTTCATTACTCTACCAACTTACCTTACAAGAAATAAGATGAATAAACATGTAAATTTGTTGATGGTGCAAGATAAATATGATGAAGCGCCAACGAAATATCACTTTGTTTGGATAAAGAATCTATCAAAACTTCTATCTTCACAACTTAGTAAAGAAGACGCTAAAAAATACTTCTGTGATCGTTGCCTACGCTATTTCAGATCCCATGAAAAACTAGATGTTCATCTTAAATGTTGCAAGGGTCTAATGGACTTTTTATGTGAAAGATGTTTACAGCCATTTACTACAGCGGAACAGTTGGATGCTCACGCCGTAGATTGTATGAAAATGAATGATTGTGCTGTTAAGATGCCAGAACTGGGGAAAAACATTCTTAAATTCAAAAACTATAAGAATAAGGTAAAGGCACCTTTTATAGTATATGCAGATCTCGAGAGTGTTTTGAAGCAGGCTGGGGATTCTAAGAAGCCACAACAGCATATTCCTGCAGTCGTTGGGTATTACTTTAAGTGTTCATATGATGATTCGCTTTCCTTTTATAAGAGTTATTTGGGTGAAGATTGTATGCGCTGGTTTGCTGATGAGCTGAATCTGCTTGCTCAAGATATCAGTACGGTGTTCCTTTGTCCTTATGGAATTCATATGACTCCTAATCAAGAACGCCAGTTTCAAGCTGCTACCGAATGTCATATTTGTGAAACGCCATTTTCCGCTACTGATAAGAAAGTCCGAGATCATGATCATCTCATTCCCGAAAACAATTATAGAGGTGCAGCGCATGAGGGGTGCAATATTAACTATCAGGATTCGCCTACTGTTAATGTAGTGTTCCACAACTTATCTGGTTATGATGCAAATTTCATCATCGAAGACATTGCTACCCGCATGACTGGCTCTATTGATTTGCTTCCTATTACAAAAGAAAAATATATTTCCTTTACAAAACATATTGAAGTGCACGAATCCAATTCAGATTTATCGATAGTTTCCGATTCATGGCATCATCTCTCGATAAACTCGCCTCATATTTAACCGAATTTCCTAATTTGAGATCACAGTTTTCTAGTGTTCCCGAGGAAGAATTCACAATGTTAACTAAGAAGGGGGTGATGCCTTATGACTATTTCAATTCTTTCGACCGCTTTGAAGAAACAAGGTTACCTCCTATCGAATCTTTCTATAATAATCTCGAAGATAAACCCTGCTCACTTAAACTTTATAGTAGAGCACAATGCGTCTGGAATACGTTTCAATGTCAAACCTTAGGTGAATATGTAGAGTTGTATATGAAGACTGATATCCTTCTTCTTGCTGACGTTTTTGAGCAGTTTCGTTCCAGTTGTATTGCTACGTATAACATCGATCCCGCGCATTATTATACATTACCAGGATTTACATTCGATGCTATGCTGAAACATACTGGACAAGAATTGGAACTTCTCACCGATGTAGACATGTTTTTGTTTGTTGAGCGTGGTATACGCGGTGGACTTAGTCAAGTTTGCGGAAAACGTCGTGCTCGAGCTAACAATAAGTATATGCCCACTTATAATCCTTCAAATCCACCGAAATATTTAATGTACAATGATGTGAATAATCAATATGGATGGGCTATGTCACAATATCTCCCTTATGGAGGATTTGAATGGTGTGGCTCTAATATAGACGTTACAGAAATTGCTGATGATGCTTCTGAGGGATACATGCTCGAGGTTGATTTGCAGTATCCTTCTCATTTACATGATTTGCATAAGGATATTCCATGTTGTCCTGAACACCTAAATCCTAAGACCATGATGCCTGCTACAAGATTAAATGAGGAGACTAAGTTGATGGCTACCCTAACTAATAAAACAAAATACGTTATACATTACCGAGCATTGAAGCAAGCGTTACAGAATGGGCTTCTATTAACAAAAATACATCGAGTATTGAAATTCAAGCAGAGTTCATGGTTAAAGCCCTACATTGACTTAAACACTGAGTTACGTAAGGCTGCGAAGAATGAGTTTGAGAAGAACCTATTCAAACTGATGAACAATGCCGTGTTTGGTGAGTATTGCTAGTTTTATATAAATATTTCTATACTAATCACTTTTCTAATTGTTGCAGGTAAAACCATGGAGAACGTGCGCAAACGTGTTGATGTAAAGCTAATTTCTCATTGGAGTGGTCGATATGGTGCTGAATCGTACATAGCTAAGCCCGAGTTTAAAAATAGTACGATTTTCAGCGAAATCCTAATTGCCATCGAATTACGGAAGCTGCAAATATGGTTAAATAAACCGATATATGTAGGAATGGCAATTTTAGATCTGGCTAAAACTACGATCTATGATTTTCACTATGAGTACATGATGAACCGTTTTAGTGAGAACTGTACTGTGCTGTACACCGATACTGATAGTCTTATATATGAGATTCGAGATCAAGATCCATATGAAGTAATGAAGATTGATTGTAATAAATATTTCGACACCTCAGACTATCCTCTTGATAACGTTTATGGAATTCCTCAAGTTAATAAGAAGGTTCTTGGGATGATGAAGGATGAGAACAATGGTATCATAATGACTGATTATGTTGGGTTACGGTCTAAATTGTATGCAACACGGTTACTTACCTCTGAAGATGATCTAGCAGAAAAACGAAAACGTCTTGCGAATGATGGTTTTGAGAAAGAAGAAATAGACTGCCTTATTCGAAACGTTGGAATAACTTAGAAAGCTAAAGGGGTAAAATCGTCAGTTGTGAAGACCGTAATCACGTTTGAAGACTATGAAAATTGCTTTGACACCTTCACACATGAAACCGTTTCCCAAAATCTAATTCATGCCGACAAACATCTAGTCCATTCAATTGTTCAAGATAAAGTAGCGTTGAGTCCTGAGGATGATAAGCGATTTATTCTTCCTGGTTCCGATGAAACCTTACCATGGGGCCACTGTTCCATTGATGCCTACATGGATGTTGACACCATTATTCCTTAAAGATTTATATAAAAAGTATTGTTATTTTCATTTATTATACTTTTCAATTTTATATTGTACAATAAAATGTTTATTCAATTGTTCTTTATTTTGATCCCCCATTATCGACTGACTGAGCTTGGGTGACGTCATGGTACACTAGTGTCCTTATGACATTACCTCTTGTCTTCTTCGTTGTTTATTCCACTTCAATCCAACCAATCAGAGATGCTAGTGCCCTTATGGCTTCACATGTTTACCTATTGTCCTCTCTTCTTCATAATGTCCTTTATTCCACTTCAATCCGATCAATAATAACAGAGATATGTGCTAGGGCCCTTATGGCATCTTTGTACATCCTGTAAAAATGTCCTATCACAATGGCGTTTGTTCGACTTCAATCCGACCAATCAGAGATATATGCTAGTGCCCTTATGGCTTTACATGTTCACCTCTTATCCATATCCTCTCTCTTCTTCATAATGTCGTTTATTACACTTCAATCCTACCAATAATAACAGAGATATGTGCTAGGGCCCTTATGGCATCTTTGTACATCCTGTAAAAATGTCCTATCACAATGGCGTTTGTTCGACTTCAATCCGACCAATTAGAGATATATATGCTAGTGCCCTTATGGCTTCACATGTTCAACTCTTATCCATATCCTCTCTCTTCTTCATAATGTCGTTTATTACACTTCAATCCGACTAATAATAACAGAGATATATATGCTAGTGCCCTTATGGCTTCACATGTTCACCTCTTATCCATATCCTCTCTCTTCTTCATAATGTCGTTTATTACACTTCAATCCGACCAATAATAACAGAGATATGTGCTAGGGCCCTTAAGGGCTGCGAACGTCAGCACAGGATGCGCACGCCCGACTCATGCGCGACGTCGTAAAACTTCTTCCTATCGGTAACCACCCATAAGCCATCCGCCTGTTCATCCGGCCGCCTAAACGCATGCGCAAATCGAAATTGCGTCAAAAATTACCACGATGGACCTTGGCGATTTCCCATGTTAATTTGCATAAGGAATGAGCCAGAACCGGTGTTGCTCCTTTACTGACTCTCTACAAGTGAATTAATAATGTGAAATAGTAAATGTATGAACTTTTCGACTAAGTAAACAAAATTAAATAATTCAATTGCATAGGACAATATTTGATTGGTTATGAACAAAATGACAGATCAAATTTTCAATCAACAAGTAAAGGAACAAACTTTTGTAAATAGTGACCTGGAAAAAACAATATACTTGTTTGTTGAAAAAAGTGGAGAATCGGAAGGAAGCTAGGGAGGTTGGAAGCTGGCGTCGAGATATGTGGACTTTGTGTGATAGTGTTCCCGAAAATTTCATGAAATTCCCGAAATAACTTGATAAAATTTAACAAATACTATTAAAAACAATCCTAATAATACTCACAGATAATCAGATCCAGTTTTTTCTGCAAAAATCAGTCAAATTTCTCCAAATTTGGTGTTGGAACTTCAGAGGAGTCTTCCTGGGGTCCAGAAGCGTTATCCCAATTACAGAGCATCAGGTCAGTGTTCTTTTAAAATATGATTGGCCAATAATAAGAGAAAAAACTCAAATATGTGCTTAATTTCGTTAAATTGATAAACATTCACAGCAATGATCGATCTAAAATAAAAAAGAAAACGGACTTTATTTAGTGAGTTAATAAAATAAATCATTAACATTATCAAAAAGGCCTAATATAAATAAATAAAAATACGTACGTTCGCCATTTTATCATCATAAGAATGATACTTAAATTTATTTCCATGTAATATGTCTTCCTGTATAATAGTGTAGGTATTCTTCTCAATGTAAAATTCTCTTCTTCATTACAATCTAATTCAATAATATCTTTGATTTTTCTATCATTACAATGCACTGTTATACATCATTCAAGTTTGAATTCTACCTTCCTTCTTATAAATATCAACAATTTACCTTGTTTAATAACCACAAACTATTCTTCTCAGCTTCAGTCTCTGTTTTATATAACTCAACTTCTTTTTATATTCTTTTACTAGATTTCTCTCTTAGGATAATTATTTTCACATCTCTCCTTCAAAAAATTCCCTCTGTCCTCAATGTTTATTTTTCTTAGCAACCAGCCATGATTTTTTTCCTACTGGATTAATATTTTATTCCGTTTAGAGATTGAGTAAAGACTTAGCGCAATACTCTTGAACACCTTTAAATTTTCTTATCTAATGACTTTTTTACAAATTAAAATTAAAATCGATATAACAAATTATTGGATTAATAGAATCAGATTAATTTGATAATTAAAATTTTAGTTCAACATTCCCTAAAATATATGAGAATTATTCTTTTAAATATATTCAACAGAAATATAAATATATATATATATATATATATATATATATATATATATATATATATATATATATATTACCTCAGGGGTTCGCACTACGAATACGGGTGTGGCGAGCCCGAGGTACCCTAGCTAGGCTCACATCTCACTCCCAAGGTGTGATCCGTCCCTAAAACCCTGAAGTGGAACTCTTATCCTCCCCGACGCTATTAGGTTTGCGAGGGCTAGGGGATTCCTTTTTATATCCCTTCCACTGTGCCAGAAGAAGATGACACATAGCCCTTAGTCGTCCAGTGTAATGCGACCCGGCTGGCGAGGGTATCAGGGCCAAGTGATACCTACAAACGGAGCCTAGGGATACCGGGCAACCTCCCTAGTATAAGTGACTTATTCCGGCATGCGGGGCTCTGCCGGAACGGACTCTTTATGTCCCTAGCTACGCGTGGGAACAAAATGGATAGTCACGAATCAAATTTTATGGGGAAGGATGGGGATAAAAGCAAGCATGGAAATATGAGTCAGGGTATCAAGAAGTTTATAGTGCAGAACAATACTGAACCGTTGTTGAGAGACAAGACAGATGCAACATTCGTTTCGATTAAAGAGCAAAAGGATCCATTCGCAAGAAGGGACTCTATAAACAGGACTTCGCCTAGAGAAAGGGCTAATTCGTTACCAGACCTAGATGCGGGAAATCTGGATTCGTCTGTTATTGACGCAGCGGATGACATATCTGAACAGATAAATAAACGAATACGAATGGAACCGTCTACCAAAACCAGCAATTCTAAAAAAGAAATAGAGGGGCCTAGAGACATTATTCAGAAACTGTATAACCAGATTAAGACGCTAGATAGAGTCATTAGGGACTCGTATAACCCTAAGAAGGACATAAAAGAGGCTGTATATAAACTAACATTCCAAGCTGAAAAAATGCAAGGCAAATTATTCCAAGAGTGGATGAGATCTAGTGAAAGAGACACAAATGAAGATGAGTTGAAAAAATTACATGAAGAAAATAAATCACTTCGAGAGGCGATAAGGAACATTCATCAAAAACAAGAAGAGGGAAATTCTGGAAACAGCACGCAGTGTGAGCTATGCAGGGAAGCACAAATAACATTTGAAAAACGAAAATCACTTCTTGGCGATGGGACGTACGATGACTTCCAATCTGTACCAGAGAACGTCTGGGCAGATAAAACCTCTTCAAGGATACCTGTGAGGTCTGGCAAGATATGGGAATCTCTACCTCAGTATGAATTGGTGTTGCCCTGCTCCAAAGATATTGTTGAAGTTAATAACCATGTAAAGACCGCTGTCAGTAAATATGGAGGTATAGATGGACTCAAAGGTCAAAAATAACCTATAGGGGGTGTAGCCTATATGAGGCATTCTCTGGAATTTTCCGACGATAAGGGAAATTTCTCCACCGTCACTAGAACAATATTTTATCGTATCATAAGTGATAATGAAACCCGACGTGAACCTCAAGATAGGGATATATTTGAATCCCTCAAAATAATAAAGATGCTCGCTCTAAAGAACAGCATGACCAAGTTGGCCATACCGTTTATTGATGGAATTATGGGGATAATATTTCACAGAATGACAGAATTTGTCTTTTCGGATACACCCATTGAGGTCGTAGTTTATAATCCTGTAATAAATAAAACTACATTAAGCGGTAAATTGGCACACGCAAATAGTGTAATCAATCCAAAAAGACCGAGAGATGATGTTTTGATCATAAAAAGGGATGGTAAGACCTATGCCGAACTACTGAAAACAGTTAAAAAGACAATTAACCCTACATCAATAGGAGTAGAAGTGAAGGAAGTACATAAAACCAAAAAAGGTGACCTAATGGTGAAAATTCGCAATGGAACAGCCAAAGCGGAGATATTGAAGAAGGAGATAAATGACAAAATGCCCAATGCTATGGTGTCGGTGTTAGTGTCTAAGAAGGTGATTCATATTAAAGGGATGGACGAGGTCACAACTGTACCGGACACAAGGGAAGCAATTTCGAAAGTAGTGAATATCGATCAAAACCGACTTGATATACGAGCCTTACGGCCCTCCTATAGAAATAAACAAAACGTGACTATAATTACAAGCGAAGAAGATGCCAATAAACTTCTGGAACTGAAATCTCTAAGGATCGGTTGGGTGGACTGTCGGATCCTTGAGAGACAAAAAGATGACAGATACTACAGATGTTGGGGGTACGGACACAGTAAAGAAGAGTGCAAAGGACCCAACAGGGAGAATTTATGCATGAGATGCGAAGAAGACGGGTACAAAGCAGCTATCTGCGATAGAACACCCTTCTGCTTGAATTGCAAGGGAAAAGGCAATCAGACGGCAAGTCTTGGCTGTTCTGAGTTCAAAGAAGGCGTTTCTAAAAAAAAGCCTAACTTTCAAGAAAACTAAACATAAATATAAAATAAGCCAAGATGAAAACCAAAATAATGCAAATAAACACAAATAGAAGTCTTAGAGCACAAGACATGGCAATTGCTACCGCAAGAGAAGAAAATGTGTGCATACTCTAGATTAGTGAACCAAACAAAAATGCCATAAAGGACAGGAAGGACTGGATGTTTGATAAAGAAATGGATACAGCAATAAAAGTACTGGATAGAAATGTAGCAGTTAAACGTCAGGGGCATGGCCATGGATTTACATACTTTGTAACAAATTCCTTTACAGTATACAGTTGTTACGCCTCCCCAAATAAAGAAATAGACGACCTTGAGAGAACCTTAACAAAAATAGGAATTCATCTCAGAAGGCATAAAGAAAAAAGTATTATAGTAGGAGACTTCAATGGGAAATCTGCCCAATGGGGAATGAGGAATACAGATAAAAGGGGAGAAGCCTTAGTGGAATGGATGGCAGAAAACGACCTTGTCTGTCAAAACCATGGAGATAGACCTACACTCCAGAGAAACCAAAGTTCGTCAATCATCGACATAACGTTATCAACCAATGATATTGTGATAAAAAATTGGTATGTGATTGACAGAGAGACCCTTAGCGATCATAACTACATTTTGTTTGAGGTACATGAGAACTGAAAATCGGACAAACTAAGTGAGAACGTAGTCGACAGTGGGTGGAATATGAGGAAGCTAGATACTGCAAGCCTGAGCCAAATAGTTTCTAATATTTCAGTGAATGCACCTACACCAGATTCAAAAAGTTTTTATGAAATACTCGCGAACATATGCAATGCATGTTTCTTGCTCATTTGCCTCTTCAGCACGGTATGACCAAATAAGGATGTCAAATTTGGGAGCAAAGATGTTAATCGAAACATGGGAAAACACAAAACAACGGATTCCACAAGGGAAACCAAACGCTTATTAGTGCCTTCAATTGTAAAATCCCGAGTTTTCAGGACAACAACGAAGATCGACACGGAGGCGCATATAGCCCCCCCCCCCACCGCCATGAACCTTGCGACCCATAGTAAATAACAAAGAAGATGTAGGAATATCGCGTGATATGTTAACAACAACAACAAAGAGATTCATGGGTAATTCACGCAAAAAAAGGGTTACTGAAACAGAGTTGTGACCGCGGACATGCATGTTTCTGGCTCATTTGCCTCTTCAGCATGGTATAACCAAATAAGGATGTGAAATTTGGGAGCCAAGATGTTAATCGAAACATGGGAAAACACAAAACAACGGATTTCAGCAGGAAAACCAAACGCTTATTTGTGCCTTCAATTGGAAGATCCCGAGTTTTCAGGATAACAACCAAGGTCGACACGGAGACGCATATAGCTCCCACGCCATGAACCTTCCGACCCATAGTAAATAACAAAGAAGATGTAGGAATATCGCGTGATATGTTAACAACAACAACAAAGAGATGCATGGGTAATTCACGCAGAAAAAGGGCTACTGAAACAGAGTGGTAACCGAGGACATGCATGTTTCTGGCTCATTTGCCTCTTCAGCACGGTATAACCAAATAAAGATGTGAAATTTGGGAGCAAAGATGTTAATCGAAACATGGGAAAACACAAAACAACGGATTTCAGCAGGGAAACCAAACGCTTATTAGTGCCTTCAATTGTAAAATCCCGAGTTTTCAGGACAACAACGAAGATCGACACGGAGGCGCATATAGCCCCCCCCCCCCCCGCCATAAACCTTGCGACCTATAGTAAATAACAAAGAAGATGTAGGAATATCGCGTGATATGTTAACAACAACAACAACAAAGAGATTCATGGGTAATTCACGCACAAAAAGGGCTACTGAAACAGAGTGATAACCGCGGACATGCATGTTTCTGGCTCATTTGCCTCTTCAGCACGGTATAACCAAATAAGGATGTGAAATTTGGGAGCAAAGATGTTAATCGAAACATGGGAAAACACAAAACAACTGATTTCAGCAAGGAAGCCAAACGCTCATATGTGCCTTCAATTGAAAGACCCCGAGTTTTCAGGACAACCACCAAGATCGACACGGAGGCGCATATAGCCCCCCCGCCATGAACCTTCCGACCCATAGTAAATAACAAAGAAGATGTAGGATAACTGTTCGATGGTTATCTTTTTTTGCGTGAATTACCCATGAATCTCTTTGTTGTTGTTGTTAACATATCACGCGATATTCCTACATTTTTTCTTTATGTACATATATATATATATATATATATGTACATATATGTACATATATATATATATATATATATATATATATATATATATATTAAACATAGGTTTTAATTATTTTTATTATTAATTATTTTAATATTTAGATATGAGATAATTTTATTTTTATTTGATTAATTTGTGTGGCTAGCTCAGTTATTAAGTAATTATAAGATATTGTTCGGGAGCATGAGACTCATTCTACCCTTCGAGTTCTGGCTTTCTTTGGATTATTTTACGTACGTAAAATAAAAAGAAACACAGTAATTTCAATGATTTAATTTTATAAAGAAATTTTTATTAAATATTTATAAACAGTTACGCCTATGGAATTACTAAAACATAGTCATAAAAGATATCATACACCATCCTATGCGCATGCTCAACTAAAAACGAAAGGATGCGAGACGGAACGAACGTTTCTTATAGACGCTTTGCATCTGCGTGGATATTCGATGTATCATAGAATCGTTGTCGTTATAATAATGTAGATGGATTTGCATAAAAGAATTTATGTTTGGAAATTATGTACCGGGTGTCCCAATAAGAATGGCTCTCGGCCATATTTGGGAACCGTTTATAGTACAGCTCCGGGAAAAAAATTATAACAAAAGTGACCTCGAGAAAAACCTGGAAATTATTTACAGAATTGTAGGTCCACCGCCAGAGGGCGTAAATAAATACCAAAAATTATAAATTGAATAATTTACAAATTTTGCCTAATTAAGATGCATTTAAACTATGATTATCATATTCTTCAAGAAATTCGGCGTATATTTGATTTTACAAGTTTCAGTCTATCTCTTCAAATAAGAGGTGGGGGGAAGCGGCAACTTTATTATGAAAAAACGCCTGTAATTCCAGTTCTACTTAACCTATCTATGCAAACTTAGTCTTTTTGAAGGAAGCTCTTTTCTACCAATGTAGGAGTTATAATTTCGAAACATCCTAATGAGTAACGTATACGCTAGAGGGCGCTATTTATTTATTTATTTAAATCTAGCTATCCTTGAAAAATGAAAATATACAGTTTCAATTAAGGAATATAAATGTAGACCAAATTAGCAACAGAATAGCGAAAACCAGATGTGATATATTTTTCGTATTACGAGATATCGTAAGAAGTGTGTAAATTTCAAGCATTTTCCTTCAAACATAAATTACTCCGGTTTGACTGAACGGATTTTAACATTCTTTGACTCCTCAAAATTGTCTTTCCTTATTCTATTAATAATAGTTCCAATTATTATGTCAATATTACTTATGCTGTCACCGGGAAACTGCCTTATGGAAGTTAAACTGGAAATATATGAAAACAAGTAGGGGGCCATGAAAAAAACAAAACAAAATGATATGTCTTGTGTCAAATTAATAACTCTAGTAAGTTGTTCATTTACGTGTCATTGCGATTTGTCTGCATTAAATTCGATATTAAATTTACTTGAAAGTTATATCTAAGATATTCTTACAAACGAAGAAGCATTTGATATGATAGGCATTTACTTTGAATGTATGAGAAATGCAACTGTTGCGGCTAGGGTATACGCCATACAATATCCCCAAAGACGTCATCCCGGTAGCAGAGTTTTTCGTCGACTCATACACCGTTTAAGAACGACAGGAAATGTAAATCTTCCTGTATTTAGAAGACGCGGCAGAGGTCGTTCAGAGGAAAACACAATAAATGTTTTGGCATATGTGCAATTTAATACGCATTTAAGTATTAGAGCAATAAGTAGAGACCACCGTTCAACGTAATTTGACAGGACAGGATTATTTGCGAGCATGGTTATATGTTAACATAATAATTTATTTATCATTCCGGAAAGATATTTAATAGGACATTATATTTCTTTTATATTTCATCCATATCATATAGTACTGCATCAACAATTGGTTGATCGTGATTACGACAGAAGGTTGGAATATTGCAACAGGTTGGAATATTGCAACTGGTTACTACATATGGTATATGACGACCCTCAATTACTGTCACGTATTTTGGGGTCAGACGAAGCTACATTTAGTAGTGATGGCATAATATGTACTATTGGTCACAGAATAATCCACGCTGGATGGAAGAAGTTCAGTATCAGGTGCTATGGTCGGTGAATGTATGGTGTGGTATTGTAGATGGTCAGATGATTGGACCTTTTATTTTTGACAACGCAATCAACGGGGAACGCTACCTAGATTTTATAAGGGATGAATTACCTCTTCTTCTAGAAGATATATCACTAGCAACTCGTAGGTCTATGTTGTTTCAGCACGATGGGTGTCCGGCGCATTTCTCCAGACAAGTTAGAGAATTTTTAGATATTACTTACCCTGATAGGTGGATAGGACGTGGAGTCCTATTTTTTTGGCCAGCCAGGTCACCAGACTTAACCGTCTTAGATTTCTATCTCTGAGGCCGGAAATTGAGACTGCTGTTCAATCTACTCTTCAAAGAATAATCCCTTGTATCGAAAATGATTGGCGACAATTTGAACATTTAGGTCGTCACTAGCGAGGTATATTTAAAAAAATAAATAAATAGCGCCCTCTAGCGTATACGTTACTCATTAGGTTGTTTCAAAATTATAACTCTTACATTGGTAGAAAGGAGCTGTCTTCAATAAGACTAAGTTTGCATGGATAGGTTAAGTAGAACTGGAATTACAGGCGTTTTTTCATAATATTGTTCCCGCTTACTCCCACCTCTTATTTGAAGAGATAGACTAAAACTTGTAAAATCAAATATACGCTGAATTTCTTGAAGAATACGATAATCATATTTTAAATGCATCTCAATTAGGCAAAATTTGTAAATTATTCATTTTATAATTTTTCGTATTGAATTACGCCCTCTGGCGGTGGACCTACAAATCTGTAAATAATTTCCAGGTTTTTCTCGAAGTCACTTTTCCCGTAGCCGTACTATAAACGATTCCCGAGATATAGCCGAGAGCCATTCTTATTGGGACACCCGGTACATACAGATGATAAAATTGTTCAGAAGAAATGGGTTACAAAATTATATATACAATTGGAAATATTATATGAATTAATTAAGATGCATTTTTCTCAACGATTTGAATTGACGCAAGTACAAACATTATTTTATTACAGAATAGGCCTTTTTTAAATAATATTGAAATTTCGTCTATTAAATAAACTACATAAAGTCTTTTCTTTTTTTCATAGATTGATCATATAGGCGCAAGAATTATTATATACATGGAAATCGTCACTGAATTTATATTCGAGAGTTATTATTCTTATTATTGGCCAATAATATTTAAAGAAGCACTGACCTGAAGTCTGGATTCAGGATCTAATCGTCTGGAAACAGGAATACGCCTTCCGAAATTCAGGCTGCGTAATTTCTTGAGAATTTTGGGTATTCTCACGGGAAAACTGGATACAAACACATGTGAGTGTTCTATGTTTTATATTTATTAGAAATCTATAACTTTGTTCATGATATTTTGTGATTTTACTTGAAATTTCTGGAAAAATTGTTCATCACCTCTTCGCTATTTTGACGCCAAAAACCAACTACTAACGCTTCCTTTCGATCGTCAATTTTTTAATCAACAAATAATATATTGTTTCTAAGTTCACAGATTTTCAATAAAGTTTTGTTTAATTTTAGTTGATCAAAATTTGTCCTGTCATTTTTACACCAATCACATTCTTTTTGGAGCTGTCGAACTATATTCACAATTGCAACACTTTATGAAGTTTTTGAAAACATATATAAATGTGAATTTCCCTTGAAAATTATCTGCTTTCTTTTACTATTCATCGAAATTCAATCCCTCAAGTCTTTTACAGATAGTGAAATTCATTTGTTATATCTCGATATGACAATGTCTAGTTTTGTTTTGACATTTATGACAACTTGAAAATAATATTCATATTTATGGACATAAATTCTTTTATATAACATATATATATATATATATATATATATATATATATATATATATATATATATATATATATATTGTTAAGGAATCACTTGTATTTTCAATTTTGCCGCTAAACGCATAATTGGCGCATGATTGATAAACCGTCGACGTGCCCAGACGGTAGTACTTTGTCGACCTTCGCACGGTAAACATTAATTTATACAAACACCGGTAAATTGTTTGGACGAGATTCGTACCGTGGGTGTACCAAAAACGCCATCGTCAACCCTCCCAGGCGCCTGGATACGACGGCAAGACAGCTTCATCAGGTAGGAGCCTTATATATAGTTTTTTATTCATGCGTTGATGATGTGCTATTTTTTTGTTAATTACCTCTTCGAAATACAGTCCATTAGTCCCTTTTCATATTTCCAACCCTTAACATTGGCCCTTCTCACGCGGATTAATATACCTCATTTTTACTTTTTTAATTTTTCAAGTTAAGTTCATTTTTTCGGTACATTTTAAATTCGTTTACCGGTTTCTCATTCATTTTTATGCAGATAAACTCTGTTTTGGTTTATTCCACTAGATGTTATCATAATTATCATTTCACCGTCAAATATCAACAGTTAAAATCAAATTTAAACGTAAATTTTGCATTCTTTGCTAGAGAATTTTATTGCGTTGTTCGAAAATATTTATTCAAATATTATTTCCAGTTCTTAATTACCTTTTCGATTTAACTTTTTCTAGGCATACAAAAACAACATTGACCTTGAGCAGGTGGTTCGATATTTGTTTGTTTATAATTTTCACAACAATTATTTATATTTGTAATGGCTCCACCATCAGATAAATTAACAAAAGCGAATTTAAATCTCACGCTTGCTCACAAAAGATTACAACAGACTCATCAAGCAGGTCTCTATGCGTTAAACGATGAATCCTTGAGATCCATTTTCTTAGCTAGAGCAGAGGATCTTGATGCTATTTATAATGACTTCCAAACAGCCCATAATACTGTCATTTCTCTAGTTAGTGATGATGAGTTCGTAACTTACGATACAATGCGTAGTTCGGCAGATAAAGCATTTTATGGGGCTAAATCTATCAAGCACGATTTTTTAATATCGGATTCCGTCAATGATTCGGTGACCAATTTAAATAGAACTTCTTCACATCAACGATTTGTAGCAAAGCTTCCAAAAATTAATTTACCGACATTCGACGGAGATTTTAAAAACTGGTCTTCTTTTTATGATCTGTTCAATTCGCTTATTCACAACAATAGTGATTTGTCCCACGCTGAAAAATTTCAATATTTGCTTACGTCACTAGACAAAGAACCCTTAGCTTCAATTAAGGGTATTCCCCTTATTGATGCAAATTACCTTATAGCATATGAAATCCTGGAGAAACGATACCAAAACAAACGGATTCTGGCTACTCACTACTATAATGAACTTTCGAATGCAGCTTCAATTCAAATGTCTACTTCTAAGGAGCTAAGGAAAGTTCTAAATACCTTTTCTGAAAATGTAGCATCTTTTCGAGCTCTCAAATTTCCAGTTGATCAGTGGGATTTTTTGTTGTTCAATATGATCATGAATAAGCTTGATACTAAAACTAGAACTGATTTTGAACTTGAAAATAGCTTAAATTCAGAATTGCCTACTTACAGACAATTAATAACATTCTTAGAAAGGAATTGTATAGCTTTGGAATCGGTTCAATTTTCTATTATTACCCCATCTACCCATGTAGATAAATCCAAAAACAAGTTTTCAAACTCAAAAAATTGTAATAAACTTTCATCATCTTCATTTGTTGCAAATACACAACAAAACAGTAGTAACTTGAAGTGTATCTTATGCTTCTCTTCTCACCCACTGTATAAATGTCAATCATTTTTGGCCAAGATGCCACAAGAAAGATTTTCTTATGCTAAGCAGCACCAGTTATGTGTTAACTGTTTAGTATCTCCCCATTCTATGAAAATGTGTTCATCCACACAAAAATGTAAAATTTGTCGATTTCCTCATCATTACTGTGTTAAATTTAAACTTGGCGGATAGTAAATTTCATGTTCCCGGACCCTTGGATATGATTCTTGGAGCTGAATTAATACCTTTAATTTTGAAATCAGGTCGTATATTTGGAAATCCGGATCAACCTGTCGCTTTAGAAACCGTCTTTGGTTATATTCTTCAAGGACGAACAAACTGCTCCTATGCCTCAAACAATTATTCTTTAAGTTGCCATGCATCTTTGGATATAAATCTTGATATACAATTGCAAAGGTTTTGGGAGGTCGAACAGGTTGTCAAAGCTATTTTCCCAGCATCCCCCGAAGATAAGAAATGCGAAGAAATTTATAAGACTTCCACTTTTCGAGAACCTTCTGGACGATTTTCGGTACCTCTGCCATTTCGTCAATCTTTTCCCAATTTTATTGATACTTATACACAAGCTCATCGGAGATTCTCAATGCTAGAAAATAGATTTTTAAAATCGTCTGAATTACACATCAAATACTGTGAATTCATGCAAGATTATCTTAACAGTCGACATATGATTCCGGTCCCATTGGACGATTATAAATCTTCATCTGCTTATTATATACCCCATCATGCCGTCTTTAAAGAACAACTTTCAGGTTCTCAAATAATTTCCAAAATTAGAGTTGTGTTCGATGCGAGTTTGCTTGACGTACAGGGTGTCTCACTTAATGACACTCTTTTAGTTGGCCCAAAACTTCAACGTGATATTTCTACAATACTTTCAAGATTTCGATTTTTCTCTCATGTTTTTGTCTGCGATATAAAGCAAATGTACAGACAAATTAACGTACAATCTCAGTTCTGGAATTATCAAAGAATTATTTGGCGCTTCAAGCCCACTGAGCCTCTTCAGGAATTTTTTTTGCGAACCGTAGTCTACGGAATTTCGAGTTCTCCGTTCTTAGCTCTACGAACTTTGAAAGAATTGGCCACACAAGAGCAATCTTCTTTTCCTCGAGCATCTAAAATGATTCATCATCAATTCTACATAGATGATGGCTTGCTTGGAAGCAATGATCTAAGTTCAGCCATTTCACTTCAATCTGAATTAATTCAGCTCATGCGACGAGGTTGTTTTCAATTGAGCAAATGGGCAAGTAATCATCCTGCTCTTTTAGCTCAAGTAAGTCATTCCGATCGCCAAGAATAGTGCAACTTTGATAAAGATGAACCATCCTTTATTAAAGTGTTAGGGCTGAAATGGGATCCTAATATAGATTGTTTCTCTTACACTTATATTCCATTTGAACGGCCTTGTACAAAACGAAACATCCTGTCTGAAATAAGTCGAGTTTTTGACCCCCTTGGATTTATTTCCCCATGTCTTCTACTTGCAAAACGTATTTTACAACAATTGTGGGAATCCAAGACTTCCTGGGATGATACTCCTTGAAAGAATATCTTGGATGTCTCGTCAAGGTTTAAGATAGAAATGCCGAATTTAGCTAATATTAAAATTCCGCGCCATGTAGCTCCAGTTCTATCTCCCGGATTGAGCTACATGGGTTTTGTGACGCCTCACAAGTTGGCTATGCTAGTGTTGTCTACTTCCGAATTCTCGAATCTTCTGGACTTGTGAGAACGTTCTTAATTTGTGCGAAATGTCGGGTGTCTCCATTAAAAACACAATCTATAGCAAGACTTGAACTCATGGGTTCCGTTTTATTGGCCGATCTAATGCACTTTGTTAAAGAAAGCTATAGTGACCTAGTCGTTTTTGATGCTATTTATGCTTGGACAGATTCTATGGTAGCTCTTGCTTGGTTATCTTCATCTCCACATAGATGGAAACTATTTGTAGCTAATAGAGTCAGTCATGTTCAAGATCTCATTCCCCCTCTCTTTGGTATTATGTTCCATCTTCCCAGAATCCAGCTGACTGTGCTAGTCGAGGTCAAATCCCAGCACAGCTGTTAGAAACTCTTATTTGGTAATCAGGTCCTGAATTTTTAGCTCAGCCTAGTAATACATGGCCTACGCAGACTAATAACAAATTAAATTTGTTTGAAATCTCTCAGGAAGAACAAAGGGTTATACTATCTGCCTGCACTTCCTCTGACAATTTCATCTTCACCCTTTTAAATAAATTTTCCTCTCTATCCAAGATTAAGCGAATAGTAGCGTATTCTCTCTTTTTTATTAATAGCTTAAGGTTACAATCTCAGTCTCAAATGAGCTTGGATGTAGATAATGCCTTCAAAATCATTATAAAATGTGTTCAGCGACATACATTTTCTGACATTTTTCTTAAAATTAAATACAATCAACTATTACCTAAGCCTTTTAGAAAACTCGCCCCTTTCATTGACTCCTTTGGGTTGCTTAGAGTTGGTGGTCGAATCAGAAATTCGGAGTTTTCGTTTGATGTTAAACATCCTATTTTGCTACCCAAATCACACCGACTAACCCACTTGATAATCGAAGCAGTTCATCAGGAACACTTTCATCCAGGTTTAAAAACATTACACTATTTATTATTACAACAATTTTGGATTTTATCTCCACGTAGTGCAATTTATAAATGTCTTTCAAGTTGCATTCGTTTTTTTCGTTGCAAACCAAGATCTTACAACCCATACATGGCTGATTTGCCCTCTATAAGAGTTTCTCAAGTCAAGGCTTTTTCATCAGTTTGTATTGATTTTGCTGGTTCATTTTCACTTTCGATGAGTAAACAAAGAGGTGCAAAAACCTACAAAGGTTATGTTTGTGTTTTTGTTTGCACATCCACAAAGGCTATTCATTTAGAAGCTACTTCAGATTTGAGTTCTGAAACTTTCTTAGCCGCCTTTAGACGCTTTATCGCTCGGCGTGGAAGATGTCTCACCATTACCAGCGACCAAGGCACAAATTTTAAGGGTGCTAATAATGAACTCCTTGACATGGCTAAAACTATCGCGCAGAAATTGGCCATTTCTTGGAATTTCAACCCCCCCGGTAGTCCACATTTTAATGGCCTCGCCGAGGCGGGAGTAAAATCGTTTAAAACTCATTTTTATAGAGTCTTAGGTACTCAGATACTATCCTTTGAAGAATTCTACACCCTGTTGTCGCAGATCGAAGCACTTTTGAATTCACGCCCGTTGTGTGAAATTAGTAGCGATCCAAATGATTTACAACCTCTTACGCCGGGACACTTTCTAATTCTTGAACCCCTCACTAGTCCTATTCCCGAGGTGGATCTAACGCATTTATCTTTAAACAGATTGAATCGATGGCAATTGCTGCAACGTATGCGGAGTGACTTTTGGAAGCTTTGGTCGCAAGAATATATTCATTCTCTCCAAGAGAGATTTAAATGGACCCAACCTTCACATCCTATTGTTAAAGGTGGTTTAGTTTTAATTAAAGACGAACAAACGCCTCCACTGAATTGGGAACTTGCCAGAGTTATCGATGTGCACCCTGGTCGGGACAATGTGGTTCGTGTGGTTACATTGAAAACCAACCACGGCGTTATGCAACGCCCTGTGGTGAAAATTTGTCCCTTACCGATTAATTAATTTACTATCACTATAATTAACTAAAGTAGTTGAGTCATTTTTTTTAAATTTAAGCGCGGGAATATTCTATTTATTTTTTTTCTCTCACTTTATATATATATATATATATATATATATATATATATATATATATATATATTATCTTTATATTCCATTTGGTTAAAAAACATTCGTTTTGGTGGGGTGAATGTTAAGGAATCACTTGTATTTTCAATTTTGCCGCTAAACGCATCATTGGCGCATGATTGATAAACCGTCGACGTGCCCAGACGGTAGTACTTTGTCGACCTTCGCACGGTAAACATTAATTTATACAAACACCGGTAAATTGTTTGGACGAGATTCATACCGTGGATGTACCAAAAACGACATCGTCAACCCTCCCAGGCGCCTGGATACGACGGCAAGACAGCTTCATCAGGTAGGAGCCTCATATATTGTTTTTTATTTATGCGTTGATGATGTGCTATTTTTTTGTTAATTAACTCTTCGAAATACAGTCCATTAGTCCCTTTTCATAATTCCAACCCTTACCATATATATATATATATATATATATATATATATATATATATATATATATATATATATATATACATATATATATATATATATATATATATATATATATATATATACATATATATATACATATATATATATATATATATATATATATTTATATATGCTTTCGTTATTTGTACTATATAAATTCTATAGTAGCAAATATTTCCTTAAATCCATCATCATTTTATCATTCATTGACTTCATAAATTTGGTATGAATTGTGACATATAAATCACCTTTATGTCATTGATATTTTTATCTTCTAAACTTATCTAATTCTTTATACTAAATATGAACATGATTTATATTATTCTGTTTCAACTAATACTTATATTAAATTAGATAACTAAAACTTGTTTAACTTCAGATGAAACAGCTGATTCCTTCATGACAACTAAACATCCATATTGGGCAGATTTATTGTTCTCCACTATACTTGTTAAGCGTTTTCAACATTTAGACAATTATGAGGGTAATTTTTTTATATGTATTGTTACTCTTTAATTATTATAAACAAATGGTTTAATATATTCTGACTTTATATGCACTTTTACTTATGATTGTGTTTTTTTCAATGTGTTTTTAATTACATAGTTTCAATCCATTTAAAATACTAAGCAAAATATTCTGAAACAGCAGATGTTCTTCAATATATAAGATATATGGTTCAATATATATATACATATGTGATTAAATAAATATATAAATATATAAATATATATATATATATATATATATATATATAGTTTTGCTTTTTTTGGTTCTTGGTCTTTTTTATTTTTTTATATATTGTTTATTTTATATTCTTGGGATTGAGGACCATTTTTAAAGACATTTAACTAGTAGTTAATACATTTTTATTTAACGTTTCGGTCTTTCCATGACCTTCATCAGAAATAAAATTTTTGTTAAAGCTTCGACAGAACATTCATTTGATTATTCAATATATTTTATAGATGTTTTAGGACGTATCACATAACAGAATATAACTCACACCCAAACAAAACGAACATTTTAAAAATATGACATTCATTGATGAAAATTTGTATTGGAATCCAATACAAATTTTCAACTAAACTAAATATATATAAATATATATATATGTATATATATATATATATATATATATATATATATATATATATATTGAACTTGGACTTGATCTATTTTTTACTTACTTTTTATTTTCAAGTTTAGATAATTATTATTTTTATATGTAGAAAATTTTGTTTTGTGTGGCTAGCTCAGCTAATCATTTTTATATTATATTTGTGATGTATTGTTATTTTATGCGGGAGCATGAAATTCTCTCTACTCTTTGAGTCCTGGCATTCAAAAAAAATGTATAACCTTTATTTAAATAAAAAGAAACACCTTACTTTAAACAACATTTAATTTTAAAATAAAAATTTTCAATTTAATAATTATACGTCGAGACGCCAATGGTTACCTCTAAAGAAATTATCGATTTTATATTTTCTACTGTGCGCATGCTTAAAATCCAGTCATGCGGACTTCAAACGTAAAATGAACATAGTTTTTACAATGCGAGATAGAGTATCAGTGATCTTTAGATGCACATCATAATATCAAATAAGGAATACTTAAATGGTTCAACACATAAAAGAATTTATGTGGAGAAAATACATAAAAATATTAGAAATAAGCTGTGGAAGAAATAGTATTAGAAGATTTATATATACATGGAAATATTATAAGATTTATATACAGATGGACATATTACATGGAAATAAATTTAAGCATCATTCTTATGATGATAAAATGGCGAACGTACGTATTTTTTATTTATTTATATTAGGCCTTTTTGATAATGTTAATGATTTATTTTATTAATTCACTAAATAAAGTCCATTTTCTTCTTTATTTTAGATCGATCATTGCTGTGAATGTTTATCAATTTAACGAAATTAAACACTTATTTGAGTTATTTCTCTTATTATTGGCCAATAATATTTTAAAAGAACACTGACCTGATGCTCTGGAATTGGGATAACGCTTCTGGACCCCAGGAAGACTCCTCTGAAGTTCCAACACCAATTTTGGAGAAATTTGACTGATTTTTGCAGAAAAACTGGATCTGATTATCTGTGAGTATTATTAGGATTGTTTTTAATAGTATTTGATAAGTTTCATCAATTTATTTCGGGAATTTCATGAAATTTTCGGGAACACTATAACACACAGTCCACATATCTCGACGCCAGCTTCCAACCTCCTTCGCTACCTTCCGATTCTCAACTTTTTTCAACAAACAAGAATATTGTTTTTTCAAGGTCACTATTTACAAAAGTTTGTTTCTTTACTTGTTGATTGAAAATTTGATCTGTCATTTTGTTCATAACCAATCAAATATTGTCCTATGTAATTGAATTATTTAATTTTGTTTACTTAGTCGAAAAGTTCATACATTTACTATTTCACATTATTAAATCACTTGTAGAGAGTCTTTTGAGTTTTTATCATACAAATAAATTAACAATTGGTTATATACATAGATAGATACTTTTTAAATATTTCAATATCTAATATTGTTATTAACAGTCTAATACTGTTACAATTATAGTACTTAAATCATAAATCCTTTTATGTAATCTCTATCTAATCTTTGTATTAAATTATCTATACTAACTCCTTTAATAAATTATTATTTATTGATTCTATGTTCATTTTACTGACACTATATCATTTCTATTTATGTTTTTAATAGTTTATCTATGAGAAACTATACTCCCTATTCTACTAAATATTTGTATTTATTTTATAATGTAACTGCTTGTATTCATAATTATCATGACTTGACTATTCTAATAATTGTTTCTTTTTAGATGAACAGCTGATTACGTTATAGAAGATATTCATCGTGTTAGGCAACTTTATTCACTCCATTACATTTGTTAGGCAATTTCTAAATTCTGTACTATTATTGAGGTAATTTCTTTATTTATTAAATTGTTATTGACTAATTATTTAATATATCTGTACTTGATATGCTTTTAATTGAGAAAAGTGTTTCCTTTTAATTATGTTTTCTTAAATTATATTATTTTCATATGTTTTCATATTAGCAACATATTCCTATAGAACTAATTCTCTTAATATCCATGATATCTGGTTCAATTTCCCTCAAATTTAAATTTAAATGATATCCATACCTTGGATATTTATTTAAATTTTAATTTTCTTACTATAAATGATTGATTTTATTTTATTAATAAAAATTTTAACAACTTTATAGCATAATCTCAATTTCTTTGACTTTGTTTTTCAAATATTTGTTCACATATTTCCTACTATAATACCTATTTCTTTCAATAACCGTCTCATAATTCTTTCCTTAAAATACACTTGATTAGTATCAATGTCAATTTATATTCTTAATATTACTTCATATAATACTTCTCTACTATCATTTTCAGACTAACTTCCACTTATATATCAACTTATTTCTTTTTAATTTCATTATATTTTATTCTTCTATATACTCCTCATATCATATTCCTTTTCAATATTCATTATTATTCAATATAATTAATTATTTCTTAAATTCATATATATATATATATATATATATATATATATATATATATATATATATATATATATATATATCAATATAAACATCAATTCCTTATTCCTTCATGTATTTTCAAGTAATCTACCAAATTCTAATTGACATCAAACATTACCTCCTATATTTTTATCAATATCATTAATTATTATCCTTCCCTATCCTTTATTACTTACATCTTATTTCCATATTTTTTAAAAAAAATGTGAACTTCTATTTTATACTTGAGTTATTCTTAATTTTATCCCCTCTATCCTATATTTTTAATAGTTTCTTTCTATGTAAAGCCAGTATTTCTCATAAATTGTTTTTCTTTATTTGCTATATATATATATATATATATATATATATATATATATATATATATATATATATATATATATAAATATATAATATTGATTTGCCATATTCAAATTTTAAAACTGTTTTAATTATAAGTTTTACCTAACAAATTTTTCTTTATATTATATTATTTTTATTTTTTTAGGTTCTGAAGAAACAAACATGATGAATTTAATTGGATCACCTTCTGCCAAATGGAAAACAAAACTCTGTCTAATATCTACTTTATCGTTGTACACTACCTAATATTAAATTTAAAACTATAGTTATGACTATTATTTCCCTTTTTTTTAAGTCTTGTTCGTAACATAACATCATCTATTCATAATATCTATATACATGTTCTACATTGAACACTCCCCTTTCTTATTGTGTATCTGGATAGAATAAGCGATAACTGTTTTGAGCATCACTATTGTCAACTACATATGGCCCTTCAAATGGTGATAATAACTTTTTACATTGATTTTCACCTTTCTTTGGTGTTCTTAAAGATCTTACTAGGACTAAATCTCCTTTTTCAAATCTAATCTTCGTATTATTTTTGTTTGCTTTTCTTTTAATAAATCTCATAGCACTTCTCTCCAAATCCTTGCTTATTTTATTTAAAACTTGAGACATATCCCATTCTCTCTGTATCATCCATTCACGTTCTGGGTGTATTCCTTTCAAAATAAATTGTGGACATTCTTCAGTAACTCCATTAGGTAATTGGTTTAAAAATTTCTCTACTTGATTCAGATTTTCTTCCCATAAATTGTGTCTATTATTACATAAAATCCTTAAATACTTAACAACTTCTTTGATATACCTTTCAGCAGGATTAAATGAAGGTCTTCTTATGCTTATGAAATTCATTCTAATATTATGATTTCTACACAAGCGTTTGACTTTTTCACTCACAAAGTAAGTAGCATGATCCAATATTAAGTTTTCCGGAGTTCCTATTTCTTCTATAAAATTTTTCAGACAAGATATTACTGTGTTTGCATTGGTACGTTGACAAGGAAAAGTTCTTACAAATTTTGAAAATATATCTACCATAACTAAAATACGAGTATGTTTATTGCCTTGCTTGCTAGGTATTAATTGTGATATAAAATCAATAGCTACTATATGTAAAGGCTTGAGTGCTATTATAGGTTTTGGTCCACTAATATGATGATAGTTCCTTTCCTTCGTCAACTGACAAATTTTACAAATTTTACAGATTTCTTTAACCAATGATATGTCCTTCTTTGCAGTGTAATTTTCTCTAAACAACATCCATAGTTTTAGAGATCCTATATGTCCATATTCCTCATGTAATTGTTTGAGAATTTGTTTAGCATATTCAGGTGTTATTAAATAAATTTCCCTATCTTCCATCTTCTTATACCAAATTCCCTCGTTCTGAAATGCTCCTCTTTTACAGGATTCTTGTAAATTTCTCTGATCCTACATTATTTTCTCCAAAGTAAACAAACCTTCCGTTTTTTGCAACCTATTGATGCCAATTTGGAATTGTTGATCCTTCTTCTTCATTTCTGTTTCACGGCTAAGAGCATCCGCTACTATATTAGTTTTCCCAGGAATAAATTTTATTTCAAATTCATATTCCTGTAATAGAAGTATCCATCGATGTATCCTATTGTTTGCATACCGATTTTTAAACATTGCTGTTAAAGCTGAATGGTCTGTTACCAAGTAAAATTTTGCTCCTAATAGATGAAAACGTAATTTAGTTATGCAAAATACAATGCTTGCCATCTCCAATTCAGTAACTGAGTATTTTATTTCATAGTTTTTCGTTACTTGGGAAATAAAACTGATTGGTACCTCCCCTTCCTCTTGTTCTTGCAATAAAACTCCTGCTAACCTATCTATGGATGCATCTGTTCTTAAAATAAATGGCTTGTCATATTGAGGATAATAAACCAGCAAATTTTGTAAAAATATTTCCTTGAGTTCTTGGAAAGCTTGTTCTCTCCTAGCATCCCATTTCCATTTCGTTTCCTTCTTGAGTAATTCAATTAATAGAATTTCTTTATTACTGAGGTCTGGTATTAGTCGTTTGAAGTAGTTGAGAATTCCCAAAAATCCTCTAAGAGTTTTCAGATTAGTCGGTGTCTTATATTCCCTTATGGTTCTAATTCGTTCAGGGTTCATTCTCACTCCAGTAGAATTTAAAATATATCCCAAATACTGCACTTCTTTTTGGTAAAATTGACATTTTTCCATGTTCAATTTTAATCCTGCTCTTTCCAATTTTGCCAATATAGTCTTCAAATGTTCGTGATGTTGTTCTTCATTTTCTGAATATATTAATATATCATCTATATAGTGCAATGTATAATGTTCATATTGGTTAAGAACAGTGTGAAGTGTTCTTACTAATGCTGCACACGAACTCTGTAAACCAAATGGAACAACACAAAATTGGTATACTACACCATCAATTATAAATGCTGTATATGGACGACTTCTTTAATCTGATGGAATCAACCAGAAACTATGCTTCAAATCCAGTTTCGTGAATATGTTAGCTCTTGTAATCCTACCAAATATCCCCTCTACATTTAAAGGACTCTCATATTGTTTTTTAGTATATGAGTTGATATTTCTGGCATCCAGACATAATCTAATCTCTCCTGACTTTTTTCGAACACATGTTATCGCACTTATATATGGAGAGTTGGATCTTTCTATAATACCATCTTGTATCATCTTTTCTAACTCCTGGTATACTTCATTTTTCAGCTTATAAGGAATGGGATAGGTTTTTATCTTGAAGTTACTAATATCCTTATTCATTTCCAACTTATGTATATACTTTGCTGCTATGCATACTTCTTTGTTGGAAAGTCTCCCATGTTTTGTCAATAACTCATCAATCTCTCTTCGATATTGTATGGGACAAAATTGTTCTTGTAGATCTTCCATAATTTCTATTTCATTTATTTTACATTGTCTTTCCTCTACCTCTTGTTCTTCCTTTTTGTCAAAAGTTATTATATTACCTTCACATACCATGTACCCCTGTTTATAATCAATTATCATCTTGTGATTGCTCAATTCATCATTTCCCAAAATTACGTCATATTTTAAATTCTTAACTACTAATAATTGTATCTTATAAGCTATGTTTCCCAAATAAAAGTCTGTAATTATGGTACTATTTGTATAATATAAATTTTTATCATTCGCCCCTACTAATGATAGTTTCTTTGTATTTATCATCATAATATCATCCTTATTTAAATTATCTACTATATCCTGTTTAATTAATGTTACCTCTGAACCCGTATCTATTAAAATTCTACAAAAAATATTTTGTAATCTACCCTGAATAAATATTAAATTAGGTTCTTCTACTTTTTTATTATTATTTTCATAATCTATAATAAATTCTCGAGGATGTTCATATCGCGATGAATAGATGATATTATGCACGTAAGGACGATTTAAGCAAAATTCGCTGTATTGTCCTGTCCAGGAATACATTCTTCTACCTGTATCTCCTGTCTGATCATATTCACTTGTCTCCTATTGTCATCATCCCTGTTTCTGTTTTGTTCTGGATTAATTTGATTTTCTCTGCCATTTTGCCAATTTCTTCCTCTATTATTATTATTGTTATTACCATAGCGATTTCTTTTCTCGAAATTGTTCTGGTTCCTATGGTTCTCCGGATATCTGTTTCCATTATTCCTCTCTCTATTTCTATATTGTTCCCCATTTCCTTGGTATCGTCTATCTTCAAAGTTCCTGTTTCCATAATTTCTATTTCCATTACCTTTATAATAATCTCTCCTGAAATTCCCATTTCCATTTTCCCTTCGTGTATCGTTTCTTATATTTCCATTTCCATTCTCTCTTCGTATATCATTTCTTTGTTGATATCTGAGAAAACCACTTCCATTTTGAACACTCCTTTCAACTCTCTGCAAATATCTAGATAAGTTGTCCATTGTTTTTATGTTATGGAGTGCTATTGTTTCAGACACTTCTGAATTAAAATGTCTCCCGACATATAAAACTAATTCCTCCTCCTTCATAACAGGTTCCAAATATTGCGCCATGTTATATAGTTGCATAGCATATGCATTTAAATTTTTATTCTTATTATAATCAAATTTTCCGAAGTACAATCTTTCCCTGAAATTAGCCTGATGAATCTCACCCCAGAAATAGGTCATGAATTGGTTCTCAAATTCTTCTAAATCATTTATGCTTTCCTCTTTGTTACAAAACCATAATAGGGCATGCCCAGATAACATCCCTCTTATGATAATCTACTTCTCCATTATGTCTCTCATTCCTTTAAGTTTGCTTTTTATTATTTTTATAAGCACCTTTGGATGAATGGTGTTTATATTTCCATCAAACTTTACTCCGATATCCATGTTTCCCGTATAAATAACTCCACCTCCATTTCTCCTAACAATAAATTCCATTTCCTCCATGCTTTCCTGTAATTTTCTGTTCATTTCTTCAAGTTCTTTGTTAACTATTTGGCCAATGTACTCGTTCCTCTCCTCACATCTTCCTGTTTGTTTTTGTACCTTTGTATCCAAATCCTTAAATTTCTGCTCCGCATTCTGTTGGTAATTCTGCAGTATCTCTTCTATTATTTGTTCCTTGAATTTAATATTTTCCACTTCTTCAGTTATGTCTTCATTCTGTCTCGTTACTTCTGCTTGAATTGTTCCCGATAATTTTTCTTCTATACCTCTCTCTAATTCTTGCATTTGTTCTACCAGTTGATGTTCTATTTGCTCTCGAATTTTCATACCATTTTCTTGAATTTCAATCCGTAGATGTTTATTTTGGTCCTCCATATCTTCTCTCACCTTGTTTATCTGTTGTCTACATTCTTCATTTTCTTCCCTAAGTTTCCTGAATTCTTGAATACTTTCGGTTTTCACCTCTTCTATCTTCTTTTCCAATTTATTCATGTTTCCATTCAAATCTTCCCTAATGTTCTCCTCCATTTTGTTCATATCTCCCCTCATATTGTTCATATTTCCATTCATGTTGTTCATTTTTCCATTCAGATTATTAATATCTCCTTTAAATTCATCCTTCATACTGATCAAAAATTGCATCATGTCCATCTGATCATCTCTACTTCTTCTTGTTTGCATTTACTGTGTCATATCTTCTTGTTCTACAGCTTCCCCATCTCCTGTCAAAACTTCTTCCTGTGCATCTCCTTCTAATTGTTGTCCTTGTTCCAAATATACCGCTTGGTAATCTCCCATACCATGACTTCGTTCTCCCCTTTCCTCTTCCGAACCACTGTCTGCTTCTACCTGCCTTCCATCTCTCAACGTCATTCGTTTTACCATTTTAATTGAGTTTAAAATTTACAGATGTTTCCTATATTTTTAATAAACCGCCCCACGTTTTGGGTGTCAATTGAACTATGATTTGATTTGTTTTTACTTACTTACTTATTATTAAGTTTAGATAATTATTATTTTCATATGTAGAAAATTTTGTTTTGATTTGGCTAGCTCAGTTAATCATTTTTATATTATATTTGTGATGTATTGTTATATTATGCGGAAGCATGAAACTCTCTCTACTCTTTGAGTCCTGGCATTTAAAAAATGTATTACCTTTATTTAAATAAAAAGAAACACCTTACTTTAAACAACATTTAATTTTAAAATAAAAATTTTCAATTTAATAATTATACGTTGAGACGCCAATGGTTACCTCTAAAGAAATTATCGATTTTATATTTTCTACTGTGCGCACGCTCAAAATCCAGTCACGCGGACTTCAAACGTAAAATGAACATAGTTTTTACAATGCGAGATAGAGTATCAGTGCTCTTTAGATGCACATCATATTATCAAATAAGAAATACTTAAATGGTTCAACACATAAAAGAATTTATGTGGTGAATATACATAAAAATATTACAAATAAGCTGTGGAAGAAATAGTATTAGAAGATTTATATATACATGGAAATATTATAAGATTTATATACAGATGGACATATTACATGGAAATAAATTTAAGCATCATTCTTATGATGATAACATAGCGGAACGTACGTATTTTTCATTTATTTATATTAGGCCTTTTTGATAATGTTAATGATTTATTTTATTAATTCACTAAATAAAGTCCGTTTTCTTTTTTATTTTAGATCGATCATTGCTGTGAATGTTTATCAATTTAACGGAATTAAGCACTTATTTGAGTTTTTTCTCTTATTATTGGCCAATAATATTTTAAAAGAACACTGACCTGATGCTCTGGAATTGGGATAACGCTTCTGGACCCCAGGAAGACTCCTCTGAAGTTCCAACACCAATTTTGGAGAAATTTGACTGATTTTGGCAGAAAAACTGGATCTGATTATCTGTGAGTATTATTAACTGCTTATATTCATAATTATCATGACTTGACTATTCTAATAATTGTTTCTTTTTAGATGAAAAGCTGATTACGTTATAGAAGATATTCATCGTGTTAGGTAACTTTATTTACTCCATTACATTTGTCAGGCAATTTCTAAATTTTGTACTATTATTAAGGTAATTTCTTTATTTATTAAATTGTTATTGACTAATTATTTAATATATCTTTACCTGATATGCTTTTAATTGAGAAAAGTGTTTCCTTTTAATTATGTTTTCTTAAATTATATTATTTTAATATGTTTTCATATTAGCAACATATTCCTATAGAACTAATTCTCTTAATATCCATGATATCTGGTTCAATATATATATTTATATATATATATATATATATATATATATATATATATATATATATATATATATATATATATATATATATGGTAAGGAACTTGCAACGCTCTGTATACGATAATATGAAATGAACATGCTGCACACTGTGTGTAAATACAAAATTTAGAATTTAATTATCATTTAGAACGTCAGAAATATAGGAAGGAAAATCATTCAAGATAGAAAATAAATAATAAATCAAACCGAAGAAACACAAAGAAAATTCTCAATGTACCCTGTAAATGCACATATGTTAGAGATAGCATGAATTCTAGCTATTGAAAGAGAACCTTTTAGAACGTCACCTTATATCAATTGTAACAATCTATTTTTCATTTAGTAAAAGTCAAATGATTATGATTTGTTTCAAAATATCCTATTTAGATATTGTAAGAAACATTTTGGAAACACTAGAAAATTATTTTAGTATATGTCAAGGAATAAAATCAAAATAATAAAAACATTAGAGTTATAATGTCTGACATTTGTGAAATGAATTGTCATTTTGAATAGATCAAATGAAAATAAAAATAACTGTCAGTTTTAAAATGTTTTGGAAACTATATAAAAGGAAGTAGTATATCAAATTTGATTATTTAGAAATATAAAACAGAATGTTCTAAAAGGATAAATAAACAATTTGAAACCTGAAGTGAGATTCACCAACAACATTTTTTATAACCGATTTGATTGGTGAATTAGAATTGAAATGTTTTGATCAGCGGCAAGCGGATTGTAAAAATAGAAAAAAAAATGGGGAATGTTGTTGATAATGTACACTATTAACTAGGGAGAATTATTTTTGAACAATCAATGGGGGTGAAAGTTAAAATCTTTGGAAAAGAATTTTGAGTAACTAGGAAAACGACATTACTGAATGGTAAATATAAAAAGAAATTCATTATTTTTCAACATAATTGAATAAAATCTATAAATGAATCTGACAAATAGACAAACAATAAGAGATAAGTGAAACAGCTGTGTACTAACCTTAATTATTGATCCGAATAATCAAGTGAAGTTTTATATCGTGGAAATAAATATTCCCACATTTCATCTAAGAAAGCATTGGACTATGGAAACCCATCTAAAATATTTTGATGTAAATGGAGTATAACATAATATTTGCTTCATACCCAAACACGAGAAATGGTACAATATCCCAAGAAGAAATCTACAAAAGAGAATCAACGAGGTGAATTGGACAAAGTGAACAGGTATTTAAAAACTATTTCATTTTGAATAGTTAAATAAACTCACTTGTGTTGTGTGTAAATAGTAAAACTTCGAAATTTCACAGACTTTGTTTATCGCCATATCCGCCATTTTCTATCCTAGAGTTTTTATTTTGACATCATAAGAAAGTTAATGTATATAATGTTGCATAGTTGTACTTGAATTCAATAATAATCCATTTGAGTAAATATGTTTTGAAGGTATGATCATCATAGATCAGTTATTCTTTTTATAAAAAATTTGTATTTGAATAATGTATTTGTTTCCTTGATTTCGTATTAAATGTTTTTCATTTGAAAGATTTAACTACATTGTTGTAAAATTTCATTTCTAGACGATTGTTTCTTTTATTATTTTGGCAGTTGGTATCATTGATCAGACAGATCACAAATGTAGAGGGGCCCCGAAACAGAATATACAGGACCGTTCTGTAAAAATTTTTAGAGAAAAGAAAAGTAAGAATTTCATTTTTTGTTTGAAACTTTTTAATTAATAAAAAAATTTGTTTTTTGGCGCTTATAATATAAATTAAAAATATTTTATCTTATTCCATGAATTCAAGAGCCTGAGGTTAATGATTTCTCATGCAAATAACTGAAAGTAGAATTTCAAAGTATAAAAAAGGTGAGGGTAATTATTTCAGGACATTTTTTAAAATGTTTTAATATACCGGGCAAATTAAAATTCCACAATAATATATATATATATATATATATATATATATATATATATATATATATATATATATATATATATACCGTCAGTGTCCTGCTAATACCTCCTAACTGCCACATTTATCAAAATTGTGATTTTTACATGATTTTCTTCAATTTTTTTATGCGCATGCGTTGGTAATATCCACCTAACTGTAAAAAAATTACAAAACGTTGAAATTTGAGGCGGAAATATCTTCTATCTGAATCTAAGGTTGACAGCAAAAGTAATACCTCCTATCTGCTCAGTCTACATTGGAACTGCGTGTTGTTTCTTCTGGTAAATAGGTAAGTGACAAAATTACTTTGAATTTTTTAATTTAACTAAATTAATGTGTTTTAATAGTAATTGAACTTGAATTAAACATTTCTATGAAGTCATGCTCAACTGTTTTATACCTTCAACCGAAGTTATTTATCACAAAAATGTCATGAAACATTATTGTTCTTAAGATAGGAGATATTCGAACAGATAATTGCCATATAAGTAAATGATAGGTGGTATTCAATAATTCCAATAAAACGATGAGGTAAAAAATAAGTACGATTGACTAGCAAAAAAAATACTGGTACGGATGAAATTAACATGTGACACTTACAACATGGGAAATTTCGCATTTTAGAAGTGTTTAAGACAACATTTTGTACCAGTTTTCTTTGCTAGTCGATAGTACGTAATCAGTAAAAAGTAGGTACAAATAAATTGTTTGTGTTTTGTTTTTAAATTTAAATACCACTAATTTATGATACAATTGGCAATTTTATATCAATAAATTGAAATAAAGCAGCAATAAAACTTAGTAGGGGTGTTATTTTTCAGTGTCGTAAATCATGTCGGAGCGGAGCAAGAAAATTGTGATGTTGGCATTGGACAACCATCAAAATAAAAGCGAAGAAAATATTACATGCAACACCACAATTGAAAAAGATAACAATTATTTTGATCTGGAAAACATGGAAGTTCTGATTGCATCAGATAGTTGTGCAGCTCTTAACTCTCCTGTTGCTGATAAAGTTGTAGTTGAAAAAAATGAAGCTCTCTTTGACAACACAATATTATTTTATGAAGTTTCATCAAATAATACTTTCTTAGTCAGTACCAACTGTGACATTGGCTCGACCGACCAGGACATCATACATGAAGCTCCTGGACCATCTCACCAAATGAGCAGCAATAAAAATGATTTGTCTTCATATAACCCAGATCCTTTAACTGGCGGAGAAAATACTGCTCCACCAAAAGATGCAAAAAATAGTGATGATTTTCAACCAAGCGAAGATTTTGTGGAGTATGGCAACATGCAGGAGGGAAGAAAAACAAACCTTGTGGCAGACAGAAATAGTTGGAAAAAGAACCAAAGCAAAAAATTGCGTATGGAAGGGAAAGCTTATTTAGGATACACGAGAAAAGACGGAAAGGTAAAGCATGATAAAATGCGTGAAAAACGGAAGCTAGGCCTATCGTGTTTATCCAAAATGTGTAAAAAATCAAAGATGCGCAAATGCTACAACTTTACAGAACGTCAAAGGCAAGAACTGTTTGACTATTTTTGGAAGGAAACCAATTGGGAACAACGAAAAGTTTTTGTTGCTTCGCACGTCAAGAGAACTCTTACCAAGAGAAAATGTAGTGAGAACTCACGGAGGGAAGGAACACTAACCTACTCTTTGCCATTAAATGGTGATCAAGTCCGAGTATGCAAGAAAATGTTCTTACAGACCTTGGCTTTAGGTTCGTTCACAGTGCAATCATGGACAAATTCGAGCACATACGGCATGTTGCCAAATGATGAGCAACGCATTTCTAAGAGGAAGGTTCCTGTATCTAGTCGAGCACCCGATTTGCAATTCCTACATGAATTTATGGACAATTTACCAAAACTTCCATCCCACTATAATAGAGCTAATTCGTCCAAGCTGTATCTTGAACCAGTTTTCAAGACTATGAAGAGTCTGAGAGATTTGTATAATGAGCAATGCAAACGAGATAACAGAACCCCCCTTTCACGACAAATATCCGACAACGTTTTCAAGGGAAAAAACTTAAGCTTACATTTAAACAAAAAAGATAGATGCGATATCTGTGTTTCATATGAAGTAGGAAACATTACAGAAGCTGAATGGACACTGCATAGGAAGAAAAAAGAAAGAGCGCAACAAGAAAAAGCTTCTGATAAAGCACTTGCGAAAGAAAATCAATGTATTGTTCTAACAATGGACTTACAATCAGTCAAATTGTCGCCTTCAATTAGTGCCAGCGCATTTTTTTTTAAAACAAAATTGTGTTGTTACAATTTTACGGTATACAACCTCACTTCACACCATGTTCTCTGCTATTGGTTTACCGAAGTAGACTCGGATTTAACTGCATCTACTTTTACTTCATGTATTGTCCATTACCTCACAACATACTGCGTTGATAACAAGTTACCAATAATACTCTATTCAGATGGCTGCACATACCAAAATAGAAATGTGACATTATCTAATGCCCTTCTACATTTGTCCACAACGTACAACATTCCAATTTATCAAAAATTTTTAGAACGGGGTCACACCCAAATGGAGTGTGACTCCGTTCATAGTTGCATAGAAAGGAAGATATCGGGACGAGACATTTACCTGCCAAGTTACTACGTCGCTGCTACAAGAGAAGCGCGTAAAAAGCCCTTTCCTTACGAAACCATGGTGTTGGATTTTAGTTTTTTTAAAAATTATAATACTTTTCTTAGATATTCGTCGATTAGACCTGGCAAGAAGTCAAATGATCCGACTGTCACCGACATCAGAGTTTTGTACTATAATCATAATACAATACAAGTTAAGCTAGATTTTGACGCTGTCTCCTGGATAGATTTACCTGTACGCCCGAAAGTCATAAATCACAATGAAGTGATCTTCCCACAACTTCACCAAGGACCTCTTCCCATTGCCCGTTCAAAGTGGAATCATCTTCAAGCTTTAAAGAAAGAAATACCTCAAGACTGCCACAGCTTCTATGACAACTTACCAAGGAAAGACTAGTGGAAGAGAAGAAGAAATCAAATAAGTGGAAATTAATAAAAATTAAGTTTGTAGAATTTTTTTTTTAATTTTTAAATGTATGTTACCTGATAAAGTAAGAATATATCTATATTTTATTTATGAACATTAACTTAAATTTCTTAATATCAAAAAACATTAAAAACACCTGATTTAAGACCGGAAACTTATTTAAGTCTTTTAAAAGTAATTGTGTACAATACCTCCTATTTGCAAACCCAGTAATTCGAATACCTCCTAACTAACAGAGAAATAATTAAAATTAAATAAGGTGCTCACATTAACATTATCATTGAGTAAAATATTATATTGATTAATATCAAAAACAAATATGTTGGGAAAATGTATCTGGATAGAAAAGAGGGAGTTTTTTATCGCTCCTGTAAAATGTCCCTATTTTCAGATAGGAGGTATTAGCAGGACACTGACGATATATATATATATATATATTTCTTTATGGTAGTTTCTTGGCATTCGGTCCTTATTATAAACTTTCATCAGATTACATAATATAATTCATCTAATAACACTTTATTTGACGTTTAGGTAGATTTTCTAGCCTTTTTCAAAAACACTACAATAAAAATTCATAGTGACAATATACAGCTCAATAATTACTCCTAATCATACAGCTAGAATTCCAATAAATAAAATTCTACTTACAGATATTCCGAACAAAAACTTTTTTATCCACATAGTGGGAACGTCACATTTAAAATTAATTTATAAAATAACTTCACGTACACAAACAGCGACTTCATGATTGATAATTGATTTCTGTCGATACCCATTATCGTTTCTATTTTGCGATTCAATGCATTTAACATGAACGGAAAATGAATCAATTTGTAGAGGGTATGGAAATTATGCCCATGTGTAATCAAAAAAAACAATCCTTTCCTATGCTGTGGATTTTATTTTTTTATTTATATTTATTTCGTCAATTTATTAAATTGTAATAGATCTTACTTAAATTGTTTTTGTCAATTTTAGAATTAACAATATTTCTGCTTTTTTGTATACATATAATTTCGTAAATTTCTTGTTTTTTTGTATTCATTTCAGTTTTTAGGATTTTTGTTTGTTCATAATTAAAAGTATGGTTCTTGTCAGTTATTTGACTCGTTAGTGCCGTTTTATTTTGTTTAACGTACTTGTGGCTGTTAATTCTTTTTTTCAGATATTGACTTGTTTGTTCTATGTATATACCATCACAATCTTTACAGGGAATCTCATAGACTACATGACTTTTTTTGTATTTTGGAATTTTTGATTTTAGTTTACTAGTATGTTTGGAATTTGGAATATACGGTAGTATTAAAAAGCTAGAGTTTTTTTGTTTGTTTGTTGTACAGATGGTTGTCGAATTGTAATATTTATGTATTCTTTTTGAAAACACTATTTATCCTTTTTTCGGGATATCTGTTTATTTTCAACGCCTGCTTAGCTTTTTCAATTGCCGTCTATATTCAGTATCCGAAAGAATAATTGCTCTGTCAGCCAGGCCTATAATAGCAGATTTTTTTTGGGATATATGGTGGTGTGAATTGAAATTAAGATATCTACCTGACCAAGTAGATTTCATATACCAAGCAGTTTTAATTTCTCGGTTTTTCTTATGTACAGTTAAATCCAAAAAATTTATTTGGTGGTTTTGTTATGTTTCGATAGTAAACTGTAATTTGTGGTGATAATTATCAAATTCTCGTAACACATAATCACATTTATCCTTTGGAATGGCTAGAAGGCTATCATCCACGTATCTATAGAAAAAAAAGGGCTAGAAGTTCATTTTATTCATCACAGTTGTTTCTAGTTCTTCCATGACTAACTGTGCTACTACAGTTGAAAGAGAATTTCCCATTGCGCAACCTTCGATTTGTCTATAAAATGTATCTTTGTATAAAAAATAAGTTGAATTTATTACCAATTTGACAGAGTCCAAAAATTCATTCAGAGGAATATCTGTGTAGTTCTTAATTAGGTCCCATTGTTTTTCAATTACATTTTGAACTAGATCTAGAGTAATGTTTGTATACATGGACACCACATCCAAAGACACAATAATGTGATCTGTGGGTACTGACACATTTCTAATTTCATTTTTGAATTGCCAAACATCTTTAATGTAGGTAATATTCGTTTTTATATGTGACATTATCTAGTATGTTTTTCAAAAAGGCTGACAATTTTTCGGAAGGCGATTGAATACAAGATAATATGGGAAAAGGACTTTGTTGAACTCAAAAGAAACAGTAGAACATAAAAATATAAAATGAAATATAAAAAATAAAAAGAATATCTTATTTATTGCAACAACTTAAACTACCGTGACACTTCGAATTGCACAAAAGTTCCTTGCTTTTACAGCTGCATTTAGTCGTGGAACACTTCCTTTTGCAGTTACAACGTGTATAGCCTTGCCCTCCACTTTTTGAATTAGCAGGAGCCGCTTCTCTTAGCGACATTTCTTTTGTTGAAACTTCGTCCATGGAAAGTAACTTTTCTTTACAAATTACGAACTGATTACGGGTAAAAAGCTGCTTCAAGGTACCATTTTTGTTAGCTAATCTATGAAAGTCTGAATCCTCTATTCCAACAACAACCGCTAACACATTTCGAGGGTCTGTACGACCACGGTCTACATCAAGGACTTGAATTCTTACGGTATCACCAATTTGGGCAGGAGAAAACTTTTTTTTCGAGGTTTGCAACATTTTTGTTGCTTGAAGTAGAATATTCTCTTTTGCAGCTACTATTTTTAAAGAAAATAGCTCGTGTTGCTCAGTCAGTGCTTGAGATGAAGGTGTGTTAGGTGGCGGATCAGTCTGTGTCTGAGATGAAGACGTGTCAGGTTGCGGGTCAGTCAGTGCTTGAGATGAAAACGTGCCAGGTTGCGGATCAGCTCCAATGATATTTCCATTATCCATGTCTGTTTCAATATGGCCACTACCCAAAATTTCCTCAACATATGCTTCTAGCTGTTCGTCGGTCTCAATGTTTGAAATTTTCTCGCGAGAGAGTGATGACGATGGTATACCCCTTTTTGGTTTAACGCCAAACAGGGCTTCATAAGGACTCTGGCGTATTCCTTCGTGATAAGTTGTGTTTTTGGCGAATTGAACAAACGGCAAACCTTCTGACCACTTGTTTGAATCATTGTCTTGCATCCAAGCAGTTAACACATTCCGTATGTCCTGATTGGCTCTTTCAACTGAGCCTTGTGTTTGATTTTGACGAGGCTCCCCGTGCACTATTTTAACATCTTTCCACATACCGCATAGTTCAGATATGACTCGATTACTGAACTCTTTGCCATTATCCGAATGCAATATAGCGGAAGCACCAATTGTTAAAAAAATTTGGAGAAGGTGATATGCTACTTTTCCGCTCTCTTATTTTTTAAAGGTCGTAACTGGACAAATTTGGTTAAATGATCTTGATATACCATTATAAACTTGTAATCGCCGTCCCTGTGTGATTGCAAGTCTATCAAGACTTGACATCTAGAGTTCAATTCGGAACTGACCATTAGTTTCACAACAATACCTTTTTTAGGCGCACTATGTTCCATTTGAGATTGTTTACACAAATTACAAATACAACATTAGAACTTCATAAGTAATATTTTTGTATCTAATTTGCAATTCTTTAAGCATTGATGTTCCTCCTCCATGGTCTGCTCTTATGTGAGTTTCGGAAAGTATTGTAAACAACTCATCATTAGTGACATAATACTGGATATTTGTTTCTCATGGATTTAATGGCACAATTAACTTTTCTTCATCACTCACTTTAAAAATGTCAAAACGTTTTAAACGTCTGTAGTCCAAAGGTGTACTATACTTACTTTTAGCAGAAATTACTCCAGAAACGATTTTAGAGTACTTTTCATGTGAAAAATAAAAACAATTGTCTTCTCGTTTACTTCCAATTAAGGCATGTAACTTTTCAAAAAACACGATTCACTGTAGTAGCCATTGAATACAAATTATGATTTCTAATAAGAAAATTGAATTAGGTTAGGGAGCACTGTCAAACGTTGTGTTAGACTGACGAAGACAAAGCCAACTGAAACAAGGGGCTGGAACCGTCTAAAAACTTGTCGCGACCTGCAGTGTCCGAGATTCACCGGACCTCATTTGTGTTTGTCGACATATACCGGTGAAGTCCGAATGTATAATTGAATTAGAAAATGTTCCACAGGGCATACACTCTTTTTTATATAACCATTTGGAAATCAACAACTTTCGTCACGTTTTACTTCAACAGAAAACGCCTGTTTCCGACACCACTAGTGACGAAAGTAAGTGGTAAATATTAAAGCTTGGATATTTGTAATATCATGCCTTCTTTCTTTTTCTATTCATATATAAACCAAACAAATATGGTAGCGCTGTGAACACACGTTATTTAGTGAGCTCCTGCAAAGTGGAGATTTACTAGGTATTTTCGGTATTTTTCAAAAGTGCTAAGTGGAAAACTGTAAGATTAATCTTGTAAGAGTGTACTACTACCAGAATTTATAAGGTTTGATTAATATTAAGACGTTTCGTGGCATTTAATTAATTGGGTATACCAGGCGCAGAATGAAAAATGGAAAAGCAGCAGGAAACGACGGAATAATGGCCGAACTACTTAAATTCGCAGGCAGACACACTTGGAAAATCCTGGCTAATATATACACAAACTGTCTAAGAACAAGAAGCATACCACAAAAGTGGAATAGCGCCAACATCATCCTAATCCACAAGAAAGGCAGTAAAGAAGACATAAGAAATTACCGCCCAATGAGTCTGCTACCGGTGGTATACAAAATAATCGCTAAAATCATTAGCAATAGGATACAAAACACGCTAGATGCTGCTCAACCAAGAGAACAGGCGGGTTTCAGGAGTGGCTTCAGCACAATAGATCATATTCAAACATTGAGTGAAGTTATCAGTCGGACAAAAGAATATGAGATACCACTAGCACTAGCCTTCATTGACTTCGAAAAGGCATTCGACTCGATATATCCCAAAGCCATTATAGAAGCCCTCACAAATCAAGGTGTCGACAAACCATATATAGAAACTCTAGCAAACATATACAAGGAAGCTAAAGCTAGAATAATAATACACAAAGATTTCTTAGAATTCCCAACTGGTAAAGGAGTACGACAAGGAGATGCCATATCTCCCAAACTCTTCACCGCAACACTATAAAAACCTTCTGAAAGTTAGACTGGAACAACAAAGGTCTTTACATGGACGGTGAATATCTCAACCACCTCAGATTCGCTGACGACATAGTTCTAATCGCCAATAACCCTGAAGACCTACAACAACGAATTAACAAATTAAACATTGCAAGTAACGAGTAGGCCTTAAAATGAACCTAGCGAAGACCAAAATAATGTACAACGAACTGATAGACCAAGAAGTAATACAAATAGATAACACAAAACTGGAAATAGTAGACGAATACATTTACCTGGGCCACCTAATACACCATTCAGGTTCTCTACTCCCAGAAATTAATAGAAGAATTAAGTTAGCATGGGGAAGCACCAATAACAACGCAAAAGGTGAGTGTTTATTAGAATATCTCTTAGCAAATAACCTTGAGACCTTAAACGTGGGGACAACCCCCACTTTTGTCACGAGAGCAAGAGAAGAGGTCCTGGACGTAATAATCGTTAATGTTGCTGCTAGGAAAAATGTGAAAGATTGGAGGGTGATGAACGAGCCGTCACTTTCCGACCATAGGATTATCGAATTTAGGATAGAGGGAAACAACACCTCGATTCCTACAATTCAAAGTCCTAGAAATACTGATTGGTCTCTTTACAAGACCAATCGGAAGGACAGTTTGGAACACGTCGAAGTGAATGGGGTAAATTACCCGCACTACGACCTGGAACAAAGAGTCGAACAGATCAGTGTGGCAATAATGGAAGCTTTTCATTCCAGTTGCCCACTCTCAAAAGCTCGTTCAGAAAAGGATGCTCCTTAGTGGAATGAGAACCTGTCAAACCTCAGAAAATAGGTCCGTCGGCTCTTTAATAGAGCCAAACGTGACGGCAATTGGCAGAGGTAAACTGAGAAGCTTACTCGGTACAATAAAGAGATTAGGAAGGCCAAAAGGCTTAATTTTCAAGCCTTTTGCGAAAATATCACTTCCACTCACACTGCGGCCAGACTACAATAGGTCATGGCAAATGGGGGAACTAACCCCACAATGTCGCTGAAAAAGCCATACGGATCATGCACGGAAGGTGAAGAGGAACGATCAATTCTTCTTCTTAAAACCCACTTCCCAGGTAGTGAACCAGCAACAAGCACCGAAATAGCAATGAACTACACCAAAAAATCCCACAAGGAAGATTGGGACATTGCTAAGAAAATATTTACCAGACAATGGTTGGAATGGGCAATAAGTACCTTTCAACCATATAAATCACCAGGTATGGATGGAATATTTCCAGCACTCCTACAGCAAGGAATAGAGGAGATTCTTCCTCACCTGCTGAAGATTACAAGAAGCAGTCTAGCAGTGGGTCTAATACCTAGAAAATAGAGAAGGGCAAGGGTAACCTTCATACCAAAAATAGGGAAAAAAGATGGGACTTATCCCCGATGTTTTAGACCCATCTGTCTAACATCGTTTCTACTCAAATCGATGGAGAAAGTAGTGGATAACTACATGAGAACAGAGAATCTGGAGAATATACCACTTCATAAATGTCAGCATGCCTACAGAGCGGATCGACCAACTGAGATGGCTCTGTATCAGCTGACAGAAGTCATCCGGAGAACTCTGAACAACAAATAAATCGCAATGTGCGCATTCCTGGATATATCAGGGGCTTTTGACAACACAACTCATGTGTCTGTCAAAGAAGCACTGAAAAGGCGAGGAGTGAATGAAACCATTGTAAAATGAATGTATGAGTTGTTGACAACGAGAATAGCTGAGAGTTCGAAAGCACCTTGTGTGATTTATAACAAAAGGGCCTCAGAATCATTGAGCAATGGTGCTTGTCAGTGGGGCTAAACATTAACCCAAGCAAGACCATAGTAATTCCATTCACCCGGAAAAGAACACTTCCAGCCAAGAAACCCATATCCTTAAATGAGGAAATCATAGAATGGAAATCAGAGGTTAAATATCTAGGGATAACCCTAGACAGTAAGCTACTGTGGAATAAGCATGTTGAAATAACTGCTAGTAAAGCAATAAGAGCTTTGATGGCGTGCAGAAATCTAGCTGGTAAGAGGTGGGGCTGTAAGCCAAAAATACTGCGATGGATGTACGCCATGATTGTGAGACCAGCAATTACGTATGGGGCAATAGTTTGGCACACAAAAGCAAGTCAGTAAAGCACGAGGAAAACCCTCGATAAAGTTGCCTGTGTGTGCATCACTGGAGCTATGAGAACGTGTCCAACTAGGGCACTAGAGATCATTACAGATCTCACACCTCTACATCTGGTGATAGACAGATCTGCCCAAGAGGCAATTCTTAGAATATCTAAGGAAGGTTCAGGCAATGAGAGTATTAAAAATCAGAGAGCTTGGTCCTCTCTGACAAGATACACCTCATTAGCTAATCTTTCCAGTGACGAAATGATCAGGAAAGTAAGCATCGAAAAGAATTTCACCACGATGCTAAATACGAGGAGAGACTGGGAAAGGGAATACACCAGCCAAACTCTCAAATAAAACACCATTAGATGATATACGGATGGTTAAAAAATCACCATTGGAGCAGGCGCTGGAGTATTTGGGCCTGGCACTAGATACTCATTATCGTTAGGCTCCTTCCCGAGCGTCTTTCAGGCAGAAATACTTGCGATCGAAATATGTGTGGAAATGAACCTAGAAATAAACTATCAGAAATGTGACATATCGATCCATTCTGATAGTCAAGCAGCTATCAAAGCATTGAGCTCCCATGTCATTGACTCAAAGTTGGCAAGGGAGTGCCGAAGAAAACTTGATGGATTAGGCAAGAATAACAGGGTCTCTTTAGTCTGGGTTCCTGGCCACTCGGAAATCACGGGAAATGACCAATACACTTGCCAGGAAAGGAGCATAAATGCCCTTTATTGGCCCGGAGCCTTTCTGTGGTGTAGCAAAATCCTCCTACAAGAAAAAGTTTCGGAAGAAAGAGGAAACCGAAGGAGAAGCACTCTGGCGGTGCCTTCCCGGGTTGGAACATTCCAAAAAGTTCCTGGGGAACTTCGACACTGCTAGGTCCAAAAAATATTTCGACCTCAGTAAAGATAAGCTACATCTCCTCACGGGCTTTCTTACAGGACACTGCCGCCTTAGGAAGCGCTTAATGAGAATAGGTCTAGCAGAGATTGACGAGTGTAGATTCTGTGGGGAGGAGGATGAAACTCCTGATCACCTAGTTCTGGAATGCCTCGCCATTGCAAGCCAACGCAAGACATGCTTTGGACAAGAAACGTGTAAGAGTGAGGACCTGACCTCGCTGAAGCCGTCCCAAATACTAGAGTTCATTAGAACCTTGGAACTGGAAGGCGAGCTGTAGTAGTAGCGACAACAGCTCTGATAGGGGGGGGGCACAATAAACCTTTGGTTTCAGTGCACTGTAACCCCGTTAAAATCTAATCTAATCTAGCATGGAGAGCATTCGGAAGAAATACGGATATATTCAAATCAAGAATGCCACTCTACCTCAAGAAAATAGCGTTCGATAAATGCATACTACCTGTACTAACATACGGATGCGAAACTTGGACACTAAAAACAGAAATCACAAGGAAACTCCAAGTAACACAAAGTTCTTTGGAACGAAACATGCTAGGAATAACCAAAAGGAATCGTAAAAGAATAGAATGGATAAGACAGAAGACCCAGGTTACAGATGTCATCCACAGAGTTAAAACACTCAAGTGGCAATGGGCAGGACACCTGGTGAGAAGAACAGACAATAGATGAACCAGAAAAATAAGATAATGGTACCCAAGATACATAAAGAGACCTAGGAAAAGACTTAACCTAAGATGGGACCATGATATCAAGAAGTTGACAGGAACAACGTGGGCCCGATTAGCCAACAATAGACAACAATTGGCCCAACTGAAAGAGCAATATGTCAACGTGTGAAAAGGGAAGCCACTACGTGAGGAAATCGTACGAATAAGGCTGATAATGATGATGATGATGACCAGGCGTAGTTGCCAGCTGGTGCAATCGAGCCAATCAAGTGTAGTTGATGAATCCACTCTGGAAGCTGTGGTAACTAAGGTTTTCTCGAAGCTAATAAGTGGTAATGAAACTAAGTTAGGAACTTTGTGCAATCAATTTGCGAGTGTTGAGATAACGTTTAATAATATTGATACAAAAATGAGCTAGTTAGAAGAACAACTCAATAACAATATAAAACATATATCATTGATGAATGATACTTTGGACGAAATTAATCAGAAGTTGCGATATAATACTCTCAGAATAGTAGGTATTGAAGAAGAAACAGATGAAAATTTAATAAGTGAAATATTAAAGCTAACGAATGATGCAATGAATATTAAGTGTTCGGTAGCAGATCTAAATAGGGTTTTCAGAATTGGTGAAGTTCACCCTGGTCATCAAAAAACTAGGGTTGTCATTATAGAATTTGTGTCGAACATAAAAAGAAATGAAGTATATAGAGCCAGGGATTGTTTAAAGGGATCAGGAGTATTTGTCAATGAAGATTTTACGGAACCACGACATAAACTTCTTATGGCGGCGAGAAATAAATTCAATAAAAATGCATGATCACAGAATGGAAGAATTAAAATTAAACTTAGCGACACTGTAAAATTTGTTAACCAAGAAAGTAAACTAAACTAGAAGATATGTGTCGTTACAAAAACTGGTCATATCAGAAATGTATATGTGTTAATTAGTTAATTGTCTTGTAGATATTATTTCTTAAGTGTGGTTTACACTGATTTGTTTACCTATTAAATTGTAGCGCGCATTTTATTTTCCCATTTTCTTATGTGGATATGAACTTTGGATAATCAACATGTTCTAATAAATGGGTAGTTCCTATTTTCATTCGTCTGGTGAAGCAGTGATTAACTCAGCCGATGCTGCTGACATCCCACCGCTGTCACCAGTGTAATGTAATCGAGTCAAAATTATCCCTATCTGTCACCAGTGTAATATGATCGGTTCAAGTATTATCTTTCAGGTTTTCTTTCTCTCTGATGGTAGTGACCGGAAGGGCCATACTGTACTCTCCCATCCTAGAAATCGTTGCAGCGTGCTGTCACCAGTGCCTTACGGCACAAAATTTGGAACCAGGAATCTCCCTGCGGGATTACCTCGAGGAAGGGGTTGTTCCTGGCACGAGCGATCAAGGTCTTCGTGGAGCATCTTGGGCTTATACAATGTGCCAAGCCCGAGTTCGCAATGCAGGTCGAGTCAGCTCGTCCTATTTGCTTGTACGAGGGTAAGGGCTGAGGTTAAAGGAAATAAACTGGAAGGTTAAGTGTGTACAAATATATATTACAAAATAAAAAAATATAGTAGTGAGTCATACAAAGTTTAAGAATAAAATATAATAACCCGGCTATCTCATGATTTTTGGATAGCCTATGCGATATAAGAATAACAAAGTATCGAACAGGACTTTTGGAATTTAATCGGAATAATTACGGTACCCTATACACTACAGTAAATCATATAATAACAGTAGAATGTTGAAGTCGCAAAAAAAATAATTATGATATCCCGTGAGATTGGATACCCTGTACAATATAGCAACTAATACAACTTTGGCAATAATTATGATCTCTCGGGTATAGTGGATATCCTGTACAAAAAATAAGGCAATAAAATATCAGACGAAACTTTATGAATCAGAATAAATACGATACCCTGTACACCTCTAGTAAATCATATATATATATATATATATATATATATATATATATATATATATATATATATATATATATCATCAAAATTTTGGGATCGCATAAAATAATTATGAATCTCGTGAAATTGGGTAACCTGTACAATATAGTAAAAAAAAATCTATATCCACCACTTTGAATTCGAATTACGATTCTCGTGAAATTGGATAACCTATACTATATAAAAAAATCAATCAATAAAATTTTGACAATTCAGTAGACTAATTATGATATCTCGTGTATGTGGATATCCTGTAAAAATACGGTAATAAAATATCGGTTGAAACTTTAAATAGGAATAAATATGATCCCCTGTAAAATATAATATCCTTGCACGAATACAGAAAACCAATATATAGGGAGATGATCCTCGAACATACGATATCTCCGTAAATACCTGAAAATTTTAGACTCTCATAGTAGATGAGGGGCGCAGATGTGAATGGTACACTCGATATGACCGAAAATATGGATTCCCTTACCTTTTTGGGACACCCCGTTAAGTTAATGAAAATATAATAAATCAGATCCATACAATATATAAAAATTAATTATACGTTAAAAACTTACGTTTTGGAATATCACTAGTCACAACTACACAATATTACTGTTGAGGGTAAAAGGGCCGTCCGTACTTAGACTGGCCACTTCGGGGAGTTTTACTGCCTCTCTCTCTGTTAGATTCAAAAACTCTTGTTATTTATTCTAAAAATTACCTCGTCTATGCCCTTGTGTGAAGGTTAGTTTTCTATATCATTATTTCAATTTGTAACGTATTGATAAACAAAGCATGACACAACCATCAGCTGTGATGTTTATTGACCTTGCTATAACAAAAGTTGTTTGTATCAATTTCTTCCTTGGAGGTCAACATTTATTAATTATTTTGAATTAAGAAAAATTTGTCTATATAGGGCGTTCCTAAAATTTCCTATGTCATATCTCGTGTTTATTACAATGTATAGAGACAATTAGCATACAGATTGTAGAAAATTAATTTTTTTTAGACACTCTAAGTTGTGATTTTGTTTAATAGTATCTGTGTCTTTAAATTACATGATTTATTTGTATAATTTGAGCTCCCTATTAATGTTGTGAGTAATGAGTTTTGATCTCAATATCTACTACCAGAACTGTAGAGGACTAAATATCAAGTTAAATGATTTTTTAAGAGGTTGTTTAGAAAAAATGATTTTGATGCGTAGTGGCTATGGAGTCATGGTTGCATGAAGGAGTTCAAGATGGAGAGATAGTGGACATAAATATATTTAATTTAATTAGAGCAGACAGGAATTTTTAAGAACTATCAAAACTGTGGAAGGAGGGGTTCTGATAGCTATTAAAAAGAAATATAAGATTTTGAGTATTATAAAGAATTCTACTTCGATGATGCGTTTGTTATTAATTTTAGGGTGGCTAAACAAATATACACTTTTTGTGCTGTGTATATACCTCCAAAGATTGTAGTATAGACTTATGAATGCCTTATCACATTTTTCCAAGAGCAGATTCAAGATGCAGACAACACTTACATTTTTGGAGATTTCAATATTCCTGAATTACATAATATTACATCAAATAATTTACCTTTCACGGAAATTCTTAATATTCTGTATGACTTTATAGTTTTTAATGTATTCAAACAATTTAACTACATTTCAAATTTGCAGGGAAGGTTATTGGATTTAATATTAGTACCAGAAAACAAGCACAGACTTGTAAAATTATGAGGGATATGTGTCCATTTGTGAAAGAAGATGTTTATCATCCTACTTTAAATATAGAATTGAAAATTTTAAAAAAACAAAAACATACTCACGATACAAATGAAATAAGATATAATTACAAGAAAGCTGATTTTAACAGATTAAGTATTTGTGTTAGGGAAACAAATTGGGACTCAGTTCTAACAACTACTAATGTAAACATGGCTTTACAAAATTTTTATAAAATATGGAATGAAATTATAGAAAAATGTGTTCCAAAGTTTACTAATCATACGAGAAAATATCTGGTGTGGTTCACACAGGAAATAAAAAAATTATTGCATGAAACGGAAAAATATAGAAAGTTGAAGTCTATTTTCATTCATAACGGGGAAAATTTGTTGAAATGAGAAGACAGATAAAACAATTGATGAAGAAAGACGAAAAAAACTATATTAATAGAATAGAAGAAAACATTCTAACAGGAGTTAATGAATTTTGGAACTACACGAAGAAAAAAAGGGCCAGTAGCTCGAATTTAGAAAATTTTGTTTACAAAGGTGAACAGAATAACAAAACGACAGAAGTTTTTGCCGAATACATAGTTCAGTAGTGGCTTCATACAACCTAAATTTTAGTAATGGTAATCATCCTCATTTCTGTAACGATTTTTTACGTTATAATTCATTGAAAAGGTGGACTTTATTGAGGCTACTCAAAAGTTGAAGCCTAAAAAAGCAGCAGGGATGGATAGGATACCTCCTTATATTGTAAAGGCATGTAGTGAATGGCTAAAGGTACCTCTCATTTATATTTTTAATTTATCTCTTCAGTCCAATGTATTTCCAACTATTTGGAAAACTGCAGTTACTACTACACTATTTTATTCTGGTAATAAAATGGACATTGAAAATTACAGAAGTATCTCCATAATGTGTGCACCATCCAAATTATTTGAGCATATAATTTACTCCAAGCTAAATCAATATATTCAATCATATATTAAACCAAACCAACACAGATTTATTGCGAATAAATCTATTAATACAAATTTATTTACCTTCAGTAATAAAGTTTATAATACCCTTGAAAATAAATGTCAGCTTGATATTATATACACCGATTTTCGTAAGGCCTTTGATCAAGTGAATCATGATATTCGTTAGCAAAAACTTGTAAATTATGGGGTATCTGAAAAATAAACATTTATAGTCCACCATTTAACATTTCATCTAATTTAACTTAATAATGATTAGATGTTGAGCTAAATTAAATGAAATATCAAGTGATGGACCATAAATGGTTAATTAAATGGGAAAAAGTGAAACAGTAAACATATAAACAGTTTATTAATTTTGGTATAAAAATACACAACAAATAATTTCTTCCACAAAGTACTGTTCTTAACAAACAGAATGACAATAAATAAACTATAATGTAAAAACAATGCAATAATTAAAAAATAATTTGAGCAACATACATTCTACATTGGAGTATCATTAGATTTTTAAATGATGTCAAATCAAGATAAAAGTAGAAAATTATTTATGATAAGTTGTTATTAATTTATTTATTTATTATTACACTCGTATAAACACACAGAGCTGGACAAACTGCTGAAGTATAACTGCTACTTACTTAATCAAAAAAAGTGTTAGCAATGAGTAGTTAACTACTATTTTTTTCAACTTTTTGTGAAAGAAAACATTTGAGTATAATTACTGTGAATGTTAGAACAAAAGTAATTAAAATAGTTTTTTATACGCCCTATCTGTAAAGTACCTTGTATTTCATCGCTTTGCAGCACTTAAAGTGGTTGTTTATGGTTAGAGTGAAAAAAAGTAAAAAAGAGTTAAAAAAAGTGCCATCACGTTAACTTTATTTCACGCTTCCCATAAGCTAACACAATGAATCTTGGCTGGGCAACGAGGATGGACTTTCATGAAACTTTGAATACGTATCATTGTAATTTGCCAAAGGAGCTTAATTAAAATATCCCAAATTTCTATTTGAATTTTATTTTTTTGTATAGGGCTGTAGAAAAAATAATGTATGCAACATGTGCATAAAGTGTCCTTTTTTCACTCATGGAATTGCCGTCAACTGGTCAACTTTTTCCATTCGTGAAAAAAAATACCACTTTATGCACTTATTGCATAATAGTAATTTTTCTACTTCCACTACTAAAACCGCACTTTGGTCACGGGTTTGACATGCACAAAACGACTCTTTAAACACTAGTGTTTAAAATGCGAAAAGTCACATCTCGTGTATCTTTTGTTTTTTACACGTCAAATCAAGTGTATCTTTTGTATGTTAAATGTCATGTTCCGTGATAATTTTGTTATTCTGCGTCATTTGATTTGTCAGTCAGCTGTCAGCCATCGTCCGTCATGTAATGAATATAATTCAAATATAATATAATTTTTTCCTTCCCGCCGGCGAAGAAAAAGTATAGTAAGCACCTAGTGTTAAAAAAGTCTTTAGTCACTCGTTTCACAAGGAACCCGTTTCGCTTCGCTCCACTCGTGCCTAGTAAAACTCTTGACTAAAGTAACCTTTTTGACACTTGGTACTTAATATACTATTATGCAACAAGTGCATAATGTGGTACTTTTTTTCACGAATGGAAAAAGTTGACCGCCCGAGCCGTCAGGGGAGTGCGGCAATTCCATGAGTGAAAAAAAGACACTTTGTGCACATGTTGCATACATTATTTTTTCTACAGCCCTATACAAAAAAATAAAATTCTAATAGAAATTTGGGATATATTAATTAAGCTCCTTCGGTAAATTACAATTATACGTATTCCAAGTTTCATGAAAGTCCATCCTCGATGCCCAGCCAAGATTCATTGGTTAGTTATACGTATTCCAAGTTTCATGAAAGTCTATCCTCCATGCCCAGCCAAGATTCATTGTGTTAGCTTATGGGAAGCGTGAAATAACGTTATGGCACTTTTTTTAACGCTTTTTTACTTTTTTTCACTCTTACCATAAACAACCACTTTAAGCGCTGCAATTCCATGAAATACAAGATACTTCAAAAATAGGGCGTAGAAAAATTACTATTTCTTTAATACAATCTCATTCATTAATATCTCAACTTTCATTTTTCTATCATTCACTATTATACATCATTCAAGTTTAAATTCTCCTTCTTATAAATTTCGATAATTTACCCTGTTTGATAATTACAAAGTACTTTTCTCAGCTTCAGCTTTTTTTTCATATAACTTAACTTCTTTTTATATTCTTTTACTAGATTTCTCTCTTAGGATAATTATTTTTACATCTCTTCTTCCAAAAATTCAATCTGTCATCAATGTTTATTTTACTTAGCAACCAGCCATGATTTCTTTTTTTCTTTTTCCTACTAGATTAATATTTTATTTCGTTTAGAGATTAAGTGAGTACTTCGCACACTACTCTTGAACACTTTTAAATTTTCTTATCTAATGATTTTTTTTACAAATTAAAATTAACATTTTTGTTATTAATTATTGGATTGATAATAATTATATCAGTAAAATTTATTTTCTCTCAACCACCTTCATAATTCATTTGATTAGAGTTTTCATTAAATTTATCCTTTCAAACCTATCAGTTCTTATTTTAGTCCAATATACATATATATAACACGAATATCTGTGTGTTTACAATAATAAAACGACCACTAAAGAAAATTAAACTAACTTTAAATAGCGTTAATATAAATATTGTTTGTTGTTTAGCATTAAATGAATATATTGTGAAAGTAAGGTTAATTTATTATTGAAAAGTACGGTTGAAGGAAAAGTTTTGTAACGATCATGTGAATTAATATGGCGATTAACAATCTCGAACAATAACGTGGTCGTTGAATTTGCACTTTGCATTATCTCGATTGTTAATCGATCTTATTAATACACATGTTCGTTAAATAACTATTAATGTGATTCATCATTTTCTTATCTAGTTATCTGAAGTCTGCATTAATTTAAAATGAATTTATTTGAAAATATATAACCGAGAAGTGGTGAATATCCCAAAACTCTTTTAAAGAAAAAACTTCTGTATAGTTGTGCAGAACTATACAAAAGTTTTCTCTTCAATATAATTTTGAGATATTGAAAATATTTATTTCTAATTTACCTTTTTCTACCAAATTTTCCATAATCAGAACAGCATTCTCATCCGGTTCAGATTTGTCTTCCAAATTTAACCTAGTCGCAATAATTTTTGGAAAAATATCCTTGTCTTGAAGCCCACATTCTTTAGCAAATTTCTGTATCGTAGGAATAACTGTCGTATAAAATAAAATTTCATTTTTGAAAAGATGGAAAATAAATTCTTTCGGTAAAACGTTATTTACCAATACACATTTTGCTACATAGTGCTCAATACTTTCACTGCCGTTTTTATTTTTGATTGTAACATCTAATTTAAACATATCACTGAGATAGTTCTCGCCGCACTTGTTGCATAAATTACTATTAAAGGAAACGTACTGCCCAGCTCTGTAAATACAAGGTGCCAAGTAATTACATATAATAGTGCTAAACAGCACTTATGACTGTACAAAATTTAAAATAATATATCTAACATTTCTTTTCCACTTAAAATACATCTTTATTTCTTTACTGGAAGTATTAAATAGGTTTATATCACAAGCTTAAACCTGGTATATTGCATATTTGTTTATTTCTACATTTAAAAGCATTCCGATCTTATGAAACCATCGCATAAGGCAGTTTAAATTACTCTGCAGCTCCTGGCAGTCTATGATTGTTAAAGTGGTTCTTAAGGGCTCTTAAAAATCCCACCGTCACGTGGAAGTTCTTTCTTGTTTCGGGTTGATGTTCTACAAGTAAACACACAAAATAACAATAATAAATAAGTAAACACACAAATATGTTTGAAAATTTATGTCAACAAAAGAAAATAAAATGCGCTTACTATTAAAATAATAAGTTTACACATGTTTTTGTACTAAGCCAAAAAATATCGAAAAATGTTTGAATGTTTAAATTTTTTTGGTTTTTTTCAATTCCTTTTTTGGAGCTTTCGATATTTTCAGGAATTCTTGTTTTTTTTGGTTTTTAACTATTTTTTGATTTTTTGCCTTTATTGGATATTTTGGATTTTTGGTTACCGCTAGACCAAATACTTAGACGTAATGCCTTAACAAAAGTTAATACTCACTTTCATTTCCCATAAATTGTCATACCATGGGCTATATATGAAAATCGGCAAGGGGTCTATACCTTCCATCCCATACCCATACAGCACACAATATCCATTAGACATCCATAAGATATCCTTTATGGATATCCTGTATATCCACTGGATATAGATGGATAGCCTATAGACATACATTGGATATCCATATGTCCGCCTATATCTAGGATATATGTGTTATCTTATGGATGTCTTTGGAGATATCTACTGGATATCTCGTTAATATCCCATGGATATCCTATGTTCACATTTGGTATATCCTTCCTCCTCAAACATGAGTATCTGAGAATATATTACTAATACCTACTGGTGGAAATACAAGGTAGTCTAACGAAAACAATACAAAACGAAAGTTTTTTATGTCTACAGATCTGGAATAAAATTAACAGAAAATAGTTTATCCAGTCAACCAGTACAAAATATTATAGATACACAGGGTGGATAGTCTAGTATTTAAGTAGACGACTGTAAAATATTGTGGTCCAGTGAAAAATATTCAAATACTCATCGCGTATATCTGTTATATTTTGTACTGATTGACCAGAACTATTATTTCCAGTTAATTTTATTCCAGATCTGTGGATATATACAACTTTTGGTAAGCGTTGTTTTTGTTGGCCATATTATATTTCTACCAGCAGTTACTAGTCAGATATTCATCTGTGGATAAGAAGGTACAAATAGAATTACATTTTTCATAATTATAGTATTATTTGACATATGATGAAATGATATACTATGGAATAGAATGATAGAAAATACTTTATTTTATATAATATACATATTTGCATATACATCAATAACTGTTCTTCCTCACCACCTAGATCATCTAATCTGCACAGTTCTTTCTGTAAGAACGAGAAAAGAAATATTATAGATTTTCAAGGTCAGCTATATACCGTATAGGTACGCCCGAATATAAAATGCAACTTTTTTGTAAAATAACGTTTTGAACATTGGCCCGCGTCTTGTATTCGAGCACATACCTGTAATTAGAACATTTCTTATCACCTGAACACCATTATTATTATTATTGATTTCAGAAGATATTTCAATCAAATCAGACGAGCTCCCAGCACAGTTTATCATGAAACAAAGTAAAAGCTGATGTAAAACCTATTTCACACCATGCTATTTTACATTGTGTAGGTATACAAAACGGTATTAATGTAAGTAATCAATCATAAATATCAATAAAATATAGGAGACGTTACAATATTCACAATAAAGGTAAGAAATAACATATACATACCTTATTTTTTCCAAATCCAAACTAGCGGTAAAAAATAAACAACCACTTTTGCACGTGTTTAAAACTATCATAGCCTACCCTACAACAAAAATGACGAGGCTAAATGAAACGGTCAACCCCTGCATCGACCAATGAGAGAACCATCGTGTATGGTTGGTTGCATAATTTTGCGGGTATGTAATATGGAAATACACTGATATGCATTATTGTCTATTATAGCATTAAACGTTGTCATGAGATATTTGTTGTGTGTTAAGAACACGTTTATATTTATATTTTTTCAATTACACGTCTTGAATAAAACCAAAAATACGTTCAGCACTGACAAAAAATGCGACAGAAAATAGTAATAGATATCCATGGATATACAATGGATTTAATATCAGGAGATTAAGACATTTATGTATTGAAGGTATTATGTATTAGAACTTCCTTCCATATCATTTTTTATGTTATTATTCAATATATTATCAGTAAAATAGAAAATAATTTTTTTTTCATATCCATGAAATACATTCAGTGGATATCTTACATGGACTGGATACTCACTGGATATTGGGCTATCCACTGGATATTGTGTGCTGTCTGGGTAGCTGGTGGAGGGAATAGCTGTAACATAAAATAAAACCCAGATTACAATTTCTTCAATGGGTACATTTTAAAATGGAATTGTCTGAGTATGGTGTACACACTAGATATAAATTGAGTGTATGAAAAGAGAAGTACTGAGTGTGTTATTTTATTAGGAATTCCAGCTAAGCGCTTTCAGGCATTAGGTCATTCTCAAAGCTGTCGACAAGAGAAAAGCATACAACAGGTACAATGTACATACAATGAAATGAAATGTTTGATGTTACATCAATATTTAAGTAAAATTTGTTGAAATTACCCTATAAAGAGGGTGTACACACATATCATTTAGTTGATAATTTCAAATTAGACGTTCCGTTATGTGAATTACAATTGTACACGCTCCAACAATTTTTTCTTAAATAATGATGTAGCATCAAACATTTTATTTCATTGTATGTAGCAGTTACATGGTTTGATGTTTTTTGACACCTTCTGTATGTTTTTTCTTGACGAGAGCTTTCAGAACGGCCTAATGACTGAAAGCGCTTAGCTGGAATTTTAATGAAATTGAACACTTAGTACTCGTCTTTTCATTTACTTAATTTAGATTTTATAATGTCCAAAATTATAGCATGCTATATTGAATACAATAGAACCATCAATTTTTGTTAATTTCCACTCATATGGGAAGGCAAATCAAACTGTCTTAATAACCTCTCTTCGTCTTTCTCAAATCTAAAGAAACACTGTTTTTGAAAATGAAGGGATTATATCCTCCATTGTTTTCTCGTCGACAAATTTAATGATTACCACTGCTTTTCAGCTATATTCATTTTATCTTTCTGGGTTGGAGGAACAAAACTGTAAAAAGAAATATTTACTTTATTAATGCAGCAATTTTCAGTTTAGCTAATGTAAAACACAACCATGATCTCTAAAGTTGTCAAACAAATTAGTAAAAATTCTGTGTTTTATAAAAATAAATAAAATGGTTGTTAATTGTGAAAAAAAAATGCTCAAATTTTGTTAATAAAACTTACCGAGTACACCACTTATTAAACTCCTTCAGAATACACTTTGACATTGTCTTTTCAATTAATAACAATAAAGCAACGAAACAACAGATAAATATTACACTATACCAATTAAAAAATACACTAAAATAGCGTAACCTCATGATAACCTCTACACTTGAACTAAGAAATGATAACAGTATAACATATAACATGTGGGGACCAGCAATATGATATCGCGCATACGCAGTAATAAAAATCAATAAAATTTGATTACTAACGACGTTACAGTTTTCGTTGATTTTTTGGAATTAGCTGCCGATTTTCGTTACTCGACAGGCTCTATAGATGGCATGGTCTGCAGTGTCCCTAGCCTGACAAATCCCAGTGTAATACAGAACCAATAAAATATATGATATGTCTTAGTGGTGTGTTCATATTTATACTTGTACAATTAAGTATTTCGCCACACTGCATTTTCATATTATTCTCAATAATTTGGCATACGATTGTAAATTTATACTATTTTTTATTTAATTGAAAACACTGTGGCGAGATACCCAATTAAACAGTATAGGTTTGTTTCGTAAATTTTAAAATCTATTCATTCCTACCTTCACCTTTCTGATAAATGGTAGATATTTTTACAATAAAAGTCATATATGCATGGATTATTATTTTTATTAAACAACGAAATACAGAATTGGGTTCAATGTAACTTAGCAGTTGGTAGGTTACGCGAAATGTTGCTTACAAGGCTGTGTTTCAATTTTGGAAGGCCTGCCAGCTTGAGTTCTCCCAGATTGAGGCAATGCTTTGTTTTTACCTCGCGAAATTGACATTGTCTGGACTCGAATTTTTCTAGATTTTCTCCCGCGTATTCGACTTTTAGCTTCCAAAAATTTTAAAATTTGAAAAGGGGTTTCAGGCTGTTCATTAGCGTATTTAACTTAATGATGGATAAAGTAGCTCCTGGGCTTTGATTGCCTTAGAGCGTACTTATTATGCGATCAAGTTCACAGCGCAATCTTAAAATTTCTTTGTTAAATCGGCTTTCACTCTCTTCGGCGTTAATTTAAAAATCCATTGCTGTTGCTAAGTCTACTTCAGAAGGAACATAATTAGTTGATTGAACTGAGTTTTCAAAGTTTTCAAGATCATTTGTGTTTGAATCCACATTTTTATAAAATTCCTCTGGTGCTGAATGCCTAACAGCTAATTCGTCTAATTGTATTCTGTCATGAACGCTCAGAACTGGAGACGTTTTACATAATGTACCAAATTTTTATTCTATTGCGCATAGGTGCTTACAGAATTTGCCACCTGTGCCTGATGGACAATCACAAAAAGCAATTTTAGCATTCACTGTGTAAAATAAGTCTTTTTCAGATGCAACATGGAAAATTGTATTGTACCTTTGATACATAATGTTAATTTCTTTTGCTCTAAAACACATATTTTTATAATCAATTTGGGGTTTAGATCTCTTCTTGAATTTGCAAATTCCAACAATTTTCGCTTATTGTAGTTTTCGATGACATTGATAATGAAATCAACCAGTGCACAAGAGTTAAAAACCGTGCACCTTTGCAAAACTATATCTTTAAAAACCCAAATGAAGCTTCAGTGTAATTAATAGTGTTGTTACCTCTTGTTATTATATTATTTCTGTACGAAATACACCATTCTTTTCTACGGACCCAAAATTTCTCCAGATGATCATATAATACTTTGTTATTAGTGTTTTAAATGGAACTCACTGTTTCTAGCTAATTCCACAATATAATGAAAATTGTTGAAAATTCTAAAAAATTGATAATTGTTTCGATAAATAAATATCATCGTCAGAATGACAGAAGTTACATTTCACTTGATGCCTACCTGATGTTTAGTAGTTATTTTTGGCTAGACCAAGAAGTGACCTAACTTGTGATTGACTTAATGTATGTTAATAAAAATTAGAAGAAGATGTGATATTACAAATATTGAAGCTTAGATGTTATTAGCCCTATAGTGATATCCTGGATATCTTTTTTCCAATTAAGATCAGTATAACTGTGCAATGATATAGAAAACCAGGAAAACGATATCTAAATTAACTGTCTCGACCCTTACTTCGTGGAGTCTACTCATATTAGTGTTTTAAATGGAACTCATTGTTTCTTGCTAATTCCACAATGTAATAAAAATTGTTGAAAATTCTAAAAAATTGAGAATTGTTTCGTTATATCAATATCATCGTCAGAATGACAGAAGTTACATTTCATTTGATGCCTATCTGATGTTTAGTAGTTATTTTTAGCTAGACCAAGTAGTGACCACAATATGAAGTTGTCAATGAACAGATAAATCTAGGGAGTTCTCCACTAATAAACTGTTTTCTTAAGTGATAATTTTAAAGATCAGCTGATATAGTTTTCCTGGTTTTCTATATCATTGCACAGTTATACTGATCTTAATTGGAAAATGATATCCAGGATATCACCATAGGGCTAATAATATCGAAGCTTAAATATTTGTAATATCACATCTTCTTCTTTTTTCTATTAACATATATTAAGTCAATCACAAGTTAGCTCACTTCTTGGTCTAGCGAAAAAAACTACTAAACATCAGGTAGGTATCAAATGGAATGTAACTTTCTGACGATGATATTGATTTATCAGAACAATTGTCAATTTTTTAAAATTGTCAACAATTTTTATTATATTGTGGAATTAGCTAGAAACAGCGAGTTTCATTTAAAACACTAAAACTATATCTGCTGATCTTTACAATTATCACTTAAGAAGACAGTTTATTAGTGGAGAACTCCCTAGATTTATTTGTTCATTGTCGACTTCATATTGTGGGCTTCTTAAATGTCTTCTAATTTCCCATTCTTCAAGAAAATTCAGTTCTTGTCTCTTTTCACAAATGAACAGCACTTCTAGTTCTTTGTCAATAAATGATTGGTGTCAAGTAGATGTTTTGCGTAGTGGGTTTTAGCTGGTTGTTTTAATCTGTATGCTCGTAAGTGTTCACTGTATCGGATTTCAAAATTTCCAAGGGTCTGGCCCAAATATACAGCATTACATTCCGGACATTTTAGTTTATATATACCTGATTTCTTTGGTATTTTGGTATTTTTGTTTTTACATTTACCAATTTTGTACTCACGCTACGTTCTCTTTTAAAAGAAATTAAAAGAAATTGTTGTTGTATTCGTTGCTGAAGATATTATCATTGAAATAAAATTAGAAATATTTCCTGCATATGTGATGGTTTTATTTGATCAGTGTGTTTAGGAAATATTAGTTGTAATGTCACTTTTTCCTCTTTTTTATTCATTAGCTTATTTATCATATGTAATGGATAACCGTTGTATGTTGCTATTTCTCTAATTGTATTAATCTCTCTATGAAATAAAAACTTATAAAACCATCACATATGTAGGAAATATTTCTAATATTATTTCAAAGATAATATCTTTAGCAACGAATACAACAATTTCTTTTAAAACAGAGAGTAACGTGAGTACAAAATTGTTAAATGTAAAAACAAAAATACCAAAATTAAAAAAATCAGGTATATATAAACTCAAATGTCCAGAATGGTCAGACCCTTAGCAATTTTGAAATCCGATACAGTGAACACTTACGAGCATACAGATTAGAACAACCAAATAAATTCCACTACGCAAAACATCTACTTGACACCAATAATTCATTGACACAGAACTAGAAGTGCTGCATATTTGTGAAAAGAAGTAAGAACTGGATTTCCTTGAAGAATTGGAAATTAGAAGACATTTAAGAAACCCACAATATGAAGTCGTCAGAGAACAAATAAATCTAGGGAGTTCTCCACTGATAAATTGTCTTCTTAAGTGATAATTGTGAAGATCAGCAGATATAGCTTTCCTGGTTTCATATATCATTGCACAGTTATACTGATCTTAATTGGAAAAATGATATTCAGGATATCACCATAGGGCTAATAATATCTAAGCATCAATATTTGTGATATTACATCTTCTTTTTTTTTCTATTAACATATATTAAGTCAATCACAAGTTAGATCACTTCATGGTCTAGCCAAAAATAACTACTAAACATCAGGTAGGCATCAAATGAAATGTAACTTCTGTCATTCTGACGATGAATTTTATTTATCGGAACAATTGTCAATTTTTTAAAATTTTTAACAATTTTCATTATATTGCGGAATTACCTAGAAGCAGTGAGTTTCATTTAAAACACTAATATGAGTAGATTCTACGAAGTAAGGGTCGAGACAGTTAATACTTTGTTACTTCGTACTATATTATTACTCAACAAGAAATCATAATTCTCTTCTGAATCTTCTAATGTTTGAGCGTAAAGAATGTTCTTAAACATTTCCATCACTGTTCTCCTGTCCTCCTTTTTCACGTTATGGTCAGTTTGCCAGGGCCATCTCCATAAAGCTTGACAAAGCTGCAATGTACACAGAAGTAACATGGAGCTCGGAAATACAGCTGATAACGCATTGCGCTCGGATGCACTGTCATCAGTCATAAACACTTTTGGATCGAACTTCCTATTTTCTGCTTCGATAGCTTTAGTGGCAGACGCGAAAGCTAAAGTATAATTCGCTTCAGTTTGGGCTGTGTCAAGTATGCACGCGATAGGAACGGCCCCTGTTTTGTTTGAAGTAAATAGAAATGTGATACAAGTATTTGTCTGATCGCAAGATACGCTGGAGTCCACGAAAACCATTTCAGTGGAAAATCTAGAAGAAATGCGTGTCGCATTATTGGAGTAACAATAATTGCAGTAAAAGGTTTTTCTTTGATGACTACTGAGAGAAACGCGACTTCGGAAAAATTTCAATGCAGTTTTTCGTTTTGGTGTTCCTAGAGGCCAAAATCACTCCCGTTCCAAAGGTTATATATATTGTTGTATATTTATTTTATTGGTTTTCCTTTTTTAAGGGAGAGCCGATTAATAAATCCAACTTAACAAAATGTATAGTTGTTAAAAGAAATAATAAAATTTAGTTTAAGATAAGTATGAGTTAATTTCAATTATAGTTAGTTGATTTTATTGTTATTATTCAAGTTATGGGCGCCAGAATTGGTGTGGTTACAAGCGAATACCAATTCAATTCAAAATCTTTGTTTTGTTAAAAAAATTTTTCACTCTTCATTATAATTATCTCTGGGATGTGTTCGGCACTGAACGTTCGTCAGCAACAGGAAACCTATAGGTAGATGTATCAAAGAAATACGCAAGAAATCATAGACAAAACATTATAATATAGCAATAAAATTCAAATGGTTATCAATGCTTCATAACGAAATTGTGAAAATGAAATACAACTCTCATAACTAAAAATTGTGAGAACTTTTATATAAATGTAAATACAGTTATTTTACGAAATTGTATTTAGCTTGATAACAAGTAAACTTCAATCAAGAATATGTGCATTTAAAATTTCGGAACCATGATCATGTTTATCACGTCAATCCCAACTCTAATCGTTCCAATATTCTGTTCGCGTGGTTTTATGAATAGTAAAATGAATCTTATGTGGAAACAGAGTGTAATGTGTTGGAAATGTAATCTGTTATTGAGAAGATAGAAATTTGGTGAGTAATAATGTATTGATTTTATTTAGTGTGTTATGTCCGTAATTCAGTGGAAATTGATTATTTAATATTTAGTTACTATATAAGAATTCAGTTATAACTATTATCCCTAACCTAACATTTGAAAAGTTAATTTTTATTATCGTCTTCAGAAAAGATTTATATGTACATGAAGATAAAAAGTTCTTTATTGGTTTCTCATCGACTCAGGAGATTATACGAAAATCGTTCGTAGTTGTGATTGAATAAATGTTCAAATCAGGATTGGAAAACAATAAAATTGCGGATTGTTTTCCTGGATTTTTCCACAATTAACAGCAGTAACAAATTGATGACCAACAAATTGTTAAAATAAGGTAAATTATTTTATCTCACCAAATTCTTGTGGTAAACACTAAACTATCGGTTTTTTACACTTATATGTTCAAAAAGCGTGATATTATGATTGATTCACATTTACATACGTTGTTTGAGACTTTGATTGATTTTTTATTAATCTTATTGTAGTTATTTTTACTTTTAAATTTTAATTTTGAAGAGAATAATTTTACGTGACCATTCTTTTTTATTCCCGCGACGCTTCTTTTTAAGCCAACAATCAACAACGTTCAACTTTTTTGATTTTGTTTAATTGTTTTTTTTTGGTTGTAAGGATAAATAAAATGTTTTTCTCGAATCAAACTACCCATTCTCGCGTTCATTTCGACATTTCAGCTGTGTTCTATTAAGTATCCGGACCGCACTGTTGTCACTCTTAATTGCACTTACCGAACTACCGACGAACGACAATTTCCGTATCAAATATTTTCATTTGACATTATAAAACAATTTGATCTAAATGTTCATACAATATACAGGGTTCATCCAAAAATATTAATAGAAGATATAATTGTGGAATTTTGTTTTGGGATTTCTATTGTTACATATACAGGATTTTTTTAAATACACATCAGAAATATAATTGTTGAAATTTACTCGTAATGTTTTATTCTTTTCTAAATTAAATAGATGTCTCATAAATGACTTTAAAACGTACACAATGTGTAGGTTAGCTTTAGCATGTCGTTATGAGAATTGTTTATTGAATTATTTATTACAAATTAGTATCATTCGAGCAATCTTATCAGTTTATTTTCCCCGTAGCCATATTTCACCTAAATATATATATATATATATATATATATATTATTCTTGTTTAGTTTGGTGTGAGAAACCTAATTATTATTGTTTAGTTATTATGAATTATTAGATTTGGTTTGCCCGGTATATTAGAAAAATTCAAAATATGTCATAAAATAATTATACTTTACATGAAAACTCTATGATCTCAGGATTGGGTTCATATGGTAAAATGAAACTATTTTAATTTTAATTATAAGCGCCAAAAAATAGAATCCTTGTATTTAAATAAAAAAATTTAATCAAAAATACTTGGTTTCAATTTCTTTATAAAATCCTATAGAACGGTCCTGCATAATTAACTCCAACACACCTCTCTGATTGAGAACCGTCTGGTCAATAATGCCAACTGTTAAATAAAAGTTGGAGCAATTATCGAGAAATGAAATTTTTCAACAATGCAATTTTAAGTCTTCCAAATGAAAAACGTTATTTAATATTTAGAAAAACAAATACATTATTCATTTACAAAAACTTCATTAAAAACAACCTATCTACGATGATCATTCATTCAAAGACACATACACTCAAACGAATTATTACTATATGTAAGTACAAACTATGCAACATTATATACACATTTAAAATCGGACAATGTTAACAAATTCTCTATGATATAAAATGGCGGATATAACGATGGACAAAGTGTATGAAATATCAAAGTTCAAATATTTGCACAACACAAGTGAGTTTATTTAACGTTTTTATTTAAATGAAATAGTTTTAAATACCTCTTCACTTCTTCTTTTAATTCACCTCGTTGATTGTTTTTTAGATTACCTCTTGAGACAGCACACAGTCTGCCGTGCTTGGGCAGAAATCAAAATTGATGTTAAATTTCATCCACATCAATACATTTAAGATGGAATTCCATAGTCCAGCTCTTTCTGAAATCTATCGTGGAGATGCCATTCCCACGATACAAAACTTTACCAATTTCTTGTTAAATCTATGTTTATCATCTTGATTTATACATTTGTTTAGTTATATTTGAGAATAATGTATTTCTTTCATATTTACCACTCCAATGGGCTGCTTTTCTAATAGTTTTTGAATTATCTTCTCTAAATTTTACTTTTTACCCCATTCATTCTACCAAAAAAAAATTCTACCTAGTGAATAGTGTACATTATCAACCACTTTTTTCATTCAATTTTCTCAGTTTTTTAATCCGCTTGCCGCTGATCAAAATATTTCAAATCTGATTCACCAATCAAAATTGGCTATAAAAATTTATCCTTCTAGGACATTCCGTTTAATATTTTAAATAATCAAATCTGATATATTACTTCCTTTAAAATAGATTCCAACATATTTAGAAATGACAGCTCTTTTTATTTCAATTTGATCTATTCAGAATGATAATTCATCTCACAAACGTCATACATTTATAACCTTAATGTTATTATTATTTTGACTTTTTACCTTGACATATACTAAACAATTTTCTAATGTAACCAGAGAATTTCTTTCAATATCTAATTAGTATTTTTGGAAACCAATCATAATGTTATTACTCTTACTGTGTGAGAAATAGATTGTTATAATTTATATAATGTAACGTTCAAAATGCTCTCTCTCAATGGCTAGATATCATGTTATATATTTCACATATGTGTATTTACAAAGTGTACTGAAAATCTCCTTTATAATTCTTCGGTTTGATTCATGTTATGTTCTCTCTTGAATGATGAATGATACAGATTGTCTCAATTTCGGACGATTTAAAAAGTAATTTAAATTCTAAAATTTTGTATTTGCATATAGTGTGTAGTATTTCATTCCATATTATAGTATACAGAGTGTTGCAAGTTCCTTTCTATGTTAACATCCCCTAAATTTTGCGTTTATAAAATTTTTATATAAGGAAAAATTTTATGAACGTAAATTTTACTTCAAATATTATATTCTAGCATTGTCTTTCAATTTCACTATTAATACATTTCTTTTTATTTCAGGTCGCTGTTACAAAGATGATTCTGGAATCCTGTGTTGCAGTATCCTCTTCAATTAGTTTTAATTTATTTACAATACTAAAATTAAATATGTATACAAATTCTTATTTTATTTTTAGGTTACAAGTTTCATTTACAAGTTTCATCCAAAGGAATTAGTTGAAAAATAATGTTATAAATCCACTTTTGAAAATTCTTTAATGTACGTTATGCGTCTTATTGCTTATACATTTCTCGGAGTCTCTTATTTTGGTATAGTTTATAGATTTATATTTCTTGTGTTACATCTCTCTATAATACTGTCTTTGAGATATTTTGTATTTTTGAATCAACTTCTTTCCTATATTCATAAGGTATGGGATATGTTCTTATTCTGAAATTTTCTATTCCCCTAACTTCTATCTTATGTACATAATTATTTGCCATTCTCATCTCTTTTTTAATCAATCCTTCATACTTCATTATCAAATTCTTCACTTTCTCTTCATATTCCTTATTTCCACACACTAATTCCAATTCTTCCATAATTCTGTAATAAATACCAATAAGAAACATGGGGAGAATCATCCTGTATAACAAAGTACTTTTTACATTGTAACGTTTAAACTATAGAAAGCGGTCGTTCACATTCATACAATGGAAAAAATACTTATCTAAGCGTTTGTCTGGCTGAATAAAAGTGAAACAAATAATATTTTAACCGGAAATAATAATTGCGTCAAAATAACGAAATTTTGCGCACTCAAATAAAAATCCAAGTGTTAATCGAACGATAAGTTCCACCAATCAAAAAGTAACAGGTACAAAAAAAATGAAAGATCGCTGACAAAGGACAAATGCCGAAACTTCGAAAGGGTAAGAATTTAAGTGGCAGTTGGTAAAAACTCGCGGACGGGAACGATCCAGTTTTCTTTTGGGGTTTCGCGGATAACGGTTTTTGAGGAGTCCTGAGTTTCAGTAATTTATAATTAAAGTAGTGTTTTAGCAATCAGGTATAATTATTTTGTTTTCTCGGAGAAAAAAAACAGATTACAAGGGAGCGTCTACTGTACGCGCTCTGAAAGGTTTTCTATTTATTTTTCGAAACGCGAATCGTGTCCGTCGGCGTTTTTGTGAACACCCAGTCAGGGAGTTGGTAAGTCTGATTTCAAAATTATACTGTGTATTATGATTTTTTTGTGGTTTGGTTAGATTATTAACATTGCCAGCCCGCTTCCTATGATATTATATTTATATAATTTATTTTGTGTATGATAGTTCATATCGTATACTAGTATTTAATGGTGATATCTCACCGTATGAATTAGGAATAGGGAGCACATTTGAGGTTTAAGATTAAATTGTTGAAAATATGCAGGTTCTGGCGAACATTATTTTTTAAATAACAAAATTTATTTTTATTCTGCGAATTATTCGCGTTGATTTAAAAGGGATTCCTCAAGTTTTCCCCGATCCCATTTCTGGTGTTATTTAATTACAGTCACAAGGCACTATATGCGATTGTTCTTGACGCTTTGTAAATTTGGTGCAATTATTTCTATTTTTCTTATATTTTTTTTATTAAACTCGTTTAAGAAATCGTTATCGGTTAATTTATTTACTCAACCAGGAGAGCAGGAATACCTAACCTATACACATAAGATCTACACCTAAAATTTTCCCTCAACACACCCCTCTAACTGACGTAACCCCATAATACAAGACCTCTCATTACCAACGACAACTGGTAGCCGCGGAGGCCGAAGCCAGCTCTTTCGGACATTTATTACAGGAGCCGTCGACTCCTGTTTCCCACGGAAACGTGGGTGGTGACAGCCAGCTACGCTGCCTTCTCGGTCCATTGGGAACATTTTGACAGCAGAGTTATATATATATATATATATATATATATATATATATATATATATATATATTCTTTTATGTTATTACATTTTGGTGACAGCGGTTTTTTAGGTTATTACACTGGTGAGAGAATTTTGTTTTATTCAGGATCATAGTGGAATCCATTGATTGATTATTACAATTCCACTCCTTTCTATATTCCATAACTTCTTATTATACTCTTCAATTGCCAATTCTTCCATATTTCCACTCCTTTCTATATTCCATAACTTCTTATTATCCTCTTCAATTGCCAATTCTACCATATTTCCACTCCTTTCTATATTCCATAACTTCTTATTATCCTCTTCAATTGCCAATTCTTCCACATTCTCTTCCTCAAATTCAATTCTATTACCATTTAATTCTATCTCCATCTTTTCAAAATCAATTCTTGCCTTATATTTCGTTAATTCATCTATTCCTATAACTATGTCTGATCCTAAATTATCTACCAACAATAATTGCATCTCAAATTCTTTCCCATCCTTTAATTCAATACTTTGTATTATAGATCTGCTAACTTCACACATTTTCTTTCCATTTGCTCCTATTAATGTAGTTTTCGGTATTTTGATTAGCTTATTTTCATAACTTTCAATATTTTCTTCTACTAATTTTGTTTTAATTATGGACGGTTCCGAACCTGTATCTATTAATATTTTGACTTGTTTCCCATTCAATTTTCCTTTGATTTTTATTAATCCCATTATTTCTTTAAATTCCAAATCTTCCCCAAATTTAATATATTCCCTTGGATGTTCATATGTTATCACTCTCTCTTCTCTCCTTTGAATACTGTTCTCTGTAATTGTTATTTTTGTTGTTATTATATTTAAAGTTTCTGTTATAGTTGTTTTGGTTGTTATAAGTTTTTATTATAGTTATTGTTATTTCCTGAATTGTTGTTATAATTGTTGTTTTTGTTATAATATCCATTGGTATTAAATCTGTTAATATAATTAGTTCTGTATTTCATAATTATATCTATGTACAAATTATATTTACATATGTTTTTTTTAAATACCATTTGTTAATTATAAACTTTCTATTTACATATTGTTTTCATATCCCTTCTTGACCTTTTACAATTCCTTATTCGTTTTCTAGATTCCAGTCCTATAATACAGCCTTATTATTCAATTTTATTTTATTTTCCTAAATTTTGTCTCATTCTCTTCTCTTATTGTTTGATTCTCTTGTATCCTAAGTTTCTTTAAATTTTCCTCTACGTCTTTTTTCATTTTGTGATCCCCTATCTCATCAATTTCTCCCAATAAATTCATCAAAATTTGCATTTCCAATTCCTTCATATTATTGTTCTTTCTTTTTATTATTTTATTTCCCATAATACTCTCACTTCGTATCATTTCATTTTTGATTGTCCTATTAAACATTCTTGGATCAATTATCCTTATATTTCTGTTTACTCTCATTTCGAAATTTTCTGCATAAATTATTCTTTCTATATTTTGTCTTATGGTTTCTTCTATTTCTTCCTTAGTCTCTTGTAATATCTTATTCATTTCCTCTAATTTCCAATTAAGTTGTATCCCCCTATTATTATTTCTTTTACCATATGCCACTATTCGTTTTACTATATTAACATCTGAGTCTCTTATTCTCCAATAAATATCTTTTTCAGTCAAGGTTCTGTCCCATTTTCCCTCTAGATTTCCCATTCTTTCTTGGGTGTCTTGAACTCCCATTTTAATTTCCTTAACTTCTCTTTGAATTTTTCCTTTGAAATCCTCTTCTTTCTCCTCTGTTTCCTTGATTCTGTTGATCTGTAAATTTTCTATTTCCGTGATCCTTCCAATCACCTCTCCCCTTATTTCTTGTTTGGTAAATTCTATTTTATTTTCCATGTATATATTTGATTCATCCAATTTCTTCTCAACATGTCCCAATTTTTCTTCCATTAATTTTATTATTAGGTCCTTGGTTTGTTTTCTTTCTTCCTTATTCTGGTCCATCTTAATATCTATTTCTTGTTTTATTTCTCCCTCATTCTGGTCCATCTTTATATTCATTTCTTGTTTTAATTCTCCCTCATTTTTATTCATATCTCCCTCATTATCATCCTCCATACTATTCATATTCTCATTTTGTTTATCCATTTTTCGATTTAAATCTCCATTCATATTATTCATATTTTCATCTTGTTTATCCATTTTTTTCATCATCATTTGGAGCATACTCATTACGTCCATTTCCTTTTTTTTCTTTTGATTCTTGTTTGTCCTCCTGTCCTGCTTCTTTTGACAATGGTGCATCTTCTTCTTCCTGTCCTTGTTCTGCAATATCCCTCTCTGAATGTTCTCTCCCCTGTTCCAAGTATTGCACCTGAAAATCTCCTCTACCATTACTCCTTTCTTCTCTTTCTTCATCAGATCTACTTTCAACTCCTACCTGCTTATCGTTCCTTAATGTCATTTTCCTTTCCATTTTATTTGTTTAATTTTTTTTATACAGTCAAAAATTATTATTTCAATCTTTTTCTATTATTATCTACAAAAATCTTATATTTGCCCCACGTTGCGTGCGTCAAATTATTCTGATTTATAAGGGGTGTAATTTTAATGTTTTAAAATTTTCTCATCAATAGACTTTCTCTATTTGCCCTACGTTGGGCCGACAAATTTATTCTGGTTTAGTTCGGTGTGAGAAACCTAATTATTATTGTTATTGTTTAGTTATTATGAATTATTAGTTTTGGTTTGCCCGGTATATTGGAAAAATTCAAAATATGTCATAAAATAATTATACTTTCAATGAAAACTCTATGATCTCAGGATTGGGTTCATATGGTAAAATGAAACTATTTTAATTTTAATTATAAGCGCCAAAAAATGGAATCCTTGTATTTAAATAAATAATTTTAATCAAAAATACTTGCTTTTAATTTCTTTATAAAATCCTATAGAACGGTCCTGTATATTTGACTCCAAAACCCCTCTCTGATTGAGAACCGTCTGGTCAATAATGCCAACTGTTAAGTAATAGATGGAGCAATCATCGATAAATGAAATTTTTCAACAATGCAATTTTAAGTCTTTCAACGTTATTTAATATTTAGAAAAACAGATACATTATCCATTTACAAAAACTTCATAAAAAACAACCTATCTACGATGATCATTCATTCAAAGACACATACACTCAAATGAATTATTACTATGTAAGTACAAACTATGCAACGTTATATACACATTTAAAATCGGACGATGTTAACAAATTCTCTATGATATAAGATGGCGGATATAACGATGGACAAAGTATATGAAATATCAAAGTTCAAATATTTGTACAACACAAGTGAGTTTATTTAACCTTTTTATTTAAATGAAATAGTTTAAAATAACTGTTCAATTTTTCTTTTAATTCACCTCGTTGATTGTTTTTTAGATTACCTCTTGAGACAGCACACAGTCTGTCGTGCTTGGGCAGAAATCAAAATTGATGTTATATTTCATCCACATCAATACATTTTAGATGGAATTCCATAGTCCAGCTCTTTCTGAAATGTATCGTGGAGATACCATTCCCACGATACAAAACTTTACTTGCTTATACAGATAAAATTTCAAGGTTAGTATCCTATAATTTTTACCAATTTCTTGTTAAATCTATGTTTATCAGCTTGATCTATACATTTGTTTAGTTATATTTAAAAATAATGTATTTCTTTTATATTTACCACTCCAATGGGCTGCTTTTCTAATAGTTTTTGAATTATCTTCTCTAAATTTTACTTTTTACCCTATTCATACTACCAAAAAAAATTCTACCTAGTGAATAGTGTACATTATCAACCACTTTTTTCATTCAATTTTTGCAGTTTCTTAATCCGCTTGCCGCTGATCAAAATATTGCAAATCTGATTCACCAATCAAAATTAGCTATAAAAATTCTTCCTGGCAAATCCCACTTCAAGTTTCAAGTTGCTCATTTATCCTTCTAGGACATTCCGTTTAATAATTTAAATAATCAAATCTGATATATGAGTTGCTCAGTGGAATAACGACCTAAGCCTCTTGAAGGTGATATGGAAATAAACGTAAAAAAGGAATGAGCGAGTTTTTTTAAATTTTTATTTCAACTGTACGTAACATTTTCAATAAACATTTAATGTAGCCCAAATAAATAAAGTAAAAGCTAATGTTTTAATAAAAGTATTTTTTTAAATTCTGAAAACTAAAGAAAAATTATGGGGTTTGGGCCACTATTATATATAACAAAAAATTAAAAATCTCTCTCAACTGTGGCTTGGGCTCGTAACCGTACACACATCCACTTAGGTTTCTGACACTTCCTCCAAAACTTCGTCATCTAAAGCATTGTCAAGATCATTATCTACGGCATCCTCACTGGTATTTGAATGATTATAAAATTAATGACGGATTTCCGGAATGTATGGAAACATAGACCGTAAACCTTTCATTTCATTTTTTTCTATTTTTCGTCCTTCAGGATATAGCAAGTCCAGTTCAATGTTCTGTAAATCTGTTCTAGTTTTTCTTTTTTCAACATTTACAGACATAAATGGTGCTATAATGTCATCGTCCACGTTCGTATATTTATAAAATATTTTATAAGGGTGAGATTTACACAACCGTATCCATTGAAATTCTAACCATTCTACTTGCCTTCTTTCATTTTTTATTTCGTTATCGTCTAGTTTTCTGTTCGTTATTAAATGTTCTAACATTTTCGTGCATATAAAATCATTTTCGGTCATCTTAATTACCTGAAATTTAGGATGTTTCTTCTTCGCAGATGCTATGACTTTCACCCAATCATCAGGTATGTAAATATATTCATGATATCGTTTTTCTCTTTCAATCAACCTAAAATCTCTATCGCACGGTAAGTATGAGTGACCGGACACTAAAAATTTCTGGTCAATTTGTTCAATATTATACTGGTTGGAACTTGTTACTAAATTACAAATGGCAGCAGTTTTGATATTTCTATTCTGCCCCCCACATTGATCACTATACATTATAACTTTTTTGGTGGTTACAAAATGATTAAAAAAATATAACAGACAGGAACCAATTTCAGGTGGCCCACGAGATGCTAATCCTTCATGCCATGTATACATGTATGCTTGATTGGTTGCCAAATTATGAATACCCAAGCAATATGTCCATAACTGACGTTTATAATAAATAACACATGTAGATAGATTTGGTGTGGGTAATGTTTTCATGAGGTCAAATGCAAATATTGTGGTATCATTGTCCAAAGTTTGGGCAAAAATCGTATCTTTCTTTAAACCAGACCGTGCAGATTCGACCTTTCTTAAATGAAGTTCCTTTTGAATTGCGACTTGGGTCTTTTCTATTTGTGTATCGTGCCGTAACTTAACGTTAAACGCATCACACTTTTTACAAGTGTCTGAATATGGTTGTCGAAAATGTAAATTAAATCTCTCAGTGAATATTTTACTAAATATGAACCTCGATACTGCATTATTTCCCATTTCTTCCTTGAAAAGACTATACATGTTAGCAATACATAAGTCAGGTGAAAGATATTGGGCATTAGGACTATTTGTTCTTCTGTAGTGCCGCTTCTTCACTGGTCTTCTTGTTACATATCTGTTTTCCTCTTCAATCCAATGGAGCTGTAGTCTCAGTTGAATAACTACCCGGATTTTTAGATCTAACTGCCCGAGAAATTCTTCCGTCCTAGACTCTTAAACTTTTTTTAAAAAAAGTTTTACAAACGGTAACATCCACACCAGCTTCCGGTAGTAGGTATATGCGAGTATTCTGTCTTCTTGGTAAATCGGTCAGCGCTCTTCTGCTGTAGGTTCGTAATTTGGGTTCAACTTCTATTTTACCAAAAATAAAAGCTGTCTGTAAATTGAAATTTTTCAGTTCATAGAAGTTATCAAAAATAAGCTTCCTCTCTTCTAGTGCGAATAAACTATGACACTTTTTAGGGCATGTGCAATCACCATCATAAAACTTCTTTGCTGGAACAACCTGACCTCGTACATTTAATTACTCTTGACCTGCAGCTCTTGCTCTTTTTGCCGTCTCTCTTTTCCATTAGGAATGATGTCGTAGTCGTTTTCTACTCAGATTTCTTTTTTCTTTGAGAGACAAAACATCTGAAGTTAACTAGGGCCAGGGATCACAGTAGGGTTGTCAATCGCTGTTTCATGTTCATGCAAATTATCAGGCGAAAAAAGTCCACGTTCTTCATCTGACGGAATGTATTCAGATCCCGAATCCTCAAACTCGGAGGGTTCTCCTACGCTGGAATCTGACTTTTCGTTTCTGAAACAACAATAAGTCCAGTTACTATAAAAACAATGACCAGTTGACGCTCCGTATCATTTTCAATAGGCCACTCTGTATAACACAAGATTCAATATTTTATTACTGGCTTCACATCGTACTCCCAAAATAGTTAAATTAATTTTTGTGTTTTGGATCCGGTTAAATATCCGCAACGTAGCAGACAATATAAGAAATTTTTCCCAAAAGTAGTGTTGTGTTACCAGACTATAGTAAATCACTATCATGTTATAAACACAACGTCCAAGTTTTACCCTAAGAAGAATGTCAACACAAGAGTCATACCAGAATTTGTTTTAAAATAATTAATTATTGTTCGGTAATATTATTACCTAACCTAAGAAAACAACACAGGACTAAAATAAATCATAATGATGATATTATTATAATAGATACGATAGTATTTAGATTATGTTGTCTATAAGATAAAAAATACACACCTCCCTCTTTTTTAGATGACACAACACAACAAAGTAACTGCACAATAAAAATAGTCACAAGGATACAACTGCAGCAAAATAGAATATAAACATAACCACAAATCTTACCAAACGACCCACAAAGCTTGTTATATATCTTGTATTTTTACAAGTATTGTGGCCTAAGTGATTATAGGCCACTGTTATATTGACTAATTGTAAGAAACTACATTGGCTCAAACGATATTGGGCCACTCTTCCATATAAAAATATTGTAATTATGTGAGAGGAATAACTACTGATTCTTTTCCCTCTACCGTATAATGTCAGTAATAAGGTTAGGCCACTATACTTTTTAGAGTTTACGTCCTTCGCCAATAGATGACAGTAGTAACCCAACTTTGTATATTTTTTGGGTTGGGCCACTATTTCCCTGAGCAGCTCATATTACTTCTTTTAAAATAAACTCCAAAATATTTAGAAATGACAGCTCTTTTCATTTCAATTTGATCTGTTGAGAATGACAATTCATCTCACAAACGTCATACATTTATAACCTTAATGTTATTATTATTTTGACTTTTTACCTTGACATATACTAAATTATTTTCTAATGTAACCAGAGAATTTCTTTCAATATCTAATTAGTATTTTTGAAAACCAATCAAAATATTTTCACTCTTGAGAAATAGATTGTTATAATTTATATAATGTAACGTTCAAAATGCTCTCTCTCAATGGCTAGAAATCATGTTATATTTCACATATGTGTATTTACAAAGTGTATTGAAAATTTCCTTTATGATTCTTCGGTTTGATTCATGTTTATGTTCTCTCTTGAATGATGAATGATACAGATATGAATTGTGTGAAACATATCAATGTGACACCTATGGTATCAAGCCTTCCCTATGTTTAGCACATGACATGTAAATAAAACAAGATGACTCAAAATTTAGTTACTATAATCACCAGCAGACATAAAATCGAAAAACATTACAAAATGTGAAGAAAAACTTATGTTAAACAAAATTATTATAACCTAAATTACTTATATCGAGAATATATTCTTTGTTCATATAAAATTATCAATGTGAAATTTGGCCAAATTAGAAATTTATGTCTGAATTTAAAATGGTTAACCAGATAAATTTAAAAAAAAACACTGACCTGATCACAACACTGGGAAGTTCTTGTTCAATCTACTCCTGTGTTCTCTCCTGGAATGAAGCTGGATCTCCTTCAACTTGTAGAATAAACTCAATAGTTGGTACAGCAGGTAAGTTGTTACAATATTATCAAATAGCTTTCTTGAAATTTGCTAGTAATGTCTTTATTGCTATTATCAAAGAATTTGATGAATTATTTAACACTATGATATGAATAATCTCTCCCAAATTACATAGCGTCCCCTCTCAATGTTCATTCGCATGTATTACTTATAACTTAATATTATTTAACGATATTTTCTTCTTAAAATGTTTCCTAGGTTATAATTTAACGTTTGCAATATATTTTAACTTTAATTTTCAATAATTTCCAAAGATTTTTACTAAATTTTATAAAAATTGCTTACGTGCGTCCATTCCACTTAGCATCACCTCACCGACTTCTTTTGTTCCCCAAATCAACAAACTCGTTGTTGCTAGCTTTTTTATTTTTAAACAAAACACTAACAACTCCTGTATTATTCACTTACTTTTATTATGAAATTTAAATGTAGATGTTTATTATTTAGAATTTTTTTGTTTAGTTTGGCTAGCTCAGTTGGTTATTATTATTTTGTTTAGTAATTTATTTTAATTTGATTATTCGGGAGCATGAAACCCTTATTACTCTTTGAGTCCTGGCTTTTTATAATGTTGTATTTGTTTAAATAAAAAGAAAACACTTCATTTTCAAATAGATTTAATTTTAAATTCAATATTTTATTTTTGATAATAATAATTTGAGACGCCTATGGATATATTATACCTACTTATTTATTTTGATAATTTTTACAGTGCGCGTGCGTGAAAATACTAGTCATGCGCTTTAGCATAAAACGAACAATTCTTACATGTAAGAAGCATCTATACATATTATACAAACATAGTTTGTTGACGATGCAGACAAGTGAATGGTTCAAACACATAAAAGAATTTATATAGAAATCATAGATATATATGATACAAATTGCTGTGGAAAGAATATATAGAAATATAGGAATTATTTACAGATGGGCATAGTTATTACATTAATAAAATTTCGAGCACCATATTTATGCGATTACAACATGGCGTAAGTACATATTTTAATTTGTTTAAATTCGGCCTTTTTATTAATATTAACGATTTATGCAATTAATTAACTATATAAAGTCTGTTCTCTTTCTTTTTCAGATCGATCATATTCGCAAATGTTTATCATTTATGAAATCAAGTACTTATTTGAGTATTTTGAGTTTTTACTCTGATTATTGGCCAATAATATTTTAAACACACTGACCTGTTGTTCTTGAATTGGGATGAATGTCTCTGGACCCCAGGAATACTCCTCTGAAACTCCAAAAACCAAAAATGATGAGAAATTTCAAAGATTCTTGCCGAAAAACTTGATATAATTAACTGTGACTATTAATAAGATTGTTTTTTATAGTACTTTATAGTTTTAATTGTGTTAAAATGGGAATTTCTTGAAATTTCTGGAACATTATCACACACACTCCTCGCTTCTTGACACCAGCTTCCCAATTCTTTGAAGCGTCCCCTCGATTCTCCACTTTTTTCAACAAAACAGTCTTTTGTTTTTCTTTAGGTCACTATTTCAAAGTTTATTTGTTGATTCACAATTTGTTCTGTCATATTTTATAACCAATAAAATATTGTCCTTTGCAATCAAATTGATTGAAACTTCTTTCACTTATTAGAAAAGTTTCATACATACACTCTTTTACATTATTAGTTCATTTATAGAGTTCCTATGAGTTTTTTTTATCATACATATAAATTAAAGTTGGTTATAAATAGATACATTTAAATGGTACAACATCCAATATTGTTATTGACAGTCTATCACTGTTACACTCATATTATTTATAAATATAAATTCTTTTATGTTCTTGGTCTATACTCTTTGCATTATATTATTTATAATAAACTTTAACAAATTATTATTTATTGATTCAACGTTTATTTTATTTACCATATATCATTTGTATATGTCATTATTTGTTTATCTATGAAAATCTATTGAATTATATTCTATTCAATATTTGTATTTGTTGTTATTCTTAAATTATTGATTATAATGAATTAACTATAATAATATTTGTTTTCATTTCAGATGAACAGCTGATTATGTTATGGCAAATAATCTTCGTCTTAGGCAACTTTATTTACATCATTACATTGGTTAGGCAATCTCTATATTTTATGTTATTATTGAGGTAATTTCTTTATCTATTATATTGTTATAGACAATTATTTAATATATCTTTACTTGATATGTTGTTTAAATTAAGAAAAGTGTTTCCTTTTTACTTGTTTTCTTAAATTATATTATTTTCATATATTTTCATCCTAGCAACATATTTTTATAGAACTAATTCTCTTACTATCTATGATATCTGGTTCAATATATATATATATATATATATATATATATATATATATATATATATATATATATACGTATATATCAAGAAGGTAGTCTCGACGGTTAATTAGAAAGCAAAACTTATGATTCTTGGGATTCCGTCTATAGGTGATAATTAAAATTCTTTTCTACTACCCAACGTTTCTAAAATGTTTATTTTCTTTATCAAGGGCTGAAATATAATTTTGGATTATTCACTGTTATAGTTAAACAACATTTAGTACTTACTGCAAGGTGAGTTATGTCTTTAAAGTTTATAAACCATGAGTTAACATTAGGTATGTTATAATACATTATATTTTAATTTTGAAAATCAAGCAGAAATTTCAACGTACAAGAAAAACCGACCACTATTTTTATCTTCACAAAATCGAATAAAAGTAAGCGACCATCCAACAACTTTTAGTACAGGTGTTGAGATGTGTCAATAAACGTTGAAATGTTGTTATTTGAACTATTAAAATTGAGGTGTGTTATTATTCTTTATTATTTAAATTGACAACAAATGTGACTAAAAATGATGTGACAAAACTTATGTTGTGAGATGCCTGTAGAAAATGTTGACCTAGTCATCCAGAGTAAGGGGGTATGTGATGTACAACTCGTCAATGTCGGCAGTCCAGCCTCAGAGGCTGTCACCACTCATAGAGACAAACAGCATCCATCCACGAGCTGTGTTACCAAATGTCAAAAGTTAATGTAGTACGGTCTCGACGCCGAGCACCTCTCACATTGCTCAAAACTCATCATCATTTATGGCAGTTCCACTCTCCCGATGGTTCAGGTTTCTCATTAAAAATCCCGCGAAGTATCCTGTATACTTTCAGTATGTCAGACACCACGCCCAGAACCTGCAGATGTTGTAATTTCCTTTCCACAAGACACCCCTTTTAGAAAAGTAGATTGCTTTGTTGATTGTATCAGGTACCGCAGTACAACATCTGTCACCTGTCTAGACAACGATTCCCATGTGTCACTGTCAAAATGTAGGTCGATATAACCATGAGGCTCGACCCATTCAGCCGCTAAAATGACTCTCACTCAGTCACGACAGAATGGAAGCATTATGTCATCAATGATTGGTACTAGTTTTAATTCAGTATAAACAAAATCCTGATATAATGGTCACTAGGTCGGACAAGGGAAATGTTAGAGTTATCATGAAAATGGTGGATTACGAAGCATTATCAAACAACATTTTGAATGATACAAATAATTATAAAATGCTAACCAGAGATCCTACTTCTGCTTATCAGCAAAAAGCAAACAGAATAAGTTCAAATCTCAAATCTTAATCTTACATTGATGAACAACAAGCAAAATTGTTAACAATTTATAATCAAACATCACCTAAATTTTATGGTTTACCAAAAATACATAAACTTATCCTCTCCTTGAGACCCATTGTATCTTCTTTCAATTCACCTGACAGTAACATTTCTAAACTGGTAACAGGTATACTGACATCGGCTTACAATACTAATAATCAGTATTACATTAAAGACTCTTTTGATTTTGCAGAATTTATTAATAATAAAAAACTACCTGAAAACCACAGACTTATAAGTCTGGACGTGGTCTCTTTGTTTAGCAATATACCTGTTGAGTTACTTAAAATTAGTGTTGAAAAAAGATGGAATATTATTCAAAATTACACAACGATGCCAAAAACTGAGTTTTTGAAACTGATTGACTTTATTTTTGATACTACATATTGTGTATTTCAAAACAAATACTATAAACAAACTTTAGGTACTCCTATGGGGGCAGACATCTCCCCCATAGCTGCTCAATACATAATGGACGATCTTCTGGATTCTTGTATCCCAAAACTGAATTTCCAATTATCTTTTATCAAAAAATTTGTAGATGACATAATCTGTGGAGTGCCACAAAACTCAACAGAACCAATTTTAAATATTTTTAATTCATATAGCAGACATCTTCAGTTCACTATAGGAACAGAGGTAGACGACAGCATGCCGTTTCTTGACACGAAGCTGATTAGAACACAGGAAAATGTAATGGTCCTAGACTGGTATAGAAAACCAATGAATTCTAATAGATTCATTAATTATATGCCTAACCATACAGAAAGGACAAAAATTAATCTGGTTCTAACAATGAAAAAAAGAATACATAAAATCTGTTACCCCTTCTCTAGTGAACAAAAATTTAAAACTTCTTTATGACATTTTTATAACCAATTCATATCCAACAAAACTTTTGAAAAAAATAATATTCAGTACAAGGGTGCAAGAGCCCAGAAGTCAGATTAACCCAACAAACACTGATAATGTTAATGGGGAAAACTCTGTAATGAAAAGTATGTAACAATACTTTAAATTAAAGACATTTCTTCAAAAATTTTAAACGTTTCCGAAGATGAAGTACAGTTGAAACTCACACATAAATATAACTTCAAATTGGGTGACATCTTCACTAATGCTAAACAAAGAGATGAAACACTCAAAAAAGCTGGAGTAGTGTATAAAATTCCATGTGTGTTAGCTGAATGGGTCGAGCCTCATGGTTATATCAACCTACATTTTGACAGTGACACATGTGAATCGTTGTCTAGACAGGTGACAGATGTTGGACTGCGGTACCTGATAAAATCAACAAAGCAATCGACTTTTCTAAAAGGGGTGTCTTGTGGAAAGGAAATAACAACATCTGCAGGTTCTGGGCGTGGTGTCTGACATAGTGAGAGTATACAGGATACTTAGCGGGATTTTTAATGAGAAACCTGAACCGTCGGGAGAGTGGAACTGCCATAAATGATTATGAGTTGAGCAATGTGAGAGGTGCTCAGCGTCGAGACCGTACTACATTACCTTTTGACATTTGGTAACACAGCTCGTGGATGGATGCTGTTTGTCTCTATGAGTGGTGACAGCCCTGAGGCTGGACTGCCGACATTGACAAGTTGTACATAACATACCGCATTACTCTGGATAACTGGGTCAACATTTTCTACAGGCATCTCACTACATAAGTTTTGTCACATCATTTTTAGTCACATTTCTTGTCAATTTTAATAATAAAGAATAATAACAAACCTCAATTTTAATAGTTCAAATGACAACATTTTGACGTTTATTGACACATCTCAACACCTGTACTAAAAGTTGTTGGATGGTCGCTTACTTTTATTCGATTTTGTCTAGATAAAAACAGTGGTCGGTTTTTCTTGTACGTTGAAATTTCTGCTTGATTTTCAAAATTAAAATATAATGTATTATAACATTATCACCTATAGACGGAATCCCCAAGAATCATAAGTTTTGTTATATATATATATATATATATATATATATATATACATATATATATATATATATATATATATATATATATATATATATGTATATATATAAACATATATAGATATATATATATATATATATATATATATATATATATATATATATATATATATATATATAGGTATATATATATATATATATATATTATTGTGGTTTAGTAGGTGTGTAATTTTTAATATGAATAGACTTTCTCTATTTGCCCCACGTTGGGCGTCAAATTATTGTGGATTCTTAGTTGTGAGAAATCCGATTATTATCGTTAATGTTTAGTTAATATAAATTATCAGTTTTAGTTCGCCCGGTATATTAGAAAATTTTAAAATGTGGCATATAAAATTTATACCTTACATAAAAACTCTATTATCTCAAAGTAGGGTTCCTATGGTAGAACAAAACTATTTTAAATTTTAATTATGAGCGCCAAAAACAAAATCCTTGTATTTAAATGAAGAAATTTTTTTAATCAAAAATACTTGCTTTAATTTCTTTACAAAATCCTAAAGACGGCCCTGTATGTTTGATTTCAAAACCCCTCTACGATTCAGAAACTTCTGGTCAATAATGCCAACTGTTGAATTATAGATGGAGCAATCATCTAGAAATGAAACTTTTCAACAATGCAATCTCAAGTCTTTCAAGTGAAAAATGTTATTTAATATTTTGGAAAAAAAACAAATACATTATTCATTTACAAAAACTCATAAAAACAAACTATATACTATGATCATTCATTCAAAAACACATACACTCAAATGAATTATTATTATATGTGATTACAAATTATGCAACATTTTATACACATTTAAAAACGAATCCTGTTACAAAATTCTCTATGAAATAGAATGGCGAATATAACGATGGTTAAAATGTATGAAAAATCAAAGTTCAAATATTTGCACAACACAAGTGAGTTTATTTAACCTTTTTTATTTGTATGAAATAGTTTTAAATACCTATCCACTTTTCCATTTTAATACACCACATTGGTTGTTTTTAGATAACCTCCTGGAAAGCCACACAATCTGTCGAGCTTGGGTAATAGCCAAAATTGATGTTATATTTCATCCACATCAAAACATTTTAGATGGAATTCCATAGTCCAGCTCTCTCTGAAATGTACCGTGGAGACACCATTTCCACGATACGATACGTTACTTGTTTATGCAGATAAAATTCACGGTTAGTATTCTATAATTTTTACCAATTTTCTTGTTAAAACTAGGTTTATTAACTTGATTTATAAATTTGTTGAGTTACATTTAAGAATAATGCATTTATTTTATACCATTCCAATGTGCTGCTTTTCGAATAGTTTTGAATTATTTTTCTAAAAATTTAGCTTTTCACCCATTCACCTCTACCAAAAAGAATTCTACCTAGTGAATAGTGTACATTATCAACAAAATTTTATATTCAATTTTTTCAGTTTTCAATATGCTTGCCGCTGATCAAAATATTCCAAATCTAATCCACCAATCAAAATTGGCTATAAAAGTTCTTGTTGACAAATTTCACTTCAAGTTTCAAATTGCTCATCTAGCCTTCTAGGACATTCTATTTAATAATTTTAAATGATTAATTCTGATACATTACTTCCTTTAAAATATTTTCCAAATTATTAAGAAATTTTATTTCAATTAGATCTATCCGGAATGACAATTCATTTCACAAACGTCATACTTTATAAACTCAATGTTATTATTTTGACTTTTTACCTTGACATTTACTGAACAATTACACAATGTTTTCAGAGAACTTCCTCAATATCCAATTATTACTTTTGAAAACAAATCATAATGTTTTGACTTTTACTGTGTGAGAAATAGATTGTTATAATTTACATAATGTAACGTTCAAAATTCTCTCTCTCAAAGGCTGGAAATCTTGTTATATATTTCACATATGTGTATTTACAAAGTGTATTGAAAATTTCCTTCATGATTCTTCAGTTTGATTCTTGTTTACTTTCTCTATTGAATAATTAATGATACAGATTGTCTCTATTTCGGACGATTTAAGAAATAATTCAAATTCTAAAATTTTGTATTTGCATATAGTGTGTAGTATTTCATTTCATATTACAGTATACAGAGTGTTGCAGGTTCCTTTCTATGTTAACATCCCCTAAATTTTGCGTTTATCAAATTTTTATATAAGGAAAAATTTTATGAACGCAAATTTTACTTCAAATATTATATTCTAACATTGTCTTTCAATTTTATTAATAATACATTTCTTTTTATTTCAGGTCGCTGTTACAAAGATGATTCTGGAATTCTGTGTTGCAGTATCCTCTTCAATTAATTTTTTAATCTATTTACAATACCATAACTAAATATACTAATTCCTAGTTTATTTTAAGTTACAAGTTTCATCCAAAGGAATTGGTTAAAAAAATCATGTTATAAATCCACTTTTGAAAATTCTTTAAAACTCTTTAATGTTCGTTATGCGTCTTATTACTTATACATCTCTCTGAGTCTCTTATTTTGGTATGGTTTATTGATTTACATTTCTTCTGTTACATCTGTCTATAATACTGTGCTTTAGCATATTTTGTTTTTCTAAATCATCTTCTTTTCTATGTTTATAAGGTATGGGATATGTTCTTATTCTGAAATTTTCTATTCCCCTAACTTCTATCTTATGTACATAATTATTTGCCATTCTCATCTCTTTTTAATCAATCCTTCATACTCCATTATCAAATTCTTCACTTTCTCTTCATATTCCTTATTTCCACACACTAATTCCAATTCTTCCATAATTCCGCTCCTTTCTATATTCCATAACCTCTTATTATCCTCTTCAATTGCCAATACTTCCATATTTCCACTCCTTTCTATATTCCATAACTTCTTATTATCCTCTTCAATTGCCAATACTCTCATATTTCCACTACTCTCTATATTCCATAACTTCTTATTATCCTCTTCAATTACCAATTCTTCCATATTCTCCTCCTCAAATTCAATTCTATTACCATTTAATTCTATCTCCATCTTTTCAAAATCAATTCTTGCCTTATATTTTGTTACTTCATCTATTCCTATAACTATGTCCGTTTCTAAATTATCCACTAGCAATAATTGCATCTCAACTTCTTTTCCATCCTTTAATTCAATCCTCTGTATTATAGATCTGCTGACTTCACACAATTTCTTTCCATTTGCTCCTATTAATGTAGTTTTCGGTATTTTGATTAGCTTATTTTCATAATTTTAAATATTTTCTTCTAATAATTTTGTTTTAATTATGGACGCTTCCGAACCTGTATCTATTAATATTTTGACTTGTTTCCCATTTAATTTTCCTTTAATTTTTATTAATCCCATTATTTCTTTTAATTCCAAATCTTCGCCAAATTTGATATATTCCCTTGGATGTTCATATGTACAGATGATATTTCTTACATTTGGTATGTGCTCGATCCAAAATTTTGGTCGGGCTCTTGTTCAGTAATTATTTCCGGTTCTACCGATATCACTGTCTCTTCTCTTCTTTGGATATTATTCACTCTTCTCTGTCCTCCATTTCCGTTTCCTCTTTCTTCCACCCTATAGTCTTTTCTTTGTGCTCTTCTCTTTGTCGGTTTTCATATTGTCCACTCCTATTATTTTGTTCTCTGTAGTTTTGTTCTCTATAATTGTTATTGTTATTATATCTTAAGTTTCTGTTATTTTTGTTTTGATTGTTAAAATTTCTGTTATATTTATTGTTATTTCCTGAATTATTGTTATTATTATTGTTTCTGTTGTAATATCCATTGTTATAATTTCTATTGTTTATGTTATTTGTCCTATTATAACTTTGTTCATAATTATCTCTTCTGTTATTTTGATTATTTGTATTATTCTCATAATTATAGTTATTGTATTGATTATTTCTATAAATATTGTTAATATTATTATTATATTGATTATTTCTGTTAAAATTGTTACTATTATTATTTTCATTCCTATTATAGTAATTATTATCCACTTTGTTTCTTTCTAGTCTTTGTAAATAACTACTTAGTTGTTCAATGTTTTTAACATTCTGAACAGTAATCGTTTCAGTTATCTCACATTTGAAATGTCTAGATATAAACATTATTATTTCCTTCTCTGGTATGGGTGGGTCTAGGAATTTAGCATTCATGAATACTTTCATAGCATAATCATTCATGCTATTTTCTCTTCCTGCCTCATATTTGCCTGAGTAAAGTTTCTCTCTTACTCTTGCTTGGGCACTATTTCCCCAGAAATATTTTATGAATTGTTCTTCAAAATCTTCAAAATTACTTAAGTCTTTCTCCTTACTTGTGTACCATACTAATGCATGATTATCCAAGTTTTCTCTTATCATTTCCTTTATGTCTTCTTTATTTTGTATATTTTTTATTTTATTCTTTAGAATTTTTATGAACACCTTTGGATGTATTTTCCTGTTGTCTCCTTCAAATTTGTGTTCCCCTCTATTTCCAATATAATTGTTTATTATCTTCGTCTCCATCACTTCATTTCTTGCTTCTTGGAAATTCCTATCTCCTCTTTGGTCATGTTTTTCCTGTAAATAAAATAACCTTTCTTTCATGTCTTCTAATTTTCTTGTCATTTCTAGTGTTTCTTTTGATTGTTCTTCCTTGTGAATTCTACTTCCAGTTTGCTCAATTTTTCCTTTCATAATTTACAAATTATTTAGAAATGACAGCTCTTTTTATTTCAATTAGATCTATTCGGAATGACAATTCATTTCACAAACGTCATACTTTATAAACTTAATGTTATTATTTTGACTTTTTACCTTGACATATACTAAACAATTACACAATATTTTCAGAGAACTTCCCTCAATATCCAATTATTACTTTTGAAAACAAATCATAATGTTTTGACTTTTACTGTGTGAGAAATAGATTGTTATAATTTACATAATGTAACGTTCAAAATTCTCTCTCTCAAAGTATATTGAAAATTTCCTTCATGATTCCTCAGTTTGATTCTTGTTTACTTTCTCTATTGAATAATGAATGATACATATTGTCTCTATTTCGGACGATTTAAGAAATAATTCAAATACCAAAATTTTGTATTTGCATATAGTGTGTAGTATTTCATTTCATATTACAGTATACAGAGTGTTGCAGGTTCCTTCCTATGTTAATATATATATATATATATATATATATATATATATATATATATATATATATATATATATATATATATATATATAACCAATGAAAAGATGAAAGAATAACGCGTGGAATATATAACAAAAACAGAATTAGCGGGCATATCACGCAAAAGAGGTTACAGAGAATGAGTTGTAACCGTTAGCACTCATTCTCTGTAACCTCTTTTGCGTATACATATATATATATATATATATATACATATATATATATATATATATATATATATATACATATATATATATATATATAATATATATATATATATATATATATATATATATATATATATATATAGTTTATTTTGTATTCTTGGGATTGAGGACCATTTTTAAAGACATTTAACTAGTAGTTAATACATTTTTATTTAATGTTTCGGTCTTTCCATGACCTTCATCAGAAATAAAACTTTTGTTAAAACTAAAAGAAATGGTACAAGTTACAAAAAGAATTTTAAAAGCAAAACAAATAAATTTCACCTTCGACAGAACGTTCATTTGATTATTCAATATACTTTATAGATGTTTAGGACGTATCACATAACAGAATATAACTCACACCCAAACAAAACGTTTGTTTTGTTCGACATTAATTGTACAGCTGAGTTATTTTTTGTAAATAAATTATGAATATTTCCATTTTCTTGAGTAAAATACGTAATTTATGCGACAAAAGTGAGTAATGATTAATATTATCAAGTTTGAAAAAACTAATGAATATTATTTGAAAACCAGTTTATTAGGTATTTAAACATTTGTATTGATTTGAACAAATGTGATTTTAAATCCAATCGTTGTCAATAACTTTCCTAAACAAAAATACAAATTTTTTCTTAGCTATTGGATGTAAGTCACTACTTTTAAATTCTTCCATTTTGGAATGGTCGTTTTTCTCCCCTTTTTTAGAATAAATAACCGTAAAATTCATCATCATTATTTGGAAGAATGTCAACTGAATGGCATCCTTAATTTTTGCCATGAATTCGTTATAAGCGAAAGGGGCAACGTCACATTTGCAATGCTCTAAGGTTTTAATAAAGCACTCGTGATAAAACATTAACAAATAATCGAAATGGTTTTCAATGGTGGGGAAATCCACACTGCTGAAAATTAAAAATATCAAATCTCCAAGTGGTTCATTTACGGAGCACATTTGGAAATCTACAAGCTTATTTTTTATATACTGCCCTCCTTTACAAAGTTGCATTGTATTATTGATCCACATATCATTATGAACCAAAGTTACAAAAGGTGAGCTGTAATCTGGTTTGATGGAAAATTTTTCGTACATTTTCTTTCCCGAATCTTTCACAAATTTTTCCAATTTATCAATGTGATTTCTACAAAAATAATCTTCTTTGGCTACTTGTATCAAAAGAGGCAACAATTGTTTCATTTCATTATCACCCGTTTCTGGAGGAGGATGTGGCGGCGGCGAAGATGTTTTCATTTTATCATCACCGTTTCCCGGAGAAAATGGTTGACAAATGTTTGCAATGTTTTCTTCAAATAACTTCGGCTTCTGGATTCTCATAGCCAACGGTACAGCATGGAAACTAGCAAGATCGGACAATATCAACTTAACGCCATTTAGATCGAAACTTTTATGCCTATCAGCGTTTGTGTACCCTAAAAAAATGAAAATATGAGTTGAAAGTTCTGACAAAATATTTGTGATATTTAGGACTAAACAGTACAGTTCTTGACACAATATTTCCTGACATAATCATTCATTAATGCATTAGAATTCTATATTCTTTTTTGGAATAATTATAACTTGTAATATTCTCGTAAATTAAAGTTTCCTGAGTGTATTTATTTAATAAATTGATCAAGTTGAGATTCTTGAAAATTTACGCTGAACTTGAAGCTTCAATAACAAGGACAATTGGTAAATCAGCTGTTCAGTCATCTTATAGCTTTTTAAAACAAAATTTGCTTTTGGGAAATACAAATGATAAGTGAAAACTGTTTCCGTTTTTTAACATTATCCAGTCACGAAAAAATTGAATGCGGTCGCTATGCAAGGGCAAGTTAGTCTAATGTGGAAGATGCTCCGCTTTATCTACAAATGGAATTGATCGAACGTCAAGAAGATCCATATTTTAAGTCAAAATTGGAGGATATCGAACTAAGCGAATTGTACAGGATATACCTTTCCACAGCCGAGAGATTTCGCACGGAAAATAATATGCACATTCGGTAGCTATAATCATGAAAATTAATAAAAATAAGCATCTTAATCGGCTTATAGATGTTAATTTAAAAAACTCTTTGCGCTTATGTATTGGACGCCTGGGAACAACGGGGTACCGGGTACCAGTAGCTAAACGCGGCGGTACTATTTGCTGGATTTCCACCATCATTCCCCATGCGACTGCGACCGTTTTTATTCGAATACGATACATCAATTGGTTTTATGCTGTCGCTGCCATTATGGAATGACAATTACTAAATTATGTAATAATTTAGATTTAAGTAAGATTTCTATCAATATTTTTATGCAGGGTGATCACATGGTATTAGTCCATTTTAATGCAAAATGCTATTATGAAGAGTAAAATCTAATTGAAGAAAATTGACATCCCTAAGTTGTAAACAACAGCAAGGAATATTTTAAATTCGAGTTTAAAAGACGGTAACTACACAATCCAGCCAATGGCAGCGCAGAATTTAACTACTGGTTTCGTATCAATGTGCGGTTTTGAAATATGCTACCGGGGCAGAGCATAGAGCATGTTAACGTTTTAGACCATCGAATGGTTTTTTGAATCAGTGAGGGTGTTGGCGACTGAGTCATACAAATTCAAGAGAACCTTTTTAGAGATGGCCTTTATCTCACAATTATATATTAGCCAAATAAACTAAAACATTTTCAGATCCATCCACAAATTCATATTATTTTGAAACTTTTTCCCGGCATTGGTGAAAACATAATCGTATTTGTGCAAGGATGTACAAGTGTTTTAGCATTTTATCGAAAGAATATACTAGAAAACAATTTGCCTCAATAATCGTTATTTAAAATACCAAAGGTAATATTTTTATACGTTATAGTTTCATAGCTGGATATTGCAATATTGATTAGGTATGTAAAATTATTATTTGCTTAATTAATCATTTATTTTTTTATTTAATAAATTTATATTTATTGAACTTTCAAGAAATTGTTAAAATTAAAGTTAATTACAAGGTTTACAAGTAATTATAAATTATCAAAATGTACTCATTCATTTTCAGAGTATCGTATTAAGGGGAAACGGGCGAAAGCATTATCACAACAATTGACTCCGAATCAGTTTGTCGGTGAGAAGCACTATCACAAAGGAGTTATCACGGTGCGATTGGTTATTAATGGAACTGAAACTATCATCCCTTGCGAAAGGTGGATTCTTTTAAATGACAATGTCATTCCAATAAACCTACAGGGTTTGGAAATAGACATTTCTGAAGAAGTTTGTGAATGCCATGTTTACTATTTTTAGATGATATTGAAATTTAACCCGGAATCGGTCGCTACGCTTCCCATAACGTGATAGGTCGCCTCAGTGAAGGATGCCATACAAGCAAAGAAAAAGGCCTTCAATAGATTCAAGAGATTCCCATCACTTGATCATATTCAAAAAAACTAGCGCAACAGCTCGCCTCATTGTTGTACAGAGTAAGCGAACATCTTGGAGTACATTTGTGTCATCGATATCTCCAAGTACAACTATATCAGAGGTATGGCGTAAAGTCAAGGCGGTTTCTGGAATGAATTTTTCACCACCGCTCAAATATCTGCGGACCGAAACTGGCGAGATATCCGATTGCCCACAAATAATCTCAGAGTGCATGGCATCCCATTACTGCGATGCAAGCATCAACCAAAATTACGAAGAACTTTTACAGTCCAAAAACCAACAAGAACTGCCTCTTGACTTTTCTTCACTTGAACAACTCTATTATAACTCCCTCTTAACTTTACTCGAATTTGAATATGCTCTTCCTTGATCTAAACAGTCATCCCCAGGACCCGATTCAATATGTTATGAAATAATCGTTCATGTACCATCTGATTTCAAAGCAGCACTACTCACCTTATACAATAAAATATGGCCGTCAAATATCTACCCACCCCAGTGGAAAGAGGCTATAATGTCCCCATTTTGAAAGAAGGAAAGGATCCTTTAGTTCCCTCTAATTATAGGCCCATTAGTCTCACATGCAGCATGGGAAAGATTTTGGGAAAAATGGTGAGCAATAGACTAGTCTGGTTGCTCGAATCACAAGGACTTTTAGATGAACACCAGGCAGGATTCCGAAAGCATCGCTCAACTACAGATCAACTCGTATATCTCGAACATACCATACAAGAATCTTTCAAGAAACTCGAACACACTGTCGCTGTGTTTTTTGACCTAAAAAAGGCTTACGACATGACATGGAGGTACGGAATTATGAGAAAACTTCATGACTGGGGATTCCGGGGTAACTTACCTCTGTTCATATCTTCCTTCCTATCTGAAATAACTTTCAGAGTGAGGGGGGCGACACGCTGTCCTCGCTCAGGCTTCTGGAAAATGGAATTCCGCAAGGTTCTTCTTTGAGTGTAACACTCTCCGTAATCGTAGTCAATCACATGGCTACCTTGGTCGACCCGACAGTCGGAATTTGTTTATATGTGGATGATTTGACGATAGTTGCTTCTGCACCTACCGTTGGATCCGCTACCTGTAAGCTACAACGATCGATAGACCAGATTGTTCGAAATGCTAGGGAAGTGGGATATAAGTTCTCCAGAGAAAAAACGAGTTGCGTTCACTTCTGCAGACTTCGTAGGCCTCACTATGATCCTATGTTATACATTAATAACTCATTAATTGAATGCAAAGAATCTATTAAATTCCTCGAACTCATTTTTGATTCAAAGCTAACTTGGCGCAAACATGTAGAGAATTTCATAGTGCGGTGTAAACAGACAATGACTATAATAAAAAGTCTTGCCAGCATCAGCTGGGGAGCTGATGCAGATACCTTATTAGATCTTTACCGATCTCTTGTACTCGCTAAGATAGACTATGGGTCTATAGTTTATTCATTGGCACGGAAATCAACGCTGTGTTTACTAGATCCCATACACCATCCTGGTATGAGGTACTCAATAGGTGCTTTTCGTAGAGCACCCATTGTGAGTATTTGTAGTGAGACAGGGCTTCCACCTTTACGATTACACCGCCAGAAACTACTAGCAAGTTACATCTCCAGAATACGAGCACAACCCAACCATCGAAATCTTCCGATTTTGTTAGAAGAACACGACGGAGATGCTGATAGACCTACTATTACAAGGCCAGCAGGAACTAGAGCACGTGAAACTCTACCACCACTGGAATGGCATGACTTGTCCATTCTTTCCGTAAATTATTTCGAAGTTCCTCCATGGCAGCTGCCAAAAACTTCTATCCGTTTAGATCTGACTGCCTCCCCTAAACATTGCACTGCCCCATTAGTCTATCGTTAGCACTTTTTGGACATTTTACACGAATTTCCACATTCAACAATTTTATATACAGACGGATCTAGAACATCGACCGGCACCGTCAGTGCTCTATCCATCGGCGATCAAACTTACTCTTGGTCCCTGTCCCCTTACGCATCCATATTCACAGCTGAACTTTATGCTATTTGACAGGCACTCGAGTTTTTTGGTATAGCAACAATAAATCGAGAAAACATAATCGTCAGTGACTCTCTCAGCGTCCTTGAATCCATTTCGAATCATTTTTCGGATGATCCACTAATTAAAATGATATTATTTTCTATACATCACCTCCATAATATCGGCAAAAATGTTAAATTCATTTGGGTACCAAGCCATGTCGGAATAAGAGGCAACGAAAACGCAGATACAACAGCTCGTGACGCTGCTGAGAAAAGGACCGTCGAAGTTAACGTTTTGAGGGCAGATGACATAAAAGGGGAATATAAATTACTATTGAAAGGAATATGGCAACAGGAATGGAATCAAGTGAACAACAACCTAAAGTCAATTAAACCATTTGGTGGGCCTTGGAGACCTCTAGGAGCATTACCTAGGACTGACAGAGTGAAGATCCACAGATTGAGATTTGGACATACAGCATTAACGCATGCGTTCCTTCTAGAAAGGCAAGATCCTCCGATTTGTTCCCATTGCGGCGAGTTAATCACAGTATCACATATCATATGTGTGTGTCCAGGGTATGATAATTTTTTTTTTATTTTTTTTTTATTTACAAGCAAGTCGCATCTACCACTGGGGTAATTAGCGACACAAATATGGGTTGTTTATAGTTTAGTTAAAATGTTAATGTCACTTAGATATTTAAAAAGGTTCTGTGTATTACAGTTTTCGCCAAGAACTTGGTCTAAATTGTTGCTGAGGTTGTTATCTTGTCTTGATTGTTGGAATTTTGGGCAATCGGTAATTAAATGTTTGACAGTAAGCTGGATCTTGCATAATTCACATTTTGGGGGTTCACTTTCAGTAATTAAGTAACTATGAGAATAGTTTGGTGTGGCCTATTCGTAACCTAGTCAGTTTAACTTGAAGCGATCTTTTGTTTGTTGGCTGCGCTCGAGGTTTCACTTCCGGTTTCACGTCGCGTAGTTTCGATTGGGACGATTGCCACTCGATTTGCCACAATTTTAGCACTTTTGATTTAAGTAGCGGTTTTATGTCGTTATACACTACCGTTTACACTCCACTCACGGTTTCACTAATTGCTGCTTGTCGTGATTTGCGATCGGCTTCTTCGTTTCCTTGAAGGCCAGTATAAGAAGGAACCCAAAGTATTTCCACAAAGTTATTGGAATGTTGCAACTGCGATAATTCGACTTTAATTTGGAGGGCTATTGGATGTGTGGGATAAAGTTGATTGATAATATGTATTGAGTTAAGAGAGTCTGTTATTATGAGGGATCTTGAAGTATTTTTGGTTTTTATGTGAATAAGTGCTTGAAGAATGGCGTATAGTTCTCCAGTGCAGACGCTGCTTATTTCGGGTAACTTGAATTGTAGTGTACTGTTTTGCATGATCACTGCCGCGCCTACACCATCAGAGGTTTTGGATGCGTCTGTATATGCGAGGTGAAATTGTGGATATTTGTCAAGTATGGAGGCAAATGTTTTCCTAATTAGAGTATGGGGGGTTTCTAATTTGTTAAATTTGCACAGTGAAGTGTCGCTGGGTGGGATATTGATCGACCATGGAGGGGGAGTTTTAATTTTGTTGGAAAGGAAGCGGAGACGTTTGATTTGGAGTTCTGTGAGAATTTTACTAGCTCTTGCATAGAATGGTGGGTCTGTTTTGATATTTGCCGAATGTAAAGTTTTGTAGTGCTTGGTCAGTATGTTAATGTAGACTGGATTCTGCTGGTTTGTGCTGATGGATAGTGCGTATGAAGCGGCAAGGTATTTTCTCCGGAGTTGTAGAGAAGGTTCCCCGGTTTCGCACTGTAGGCTTTTTATTGGACTTGAACAGAATGCTCCTGTTGCTATTCTTAGTGCCGTGTTTTGAATGGTTTCGAGTTGATTTAGAGTAGTTTTTTTAACTGTTGCGTATACTATAGAGCCGTAGTCTATCTTTGAGCGAATGAGTGTTTTATATATGTGCATTAGACAGGTATAGTCAGATCCCCAGGATTTGCTTGAGAGTGTTTTCATAAGGTTTATACCGTTTTGGCATGATTTTTTAATATGTAGTATGTGTTTCTTCCAGAGTTTTTTGTCAACAATCATTCCAAGAAATCTGATGTTATCGACATAGTTTAGGGAAATGTTGTTAAGTTTGAGTTCAGGAGACACAGGATTGTGTTTTCTAGAAAATAATATGCATTTGGTCTTTTCTGTTGAAAATTGCAGTCCCGTGAGTTTAGACCAGTTTTGAAGTTGGTTTAATGTTTCTTGGATGTGTTTCTGAATTGAGTCGATGTTCTTACCTTTGGAGAATATTACCAAATCGTCAGCATATAACCTGCCTTTGACTAGTTTGGAATGATGGTTTAATATGTCGTTGACCGCGATCAGGAAAAGTGTTGAACTAATGACTGATCCTTGGGGAGTCCCGTTAGTTTGTTGTTTTAGAGTTGAAGTTGTGTTATTGGTACGAACACGAAAGAAACGATTATAAAGAAAATTTTGTATGAATTTTAGGATGTTTCCTTTGATGCCCCATGAATGAAGAGTTTTGATAATGCCATGACGCCACGCTGTATCGAAGGCTTTTGTGATATCGATGAAAACTGCAAGTCAATGTTGTTTGTTCGCGAAAGATTCGTGGATTTCGGATTCCAAATCAATGAGATTGTCTAATGTTGACCTGTTTTGACGGAAACCGCTTTGTTCTTGTATTAAAAGGTTTTTGTCTTCTAATGTCCACAATAGTCTTTTGTTTATGAATTTTTCCATTATTTTGCTTAGTGCGTTGGTAAGAGATATTGGTCGGTATGAAGTTAACTTAGTTCTTGGGTAGTTTGCCTTTGGTATGGGTATGACGATTGCCTGTGACCACGTGGATGGGAAAATATTTTTTGTCCAGATTAGGTTGAATATTTGGAGAAGGTATGACTTGGCAATATGAGGGAGTTTTTGGAGAAAGATTAATGGAATATTATCAGGTCCTGGGGAAGAATTTTTGGTTGTGTCTAAGGAAAAATTAAGTTCGTCTATAGTTAACGGGATATTAAGTATGTTGTTGTCATGGTCATCGTAATCTAAGAATTCGGCTTCTATAGTAGTTTTAAATTCCAGAAATTCTTGTGAGTAGTTTGAGTTGCTCGAGTTGTGCTCAAAATGTGTTGCAAATAATTCGGTCATGTCTTCATTAGTTGAGACTGTGCTATTGTTGTGAGCTATAAAAGGAATTTTTGTAAATTTGTTTTTTCCCAATATTTTTCTTAGATTTTGCCACACGGTACTTAAAGGTGTAGAGCTGTTTATGTTGGATGCGAACGCTTTCCAGGAGTTTTTTCTAGCATTCTTTGTGATGTATCTTGCTTGGGCTCTTCTTCTCTTATAGTCTACTAGGTTCCCCAGTGATTTATTTCGTTTTAATTTATTAAATGACGTTTTGTATTGTTCAATAGCTTTATCGCATTCAGTATTCCACCACGGCAGTGGTGTATGTTTTTTTAGTGCTTTTGTTTTTCCTATAAATTTTTCTGCTGCATCGGTGATAATTTTTGTGAATGAGTTCAAAATGTTGTCGATGTTATGGTTTTCTAGATTAACGGGAAGTAGAGCGACGTTTTCTTCAATGTAATTACTGAAATTTGGCCAATCAGCATGTTTTATTTTCCATTTTGAAACAGTAGGGTATGTAGTGACGGAGGTTTGATCGGAGATCGTGATTTTGATTGGATAATGGTCGCTTCCATATAAATATGGTATAGTGTCCCAGGAAATTAGAGGTGAGATAGTTGGATGGCATATTGATAAATCGATTGCTGATTTCGTGCTTGTGTGAATATTAACTCTTGTAGGCCTACCGTCATTTCAAATATTTAGATTATGTGCATCTAGGATGTTTCCGATTGTTCTGCCTTTTGCGTTAAAACCTGTTGATCCCCAAATAGGATTGTGGCTATTAAAATCACCCAGTAAAATTAGAGGTGATGGAACTTGTGACAAAATGTTAGTGATGTCTTGTGGGGTAATTACTTGATCAGGAGGGATATATATGTTGCAGATATTAATTGTTTGAGGAATTTTGATAGAAATTGCTACTGCTTCTAAGTTTGTATTAAGTGTTATATTGTGTGCTTCGTATGAAGTATTTACATAGATGGCTACGCCTCCGGTTGCTTTTCCCGCGTTGTTTCTGTTCCTGTAAAAACAGGAATAATTGTTGAAGTTGTGATTGTGTTGTCCTTTGAAATTAGTTTCTTGAAGACAAATAATTGATGGTGAAGTTTCGTGTATAAGTATTTTGAGCATTTCATAATGGGTGTAAAACCGATTTATGTTCCATTGCAATAAATTGAAGATAATATTATGCAAGTTCTGTTAGGGATTCCTGAGATGTGGCAAGGGAAACGTCAGATTCGGCATCTTCACCTGATTTTAAAAGCTTCAGTTGTTTCATAATTCTCTTTTTTGTTTCAGTGCATTTGGTCTTTATTTGGCGGACAGAGGTATATGAATGTATTTTGGTTAAGAGTTGTAATAGTTCTAGTATATCAGAGGTATAATCTTTTGCTGTACTGAGAGGGTCCACTGATCCTTGTACGTTCTCAAAAAAGTCGATTGTTTGTTCGAAAGATATTATTTGAGTTTCATTGTCGAATAATTCTTTGATAGGTGCTATTTGATTTTCTAGTATGATAGTTGATTTAGAAGTGGATTTCGCTTTTTTGAGTTTTGCATCTGGTTTACTGAAGCTTGTGTAAGATGTTGTAGTATCGGAAGGAGGTGTTATGATTTCGGTAATATTTCTTTTCGAAGCTGCTTTATTTTTTGGGTTTTCGATGTCAGTAGCCGTCGATGTTTGTGGAGAATTTGATATTATTTCTAGGGATCTTTTGATGCCATGTGTTTCAGCAAGGTGAGTGATATTCGAAGCTGTGGTAGCTGTTGTTATATTTGCTTCGATGGGCATGGTAGTTGAAATTGAAGATATATCTGTTAGTGGCTCAGCGCTTTGCTCGTTTACTGAGTTTAGAGTAGATTGACTGGTTGTAGTTGTTGAGTTTGGTGAAGGAGTGTCGTCTGTTGGTTGAGGAGGCAACTTTGAAGTGCTAGATAAGTGACCATGTTGTTTGCAATGATAACACAAATTATCTACAGCGAGAAAAATACGGTATGTGGTGTCATCATAAGTTATCAAAACTGAGTCTGGTATTGGAATTGTGGGAGGTACAATGTATACTTGCCTCCTGAAACTGAATATGTGTTTATAGTCGGGGTTGGTGGTGCCTATTCTTAAAAAGGAAATTGCAGAAGACAGCTTGAAGCCGAGTTGTTGAAGTTCCCTCTGTAGTACGTCGTGTGGAATGGTGGGACATACATTGGATAAAAGTAGCCTTTCGTTTGGTGTGATAAGTCTGCGTGCTTGTATTACTTCGTTATTGATCTTTATGCGCCCATCATGTTTAATGATAAAATCATCTACGATTTCCTTACTTGAGAGGTAAATACATATCCGATTGTTTGAGATTCTAGATGTGAATAATATGTTTTCGGACTTATCGTGGAGCCAATAGCCAGGAGATATTCTTCTAATTTAATATTGTTTAGAGAACTAAAAACGATGGCTTGAAGTTTAGATGGAAAAGTGGGTATGGTAGGTTGTTGAGGTTGGCTAGCTACTTTGGAGTACGAAGGTTGAGATGAAGGTGGAGGTTGAGGTAAGACTTGTTGTTTTGATATCGTTGAATGTTGAGTTGGAATTGAGTGTTGAGCTGAAGGTACATGTTGAGATAAAGGTGACTGATTATTGATGTTGTCGCTGGTTATAATATTGTCGGTTTCCATGTTCCGCTAAGGTTCGTTTTGCCTGAATACGGCTCTGTCCCGCATCGGACCCAACTGATAAGGCTGGTAAATGGTACGATACCGGTTTTAATTGTTATTGAATGAATGTGTTTATGTTGAAATATAACACAATTTCTTAATAAAAAAGCAAATTTAGGCTTACTTTGTTAGTCCGTGTCATTCACTATGTAGTTATGATCACTTGTATACTGTTTTTATTTAAATTATTTATGATATTTCACTGTGATGTACGAATTTCTCGTAGCTGATTTTAAAAACACGTTGTGTAGTTTTCGATCAGGGCCGGTATGATAATATGCGGCAGATTTTTAACATATCTGAACAGCTCACAGACAATTTCGTGAACACTTACAAAATTCAAAATTTAATTGAATATATGAAAGCAATAAACCTATTCAGTAAAATCTAATTTGTTCATAAAACTAAAATGGTGCTAATGATCACAGAAATCGAGAAAAAAAATAATAATAATAATAATAATAATATTTATTCAAGTAAAATTTTTTAACAACTGAAATATACAGTACATATATGAATAAATATAATAATCACAGAAGCAGTGTATAAAGCTGCTTGTTTTGTGATGTTAAATACCATTTAAATATATTTACATTTCGTATTATTCGATATTGTCTTAATATTAGAACTTGTGTGTGCGACTAGCATGGGAATTTTTGACTAAAATTAATGTGTGCGATATATTCGGGATTTTTCAACAAAATTTAATTTTTCGCCATACGGCAATGGGAGTATAAAGTAAAATTTTCTAGTGTCGGGTTCGTTGAATTATTGTCTTTATTTACCATTTATTAGATCAGGAAATATTGATCTATCCGTTTCCGTAATCCATTTCTTAATTTGCCTTTTATATTTACTATATTTGTTTATCGTTTTTAAATGTTTGTGTACCATTGCATAAATTCTCGGTGCTAAGTAATATGCATTTCTCTGTCCAATAGTCTTCACACGCCTAGGCCGAATAACACCATCGTGGTGTCTGGTATTGTAACAGTGGCTATATGAAGTAAGTACATCTCTTTCTTTATAAAGAAATAATAGAATTTTTTGAAAGTAGAGCTGTCGAATATCTTTGACTTGTAACTCGTTATACAATTTATCTGTTGAGAAGAGAATATTTTTACTGGTTATTATTCTTAATACCCATCTTTGAGCTACATGTACTTCGTTCAGATACTGGTCATACACCCCTCCCCATCCCAATATACCGTAGGACAAAATCGATTCCACCAAAACAAAATATACTGATTCTAAACTCTTAATATCTAGAAAATCTCGCAAAATTCTAAATTTTGGTATGTGACCTCTCATTTTATTTACGACTTCTTTACAGTGTAGGTCCCATCTTCAGTGTCTATCTATTAGCATGCCCGAGCATTATGAATGATGACAAGTTACTTAGGGCGAAGTAATTAATTATAATTTGAAGTTCCTTATTTATCACGTTGCCTAGACATTGTGAATATTGTCATGTAGTTTTCGGGCAATCTAATAATACTCTGTGCATTTGACATTGCATGGGGTGTGGGTGGGTGAACAAACACGTGGCACGCGCTGACCAATCAGAGCCCGCGACGGCAGACGGTTACGCGATAACGTCATGTTGAGTTTAGTTTTTCATTCAAATCGAATACAGACAAACGTGGATTCTGTGTTGAATTATAGTGAAAGGCACTTGTTACTTCGCAATTATTTTGTTAGTTTGCAATGGATAAATCGAAATTAGTCGACATGAATCGTCGATTTGACGAAAGATTAAAATAATTGATTTCACTCAAAGGAAAAAATATTCAGTTTTTCGGTTACGAAACTTACACAGAATTGATTGAAAAGGTGAAATTTTCAAAATCAATAGTGTTAAATAAAAAACCAGAAGATTATCAGCGTTTGTGGAGATTCAATGTTATGACTATTCGAGAAGCGGGAAAATTAATTGTCCCGGTCAAAGAAGACAATATAATCAGGTATTACGTGCATGAAAACGAAATATTTCAGACTCTACACGAGACCCACCTAAAAATTGGACATGGTGGAAGGAACCGGATGGAGAAAGAGTTTAATTTGCGCTATAAAAAGATTACGAGAGAAATGATTGTCATTTATTTAAACTTAAACGCAACGTTCCGAAGAAAGGATTAGTGGTCAAACCTATTCTTAGCAGTGAAATGAATGCAAGATGTCAAGTCGACTTAATTGACATGCAGACCCAAGAAAATTGTTCATATAAATTTATATTGGTATACCAAGACCAGACGAAATTCGTTCAGCTGCGATACTTCTGTGAGTCATAGTATCTATAAAAAGAAAAAAAAAGTTTATAATTTTTGTGATTATATGGGTAGTTTTGTTTTTTGTTATTTTTGGAGTTTTTAAATTATAACTTTATTAACTTGTATCCTGTTTTAACAACAGTTTAACTTTTAAATGAAGAAAGTAACTATGATTAAGACTTGTAAGAACTAGAGGACTTACAACCTCTACATATCTACTAAATATATATTATAAGTCTGTGGAGTTTTTGGAGTTTAATTTCATTTACTTGTAACCAGTATTAACAACAGTTTAACTTTTAAATTAAAAAAAAAACTATGATTAAGACTACTAAAAACTAGAAGATTTACAATCTCTATCTAATAAGTATAAATTATAAGTCTGATTAGTCTGATTTTCAATTTTATTATGATAGGTTAGCAGAGTTCCTATGAAAAGAAAATTTTCATTTGTTTCTAAATACTGATTCTGTTTGAAATAAGAATAACAGTATTAAAACCTCATTTTAATTACTCTGCCCCATAGGTGACACACATTATACATATTGCCCGGACTATTTGATTATTTCAAATATTTGTATCACTCTGCCCTCTCATATTGGGCATTGTTAAAACTGCGCGAACACTTTTTACAATATTCTATTAATCACTTGGTTCGTAACATATATTCAGATTCTGCTTGGAAAGCAATAGATAAAAATTGGAATAAAATGAGTCAACAATGAATAATACTTACAAAATATTTTGTAGAAATCATAACAATGCTATTTGAAAGTACCTATTTCTCTATTAATAATAGAATTTACAAACAAACTTTTGGTACTCCAATGGGAGCAACAATTTCATCAATTATAGCATGTTATGGTATGGATAATTTGTTAGATACAGTAATATTTATAAAAAAATATGTTGATGACATTATTTTAGCTTTACCAGAAAATAATCTAGATGAAGTTCTTTCCATATTTAACAATTATTATTCACATATACAATTTACAATGGAAAAAGAAGACGAATTATAAAGTATACCATTTTTAGATACTAAATTAATAAGAAATAATAATAACACATTTTCTATTGACTGGTATAGACCAATAGTTCTGGGAGATTGATGAATTATTGGTCTTATCATAAATATTCTATGCAAACCAATTTAATCAAGTAAATGAAAAAATAACTTTTAGATATCAGACACTGTATTCCACGAAAAGAACTAGAAAATCCTTCATCAATTATTTTTAGACAATGGATATACAAATAAATTAGTAAAATACATATTATATCATTGCTCTTCAAATTTAGACATTACTTGGGAAAATTCTGAAATTCACAATTATTATATTTCTTTTCCATATGTTGAAGAAATAACATAAAAATTAATTAGAACTATTAAACCACAAAATAACATAAACATTGCAAATAAAACATGTTTAGCAATAAAATCGATTTATAGAAAAGATAAAACTAATATTCTTAACCTTACCAATGTTGTATTCCCTGTAAAAAATGTGATGATAAATATGTAGAAAGGTCACACTAGTCAAAAATTAAAAAATCACATATCCCTACATAAAAGTGATTGCAGATGATATCCCAATAGATGTGCTTTAGCGAACCATGTAATTGATAAAGAGCATATTATGGATTTTGACTCTGCAAGTATTTTATATATACAATCAAATACTAAAAAAAGACTTTTCTTGGGAATGGCTCACATATCTGAAGCACCAAATATCATTAACAGAAAAAGTGATAATAATAATTTAGGTGATATTTATTATTGCCTATCTATTGATTAAAATCATAAAATCTTTCAATTTCAAATTCTTCTTATATTTTACAAATTTCAGGTTAAAATAACGTCATTTATTTAAAAAAAGAAGATAACCATAAATCAATCAATATTATTTAGATCTGGGGTTAATTTAAACATAACCTTTAATTTTTTCAGTTATTTCTATGCTTCTTAAAAAAATAAGTATTTCAAACAATGTTTTATAATTCGCGTATAAAAGAGACTTCATTATAACATTGTTTACAGTGTCACATTGAAGCTCTTTAAACACTGTTATAGTAATGTTTAGTGTACAGTTGGTTATTGTATTTAGTTATATTTTTATTTGACATTTGACTGTAACCTTGACACAAATTATAAATAAAATGGTCTAGCGTTGTTCTAGCTAGCAAATTATTATATTAAAGGTAAATTAGAATTTTTTATATATTAAAAATATTAATGAATAAAGTACGCTAACGTTTATTTATCAATGATTTGTCAATTGTTTATTTTTATGTTGTATGGGATCAATATATAGGTATACAAAACGTTCGATTTTTGGGATAAATTACCAGATATCTATGTGAAGATGTATTACAGAAATAATTCTGTTCATGATATAATATAAATAGATCGCAAGAGCATATACGAAGAAGCTCTTTTTAAACAAATAATCATCCTCTTTCTGCTTAAATGAAAGTTTGTCTACAATTTCCACAAATATTCGGTTATAATATGTCAAAAGTCAGAAGTTCCGAATAAAACCATCTGTGATCTGACCAATTAGGAATCTACAGAATTGCCAACTTAATTCAAACCAGCTCGGAAATGCAGTAAAGAACAACAGAACAGCTTTTGAAGGCATTAATTGAGAAGATATCTCGATTATTTGGAAATAATTTAACAATTAATAACTGTAATCTTAAATAAATAATATTGACTTGTGATTTACCCTTTTTCACCAAATTTTCCATAATCAGAACAGCATTCTCATCAGTTCCAACTTTGTCTTCTAAATTGTATCGCGCTGCAATCATTTCTGGAAAAATATCCATGTCTTTAAGTCCATGTTCCTTAGCGAATTGTTTTATCGTGGGAATAACCGTCGTGTAGAATAAAATTTCGTTTCTAAAAATTATAATATTCATGCCTGGTGGCATCTCGGGATTTGCCAATACAGATTTGGCTACGTAGTGTTCAATACTTTCACTACCGTTTTTATTTTTGATTGTAACATCTAGTTTAAATACATCACTGAGATAATTTTCACCGGGAGCTGTTAAATACGACATTTTTTTATCCACAATTTGTACATCTTCACCGTGATATTTTTTAATTAATTCGTCTAGGTTTTTTATTTTGACTACTTCCATTTTGTGGATTGTATGGATGAAACAATTAAAACTGAAATGCAAACAATGTAAAATCGATTTATATAATTTATTTAATGCGTTATCTAAACTGATTGTATCACTCATTTAGATGGGGTAATTGGCAAATTTACTTATCATGTTTTAATAATACACAGGGCGATTGTCATCGAATGTACCTACATTAATTAACTCGGAATGGAAGTTTCTGTTAGTTCCGTGTATACCATAAGTAAGGGTAGAACTTTGAATTTTACAATTTTTTTTAATGTGAAATTGTGCTGTTTTGGTATAGATCAGGGTTGTCCAATTGTAGTGGACCTTTCTTACAGACTTGATCTAAGTCTTCAAGAAAGAAGTCGAGTGGTTCAACATTTTTTGGAATAATAAATGGATTTTCAAATCACGTTCAAACATGCTATGGGAAACAACTTGACCCACTTTCCTAGGTATCTGCAAATGTTAGAAGAATATAACGATAATATAATTGATGAATTCAATGCAATATATTAGGAAATTTGGTGAATCAAAGCCAGTGCATACATATATATATATATACTCGTATATATATATATATATATATATATATATAACAACAAAGAGAATCATGGGTAATTCACGCAAAGTAAAGGGCTACTGAAATAGAGTGGTAACCGTGGACATGCATGTTTCTGGCTCATTTTGCCTCATCAGCACGGCATAACCAAATAATGATGTGAAATTTGGGAGCAAAGATGTTAATCGAAACATGGGAAAACACAAAATAACGGATTTCAGCAGGGAAACCAAACGCTCATTTGTGTCTTCAATTGGAAGATCCCGAGTTTTCAGGACATCAACCAACATCGACACGGAGGCGCATATAGCCCCCCCGCCTCCGTGTCGATGTTGGTTGATGTCCTGAAAACTCGGGATCTTCCAATTGAAGACACAAATGAGCGTTTGGTTTCCCTGCTGAAATCCGTTATTTCGTGTTTTCCCATGTTTCGATTAACATCTTTGCTCCCAAATTTCACATCATTATTTGGTTATGCCGTGCTGATGAGGCAAAATGAGCCAGAAACATGCATGTCCACGGTTACCACTCTATTTCAGTAGCCCTTTACTTTGCGTGAATTACCCATGATTCTCTTTGTTGTTGTTGTTAACATATCACGCGATATTCCTACATCTTCTTTGTTATATATATATATATATATATATATATATGAAGGTATGTCTTTGCTGATCAGTTACAATGTAACTTCTGCGTAGATTTTTTTAGGGAATTGCAGCAATAAAACGTATCCGTGTACTCTTTTAAGTATTTAATCCAAGCTTTCGAGTGAATTTTCACCCATCATCAGGGAAGCTACATAAAAATATACTTTGTTAAAATGATCTAAAATGTTATACAAAACACTAATTACTTACAAACTTACTGAGATTGAAACGTGATTAGCAGTGGTAAAAAATGGAATGGCCATCGACAGCACCAACAACTACGTCTACCATTAACTCACACTATATCACATTTCATTACAAAATAAAATTATTACACATTTTAAAATTTTTTTAAAATTCATTTTTGTTGAAGTCTGGTTATCGACCACGTGCTTGAAATCTCAATCCCACACTGACAGCAAATTTACAAGTTTATACATTATAGGTTATACAGCCAACTGGCCTATACATATTCAAACTATTAAATTTTCAGTTTTATACATTATAGGTTATACAGCCAATTGGCCTGTACCTATTCAATATACTAATATTTCTGATTTAAAATTTAACCATTGAGTCCACTCCACATAAATATGAAGAAAACTTTCAGGAGATGCACCTTTAAAATACATTTGTATGCCTGTTTTATAGATAGAACAACCTGATTGTCAAACAAAACTCTCCGACACAATGCGACCACCGCAGTGCGCACACCCCACAGCCATTTGACTGATGAGATCAACGGCTGTGTGCGCCCCCAATGCATGATCATAAGGACTATTCAGCTAATGAGACTGAGAGCCCCTCAATGCGCATAGAGAGGTCCACGACCCAATGATGACCTCTGTCTTGAGCATCCAAATGTAGTAAATAAGCAAAAATATCACTGAGATGTCTAGTGTCAGTTCTATGATTTATGTTGTCCGGATTTCTTTTTATATGCACCATTCCAAGAAAATTTCTTTTTGATTTGATATGTTCCGTATCCAATACCCTGACAGACTCATAGTTCATTGAATGACCTGTTTTATTGACATGTTCTGCTAGAGCACATCTTTCGGGGTGCAATCTACAGTCACTTTAATGGCTAGTGATTCTATGTTTTAAGTATCTTGAGGTTTGGCCAATGTATTTGGCATTACAATTTGAACAATCTATACTGTAGATCACATCTGACTTCAGTTTCTGTGGGATTTTATCTTTTGTTTGTGAAAACAGGTTTCCTACGGTGAGTGCAGGTTTGAACGCTAGTTTTATGTTTGATGTATTACGAAACAGACGATTAAACTTTCTTGCTATGTCTCTATGCAATGGTAAAGTTATATATTGGGTTAAGTGGGTGTTGGTTTCATTTATACCTTCATCGGTACGTGGAGCCATCGTAGCTCCTCCAACTGATGTGTTGATTCTTTCGTTAATATTTATTGTGTTGAATAGGATCTTCTTAAGAAGTGGTTCTGGATATGTTTATCTCATTTTTGGTCGGGTTCTTTCGAAATAAATTATATACAGTTATTTATATTCAGAAAATACGTTCAAAACAATCCTTTATTAATATATATATACAAACACACAATCAAATAAAACTTTCAAAACAATTCAATTGGTACTATCATGGACCAAATAACTATTTAATATTTATAGTTCCTCACATATAATCGATAGTGCGCAAACTCAAAAGACATTCGTTCCATCTCGTTAAAGATTTTCGTTTGTCGAAATAATAACAGCGTTAGCATTCACATAGATTGAAAAAATTTATGATAAAAATGATATGTTTAATACAAATGAAATATTGTGTTGTGATTGGAGTAACTGAATTATTGTATCGTTATTTAAATAAAAAGGTAAGCTTTCCTTTTGTGAAATATCAATAATAATAATTAAACTATTTACAACCTACAACTAAAAAGGAAAATTATTTACTTACAATTGTCTCTGTTGTAATTGGATGTGTTTCTGAATTGAGTCGATGTTCTTACCTTTGGAGAATATTACCAAATCGTCAGCATATAACCTGCCTTTGACTAGTTTGGAATGATGGTTTAATATGTCGTTGACCGCGATCAGGAAAAGTGTTGAACTAATGACTGATCCTTGGGGAGTCCCGTTAGTTTGTTGTTTTAGAGTTGAAGTTGTGTTATTGGTACGAACACGAAAGAAACGATTATAAAGAAAATTTTGTATGAATTTTAGGATGTTTCCTTTGATGCCCCATGAATGAAGAGTTTTGATAATGCCATGACGCCACGCTGTATCGAAGGCTTTTGTGATATCGATGAAAACTGCAAGTCAATGTTGTTTGTTCGCGAAAGATTCGTGGATTTCGGATTCCAAATCAATGAGATTGTCTAATGTTGACCTGTTTTGACGGAAACCGCTTTGTTCTTGTATTAAAAGGTTTTTGTCTTCTAATGTCCACAATAGTCTTTTGTTTATGAATTTTTCCATTATTTTGCTTAGTGCGTTGGTAAGAGATATTGGTCGGTATGAAGTTAACTTAGTTCTTGGGTAGTTTGCCTTTGGTATGGGTATGACGATTGCCTGTGACCACGTGGATGGGAAAATATTTTTTGTCCAGATTAGGTTGAATATTTGGAGAAGGTATGACTTGGCAATATGAGGGAGTTTTTGGAGAAAGATTAATGGAATATTATCAGGTCCTGGGGAAGAATTTTTGGTTGTGTCTAAGGAAAAATTAAGTTCGTCTATAGTTAACGGGATATTAAGTATGTTGTTGTCATGGTCATCGTAATCTAAGAATTCGGCTTCTATAGTAGTTTTAAATTCCAGAAATTCTTGTGAGTAGTTTGAGTTGCTCGAGTTGTGCTCAAAATGTGTTGCAAATAATTCGGTCATGTCTTCATTAGTTGAGACTGTGCTATTGTTGTGAGCTATAAAAGGAATTTTTGTAAATTTGTTTTTTCCCAATATTTTTCTTAGATTTTGCCACACGGTACTTAAAGGTGTAGAGCTGTTTATGTTGGATGCGAACGCTTTCCAGGAGTTTTTTCTAGCATTCTTTGTGATGTATCTTGCTTGGGCTCTTCTTCTCTTATAGTCTACTAGGTTCCCCAGTGATTTATTTCGTTTTAATTTATTAAATGACGTTTTGTATTGTTCAATAGCTTTATCGCATTCAGTATTCCACCACGGCAGTGGTGTATGTTTTTTAGTGCTTTTGTTTTTCCTATAAATTTTTCTGCTGCATCGGTGATAATTTTTGTGAATGAGTTCAAAATGTTGTCGATGTTATGGTTTTCTAGATTAACGGGAAGTAGAGCGACGTTTTCTTCAATGTAATTACTGAAATTTGGCCAATCAGCATGTTTTATTTTCCATTTTGAAACAGTAGGGTATGTAGTGACGGAGGTTTGATCGGAGATCGTGATTTTGATTGGATAATGGTCGCTTCCATATAAATATGGTATAGTGTCCCAGGAAATTAGAGGTGAGATAGTTGGATGGCATATTGATAAATCGATTGCTGATTTCGTGCTTGTGTGAATATTAACTCTTGTAGGCCTACCGTCATTTCAAATATTTAGATTATGTGCATCTAGGATGTTTCCGATTGTTCTGCCTTTTGCGTTAAAACCTGTTGATCCCCAAATAGGATTGTGGCTATTAAAATCACCCAGTAAAATTAGAGGTGATGGAACTTGTGACAAAATGTTAGTGATGTCTTGTGGGGTAATTACTTGATCAGGAGGGATATATATGTTGCAGATATTAATTGTTTGAGGAATTTTGATAGAAATTGCTACTGCTTCTAAGTTTGTATTAAGTGTTATATTGTGTGCTTCGTATGAAGTATTTACATAGATGGCTACGCCTCCGGTTGCTTTTCCCGCGTTGTTTCTGTTCCTGTAAAAACAGGAATAATTGTTGAAGTTGTGATTGTGTTGTCCTTTGAAATTAGTTTCTTGAAGACAAATAATTGATGGTGAAGTTTCGTGTATAAGTATTTTGAGCATTTCATAATGGGTGTAAAACCGATTTATGTTCCATTGCAATAAATTGAAGATAATATTATGCAAGTTCTGTTAGGGATTCCTGAGATGTGGCAAGGGAAACGTCAGATTCGGCATCTTCACCTGATTTTAAAAGCTTCAGTTGTTTCATAATTCTCTTTTTTGTTTCAGTGCATTTGGTCTTTATTTGGCGGACAGAGGTATATGAATGTATTTTGGTTAAGAGTTGTAATAGTTCTAGTATATCAGAGGTATAATCTTTTGCTGTACTGAGAGGGTCCACTGATCCTTGTACGTTCTCAAAAAAGTCGATTGTTTGTTCGAAAGATATTATTTGAGTTTCATTGTCGAATAATTCTTTGATAGGTGCTATTTGATTTTCTAGTATGATAGTTGATTTAGAAGTGGATTTCGCTTTTTTGAGTTTTGCATCTGGTTTACTGAAGCTTGTGTAAGATGTTGTAGTATCGGAAGGAGGTGTTATGATTTCGGTAATATTTCTTTTCGAAGCTGCTTTATTTTTTGGGTTTTCGATGTCAGTAGCCGTCGATGTTTGTGGAGAATTTGATATTATTTCTAGGGATCTTTTGATGCCATGTGTTTCAGCAAGGTGAGTGATATTCGAAGCTGTGGTAGCTGTTGTTATATTTGCTTCGATGGGCATGGTAGTTGAAATTGAAGATATATCTGTTAGTGGCTCAGCGCTTTGCTCGTTTACTGAGTTTAGAGTAGATTGACTGGTTGTAGTTGTTGAGTTTGGTGAAGGAGTGTCGTCTGTTGGTTGAGGAGGCAACTTTGAAGTGCTAGATAAGTGACCATGTTGTTTGCAATGATAACACAAATTATCTACAGCGAGAAAAATACGGTATGTGGTGTCATCATAAGTTATCAAAACTGAGTCTGGTATTGGAATTGTGGGAGGTACAATGTATACTTGCCTCCTGAAACTGAATATGTGTTTATAGTCGGGGTTGGTGGTGCCTATTCTTAAAAAGGAAATTGCAGAAGACAGCTTGAAGCCGAGTTGTTGAAGTTCCCTCTGTAGTACGTCGTGTGGAATGGTGGGACATACATTGGATAAAAGTAGCCTTTCGTTTGGTGTGATAAGTCTGCGTGCTTGTATTACTTCGTTATTGATCTTTATGCGCCCATCATGTTTAATGATAAAATCATCTACGATTTCCTTACTTGAGAGGTAAATACATATCCGATTGTTTGAGATTCTAGATGTGAATAATATGTTTTCGGACTTATCGTGGAGCCAATAGCCAGGAGATATTCTTCTAATTTAATATTGTTTAGAGAACTAAAAACGATGGCTTGAAGTTTAGATGGAAAAGTGGGTATGGTAGGTTGTTGAGGTTGGCTAGCTACTTTGGAGTACGAAGGTTGAGATGAAGGTGGAGGTTGAGGTAAGACTTGTTGTTTTGATATCGTTGAATGTTGAGTTGGAATTGAGTGTTGAGCTGAAGGTACATGTTGAGATAAAGGTGACTGATTATTGATGTTGTCGCTGGTTATAATATTGTCGGTTTCCATGTTCCGCTAGTTGCATGTATACTAACTGTATCATGTATTTTAGCATCATGTTTGCCGAAATACATTTGTTCCCTAACTATGGTTTGAGCATTCTCTATCCAGAAATAGCTTAGAAAGCACTTTTCAAAAGTATGGAGATCATTCATTTCATTTTCTCTTCCAGAGAACCAAATAAGTGCATTGTCAGTTAAATTATCTCTGATTATTTCTTTAAATTCTATTTGATTGTTCATGTATTTAATTTTGTTAAATATAATTTTTAAGAATACTTTTGGATGTATTTTGTTTATATCTCCATCGAATTTATGATTATTTGGTGAATGATTGTAATTAATCACCCTATAGTCATTTTCCTTATTGAGTATTTGTTTTATTGTAGCCTCAATTTCCGTGTTGTATTTGCTTTCCAAACTTCTTATGTGTTCTTCTAGCTCTCCTACTCTTCCAATTTCACCTTCACTTTTCTTATCTGTTCTTTCTTTGATGCCAGTTTCAATTTTGTTTATTTCCCAACCATTTTGTTTAATTTTCGACTCCATTACTTGAATTTTCTCCTCTTTTTCTTGATATCGATTCCTTCATTTTTCACCTGCATTATCTGTACATCTTGTTGTATAAGTTTGCTTCCTATGTTACTTGAATCCTCATAAATCTGTATTTTATTTCTTTCATAATCTTTATGATTTTCATGTATAACAAGTTTGACTTTGTCTATTTCTTTGTGGGATTGTTCGTTATGTTGTCTTATTTCATCTTTAAAATGTCCTTGATCTCTTTTAGTCTCTTGTCTGAAAATATTCAGTGTTTCCTTGAGTTGTAGTACTTCTTGTTTCAGTATCTCTAGTATTTCTTCGTATTGTTTTTCAGTTTTTTCTTGATATCGTTTATTTTCTTCATGATATTTTTGATTTATCTCTTGATTTCTTTTGCTTTCTTCTTGGCTATTTTTAATCATATGCATCATCTGTGTCAACATCTCTTGAGTTTTGTACTTCTCTGTTCCATCTTCTGCCTTTTGTATTTTCAATTCTTGTCCCCTATCTTTTTCTTAGAATACCTCCGTTTCCATCTCCGCTTGTAATTCCTTTCTATTTTTACTATTTAAAGTTGCCCTCTTTCTCGATTTATGATTCCCTTTTTGACTATTCACTTTAATTCCCCGTTTTATTTCGAAAAGAGCCCCACGTTGGGCGCCAATTTACTACATACACGTGACTGCAAATAATTTGTATATAAATGAAATTTTATCTAATCACGTATAGTGGTAATCTCTGAATCTCATTTTTGGTCGGGTTCTCTCGAAATAAATTATATACAGTTATTTATATTCAGGAAATACGTTCAAAACAATTCTTTATTAATATATATACAAACACACAATCAAATAAAACTTTCACAACAATTCAATTGGTACTATCATGGACCAAATAACTATTTAATATTTATAGTTCCTCACATATAATCGATAGTGCGCAAACTCAAAAGACATTCGTTTCATCTCGTTAAAGATTTTTGTTTGTCGAAATAATAACAGCGTTAGCATTCACATAGAATGATAAAATTTATGATAAAAACGATATGTTAAATACAAATGAAATATTGTGTTGTGATTGGAGTAACTGAATTATTGTATCGTTATTTGAATAAAAAGGTGAGCTTTCCTTTTGTGAAATATCAATAATAATAATTAAACTATTTACAACCTACAACTAAAAAGGGGAATTATTCACTTACAATTGGCTCTGTTGTAATGGCGTCTCGATAGTAAATTGTAATCACCTTTCAGATACACGACGGATCTATGTTCCAAGCTTCTTATTTAGGAAATTACTTGATACCAAAATATTACGTGTTGATGGCAAAATTATCTAATAGTTTAAGATGATGCTCTTCAGGGAATGTCTGGACTTCTCTGGTTTCTTGGATGTCTTTCTTCTACATAGCCAATGGATATGATGATAGATATTTATCTTCCGATAATGTCACTGACATGTATCTAACGTAAGTTAAATTTTTTATTTTACTTGAATATATTTTTTTAGTACATTCATATATGCTTTTCGAACCTTTCTACTTCTTCTTAGGTTCTTTATGCGTTTCTATTTACTTATTTCACAATCAAACAATTCTCTCCTTTGTAATATGGTTTCTTATATTTAAAATATCTTCAAAAATCTTTTATAATATTTTACCTGTGTATTTTTGTAATTGAAAATCTAATAAATCATTTCTTTACAAGATATTATTTGCACTTTATCTTTTAAATTCTTTCATTGTTTCAATATTTTTACTCCAACTTTTTCATTCATTTAAAATCAACAACTTCCCACCTTCTTTTTTTTTCAATTCCCACTAGCTGTTTTCATATATATTTTTGATAGAGCATTCATATATTTTTCCGCAAATTTTATTATCTTGATTGTCATTGGTCGCGTTTTATTTTACATGTCGCGCACTTATCACCAATCACATTTGTTATGATTATTGTTGTGTATCGACTTAAATTAACTTATCTACCTGAACACATGTTTAATTTTATTTTCTTTGCTATATTATTCATAACGATACAATAATTTTTTTAAATATAATCTGTTCCACATGTCCAAATTTTTATATGAGGATGGTGTAACATTATTTATTTACAATATACGAGGATGGCTCAAATTCCCCAAAAGTTTTTATATAATTGTAATTTATTGAAAAATGAATCTAATATAAAATATTCGAATTACTCTTATCTTAGGGTGGGTTAAATGCGCCATAAAAATAGAAATTTTTATAAGATTTCAAAGTATTGTCCAAATTAAATATTGTTATGTATTTGTTACCCTTTAAGTAGATTAGATATACCAAACCATATTATTGTTAGACACTGTATATAAGACAAAGAGGTATTACTTATATGCATTCACATAATCCATAAGTTGAATTATTAATAATCCTCTTTAGTTAATTAGACAATTAATTTCAGTATCAAATAATATGAATTCATATTATACACTACTCCAAGAATTTAACGCACCACCAAAAAATAACCAAAAGTTTAAAGTAAACTTTTGTATATACTGCTTGTCCGATTTGAATGAATTTTTTTTTGAATGACAGGTTGACACTTCCAGAGAGTTAGTATACTACTGTATTTGCATACAAACTAATTTTTGTATAAATACGGGATGTTGCAATGATAACCTGATTTTTCCATAAAATTTGTAACACCCTGTGGAGTTCAACAGTAACAATACCAACTTAAATTAAAATCAAACTGTAGCTTTATTTTTTGTAACATTTTGTTTTTCCATTTACTCTATTATCTTGGCCACAACAAGAGAAAATCAGATTCATAGCATAACATGTTTTTTACTAAAATTCATAATAATAAAAGTGAGTAGCAGGCTATGAAAAACAATAAGTTACAGTAAATTGTCATTAGCTAAATACAGGTGTCAAAAAGCATTTCATAGAAGTGTATTTTCAGTGTAAGCCCTTACGTTTTTTTTGTAAAAACCTCTATTTTAATTAATATGCAACGTGAAACACGAAATCTTACTGGCGAAGAATGTGCTCAAGCAATAATATTGTTCGAGGAAGGCTGGAATTACCGAATAATTGGTAGACGATTTAATGTATACCATACAACCGATTCACGAGTTATACAAAGATATAGGGACACTGTAAGTCATGGTCGCAGACCGGAACAAGGAAGGAATCGAATGACAACCCCTAATTAGGACAGTTTTTTAAGATTGTCGGCATTAAGACAACGTTTTGTAACAGCCCAGACCCTTCAAACCCGGCTTCGAGATGCTACTGGTGTACAAATTTGTGGTGAAACAGCTCGTCAGCGACTACGAGAACACAATTTGAGACTTAGAATTTCTGCTCGGGTGCCAGCTCTAACTGGAGATCATCGAAGAGCGAGGTTGAATTTTGCCATGGAACATCGTAACTGGTTAGAAGCGGAAAGGCAACAGGTATTATTTACGGATGAGTCAAGATTTTGTTTGTACAATAATGACAGGCGCATACGTGTATATCGACGCCCTAACGAACGATATGCTCATTGTAATATCTCAAATAACACATTATTTGGAGGAGGATCTGTGATGGTCTGGGGAGGTATTTCTTTGACTGGTCGCACAGAGCTTGTGGTCATAAATAATGGAAGCCTTACAGCTGGAAGGTACATGTTGGAGGTTTTAGACCAACATGTAATGCCATATGCGCCATATATAGGGCAAGGATTTTTGTTAATGCACGATAATGCCAGGCCTCATGTTGCTGGAGTTGTGAGGAATTATCTAGAGGAAGTTGGCATCGATACCATGGCATGGCCAGCTAGAAGCCCTGATTTAAATCCCATAGTGAATCTCTGGGACAATCTTGGGAGGAGGTTACGAGAGTAACGGAACTTGAACACCTTGGAAGACGTGGGGAGGCGACTGATTGAAATATGGGAAGAAATTGACCAAAAAGATATACGGTCGCTTATTTTAAGTATGGGCCGTCGGTGCCAAGTAGTTATTCCTGCCAGAGGCGGAAATACTCGCTACTGACTTTTTTTACGTTTTGTTTCTTTGTTTTTCGTTGTTAAAGTTGGATAATAAATTTTAATAAAAAACATGTTATGCTATAAAATTGATTTTCTCTTGTTGTGGCCAAGATAATAGAGTAAATCAAAAAACAAAATGTTACAAAAAGATAAAGCTACAGTTTGATTTTAATTTTAAGTTGATATTGTTACTGTTGAACTCCACCGGGTGTTACAAATTTTATGAAAAAATCAGGTTATCATTGCAACACCCTGTATTTATACAAAAATAAGTTTGTATGCAAATAAAGTAGTACACTAACTCTCTGGAAGTGTCAACCTGTCATTCAAACAAAAACTCATTCAAATCGGACAAGCAGTTTAGACAAAAATTTACTTTAAACTTTTGGTTATTTTTTGGTGGTGCGTTAAATTTTTGGAGTAGTGTATTTTGTTAAGTAAATAAGTTAGTGGAAAATATGTAGAATGTAATACATGTGTTGTACCTTTATAAATACAAGTATGACTAAGCGCATATAAGTTCGATAACAGGAAGAAATAATGTATTGGATATTTTTAAGCATTCATTCTATTGAGTTACGGCGAGAGGAACAGTGGTAGAATTATTAAATAGTGATTTTGAAGAAATAGTGTAATTATTTCAACACCCGTGTAACAATTCAGAAGTGGAATAGACAGTACAGTTTTCTTTGTATTTTTTTTTGCTTAAAAGTAACTTTCAACAACAAAAAAATGAGTGAAATTGGAGAAATTGACGAAGAAGTGCAACGAAATCAAGTATATGATGATGTAATTGAAAGACATATACAAAAACAAATCACAGCTGCGTTGAAAAGAAAATTCGACACAAATCCGAGACTACCAACTGCAGGTTTGGGAGATTTAAACTTGGAACAAAATGAGATTGCTGCTATGGATGTTAATGCTGGAAAATCAACTGTCAAAGGAGACATAATTCCACCTTTCGATCCCGATGATCGTCATCATACAGTGGTTTCGTGGCTGAATAAAATAGACCAACTATCTCAGATTCACGGATGGACTGATTGCGAAAAATCGGTATACATGCAAATGAAATTAAAGGGAGCCGCTCGTGAGTGGTTTTTTCATTTAGACAACTACGATAAGACTTGGACAGAACGGAAAACGGCCCTATCCAGAGCGTTTCCCAGATGTGTGGATTATGCCGTACTTTTGGAAGAATTAGTGGAACGAAAGAAGAAACCCGACGAAAGCATGACGCATTATTACCATGCCAAATTGAATTTAACCCAACAATGCAGGATCGACAACGAAGCCGCGATTTCCTGCATCATTCGAGGGCTCCCTCAGGAATTGCAACCCAATGCCCGTGCTTTCAGTGTTCCACGCCGGATGAGTTATATGCTGGGTTTATTGCTCCTATGGACAATTACCAAAGCCCCTCAAAAAGCGCAGTACAGTCGCAGCTGGGAAAACGAACAAAGATTAAGTCCTACGTCTGTGGAAAGTTAGGACACTTTGCTAAGGACTGTTGGACCCGCAGTAAATCAAGCACTTCAAGACAGGGAGGATCATCAGGTCTATCACGATGTGCAGTATGTCGCCTTACAAATCATGCCACCAAGGATTGTTTCAAACGGCAGAGTGGATCAAACCAGAGAAAAGACCAACAGCGATGCGATGTGTGCAAAAAACGGGACACCGTACAGAATATTGTTGACGTACAAACAAAAATGTCGAAGAAGTCAATACTCTAGGGCAAGTACAGAATAATTTATATGAAATATGTATTAAGATAAATAATATTCCGTTTAGAGGGTATTTAGATACAGGAAGTTCAGTAAATGTGGCAAATATGAAAGTTTTAAATCAAACGAAACTACAATTAATGCCCTCTAATACGGTTATTAAAGGTTTTGGTGGGTCTTTAGTTATGCCAAAAAGCACGATAAAAACTGAGGTAGTAACGAATGATGACATACGAATTTTTTCAGAAATAATAATAGTAAATATACCTATGAATGACATTGATATTATTATAGGACAACCTATATTAAGTCAACCAAATTTAATGCTAGAAATAAAGCCAAATCAGGTAACTATATCAAAATACGAAGATAAAAATAATTGTGAAATCAAAGAACTGAATAATATTGAGTCATCTCTGATAAAACATGGTGATCTAACTACCGAAAATGTTGATGAATTATTTAAACTACTAAACCTAAAACAATCATGCTTTGCTCAACCTCCTGCCGAACTAGGTACCATAAATAACATTACATTTTCTATAACGTTAAATTCAAAACAAATAATATACTATAAACCGTATAGATTATCAGAAAAAGAAAAAACACTAATGCGAAACCAAGTAAATGAATTATTAACTGCAGGTATTATACTAAATTCCAGTTCATCATATGCTAGCCCCGCGATTTTAGTAAAAAAACCAAATGGAGATTACCGGCTTTGTGTTGACTATAGAAAACTAAATGCAATTACTGTAAAAGACCGCAATCCATTGCCAAATATTGAAGATCTTATAAACAAATTAGGCGGAAATAAATATTTTTGTAGTCTAGATATGAAGGAGGGTTATTATCAAATTCCATTGACAAAAGATTCTATTGATAAAACCGCATTTATAACTCCGGATGGACAATACGAATTCCTTCGTCTACCATTTGGTTTATGTAACGCACCCACAGCTTTTCAAAGGTGGGTAAATAAAATCATGGGTTCACTCCGTCATTCAGAAATTTTAGTCTATCTTGATGACATTTTAATACCGTCAAAATCAATATCGCAAGGCATGGAAAAACTTAACACTATCTTAAAAAAATGCGATGAAAATAATTTAAAATTAAACTTAGAGAAATGCAATTTTTTCAAAACTAAAATTGATTTTCTAGGGTATGAAATTAGTGAGAACCAAATAAAACCTGGTTCAAAGAAAGTAAATGCTATACAAAATTTTAAAACCCCTTCAAATATTCATGAAATAAGACAATTTCTGGGCCTAAGTTAATATTTTAGGAAATTTATCAATAATCATGCAGAAATAGTTGCACCATTAACAAAATTACTTAGGAAAGATGTAAATTGGGAATGGGGTGAAAATCAAAGTAAAGCGGTTTCAGAAATAAAATTCATTTTAACAAACGAACCTGTTTCAACGATTTACAATCCGGAAACAAAAAAAGAATTACACACTGACGCTAGTTCAAAAGGCATTGCAGGTATTCTATTTCAAGAATTAAATGACGGATTAAAGCCAATAGTTTATTATAGCAGAACGACAACCGTGGATGAATCTTTTTACCATTCATATGAATTGGAAACCTCAGTCGTAGAATCAATAAAACGATTTAGAATTTACCTTCATGGTACTAATTATAAAATAGTTACGCATTGTAGCGCTGTGCGAAGCACATTTGTAAAAAAAGAATTGGTGCCAAGAATAGCCCGTTGGTGGCTAGCTATCCAAGATTACGATTTTGAGATTGAACATCGCCCAGGGTGCAAAATGTCACATGTAGACGCTTCAAGTCGAAACCCTGAAAATATTTTAAGAATTGAAATTAATGATTGGGCACTAACAGTACAAATGCAAGACGAACAAATTCGAATAATTCGCGAAAAATTAAAATCGAACTCAGCGGACCAGCAAATAAAATCCACATATTGTCTTAAAAATGACAGGGTTTATAGGAAAATATTAAATAATGAAATAAGACTTGTAAATCTAAAAGTATGTAGGTTTAATATAATGAGAAAATACCATGACGAAATAGGCCATATTGGCTTAAAACGTTGTGAAAATTTAATAAAAAGTAAGTTTTGGTTTCCTAAAATGACGAGATTTATAAAAAAAATGCTTATGCGTGTATTGACTGCGCATATAAAAAAAGTCAATATGGTAAAAAGGAAGGTTTCCTCCATCCTATACCTAAATCGAAGGAACCCCTTTGTACATGGCATATTGATCATTTGGGACCTTTCTGTAAAACAAACAAAAATTACGCATACATTTTTATGATCGTCGATTCATTTTATAAATACTTGTTTGCCAGGCCAACTGAAACGACAAATTCAAAAGAAGTCATTTATTGTTCAAAAGATTTATTTAGTATGTTTGGAGTACCAAAGCGAATTATTGCAGATCGTGGCAAGGCTTTTAAATCCAAAACATTTAAAGAGTTTTGCGACGAAAGAAAAATTAAATTAGTTCTAAATGCAGTATCTTCACCTCGTTCAAATGGTCAAGTCGAACGTTATAATCGTACTCTTTTAGACAGTATAAATACAAGCATAGAAAATGAAAACGAATGGAATGATAAACTACCGGATGTTATCTGGGGAATGAATAATACCATTAGCGAAAGTACGGGGTACACCCCTCATACACTAATGTTTGGTTTTAGTAAGGACCGTCATGGAAATTTATATCAAGATGACATCATTCCCGAAAATAGGGAACAAATTGCAGAAAATACTAAACAAACAATGGACTTACAAAGTAAGAAAATGAAAAAGCGGTTTGATAAAAAACTAAAAGAAAGTACCAAATACAATATAGGAGATTAAGTTCTTTGGCGCGGAGCTAAAAAAGACCCCAAAGATGCCAGCCGTAAGACAGGAGTAAAATATGGAGGGCCTTACAAAATATCCAAAGTTTTTGAAAACGATCGATATGAAATTGTCGCCCTCAAAGGAATGAAAGGCTACCGACAATACTCGGCAGTAGTGGCTGCAGATACAATAAGAAAATTTAAATCCGGCGCTATTATCGAATCTGATACGTCTTCAGATTCTGATGTGAATAGCACGGATGAATTAATTGATTTATTAGAGTCGTAATAAATTTAAACAAAAAAATAGAAAAAATGGAACACCATGTAAAACAAGATGATCGTTTTGAAAAATATGGAACACCATACCGAAACATGTTCACAAGATATAACCCTAGAGTGAATAATTACTTGTGAGTAATGTGTTAAAAAAATGTATATATGTGTATGTGTATATATGGATATTCAACAATTATTTGATATATATTATACTAGTTGATAATGGATCACCTTATCAATGAAGTTGAATAATAATAACAATGGAAAAAGTTGATTTAAATATTTTGTGTGAATTTTTATACCTACAAATTCTTCTATATTTCAGAAACAAGAAGAAACAATAAAAATATTATAAAAACCTACCCACCCAGTCGACTCGCGAAGACGCTCAGTGAATAGGATGGCCGAATGTTATGTATTTGTTACCCTTTATGTAGATTAGATATACCAAACCATATTATTGTTAGACACTGTATATAAGACAAAGAGGTATTACTTATATTCATTCACATAATCCATAAGTTGAATTATTAATAATCCTCTTTAGTTAATTAGACAATTAATTTCAGTATCAAATAATATGAATTAATATTATATTTTGTTAAGTAAATAAGTTAGTGGAAAATATTTAGAATGTAATAAATGAGTTGTACCTTTATAAAAACAAGTATGACTAAGCGCATATAAGTTCGGTAACAGAAAGAAATAATGTATTGGATATTTTTAAGCATTCATTCTATTGAGTTACGGCGAGAGGAACAGTGGTAGACTTATCAAATAGTGATTTTGAAGAAATAGTGTAATTATTTCAACACCCGTGTAACAATATTGATTATTAATTTTGTTCTGTTTGATCTACCTAGTAATATAATGTGACTGTTTGTTCAAGATTATAAAGGCTATTCAATTACTTTCTGACATTCAATATATTTCAATAAACATTCTGTCACCAATAATCCACAAATGTCACTGTCACAAATAAAATTTTTTATCAAATTAAGTGAATTTAATTTCTATAAACTGTTAAATCTATTACAAAACTGTAACTAAAGTAAGTCGAATTCATAAGTTATATACAATTACTAAATCTACCAGAACAAATACTAGTTTTCCTTTTTTTTATCGAATAACAAAGATCTTATCTACAATGAACAACATTTAAGTGAATTACGAATGAAGTTTATAAATTATCAAATAGCAAAATCTTATCTATATTGGATACAAATTAAATGAATTACGAACTAAATTGATAAATTTCTCGAATTGTCCAAATGATTTTCGAATTGTCACTTTTAATTCGCGAATGTCAAATACCCATTCACAGTCCCAACTTCTTTTAATATACTTTTCCAATATAATTGTTCAATATTAATTTTCTGTATTTATTCTGAATAAAATTTTTTGTTATCTATTATTTAGATGCATCTGTTGTTAATTTTTATTAAGGCCTGATATTTTTAGTCGAAATAATGCATTATTTTAAATTATCAATAATCTGGAACAGACTCACCAAATCTGGACTCCTCCAAACTCTTACATTGCTAAATCTAATTTAGAATTCAGGATCGTTCACTTTTCCGAATTGATGACTAAATTTTCCAATAAAAATAAGAAATACACGCTCAGAATTTACAATTATGAGCACCGGATAACAATTTCTAATATTAATTCTTATACTATTCAACTAACTATTACTTGGCGAAATTTTGGAGAACTATCAAATTATATGTTCTCCGTTCGGAATCTCAAATTCAACTAACTATTTTTTATCAAATGAATAACCACATTAAACTGTGGTTACCAAACTTTCTCTTTTTTCAAATAAAAACTAAATTTTTATAATCTGCCAAATCTTACATATACAGTGTTTTTCAACCATATTGATTTTATAGACAATACAAGGTTTGCCAGAAGTATTGCAAAAAACATTGAATGAAATTCTTTAAAATTTTGAATAATAGAACTGTATTAATATATATATATATATATATACATATACATATACATATATATATATATATATATATATATATATATATATATTATTACGTTTGCTTTTAGTTTGTATCTGTTGTTGTATATGTAATATCGATGCAATTTGAATAAAACAAATACCTATTATATATTTTTTTTATTAAATACTTTTCTATAACACACAGACACAATACTAAAGAAAAAACAACACTTTCACACAATTCATTTTTTTGACATTCAAATTTATTCTGAAGGTATACCAACTAATATGTTAAGCACTATGTTTTCTTTCTAAATTGAAATTTTCTTTATAATTGAATTTTTTGTAATTTTGAAATGTGTCCAAATTTGTTCTCTTTAGCCTTTTTTTTATTGATTTTAATTATTTTGGATTTGAAATTAAATATTTACTTATTTATTTGTTTATATATATATATAAGATAAATACTTTCCAGGGAGTTTTATAAATTTTAAAAGTCTTTAGAAAAATAAATTATTGTTACCGGTTTTTTTATATGTCAATGATTTCTGCTTCCTGCCGTTTTCTACTAATTATGTCTCCTGAATATCCACTCACCAGCAATCTTGCGTTATTCACCAATACACGTCTCAGCTCCGACACTTCACTTCATCGTTACTTCTTGTTTCTTAAATACCTTCAGCTGCATTCCGAACATTCTTAACAATTTATTTTATTTAAATTCTCCAACAATAAAAACTTTTACAATATCCGTCTCGGCTCTTCCAATTTACTTTATATTATTTTGATGTTACTTATTGATGTTTATTATTTGACTTCTGCTACTCACGTTCCTTCGTTTCTTTTTAAATTATATAAATTAACTTTTTCCAAATTGAAATTTCTCCTTTTATAATATTTATTTCTTTGGTTTGGTTAACTTTTCTATGTAATCGCCCAATTTATATAATTTGCGATTCTTTTTTATAATTTTTTCTTAAATTCCAAAATTTCTGTCGCACCTTCTAAATCTCTCCAAAAAACTCCTTTATTTATCCGTTACCCGGTATCGATATTCCTTTTTTTTTCTATATAAAACGTTCAATCCCACTTAGATTATGATTTCTGCTTCCTGTCATTTTCTACTAATTATGTCTCCTGAATATCCACTCACCAGCAATCTTGCGTTATTCACCAATACACGTCTCAGCTCCGACACTTCACTTCATCGTTACTTCTTGTTTCTTAAATACCTTCAGCTGCATTCCGAACATTCTTAACAATTTATTTTATTTAAATTCTCCAACAATAAAAACTTTTACAATATCCGTCTCTGCTCTTCCAATTTACTTTGTATTATTTTGATGTTACTGATTGATGTTTATTATTTGACTCCTGCTACTCACGTTCCTTCGTTTCTTTTTAAATTATATAAATCAACTTTTTCCAAATTGAAATTTCTCATTTTATAATATTTATTTCTTTGGTTTGGTTAACTTTTCTATGTAATCGTCCAATTTACATAATTTGCGGTTCTTTTTTATAATTTTTTCTTAAATTCCAAAATTTCTGTCGCACCTTCTAAATCTCTCCAAAAAACTCCTTCATTTATCCGTTACCTGGTATCGATATTCCTTTTTTTATATATAAAACGTTCAATCCCACTTAGATTATTCATTTGAACCAATCACATTTCCTTTCTATTTTAATTTAATGACTTTATTAATTGTTATACCTTCTTTACATATAGTATGAACTAAATCTACATTATAAAATATATTATTCACCAGATACAGTTTTTTGAATTTATAAGAAATCTTTTCTTTTAAATGTCAATTGGAATCTTTATATTTATCGAATTAGCTGTATAACCACATACATCTCACACTCCTCTTCTTATTTAATTTAAACACCACATCTGCGAACTCTTCGTACTTTTGTGAATGTCCTTCAGATGACTGGTAGATGTGCAGCGGGAGCCTTTGTAGTTCACCGGGTCGTCGTCTATTAAGTATAAGAACCTGACAAAATGTATTATCTAGTAAACTAACATAAGCATCTCTATCATAAGGTTTACTGTTTAATTGATGTACTGATAACTTGGCCTTGTTACTCAAATAATCCTTTAGAAGCTTCAAATCACTTGCAAGTGGTACCATTGTTATTGTATTCCACTTTTTCATATTGAGATCATTTGAAGCTTGTGTTGAAACTTGGTAGCGCCACTCACTATCAAACAATTGAATTAAGGCTCTTAAGTCTGCTTCCGCCTCTGCAGTCGAAATTGTTGAATGCACTTGTTTTCGTTTACGTACAAATAAAATTCCCATTTCACAGCATTGCTTTATTGCTGTTCCCAAGTTGAGTGCTGTTGATGCTGATCCGTAGACTTCGTTTTCCTCGTTATATTGTCCAACATTTTTGGTTGCAGCAACAAGTATATCAAAGTTTTGAGGATGTAGAGAATCGAAAAGAGTTTGTATTGTTGGCTTATTTTTTTTGACTTCAATGAGTAACCGGGCTAACTCTCTCATTTTACGAGAAGTTACATTTATAAAGTGCTTTCTAAATTTTTCCGAAGTAGATTTTGCCCATTTACTTGATGTGATTTATCACTACGCCCCATGCACTTCTTGCGATGTCGCCAAAGCTGCTTGCTCGAAAATAGTCCCAAGCAATTAGTGCAGGGTAAATGCTTTTTACTAAATAAAGAGGCTCTGACAGGTTTCTTTATATTACTACTATTAAGAAACCTTTCTTTCTAATAGCTTCTAGAAGAATTTTTCTGTTTCTATTCTGAAGCGAGAGAGACATTATTTTTTTAACATCAATTTCATATGAGTGTGATCTTACAAGGTGCCTAGCGAAATTGAGGACATAACTTTCACAGAACATACAAAAGTCTTTTTTCTTGTTGTCTAATCTCTTTTCTCGGTTTAGTTTGAAGACGCCTAAAATGGTTTCTTGGCTTTCAGACTGGGTCACATCATTGCTTTTGGCAGAAACCTCGGTCTAAAATGGAAAAAAATATTATTATAGTAGTAGTACAGAGTGGTCCATCTTAACGCCTCGGTTCATAGTAGCCAATCTGGGGAATATTTGAATATTATTTTTATAGGTAAATTATGTATATTGTAGATACACTAGCGATATACGTCGAAATATTTTGGAATATACAGTATGTCTCATATAATTTGTATGTATAAGCTATATATTTTTCGTTAGCTTTTCATTGGTGAGCCTGAAAAACATATACAAGGTGGTCAAAAATAACGAGAAATATAAATTGTTCCACTATCTTGCACAAGCTTATCAATAGCCTCAATGATGGACTTTTAAAAAGTCAGGTTAGGGAGATGTAAACCTATTGGCCTAATATTCGTTATTTCATGTTAAAAAATAGGTGATTTTCAACACTCAGCTCTTGAAGGAGATTATATTTTAAAAAGTATAACTTCGAAATCTAAAAGTTTTTTTGGGACATGCCCTATATTCCAGGATATCTCAAATTGAACCCAAGTGAATATACACGTTCCCCTATTAAATATTTTTCCAAACATTCCATAGTCTAGCTACCATGGGCCGAGGCCTTACAGGTATACAATAGACAATGAATTGATAAAGAAACAGATGCATATTTCTTAGGATCATTCATTTTTATAATAGCGAATTTCAAATAAAGTTTGATTTTATGAAACATAATTTATTTGGGATGATTTTATTATAAAATAATTAGAAATATTTTAATATAAACGAGTCAAATGAGTGTCTTATCAGACAGTTCATGAACGTATACCCTTAAACGTGCGCCCCAAAAAGCTGTGTCTAAATGTATACTACCATCACATAATTATCAGTTATCAAATTTTTTTGGAGATGTGCTGAGTCAATGAAATTCAATTATTTTCAATGTAATGTAAAATTACTGTCTACGCAGCAAAACCTTATGAAATATATTTAAAACAAAAATGAAAATTATACTGAATTTCAATTTATTATAATGAAATGTCATTGATGTCAAACAAAAATCAAATGTAGGAATAATGATACTTTGTTTTTATTTTAACGGTCTTTTTTTCATCTATTTTTTATAATTAAGGTTGTTCCCTGTTTACTCTCACCTCGGGTTTATCCACAGCAGGTTGCATTACCGAATGTGAATTGTTCAAAGCACCTATATTGCTAGTGGTACAGTGATCAAGATTATCCTCGTGATCATTTCCTGATGATTGTAAGCGCACCTAAAAGTGTTTGAATGTTTTTAAAATGCTTTTTTAAATTTTGTCCATTAATGCACAGTTTTATTTTTCACTAATACTTTTAAAAATATAGGTACTTATACACTGTGTGACAAAATGTCTAGAAATGGACCAAACGTTTTCACAGAAAAATATTGTTGAGAAAACTTTTTCATCGGCTCATAATATATATAAATTACTTTTCAAGACATTGCCTCCGACCTTGAATTTCCCTGAATAGATACTGCAGTATTCCATACATTTTATTGTTGAATATTATAGACTTTTAGGAAATAAAGTTTTGTGAGAAACATATTTTTGTCCATTGTTAAAAATTATTGGTAATAAAGATATCACAACTTTGGCATTGTACATCTAAAAGCCCTCGAAAATATGCCTTAATGTTACACAAAAAAAACTTAATTGTCGTCAAAAGCAAAAAAACAATAATTAAAATAATAATTTATCCGCAAAAAAACTTACCTCACTATTCATTAAATTTTCGTTGGAATTAGAACCTGGAACATAATCTGGATCTTTGTCTGTATCGTCTACAGAAGAATCAGATTGAATCTAAAAATAAGCAAACCTTCCAGATATAGTATTTCCTGACTATATAAGAGCAGAGGTAAACATTTCTGTAACTCCGAATTTATACAAAGGATGGCAATTTCCAACTAACAGCTCCCTCTAAGGACTAGTTATCATCGTTTACCGAGTTTCTTATAGACAGAGACCATAAATAAAAATATCAAAGAAACTCCCGTTATTTCTACAACATAAAATTACAACTAATAATTTCGAATAAGTATAACGAAAAATTATAGGCAGATGGCAGCGTTTTTAAGGTAGTTGTCGTGGTACAATATTGTCAAAAAATTAGAGATTATACGCGCCGCAAAAGTATATGAGCTTGTAGGTAAGTTATCCATAATTTTTATGCAAGACTGTACCCGTGGAGAATATGAGCCCTTTTTCATTATTTAAGCAGGCGGAAAAAATTGCATCTGAAAGAGAAAAATACGAGTGATGCGTAGGACCCATGAACCGATTTTTTGATTCGAAAGATGTATACAGAGAAAAATTAAAAAGTATTTTTCTAAAAATTTTTTCTTCGAATTTCGAGAAACAAATATGCCAATGTGATAGACCAAACCCTCTTCGAAAACATAAATGATATCGAAAAACTGTGAAATACGTTTTGAAGGTTGCATCTCCACACGTACATAGGACACAAAAATGTTTATGGCAGGAAATATACGAGAAAAAATTCAAGAGTAAATTAAAAAAATTTCTTTTTTCGAAATTCATGGTTATAAATATGATGGGCAACTTGTCAGGTCAAATCCTTTCCGATGATGTATGGTAGCACCCCCCTTTCCCCCCTTTTTGGGAACCGTTATTTTCTGGGAATCTTCCGGATTTGAAGTGATTATAGGTAAGGCGAGTTTGAAATATTTTTAGTGAATCCCTCCGTAACCCTCCCTCAAAAAGTGACCTAGAATTAGACGTGGAGGTGCGGGTTGGTGTTTTAGGTATACACGCATCCCGTACATAGCTACGATTGTGGGAAAAATGTTTACCACAAAATTTAGCGCGTCTTGTAGTGCCCTCTTTTTTGATAAAACTATTGAACTATATATATATATATATATATATATATATATTATAACGAATAAATAAGATATAAAGATTGTTATGAAACAGAGTTATTATGAAATACTAAATGTAACGCACTAGATCATACTTTATAAAAAAGTTGAGAATGAGATATTCAAATTATTTATGTTTTCTAGATAATTGTAAATACTTTCATTTCAATCTACTAATACAGCTTCTGTGTAATTCAAAAGACCTTGTAACTTGTAATGAAATAAACAAAAAGAAACATTACCTTTAATCATAAAATCCTAAACCATCAAATAAACATCATCCATTACTATAAAATCTCTTATAAAGAAATACCATGAATACATAATCTGAAAGAAATATTAAACAATAAGTATTCAACAACATAAAAGATATTATTCAATGTTATAATTCAATATTTTGAAAATATGTTTGGTTACATGCTACAAATGTCAATATGTTTCAGCGACAAACGCTAGCGACAGAAAGAGCAGAACAGTAAAACTCGTAAAACATATGAGATGATTTATCTGTAAATAATATTATCTAGGAATAGTTTGTTGGAACCAATTGTAAATTTAGATTAAGTGAATATTTAAAAAGGTCTCACGTACATTTTCATGTAAATTTAGATTGTAGATTAGAAATTCAAATTATTTTAAATATGAACACTTTACTCAAGATTTTAACATATATAAACAATTTAAAGGCTAAGACAATAAGAAACAATTAAAATAGTGAAATACTTTGGAATGTCAAAGTTACACAGGATATCAAGTCATACATGAGATTGTTTAGCAACAGATGCTAAAAAGTTTGTTGATTTAAAAAAAAAAAGAAGATCGGAGAGAAGCGTTTTTTGAAGAAGGAAGCAGAAGGGACGCGTCGTTTAAAATTCATCAAAAAGTATATCAAAGTCCTAGAAAAAGTCCTCAAACAATAAAATAAACATGATAAAGAATACAAGTAAATATTAAAACATTCATCACGCTGTATGTAAATGAAATAACCTAAGAAGCAACACATTTATTATCCATAAAATGTAACAAGTATAAGAAATTTGTACTCACCTAGTAATAAGCTGAGATTCCACCAGCCAAGAAGTAATTGCAAACGATTCATACAATTTCACGGGGGACCTCATCAGCTGATTCAACTTATTCATCAATCAAAATTCAGATTTTGTGTGCGCATCGGTAAAAAAGGTCAGTGATAATAAAATAATTGATCAATTATATATATAAAAACCATACTTTCTAACCATTTGAGTCGAACAATGAATCTAAAAGAAAAATAAAACATATTTAAGACAATTTATAGGTTAGACAGAATTAAAATATTTCAACTAAGTAATGCATAGTTTATAAGATACTCACCTGTTTATAAATATAGTTATCCATTTCATTTTATCATTATCTACACATTTCATACCATCATTATCCACACACACACAGTTCATCATAAAAGGTTAATCGTTTATGAAATAATACATAACAAAAACGTTGTATGAATTCCAACAACCTCCATCATGTTTTATGAGTTTTAATGTGAATGACGAGCTGCATCAATCGATTCTCACAGAGCGAACGATTCAACTTTCCATAGGCGTATCGCAGTGGCAATCATATCAAAATTACAACATCTTTGAAGCATGAATTGACAATTTTTTTTAAGAGCTAATAACTACTACCAGAACTCAAAGGGAATTAAAGAGTATTTTCATGCCGCGGCTATAAGGTAATTATAAAGATGTTCTGAGCTAGTCATTTAAGGGATAAATAAAACTTAAAAAAACACTGAACTAAATTTCATTAAGATGAAAGTATTCAATTATTTACATTCAAGTTATAATGTTGGCGCCCATAAATACTTATAAAGAAAAATCATCAAATCAACTACATTATCAATTATACAAAAATAATATACATTATAACTATTATACTAAAAAATCATACATTAAAACATATATAAAATTTTGATTATTATATTCATGTATTAATAAGAATAATACAGTATCATAATATATATATATATATATATATATATATATATATATATTGAGCCATGTTCCGAACTCCAACCTCAGTACGGAGGCTTGGAAGATTCTAAACTCTTAAATAGAGGGACGGGAACACTATCCTCACGATTGGGATCGATCACCAATCTGGGGAGGCTCTGAAGGCAGGAGGTTACGCGCTAAACTTCCGTTTTGGGCGTATCCCTGTCTCGGGGCTGGGAAAAAAGAAGAATCCCGCGGAGGATCCAAATGACATGGAGATACCCTCCACATCCGGAACCTCTGGAAAGGGAAAACAAGTCGAAATCTTGACCTTGGGTCAGCCCAAGATCTCCTCCGGCTCTGCTGGGATGACTGGGAATGCGGAGACTGCCTCTGCATCCCAAGAAGCTGGGCAGAGCAGCCTGGGGGTCGAGAGTCTGACTCGAGATCAAGAAACCTGCTCGATTACCGAGGGAGATACTGCCATGGTGGTCGAGGAGGGTCAGGGAGAGAGAAATGAGGGGGACGAATAGAGGCTGAGTAACTCGGCCTCTCTCATCCATAATTATTCACCTTCACGTTCACGAATGTAGCTCAAATTAACCTGCATCACGCGAAGGGAGCTTCAGCCGTGATTGCAAGGTTGTTCGCTAGACTACAACTGGATATTGTACTGATCCAAGAACCATGGATCAACAAAGAAGGCCAAAGGTTTGGCATGTAAGGATTCTAAATTGATTTATGATCAAAGGCAAGTATCTCCGCGTGCCTGTGTAATCATAAGAAATAACATAAAATATATTTGTGTTTCAGAATACGTGTCACGGGACCTTGTTCCAATCATGGTTCACCTCAACATTGGGGGTATCGACCAAGACATCGTCATTGCCTCTGCCTACTTCGCTGGAGATCGGCCGATGACACCGCCAGTAGAGGTACAAGAGCTAGTGAGACACTGCGATAGCAGACGGCTGCCAATTATAATTGGTTGTAATGCCAACGCACACAATACCGTGTGGGGAAGCTTCAATAACAACGTAAAAGATGAGTGTTTATTAGAATATCTCTTAGGCAAATAACCTTGAGACCTTAAACGTGGGGACAACCCCCACTTTTCTCACGAGAGCAAGAGAAGAGGTCTGGACGTAACAATCGTTAACGTTGCTGCTAGGAAAAATGTAAAAGATTGGAGGGTGATGAGCGAGCCATCACTTTCCGACCATAGGATCATGTAATTTAGGATAGAGGGAAATACCACCTCGATTCCTACAATTCGAAATCCTAGAAATACTGATTGGTCTCTTTACAAGACCAATCTGAAGGAGAATTTGGAACACGTCGAAGTAAATGGGGTGAATCACCCTCACTACGACCTGGAACAAAGAGTCGAACAGATCAGTGAGTCAATAATGGAAGCTTTCCATTCCAGTTACCCACTCTCAAGAGCTAGTTCAGAAAAGGATGCTCCTTGGTGGAATGAGAACCTGTCAAACCTCAGAAAAGAGGTCCGTCGGCTCTTTAATAGAGCCAAACGTGACGGCAATTGGCAGAGGTACACTGAGAAGCTTACTCGGTACAATAAAGAGATTAGGAAGGCCAAAAGGCTAAATTTTCAAGCCTTTTTGCGAAAAGATCACTTCCACTCACACTGCGGCCAGACTACAAAAGGTCATGGCAAATGGAGGAACTAACCCCACAATGTCGCTGAAAAAGCCAGAGGGATCATACACGGAAGGTGAAGAGGAACGATCAATTCTTCTTCTTAAAATCCACTTCCCAGGTAGTGAACCAGCAACAAGCACCGAAATAGCAATGAACTACACCAAAAAATCCCGCAAGGAAGATTGGGACATTGCTAAGAAAATATTTACCAGACAACGGTTGGAATGGGCAATAAGTACCTTTCAACCATATAAATCACCAGGAGTGGATGGAATATTTCCAGCACTCCTACAGCAAGGGATAGAGGAGATTCTTCCTCACCTGCTGAAGATTAGAAGAAGCAGTCTAGCAGTGGGTCTAATACCTAGAAAATGGAGAAGGGCAAGGGTGATCTTCATACCAAAAATAGGGAAACAAGATGGGACTGATCCCCGATCTTTTAGACCCATCTGTCTAACATCGTTTCTACTCAAATCGATGGAGAAAGTAGTGGATAACTACATAAGAACAGAGAATCTGGAGAATATACCACTTCATAAATGTCAGCATGCCTCCAGAGCGGGTCGATCAACTGAGACGGCTCTGTATCAGCTGACAGAATCATCCAGAGAACTCTGAACAACAAAGGAATCGCAATGTGCGCATTCCTGGATACATCAGGGGCCTTTGACAACACAACTCATGTGTCTGTCAAAGAAGCACTAAAAAGGCGAGGAGTGAATGAAACCATTGTAAAATGGATGTATGAGTTGTTGACAACGAGGATAGCTGAGACACAGGTAGGGAATCAAACCACCTCAGTTAAAGCCACTCGGGGGACACCTCAAGGGGGAGTGATATCTCCCCTTCTATGGAGCCTCATAGTAGATGAGTTGCTCTACAGGCTAACGGAGCTTGGCTTCGAATGTATTGGCTACGCCGATGACATTGTTTTAATAGTCAGAGGCAAGTTCGAGAGCACCTTGTGTGATTTATTGCAAAAGGGCCTCAGAATCATTGAGCAATGGTGCTTGTCAGTGGGGCTAAACATTTACCCAAGCAAGACCATAGTAATTCCATTTACCCGGAAAAGAACACTTTCAGCGATGAAACCCATATCCTCAAATGGGGAAATCATAGAATGGAAATCAGAGGTTAAATATCTAGGGATAACCCTAGACAGTAAGCTTCTGTGGAATAAGCATGTTGAAATAACTGCTAGTATAGCAATAAGAGCGCTGATGGCGTGCAGAAATCTAGCTGGTAAGAGGTGGGGCTGTAACCCAAAAATACTGCGATTGATGTACGCCATGATTGTGAGACCAGCAATTACGTATGGGGAAATAGTTTGGCACACAAAAGAAAGTCAGTACAGCACGAGGAAAACCCTCGATAAGGTTCAAAGGCCCCCCTGTGTGTGCATCACTGGAGCTTTGAGAACGTGTCCAACTAGGGCACTTGAGATCATGACAGATCTCACACCTCTACATCTGGTGATAGAAAGATCTGCCCAAGAGGCAATTCTTAGAATATCTAAGGAAGGTTCAGGCAATGAGAGTATTAAAAATCAGGGAGCTTGGTCCTCTCTGACAAGATACACCTCATTAGCGAATCTTCCCAGTGACAAAATGATCAGGAAAGTGAGCATCGAAAAGAATTTCACTACGATGCTAAATACGAGGAAAGACTGGGAAAGGGAATACACCACCCAAACTCTCAAAGAAAATACCATTAAATGGTATACGGAGGTTTCAAAAACCACCATTGGAGCAGGCGCTGGAGTATTTGGGCCTGGCACCAGACACTTATTATCGTTAGGCTCCTTCCCGAGCGTCTTTCAGGCAGAAATACTTGCGATCGAAAGATGCGTGGAAATGAACCTAGAAAGAAACTACCAGAAATGTGACATATCGATCCATTCTGATAGTCAAGCAGCTATCAAAGCATTGAGCTCCCATGTCATTGACTCAGAGTTGGCATGGGAGTGCCGAAGAAAACTTGATGAATTAGGCAAGAATAACAGGGTCTCTTTAGTCTGCGTTCCTGGCCACTCAGGAATCACGGGAAATGAAGAGGCCAATACACTTGCCAGGAAAGGAGCACAAATGCCCTTTATTGGCCCGGAGCCTTTCTGTGGTGTAGCAAAATGCTCCTGCAAGAAAGAGTTTCGGAAGAAAGAAGAAACCGAAAGAGAAGCACTCTGGCGGTGCCTTCCCGGGTTGGAACATTCCAAAAAGTTCTTGGGGAACTTTGACACTGCTAGGTCCAAAAAATATTTGAACCTCAATAAGGATTAACTACTTCTCCTCGCGGGCTTTCTTACAGGACACTGCCGCCTTAGGAAACACTTAATGAGAATAAGTCTAGCAGAGATTGACGAGTGTAGATTCTGTGTGGAGGAGGATGAAACTCCTGATCACCTATTTCTGGAATGCCTCGCCATTGCAAGTTAACGCAAGAAATGCTTTGGACAAGAAACTTGTAAGAGTGAGGACCTAACCTCGCTGAAGCCGTCCCAAATACTAGAGTTCATTAGAACCTTGGAACTGGAAGGCGAGCTGTAGTAGTAGCGACAACAGCTCTGATAGGGGAGTGGGCACAATAAACCTTTGGTTTCAGTGCACAGTAACCCCGTTATAATCTAATCTAATCTAATCTAATCTTTCACATTAGAAACTATTATAGAAAATCAAAAAGAACTGACAAGCAAACAATTAGCAAAAGCCAAAGAAGTGAATGGTATAATATGTAAGACCTATAATAAAGATGAGAAATATCTAATCACAGCCAATTTAGCTACAAGAATAATAGAAAGTTTGCATAAACAATTTGGGCATGTAGGAGTTCAAAAGACTTGGACAATTTTCAGGGAGACATATTTTGCAACAAATGATAGAAATTTAACAAAAAACATTTTGAAACGATGTAAAATTTGCCAATTTGCAAAAGAAAAGAACCAACATAATAAAGGTACGCCAAAGTCAATTATAGCTGACAAACCGTTAAGAATGATAGCAATAGATTTCCTATCAAATTTAATCACAAGTAAACATGGGAATAAACAAATTCTAGAAATGGTAGATGTACTTTCGAAATTTGTGGAATTATATCCTACAAAAAGGACCGATCGTAAAACTATACAATCAATGATGATAAAATAATTAAAAAATATGGACAATCATAAAATTGTATATTAGACAATGCAACCTATTTCAATAATAGCAATTTCATGAAATTTCTAAGAAAGAACGATATTCAAGCAAAGTTTATAAGCATAAGACATCCACAGTCAAACCCTGCAGAACGTTATATAAAAGAAACTATAAAATACTTACGCATAATTCTTAAAGAAGATCACACAGAATGGGATCAACATCTAACGGATGTATCATATTATATAAACAATGTCCCAAACTCTAACACTGAAGTAGCCCCAATAACATTATTTTTGAATATCCAACTAGACAGACCTTGTATGAATAGTAATCCTGAAAATTATAACGAATTAATAAATAAAGTTAATCATAGACTACAAAAAGCAGCGGATAAATATAAAAAGAGACTAGAAAATAAATTGAAAAAAACAATGTATTTCAATAAGGGAGATCTAGTAATAGTCTTAGAGTAACAAATTTCAAGAAAAATCGAGATGCGAAATTTGTACTACCATATGAAGGGCCATATATAATTAACAATTCGCATGGTATAAATGCGTATGAATTAGCGAATCCATATAACGGATTAAAAAGAGGGATTTTTCATATATCACAAATATACAAATATTATGGATAAATAAGTTAAGGAATTTATCAAGTTAATATAATCAGTATTAGATTTTTGGTTAGTATTAGTTAAAGAAAAATTTTTATATCATTTCTTATACAAGAAATGGATATAAAAACTTTTGGGGAATTTGAGCCATCCTCGTATATTGTAAATAAATAATGTTACACCATCCTCATATGGAAAATTAGACATTTGGAACAACAGATTATATTCAAAAAATTATTGTATCGTTATGAATAATATAGCAAAGAAAATAAAATTAAACATGTGTTCAGGTAGATAAGTTAATTTAAGTCGATACACAACAATAATCGTAACAAATGTGATTGGTGATAAGTGCGCGACATGTAAAATAAAACGCGACCAATGACAATCAAGATAATAAAATTTGCGGAAAAATATATGAATGATCTATAAAAAATATATATAAAAACAGCTAGTGGGAATTGAAAAAAAAAGAAGGTGGGAAGTTGTTGATTTTAAATGAATGAAAAAGTTGGAGTAAAAATATTGAAACAATGAAAGAATTTAAAAGATAAAGTGCAAATATTATCTTGTAAAGAAATGATTTATTTGATTTTCAATTACGAAAATACACAGGTAAAATATTATAAAAGATTTTTGAAGATATTTTAAATATACGAAACCATATTACAGACGAGAGAATTGTTTGATTGTGAAATAAGTAAATAGAAACGCATAAAGAACCTAAGAAGAAGTAAAAAGTTTCGAAAAGCATATATGAATGTACTAAAAAAATATATTCAAGTAAAATAAAAAAAATTTAACTTACGTTATATACATGTCAGTGACATTTTCGAAAAAGAAAAATATCTATCATCATATCCATTGGTTATGTAGAAGAAAGACATCCAAGAAACCAGAGAAGTCCAGACATTCCCTGAAGAGCATCATCTTAAACTATTAGACAATTTTGCCAACAACACGTAATATTTTGGTATCAAGTAATTTCCTACATAAGAATCTTGGAACATAGATCCGTCGTGTATCTGAAAGGTGATTACAATTTACTATCGAGACGCCATTACAACAGAGACAATTGTAAGTAAATAATTTTCTTTTTTAGTTGTAGGTTGTAAATAGTTTAATTATTATTATTGATAATTCACAAAAGGAAAGCTTACCTTTTTATTCAAATAACGATACAATAATTCAGTTACTCCAATCACAACACAATATTTCATTTGTATTAAACATACGTACAATTTTATCATTCTATGTGAATGCTGACGCTGTTATTATTTCGATAAACGGAAATCTTTAACGAGATGAAAGGAATGTCTTTTGAGTTTGCGCACTATCGATTATATGTGAGGAACTATAAATATTAAATAGTTATTTGGTCCATGATAGTACCAATAGAATTGTTTTGAATGTTTTATTTGATTGTGTGTTTGTATATATATATATATATATATATATATATATATATATATATATAGATATATATATATTAATAAAGAATTGTTTTGAACGTACGTATTTCCTGAATATAAATAACTGTATATAATTCATTTCGAAAGTACCCGACCAAAAATGAGATTCAGAGATTACCACTATACGTGATTAGATAAAATTGCATTTATATACAAATTATTTGCAGTCACGTATATATATATATATATTCTGTTTTTGTTTTATATTCCACGCGTTATTCTTTAATCTTTTCATTGATTATTTGTCTATTTCCAGGGTCAGAAGGTTTAGACAGGAGAGCTATAGACGCCTCCGTGTCTCTGTTGGTTGTTGTCTTGAAAACTCGGGATCTTCCATTTGAAGGCGCAAATGTGCGTTTGGTTATCTTGTTGAAATCCGTTGTTTGTGTTTTCTCATGTTTCAATTAACATCCTTGCTCCCAAGTTGTACACCTTTTCTTGGTTATGCCGTACCGATGAAGGCTAATGAGCCAGAAACATGCATGTCTACGGTTACCACTCATTCTCTGTAACCTCTTTTGCGTGATATGCCCGCTAATTCTGTTTTTGTATATATATATATATATATATATATATATATATATATATATAACAACAAAGAGATTCATGGGTAATTCACGCAAAATAAGGTCTACTGAAATAGAGTGGTAACCGTGGACATGCATGTTTCTGGCTCATTTTGCCTCTTCAGCACGGCATAACCAAATAAGAATGTGAAATTTGGGAGCAAAGATGTTAATTGAAACATGGGAAAACACAAAATAACGGATTTCAGCAGGGAAACCAAACGCTCATTTGTGTCTTCAATTGGAAGATCCCGAGTTTTCAGGACAACAACCAACATCGACACGGAGGCGCATATAGCCCCCCTGCCATGAACCTTCCTACCCATAGTAAATAACAAAGAAGATGTAGGAATATCGCGTGATATGTTAACAACAACAACAAAGAGATTCATGGGTAATTCACGCAAAATAAGGTCTACTGAAATAGAGTGGTAACCGTGGACATGCATGTTTCTGGCTCATTTTGCCTCTTCAGCACGGCATAACCAAATAAGGATGTGAAATTTGGGAGCAAAGATGTTAATCGAAACATGGGAAAACACAAAATAACGTATTTCAGCAGGGAAACCAAATTTCACATCCTTATTTGGTTATGCCGTGCTGAAGAGGCAAAATGAGCCAGAAACATGCATGTCCACGGTTACCACTCTATTTCAGTAGACCTTATTTTGCGTGAATTACCCATGAATCTCTTTGTTGTTGTTGTTAACATATCACGCGATATTCCTACATCTTCTTATATATATATATATATATATATATATATATATATATATATATATATATATATATATATATATATATATATATATATCGATAGAGTAAGAAATTATAATTTTGATGAACATATACAAGGTTGTTGAAAAATTTTTCAACATCGAATTTTCAAAATTTTGAGGGGAATTGGGCCACCCACATAGAGGTTAAAAAATTTCTATGTACTTGTCTAAGCGCCTTCTACATTTTTTGCCTCTTGCATTTTTTCGATATCTCACAACAATTTTTTTTTCCTTTATATCGATGAAGCTTGTGGGGCAAATAAATAATTAGACAGTCAAAAAATTATTATATTTTTTTTGAACCCACAACAAATACATTGAAATACTGTCGGTTTTTTGTAAATTTCTGACAGTTACTTTTTTATAACTAAGAAACTGGTACAGAATTTCAGAGAGCGAATGCAATCAATATTAGATATCCAATTTTTAATTGAATTCATCTCGGGTTATAGGCGGACAATCGACTTCAAATTTTGAGGGTGATTGTATCATCGTGTCCTTAATAAGTATAAATTTTTTTGAATTTTCTGGCGGTATGCCTTAACCACGACAAGTACCTTAAAGCAGACGCATTGAATTAAACACGCTACCTCATTTTTTAGCTAACTACATGTCGTGCGTTCAAGGGAGATTCAAGAACCTCTGTGAAGCTGTCAGAACCATTTCGGCAGAATCAAATCAAACCTATTACAATTTTTAGTACTTATTTTGTTCTAATTTGTACCACAAAAAATAATTTTGTACCTTTTCCCATTGAAGAAAAAACATGGCTCTGCTAGCTTCATGTTAACCTAGAAAGCCCAAATTAAGAATAATTCGAAAAAAATGAAAATTAATACAGGAAATTGAAGAACTGAATCCATACTGATTTGTACCACAAAAAAATTAACGTCAACCCCCTCAAACAACCCCTGTTGCGATAAATTCAATAGCAATCCCAAACTTCTCCGATTTTTTAAATATTTCTTGAAAAACGAAAGATTAAAGTCGATTCTATTAGTACTAAATTTGTACTAATTTGTACCACGAAGAATATTCCAAAATATTAAAGTCAACCCACTTAAACAACCCCTGATCTATACATTGAATAGCAAGCCCATTATCCTCAGTTCTTTCCAATATTTTCTGAAAAATGAAATATTAAAATTCATACTATTAGTACTAAATGTGTACTAATTTGTACCATGAAAAATATTTCAGAATATTAAAGTCAACCAACTTAAACAACCCCTACTTTGATTAATTGAATAGCAAGCCCATTAATCTCCGAACTTTTCAAAATTCCTTAAAAAACGAAATATAAAAGTCGACTCGATTGAAACTGAATTTGTACTAATTTGTACCACAAAAAATATTAACATCAACCCCTTCAAACAACCCCTTATCGATAAATTGAATAGCAAGCCTAAACTTCTCCGATCTTTTAAATATTTATTGAAAAACGAAATATTAAAGTCGATTCTATTAGTACTAAATTTGTACTAATTTGTACCATGAAGAATATTGAAGTCAACCCACTTAACAACCCTGATGGATACATTGAATAGCAAGCCCATTATTCCCAGATATTTCCAATATTTTCTGAAAAATGAAATATTAAAGTCGATTCTATTAGTACCAAATTTGTACTCATTCGTACCACGATGAATATTCCAAAATGTTAATGTCAACCCACTTAAACAACCCCTGCTTTGATAAATTGAATAGCAAGTCCATTATCCTCTGAACTTTTCAAAATTACTTAAAAAACGAAATATAAAAGTCGACTCTATTAAAACTGAATTTGTACCACAACCCCTTCAAACAACCTCTTATCGATAAATTGAATAGTAAGCCCATGCATCTCCGATCTTTCCAATATTTTCTGAATAATGAAATATTACAGTCGATTCTATTAGTACTAAATGTGTACTAATTTGTACTATTAAAACTGAATTTGTACCACAAAAAATATTAACGTCAACCCCTTCAAACAACCCCTGATGGATAAATTGAATAGCAAGCCCATTATCCTCCGATATTTTCAGAATTTCTTGAAAAAGGAAATATTAAAGTAGATTCTATTAAAACTGAATTTGTCCTAATTTGTACCACAAAATATTTTATACACAGACTGAAGTAACAAAAATCAAAATAAGCCCTTTTGACATTTTGTGCACTGCTTAATTACTCCAAAAAATCCATGCTAAAATTTTTCTAACCACTAGAAAAATTATTAAAAATTATTAAAGGCAACAATCAGCAAATGGTCAATAGGAGCGGTAGATCAGACGTCAGACACCTCTCATCTGAAAAACAAAAAAAATCGCCACTCTGACTCTTATCGGTTTTTACTACAGTGTAACAAAAAAATGTTTCTCAATATTTACTATGCCGCCAAGAAGTCATAAAAGGTGAACACCAGAGTATGATGCCATTCTTATCTTCCAACTGCCTAGAACTATTTGCGCCTTTTTATGCACCGCAGAAGGTAAAGAAAACTTATTCAGTTTTAATAGAGTCGATTTTATATTTCATTTTTCGAGAAATTATGAAAATATCTGAGGATAATGGGCTTACTATTCAATTTAGCAAAGCAGGTGTTGTTTTTCTTTAATATTTTGGAATATTCATCATGGTATGAATGAGTACAAATTTAATACTAAGAGAATCGACTTTAATATTTCGTTTTCCAAGAAATATTGAAAAGATCGGAGAATTATGGGCTTGCCATTCAATTTATCGCAACAGGGATTGTTTGAGGGGGTTGACGTTATTTTTTTTGTGGTACAAATTAGTACAAATTCAGTTCTTCCATTTCCTGTATTAATTTTTATTTTTTTCAAATTATCTTCAATTTGAGTTTTCCAGGTTAACATGAAGCTAGCAGCGTTATGTTTTTTTCTTGAATGGGTAAAGGTACAAAATTATTTTTTGTGGTACAAATTAGTACAAAATGAGTACTAAAAATCGTAACAGGTTTTATTTGATTCTGCCGAAATGGTTCTGCCAGCTTCACAGCGGTATGCCAATATCATTACCAGAATTCGGGTATTTTAGTTAGACTTTGGCCACTCTAAATGCAAAAGTGACTTTTGCTTCAAAATTTATATTGAGATAATCGAAAAAAGTATTTTTAATATAAATAATATAAATATTTGAAAGTTCGTTCTAACGTTAATGTGGGGATTGTATTGATATAATCTTTATTTTTGTTAATTAGAGCCCACCTACAAAGCACAAAAATATCGCTAAGAGGAGTTTCGCAGTGAAGATTACCAAGGAAATAATTAGTTTTGATTTCACCATCATGGACATTATGGGAAAACAAACGTATAATCTTTACGAGAAAGTAACAAAATTTGTTACACAGAACAAAACATTGAAAAGTTTACAAAACGTACATATAGGTAATAATTATTAAAGTTCCACGTCAATAGGTATATTCCTAATTGAAATATTCCTTAGAAGTAGATCCACTGATTATAACTTCAGTAAAATCCTCAGCATCGGTTGAAGACGGATACGAGGCGAAGTCGCGTAACTAACCGTGATACTAATTGCGATTGGCCTCAACGTGAGGAGTGAGCTATGCTACGGAAGAACGACACTAAAGAGGGAGTATTGCACAAAAACGCCATGTCTAAAACTAACTTATGATATCAAAGTGAGGATTAATTTAAATCGAGTTCATTATCCGATTTTTTCAAGAAAATACTATATAAAACCATTATTACCAATTTATTCGTGAATTGTGACTTTTCTATCTAGACGACTCAAATACGCTTTTGTAAGGAAAAAGCAATTTCACATTTTTAGAAGGGTCTGTATAGATAAGCGAAGTAACCCCCTAGAGGAACATCCATGAATATGATCATTATTACAGTATCACTGTAGTAGCTATTTATTTAATTTATATTGTTTCATTCTTTCCAATAGTATTTTTTACATATCTAGATTTTGCTAACAAGTTTAGCAACTACCTAGATATCAATAACTCTGGTCACTAAAGAAATATATCCCCAGCATATATCTACATGTACCACAAAAATATTTGTACAACGGATATGCGGAGAGTGCCCCTTTTCACATGCATTTAAATACAGAAAGTGATAGTCTGAATGTGCCTACTTGGAGACTGGAAATCCACATGTCCTACTGAAGGACAACTATGTTAATTTTTTTAGTGTTTTTATGGTTATAAGGATGTCAAATGCCACTGTTTTACTTTACATAAGATTATTTTCATATAGTTAAAATTTTCGATCGAGAATGGCATGCTGAAACACCCTGTATGTTATAGATAAGTATGTCAACAATTGCATCTATGAGCAATTTTTTGTAATTACGTAAAGGGTCATAAGGAAGTAAATTTTCAATTTCACTCACCTCATCAAAGAGACTTTCGTGAAAGTTATCTTGAAGCTGTTCAGATATATTTTGCAAAGTTGAGTTACCTACAGTGAACTGTTCTGAATCTGAAGACGAAATACTTGCATTTTGAATCGGTTGTTCCGATTGTACAGGAGAAAGAGATATATTACAAAACTGGCGAAAAAAGTTACGTCTACTAATGCGTTGAGTTGGACTAACATGCTGAAAAAGATTAGTTGCAACTTAATATATACCATATATAAAATTATTATTACTTACATGAACGGGATCACCAGCTGTATCCATTTCTTATCACTAACAGAATCACGTTCCTAATACAAACGCCCTAAAAGGTAGTAGGTATAATACTACTTACGTACGATCATAAAAATATTTCGTTTTCTTAGAAAAAACGAGTTAGCACATCGTATACGGATGGCCAATAGACACTGTAATCGCGAAACAGTATACGCAAATTATACATGAAACAATAGGAATCAATCTCTTTTTCACTTAAAATCGAAGTGTCAAGTTACTGTCCAGTTTTTATTTCCTTAGATACATCCCTTTATACAGGAAAGAAATTATTTATCTACCCAGGTAAAATATTAGTTCACAATTAGGGTTGAAACTTTCCACCGACAATACTTATGTCCTGAATGATCACAAATGTCACACACAAAAATCATACTTTTTGTAACTTCCTACATAAATAGCTATTCTCCAACTAGCACGTAACAAACACCGTATAAAATAATAACTAACATGTAATTCTGAAATTATTGCAATTTTGTAAAGAAATTGTCCATGTGAAATTTTTTTAAAGCCCTTTGTCTTATATTTTAAGTGTTTGTAACTTGTTAAATGAATACTTCTGGAATGTCTTTGCAATAACCTGATGTGGATCCCTCCTACTTAGAATAACATTATATCTTATTGGTCCTCCTATTTTCTGTAAAAAGCAGATATATACTCACAGCGGCAACAACGCAATAATAAAATTGACGCCCTAACGGATAGCATATATACGTAATGCTGAATATTAGAGACGCCCAATTGTCCATCGTCTGAAAGGGCGCCATAATGTTTAGAAAATATACATCTGGCAAAATCAATTCTGACAAATAAACCGTTAGAAACTATAGCAGTTGATTATTTATCAAATTTAATACCAAGTATAAATGGCAACAAACATATTTTTGTTATAACAGATTTATTTTCTTAATACATTATGGCTTATCCGAGTAAAAGAACAAATACTACTGTCACAAAACAATTATTAAATAAATTTTTTATTGAACAAGGAACTCCTAACAATATTATAATGGACAACGCTACCTATTTTAATAATCCAAAATTAAAAGATTGGCTAATGCAGAAAAATATAAATCCAGTATATACTAGTATACGGGGGCCATCTTCAAATAATGCAGAGAGAGCGATAAAAGAAATTACTAAATATCTTAGAATACTTACTCACCATGAACAAGAAATCTGGGATACTAAAATACCAGAAAGAATAGAGTGCATGAATAATACACCTAATACCATAACTGAAGTAGCACCAATTATATTATTTAAACAATCTCATCCAGAAAGGTCATGGATATCTGAAAACATTCAAAGTTATCAACAATTATTATTAGCTACCCGGGAAAGGTTGAATAAACAAGAAAAAAATTATTTTGCATCAAAATAATAAAATAAAAAAGCATATTTCATTTAAGAAGGGGGATTAAGTTTTATTAAAATCATTAAGGGTTCCAAATTTAAAACAAGGTGAATGTGCGAAATTACAATTACTTTATGAAGGACCCTATGAAATAACTAATGATGGAATTAATAGTTATAAATTAGTACATCCTGTTACGAAACAATTAAGAGGCATTTTTGACATATCACAATTATATAAATATTATCAGTAAATAAACTAGAAATAATCAGAATAAATCAAAAAATGAAAATAAATTTATATCAAATGCATGTTACTTTATATGAGTGACAAATCAACTAAAGTAACACACATTTTGGGACGGGGGTGTTTTAATAAAATAATCCATCAACAGAAAGGAAATCAGCATAGGCTGAAACAGGTATTATTGCACTAGAATTAATTTAAAACAAACATCCAGTATATTATTGTTATGTAGTAAAACAGCATCATCATATAAACTATTTCAATGATCTAAACACATAGACATCAATAAAATCAATTTCAAATAAAGAACTAGAGCAATTAAAAACAAACTGTAATTGTCATACAACAACACTGTATATAATACCATTTACTAAATTATCTTTAAAAGTGCGCGGAAATTTAAGTAACTAGTGATATTGTGAAGATTTGCCAGAAAAAAGTATGATGAACCAATAATATAAAATCTTCATCTTTGATTGGCTATCCATGACATAACAATACTAAAGCAATTTAAGAATTTCATAAGAAAAATCAAGACACCATATGTGATATAAACTTATTAGAGGTCATAAATAGTTTCATAGCAACGGAGGTAAGCAACGAAATTTATAGAAACAATTGAAAGACGAGAGATATTTATGAAAGGAAAAGCAGACATTCAAAATTTTTTGGAAAACTAAAATGGAAATTAACAGTAAAAAATTAGTAAGTTACTTGAAAAGAAGATATCAAAACCTCGAAATAAGTAAACAAGATACAAATAACCCAAAATAACGCATTACAACATATGCAAATTGGAAAAACGATGGATGAAATTGATAGCTGGAATTCATTATGTGATCTATGAACTGAATTGGACACAGATAAGTTATTTTATTTATATTTTCTTTTGCGTTACAATAGACAACTGAATTTACCAATATTTTATGTGTTTGAACATTCACAAACGTGGTAGTTTATTCGTTTAGTTATGAGTGTAGTTAATATAAACTTACTTGTATTTAGTATTAGTGACAGTTTACAAAGATATCTTTGAAAAGCTTGATGATTTAGTCACATAGTATATAGTCAGTAACATTATAATTCTTCATTTCCTTTCAGAGTGACTAAATAAATTCACTATTTTCATATAATAACTATTTAAAACATTATTAACTATAAACATTTTATTATAGGTTATAATTACATTTTCTTATGAATCATACACATACTACCATAGATAAATACTTTTAATACCACTAAAATCATCAAGTAATATTTTAGATTGAGTCGTTATTTGTTTTCATTTCTCATATCACATATCTATTGTAATGTTTTTTGTTATTTATTTAAACAATAAACGGGTGGGATAAATTTTAAACACTCGGTATTGCTAATTACTAGTTCATTTAAACACTAACTCACTAACACTAATTTATATGTACTTAACTAGTCACGTAAATTTAATTTATATGCACACTAACTTAATAATTTATAACACTTTTATATTCACTTAATTACTGTTTATCTGTCAAGATCACTTTATCAACTCATAAAACTAAACTCATCCGCTGATCGGTCCTGTATTTATATCAAAGCTTTCTTTACTAGAACATTCCGGATGGGACAAATGCCTTTCGCGATATTTCTTAAAATGCCTTTCGAGAACATGTTTAAAAAAAGGAAGGTCACCATAAATCCCAGTAGACCTTCTCAGAATTCGGCGCGCTCGCCATTTTCTTAACTCCGTTAACATAAGGTTACAGGACCGTACTTAGTATCTGCTTCGGTGTGCGAGTTCGTAACATTACCCCCTCCTTAAATGATAGTTCCTCCTGGAACTTTTGTGTAGCCGAGACTGGATGTTTGAATCGGCAACTAGCCCCATTTCTACACTTTCCGATCTTATGGAAATAGCAGGGCACCGTCTTCATCGGATACTGATAACGGGAGTTGTAGCTGCAAATTAATATCTGGACACCGGTATCTTGGAAGATAACCTCTACCATGTTCCTGATGACTCGCCAATCTAACTGGTTACTCGCTATCTTAGACATAGCCAGTTTCTTCACGCTGGATTCTAACACATGGTCTCGTAGGTTTCGAAGTGCTTCCCACACATCGCGGTAGGTAGATCGATCTTGAAAGTCATTTTTAGTTACCACATAGAAAACGTACCGCGAATTATGTTTCAGTTTCAGTGTCTTGCCAGGGGCTGGAATCTGGTCTTCAAGTTCTTTAATTTCCCGAACTTCTTTCGAAAGACGGTTGCCAACCCTCGTGCATTCTTGATACGGGCGGGGATGTTGTATGCCAGTGAATAATCTTCTGGGAGAGTGAACAAATCTTGTTGTTGTTCCGAAGTGACTCCATATCTAGCTTTCCCGGTACCTCCATACGCGCCCATAAATTCATCGAAGGTGGGGTCAGACACATCTCGAATGAGGTTTACTCCTTCCTCTATGTCATGGTCTCCTTCGAATGGCGCTAGTCGGTTTCGGTGAACTACTTTTGGTTTTCCGTTGGGGATCTTGCTTATGCGATATAAAACATCATTGATCCTTTTCTTGATCAAGTATGGACCTTCCCAGGATTTTCGTAATTTTGGAGAAAATCCTTCTCTCCTCGCCGGGTTATGTAACCATACTTTGTCCCCTTCTTTAAAACCGCCCTCTGTGGTCTACGTGTCGTACCGACTTTTCATTCTGTCGCTGGCAACTTTAAGATTTGTTCGAACTTCTCAATTGGATCACGTAGTCTTCGCCTGCTATATCTTCTCCAAGCTGACAGCCAAATTCCAGGTCACAAGGAAGCCTCATTTATAAGGGAGTCCCACTGAGCCCAATACGCCTTGAGTTTCGGTGAAAATCTTGACACTTCTTGCCAGGTAGGTCGCCGGTTTTCTTTCTTCCATTTCCGGATCATCTTCAGGTGAGGATCATTCTCCTGATCTTCTCTGATCCTGGTGGGTGACCATTCCTCGTTGACTACAGTAGTTCTTGAAACTGCAGCTTCCCTAGATTCCACCTTGTTGCAGTGGGAGCAGTCTGTTGGGCACGGCCGTCTGGACAGGGAGTCGGCATTTCGGTGACTCACACCAGCTCGATGTTCGATGTTGAAATCGTAATCTTGAAGTCGTTCAATCCATCTAGCGATCTGGCCCTCTGGATTCTTGAACTGCATCAACCACTTAAGTGCTGCATGATCAGTCCGGATTAAAAACCTCCTACCATAGAGATACTGGTAAAAGTGTTCCACGGACTTCACTACTGCCAAAAGTTCTCTTCTTGTGACGCAGTAGTTTCGTTCTGGTTTGGAGAGGACTTTACTGAAATACCCCAGCACTCTTTCTTGCCCTCCTTGGATCTGTGAGAGCACTCCACCAATTCCTACGTTGCTTGCGTCAGTGTCAAGAATAAAGTCTCCCTTTGGTAATGGATATCCTAATATCGGCGCCGAGGTTAAATGCCTCTTCAAAGTTTCAAAAGCCGTTTGACAGTCTTCGTCCCATTGGAAAGCTCTTGCTTCTTCTGTAAGTCGCGTTAGAGGCTTGGCAATATCCCCAAACTTCCTGATAAATCTTCTGTAATACGTGCAAAGTACAAGGAAACTCCTAATTTGATGTTTGTCGGTTGGTTGCGGCCATTGCTGAATGGAAGCAACTTTCTCTGGATCCACCGCCACTCCTTCATTGCTCACTATATGACCTAGATAGTTGACTCGGTTTTGGAACAGCTGACATTTCTTCGGGTTTAACATGAGCTGAGCAGCTTGGAGTCGTTTGAATACGTCTTCCAAATTTTTCAGATGTTCGTCAAATGTCTTCCCCAGTACTACGATGTCGTCCAAATAGACCAGGCATGTCTCCCAAGACAACCCTCTCAAGACATTTTCCATAAGTCTTTCAAATGTCGCAGGCGCATTACAGAGCCCGAATGACATGACGTTGAATTGCCATAATCCAGATCCGGTGGTAAAAGCAGTCTTCTCTTTATCTTCTGGGTCCATTTCTACTTGCCAATAACCAGACTTCAGGTCCAAGGTGGAAAACAGTTTGCTGCCGGCCAAAGTATCTAGCGTATCGTCAATTCGAGGCAGAGGATAGCTGTCCTTCTTCGTCACGTTGTTAAGCTGGCGATAATCCACGCAGAATCTCGTAGTTCCATCCTTTTTCTTGATGAGCACTACTGGAGACACCCATGGACTAGTAGATGGTTCTATTACTTTTTCTTCTGCCATATCTCGAATAATTTTTTTAGCTTCCTCTCTCTTCGCTCGTGGAAGTCTTCGAGCTGATTGTCTAATTGGCTTAGCATTACCAGTATCGATTTTGTGTTTGACGGCTGATGTTCTGCCAGTCTTTCCTCCTATTGGTACGAATAAGTCTCGATACTGCAAGAGAAATTCTCTCATTCTCTTTTTTTCAGCTCGATTCAAAGATTGACCAGCTACTGATAACATTTGTTCGAATCTGGCATTAGAATTGTCAGTGGTCGTTGTTTGACGAACTATTGACGTCATTGGTACGCAGGATCCAATCTTGGTTTCCTTCTTGATTGTAATTGGGTAATCGTTCACGTACATCACACGTACTGGGATCTCTTTCGCCGACGTGACCAATCCTTTTCCAATTAGTACTCCTTTGCCAACTTCTTCGTCGTGGTCCCTTGGCTCCATCATAACCGGTGTACCTTCCTCCATGATTCCCTGTAGCCGTGCTACTATCATGGTTTCGCTTCGTGCAGGTAGAACGGTATCTTCCTGTACAGCTGCCAACGCCGCGCTGCCTTCATATGGATGCAGGAATACCTCATCGGAACCCACTTTAATGGTTCTGTTTCTGAAGTCTAATTGGAAACCATGTACATTCATTACTTCCATTCCCAGAATCACGTCTTCTTCAATGTCAGCTACGATTACCGTATGCGTGAACTTTTCTGCGCCAATTCCCAATTGGATTTGTGTTTCCCCGTGAACGTTGGCACTTTCGCCTGTGGCGGTCCGCAGTCGCAGTCTCCTTGGTAGAAGCTTCTTCTTGGGGTTTATTATCTCTGGTCGTATACTGGTTCTAGTTGCTCCAGTGTCAACCAGCAGAGCATATTTCTTGCCATTTACTTCGCCATCCACATATACACTGTCGTTGCAACATCTGAGAGAAGCTATCAGTATGAGAGGGTCTTTGGATTGATCATGGGTCGGTGCTGCCCCCTCGTAGCCGACCCGTTCTAGTTTTCCTGTAACTGGGGTTCTTGGTTTGCAGGAGTCTTGGGGCGCTTACACGAACTACGTACATGCCCTAGCTCGCCACAATTCCAGCATCTGATCTTTTCTGGCTTCTTGTCCATCATACTTTTTATTAAACTGACGAACTGGTCAAGTCTGTCTTCGTCACCTTCTTCTTGGATGGTCCTGATTTTGTTATATCCTGAAGCCTTCGTTGCTGCTTCATATTCAAGAGCAGCTGTCAATGCGTCAACTAATGTTTTGGGATGGGCTAAACGAAGCGTCCTCTGCATATCGGGGTCACGTAAGCCATCAATAAAGGCCTGGATGCCCAGACATTCCATCATGTTCTCTGGTGCTGACGGATAAGCAAATCGAACGAGTCCGGCAATATCCACTTCATACTCTTGAAGGGCTTCATCGCGTTTCTGCCTTCGGTTCTTCAGTTGGGACTGGTACAAATGTTCTAGATGTTCGTGACCGTACCGCATGTCCAACCTCTTCTTCAGCAGCTCGAAATCATCCGATTCTTCCAGAGGTATCGTCTGAAGTATATCTAAGGTATCTCCCCGAAGCGCGATAGTTAGGTTCACTGTTTTCTCCTTATCGGACCAATTATTCACTCTAGCGGCTGCTTCGAACTGTTTTACGTAATTGGTCCACGACATCTTTCCATCGAACGTTGGGGCCTTGACTCGGGTAAAACTGCCAATATCATCTGTCATGGGTTGTGTTTCTGGCTTGCAGATCTCGATCTTCTTTTCTTCTGCTGAAGTGTCCTGTGTTCTTAAATCGGTAATCTTTGTCTCTAACTTCCTAATTTTCTCGTCCATCTGATTTTCCATCGTTGCTATCTTATTCTCCATGTCTGATTTTAGAGACGAAATTTTATTCTCGACTTCAGCAGCAATGTCATTTTTCAATGATAATATATCTGCAGAAATATCATTCTTCATAGCAGAAGTCTTCTCGTCCATGGCAGAAAAATCGTTCTTCACATTAGTGGAAATCTTTTCTTCCATGGCAGAAATATCGTTCTTCATATTAGCAGAAATTGACGAGATTAAGGTGGAAGCCTCGTCATTGAATAAAAATGATTCTGGATCAAAGCCGTCATTTTCGAGTGCCACTTTAAGTCTTTCTACTAACTCACTTTTCTTACCGGACGTTTCCAACTCACAATCTTCCAATTCTGCTCTTAATTCCGTCACTTTGAGATCACATAGTCTCTTGGCCATTTTTACGTAGCAATTTATTTATATTATCCCACTTCTGACACCAATGTAATGTTTTTTGTTATTTATTTAAACAATAAACGGGTGGAATAAATTTTAAACACTCGGTATTGCTACTTACTAATTAATTTAAACACTAACTCACTAACACTAATTTATATGTACTTAACTGGTCACTTAAATTTAATTTATAGGCACACTAACTTATTAATTTATAACACTTTTATATTCACTTAATTACTGTTTATCTGTCAAGATCACTTTATCAACTCATAAAACTAAGCTCATCCGCTGATCGGTCCTGTATTTATATCAAAGCTTTCTTCACTAGAACATTCCGGATGGGACAAATGCCTTTCGCGATATTTCTTAAAATGTCTTTCGAGAACATGTTTAAAAAAAGGACGGTCACCATAAATACCAATAGACCTTCTCAGAATTCGGCGCGCTCGCCATTTTCTTAACTCCGTTAACATGAGGTTACAGGACCGTACTTAGTATCTGCTTCGGTGTGCGAGTTCGTAACACTATGTTCTTTATTTGATACTATAAGTAAGTAAAAAAAAGAGATGATGATTTTCTTTGTACATCTTTGCAATAAATTTAGAAAACATTCCATGTTGTTTAAATTAGATAACCAATAATACACTATTCAATATACGGGTGGATTATAATTGAATGAAGTCAGTGCCGGACTCACCCATTACAAATTAAAATTAAAACAAATATTAAGTAAGAGTCTGAATAGTCGGGGAAATATCATTCATGTTTAGAAACATATCATAATCAGTGGCGCAACATAATAAATTTAAAACTAAAGAGCATTCATCATAATAAAAATAGTTTATTAAGGGTTAGAAAAAAATTAGGAAAATAAATAATATAACATTATATATATAGATAGTCTTTGCTGACTAGTTAGGAATAAAACTAGTGAATATTGGGGATTGCAGCAAAAAATTGGAAAAGATATAGTCTTAGCGGAAAATGTCCAAGCTTTCGAGGATGTTTGTCCTCATCATCAGGGAAACTAGAATGAAAAAACAACAGTTGAATACTGTGGTCAAAGAGAATAATTAAAAATGAAATTCACAACCACGTGTGTACTTACCTCCGAAGTGAGGTTAGATTCCATAAAGATGTAAAATCGTAAACTACAGATCGTAAATTGTGGAATATTCAAGTAGGAATTGAACCAACGGCCTAATCAATCGTGTCATAGCAACAATTGTAATTGTCGCAGCATTTTATAAAATAAAACCATTGATTTCATCTTCATGTGTCACCATAATAAACGCCGGCGAGGAAATGATATATTTTGCCTCCAAAAGGGATGTGACAAGAGACAAACAGTGTTACCAACGTCAATCATGAGCTGTGGGACAATGCCACTATTTTCGTAGTGGCTGCTGTAGGGCCAACAAATGGTGTAATAAGAAGATGTAATATTGTTGAATAGAGGAAGAGAGAAAGAAAGTGTGAGACAGAGCTAGGAGAACGCTCTCAATTTTATTATGTTTAGAGTGCGTAGAGAACATCACTTCGTTTTGACTAACACAAAGGAAGGAAAGAGAAGACAACAGAACAGAAATATTAATATGTAATAATAAATATAGTAATTAAGTAATTTAATAGTTCTCCAATCCGAATGTATCTACCAACACCAATACACTCAAAATTAGTTTTAATTATTATTATTTGTTTACTTGAATGTATCTACCAACACCAATACATTCAAAGTAAGTTTATTATTATTATTATTGAATTAAAGTAATAAGGGTGGTGTTGTCAGGAGCAACATAGTTATTTCCCACCACTTGATGTGCAAAATTAGTATCTAAGGACAACAAAAATGAGTAGATCTCACTTAAGTGATCAATATCAGTTTTCTTGTTAATTACATTATTGTTTTGTGAAATGAAAGCCATTTCCAAGAATGATCTTTTCGTTTTGTTAGACTCAGTCGCTAACACCTTCACAGCCTCATAATTCATCTGATGATCAAGAGAATTTACATGAAAAGCTAACGCGCACCTCTCTGGGTGTAATCTAGCATCACTCTTATGTGAAACTTTACGGTTAGATAGAGATCTTAAAGTCTGTCCGATATATTGTTTATCACAATCTCTGCAAGGAATACTGTACACCACATTAGTAAGTGAAGTCAAGGGGTCCTTATCTTTAACTCTAGAGTAAATCGATCTGATTGAAAGAACAGTTTTATTAGCAATTTTAAAATCACCACATGAACGGAGCAATCTGGCAAGTCTCGGAGTTATGTCCTTAATATATGGCAAAGTAGCGAAAACCGGTCGAGAAGGGGACACATCAGTTCCAACATCCGTCTGGGCTAAATTAGGATGGCTATCTTCATGCAACAAATCCACAGCATTAGATGTGCTGAATAATATCTTATTCAATAAAGGTCTTGGATAAGAGTTATCCAAGAAAAGGTTAAGTAAAATATTGAGATTTTTATTATGAAAAACATTATTTGAAATTCTGAGTACTCTCTGCTTCATTTGTTTAACCAAATTCACTTTCATGGAATGTTTGTGGTAGGAGTGATAATTAAGATATCTACCAGAGCTGCATGGCTTCCTGTACCAATCTATAATAATTATATTGTTGTTACGAATAAATTTTGTATCTAAGAAAGGTACGGAATTCTCGAAGTCTTCCATTTCGATTGTGAATTGGATATTAGGATCAAAGCTATTAAATGTATCCAGAAGTTCATCAAGGCCTTCTCGAGGAAGTGCCAAAATAATGTCATCAACATACTTTTTTATAAAAAAAGGAGTAAAAGAAAGAACAGGTATGACTGTATCCAGAACATCGTCCATGACATATGCTGCTAAGATAGGAGAAATTGACGCTCCCATTGGAGTACCAAAAGTTTGTTTGTAAATTTTGTTATTAAAGGAGAAATAAGTACTATCAAACAGAAAAACTATTAATTCAAGAAAAGCTTCCTTCGGGATGGAGCAATGGACACCGATACGATCCCAACCCTTATCGATAGCTCTCAAACAAGCATCAAGATAAACATTACTGAACAACGAGACCACATCCAAACGGGCCAGAACATAATTTTCTGGAATTTCTAAGTTATTAAACTTTTCAGAGACTTCAAAAGAGTCTTTGATAAAATACAAATTTTCATAATCATACGCTTTCGTCAGTATTTCTGTACAGAACTGTGCAAGATTTTCTGTGGGGGCTCCTATGGAAGCCACTATCGGTCTTACAGAGAGAACTGGTTTGTGAATTTTCGGAAGAGAATAAAATTTAGGAGGGACACCATGGTAGCTCATGAGTTTTTTCTTCACTGTTATGTCAATGTAATGTTTATTACATAATGATTTAATAAGGTTGTTACCCTTTCTTTGAATAGAGGAAGTAGGGTCACTAGATAGTTCTACATAGGAACTGTTATTCAAAACAATATCATTAGATAATTCAATATATTGTTGTCTGTCCATAATGACAGTAACGTTGCCCTTATCGGATTGAGTAAGAATCAGATGAGGGTTCGCCTTTAAGAAGGCTTTAGATTTAAGTAAAAGGTTATGAAAGAAAGAATTATTATGTGGTTGCTTTATGTAATTAGTGATAATATTAGTGGCTCTAGCTACCGTGATGTTTCTCATTTTCGAGTCTGTGATTGTGGAAGTGAGATAGTCTACATCTGATAAAATTGATTTAATTGAAATATCCTTCAAAATGACTGGTTCTACACTAAACTTTGGGCCCAAAGCTAAAAACTGTGGAATATCATCAGGTATAATGGTATTAGAAATATTTCTCAACCAACCCTCTTTAGATTTTAACAATAATTTAAATTGATCACATTGTAATTTATTAAGTTTATGTATATTATTATATTTAATCTTATGAAAAAGTTTATTATAAGTAACCTGCTGTTTACTTGCAAAGTTTTGAAAGTGAAATTCACCAAATAACGAAACTATTGTCCTTTTTAAAGATGACAAAGTTGATTCTAATTTACTAATCAGTGAATGGTTATTAGAAATTTCAATATTAAGAAGTTTTATCCCTAACCTGTAATCAATCCCTGTTATCTTGTGAATGTCCTGTCTCATCAGGAGGTCGTCAATTGGTCTAATAGCCGCAGTTATATGATTGGGTAAAATCCCTGATTTCCTACATTTCAATAAAAATTGTTTCCTGTTGTATTCACGGGCAAGTTTCATTTTGGTTTTAGACCATGCTTTATATTTTTGAACAGCTGTTTCTCCGTAGTTTATGTAGATGTTACGATAAAACCCCATGTCTTCTTACAGACATGGGGTTTTATCGTAACATCTACATAAACTACGGAGAAACAGCTGTTCAAAAATATAAAGCATGGTCTAAAACCAAAATGAAACTTGCCCGTGAATACAACAGGAAACAATTTTTATTGAAATGTAGGAAATCAGGGATTTTACCCAATCATATAACTGCGGCTATTAGACCAATTGACGACCTCCTGATGAGACAGGACATTCACAAGATAACAGGGATTGATTACAGGTTAGGGATAAAACTTCTTAATATTGAAATTTCTAATAACCATTCACTGATTAGTAAATTAGAATCAACTTTGTCATCTTTAAAAAGGACAATAGTTTCGTTATTTGGTCAATTTCACTTTCAAAACTTTGCAAGTAAACAGCAGGTTACTTATAATAAACTTTTTCATAAGATTAAATATAATAATATACATAAACTTAATAAATTACAATGTGATCAATTTAAATTATTGTTAAAATCTAAAGAGGGTTGGTTGAGAAATATTTCTAATACCATTATACCTGATGATATTTCACAGTTTTTAGCTTTGGGCCCAAAGTTTAGTGTAGAACCAGTCATTTTGAAGGATATTTCAATTAAATCAATTTTATCAGATGTAGACTATCTCACTTCCACAATCACAGACTCGAAAATGAGAAACATCACGGTAGCTAGAGCCACTAATATTATCACTAATTACATAAAGCAACCACATAATAATTCTTTCTTTCATAACCTTTTACTTAAATCTAAAGCCTTCTTAAAGGCGAACCCTCATCTGATTCTTACTCAATCCGATAAGGGCAACGTTACTGTCATTATGGACAGACAACAATATATTGAATTATCTAATGATATTGTTTTGAATAACAGTTCCTATGTAGAACTATCTAGTGACCCTACTTCCTCTATTCAAAGAAAGGGTAACAACCTAATTAAATCATTATGTAATAAACATTACATTGACCTAACAGTGAAGAAAAAACTCATGAGCTACCATGGTGTCCCTCCTAAATTTTATTCTCTTCCGAAAATTCACAAACCAGTTCTCTCTGTAAGACCGATAGTGGCTTCCATAGGAGCCCTCACAGAAAATATTGCACAGTTCTGTACAGAAATACTGACGAAAGCGTATGATTATGAAAATTTGTATTTTATCAAAGACTCTTTTGAAGTCTCTGAAAAGTTTAGTAACTTAGAAATTCCAGAAAATTATGTTCTGGCCAGTTTGGATGTGGTCTCGTTGTTCAGTAATGTTTATCTTGATGCTTGTTTGAGAGCTATCGATAAGGGTTGGGATCGTATCGGTGTCCATTGCTCCATCCCGAAGGAAGCTTTTCTTGAATTAATAGTTGTTCTGTTTGATAGTACTTATTTCTCCTTTAATAACAAAATTTACAAACAAACTTTTGGTACTCCAATGGGAGCGTCAATTTCTCCTATCTTAGCAGCATATGTCATGGACGATGTTCTGGATACAGTCATACCTGTTCTTTCTTTTACTCCTTTTTTTATAAAAAAGTATGTTGATGACATTATTTTGGCACTTCCTCGAGAAGGCCTTGATGAACTTCTGGATATATTTAATAGCTTTGATCCTAATATCCAATTCACAATCGAAATGGAAGAGTTCGAGAATTCCGTACCTTTCTTAGATACAAAATTTATTCGTAACAACAATATAATTATTATAGATTGGTACAGGAAGCCATGCAGCTCTGGTAGATATCTTAATTATCACTCTTACCACAAACATTCCATGAAAGTGAATTTGGTTAAACAAATGAAGCAGAGAGTACTCAGAATTTCAAATAATGTTTTTCATAATAAAAATCTCAATATTTTACTTAACCTTTTCTTGGATAACTCTTATCCAAGACCTTTATTGAATAAGATATTATTCAGCACATCTAATGCTGTGGATTTGTTGCATGAAGATAGCCATCCTAATTTAGCCCAGACGGATGTTGGAACTGATGTGTCCCTTTCTCGACCGGTTTTCGCTACTTTGCCATATATTAAGGACATAACACCGAGACTTGCCAGATTGCTCCGTTCATGTGGGGATTTTAAAATTGCTAATAAAACTGTTCTTTCAATCAGATCGATTTACTCTAGAGTTAAAGATAAGGACCCCTTGACTTCACTTACTAATGTGGTGTACAGTATTCCTTGCAGAGATTGTGATAAACAATATATCGGACAGACTTTAAGATCTCTATCTAACCGTATAGTTTCACATAAGAGTGATGCTAGATTACACCCAGAGAGGTGCGCGTTAGCTTTTCATGTAAATTCTCTTGATCATCAGATGAATTATGAGGCTGTGAAGGTGTTAGCGACTGAGTCTAACAAAACGAAAAGATCATTCTTGGAAATGGCTTTCATTTCACAAAACAATAATGTAATTAACAAGAAAACTGATATTGATCACTTAAGTGAGATCTACTCATTTTTGTTGTCCTTAGATACTAATTTTGCACATCAAGTAGTGGGAAATAACTATGTTGCTCCTGACAACACCACCCTTATTACTTTAATTCAATAATAATAATAATAAACTTACTTTGAATGTATTGGTGTTGGTAGATACATTCAAGTAAACAAATAATAATAATTAAAACTAATTTTGAGTGTATTGGTGTTGGTAGATACATTCGGATTGGAGAACTATTAAATTACTTAATTACTATATTTATTATTACATATTAATATTTCTGTTCTGTTGTCTTCTCTTTCCTTCCTTTGTGTTAGTCAAAACGAAGTGATGTTCTCTACGCACTCTAAACATAATAAAATTGAGAGCGTTCTCCTAGCTCTGTCTCACACTTTCTTTCTCTCTTCCTCTATTCAACAATATTACATCTTCTTATTACACCAATTGTTGGCCCTACAGCAGCCATTACGAAAATAGTGGCATTGTCCCACAGCTCATGATTGACGTTGGTAACACTGTTTGTCTCTTGTTTCATCCCTTTTGGAGGCAAAATATATCATTTCCTCGCCGGCGTTTAGTATGGTGACACATGAAGATGAAATCAATGGTTTTATTTTATAAAATGCTGCGACAATTACAATTGTTGCTATGACACGATTGATTAGGCCGTTGGTTCAATTCCTACTTGAATATTCCACAATTTACGATCTGTAGTTTACGATTTTACATCTTTATGGAATCTAACCTCACTTCGGAGGTAAGTACACACGTGGTTGTGAATTTCATTTTTAATTATTCTCTTTGACCACAGTATTCAACTGTTGTTTTTTCATTCTAGTTTCCCTGATGATGAGGACAAACATCCTCGAAAGCTTGGACATTTTCCGCTAAGAGTATATCTTTTCCAATTTTTTGCTGCAATCCCCAATATTCACTAGTTTTATATATATATATATATATATATATATACATAATCAATCACTATCCAATACATACCATAAACCGTATTTGCAAACAAAGAGTCTATAAAATATATAACAACCCATCAAAGAAATACTCTAAAAACAACGTGTCAAACATTAATAAATATGTAGCAATGCCATACACAGAGCAGCTTTCTGAAAAACTCAGTCACATATTTTCTAAACATGGTATCTCTATGTCACAAAGCTCAAAACACCCTATCACCATTATTCACTAAATTAAAAAGTAAAATAAAAACCACATAAAACTCAAACGTTATATATTCTATACCCTGCCTAAACTGTCCAAAAAAATACATAGGAATGACCACACAGACTTTAGAAAATAGATTAAATGGCCATAAATATACCAAAAATTCTTCCACGGCTCTCCACAAACATGAAAGCAATGAAAACCATGAGTTTGATTTTAAAAACACCAAAATTTTTGCTCAAGATTCAAACTACAAAAAATTTACAATTAAAGAAATGGTGCACATTGAAAAGGAAGAAAATACAGTCAACGATAAGCAAGATGTAAAAAACTTAAGTCAGATTTATCATAATTCAATAAAATAATATATCTGAAGTCTTTCCATACTCCCCCTGTATAATGTCGTAGAATTTGTATCGATGGTACTTGTTTTAAATGTCTGTTTTATGAATATTTTTTTCCTATTGTATATGTGGTTTTTAATTCTAAACTGTAAACGATGAAACTTGATTCAGTCAATAATAAACTTTGAGAAAGTTTCTAACCCAGGAACGAAACTTGAGTAACAATAAAATGATTCAATTAATTACACAACCTGACACCCAAGAAATTGAAAAAATAAATTATTTAAGAAGGTTGAAGAAAAATAATACTTTTATTATATATATATATATATATATATATATATATATATATATATATATATATATATATATATATATATATATATATATATATATATGTTATATACCTTAAATTACTTAGTACATATTAAATAAATTGCTTAATCAGTAAATTGTGTAATAACCTGTTGTTTTATAAATTGTTGAACCTTATTTTTGCTTATATTGTTTTTTTTACCTTTTTGAATTGTTTAGTTTTATAGTCAATCTAGAATTTACTTCGAATCTTGAAACTTGTAACTTTTGTTAAATAAATAATTTTTAAAAAACCTTTTTCCGTGTGTAAAAAGTTATTTGGCGCAGTCAGTAGGATATGTTAAACGGGCGTCAGCGAATATAACAATCGGTTCGTATCAACGATTTATTAACATACCTCAAGTGAATAATTGGGACTCTTGGTTAAGTGAGTTAAGTAGCTTAACTCGAAGACAGTTGGCTCGTATGAAGAGGAATTTCAAGTGAATATTGGTAATTCCAACTACAGTTCAACTAGATGGCGAAAGCAGTTCTAATTTTCATGTAAGTACTTTATGTCGTATAGAGGAAATAATTGTTTATTTAATTCAGAAAGCTCTCACAATTCTGATTCTGATTTAGATTCTGGCTCACAAACTCATAGTAACCGTAAAATAAATATTGAATTATCGAAACCTAGATTTACAATAAATAAATTTTTCAAAATGCCTGCAGATCATGTAGTACCGCAATTGAAAAAGGAATATCTGGACATGATTCCAGAATTCCATGGCGAAAATGCTTTATTACCCAGATTCATAGAAATTTCTGAAAAATTAGTAAATAAATTTTACAATACAATAGATTTAACAGATTTTCAAAACGAATATTTGATGTCTAGTATTTTATCTAAAATTAAAGGCCAAGCCGCAATAAATATTTCAGCTTGTAGTATTTCAAATTGGCAGAATTTGAAAGATGCTTTATTGAACACATACGCTGATAAACGACACATTTACACGTTAAGTATTGAAATATCGGAATTAAAGCAAGGAAATGAATCACCTTTTAACTTTTACAATAGGATACAGCATCTTTTAAATCTACAAACATCATTATTAATGACTCGCTCAAATGCAAGTGAACTATCCATTTTAGGTAACTATTTTAGGAATTTAGCACTAAGAGTACTAATGCGCGGTTTACAGGAACCTCTCGGTACACTAATGCGTACCAAGAATCCTAGCGATCTAAATTCCGCTTCAAATGTTCTAACGAATGACTTTCAAGTTTATTTAAGTAATAATAATAACAATACACATCCAAAAAATTCATTTAATAAGCCTAAGTCTCAGTTTAATGTTACATCACATAACAAAAATAATTATCCTAATAATAACCAAACAGTAAATAGACCAAATTTACAACATAATTATCAACCACAATTTAATAGAAAGTTCAACAATGAAAATAATTTACCTAGTACAAGTAGAGATACAAATTTTCAGAATAGAAATACTAATGTTTTCAAACCTAGTAGAAATCATCAATTTCAATAACCTACTCCAATGAGTATATCTACTTCTAATACGCACAATAAACCCAATGTACAGAATAAAAATAATGGACAAAATCAATCGCATTTCGCAGGTAATAGAAAAAATTATATTTCGGAAGAATTGCATAACATGGACGATACTGAATGTCCCACTGATGTTGAAGATTGTTTTTTAGACGAAATTGCCTCGGAAGAGACAGACACGTAGAAATGTTTAATTTTACGAATTATGAAAGTGAATTACCGTACATAATATTTCCTGAACAAAATTTAAAAGTAATGGGTGACACAGGTAGTACAAAATCTTTTGTAACACCTGAAATTGCAAAGAAATATTTTTCAAAAGCAACTATGAAAAAATCTTTCAAAGTAACTTCTGCTTTAGGCTCAAGTCAACAAAATTATTGTACAGTGATTCCATCTTCAAAGATATTTAAAATGAAAAATAAAATGAACTTAGAATATTGTATATTTAAATTTCACAATAATTTTGATTGCTTATTAGGTTTAGATAATCTGAAAAAATTGAATGCAACTATTGATTTAGTAAATAATGTTTTAATTACGCCTTATAGTGAAACAAAAATAAATTATTTTCAAATCAGAAGCGAGAACACGAATTGTGTAGTAGTGCCTCCGCGAACTGAACAAATAATTAAATTGAATATTGATAATATTAATAATGGCGATATAATTATACCTTATACAAAAATCGGAAAATTAGAAATTCCCGAGTGTCTTACAAAAGCGGTAAATAGTCAAGCCGTATGCACTATTTTAAAGTAGATTTAAGTGCTCCTTTAGAGGTTGAACAGTTCCACGAATACTAACAAACCTTGAGCCCTAATTTTAATGCTATTTATGCAGAAAAATTCAAATTTGATATTAATAAAGTTCGAACAGAACATATGAATTCTGAAGAACGCAACGCTATTCTTAAATTAATTAAAGAATATTCTGACATTTTTCATGTTGATGGTAATCAACTAACTTTTACTAGTAAAATCAAGCATCAAATAAAAACTACAAATGATGTACCTATTTATATTAAATCGTACAGATATCCAGAAGTATATAAAAAAGAAGTCCAAAATCAAATACAGAGTATGTTAGATCAAAATATCATAAGAGCCTCATCCTCACCGTACTCGAGTAGTATCTGGATTGATCCAAAAAAATTGGATTCTACAGGTAAACAAAAATTCAGAGTCGTCGTAGACTATCGCTAGCTCAACGAAATAACTATTGGAGATAGATATCCATTACCAAACATAACTGATCTATTGGATAAATTAGGACGTTGCCAATATTTCACTACATTGGATCTTGCCTCCGGATTTCACCAAATTGAGATGGCTGAAGAAGATATACCCAAAACGGCTTCTACTACTGAAAACGGCCACTGGGAATTTTTTAGAATGCCATTCGGACTAAAGGGAGCTCCAGCAACTTTTCAAAGAGTGATGGACAACATTTTAAGAGGTATCCAAAACAAAAAATGTTTAGTTTATCTTGACGATATCATTATATTTAGTACAAGCTTGCAAGAACACATAAATAATTTAAAAGAAGTATTTAAGAGGTTACGCGAATCGAATTTTACAATACAAATTGACAAATCCGAATTTTTGAGGAAAGAAGTAGCTTATTTGGGAGATATTGTCACCCCTGAAGGTGTAAAACCAAATCCCGATAAAATAAGTGCTATTCAAAAATTTCCCATACCAAAAACTAGTAAAGAAATCAAAGCTTTTCTCGGACTTCTTGGATATTATAGAAAATTCATTAAAGATTTTTCAAAACTGACTAAACCTTTAACTAATCGTCTTAATAAAAATGCAGTAATTAACATAAAAGATCCTGATTATAATCATTGTTTTGATACTTGTAAAAATATGTTATTAAATGATCCTATTTTACAATACCCTGACTTTTCTCGTCCATTTAATCTCACAACAGACGCAAGCAATTTTGCTCTAGGCGCTGTTCTTAGCCAAGGAAAAATCGGAACCGATTTACCTGTGAAAAGGAACTCCTTTCAATTGTTTGGGCTGTAAAATATTTCCGCCCATACCTTTTCGGAAGAAAATTCACTATAGTAACCGATCATAAACCAATTCAATGGTTATTTTCTTTAAAAGAACCCAATTCTAAATTAGTTAGATGGCGGTTGAAACTCGAAGAATACGACTATGATATAGTGTACATGAAAGGTGCATTGAACACTAATAGTGACTGTTTATCACGAATCCAGCTAAATATGAATGAAGTAAATTCTTCGGATAATCCTCCCAAAAAATTATTAGATTATATGGAAAGATTTAATGACTCATATTCGAATAATACTAAAAATAAAAATGTAGAAACCGAATCACTTATTGTAGAAGCTGAAGATTTTAATGACGAAATTGATGACGATAATAATACTATTCACACTGTTGGGGACAATATTCCCCACCAAAACGTACTTCAGCACTTCAGCACTTCTAGCGGTGATATTCAGCAGCAGACAGTTGCTAATGAGAAGTACAATAGACAACAGTGTGGGTAATAATTTAATAAGTATGTCGTGTATAGTGTACAAAAAACTGTATATAGTGTAAATAAATTGTAAATAACAACAAATCGTTTATCTTACAGTCCATTTTAAAATTAGTACCAGACATTATGGCCATTCGACCGGATATTTCGTAAATAATATTGTGACACCGGTGTGTATAGTAACGCGGCAATAGCAAAAACGCGGTCATCCAAAGGAAATATGTGCATAAGTATGTGATCTGTGTACCCTGTGAATTCATGAAATAGATATTGATGGAAAAAATGCTATCAAGACCTGGATGATCAAGGAATTCATAAAAAGGAAGGTCAGTAAACACGAAGGTAGCCGCTGATGCTAGAGCCACCTAGCGTTGATCGAGTAGACGCCAAAAGTATAATCACAAAGAAATCTGCAACCACAACAAGGTATGAATTACAGATTCTGATGCTTGTCAACAAATCGTCTAGATGGCGCTTGCAGATGTAAATTGTAAATAAATCGGTGATAAATGTCATGTTATATTTGTAGGTAGGCATATACTTGCCATATTTAAACTATAACTTAGTATACATGTTTATAATAATTTTCCGTTTGCAAAATTTATTCATGTAAACAAAACAAAAATCATGGATACCAAACAGATAAAAATTCTAAAAGAAAAGAGAGATCAGTGTAAGGCATATTTAAATAGGATAGAAACATTTATATCTGAACGGCAAGATACTGAAATTACAATTCTCATTTATGAACAAATTCTAGCTAGAAAAGATAGACTTGATATTAATTTTGACACATATCAAAACCTCAATGCGGAAATAAAAAGTATTGACAAAAAAGATAATGAAAATGTTGTTGAATATGAGGATAGGTATTTTGACATAATTTCTATAATAAATTCACTGATCTCTAACTTTAAAACAAGCAAAAGTAATTCTAGTAATGTAAGTAGTGATGAAAGTAGTTGTCGAGGCAATTGTAGTAACTCGGAGGTTTCATCCAATGTTAGCACTGTACCCACAACTAGGTTACCAAATGTAGATATACCATTATTCAATGGAATGAACTTGAATGAATTTAAACCATTTTATGAACTGTTTATTGCTGTTATTGACAAAAATAAATATTTGTCTGAGGTAGAAAAGCTATTTTACTTACGCAGCTACCTTAAAGGGGAAGCATTATTATTAATAAATAACTTACCTGTTACAAACGAATCATATCAAGAAGCCTTAAAATTGCTTAATGATAGATTCAACAATGAAAATTTAATCATCAATAATCATATTTATAAAATTTTGGATATTCCAGCCATAACTAAGGGAACCAGTTCCGCATTAAGGGAGTTTGTATCTCTCATTAAACAACAGGTCACTGCCCTTAAAAATTTGAAACAACCTACAGAAAGTTGGGACATGTTATTGGTGTGCATATTAACTAGAAAGTTGGATCCATATACACATAAAAGTTTTCAAATTGATCGAAATAACTCTGTTTTACCTACATTGACAGAATTTATAAATTATTTAGAAAATAGGGCAATGGCTTTTGAGTCAATTTCTGCTCCTGAAACCTGTAGTAGTCAAACAAAAAACAAAATTAAAGTATCAAATGTAACTGTTAAAAATACAAGACATAAAAATGATATGCTTTGTCAATTTTGCTCTGAAAAGGGCCATAGAATTTACAATTGCAATAGGTTTAAATTAGCAGCAGTTGCAGATAGAATAAAATTTGTTGAAGAGAATAACTGCTGTAAAATTTGCTTAAACACTCACATAGGAAGGTGTCGATTTAGTTTCAAGTGTCGCACTTGCAATAACTTACACCACAACACAATGTTACATTCAGATGAAACAGTACAACCTTCTACACAACAGTGTCAAACGCAAAATACAAGTGTAGGTTTAATCAGTAGAATAAATAAAACTAATAATGTTGTTTTGTTGCCAACAGTTGTTGTAAAAATAAAAAAGAGTAGTGGAGAATTTATTTTGGCCAGAGGATTGGTAGATTCCTGTTCTGAAAGTTGTCTTATTACCTCTGAATTAGCAAAAATGATAGGTGGAAAAACGTACAACAATAATATAACAATTATTGGTATAACTGAAAATCAGCAGCAGCTGAGCAAGGCAATTAATGCAACTTTGTATTCATGCGTGTATAATTATAATATAAATGTACCATTTTCTGTAATAGATAATATTACATGTAATTTACCCCATGACAATTTTAAAATAGATAAGATTCCTGACAATATACAACTATCTGACAATAATTTTAATACAACGGACAAAATTGACTTTTTACTAAATGCTAGTATCTTCTTCCAGATATTACTTACTGGAACTATTAAACTAGGTCAAGACAAATTGGTGTTGCAAAACACATTATTTGGGTACATTGTTAGTGGAGAAATACCTGCAGTAGCAAAAAATAAATTTTGCAACCTTTCTGTTTCTCTTCTTATCAACAAGGGTAACACTCAAAATATAGAAAACTTAATAGGAAAATTTTGGGAAGCTGAAAGGGTTCCAGAAGTGTATCAAGAGTTTGAAAATGATCAAATTGCCTGTGAAACTAGTTTTAAAAATTCAGTGGTAAAAGTAAATGGCAGATTTCAAGTGGACTTACCACTCAAAAAGGATATTTCCGAACTAAACTTAGGCGACTCATTTTCAATTGCTTATACCAGGTTTCTTAATCTTGAACAACGTTTCAAATCTAACCCCCATTTATTCAATCAATACAAGGACTTTATTGATGAGTATTTAAGTTTGTGTCATGCAAAAATAATTGACATTAAAAAATGTAACCTAAATGATGGGTCCACCTATTTCATGGCACATCACCCAATCATTCGAAATGATAAGGTCACAACTAAATTTCGTTGCGTGTTCGATGGTTCTATGAAAACAAAAAATAAAATTTCGTTAAATGACTGCATGTACAACGGAGAAGTTGTACAACCGCAACTTTTTGATATTTTGATTTGTTTTCGAACACACAAGTTTGTTTTAATAACAGATATTAGACACATGTATAGACAAATTCTTATTAATCCAGAACACACAAAGTTGCTCAATATATTATGGAGAGAAAAACCTGAACTTCCTATCCAATGTGTTAGGCTTTTGACAGTAACTTATGGTTTACGAAGTTCTCCATTTCTAGCAACACGTTGCTTGGTAGAGTTGGCTAAACAAGAGAAACACGTATTTCCACTAGGAGCTAAGGTTCTTTTACATGATACATATGTCGATGATATTTTAACAGGAGGTGGTACTATTGAGGAGTTAATTGAAACAAAAAATCAGTTAATCAATATTTTAAAGTTGGGTTCATTTGATTTACATAAATGGTGCTCAAACTCAGAGGTTGTTTTGAGAGACATACCAAAAGAAAAACTGCATTTAGAAAAAATAGATATAGATAAAAATAGCAATACCATAAAAACGTTAGGTCTCACTTACAATGTTAGATCTGATAATTTTGAGGTATCTATTCCCAAATGTAATTTTAATGAATGTATGACTAAACGACAAATACTTAGTTGCATTTGTAAGTTCTATGATCCCTTAGGCCTCATAGGGCCTGCTTTAGTACATGCCAAGGTGTTTATTCAAAAACTTTGGGTACAAAAATTTAAATGGGATGATTTACTTTCAAATGAACTATTACAATCATGGCGAGACTTTGTAAAAAACATTAGTTTGATGCAAAATTTAGAAATTCCAAGAAATGTGAATATTACAGATGCTGAAAAAGTAGAATTAGTAGGGTATTGCGACACATCAATGTATGCATATGGAGCTGTTTTATATATACGGTCTATATTCAATAAAAAAGTGCATGTCACGTTACTATGTTCAAAGTCAAGAATAGTTCCAATTAACAAAAAGTTAACAATACCGAGGTTAGAGCTAAATAGTGCTCTACTCCTGTCAAATTTAACCATTAAAATACATGGTTTGTTGAAAGATAAAATTCAGAGAGTATATCTGCACTCAGACTCGACAATGGCATTGTCATGGATAAAGACTGATCCAATTACATTAAATCCATATGTAGCAAATCGGGTGCTAAAAATTCAAGAAAACAGTAAACATTTTAGTTGGGCTTACATTGATTCAAAAAACAATCCTGCTGACTGCTTAAGTCGTGGACTAGATTTTCAAGCATTAAACTCCCATACAATGTGGTGGCATGGACCAGAATATTTACAAGTAAAAAATGTTGCATACAATGTCAACAATGTACCACAGTTAACAGAACCCTTACCAGAACAAAAAGGAGAACATATTCTTGCTACTGTAGTTAAAAAAAATACTATGTTTGATAAATACTCGAGTATTACCAAGATGCAAAGGGTTACAGCTTATATATTTCGATTTTTTAGTAACATCAAAAACAAAAATAGGATAGTTGGTCATTTAAGTCCAGCAGAATTAGACCACGCGTTAGGAATAATAATAAAAATTGATCAGCAAGAACATTTTGCATCTGAATTAAAAAATTTAAATTCCAAATTAGAAATTAAAACACACTTGAAAAGTCTATATCCTTTTATTGATAATTCTGGACTCATTCGTGTGGGTGGCAGGCTTGCAGAGGCAAGTATCCCCTACTCGCAAAAACACCCAATTATTTTAGCAAAAAATAGTAGAATCACTGATCTAATAATAAGAAGAGAACATATAAGGCTTGGGCATGCGGGACAGAAACAGGTGCTTAGCAGTTTAAATTTAAAATTTTGGTTAATAAATGGAAACAGAGAGATAAAAAAAAACATACATTCTTGTGTAATCTGTTTCAGACTAAAAGCAAAAATGTCTCAGCAACTTATGGGCTCTCTACCACAAGATCGTGTAACCTGCAATAGAATATTTAATAACACCGGAATTGACTTTTGCGGTCCATTTAATATAAAACAGAGTAGAATTAGAAAATCTATTGAAACTAAAGCATATATTCTAGTATTTGTTTGCTTTGCTGTTAAAGCGATACATTTGGAATTACTCTCGGACATGACAACTCAAAACTTCTTAGCTGCCTTGAAACGATTTATGTCAAGAAGAGGTAAGCCTTCGAAATTGTATTGTGATAACGGAGGCACCTTTAAGGGGGCAAATGCAGAGCTTAAAAAATGTTGCAACACTCAATCTAAAAATGAAATAATAGATTATGCAGCTAATGAAGGCATAGAATTTAAATTCATCCCTAGCTATTCGCCTGTGTTTGGGGGGCTGTGGGAAGCAGGGGTAAAAAGTACTAAATTTCATCTCAAAAGAATTGCAGGTAATGCATTTCTAACATATGAACAATTGAACACTGTCATTATTGAAATAGAAGGAATTTTAAATTCCAGACCGATAACTCAAATCACCAATGATCCTTCAGACCTGTCATACTTGACTCCCGGTCACTTTCTAATGGGTGCACCAATAACAAGTTATCCTCAACGAGACCTAACAAAAATTCCGGAAAATAAAATAAAATTTTGGGAACGGTGCACTAAAATGCAGCAACATTTTTGGGAGAAATGGCATAAAAGTTATTTAACCTCATTACAAAGTAGGCCTAAATGGCAACAAGGTTTACCTAATTTAACTGAAAATATGTTAGTCATTCTAAAAGAAGACAATGTCCCACCATTACATTGGCCAATGGGACGCATAATTCGAATAATAAAGGGTAATGATAATAAGGTCAGAGTAGTAGAGGTGAGAACCCAGAAGGGTAATTATCTGAGGTCGCTAAGTAAAATAGCAGTTCTGCCAATTGGTTAATATGTTTATATTTCCTTTTGGTCTTGTAAAAAAAAACACTGTATTTGATGTAAAAATGTAACAACTGTTAATCCTGTTCATATTTCCTAATTATAAATTTACTTGTAAATGTGTTAAGTGAGTGTAGTGATAATAAAAAAAAATGTGTGAAAGGGGTGAACACGCTATGTGAATAAAGGGTACTTTCGTCCTTAGGGGCCCCCAGCATGTTGGGGACAATATTCCCCACCAAAACGTACTTCAGCACTTCAGCACTTCTAGCGGTGATATTCAGCAGCAGACAGTTGCTAATGAGAAGTACAATAGACAACAGTGTGGGTAATAATTTAATAAGTATGTCGTGTATAGTGTACAAAAAACTGTATATAGTGTAAATAAATTGTAAATAACAACAAATCGTTTATCTTACAGTCCATTTTAAAATTAGTACCAGACACACACTAACATAGAAAATCTTATTGCAGGAATACCTATTTCGGAATCTGCAGTAAATGTGGGAAAAAATCAAATTATAATCTCTGAAGTAAATTTTGAACCAGCTATACCAACTATAATTAAATTATATGAAACTAAGCAAAGAATTCTAGTACAATTTTCTAAAAATAACTTTGAACGAGACGTAATAAATTTTGTGAAAGAATATGTAGCAACAAAAGCAAAATATCATTTTTATTTTGAAGATCCCTTATACGAAAAATTCAGCACTGTTATACAAACATATTTCAAAAATTCACACACTTCATTTATCAAATGTAATAAAAAATTAATTGACATCCCTCTAAATGAAATCAAGGAAGTAATACAGAACTATCATGAAAGTAAACGAAATCATAGAGGATTAGATGAAACCGAAAATAATATAAAATCTCGATACTATTGGCCTAATCAAAGATCTTCTATTCAAATGTACATTAACGAATGCGAATATGATCGAAAACCCGTAAAACCATATATGTGAGTAAATTGTATCTATTTGGCTTCAGGCCCTTCTAAACCTTTTATTTTATTTCGAGAATGTAAGATCAATTTTTTACTTTTACAGGGGGCACTGATGATGGTTTATCATTAAACCGAAAGCGCTCTGCTTATAATAAATTCTTGTACCAAAATACAAAATTTGGTTTCATTTCGATAATTGATATTATGATGATAAATACAAAGAAACTATCATTAGTAGGGGCGAATGATAAAAATTTATATTATACAAACAGTACCATAATCACAGATCTTTATTTGGGAAATATAGCTTATAAAATACAATTATTAGTAGTTAAGAATTTAAAATATGATGTAATTTTGGGAAATGATGAATTGAGCAATCACAAGATGATTATTGATTATAAACAGGGGTACATGGTATGTGAAGGTAATATAATAACTTTTGACAAAAAGGAAGAACAAAAGGTAGAGGAAAGACTATGTCAAATAAATGAAATAGAAATTGTGGAAGATCTACTAGAACAATTTTGTCCCATACAATATAGAAAGGAGATTGATGAGTTATTAACAAAATATGGAAGACTCTTCAACAAAGAAGTATGCATAGCAGCAAAATATATACATAAGTTGGAAATGAACAAGGATATTAGTAATTTCAAAATAAAAACCTATCCCATTCCTTATAAGCTAAAAAATGTAGTATACCAGGAGTTAGAAAAGATGATACAAGATGGTATTATAGAAAGATCCAACTCTCCATATATAAGTGCGATAACATGTGTCCGAAAAAAGTCAGGTGAGATTAGATTATGTCTGGATGCCAGAAATATCAACTCATATACTAAAAAACAATATGAGAGTCCTTTAAATGTAGAGGGGATATTTGGTAGGATTACAAGAGCTAACATATTCACGAAACTGGATTTGAAGCATAGTTTCTGGTTGATTCCATTAGATAAAAGAAGTCGTCCATATACAGCATTTATGATTGATGGTGTAGTATACCAATTTTGTGTTGTTCCATTTGGTTTACAGAGTTCGTGTGCAGCATTGGTAAGAACACTTCACACTGTTCTTAACCAATATGAACATTTTACATTGCACTATATCGATGATATATTAATATATTCAGAAAATGAAGAACAACATCACGAACATTTGAAGACTATATTGGCAGAATTGGAAAGAGCAGGATTAAAATTGAACATGGAAAAATGTCAATTTTACCAAAAAGAAGTGCAGTATTTGGGATATATTTTAAATTCTACTGGAGTGAGAATGAACCCTGAACGAATTAGAACCATAAGGGAATATAAAACACCGACTAATCTGAAAACTCTTCGAGGATTTTTGGGAATTCTCAACTACTTAAAACGACTAATACCAGACCTCAGTAATAAGGAAATTCCATTAATTGAATTACTCAAGAAGGAAACAAAATGGAAATTGGATGCTAGAAGAGAACAAGCTTTCCAAGAACTCAATGAAATATTTTTACAAAATTTGCAGGTTAGATCATCCTCAATATAACAAGCCATTTATTTTAAGAACAGATGCATCCATAGATAGATTAGCAGGAGTTTTATTGCAAGAACAAGAGGAAGGAGAAGTACCAATCAGTTTTATTTCCCGAGTAACGAAAAACTATGAAAGAAAATACTCAGTTACTGAATTGGAGATGGCAAGCATAGTATTTTGCATAACTAAATTACGTTTTTATCTATTAGGAGCAAAATTTTACTTGGAAACAGACCATTCAGCTTTAACAGCAATGTTTTTAAATGAAACTCAAGGTCTCTAGTTAATTCCACAATATAATACAAGTTATTGAAAATTCTAAAAAATTGACAATTGTTTCGATAAATCAATATCATCGTCAGAATGACAGAAGTTACATTTCATTTTTTGCCTACCTGATGTTTAGTAGTTAATTTTGGCTAGACCAAGAAGTAACCTAACTTGTGATTGGCTTAATATATGTTTATAGAAAAAAGAAGAAGATGTGATATTACAAATATTGAAGCTTAGATATTATTAGCCCTATGGTGATATCCTGGATATCATTTTTCCAATTAAGATCAGTATAACTGTGCAATGATATAGAAAACCAGGAAAACTATATCTGCAGATCTTTACAATTATCACTTAAGAAGACAGTTTATTAGTGGAGAATTCCCTAGATTTAACTGTTCATTGACAACTTCATATTGTGGGTTTCTTAAATGTCTTCTAATTTCCAGTTCTTCAAGGAAATCCAGTTCTTGTTTATTTTCACAAATATGCAGTACTTCTAGTTCTGTGTTAGGTGTCAATGAATGATTGGTGTCAAGTAGATGTTTTGCGTAGTGGGATTTATCTGGTTGTTTTAATCTGTATGCTCGTAAGTGCTCACTGTATCAACAATGTTTAAAAATCGTTATACAAACAATAGGATACATCGATGGATACTTCTATTACAGGAATATGAATTTGGAATAAAATTTATACCTGGGAAAACTAATATAGTAGCGGATGCTCTTAGCCGTGAAACAGAAATGAAGAAGAAGGATCAACAATTCCAAATTGGAATAAATAGGTTGCAAAAAAACTGAAGGTTTGTTTACTTTGAAAAAAATAATGGAGGATCAGAGAAATTTACAAGAATCTTGTAAAAGAGGAGCATTTGAAAACGAGGGAATTTGGTATAAGAAGATGGAAGATAGGGAAATTTATTTAATAACACCTGAATATGCTAAGGAAATTCTCAAACAATTACATGAGGAGTATGGACATATAGGATCTCGAAAACTATGGATGTTGTTTAGAGAAAATTACACTGCAAAGAAGGACATATCATTGGTTAAAGAAATCTGTAAAATTTGTAAAATTTGTCAGTTGGCGAAGGAAAGGAACTATCATCATATTAGTGGACCAAAACCTATAATAGCACTGAAGCCTTTACATATAGTAGCTATTGATTTCATATCACAATTAATACCTAGCAAGCAAGGCAATAAACATATTTTAGTTATGGTAGATATATTTTCAAAATTTGTAAGAACTTTTCCTTGTCAACGTACCAATGCAAACACAGTAATATCTTGTCTGAAAAATTTTATAGAAGAAATAGGAACTCCGGAAAACTTAATATTGGATCATGCTACTTACTTTGTGAGTGAAAAAGTCAAACGCTTGTGTAGAAATTATAATATTAAAATGAATTTCATAAGTATAAGAAGACCTTCATCTAATCCAGCTGAGAGGTATATCAAAGAAGTTGTTAAGTATTTAAGGATTTTATGTAATAATAGACACAATTTATGGGAAGCAAATCTAAATCAAGTCGAGAAATTTTTAAACCAATTACCTAATGGAGTTACTGAAGAATGTCCACAATTTATTTTGAAAGGAATACCTCCAGAACGTGAATGGATAATACAGAGAGAATGGGATATGTCTCAAGTTTTGAAAAAAGTAAGCAAGAATTTGGAGAGAAGTGCTATAAGATTTATTAAAAGAGAAGGAAACAAAAATAATAAGAAGATTAGATCTGAAAAAGGAGATTTAGTCCTAGTAAGATCTTTGAGAACACCAAAGAAAGGTGAAAATCAATGTAAAAAGTTATTATCACCATTTGAAGGGCCATATGTAGTCAACAATAGTGATGCTCAAAATAGTTATCGCTTATTCTATCCAGGTACACAATTGGAAAGGGGAGTGTTCAATGTAGAACAGGTATATAGATATTATGAATAGATGATGTTATGTTACGAAAAATACTTGAAAAAAGGAAATAATAGTCATAAGGATAGATTTAAAATTTAATATTAGGTAATGTACAAAGATAATTAGATAGTAGATAGATTTTTGTTTTCCATTTGGCAGCTGATGATCCAATTAAATTCATCATGTTTGTTTCTTCAGAACCTAAAAAATAAATATAATATAATATAAAGAAAAATTTATTAGGTGAAACTTATAATGAAAACCGTTTTAAAAAATTTGAATATGGCAAATCAATATATAACAAATAAAGAAAACAATTTATAAGAAATACTGGCTTTAAATAGAAGGAGAATATGAAAATATAGGATAGAGGGGATAAAATAAGAATAACTCAAGTATCAAATAGAAGTTCACATTTTTTAAATAAGGAAATAAGATGTAAGTAATAAAGGATAGGAAAGGATAATAATGAATGATATTGATTAAAAATATAGGAGGTAATGTTTAATGTCAATTAGAATCTTATAGATTACTTAAAAATTCAGGAAGGAATAAGGAAATTGATATTGATATATATGAATTTAAGAAATAATTAATTATATTGAATTATGAATATTGAAAAGAAATATGATATGAGGAGTATATAGAAGTATAATGTAATTACAAAGAAATAAGTTGATATATAAGTGGATGTTAGTAAGAAATGATAATAGAGAAGTATCATATGAAGTAATATTAAAAATATAAATTGACATTGATCTTAATCAAGTGTATTTTAAGGAAATAATTAGGAGACAGTTATTGAAAGAAATAGGTTTTGTAGTAGGAAATATTTGAACAAATATTTGAGAAACAAAGTTAAAGAAATTAAGATTATGCCATAAAATTGTTAAATTTTTTTTTGAATAAAATAAAATCAATCATTTATAATAAGAAAATTGAAATTTAAATAAATATCCAGGGTATGGATATCATTTAAATTTAAATTTGAGGGGAATTGAACCAGATATCATAGATAGTAAGAGAATTAGTTCTATAAAAATATGTTGCTAGTATGAAAATATATGAAAGTATTATAATTTGAGAAAACAAGTAAAAAGGAAACACTTTTCTTAATTTAAACAACATATCAAGTAAAGATATATTAAATAATTGCCTATAACAATATAATAAATAATGAAATTACCTCAATAATAACATAAAATATAGAGATTGCCTAACCAATGTAATGATGTAAATAAAGTTGCCTAAGACGAAGATTATTTTCCATAACATAATCAGCTGTTCATCTGAAATGAAAACAAATATTATTATAGTTAATTCATTATAATCATTAATTTAAGAATAAAAACAAATACAAATATTGAATAGAATATAATTCAATAGATTTTCGTAGATAAACAAATAATGACATATATACAAATGATGTATGGTAAATAAAATAAACGTTGAATCAATAAATAATAATTTGTTAAAGTTTATTATAAATAATATAATGCAAAGAGTATAGACAAATAACATAAAAGAATTTATATTTATAAATAATATGAGTGTAACAGTGATAGACTGTCAATAACAATATTGGATGTTGTACCATTTAAATGTATCTATGTATAACCAACTTTAATTTATTTGAATGATTAAAAAATTCATAGGAACTCTATAAATGAACTAATAATGTAGAGGAGTGTATGTATGAAACTTTTCTAATAAGTGAAAGAAGTTTCAATTAATTTGATTGCAAAGGACAATATTGGATTGGTTATAAAATATGACAGAACAAATAGTGAATCAACAAATAAACTTTGAAATAGTGACCTAAAGAAAAACAAAAGACTGTTTTTGTTTAAAAAAGTGGAGAATCGAGGGGACGCTAAAAGGAATGGGGAAGCTGGTGTCAAGACGCGAGGAGTGTGTGTGATAATGTTCCAGAAATTTCAAGAAATTCCCAGTTTAACATAATAAAAACTATAAAGTACTATAAAAAAACAATCTTATTAATACTCACAGTTAATTATATCAAGTTTTTCGTTCAGAATCTTCGAAATTTCTCATCATTATTGGTTTTTGGAGCTTCAGAGGAGTATTCCTGGGGTCCAGAGACATTCATCCCAATTCAAGAACAACAGGTCAGTGTGTTTAAAATATTATTGGCCAATAATCAGAGTAAAAACTCAAAATACTCAAATAAGTACTTGATTTCATAAATTGATAAACATTTGCGAATATGATCGATCTGAAAAAGAAAGAGAACAGACTTTATATAGTTAATTAATTGCATAAATCGTTAATATTAATAAAAAGGCCGAATTTAAATAAATTAAAATATGTACTTACGCCATGTTGTAATCGCATAAATATGGTGCTTGAAATTTTATTAATGTAATAACTATGTCCATCTGTATATAATTCCTATATTTCTATCTATGTATATAACTATTTTCTTTCCACAGCAATTTGTATCATATATAACTATGATTTATATATAAATTCTTTTATGTGTTTGAACCATTCGTTTGTCTGCATCGTCAACAAACTATGTTGGTACATGTATAGATGCTTCTTTCGTGTAAGAATTGTTCGTTTTATGCTAAAGCGCATGACTAGTTTTTTTACGCACGCGCACTGAAGAAATTATCAAAATAAATAAGTAGGTATAATATAACCATAGGCGTCTCAAATTATTATTATCAAATATAAAATATTGAATTTAAAATTAAATCTATTTAAAATTAAAGTGTTTTCTTTTTATTTAAACAAATACAACATTATAAAAAGCCAGGACTCAAAGAGAAAAAAGGGTTTCATGCTGCCGAATTAATAAATATATATTAAATATAACAACTATATAAAAAACAATAACTGAGCTAGCCAAACTAAACAAAAATTCTGAATATAAAATAATACTTATATAAATTTCACAATAAAAGTAAGTAAAGAGAGCAGTGTATGTTAATACATATTTCAAGTTTTGAAGTGTCCAAATATTGAAAAATATTTAGGTTATTCTATTTGAAGAAAAACGAACTTCATTGAATTTCCATTTGAACCGTAAATTATAGTCAGACGTTTGAAAACCTAAAATCTCAATATACATGTCAAAATCCATAAATTCAACATGGTGGCTCCAAAATGGCGGACGAGATTTGTGATTATTGTCCAATTGTGGGTTGAGGTTACGAATTTAGCCGGAGATTATCAAAATTCAATATCGCGGTTCCACGATGGCAAACCAGTTAATCATAATAATAGCTCAGAACTCACGCAAAAATTACCTTATGATAATGAAGCTGTATCAGAATGCATAGATTAACGAGTAGACTAAAAAGCTTAAAATAAAATCATGAAAAAACTTTTTAATCAAATGCGCTAGAAAGTAAAATATAATTTCTTTGGATATATAACGTGGATTATTCTGTAGGTTACAGATTAAAAAGCTTGTGAATTCGAACTAAACATTTTTGCGGTATGCTCTGTCTGACAAAAAATTGTATACAAAGTATTGTTAAAATTGGGTTACAGATTGAAAAGCTTTTGTATTCGAACTAAAAATATTTGCGGCATGCTCTATGTAAAAAAATTATATACCAAGTATCGTAAAAATTGTGCCACCCTCAAGTTTTTATTTTCAAAAGCAATGTATATTTTTAATTGCATTGATCAGATGCCAAGAGTCATGACTCATATCGGCGTAGTATTTACATCTGAACTACAGAGTGTTTTGGAAGTATTGAACTATTACAGGTAAAATTTCAAATCTTCAATAATTAAACAAGATCTTGTTATATGATCAACTTGGCATTGATCCACTTCCTACTCACTGATATTTTTGAATTACAGCTGTTATGAAATATTAAAATAGGTTAAAATTGTTCTGGTAATAGTTCAATATACAAGAAGATGTTATGGCAAAGTTTTGGAAAATACTCGCAAAATTAAAAAATTTAGGCAAAAGATTAATTTCAAAGTTTTCAATTTTTCCTGTATAACTCCAGAACTAAAGGAGCTAGATTGTCTTGAATCAAATGAATGACCTCTGAAATACACAACTTTGCCCCTATTTAATTATCCCTATATCTCTTACCGTCACCATGATCCCGATGCATTGACTCGAATTTGAATAGCATTGTTTAAGAAGTGTGGAAAGTGACAAATTCCGTACCAGTGCAGGAAATACAATTTCTAACGACTTATGTACTCTATTTTTCCTAAGACCATGAATATACAAATTGTGTGAATTATGAGTGTTAAAATATAAATTCTGAATATATAATTATTATCATGCGGACTAACGAAGTCCATATTTTCTTTCTTTCAATTATACATTAATTTATTTTAATGACTTCTCTTAACATTGTCTAATTTTAATTTTGTTTGACGTTTGCATAATTATGTAAATTTTCCTGATTTTAATAAAATTTTCCTACAGTATATTTCCCGTATTACCTACTGACTCATCTTGGATTCTGCTGGATGCCACGGGCATGTGACAGCTTTCCTTTAATAATACATTTCATGTGAATGATATATACATTTAAGGCCTGATGATAGCTCAGTGTGCCGAAACTAGTGTGAAACTTTGCAGAAGAGGAGGTTTATTGAAGAGTACGAGGGTGCGTAGCATCCGAGTATCTCTTTAAAGCCTCCGAGTCAAGCAGAGGCACTTTCATTACCAGTGATGTATTATATTTTTTCTGAAATAGTTTTCAAAACTAAAAATAGATTTAAACTGAAAAAATGACAATTATATTCCTAACATATATGTCAATAATGTGCATAATACTAGTGTCGGCAGCGTTAACATTAATTTTCATTTTCATAGTTCTAATACCAATTAATAATATTTGTTGTATTTGATTGTTAGTGTTTTTATGCAACGGCCACTTCCTCGAAGAGCTACTCAGGTGTGGGTTATATACTAGTAGAGACTCAAGGAGTAGGTCTTACCGGTTCTCGGCTAATCCTACTTATTCTTTCCGTCTCGTAACGTAAGAATTATTAGGATTACCCGAGAACCGCTAAGACCTACTCCTTGGGTCTCTACTATTATATAACCCACGCCTGAGTAGCTCTTCGACGAAGTGGCCATTGCAATTTTGGCGCCCAACGTGGGGCACCAAAATTCAAAATTGCAACGGTCACTTCGTCGAAGAGCTACTCCGGCGTGTGTTATATACTAATAGAGACCCAAGGAGTAGGTCTTACCGGTTCTCGGGTAATCCAACTTCTTGTTTTGTTGACTGGGATTAGTTGATGTGAGGTAACTTATAGACTAGTAGCCCTCAGGGTGGCGCCCACTTATATTTCCGTCTCGTAACATAAGAATTGTAACGGCCACTTCGTCGAAGAGCTACTCAGGCGTGGGTTATATACTAGTAGAGACCCAAGGAGTAGGTCTTACCGGTTCTCGGGTAATCCTACTTATTCTTACGTTACGAGACGGAAAGATAAGTGGGCGCCACCCTGAGTCCTACTGGTCTATAAGTTACCTCACATCAACTAATCCTAGTCAACAAAACAAGAAGTTGGAAGGTTATAAAAAATGAACAACGTTATTTAACATTTACAAGTAGTTTTATTGAGTAAAAATTATATGTTGAATGAAAATTGAAATTTTATTTACAAGTAGTTTATTAAATAAAAATTATATGTTGAATGAAAATTGATGACGCCCAAACGAATCGGGAACCAATCAGCTGGCTGCGTCAAGTCAAGCCAAGTTGGTTTTGAGTAGAGCCGTGTTCCCAGCCGGTAGAATTCAACTTGTAGAATTTCAGCCGGTAAAAAGGCTTAGGTCGGTACGAAGGCTTGGGCCGATAAGATGATTTTTAGGCCGGTAAGATAATTTTTAGGCTGGTAAGAAAAAGTGCTAGAAAAGAGACTTGAATCAGATATAGTTCTTGAATTCAGTAAAATGCAGGGTATCTGGAGATTGAAGTTATAGTAGGTGCAAATAACATAAGTACAAAATTATGAAATGATATCTAAACAACGTGGTTCATATATCCTGTATTATACAATATTTTAAGAAAATTCATTTATTTTAGAAATAAAAAGCACAATAAAAATCATAAGAAAAGTTACTAATTCATTTAAATTTATTTTAATGGCGTTTCAACGAAGAATTCCATTGGTATAAAAAAAATATAAAGAACCAGAACACGTGGTTCATGTTTCCTGTATCAATATTTTAATAGAGATTTTAGAAATAAAAGCACAATAAGACTCATAAAGTTACTATTTCATTTAGTTCTAATTTAACATTTCTTCATCGTAAAATTCCATTGTTATAAAAAAGGTATAAAGAACCAGAACAAAATATATATAACAAAAACTAAATCGACATAATATATCTCTGGTACTGAACGTTTTGAAGAAAAATTAATTTGAAACTATTAAGTATAATGTAGGGAAGAATTAGCGAAGAAATATTATACATTTTAAGCGAAACTACTTACCATTAATATGAATGCACTTCGATACGGTAGGATGACAGAACTCAACAATAAGTATATTTCGTTGATGGGCAGAACCTCAGCGCGCATTGGCTTAAATATCCTAATGAAAAAAAAACTCATCCCAAAAATTTAAAATTCGACAACCATCGACAAGAAGTATTATTCGATGTTACGAGGGGTAAACGAAATTTACGTTACTCTTTCATCGACGAGAAATATTACGAGTGGTGAACGAAATTCATGTTACAATTATATTAAATAAACCTTTCATAAGATAAGTGACAATTTCTAATTTAATTGCATTCTAAGAATGACAGATGAGTTTTGTAAAGTAACAGGAGTCATGTAAAAATCATGAAAGTGACTAGTCTTTGAAGTGACACTTTCATGACCAACCTGAGCTCTGTCATGAGAAGCTTTCTTGACGATTTCAGAAAAAAGTTATTTAATTTGTACTTAACTACTACAATGGATGTAATCAATGGACACGTCAGTGACAACAATTCAATTGTAAAATATTGAATTTGATTAAATAAAATTATTAGATTATTAGATTATGTACATAAGATTGGGAATAAAATCTCAAATCAACGATAAAAAAACAATGAACATTTTTATCATGTTATGACAAATATTCAAGGTCAAGTACCTACTTCGGAATATAATATATCTTTTGGAAATTCAGATAATACAATGTTTAGAATTTTTTTTCTGAAGAAAATTGTTTACGAAAGCCGAATAGTGCAGATATTGTTAGATATTGCCAGTTCGTCTACTTGTATTAAGCGTAACAAAATGCCGCAAGTTCGAAGACGTCAAAATTATCACCATGCTAGCGATTATGGCAGGGGTAGAATTGTGGCCTATCGAGATGTTGTTTTATCCTATCGCGAAATTGTCCGTCGTGTTAACTGTACAACAATAACACGATCGTGCGTGTGTGTCGTATGTGGGTAGAAGAAGGTAGAGGAGCACGAAGAAGACCAAATGGTCAACCGATCCGTACCCCCGTGCATCAAGATAGCCGCTTCAGGCAACTAGCTCTGCGAGACCGTTTTGCTACTATTCGTCAAATTGATTACCAACGTTTCGGAGAGAAAGGTAGACCTGTTGCTATGCGAATAATACAGCGTGTCCACGGATGGGGTATCCTATAGGTGAAAAATGTTTAAATATTAGTTTTAGCTAAAAATGTCATTCTTGATAAAATGTTTTGCTTGTTCTGAAACCTTATAAAATGAAATAAAATTCAAGTTTTTCAGAACCCGTCTCATTTTATAGCCAGTTTTATGAAAAACGTATGAATTTTTGCAACTTCGAAAATAATGTATTAATTGAGTGAGTGACGTTCACGATGTACCAAATAACTGTGAACTTTTATAAATAATTTTCAAATTTCATCTTTAATTAATATTTGACGACAATGTTAACTATTCAAGAATTATAATCACTATCAAAAATAACAATACAGAATAATAATGTAAGAAACGCTAAGTAAACAAAAAACATCTATTCAATATATCCTCCCACAGCTTCAAAACATCTCTCAATAGTCTTTCTAAATTATTTGTAAGTATTTCGCAGCATTTCTGGGGTAATTTCGTTAACGCCATCAATGATAGCTCGTTTCAAGTCCTCAATATTATGGTTTAAATTATTTGCGTAAACTTTTTGTTTTAAGTAGCCCCATTAAAAAATCTAAAATAGTTAAATCGGGTGATCGGGGCTGAAAAAATATTGGTTCATAACGTCCCACCCATCGCCCAGGAAAATATTCATCCAGCCATCCTCTAATTAGCAAAGTCGAATGTGAGGAACATCCATCATGTTGAAAGTACATTTTACGCTTGTGCTCCAAGGGAATATTTTCTAATTCAGGTATTAAGAAGTTGTCCATCAAATACAAATATATCTCCCGATTTAATGTATCTTCCAGAAAATACGGTCCGATTATTCGATCCGGTAAAACCGCACACCAAACATTAACTTTTTTAGCAAATTGATAGATAGATAGATAGATAGATAGATAGATAAATTTTATTGTGCATAAGATAAATCTTTTTCACAAGGGTTCGGAACATACATTATATTTATTACAATGATCCATGTGGTATATATAGTAATTATTAACAGTTATTTGAGTCGGTTAGAATATATATATATATATATATATATATATATATATATATATATATATATATATATATATAGTTGAAGGAAAGTTTTTAGACCTCTTTGATATATTGTTTTTCTTTATATTCTTGGGATTAGGTCCTTATTATAAATCTAACGAAAACTTAGTTTTACAAGAAACATGTTTATTAACGTTTCGGCTATACGGTGTAGCCTTTATCAAAATACTACAAACAGATAAAAAGCAGTGTCAATATTTATAAAACATCTTTCAAAACAAAACAGCTTACCACAAAACGATGCATATATAAACAAATAGAAGGATGTGCAATGGGCGCATCCATTTCAAGCGTAATTGCCCAACTAGTATTAGAAGATCTAGAAAAAACAGTAATAGATAATCTAAATATTGAGCTCCCATTCTTTTATAGGTACGTTGACGATTGTTTATTAGCGATCCCTCATAATAAAGCTGACTACATTCTAGAGCAATTTAATAACTACAACGAGAAACTTAAATTTACGATTGAAACTGAACAAAACCATCAAATTGACTTTTTAGATCTAACATTACATCATAAAAACGACAAAATTGAAACCGAATGGCACACAAAACACACGTGGTCAGGAAGATACCTCAATTTTAATTCGCAACATCCTTTTTCACAAAAAAAATCAGTAGTAATGAGCCTAGCAGACAGAGCTATAAATTTATCAGATCCAAAATATCGAATATCTTCAATTAAAAAAGCAAGAGAGGTTTTGGAATTGAACAACTATCCACGGAATCTAGTCGACAACATATTTAAGAAAAAAATACATAAAAAATATAACTCGCAAAACCAAACATTAAAACAGGAAAAAACAAATTCTAATTTTATAACATTACCCTATGTGCCTAGTCTGTCAGAAAAAATACAAAATATATTTAAAAATGAAAAAGTCACTGTAAGTCATAAAGGACATAATCTACTAAAAAGTAATTTCAGTAAATTGAAAACTACCATCCCCAAAAAACACATGTGGTATACGAAATACCCTGTAACAACTGCAATGGAATATACATTGGTCAAACCACTCAATATCTAAAAAATAGAATCAATGGTCACAAATATGACAGAAAAAATAAAACTGCTTTAAGCAATCACATAAAAGAAAAAAACCATAGTTTTAATTTTGATAACACAAAAATACTCAAGACTGAAAATAACAAAAAAAAACTGGAATTCTATGAAATGGTATATATTCAAAAAAATAAACATTGCATCAACTCAAAAACTGATACAAATAATCTAAGCAAAATATATTACAACCTAATAAATTAACAACATTTCTCAGTGTACTATACTTTAATACATTTTTCAGTGTAGACTTGTATATATATATATATATATATATATATATATATATATATTCTATAACTATAATTTAGTTCAAACCAACAACAAAACACAAAAAACAAGAATTCAACCAAAACTTGTCCTTTCATTTTCACCTTAAGTTATAAATGTCGATTATACGTTTGTGAATATTTGTAGTTTCTTGACGTGTTATTTTTAACAAATGTTTTAAAACAAGGATGACTTTCCTCAAATGTTTGAGGAGGATATATGCATCGTTTTGTGGTAAGCTGTTTTGTTTTGAAAGATGTTTTATAAATATTGACACTGCTTTTTATCTGTTTGTAGTATTTTGATAAAGGCTACACCGTATAGCCGAAACGTTAATAAACATGTTTCTTGTAAAACTAAGTTTTCGTTAGATTTATAATAAGGACCTAATCCCAAGAATATAAAGAAAAACTATACTACTTATCGTAGTAAATATTGAAGAGAATGAGACACAAATATATGAAATTTGAACTTTGTCAGATGGTGAATAGAGATTAATTTCTTCAGGCAGACAGAATTATCATTTATACCTATAATTATAAGTAAGAAATATATCTCATACCAAATCAAACACCTATGATATCAATTATTCTTTATAACTATATAAATACATCAATAATATTGAAAATCGTTACCTTAGATTTCAGTTGTAAACAATGAGTCATAAATTTTAATCCATCGCTGGTAAATTATAAATTCATATTGTTTTATTAGCAGCATAGTTGATCATCTGTATATTTTATCTAGAATATCAAAATGAATCTGAAAAGAACATGAAATTATTATTATTACAGGATATTTGATACTCATATACAGACAAGTTATCACATTTGTTGAAATGAAATCATTGAACTGTCACTACATACAACGTCACGTCATGTAGCATAGAACTAAAACATAGAAATATATTCAACCACAGAAGTAAGTTAGAATTTTGAAATATTAAATATTTGCAAAGCGGATGGAATGTTTAAAAATATGTAATTGTATTAAATGATAGGACAAGTTCATAGGAGATAATTGGTAAATTATATATAAGAAATGAATTGAAAGGCATTATGAACGATTTTAAGGACGTAATGATTGTAAATTCATTGATATTTAAAATTTAAAGTGGGATAGATACTATCATTGTAAATAAATATAAGATATATTTTGGAAATTGTTCACATGCAAATAGGTATAATGAATTATATTGAAATTTTACACAAATAATTAATAACAATAGGAATAAGAAGAAGACAATTAAATTAACTATTAAACATTCAATAAAAAGACTATGAAATATCTAGCAACTCAGTAGTGTTTTGTTTCAAATAACAAGACTAGCAACGAAAGTTTGTTGATTTAAAAAAACAAAGGAGTGTGTGGTGTGATGCTTATGAAAATGGACATGTAAGAAAATCTTTCTAAAAATTTAACTAAAATAAGTGAAAATTGTTTGAAATTTAAGTAAAAACTGAATATAAATGATAAAGTATTATCTAAGAAACATTTAGAACAGAAAATATTTGTAAATAACAATTATTTGTGGAAATTATCGATTATTGAATTTGAGAAGGGACGCTATGCGTGAATTTTGAGTAAATTCCTACATGATAGTCTCATGTATTTGATTAAAAGCATTTAGGATCATCGCAAAACATTTTAAGTCAAGTGAGAAGAACAATTTAATAAATTATATTGACTTACCTGCGATACATACTAGCGAATTTATTTCCACGATTTGAAGAGAGTCCAGCTTCATTCCAGGAGGGGAGAACAGGAATAGAGTGCACATAAAGAGACTTCCAAGTGGTATAAACAGGTCAGTGTATATATAATTTATATGGTACCATTTAAAACAATTCAGACATATATATAACTAATTTGGCCAAATTTCACGTATAACTATTTTCTAAGTCTAAGAATATTCAATTTGTATAGTAGTTTGTAATAATAATTTGTTTAACTGAAGTTTTTCCTTAATAGTGATAATGTTTTTCAATTCGATGATTCATAATTATATATACTAAATTTTGACTCTTCTGCATTTTATTTATGTCATATATTGATGATAGACAAAGGTATGATATCATAGAGGTTGAATGGGTATGTTCCGCGCTAACACTCACACTATTTTTGTAGGAAACAATGGTAAGGTAATATTTGGTAAATACAAATTACATATATTTTAATTATCTTGAACCCAACGAGAGTAAGTTTCTCATGCTCTCCATTAAATTAATAAATATATAAAACAAATCATATTTAACCTGAGCTAGTCAATTCAACAATTCATAAAAAGTTAAAAACATAGATAAATCATAGATAAAAAAAAATTATAATAATAATTAATATATTATAAAATATATATATATATATATATATATATATATATATATATATATATATATAGATATTACCATGGAGTAAAACAACACACTGTATACTGAACATAAAATAAAAGACTACCTATTTCAAGAAATTAAAATTTTTGAAATTTGATTTTTTTTTAAAAAGATTATCTAAAAAGGAGACAATCTGTACCATGTACTATTCAATAGAGAAAGCATCTAATTGTATAATTATAAAGAAGATTTAAAATAAGATTCAAAACATATGTGAAATGAAATAACAAAATTTCTATTAACCTACAAGACAGAATTTTAGAACGTTATTACATATACAAATGGAAATGATAATCCTTTGTTATATCGTCAAAGTAAATAAATAGTGTGATTTTTTTTAAAATGAATATTAGGGATTGAAAGATGTGTAAATAAGATTTTATAAATATTTAAAAAAACCAAGACTATATAAAAAGTAAAATGAAAACATTAATTCTATGGAATGTGACGTTTATTGAACGGTTTGACATTATGAATACATATTTTATAAAGTTGGAAATGTCATTTTGTGAATTGAATGAAATATAATTTAAGAGATGAAATATGAGTTAAAATCATTAAAGAAACTTAAAACAAAGTGTTTTCAAATGATGGATGGACAATTCACTATTTGAGATGAAATCTATCAAGAAAAGTTTTGATAACCAAATCTGATTGGTGGAATGTATTCAACATACTTTTATCAGCAACAAGTAGTTTGTTAATAATAAAAAATTGAATGAGAAAAGTTTGTTGATTATACATGCTATTCACTAGGTACTTTCTTTTTGGGGTGGTAGAAATTTTTGGAAGAAGCAAAATTACTTTAAATTAATTAAACTTTTCGTGAAACAACGTTTTTGGTATCAAAATTCAGGGAAGGAAATACATTGTACTTGTGATCTAGTAAATCATATATTAAAACAAGCAGATTTACAAACTAAGAAAGAATTTGGTAATTATGTTTGAATACTAACCGTATAATTTATAGATGATATTTGATTAATATTTTGTATGGTGGGATTGATATATCCACCATACCTTTTAGAAAGCTTTGGATTATGTGATTTGACTGAAATGTATTGATGTGGACGAAATATAGCATTGATTCCTGATTTTGTGCAAGCTGGACCAGTGATGTGGTAATTTCCAGAAGGTAACCTGAAATAAAGTAAAGAAAACAAATAATTGACGTGAATTACTATACAAGAATAAGGTATTTAAACTATTTTCATTATACGTAAAGAAAGTTAAATAAACTTACCGATTTAGTGCAAAGAATTGAACTTTGGTATTAAACAAACACTTGCAACCTTTGTCTTTCGCCATTTTTAAATCATATACGTTTATATAAAAGATATTGTATTATAAGATTTGTATTAAATGTTGCCTATTTTGGAATTGTATATAGAGATAATTATTCATCTGAGTACATGATTTTGTTCGAATGAGTGATCATAATAGATAATAGTTTTTTTATTAATTCGTGTCCTGTAAAAGAACAATGTATTTATCTTTTCATAACATTAAATAACGTTTTTTTTCTATTTTGAAGAACATTGTAAAATTGATTTTTGATATATTCCATTTCTTTGTGGTGATGGCTCCATCTAGTTTAAACCATTGGTAGTTTAAACTGACATCTATGAATCGTAGAGAGGTTCAACATTAATCACAGGACCGTCTTTGGAATTTATTTGGTGTTATTAAATAAAGCAAGTACATTTTTGATTGACAAAATTTTTATAAAGATAGTTATATCTAATCAAATTTAGGCGCTCACATTAAAAATTGAATTTTTTTTGTTTTTCTATATCTGAACCCTACTCTGAGGTTAAAGAATTTCTCATGTTCAAAGTGTAATCATCTTAATAATAAAATTTTAAATTTTACAATATACCGGGGAAATCAAAACTAAATATAAACTAAACTAATAATAATGTTAAATCATTATTTCTCTCCCCGTTCTATCCAGTTTAACATGGCGCCCAACGTGGGGCTATCATAGAAATTTTGTAAGTAATAATAAAAAGCATTGAAATAATTTTTTTTTGACTTTTTTAAAAGAATTTAAATACATAAAATGGAACGGAAAATGACATTAAGAGACGGAAAGCAGGTAGGAGTTGAAAGTAGGTCTGATGAAGAAAGAGAAGAAAGGAGCAATGGTAGAGGAGATTTTCAGGTACAATACTTAGAACAAGGGAGAGAACATTCACAGGAAGATAGTGCAGAACAAGGACAGGAGGAAGATTTACCATTGTCAGAAGAAACAGGACAAGAGGATAGACAAGAGTCTAAAAAACAAACAGATGAAAAGAAAAAGGAAACGGACATGATGAGTATGTTTAAAATGATGATGGGAGAAATGAAAGTAATGAATGAAGATATGAGGAGAGATATAAAAAAAGATTTGAATACAAAATTGGATCAAAATAAAGAAGATATGAGGAGAGATATGCGGGGAGATATGAACAGAATGGAGGATAATTTAGATAAAAAAATGGATAAACAAAATGAGAGTATGAATTGCATTAGGGAAGTTATGAATAAAAATACGGAAGAATTAAAACAAGAAATGAACATTAAAATGGACCAAAATAGGGAAGAAATAAAACAAGCTAAGGACCTAATGATAAAATTAATGGATGAAAAATTGGGACATTTTGAGAAGATATTGGAAAAATCAAACACATACATGGAAAATAAAATAGAATCCACTAAACAAGAAATTAGAGGAGAGGAGATTAAAGAAATAACGGAAATAGACAATTCACAGATTAACAGAATTAACAAAATGGAGGAGAAAGAAAAGGATTTCAAAGGAGAGACTCAAATGGACGTAAAGATACAAAATGATGATGAAAATATAAATGATGATACTATAGAACAGAAATTAAGTAATAAAATGGAAATTGATGAAGTAAAAATACAAAGACAAATAAATGAGGAGATGATAGATTGCAGTTTACAGAATTTAGGAAGTGAGAAAGTCATGAAAATTTATGAAAAAGAGATTTATTGGAAAATAACAGACCCAGATGTTAATATATTGAAACGAATAGTGACATATGGTAAGACAAATAATAATAATAGGGGGATACAACTTAATTGGAAGTTAGAGGAAATGAATAAGATATTACAAGAGAACAAGGAAGAAATAGAAGAAACCATAAGACAGAATATAGAAACAATAATTTATGCAGAAAATTTCGAAATGAGATTAAAACTTGGCATAAATATAAAGATAATTGATCCAAGAAATTTCAATAGGATAATTAAAAATGAAATGATAGGAAGTGAGAGTATTATGGGAAATGAAATAATAAAAAGAAGAAACAATAATATGAAGAAATTGGAAACGCAAATTTTGATGAATCTATTGAGGGAAATTGATGAGATAGGGGATAACAAAATAAAAAAAGACACAGTGGAAAATTTAAAGAAACTTAGGAAGCAGATAGAAGAGAATCAAACAATAAGAGAAGAGGATAAGACGAAATTTAGGAAAAGAAAATAAAATTGAATAATAAGGCTGTATTGTAGGACCGAAATCTAGAAGACGAATAAGGAATTGTAAAAGGTCAAGAAGGGATATAAAAACCACATGTAAATAAAAAGTTTATAATTAACAAATAATGTTAGACAAAAAACATATGTAAATATAATTTTGTATATAGATAGAAATTAGTATATGTAAAGATATAATGATGAGATACAGAAATAATTACATTGACAGATATAATAACAATGAATATTATAACTATAATAAGAACGATAACAACCAAAACAACTATGACAGAAACTTTAAATATAATAACAACAAAAATAACAATTACAGAGAACAGTATTCAAAGAAGAGAAGAGAGAGTGATAACATATGAACATCCAAGGGAATACATTAAATTTGGGGAAGATTTGGAATTAAAAGAAATAACGGGATTAATAAAAATTAAAGGAAAATTAAATGGGAAACAAGTTAAAATATTAATAGATACAGGTTCGGAAGCGTCCATAATAAAAGCAAAACTAATAGAAGAAAATATTAAAAATTATGAAAATAAGCTAGTCAAGATACCAAAGACTACATTAATAGGAGCAAATGGAAAGAAATTGTGTGAAGTTAGCAGATCTATAATACAAAGCATTGAATTAAAGGATGGGAAAGAAGTTGAGATGCAATTATTGCTAGTGGATAATTTAGAAACAGACATAGTTATAGGAATAGATGAATTAACGAAGTATAAAGCAAGAATTGATTTTGAAAAGATGGAGATAGAATTAAATGGTAATAAGATTGAATTTGAAGAAGAAAATATGGAAGAATTAGATATTGAAGAGGATAATAAGAAGTTATGGAATATAGAAAGGATTGGAAATATGGAAGTATTGGCAATTGAAGAGGATAATAGGAAGTTATGGAATATAAAAAGGAGTGGAAATATGGAAGAATTGGAAATTGGAGAGGATAATAGGCAGTTATGGAATATAGAAAGGAATATAATTATGGAGGAATTGGTATTAGTGTGTGGAAATAAGGAATATGAAGAGAAATTGAAGAAGTTGATTATGAAGTATGAAATATTGATTAAAAAGGAGATGAGAATGGCAAATAATTATGTACATAAGATAGAAGTTGGAGGAATAGAAAATTTCAGAATAAGAACATATCCCATACCTTATAAATATAGAAAAGAAGTTGATTCAGAAATACAAAATATGTTTAAAGACAGTATTATAGAAAGATGTAACACAAGAAATATAAATAAATAAATTGTACCGAGATAAGCGACTCTGAGAAATGTAGAAGTAATAAGACCAATAACGAACATTAAAGAATTTTCAAAAATGGATTTATAACATGATTTTTTTTAAACTAATTCCTTTGGATGAAATTAATAAATGAAACTTGAAACTAAAAATAAACTAAGAATTTATAGTATTATAAATAAATAAGAACTAATTGAAGAGGATACTGCAACACAGGATTCCAGAATCATCTTTGTAACAGCGACCTGAAATAAAAAGAAATGTATTATTAGTAAGGGTATCAGATAGAAGTAAGAATGTATGTGCAAAATTGAAACCACCTTTCGAGGGACCATATGTTGTAGAAAATGAGAATGGAATAAATAGTTATGTTTTAAGATATATAGAAAGTGATGAAATAAGAGGTGTTTTCAATATAAAAGATTTATACAAATACAACAAATAATGGGGAAGTTTAAAAAGAAAGGAATTTTATAAATATTTGAAGTAAAATTTGCATTCATAAAATTTTTACTTACACAAAAATTTGATAAACGCAAAATTTAGGGGATGTTAACATAGAGTAAAACAACACTCTGTATACTGAACATAAAATAAAAGACTACCTATTTCAAGAAATTAAAATTTTTGAAATTTGATTTTTTTTTAAAAAGATTATCTAAAAAGGAGACAATCTGTACCATGTACTATTCAATAGAGAAAGCATCTAATTGTATAATTATAAAGAAGATTTAAAATAAGATTTAAAACATATGTGAAATGAAATAACAAAATTTCTATAAACCTACAAGACAGAATTTTAGAACGTTATTACATATACAAATGGAAATGATAATCCTTTGTTATATTGTCAAAGTAAATAAATAGTGTGATTTTTTTTAAAATGAATATTAGGGATTGAAGGATGTGTAAATAAGATTTTATAAATATTTAAAAAAAACAAGACTATATAAAAAGTAAAAGGAAAACATTAATTCTATGGAATGTGACGTTTATTGAACGGTTTGACATTATGAATACATATTTTTTAAAGTTGGAAATGTCATTTTGTAAATTGAATGAAATATAATTTAAGAGATGAAATATGAGTTAAAATCAGTAAACAAACTTAAAACAAAGTGTTTTTAAATGATGGATGGACAATTCACTATTTGAGATGAAATCTATCAAGAAAAGTTTTGATAACCAAATCTGATTGGTGGAATGTATTCAACATACTTTTATCAGCGACAAGTAGTTTGTTAATAATAAAAAATTGAATGAGAAAAGTTTGTTGATTATACATGCTATTCACTACGTACTTTCTTTTTGGGGTGGTAGAAATTTTTGGAAGAAGCAAAATTACTTTAAATTAATTAAACTTTTCGAAAAACAACGTTTTTGGTATCAAAATTCAAGGTAGGAAATACATTGTACTTGTGATCTAGTAAATCATATATTAAAACAAGCAGATGTACAAACTAAGAAAGAATTTGGTAATTATGTTTGAATACTAACCGTATAATTTATAGATGATATTTGATTAATATTTTGTATGGTGGGATTGATATATCCACCATACCTTTTAGAAAGCTTTGGATTATGTGATTTGACTGAAATGTATTGATGTGGACGAAATATAGCATTGATTCCTGATTTTGTGCAAGCTGGACCAGTGATGTGGTAATTTCCAGAAGGTAACCTGAAATAAAGTAAAGAAAACAAATAATTGACGTGAATTACTATACAAGTATAAGGTATTTAAACTATTTTCATTATACGTAAAGAAAGGTAAATAAACTTACCGATTTAGTGCAAAGAATTGAACTTTGGTATTAAACAAACACTTGCAACCTTTGTCTTTCGCCATTTTTAAATCATAGACGTTTATATAAAAGATTTCGTATTATAAGATTTGTATTAAATGTTGCCTATTTTGGAATTGTATATAGAGTTAATTATTCATCTGAGTACATGATTTTGTTCGAATGAGTGATCATAATAGATAATAGGTTTTTTATTAATTTGTGTCCTGTAAAAGAACAATGTATTAATCTTTTCATAACATTAAATAACGTTTTTTTCTATTTTGAAGAACATTGTAAAATTGATTTTTGATATATTTCATTTCTTTGTGGTGATGGCTCCATCTAGTTTAAACCATTGGTAGTTTAAACTGACATCTATGAATCGTAGAGAGGTTCGACATTAATCACAGGACCGTCTTTGGAATTTATTTGGTGTTATTAAATAAAGCAAGTACATTTTTGATTGACAAATTTTTTATAAAGATAGAGATATCTAATCAAATTTAGGCGCTCACATTAAAAATTGAATTTTTTTTGTTTTTCTATATCTGAACCCTACTCTGAGGTTAAAGAATTTCTCATGTTCAAAGTGTAATCATCTTGATAATAAAATTTTAAATTTCACAATATACCGGGCAAATCAAAACTAAATATAAACTAAACTAATAATAATGGTAAATCATTCTTTCTCTCCCCGTTCTATCCAGTTTAATATATATATATATATATATATATATATATATATATATAATTTGAAAAAAGATATTTGCCAACTTATTTGTAATGGATATTTTTGTGGGGATGTGGCAATAAGACTCCAGAGTAAATTCTTTCAGATATTTATTCCCGAGCTTTCGAATGATTTTCATTCATTATCAAGGGCTATAAATAATTGGTCAATGTTATCATTAATAATAATTAAATGAAATAATGAATACTTACATAAAATCTATAGCGAATTTTGGAATAGTTGTAAATTTTTATAATAAACTCTTTTAAACATAAATCAATGAAAAACTCAAAAACAATATGACAATAAACAAAATATTTGATCTTGAACTACTACAATTTTTATTTTTTTATCATAAAATTAAAGATTGTTATGAATCTTCTGTTCTTTTTTCATAATCTAAAAGATATGCATAGATAACACTAAGGTTATTTAAATCTGTTTTTTTATTTATTACATAATTTTGTTCTGCAATATATGTTGTTTCCAAAAAAAGGCGTTTTCTATAATTACTTTCTATTGCTAAGACTTTGGCAGATTGATAATCCATAGAATGGCCTTCATAAAACACGTGTTCCGCTAAAGCACATCTATCAGGATATAATCTACTGTCACTTTTATGAGAGGCGATTCGATTGGTTAGCAATCTTTTACTGTGACCAATGTATTTCTTATTACAGATATTGCAAGGAATCTCATAAACTATATTAGTTAATTTAGTAGTAGGAGTCTTGTCTTTGATCTTACTGAAAATTGATTTTATTGTAACACATTGTTTATTCGCAATTTTGATATTATGTGGTTTGAATACTCCAGAAATTTTAGGTGTGATAGATTTTATATATGGAAATGAAATATAAGTTGGAGATGTAATATTAGTAGTTAAAATGTCACTGTTTTCTTCGTTTCGTATTATGTCAACAGTAATGTCATTTATATTGTCAGAAGTAATATATACGAGTAAAACATGTTTCAAAAGATATGAAGGATATGAGTTATTATAGAAAAGTTTGTAGAGTATTTTTAGATTTTTATCGTGAAATATTGGATTGGAAATTTTTAGGACTCTGGTTTTCATCTGTTTAATCAAGTTAATTTTTGTACTACGTCGATGATATGAATGGTAATTTATATATCTCCCAGAATTGATAGGTTTCCTATACCAGTCAATCAAGATTCTATTATCATTATTTCTAATAAATTTGGTATCAAGAAAAGGTAAAGATTGTTCTGTATTTTCCCTTTCCATTGTAAATTGTATATGTGGATCGAAGCTATTGAAGTAAAAGAGTATATTATTTATTTCACCACATGGAAGAGATAATATTATATCATCTACATATTTTTTGATGAAAAACAAATTAAAGGGTAAAACAGAAATAACATAGTCTAAAATATAATTCATGATATAGTCTGCTAATATAGGAGATATTGAAGAGCCCATAGGTGTTCCAAAGGTTTGTTGGTAATTTTTGTTATTGTAAGTGAAAAATGTATTATTAAAAATAAATGTAATTAATTCTAAAAAATTTTCTTTTCCCAATTTGCAATTTTTACTTATATCATTCCATTTATGTTGAAGAGATGATAAACATATATTCAAATGCACATTACTAAACAGTGATACCACGTCTAAACTTAAAAGAACGTAATTTGATGGTAATAGTAAGTTATTGAATGATTTACTAATTTCAAAGGAGTCTTTCACATAATATTCATTGTTATAGCCGTAAGATTTTGTCAATATTTCAGTTAACCAAAGAGTAAGAGGTTCAATTGGAGTATTAATTGATGCTACAATTGGTCTAGCTGATAATGTTGGTTTATGAATTTTAGTTAGGCAATAAAATTTTGCGGAAATACCGTTATAAGTAGTTAACTCTTTTTTTGTACTTTCATCAATTAGTTTCATAAACATAAATGGAATGATATAAGTAAAAATTGCAAATTGGGAAAAGAAAATTTTTTAGAATTAGTTACATTTATTTTTAATAATACATTTTTCACTTACAATAACAAAAATTACCAACAAACCTTTGGAACACCTATGGGCTCTTCAATATCTCCTATATTAGCAGACTATGTCATGAATTATATTTTAGACTATGTTATTTCTGTTTTACCCTTTAATTTGTTTTTCATCAAAAAATATGTAGATGATATAATATTATCTCTTCCATGTGGTGAAATAAATAATATACTCTTTTACTTCAATAGCTTCGATCCACATATACAATTTACAATGGAAAGGGAAAATACAGAACAATCTTTACCTTTTCTTGATACCAAATTTATTAGAAATAATGATAATAGAATCTTGATTGACTGGTATAGGAAACCTATCAATTCTGGGAGATATATAAATTACCATTCATATCATCGACGTAGTACAAAAATTAACTTGATTAAACAGATGAAAACCAGAGTCCTAAAAATTTCCAATCCAATATTTCACGATAAAAATCTAAAAATACTCTACAAACTTTTCTATAATAACTCATATCCTTCATATCTTTTGAAACATGTTTTACTCGTATATATTACTTCTGACAATATAAATGACATTACTGTTGACATAATACGAAACGAAGAAAACAGTGACATTTTAACTACTAATATTACATCTCCAACTTATATTTCATTTCCATATATAAAATCTATCACACCTAAAATTTCTGGAGTATTCAAACCACATAATATCAAAATTGCGAATAAACAATGTGTTACAATAAAATCAATTTTCAGTAAGATCAAAGACAAGACTCCTACTACTAAATTAACTAATATAGTTTATGAGATTCCTTGCAATATCTGTAATAAGAAATACATTGGTCACAGTAAAAGATCGCTAACCAATCGAATCGCCTCTCATAAAAGTGACAGTAGATTATATCCTGATAGATGTGCTTTAGCGGAACACGTGTTTTATGAAGGCCATTCTATGGATTATCAATCTGCCAAAGTCTTAGCAATAGAAAGTAATTATAGAAAACGCCTTTTTTGGAAACAACATATATTGCAGAACAAAATTATGTAATAAATAAAAAAACAGATTTAAATAATCTTAGTGTTATCTATGCATATCTTTTAGATTATGAAAAAAGAACAGAAGATTCATAACAATCTTCAATTTTATGATAAAAAAATTAAAATTGTAGTAGTTCAAGATCAAACATTTTGTTTATTGTCATATTGTTTTTTGAGTTTTTCATTGATTTATGTTAAAAGAGTTTATTATAAAAATTTACAACTATTCCAAAATTCGCTATAGATTTTATGTAAGTATTCATTATTTCATTTAATTATTATTAATGATAACATTGACCAATTATTTATAGCCCTTGATAATGAATGAAAATCATTCGAAAGCTCGGGAATAAATATCTGAAAGAATTTACTCTGGAGTCTTATTGCCATATCCCCACAAAAATATCCATTATATATATATATATATATATATATATATATAGACGTCGACTATTTCTGGAGATGGTTCATGTTAATAGCTGTGAGAATTCGATCAATTTTAGATCAGACATTGACCAACTAAGTGTGATCTACTGCAATATTCTGAAATATTGATAAGTATGTTTTTAACTGTGGTAGTGTTAATAATTTTACTGGACTATATTGTTTTCACTTTTAACTTTCTAATGTTTGTAATTAGTTGATAATTCCAACTTACTTTTTGTTCTCGCTTATAAAGAATGTATTTTTAGTATGACAAGTTTTAAAAAGATTATTTGATGTTATTTACTTAGTATACTAGTAATAGCCAATGTGTTCGTCCTTATTTTTTCTGTTTTAACTGGTTGACTCCACATCATGTGTTTTAATGTATTTTAATGGCTCACGTTGTAAGTAATTTTATTTCATTTATTGTACTCTTGTTTCATTAATTAATGTTTATAGCAATAACCTCCTGAGGAAGTTGTGAAGTACAACGAAATATAGAGGCACGTTGAACAAAAGAGTTTAACTTTTTATACAGACCGATTACCCAATATTTACCTTTCGTTTCCTTTAACATAGTACGGTCGTTATCTCAACTTTAATAATTATATATATATATATATATATATATTTGTATATGTATTATAGTGCCCTGAAGAAGTGTCAAAAGGACACGAAAGCTTGGCGGCATTTTGTAAATAAAAGATCTTCGCGTTGATTCCTTGGACTGAAATCCCCGTTATCCCCACCTATATATATATATATATATATATATATATATATATATATATATAAATATATATTTGTTTTTAGTTATTATTATTATATTGTATATACATATTATAGTGTTATTATTTGTTCTCCGCATGCGAAAGCTCTTAATTTTAAGATACTAATTCTTGGGGTAGACATGACAGCAGTGACAATCTAGTATGTGCTTGACGACAGGCTTTGACTGCATGTAACGATTTATAATAAATGATTGAACTGAACTCCAATATTATTAAATAGTTTACTTAGAAAGTATAACAACAGAACATGGCGCAGTCAGTAGACGCGAAGTGAAATTATCTAATAACTACTAATTTCAAATTACTGAATTAAAAATGGGTGACAATAGAGGAATAATGTCTTTGTCATTGACCGGTGAAACTTCAGAAAATTGGAAGATGTGGAAAGCATGATTCCAAAATTATTTAACTGCATCCGAAGTAAATAAAAAAGATGAGAAAACTCAATGTGCACAGCTACTTCATTATATTGGGGAAGAAGCATTCAAAATATATTCTACTTTTAAATTTCAAGAAGACGAAAAAAACAAATTACATGTATTGTTCAAGAAATTCGACGAACATTTTCAATGCAAAGAAAACACTTCATACGAAAGATACAAATTTTTTAGCTACAGGCAAGAGGCTGAACAGTCAACGGAGAATCTCATTATGGAGCTTAAAAAGAAGGCATCTTGGTGTAAACTCGATAATTTAACAGATAGTCTAATAATTACCATGAATATTTGCGGAATAAGAAATAATAATGTAAAAGAAAGAGTATTACAAGAAGATGGACTGACTCTGGAAAAAGCTATTGATCTTTGCTATGTAATTGAAACATAAAAACTCCGTAGCGATGTTATGGTTGCAGGTGCAAGTAACAGTACTTTTTCAACAACGGTGGATGTATTCCGTAAGAAATTTCAAGAAGGAAAAAATTACAAACCCAAGAGTGTGCTACATTCAAATACAAGGGAGAGATTAATTAAAAACTGTCAAAAGTGTGGTGGCAAGGAACATAAAATAAATAAATGTCCTGCATATGGAAAGACCTGTAGTTACTGTAATGTAGTAAATCATTTTAGGAAAGGCATAAATAACATTGAACAAGGCACTGAAGAAGTAAATTCTGACAACTTCATGTTTGTAGGTACGATTTCGCAGGTGAGTAGTGCCATCAATAAAAATGAGTGGTTAACTGATTTAGAAATAAATAAAAAAATAATTAAATTGAATATTGATACTGTAGCCATGGTAAATGTTTTACCTTGGAATATTTTCAAATTCGTAAAATTACCTAATGATAAAATCACTAAAACGAATACAACACTACAATCCTATACTGGAAATAATTTAAAAGTATCAGGTAAGGTTTGTTTACCATGTGTAAGAAATGAAAAAATGCACAATTTAGAGTTTTATATTGTAAATTCAAATTCACTAGCCATTCTAGGTTTGCAGTCAAGTGATGACTTAGGACTAATTGCAAAAGTATAATCTGTTGATTCAAATGTTTCAGATTACACTGAACTGGTTCAAACGCATGCAAAAGTGTATAAAGTGATTTTCGATGATTAATATTTGTTTTTGTTCTGTATTCCCGAAATATAAAAGGCAACCCTGAAAACAAAATGAAGAAGAGATAACAGGAAAACTAAATCAGCTAAGTTCTAAACTTGAAAAATGTGTTAATGATTTTTCCTCTTATTTCCTAGCAAAAAATACTCTTTATCAAATACAAGCAGCACTTAAAATCCTAATAGAAATACTAAATAATTTTGAAAATTCTATTGCATTTGCAAAATTAAAAACGTTGCATCATAGTGTTCTAAAGTTTGAACAGCTAGAATTTATAGTTAAAACATTACTCAAATATTATCCAATCAATACCTAAATCTTTGGCAGTGATTCTCAAAATTTATTTAAATACTATAACATTTTAACCGTTGATTCTTATTACTCTAAAGACAGAATTGTTTTCGTTATTCACTTTCCCCTAGTTAAACCCGAAACTTATACTTATTTTCACTTGTATTCTATTCCCACAAAAAATAACACGGTCCTCATCCCACCTAAGCCTTTTTTGGCAATGCAAGGCAATCAGTACGAGTACGAAGATCAAGAATGTGAAAATATCCACCAACTGTATTTTTGCCCCAACGAAAAACCCATGGTAGATGCCCAATCCGAAGAATGCATCGACCAATTGTTGCAACTAAGAACTGAAGATCAACCGAAATGTGTACCAGTGCCAGCTATCGTAGAAAACGAAATTATCGAAAGTATAAATTCAGCGCATTACATTGCAGTATTCCCAGAAGTAACGAAAATCAGAACCACTTGTACAAAATCCGATTTCATGTCTCTAAAGGGCACCTATTATATAGAACTACCACCGAGCTGTAGCTTCCAAACTCCAAGAAACGTATTCATCAACCACGAATATGTCATCGCAGGTCAACCTTTACTACTTCCTGAAATAAAGATCGAAAACGAAGGAAGACTTCACTCTGGAAAAATCAAAATTAAAAACATTTCCTCAGACAAAGTTCACAAACTCATAAAAGAAGAAAATCGAATGGAAGAAGTTAGTTTGAGAAACATTCCACACAACTACGTCTATGCTTCGCCTACACCCCTCTACATCGTAATTGCAATCGCACTTCTTGTTGGTGTTTTCAAATGGAAGTCAAGATGTAAACGCCAACCCAAAGCAAAAATGGTCAATGAAGTCACAACTGATTCGAAACCAAAACCGAGAATTTTCCAAGAAGAAGAGTATCAATCCACACCCTGTATGGATCTATCTGGGGATGGAAGAATCACATCCTGTATACTGCCGACGTACCCTCTGGTTTCCGGTACTGCAACGACCGTTGGTGTAACCTCAGCACATTCAACGTAAAAATACGACTGTAAATATACTTCATTCTGTCTGCATGTTATTTTTTTATCTACATATCCTAATTGTACAATTTATATTTTTACTGTTATTTTTGAAAGTCGATATTTTGTATTTTAAGTATAATAAAAGTTTTTAAAAACAAAGTTCGTGTAACAACACATATATTTCGCATTTAAAACACAACAAGTTCCTTGTAAGTAAACAATTTTTCAAATGATGATTAGGCACTTGGTAATTGTAGCATACTACTGTCTTTTTATAGACTTGATGAAATGGAGTGGATGGAATAAGAAGAAACCAAAAGCAAAATAAAGAAACCTGAACTCAAATTCAGACAATTCGGAGGTGATATAAAAGGTTGGCTCAGTTTTTGGAATCAGTTTAGTACAATTGATGAAGATTCTGATATTGAAGAAGACGATAATTCACAGTATCTTATCGAAGTCACAGCTCCGGGTTCTATAGCAAGACAAATAGTTGACAGTTACCCTGCAATTGAAGGTAACTACGTAAAAACAGTTAATAGCTTAAAATAAAGATTTGGAAGGCAGGATTTGTTGATAGAGGTTTATGTAAGAGACCTTCTTAAGTTGGTTTTAACACATCCCAATGCCAAGTATAAACTGTCAAAATTTTTTGAAAAAATCGAATGACAATTAAAGTTTGGGTGTGAAATCTGATACCTGTGCTGCGATGTTGTATCCTTTAGTAGAGTCTTGTAGAGGGGAGGAATTGATACGAGCTTGGCATCGTAGTCAATTATACTCATCGGAGTCCAGTTTGAACAAACGTCTTGATGGTCTCATGATTTTCTCAGGCAAGAAGTGATAAATGATGTAATAAATACCAATAAGAAACATGGGGAGAATCATCCTGTATAACAAATTACTTTTTACATTGTAACGTTTAAACTATAGAAAGCGGTCGTTCACATTCATACAATGAAAAAAATACTTATCTAAGCGTTTGTCTGGCTGAATAAAAGTAAAACAAATAATATTTTAACCGGAAATAATAATTGCGTCAAAATAACGAAATTTTGCGGACTCAAATAAAAATCCAAGTGTTAATCGAACGATAAGTTCCACCAATCAAAAAGTAACAGGTACAAAAAAAATGAAAGATCGCTGACAAAGAAAAAATGCCGAAACTTCGAAAGGGTAAGAATTGAAGTGGCAGTTGGTAAAAACTCGCGGTCGGGAACGGTCCAGTTTTCTTTTGGGGTTTCGCGGATAACGGTTTTTGAGGAGTCCTGAGTTCCAGTAATTAATAATTAAAGTAGTACTTCAGCAATCAGGCATAATTATTATTTTTTTCTCGAAGAGGGAAAAACAGATTACAAGGGAGCGTCTACTGTACGCGCTCTGAAAGGGTTTCTTCTTTTGTTCGAAACGCGAATCGTGTCCGTCGGCGTTTTTGTGAATACCCAGTCAGGGAGTTGGTAAGTCTGATTTCAAAATTATACTAATTGTGTATTATGACTTTTTTGTAGTTTAGTTAAATTATTAACATTACCAGCCCGCTTCCTATGATATTATATTTATATAATTTATTTTGTGTATGATAGTTCATATCGTATACTAGTATTTAATGATGATATCTCACCGTATGAATTAGGAATAGGGAGCACATTTGAGGTTTAATATTAAATTATTAACATTGCCAGCCCGCTTCCTATGATATTATATTTATATAATTTATTTTGTGTATGATAGTTCATATCGTATACTAGTATTTAATGGTGATATCTCACCGTATGAATTAGGAACAGGGAGCACATTTGAGGTTTAATATTAAATTGTTGATATCAAAGTTCATATATAGGGTACGCGAAAATATGCAGGTTCTGGCGAACATTTTTTTTAAATACCAAATTTTTTTTTTCTGCGAGTCAATCGCGCTGATTTAAAAGGGGTTTCTCAAGTTTTCTCCCGATCCCATTTCTGGTGTTATTTAATTACAGTCACAAGGCACTATATGCGATTGTTTATGACGCTTCGTAAATTTGGTGCAATTATTTCTATTTTTCTTATATTTTTTTCATTAAACTCGTTCAAGAAATCGTTATCGGTTGATTTATTTACTCAACCAGGAGAGAAGGAATACCTAACCTATACACATAGGATCTACACCTAAAATTTTCCCTCAACACACCCCTCTAACTGACGTAACCCCATAATACAAGAACTCTCATTACCAACGACACCTGGTAGCAGCGGAGGCCGAAGCCAGTTCTTTAGGACATTTCTTACAGGAGCCGTCGACTCCTGTTTCCCACGGAAACGTGGGTGGTGACAGCCAGCTACGCTGCCTTCTCGGTCCATTGGGGACATTTTGACAGCAGAGTTATATATATTTTTGTTAGGTTATTACATTTTGGTGACAGCGGTTTTTTTTAGGTTATTACACTGGTGATAGAATTTTGTTTTATTTAGGGTCATAATGGAATCCATTGATTGATTATTACAGTGGTGACAGCGATTCCTAGGTTATTACAGTGAAAATATCATAGGTGTTACTACTGGTATTACAACTGGTGACAGCGGTTTTCGGATTTTTTTTAGGGTCGTCAGTTTTGAGCATTAAATCTTTCCTGAAGCGGTTTGTGCATTTTTTTTCAAAGTCCTTGGGTCCGTCCATCATAATTTCTCTATAGTAAAGGCTTACGTCACTACCACATTCCTCATATCCCGTCGGTAAATTAATATCGTAAATCGACACTACACACAGCTGTTTGTTGTTAGATTATCCAAATGATATTTTAATACATAATTATCTTGAAACACAGCTTTCAAAAAAAATGTATATATATATATATATATATATATTGCTAGGAAAACGAAGAACAAGTTAATAGTACATATAAGTATCTGACAAATTTAGAAATTATTTAGAATTTAGAGTATAAATAACAATTTATATTGAAAGTGAAAATAAGAAATAAAGAGTCTAGTTAGTTCAATTCTATTCGCAGTATCAAGTTACAAAACATAGTTAGATGTCATTTACCTACTACCTTATGTAAAAATGCTATTATTAGAAATAATATTAGTACTTTGAAAAAAAATATAACGACACAATTTTGATGTCTATGGTAAGAAAATAAACACAACAAGGACGTAATAATTGTCATACAAAACCGAGCATTTAATAGTACAGAACCGGCTTCATATATTCTAATTAAGCAAATATACAAATTTATAGAAATTAGATTCTGTATAAATTCAAAATACTTTAAAAAAAAAGTGAAATACAACTCTGAAGGTACATATCCTCAAAAACCGTAACATAGGCGATATTTTTGATTTTTTTTCAGAAGATTCGTCAAAAGGTAAGATAGTTTAGTGCTGTGTGCTTTTTAAAGTAAATATACCAAACTACAAAAAAAATCCCTACTAACACTAATATAGGTGCTAATCAACAAACTTCAGAAGCAGCCGTAAAAGTTGCAGGGGAAACTACAACGGCTTCAGGACCACTGGTAGTGCAACTGCCCCCCCCCCCAACCATTAGGGGTAATTGCAGCAACATTACCTGATTTTAACGGCAAGGATGCTGTTAGATATTTTGAAAAATTGGAGCAACGCTCCAGGCTAGATAACTGGCCACAGGATAATACATTAAACATTTTAAAATTTAAATTACTTTAAATCTGATACAACATTAAATAACTTAGATTACTTTGAACTTAAAGAAAAATTAATACGTAAATTTACTCCGAAATGTTTACCGGGTAATAGTTTATTGAGGCTTAGTAGTTGTTACCAACGACACGATGAATCGGTAGCTGACTTCACTACGCGGTTGCGGCTTCTAGCGGCGAAGGCTCTGGAAGATGACCTAGTCGGAGCGTCACAGGACGAAATTCCAGGATTGAAAAAAGGAAACAAGGATCTAGTATTAAATCAATTTAAAATGGGGCTTAGGAAGGACCTGATGAAAGAGACAGGAGTATTATTGTTAAAGGAACCACATCTCGACCTGGAGAAAGCAGAAGAAATAGTGGCTCTACAGGAAATGACCCAAATGATGCTAAGGGGAAAAACAAATTCTGACACAGTAGCGTACATGGGACGAGACAAATGGTGCAACATATGTAGGACAGATAACCACGAGGAAAGAAACTGCAGAAACACGTAAGACAGCACAACCCACAAAGGAAATGTTACACCTGTGGCAAAACAAACCATTGGACAAACGATTGTAGAGCCAAACAGTCCATTCAAATAGGAAAATGTCAACACTGCGGAAAAGCGAACCACCTGACAACCGAGTGCCGTGCAAACGAACAAAAAAGAAGAGGGCAGCAGGAAAATGCGTGTTTTCGATGTGGAAAACAAGGGCACTGGGCTAAGGAATGCAACACGTCGAGGGGATACAACAACCAATATCAAAACAGACGTCCACCCAATAATAATTATAATTATCAAAGGAAAAACACGAGCAAAAATCTCAGTGGCAGGCAAAATGGCTGGTGGAAAAACAGACAAAACACCAACAACAACAATGCAGGAAACAACGCGTCTCAGGAACATTTTTTAGATTAAATAAGGCCGCAGGAAGGTCCCATCCAGCGAGCCTCAAAAGAGAAACAACAGGAGGAATAAAAAACGGCATTTCACATTTTTACAGGACAAAGCAAATACCATACATGGTGTCCCTAAAAATTAATGGAGTGCTGAGAACTTGCTTGATAGATACAGGAGGTTCCTATTCACTTATAAGACAGTCACTAGTGGATCCAATGGAAATGTATAGTGGAGACATTCAATCATTATGCTTAAGAGGAATCACGGGACATGAAATACGACTACATGGAACGACAAAATCAAACATAGAAACAGAAATAGGAGGAGTCGGAACGTCATTCGAACTAATAGTCTGTGACGACAAAATGCTTAAGGACGTAGAAGTATTACTTGGGAGAGATTTCTTAGCTCAACAAGAAGCGGAAAAATATTACAAAAGAGAACCGTCGCTACTACTATGGGGACAAAAGATACTCATGAGGTCAACCAGAGAAGTAATGGAAATGATGTCAGTCCAAGATGATAAAGTAAGCAAGAATGAAGACTGGGAACAATGGTTGGATACAGTAGGGAGGTTCATGAAGCAAAAACAGAAGAAACAGTCAGCACAGCCAAAACAACAAAAAAACAACACAGAAGAAGAAAGAAAACCTGTGACATCAGAAAAAGAATGGGAAAACTGGTTATCAACAGTCAAAAATTTCATACGACCGCAGGAAACATCAGAAGTCCTGAAGGAAAACAAGAAGGGAGGCCAAATCACCAAAAGCAAGAAAAAGAAATATAAAAAAAACACAAAACAGACTTTATCAAGTCAATCGGCAGGAAATGAACAAAAAGAACAACTATCCTCGAAAACAACAAAAAGAGAGGTTAATGACAACCAAAATAATACGGAAGAAAAAGAAACATCACGAACAGATACGGATATAATTTTAGATAAGGCACTACTAATACCACCTAGAACTGAGGTGTGCCCACTGGCAAAATTGTTAAAGGAGATCCAAAGCATAAACATTGTATGTGAAGCCACAAGTAAGGGCAACAGCTTTATACACATGGCAAATACGTTAGTACCAAACAAGGAAATGATTCCGGTGAGAATAATGAATGCATCGTTTAATGAAGTACAACTAATGAAGGGAGATAAAATAGGTAAAGCATACAAATGCGAGGAAGAGCAAGAGCCAAAAATAAAACCGCAAGTGATTGCAAAATTTGATGTATCAAATAATAGATGGATAGAGGAAGGCTTTGATATGTCACATTTGTCACAAGAAGCGGAAGAGAACCTAACAAGCCTTCTAAGGAAATATCATCACTTATTTCAAGACGAAGATGAAATTCTGACAAGCACAACCAAAGTAAAACATGCAATCGCACTAGAAACAGGAGCCCAGCCAATTTGCAAAGCTCCCTATAGAATCCCATATCAACAACAAGAAACATTGAAGACCGAAATTGATAGGTTACTAGACGGAGGAATAATCCGGCCATCATCAAGCCCATGGCCGGCCCCCGTAGTCCTAGTAGTAAAAAAGAAAGCGGATGGAACAGAGAAAGTAAGAATGTGCATTGATTACAGAGGCCTAAACGCGGTAACAAAGAAGGAATACTATCCGTTGCCTAACATATCGGACCTACTACAAGGCTATAAAGCAGGAACAAAGACACTTTTCTCAGTAATAGATGTAGCATATCATCAAATTGACATGGAAGAAGAAGACATCCCTTTTACAGGCTTTAGCACTTTCCATGGGCATTATGAGTACACAAAAATGCCATTTGGCCTAGTCAACGCACCAGCGACTTTTCAAAGATTTATGAATACAACGCTAGCAGGATTAACCGGAACTAGTTGCATGGTATACCTAGACGATATTATCATCTTTAACTATACAGGAGAGCTAGAGCATATAGAAAGAATAGAAGACATTCTGGAGAGACTTCAACTAGCAAATATAAAACTGAAACCAAAAAAGTGCAATTTCTTACTACAAAAAGTAAAATATTTGGGACACGAAGGAATTTTACCCGATCCAGAAACAATTGAGGCTATACAAAAGTATCCCCTACCGAAGACAGTTGAGGGAGTAAGAGGATTCTTAGGATTGGTTAACTGGTACAGAAAATTTATTCCAAACATCACAGATATAGCGGCACCACTAGTGAACTTAACGAAAAATGATGTAGATTTTAAAATAACCGATGACGTACTCAAATCAATGGACGAATTGAAACAAATATTAACCACAGATAAGTTATTAATATTTCCAGACTTTACGAAACCATTCATTCTATCAGCAGACGCATCAGGAATAGGCGTCGGAGCAATTCTAAGTCAAATAAGAGAGGGGCATGAAAAGCCCATAGCTTACGCAAGTAGAACGTTAAATAGAGCAGAGTTAAATTATTCAACTACTGAGAAAGAATTATTAGCCATAATATACGGTGTCAAAACATAAAACTGCTACCTATATGGTAAGCGATTTACTATAATAACAGATCACAGACCATTAAAATGGGTATTATCTCTTAAAGACCCCAGTTCGAGATTAACGAGATAGGCACTAACACTGTCAGAATATGATTTTGAAGTAGTTCACCGGCCAGGCCGTAAACACGGAAACGTAGACGCACTTAGCAGAATGCATGACACAACAAACAATTTCATGAACATAGACTACAAACAATATAAAGAACACATTGACAATAACGTGAGTACCGTAGCAACGAAAGACCTTATAGTAGAAAAAAAACCTCTAACTACACCCCAACAACAGGCACTAGCACTGTTTATACCAAGAAAAGGTCATCCAAATGACGCGTTACTGCGCGAGATGGCAGAAATATTGGGAAGGCCGAAAATCGACCTAGACTAACAAATACCAAGTATCCTAGAATGGAATACACCGGGGAAAACAATATATTACATAATAGAAAAATCTACAGTAGAAGATCAATCCTCCTACGAAAATATGTGGGAGTGCATCAAGCAACTCAAAGAAGGCTGTGAGGCAAACAAACAACCAGCAGTAGCATTAGTAAAATCAAGTGGTCAACTCATGGTACTACAATGGGAAGAAGTGGCAAAAATGAGTAAATTCATATTTTTTAACTCTAACACAAAAATAGAAATAATTGAGGAAAAGCACAAGGGCAGTGACATCGCACAAATAATGGAAGAAAGTGCAGAATGGGAACCCATATGGGATAGAGCCATACTATTAAAAGAACAAAGAAAAGACAATTTTTGTAACAAAATCATACAACAAATAAATGCAAAGGATGAGGATACCACGGCTTCATATTACTTAGACAAAGAGAACATACTATACCGGAGTGACAACAAGGGTTCTGACAAACTGATACTTCCTAAATCACTACAGGTAAAGGCACTAGAGGATTTCCATGACACACCCTTATATTGTCATCAAGGACAACAAAAAACTATGACGGCGATAGAAAAAATATTTCACTGGCCAACACTAAAGGCGGACGTTATAAAGTATTGCCAAGGATGCGATTCATGCAACAGACGTAAAACGTCTCCGCATTTCAAAAAAGCTCCACTACAGAAATTCACCCCCGTAAGCAAACCATGGGAAATTACGTCAATGGACATAGTTGGTCCATTAGTAACGTCAGATAGAGGAAACAAATATTTGCTGACCTTCCAAGACCATCTGACAAAATATTGTGAGGCTATACCTATACCCGATCAAACGGCGCAAACCATAGCCCGAGCATTTGTAGAGGAAATAGTGTGCAGACACGGTACTCCACAAAAATTACTCACAGACAGAGGTAGTAACTTCATGTTCAAATTGATGAAAGAAGTATGCGAAATTTTGAATATAAAAAAGATTCACACTGCAAGCTACGCACCTACATCTAATGGGCAAATTGAGAGAATGCTTCCCCACTACATCTCGCACAACCAAAAGGATTGGGATCAATGGATACCATATGTCCTTATGGCATATAGGGGCAGCAATAACACATCAACCGGATACAGCCCGTATTTCCTATTACACGGTCGCGAACAATCGCTACCAATAGACAAATTTATAGAGCCGAAAAGGATACGGTACGATATGGATGAAAACTACGCAGCCGAGCTAGAAGCCAGACTGGCTCAAGTGTACGAAAAAGTACAAAATAATATAGACAAAGCAAAAAACGACAGAATAAAACAATTTAACAAAACAGAATATAGAGAATTCAACACAGGAGACTTAGTATACCTCAAAGACTTAAGTAATACGGTTGGAGTATCAAAGAAACTACAAAAAAGTGGATAGGACCATATGTAGTTAAAGAAAAGGTGGGACCAGTAACCTACCTAATAAAATCGTCTAAGGGAACAAAGGAACAAGTTGTACATATTAATAGGCTAAAAAGATATTATGGAGACGAGGAGATAGAAAATAGGGACCTCGAAATAGAAGAAGTGCCAAAAGAAAGCGCAACGAATATAGAGGACACCGAAATTGATGAAACGGGAGTGACTCCTGCCAGAGTGGCAGCACTACCCCTATGGGGGAACGCGGCGAATGCCAAACCCGTACAATGCATCACAAACAGAAAGAGAATAAAAAGCACAACACTAAGTGTACCCCTTCGTAGATCAAGCGGAATACGTCAACGTCACCATAATCAACCAGATTTCGTGTGCAGCGCTACGTATGCTTTTCCGAATAGTGGCTATAACCGCATAATCAAAGGAAAATATAAAGGCGGATAGTATAACAAACTATTTCACTGTTTCCAATGTTTATACTTATACGAGAAAACAAACAATATACAGATACTGGATTATATAAAAACCTAACATAGGAGCAACGTGTCAATGAGTTGACAACATTGAAAAACTAAATTACAGGACAAGTTATACTAAAGAGTAAAGTTCCTGTAAAACATTAATTATTATAGAGGGAATCCCCTTTTCCTCAAATTAGAGGGCAGCAATAAGGTTAACGTGCAAAAACACGTATTATAAGGAATCGATAAGGTATAATAAATAATTATGATATTAATGCAAAAATAGAAGGCAGAAATGAAAAGAAGAATATACAAGAAAAATAAGTTGTACAGATAAAGTACAAACGTAAAAGAGAAGAATTAAAAGGAATAACCGCGTGAGAATCAAAAGGGATTTGGCAATAAAACAATTATCAGCGGGCAATATGTGTCTATATAGAGATACACATCAAGTCGAAGTATGCAAAGCAAATATGAAAAAATAGATTAATAAAATTTACACATTTATGACGATAAATGATTTTTTTAACTATTTACAGTAAATGATGCACTAATAAATTTTTAATTGTATATCTCCTGCATACCAACTAACAGTAGAGTTCAAAGACGCAGAAGCAGGTGATATGAGTTCAAATTTGCAGCGTTCCAATTTCAAAACAAGGGGATTACGCTTATGCGAAGTCAAGTTAGGCAGGGTCGGACTTGAGAAATGTATACGAATCAGAATGTAGAGAACGACACAGGCAAGTTCTTTCACAGTTAGCTCTTAATGAAAATGCTTTAATAAATGAGTTATGCCCACGAAAACGTGGCGGGAAAAAGATAGGAATATAAATAACAAAAAAAATGGATCTGGAAATCCAAGTCAGTTTATGCAATATAAGCAGGAATATACATGGTTATTGTAGGGAAACTAATTGAGTTGAAATATGCAAAGTAGAATTGATAAAGAAACATTGTAACCCATCCTTATCGCACAGAAACTGCAATCAAAATAAACAAACCGTAGTAAGTCAATGCTCTACGCACAAGCGTAAGGGGGACTGCCAAAGTATGGTACAAATGTCAGGCTAAAGCACCTGCGTGACGCCCCATGGCACCCGAGCTGAAGTAGTGTTAGCAGCGATGACAACAGGTTCATTGTCTTGAAAATATGTTTTGATTTTCGGTACGAATGTGAGTCGCAAAGCGGAAAAAATAGGGTTGCGCGTCAGTTGTTTCTCAAAAGGTTCTGTTTCGCAACAAATTCCGCTTTTAGGGGAAATTCAAATAATGCGGTATAAATAACTATAAGGGAAAGAAGAAAGAAAATTTGTTGGACATTACACTCCTACATATAGTACGGGGGACTAACTAACAAATGAAATAAATTAGAAATTATACAGGGATACACAAAAGGATACCCTAACATTAAATCTTTGCGCAAAGTGTTTGTTATTTTTTTCAAATAATTACTACCAGATTATAGGAATCCAATAATAATTTTAATTTTTATTTAGTCATTCAATGACATAAGAATCAGGGTTTTATTTTATTTAGGGAAGTCCAAATAGGACGCCACGAATAATTCAAGTTAAGGCTTATGCATGACATAAGAACATAAGGGATTTATTTAATTTAGGGAAGGCTACAGGAAGCCTTATTTCAAGTTTAAATAATAGTACTAGCTATTCAACTAAAATAAAGGTTATAGGAAGCCATGATTTAATTTTAAATAATAGTAGAATATATTCAACCAAAATAAAGGCTACAGGAAGCATTGGTTGATATTAACGTACTTAGTAATAATTAGTTCATTATCAAAAAAAAGGACAACCACATTAGGTTGATTTCATAATTACTATAAAGGATATAGGCCACCTAAAATAGATAAGACTTGTAATAGCAAATATTAAGAAACATGTAATGTGATTATAAGCCCCGTACAGTAGTATACAGGCACGTTATAAGACACATGTACACTGAGAATATCATTGTTATTTTTAATTATTGTTCATTGCTAATTTTAGTCATTGTTCTTGTTTAATTTTGTAATTGCGTTCAACCAAAATAAAGGCTATATGAAGCATTGGTTGATATTAACGTACTTAGTAATAATTATTTAATTATCAAAAAGGACAACCATATCAGGTTGCTTTTATAATTACTATGAAGGAGATATGAAACCTAAAATAAGTAAAACTTATAAAAGCAAATATTAATAAATATGTATTGTGATTATGTCTCGTACTGTAGTTTACAAGCACATTATAAGACGCATGTACACTAATAATATTATTGATCTTTGTTAATTTTAGTCATTGTTTTTTGTTAATTTCAGAATTGCGTATGTAAAACAGTATTTTCGTGCGTAGCAAAATGGGACTTACAAATTGAACAGAAAAAAACAAACCCAGAGACAGTAGCAGACAATGTTCACAAAACGGCATACCATGACTACCCTAACACTAATCTTGGCCTTACTACAGGGAACACATGGTTTATTAGCCTACGATTGTGCGGACGCGAAAACTAACGCAACGGTTATATCGCTAAGAGACATTCAACAGTGCGCGCCTCCGGAAACGTCGGATGCAAGTGAAACCGTGTCAGTCCAAGTGATTCAACGAAACGAGTTTAGAACGCAAAAGGTATGGAGCTGCAGCGTCGAAGTTCCAAGGTTGATATTTCACTATAGTATGCACAACATACATCCAGAGTCAGTAATGGACTAGGCACAAGTACATAGAAAAAGTAGGAGCAGAAGGCCTATACACACAACAAGAAATTCAGGATGCACACAGACTACTTACCTTTGGCACAGAACGGAAAGCAGTCGAAAACATACTTATAAGGCGGACAGCAAGGTTACCAACACGGACCAAGGCTACAGCGTCACCAGTATGTTCAATGAAAAGGAACTAAAAGAACTCGCGCACACAACCATAAATCATATATGGGGATGGTTTTCAGGATTAGGAACAGTCGTAAGTGGTCTCATAGGATTCTACTTCGTATATAAGATTCTGCATTACCTATGCGGAGTAATAATAAACAGTTTACGAATATATTAAACCATAGGCGCGGCATAGCTATATTCGCAGGCATATGGTCAAGCCTAACGGCATGGGTATTACACAAAAATGACAGAAAGAAGAAGTCCAAAGAAGAAATTGAGCTTACCCAGCAAGACGAGGAAAACGCTCAAGAAGTCAATGCGCAATCATCCAGCAACGTTCACTGGACTGACTCACACGGCAGTATAAACATTCCGTAATAAGTGCAAATAAAGCGCGCGGAATAAACAGTTTCTTATGAATAAAAACATTACTATAAGTATAATATATTAGTAATCAAAAACAATTTAAAACCAAGTGCAAATAGAGCGCGCGGAACAAACAGTTTCTTAGGAATAAAAACATTACTATAAGTATAATATATTAGTAATCAAAAACAATTTAAAACCAAGTGCAAATGAAGCGCGCGGAACAAACAGTTTCTTAGGAATAAAAACATTACTATAAGCATAATAAATTAGTTAACCAAAAACAATTTAAAACCAAGTGCAAACAAAGTGCGCGGCAAACTATAAGCAAACGTGGAATCAACGACAATAGCCGAGAAGTCGGCAATACAGGAAACAAAAGGCACATAACGAGGGAGTACTTCGCAACAAGCAAATAGCCAAAATTGTGGTCCTTAGACCACCTCCAATTAATCCGATAAAAGCTTATCAAATTACAAATCGTCCTCGCCCCACTCCACGGGCACAGTTTTGAAGCCAAAACGGTTTCTCTCCCCATAATTCCGCCAAACTAATAAAGTAGCAGTACTTTGGAAGGATATCTAATCCTTTACTGAACGACTTCATGTTCAAATACAAAAACTATCCATCTTCTTCTGGATACATAAACGAGTACAAACCAGAGAGGAAATTAGTATTGTCCCACACCTAACAGAGGAAAAAGCAACATCGTGCAACTAGGGAGTCATAGGTATTGCAACGGTGAACACAAACGCGCAAGCAGTCAACAAGCAGTGTCTCAGTGCGGCATACAACGCGTAGTGCTCAAGGTGAAATCGTGGTAACATGTAACGCAGTGACACAATTGTGTACTTAGATAAGTTTAGCGTAGGGGATGCACGTAAAACGTGTTGGACAGGTAAGTCCAACACTTTTTCAAAGGGGGTGGCAATGTAATAAATACCAATAAGAAACATGGGGAGAATCATCCTGTATAACAAATTACTTTTTACATTGTAACGTTTAAACTATAGAAAGCGGTCGTTCACATTCATACAATAAAAAAAATACTTATCTAAGCGTTTGTCTGGCTGAATAAAAGTAAAACAAATAATATTTTAACCGGAAATAATAATTGCGTCAAAATAACGAAATTTTGCGGACTCAAATAAAAATCCAAGTGTTAATCGAACGATAAGTTCCACCAATCAAAAAGTAACAGGAACAAAAAAAATGAAAGATCGCTGACAAAGGAAAAATGCCGAAACTTCGAAAGGGTAAAAGTTGCGGTCGGGAACGGTCCAGTTTTCTTTTGGGGTTTCGCGGATAACGGTTTTTGAGGAGTCCTGAGTTCCAGTAATTTATAATTAAAGTAGTGTTTTAGCAATCAGGCATAATTATTTTTTTTTCTCGAAGAGGGAAAAACAGATTACAAGGGAGCGTCTACTGTACGCGCTCTGAAAGGGTTTCTTCTTTTGTTCGAAACGCGAATCGTGTCCGTCGGCGTTTTTGTGAACACCCAGTCAGAGAATTGGTAAGTCTGATTTCAAAATTATACTAACTGTGTATTATGACTTGTTGTTGTCAGATTCAGCCTGTTGTCATTTGTGCACAAAATTTGGTAATATTGCTCGAAGATTTTGTTTTGGAGGAAAATGTTCTACTTGTCAAGGAAAATATTGTTCCATTATGTATCCTAAAAACGATATCCAGTCATGAAAATCCCATAATTCAAATTCGAAAGAGGAAAACTTGAGAACCAAATCTAACTAACGACACCTATTTAGAGGTTTATCTACAAACAATAGTTGTGGAATTGAAAGTAGAGAACGAATCACGACTTCCCGTGGGTTGGAGGTCGGTCTAACTCTCCTTCCTCAAGGTACCAAATGCCGTCGTCGTGTGGATCGAGCACGTCTTCCATCTTCGCGATTTGGTTTAGATTGGTTTTGTTCTGTGTTTGTCTGGTGGCTATTTAACTGTAATTTGTTGCTGGGGCTGATGATATTTGTGTTGGTAGTGGGGTTATTTCATTTTATTTTATTTATAATTTGCTCGGGCGCCAATTTGTAATTGCCGTGGGTAGTTGGGTTAACCGGTTTTGGTTCCGGCCATGCTGGTTTTAGATCTTTTACGTAAATTTTATGACTTCTGTTGCTGTTGTCGGTTTTAATTTGATAGATGTTATTGGCTATTTTCTTCTCTATTGTAAACGGTCGCGAATATTTTGGTACTACTTTTGCACCAAAAATTTTCTCTGCGTTTGATAGGTGGTGTTCTTTTTTTCATCACCTTTTCTCCTATTTTTTGTGACCAATTCCTTCTTCTAATGTTGTGATGTAAATGGTTTCGCTAGATTGATTTTGACTAGTTTGAAAGTTTCCTTAAGTTTCGTCCACTTGTTGGGTGTTGTAGAAACTGTGTTTGTCGTCCTGTCGTTTACAATCTTACTTGGAAGTTTTAATTCGTGTCCGAAGTTGAGAAATGCTGGCGAGAATCTGGTTAACTCGTGTCTGGCGGTATTTATGGTCAGGTAGTGAGGACAGACATAAATACGGATGCGGCTTTGTCATAGCAAAGAGGCTAAAAACAGCAGTAATAGACTTTAAGCCAGTCAGCGAGAGAATTTGTTATATCAGATCTAAGGATAAATGGTTCAATCTCACGATATTTTCTATTTATGCCCCGACAGAGGACGTAGAGGAGGAGAAGAATGATGCATTTCATGAGCTACTGGATCAACAGTATAGGGCGGCTCCAAGGCATGATGTCAAGGTAGTGATGAGAGATTGTAACGCTAAACTGAGAAAAGAGGAGTATCTCAGAGAGGTGGTAGGAAGACATAGCCTACATGACAAAATGAATGAGGATGGGCACCGATTAGTAGAATTTGCAATATCTAATAATATGGTAGTGAAATCCACACAATGTGAAATAAAGAACATATATAAAGCCACATGGGTTTCAAATGACGGAACAACGCAAAACCAAATAGACCACATTCTCATAGTTGCAAGACACTCTGGTAGTATTATCAGTGCACGAAGTATGAGAGGAGCAGACAGCGATAATGATCACTTCCTAGTTAAATCCAGGCTGAGAACGAGAATAACAACACAGAAACCTGAACAAAAAGAGTCAAGAGAAGGATGGGACGTAGAAGCTTTTCAAGAACTCAAAAAGGAAGATGAGTACCAAATGGCTTTGAGCAAATTCGAATGCCCAAGACAAGAGGAAGATAATAAAGATCTAGAGGAAACATGGCAGCAAGTGGCAACAGTCATAGAAGAAGCAGCGACAGAAACCATTGGAAAAAAAGGTGGTTTGACAGAGAATGTGAAGAAGCGCTGGAATTAAAAACAAATAAGAGACTGACAATGCTAATAAACCCTACGAATGAGAACAAAGAAGAATTTCATAGAACAAGAGCACAGACAAGGAGATTACTCAGAACTAAAAAGAAGAACTACCTAGAACACCAAATACGGGATAGAGGCATGAATCAGACAAGGAAGTTCTTTAAGGTAGTAAAGAGAGTGAGGAGGAATGGAAGTGTAGGAAGAACGAAAGGCATGAGAAATGAAAGTGGAGAACTGATAATGACGGAGTCGGAAATTGTTGGTGCTACTTACGTCACACAGAACATAGACGACACTCAATACATGATGATATAGGACACAGAACTTAAGATGAATGACACATAACACAAGATGGACGACACAGATAGATGACACACGATACATGCTATAACGTCACAGTATAGACGACACACATACATGATGATGTACATCGCAGAACACAAGATGGACGACACACAATACATGCTGTCACATCACAGCCGACCAGTCCGCCATCTAACGGACGTTTTCGAAGTAGTGAGTTAGAACTGGCATAGTTTATCCAAAAATGAATTTTACACAATCCAGCAGCAAGGTCTGGTCCCTCTTAATGAAACTTGTTGGCAGCACCACCGTGAGTAAGCCCAAGAAAATAATATTACCCAACAAAATCGCATAGTCCACACATCTAGAGCACCATCAGTTAAGGAACACTGCCGCCGCGTAAGGCGCGAACACATAAACTTGAGGAAAACTGTCATTACCAGCCCGTTTCTTGTTCAGTTCACATTAGATGAAATAAATGAAACCATCGTAAGTCTGAAGACGGGGAAAATCACATGCTTTGATGCAATTACAATGAGTTCCTTGTCAATACCAGCCCAAATGCCAGAAAATGGCCACAAAGATTTCTTAACAGCACCTTGCATTAAGGAGCCCTTCTTCCCGAGCTCACACTATCGAAAATTATTGCAAACCAAAAATCGGGGAAACCAGATAACCTTCCAAGTAGTTACCATCCTATCGCTCTACGTAGTGCAACGTTCAAGATGCTGGAACGACTTTTATATAACAGAATAACTAAAAAAGTTTGAGTGGCATCCCTGTTGAGCAAGCTGACTTCTGCTCAGATCGCAGCTGCTGCGACCAAGTCCTAGCTCTTACCAATTTTATCGAAAACTGATTCCAAGGGGGCCTTAAAACTTCAGTGGTCTTGATAGACCTCACAGCAGCCTATGATAACCTGTGGAGGGAAGATATGCTTCTGAAATTACTAACTACCATACGGTGCATTAAAACGAGCAGCCTCATTAATAATATGCTCGCAAACAGACGGCTTTTATCGTGAACAAAAGACAATTAGTGCAGCACAAAAAAACACTCAACAACGGATTACCCCAAGGATATGTGATGCCTCATTTACTTATTAGCCTATATATTACGAATCTGCCTTCTACCACGTCCAGGAAATATAGATATGCGGATGACCCTACAATTGTCGTACAACACAAAAATATCACCGCAACAGTATATACCTTAATATACCTTAATTGACAGATAGCTTAGATCCTCTTATATAGCAGTTATTAGCGGTAATCTCTCTCGCCTTTTTTAAATGTTCTAGTAATATTTTTTTTCTCTTTTTGTTGATATCTTGTTAGATCCGGTGGAATTGATATTTTAGTACTCTTTAGCCGTTTTCCTATTTTAAGTAGGGACAATTTAGTAATTTGGGAGTGGCATTCAATCTTGAGGGGACTGTTTGGCGCCTGTCCCAGATGGTAAAAGTTACTAATATCCATTGCAGATATCTGTTCATCTAATGATTTATTAATTTATTCACACAAAACAGTTGCACAGATCTCGGTTCGAGGTATATTCAAGCCAAAAACCATTAAATTATTGTTCTTTACTTCACGTTCTAACTTTTCTATTCGTAATTGTAATTCATTATTTTCTTCATCGATCTTTTTAACTTTGACTCTTAGTTCTTCTGTTTTTAACAAACTCCTACCTTCACTAGCTGCGATACAATATTTGAGCTCCTGCTTATTATTTATTATTTCTTGATATAGTATTTCTAACGTTATTTGCGGAGTGTCTTCATGATCAATCATAATTTTGTCGTGTATGGTCACCTTTATTTGCAGGAAAACTTCTTTGTGTTTTGGTATTATGAAGCAGGTAATATTTTATAGGTTAAATTCCAACCATTTCTCCAGTAATATACAAAATCAGTTTATTATTGCTATTCCCAGTTTTCCTCTGATGTTATATCGATAATAGTAAGGTTTTTAGAATTTTTTGAGGGCTACGTACCAGTTGTTATGAATAAATGTTTACAACACAGTGGCAACACGTTTGAATTTAATGACAACCATAAACACATTCCTGAGTATGCTATGCGGTACCTGGTCTGTAACAGCAGCATCATCTTTGTTGTCAGCGAGAGCTTTTAAAGTCGCGAATGATTGAAAGTTTTTTAGTTCAAATTTTCCTATCCAGAGATCAATATTATATAAAAATACGCGAAGGTTGTTTTGGATTGCAAATAATTACTAACAACTTACAAATATTCGTTTCCAGGTCCTTGAAGTTGAAGTTTAACTAGCTCAAATGTCCAAAAACTTCCACTAGATATACGAGCTGCAACTCTAAGCTTGGTTCACTCAGTTGTTCCAAAAAATGTTGCGTTATAGTCTCAATAAAAAATACTTTTAACTTCTCTCTCAACTCATATCGACGGGCAAACATATAGCCTTTTGATAATCAACGCACATCAGTATGATAAAGCAGTGTCTCATGCTTGGACGCTAATTAAAAATACGTATTTGTTTGGCACTACATTCAACAAAGTTCACTTTTATTACCAATTTCATGACATTCAATAAACCTTCCAGTATGGTTTTCGGTGCGAATGCTTGACGGTGAATTATACAGTGCATCGTAACTGTATCAGGGTTCTTCTTATTCGCCAATGCTGCTAGGACTGAACGTGATCCCAGCATAGCAGTCGCTCCATCGTTACAAAATCCGAATGTATTTAGTTAATCATGCTCGAAGAAAATCGTAATTTTGATTTAATCCCGGGAAATATTACTTTTTTATAAGTAGTCACCTGACTCTACCACGGACCATCCCCGATGCTCTCACGGACTACCTTTGGTCCGTGGACCACCGGTTGGGAAGAACTGATCTACAAGGAGACTATTGTACTGATGCTTTAGAACAAAACGCAGATCTCCAGCATGGTGAGTTTGCTGTAGAATATGTAGATATTCACACCGATGACACAGATCTCTTTCCTTACAACTTATCCAAACAGTTTGGTTTTATAAACTGCCTTTTCTTCCCAAAATTTCTATTTTAAGATTTCTACAAAAATGGGTATTCATTGGTAGTGGCGTAGCGTGGGCCATTGTTGCCCGGGGCGGAATCATAGTTTGCTGCCCCTTTGACTTTATAAAAATAATGATCTTGATGTTGGGGAGAAAAAAAGTAATCATATGGAAGAGAAGAGCGAAAAATATTTATTTTAAAACTATGTAAAGTAATACGTCGTTGTCCAAAACCTATTACGCTATAAAAATAACGTCTAATGTAAGTATAGAGTTCAATTTTTCGGTCCGCACGCGCAGCAAAATCATTTATAACTTCGTCAAAATTAATTTCGTCCCTCACACTTTATTCTATTCACGAAATGGCCAAATCTTATGGAGCTCCCGCTATAACTCAAGTTATTTTATAGTAATTTCAGCTTTGAGAAGATACGCTTACATAAAGCAACACTGAAAGCTATAGTTAAAAAACCCCAAGCATAATTACTATATTTGGTAGGCAAATACCATATTTGCATTGCTGAATAAATTCTAAAAGCTCGAGAGATCCTTTGATGGCATTGTCTTGAGCTTTAGCATCAGCCAAAGCAACGAAATTGCGTAGTATCTGCCTTTCTATTTCCATCTCATCCACATCGATATCACAGTGCTCTTCTTTGAACTTACACTTGTATTCTGGGTTCAGTAAGTTCGTTGGTGTGAGAAAGGAGTACTTGATATCCAGCTCACGCAGTTACTGAAATCTGGTCTTGATTTCTTATATAATTCTGTCCACCGATTCGAACATTTCTTGCCTTAACCGATTGTCATAAGTTAAATCAGCATCAGCAGCGTTTTCTTCCACCATATTTTTATCTTACTTGTTCGTCGAGGAGTTATTTCGATGCCGAGAGCTTCGCATATATTTTAGCATAATCAAGTCCATCGTTGACCAGAAAATCAAGTTTGTCGACTAGAAACGATTCCAAAGCATGAAGAATTTTCATAGCACATTGGTGCACGTTCAGTCTTTTTGTCTGAAGATATAACTGTGTATCATTCACTTCGCGGAGAGCTCGATTCCGTAGCCCAAGGAAAGCTAGAAAAGCGATAGGAAAAAGAATAAACCTGCGTCTAATCTTGTTGCTGCATGTTCCGCTGTGTTTCCTGCAAGTGATTCAAACACTTCAAGGATATCACTGTAATGGGTCATCATGACAGCTACGGCTTCATATCTAGAGCACCATCGTGTTTCAATTAGGCGCTTGACTCCTTGACCTATAACGTCGGTAAGTAATTTCCAGCGGTGAGTGAAGATGAAAAGTAATCGAAAATCCTCTCCATAGTACCGAAGAACGTCACTTAGTTCACTACGATTGATGCTGCGTGTAGACCCAGCAGATTTAATGAATGATTGGTGCATTCAACTGGAATGTATAAGTCATGACGTTAGTATTCTTGCATTGGAAATATTATTTTCCGAAGTCTTTGTTTTATTAAAGTCGAATACATAACATAATTTGGCGACGAGAATAGGTCGTTCTACGTGCCGAAAAGTTTAGAGGCCATTAATTAAACATGTTGAAGTAAAGTCAAAAGACAGTCTGTAAATCAAAGTTTTATATCATAAAAGTCCACAAAAAATGTCTTTAATTGGTACAATTGAGCATTTGAATTCCAAGGAGTCTGATGCAGTGATTAATGTTGAACAATTGGAACAGCTATTTAAGATAAACAGCATAACCAGTGATGGAAAAAAGTTTTCACTTTTTTTTAACTTTATTGGAGGCGAAACGTATAATTGTCTAAAAGATATACTAGCACCTGAGTCTTTAGCAGACAAAAAGTATAATCAGCTCACCACAACATTGATAAGTCAGTTTGGAACAAAGCGTTTGGTAATCGCTGAAAGGTATAAGTTTTGGACAGCAGTTCAAGAAAGCGGAAAAGATCTGAAAGCATTCTCAATAAGATTAGGTGATCTTGCCAATTATTGTGATTTTAAGTCATTTTTGTTAGATGCTCAGCGAAATAAGCTAGTGTGTGGTGTAAAGTCAAACTCCATAAAGCGAAAACTGTTAACAATTGATCGTTTACCAACATATGACATAGCTCTTAAGACAACAATAGCTATGGAGCTCACTGATGACCAACTATAGCTGTTTGGTAATGAATCTACCGGGTCAGTTAACAAGTTGCAATATCAAAAGGGCAATAAGTCAAATTGGAAGCCTAATAATAAGTCAAAGTAGTCAGTTGTCAACTCAATCATTAAGTCAAAATGTAAGTTATCAAGGAAGTCGAACATCTAATTAGTCAGGTAAAAAACAGTGTAAACGTTGTCTAAGTGTCCATTTTGATGATATTAAGTGCCCAGCTCTCAACTGGAAATGTTATTCATGCAATTTAATGGGCCATACAAGTCAGTCCTATGTAAAAACAAGGTTCACGGATTATCGGATAATAAATGTCAAGAAGAAGTAGATGATGATTCCCTAGAGTTAGGTTGACTAAGTCCAAACTCCATATCAAAATAAAATTAAAATTTACAGGTGAAGTTGTGTGTCGAAGGAATTGACATTAATATGGAAGTTGATTCTGGAGCCGGTAAGTCAGTGATGCATATCGATGATTATAATCAGTTATTTTCCAATATTGAAATAAGTACTTTTGTTTTCAAGCTTAGATTAGTTACAGGTCAAAATGTGTCAATAGTAGGTCAGATAAATGTCGAGGTCAGATTTGAAAATAATACATTCCAGCTACCATTGGTTATTTTAGATAGTTTTAATAAGTTCACTCCTTTGTTAGGTCGTAACTGGCTAAATGTTATAAATCCATTATGGAATAATGTTTTTATAGAGTCAAAGTTAGACAAAAATAGTCAAGGGGTTTCAAATAGGTCAAATATAGTATCAAATAAAAGCCAATTGGAGTCAAATATGTCAAATTGAGTATAATAAAAGTCAAGAAAAGTCAATTTTAAAAATAGAAAATAAAAGTCTTGACTCAATTGCAGAAATAAAAAGTTTGCATGTAATTTTCAGAATGATCCCAGTTCTTGCATAAAACAGTTTAAGGATGTCGTTTCAGTCAAAAATTATGTCAACCCAATTTTCAATCGTGCTTATGACATGGCTTATTCTCTAAAGTCCAAAGTTGAAGAGGAGTTATCAAATATGGTAAAAACTGGTATTTTAACCAAAGTAAGTCACAGTCAATGGACAAGTCCTATTGTCGTAGTTCCTAAAAAGAACACAGATGACATTAGGTTTCGCATTGATTTTAGAAAACTGTAAACAAAGTCATTATTATCGACCATTATGAATTACCTTTACCAGATGATATTTTCGCGAGCTAAAGTGGGAGTAAATCCTTTACTGTCTTGGATCTTAAGGGGGTATTTCAACAACTTGAAATAAGTGAGTCTTCGAAAGAGCTTTTTACAATTAATACCCATTTAGGTCTTTTTCGTTACAATAGGTTAACGTATGGCATAAGCTCCGCTCCGGGAATTTTCAATCTCTAATGGAATAGTATATTGTATAATTAGTGGGAAAAGCATAATATTCTCGAACGACTGTGATAATTACCAGACGAGGAGCGTAGCGACGAGTCTGGTAACACTGGAGTTTGGGAATATGCTTTTCCCACGAATTATACATACTATTTTTTCTTCGATCGTTGATTTACATTTAAAAAATTAATTAAAAAATATTTAATTCAAGATGTAATCAAGTAAGTTTAGATAGGTTTCTGTATGTTCATATTGAAATATAGAAGTGGTAACCATGGAAATCATCGGCAACACATTTGGTAGATGCTGGAGCTGATATTCTTTTTTTAAAGCGCCACGGAGGATGGAAATCTTCCAATGTGGCGGAAGAATATATTGACGAATCACTTAATAATAAAGTAGAAGTGGCTAATAAAACATTCAACACCTAGGCCTCGACTTCAAACGAAAATGATCGAAACGAGATAAACCAAACAATTAGCCATGCAGCTTCAACGTCTATAAATTTTCGTTGGCCTCCAGTACAATTTGCAAATTGTACAATAAATGTAAATATTAACAACAATTAATTTGTGTTCAAGAATATCGTTATAAATTAGATGTTTCTTTTAATTATTTTATAACAACTTTATCAATACCTATAAAAATTAGAACCATACATTGTTTCATTTTATTGTAATATGCCATTTGTTACATTACCGCACGTTACAGCAGTGCGGTAAGAATATTACCGCACTATTATTTTCTAATTGCTTAGCAACTGTCCACTATTCTGGAATGTTGAGCTTTGCGCATAGAAAACAGGTCACTTTTTCCACGATCGGAGAAAAACTATTTTATCGGGCTTCTCTATTGTCAAATGTAATATTGACAGTATTTCAATTTTTGGATCCTTACTAGATAAATGTCACCAGAATAATCGTTCTGTCACGAAAAAATTGAATGAATACAATATCAAAATCAATGAAAAAAATGTGTTTTTTTATCAAAACGTTATTGAACTTTTAGGTCACAAAATTGATGAATACGGCATTCATCCTACAAATACTAAAATTGAGTGAATCGAACAAGCACCTTCTCCAGAAAACTTAACACAACTCAAATCATATCTGGGTCTAATTACAAACCTTATTTTCAAAGAAGACACGAATTGTCTGTAGATAACAATTGTGCTGTCATACCCGAACCTCTTCAAACCGAAGTTTTACAACTATTCCATGAACAATACTTAGGCATAAATTGGTCAAAAATGTTGATAATGTGTTACTGTTAGTGGCCTAATCTTAATAATGCTATTGAAAAATGTATAAGTTCGTCTGAAATTTGTCAGACATCTAAAAAAAATTCAAAAAGTAATATATTATTGTCTAGGCCGACACCATTAAATAACTTTTACCGAGTTAATATTGATTTCTTTCACAAACACAACCATACATTCTTGATTTTGATTGATAATAAATCGAAATGGTTGTATTTAAAATTGATGGAACACGGAACTAATGCTAAAGAAACCATTTTAAAACTTAAAGAATTTTTTCCTGTTTTCAGATTGCCTGTCGAACTGGTCTCAGACAATGGACCACCTTTTAGTTCGATTGAATTTATTTCCTTTCGTCAGGCAAATGGAATCAAACCAGTAAAATCTCTACGATACCATCCACAGAGCAACGGTCTGGCCGAAAGAAGCGTACAAACTGTAAAAAAAATCTTGAAAACGCTTTATTTTTTGAAAATAAGGGGGAAATAAGCCAATATTTTTTAAAAATTAAGTTGTATAATTTCCTTTTTACGTATAGAAACACACGTTCTACATCAACAGGTGTTTCTCCATCAGAAAACATTTTTAAAATAAGACTCGATTCGATCTTTGAAAGCTCTTTTTTAATAATAAAAATACCGACTTTGACTCAGCTGCAGACAAATTAAGAAAAACTAAATTATATTCTTTAAATCAACCTATTTTTGTGAAAAATATTCAACCCAAAGTCTGGCAAAAAGGAAAAATTGTAAAAATTATAAGCCATTCTACCTATTTAGTTCAGGTTGATAATAACATGAAGTTTGCCCATGCTAAAGATATCCGGAAGTGCCCAGAAAGTTTTTCCACTGACTCTGGTGTACAAATGATTTCGCAGGATTTACCTAAAGATGTACAACAGAATATCAATAATTCTTTGCCTGATCTGAACTTTCCCTTGTGAAATTGTACACCGTTACAGGTTAATTCACCTAATATATCTAATATACCTAGTAAGAGCATGGAAGCTCCAGTAACTGAGCAATCACCAGAACTTATAAAAGAGAGTCATCCACCAGGTAATGTTCAATCTGGAACTCCCAAGCACTTTGTCCAGACTCGTTTAGGTAGATCTATTAAATCTCCAAAAAGATTAGTATTTTTTATTTCAAGTAGGGAGAGAAAGGTAGTATATTTTATGATCTAGTAGTTTTTCCGAATATCTGTCATATGTGTCATGACGTTTAAAAATATTATTTTCCGAAGTCTTTGTTTTATTGAAGTCGAATACATAACAGCAACAAACCCGGCATTCTGATTAACTGTCTCGAGACGCATGTGTACACCAGAATGTGTTCCCAAACATAACAGCTGCATTACTGTATGCCTGTCCACGATAATTATGTATATCCAGCTTTTATTTACAATAAAGTCAACGAATTATTCAATCACGTGCGCATCTTGGTGCCGTCGTGTTTCACATGACGCAGTATTCGGCTCGTCTGGTCCTTGTGTGAGAAATCTGGCGTACTGTCGAACAAAATAGTGAAATACTTGGCTTCCTTCACTTCAGCAAATATTTTTGTTCTATCATGATTCCCCAAACAATGAATGAATTAATTTTGAATTTTAGAGGTGATAGGTGAGATACACTAACTTTCCTCTGCAGCTTCAGCTTTGTGAGGTGTTCACAAAAGAACCGGGTCGTACTCACCAAGAAGATGCGCGAGTCCTAGAAAATTGCCTCTATTTTCAGTGTAATTTTTTGTTTCACGATTTCTCTATGACCACGCATAGCATAGTAAGACTTTTAATGATGTCCACTATCCTGACCATTACGATTCTCCACTTTTGCTCTTCGCTTAGACAATCACATTTTGTTCTTCTTTGTCAATCGTTGCACCAACTTGAAGCCATCTCTGAAAATTTCCATTTATTGTTATGTGTATCATTATGTACTGGGCTAGTTTCATGTTCTGGAACTTTGGGATTCAGTTTCCACCACGTTTTGAAACCATTACTATAGTTGAATCCAGGTTTAGCGCTGGCGACCCCAACAAACGGCAGCAGAAAGGGAACAATGATTTCTTGAAAGAAGAGTGTACAAAAGTGTATGTAGAATGTTTATTTAGTGCCATATTAAAAACTTGGCAACATGTAAGCTGGCTGCGGCAGCGAGAATTAATTGAAATATAGACAGTTCGAAACACGATATCAATCGAGTATTATACAAATCAATCCAACCAGTTTTTATTTTAAACAAATCAATTTACAATTACTATTACAACACAAACAATAGTTAATGCAATTAAACATTTATTGGTGCTTCGAAAACGGATAATTTGGGTACATCATAATTTACAAGTTCAATTAAAATTACTATAAATCTGAAATAAAATCAGCCACGAGGTCGAAGTGGATTGCAATCCAATAGTTCCAAACACCTGCTGTACTACTGCAATTTATAGTGGGCCAAGTCGAGAATAAAGAAAACAGTAACTACAAAGTGTCAAGAACGAATAGGTCAACTAGAAATTATCTACAGGTTAGTCCGTTTCCCTCTTATTTCTTAACGTTATTTTTTCATTTGTGAATAGATCTACAATTATTTCATTTTGAATTATAATTTCGTCTATTATTTGACATTGACTCGATCTAAATATCAACGGAATTCAATAATCTATTTTGCCATGGCAGATATTAAACAATTAATTCGAAATAGAGGATCTATTAAACCACGGTTAACAAATTTGGAAAAATATGTAAATTCAATTCATTCAACATACATTTTATCTAACCTGCACAAGATATCGTATAGGTCAGGTTGAATTTGATGACCTTTAAGACAAATGTCGTTTAATGAAAAACCGAGTTGGTTTTACAAGAAGCATTAAATACGACTCGCAGCTTAGTCGTAATTTGATCTTGTCGATAAACTGGGAAATGAGGGATAAAATATTCGTTTTCTGAATGTGAATTTTGCGACGATAGCGGTACATATTTCGCATGTTCTAGAGATATGTATTAGTGAATAAATTTCTTATATTCCGTATAGAGGTTGTGATTTTGTTACAATCGTTTTTCCAAAGAGAAAAATCTATTTTTAGCAACTGTGAGGGAGTCACTTAACTTTTTGTGTTCTGTGACAGACTTTAAGGGAATATCAACTTGGAAATGTCCATTTTGGAGAATTCTAGTTGTGGTTTTGAAGATGAATTCTGCTTGTTCATCTTCGGTTGAGAGAGATTTGAGATTTGGGAGTTCCTCGATTTCCCAGAATTTAGAGAGAGTGCTTTGTAATTCAGTGTCCGGCGGGCTTATTTTGTAAAAACAACAATTATTTTGCAACTAGCAACCATTGCACAACGGTCGCACAATCAGTCGCAAAATTTGGTATTCTGTAAGGTAGTCGCGTCGCAATTGCTGGTTGCTGTCAAGATGCACTTTTACGTCATGAAACTAGCGCCACTTGTAATCGAGTAGCAATGAACGGTAACTATAAATTGTCTGTAAAATCAACTGATGAACAAAAACCAATTTAAAAAATATTTAATACTTATGCATAAAAAACCAAGGAAGCGTCGAAAAATCATCATTACTGAAATTGAACACACTTTTTAAATAAATTATTCCGTACGAAATAATTTTTTACATAACTAAAAGCAGTTGAAAATGGGTTTCCAAATACTTTTTTAGATGATTTGTTTAAAAAAAAGTAAGTAAAATAATTTGAGAATGGGTACTGCTACTATTAATTGTTTTTGACGTACATACAGAAAATAGGAGAACACTGAGTTTCCAATAACCAGTTGGATGAGTTGCTGAATTATTTAACTAGTCATCCTAATCTGGCCAGAGGGGTAGGTCATGGGGCAAGATCTAAAGAGACCATTGAAAAAAATGGAATGATCTTGCCAAAATGCACGAGCCATTACTAAATACGTAAAAACAAATAATAACTAGTATTTCTTTTATTACGGTGGTGAGTAATTGTTATTAAATATTAGGTAGTTATGTCCACTTTTCTGAGGGCAGTTAGTAAGCCCACTAAATTACTATTTGTACGAATAAAACATGTTTATTATTGACAAAGTGTTATAATTTATTACTTATCTTCTATTTCTATTAAGAAAACGTGATTTAACCCCTTACTGAATGATTTTTTATTTTTTTATCAAAAAAATATATGCGTTAGATTAGGATTAGGAGTTATGAAAAATAGTGAAAATAGTATATTAAAGTATAAGTGGATAAAGAGGTCTTTCAAACACGCGCGATTTTTCGAGCAAGACGGCGCAGCCGGAGTGCTCGAAATAGAGCAAGTATTTGATAGACCAGTTATCCACGAATACTTTACGCTATTTTTTTTATTGGTGCACTTTGAAATCATAAAATATTATTATTATATTATTACTACAAAAAAATGGAAGTCCGTCCTCGATGCCCAGCCAAGTTTCGTGACAGTCCATCCTAAATAGTATTTATTTTTATTTGACGTTACGAGGTACTGCTGTCAGATCAATAATCAAAAAGTTTCTTTATTCATATTTAAAAGGATACAACCTATATATGAATATATAGAAAAAACCAAATAAGACATTGGTTCACAATGAAAATATACAATTTAGGAACTAATAAAAAAAGTTGTCATTGATACTTACGTTTCTCGAGTTGTTGTTGTTACCATGGGGACTTTAAAAAACGCGCGTATTTGAAAGTTCGATTTAAACACACTGATGCGTGTTTTAAATAGGTAATATGAGGCATCAATAAAAAAAAATATTTATCGATATTTAAAGGAAATAAATGTCGAACTTTGACTTGTGCAAACTTTGGCACAAGATGAGATAACAGTAACAATGTTAATTTTTGACATGTACCAAATTTGGCACGAATTTCGGAAATAAAATAAAAGTAATAAGTATAAATTCAGATTTATTTTAAAAAAATAGATTTTATCTCAACAAAAGAGTGAAAAGCTTGCCCTATTCCGTGTGAAATTTGCTAAAACAATTACGATCCTTATTTAGACATAAAAATACTGAACATTTGCCACATGATATGTGGGATTTTCCCTTACAATCTGGATATTTGCACCTCTGTCATTATTCACTCACTCTTGGCAAATGATTCAAATTGTACGCTCTTATTTTCCGAGCTAGAATCTGCGAAAAAGGATATTTCTTATTTTTGAGATCCAGTTGAGGTTGTAAGCTAGTACTTGGTCTTCCCCTTTTTCTTTCTGAACTATAAGCTCTGGTCAAAACTCCTGCGATATCAAGTTTGAATTCTGAATGTGGTAGGTATAAATCATTTGTTTTGGTTCGCCTCCCCAGTATCCAGCTATTGACGCATATCATATCCAGGAAATGGAAAAATTCCCCCATGTACCACTTTTTGGATCGAATTTGGATTCGGTAGTATCCTAAAATAGAATAGAGAAGATCTACTACCCCCATATAAGCATTATATACCGCAACACATTGAGGGCGGGTGATTTCTATATGTGTCCTAGATTTCCTGCAGAATCTGTTTACCATCGATACAGGCTGACTCCCAACATATGTTGACATGGTGTTCATAATTTTATTATCAAACCATGAAATAACAGATATGTCCACACCATCTACATTGGTCACTGCTTCAATAACTGTACCTCTACTTTTTTTCACAGCTGCTTCCTTAGGGAATTTGAAATTGTGCACACGATTTCCTCTTACTGTCCCCAAAGGTAAAATACCATTTTGGAGAGGTATATTTGTAGAGGAATGCTCGTAAACCAGTTATCAAAAAATAATTTGTAGTTTAAATTTTTTGGAATTGATTCTGAAAGTTTCAAGACAACATTGCTGCTGGCTCCTAGATCTGGTTGACTATTTTCAAGAGTAGTAGCTCCACAATAAAAGTCGAAATCGTAAGAGAATCCAGACACCCCACTTAGAACAAAAACCTTGTATCTCCATTTATGAGGTTTCTTGGGATTATATTGTTTGAGACTTGATCAAGCTTATCATAACCTGGCTGCTCTTGAGGAACCTGGCTGTGTTGTCATTGAAGTGAAGAAATCGTTTGATTTCTTCAAATCTATTGCAGGTCATAGCACGTGAGATGCAGGGAATATCTAACGATTGGTTCCAATAGAACTTGGTTGAAGGGAGTTGAATAATTGACATGTATATGCAAATACCGCAAAAAATGCGAAGTACTTTGGATATATTGGGCGGTTGTTCAGGCCTACTTTGTACACCAAACAAGTTTGACTGTAAGTAAAAAATTTCGTCGGTGAAAATAAAATTGAAAAACTGAAGGGGATCTTCGAGTGCTTGTATGAAAAGTGGAACTGTTTCATCTCCTTTGAATTTCACAAATTCTTCAGTTCTGATACACAACTTCTTCTCTTCCCATTTTTTGTTGTTGTGATTTTTTACATTTTTTGCTAGTCGATGTTGATGGTAAATTTGTATCACTATGAGATTTAGATGTCGAGGGAACATTTATATCACTATGCATATCTTGGTTAGATTGTCGTAATCTAGAGAGCGGTATTTTATATTCGCTGTTACTGTCAGTTTCATCGATAATTACCTCTTTAGTTGATGAAGCATTGCATCCACTATCTGATGCCTCACACACAATTTTTGTAGGTTTCATGAGACTCAATATTTCATTCTTTCGATGGTCATCATCGGAAGATAAATTCTCATCATCACTCCCATTAGTCATTGGAATTTGTCCTTTTTTTGTTCCATAGAACTTCTTGGTATTCATCTGAAAAACAAAAAATCCGATACAAAAATATCTTTATCTCATATTGTTCCAAATATGACACAAGTAAACAAAGACAGTTTTTTCCTCGTTTTTATATAGAAAAAAGTTTTGTACTACTTTAGTCATCACAGAGAACACTTACCGTTATAAAAATAATTTTTTCCATACAAATTAGCCAAAAGAACAAAAATATTCTATATTGAATTTTCCCCAAACTACAACTACTATAATTGTGATTGCTGTTCAACAGTAGCAATCGCGTTGTAATTGCTAAAAAATTGCTTACAGAATACGCATTTTTCACATGAACAACTGAAAAATGCACTTTTTTAGTTAACGAATTGCTCACTAGAGGCGGTTAACAGATAAATTGCGATCGCGGTCGCAGTTGCATCTTCGAGAATACGAAACCTGCGTTTGACAGCGACAATTGCGTAATTATCGGCAGTTGCAAGTTACAGAATAAGCCCGCGGATTGGAGTCTTCGGGTTCACTGGCTACATGATACGAGATAGCGGGTGTGTTTTTGATTTTTGTTGGGAGTTCAGTTTTCCCGAGATAATGTAACCCAAATGGGTATTAAAAAGAGTAGGTAGGCCGTCATCTAGTTTGATCAGGCAATAGATCAACAGATCATAATAAACATCTGCTCCTACCAATAGGTCGATTTTACCGGGTGTGGCAAAGGTTTTGTCTGCTAACTTGTTCATAATTCGTGAAGGTATTGTTACGTGATCTACATTCAACTTCACTTGGGGGATACTTGTAGTAATTTTTTCCAGCACAGCGCAAGATATTTCGAACATCTTCGAGGGGTCAACATTTCAGTGTAGCACTATGTCCAACATTTCGTTGGACATAGTATTAGTTTCAAATATGCTAGAAATGTTCAAGATTTCCTTGTACGGGGTATAGTTGAGTTTTTGTACAAGTTGTTTGCTAAAGAAAGAATTTTGACTTCCGTTATCCAGAAGAATTCTTACCTTAACAGGTTGATTTTGTCGATTGTAAATTGTTGCTTGCGCAGTTGCTAACAACACTAAGTTATTTTTTGTTGAGAGAGCGGATAGACTGGACGAATTTGGAGGTGCTTGATTTTCTTGGATGCTTTGAGATGTGGACGGTCTGTCCTGAGTTTAAGTAGGATTCTCTGAATGATTGTTGAAAGTTTGAGTGTTATGTTGGAAACTTAGAGTAATAATAAACATAGAGAGGGCTATTCACTCATAAACACGTTTATTTTTGCGGCCAACAACTCTAAACGCCAGTAGTGAAATAATGAATGAACTACAAAAAGTGGGGATGGTACTGTAGCTACATGCCCTTGGCACCGACGAACCATATTAATCCAAAAACATTAAATTAATTCACTTAAAAATTTATTTTGTCACTAAATTTTTTGAAAAACACATCAAAACGAAAGAACTAAATGTTTACTCTCTAGTCGTAATGGCACTCGTATAAACAAACCACGTTTGACATTATTTACTACAATACTACGACGTATTCGAAATGATCGTCGATCACAGTCTGACGATTTTTGCATCTCTCTTTATATACAAATTAAACAAGGACAAAACTACTAAATAGATTACTATTGACACATTAAGCAGATACTGAAATTTTGAGCAATGTTGCCACTTTTAGTTATAACCATAAAGGTATCTAAGTATACAACAAATACTTGTTTAAAATTCATATAAGAATATGCCTTTATTAAATAAAATTCAAGTATTATTAATTAATTTTAAAAATAGCGAGTCAAATGCATTAATTAGTATGACTTTTTTTTATTTGCATAACTTTAAAACAAATTTTCAATTAAACTTCTAGTTTCATTTTTCCTGCAACTAAAGAGACTTTGTTAATATGGCAAAGCAGTGGAAGTGTCCGCAAGTGAGCTTAGACTGTGACTCAATATTTGGGGCAAGATAAGATCAAAACGAACATATCTATTTTACTTGTTAATCTGAGGTTGGAAACTTGAATTTTGGGACCGAGAATTGTCAGAGTTGAAATTTGAATTGAAAGTGTTATTGTTTGAAGGCCTTTGTCCGTTATTACGTGGATTTTGAAAATGTAAAAGAGAATGATGTCTTTTGTGACAATGGGAGCATGACCTTCGGTTTTACTAACGGCATTGTCGAGAATTTCGATTTCCTCTTTAAGAAATTGTAAAAATTCATCGACTGTTGGTAAGACGTCCCTGTTCCTGCATTTTTCAAATTCTTTTTTGAAGCCATAATCTAATTTTTGTTGATAAAGATAAGTTATTAATGCCTCTAATAAGACTTTGTGATCAAGTTCAAGATTCTGTAAGAGTGTCCAGTTAGGCCTACAATTAGTAGCAAAATTTGAAAGTTCGGTAGGATTGTGCTTATTTAACTGTGGTGAGTTCAATAATTCGGAGAAATATACATGTACAATTTTTGTTTTGTTTTCATAAGATTCTCTTAACAAGTTTATCTCACTCAATTTTGATGACATAAGGAAGCTCATTATGGGACTAAGTACCATAATGAATTCATTATGGTACTAAGTACCATAATGAAAGTCTATAAGGAAAACATGTAATGGTTTGATCAAAAAAGTTTATTCAAAATACATAACTATGTACAAAACTATTTATTATAAATGGTAAAAGAACAATCACTACAATTTGTAATATTATTTCCAATGGATTCTACAGTTTTTACATCCGTAGTTGATGATTGTTGGCAAACTTGTAATCCTGTTTGGTTGTTGGCACGAAAAATTGCTTCTGATATTTTTTTCTTTTGCTCTTTCGAATTTTCGATGTAACCTTCAGCAACAGTATTGCTTTTCCATCCGCCATGGCGTTTCACGGTACACAGATCAGCTCCAGAATCAGCCAAAAATGAAGCAGACGATCGCCGAAAACAATGTCCGGTATATTCTTCAGGGCGAGGTAAATTCAAGAAAGTGGCAATAACTTTTGGCATTTTACCAAAGGTATGTATTCCAACGGGTTGTTTTGTGCATTTCTTATTTCTATAAGTGACAAAAAAACGTAGATGGTTTGTGTTGCAAGGTTGTATTTTCACATATTGTCTGACAAGTTCTACCATATTCAATCCTGGGATATTCCCCGAAGTTACAAAAAATTCTCGCATTACCTTTGTTTTTGTATTCGGTAATGTAATTCTAAAAACGGATCCTTCATCTATTACATTTTCAACAAGCATATTTGTCAATTCCTCTCTTCTGCATGCTCCACTTAGTCCAATTATCATGGCAACTTTATTAAATAAGTATGTATCATCTGATGCTTCCGTTAAAAACTTTGTAACATCTTGTTTAGTAAAATTTTTGGATTTTTTAGCTCTGTAACCTTCTGATTTACGTTTTAGTAATGCAACCAGCTGTAGGTACTTACTAATATCGACGTTTTTTCTTGTTGATAAAATACTTCTTATCATCGAATAATACGACCAAAGAGAAGATGGTTTTCTTTCCTTAGATAAGCATTCAAAGTAAGCCAACAATACTTTTTCATGAGTGATATTCTTGATTTTTTTAGCAGAACACCATTCTTCGTACCGATTAAACACCATTTCATATACACTCCGTGATTTTTCCGGCAAAAGGGAGTCCACGATATTTCTCGACATTTCTTCCAAATCAGAAGGTAAACTATCAGCTTCAGAATCACTCATTTTTTAAATTATAATAAATTCTACCTGGCAATAATTATTGAGTTTGACAGCGATAAATAAATATTGCTGTTACAACCTGATGACGTTGTCAAGGAAATGGCAAAGCACAGCTCACTCACCTACTAATATTTGAAACTACAGAATACTTACTCCTTTAAAAATAGTTGTCATTGTGACATGTCGAAAATGCAGTTTTTAATTTTTCGAAAATGTATTGATATAAATGCCATCAGATAAAATTTTGTATGTAATACGAATCATAAACAATCATTATGGCACACGCCGTGATAACATTCACGACTTGTACCATAATGATCGTCTTTATGATCCTTATTACATAAATAACTATTATAGCTACATGCAGATTTCTGTCGTTCACTTGCAATACATCTACAATACGTAAGGCATCACTTTCAAGATAACTTTTTAAATAATAAAATTTCTCAGCATCTGATTTAAGTTGGACACTAGTTTTGAACAGGTTATAAAAACTTTCCCATTCAGTGTGATTTCCTGAAAACTTTTTTATTTTTATTTCAGGTAATCTAGTATCTGAGTTGTAGTTTGATTCTATTCGGGTTTCCCTAACTGACTCATTACGGATACTTTCAGATATAGTTAATTTTTTAATCGCTCTAGCTAATTGACTCCTAGTTTTGCGATAATCAATTTCTATTTTGTTCCTATCTTCTTGATCTGGAATTTCTTTTTCATTCTTCTTAAGTGAATGCATTTCTATTTTATTTTGTGTGATTTTATACTGCTCAAAGTTTTTGATAATTTCCTCTTGTAGAATTTCCAGGTCAAAGATATCTAAGTTATTTAATTCTGATTCTAATTGCTTAGTTATTCTGGTGATTTCACCTTTAATAGATTCACGTTCACCAATTAAATGTTTTAAATAAATTGTTATGGTTTGTTTGTTTCAAGTTTAAGAGCAAAAATGTGAATGATACTTTTCATCATATGCTGCGAATTTTTCAGATAATGTTTTATACGAGCTACTGTAATTAAACTGAATATTTGATTTTACATAGAGCTTAGAATATATTAAGCAATTCATAGAGTTCAAAAATAAATGTCTTTTTTCAATATTTCTTCAGTGAGATAGTGATGTACAATAAATTGGAATAAACTGACCTTTTCCAACCCAGCGAAAAGTTACCTGCAGTTTCTTACTTGCAGGTGTGAGTTTATAGATGATTCGATCGGTTGAATTTTTCTGATGGTACACTTGCTGTCTGTTCATATCACTTTTTTGCTTGCACTTTGTTTGGTGAGAGAGTTCACTTCGATTTACGTGTATGAGATTACGTTTAGTTTAGAGTTGCACTGGTTTATATCCGGCTCAAAGGATCAATCTTAGGGTTTGTAAATAACTAGATTGGTGGAGTGGACTGTTGAGTTTGTCGTTCACTACTGCACCTAAGTAGATGTGTTGTTTGTTTGCTTCGATAAGGTTGCGGAAGGAAAGACCAGTCGTAATTTTAAGTAACGTTTAATAAACACTCAAATACGACAATTTAAACACGTAAATCACTTTACAACAAAATAGTAACAAGATAGAGCAACAAGAATATCCACAGAGAATTGATAGCTGGTTACTGTTTTCTTAAAGATACTAAATGCTCGTGAGGTAGTTATGTATATTGTTCCGATAATTCTCGAACGACGTCACAGAAAATTGCACGTTTTTATATTGCGTCGTAACGCGAGAGATATTTTAATACTTCAGGTAAATCGTAACTTTTCCCGTTTTTAAGTTTAAAATTGATATGGTTCGTTGATCTAGATATAGTTTTAACGCGCACTGTATGTTTTCGAATACTTTTTTATGTTGACCGTTCGAGAATGGCTTTTAGTTCTGTACTGTCTGAGATTGAGAAACTGACTACTTTCAAATTGGTTAATTTTTGTAGATATATCGCAAGTTTTGGGGGGTACAACTTTTTCTTCTATTTCCGTTGAATGGTGATATTTTTGACATAAACTTAATCATCTACTTGACCATGAAGCGATAAATAGGGCCCTGTTAGATAATTTATGTCAATCCATAAAACATTCATTTCGAATAGCTGAGATTTTTCTTTTTACTTTGTGTAAGGGTTTAAAATATTTTCACGGTGCTAATTGAGGATCGTCGTCACTCAACGTTATTTGTAGTAACATTTTAATGGTTTTGGAAAGTTCTATAATCTCTATTTTATAAAGAATTATAAGGTTCTTTTGAACCATTTAAAACTTTAATTGTTGGGTTTCGAGTTGAGCAGGCACTTACCAGGCAAACTATATCTTATTAATGGGCATTTACGACCATTAAAGTAAATACTAAGGATTTAAAGTTACAATAGGCATTCAGCTAGTCCGAGAATTCAATACAATGTGAAAGTACTCGTGATTGACTCGTCATCGTGATATATACATCATGTCATATCACAACACCCACCTTGAATGATGGACAAAAATATAATTTCTTAAAGACTTCACTGGAAGGTTATGCAAAGCGCTTTATAATGGGCAGTGACGATAATCAAGATTATCAATTAGCATGGGAGATGTTTTGTAAGAAATTTGACAAAAAGAACTTTCTCGTAGATACTCATATTAAAGCAATATTAAACATTAACTCTGTTAACAAAAGTGTTTATTTTCAATTTAGAAATTTCATAGATGAAATCTCTAAACATTTTTCTACTCTATATAGTATTAAGTTAACTAAAGAATCACTATGGGATATGACAATGATACACATAATTTATCATAAACTAAGTCAAAATAAGTGGAAAGAATTTTATACACAATCTGAATTACCAAGACTTGACATTTTTTTGGAATTTTTGAAAGAAAGACAAGACATACTGGAGGCTTTAGAAGAACCTCATTCAAACAATTTCAAACATCGTCAAAATAAACAAAATAAAATATTCAAACCTCAATTTTCAAATATAAATTTATCAATTAACTAGCTAAAATGTAATTTTTGCAAAGGTAATCATTCTATTTATATTTGTCAAGAATTTCTACAACTAAATACAAGTGAAAGATGGGATAAAGTAAAAAACTTAAAATTATGCCATAACTGTTTCCGCATAGGCCATTCAAAAGATATTTGTACAATGGGTTCTAGCAAGAAGTACAAACGAAAACACAACAAACTACTTCATAAAGACTTGGCCTATGCCGACAATTCTAATAATGTTAATTTATCAACTAGCAATTCCATTATACAAGATCCTGTACAAAATAATCGCAATGATATAAACCCTTCTTCAAGTATTTCCTTTCAATCTACAATCAACATAGTCTCAAATCAACCAGAAATATGTTATTCATCAGCACTATTATCTACGGTAACATTCAATGTGAAAGACAATAGAGGCATAATGCAAAAATGTAGAGCAATACTTGATTCAGAATTTCAATCGAATTTAATTACTAAATCATGCTGTGAACGCTTAGGTCTAACCTTAACCCCAACCAACCAACTTGTCTATGATTGGTATTATTGTGACATCTACATTAACACAAAAAACTAATTCTACCATTTTCTCGAATTTTAAGAACTATCAATGCAATTTATCATGTTATGTCGTTCCTACAATAACCTCTGTTATTCCATCTGAAAAAATTGATATTTCTACTTCTAAAATTCCTGAAAACATTCATTTAGCAGATCCACAATTTTTTTGGCCCCATAAGATTGACGTTCTCATTGGCAAAAAATCTATATGTAACCTGTCTAAAACAATTCCTGAAGACAAACAACTAACAAAATTTTGGGAAATAAATGAAATAAGTGAACCAATTGCAATGTCAAATGATGATTTAATGTGTGAAAATATATTTTTGAATAATACAACTAGACATGAAAATGGACAATTTATTGTGAAACTGCCACTCAAGCACTCAACAGAGCTTTTAGGTGATTCAAGATTAATTGCAATACAAAGACTATTATCATTAGAAAAAAGGTTTAATAAAAACACAGAATTTAATTTTACATATCACAGTCAAAATCAGCACAACAATTTCGAAAAGGAAAGTTCTCTCTATAATTTTACAAATATACGACCCACTTGGACTTTTGAGTTGCGTAATCATATTTGCCAAAATATTTCTACAACAATTGTGGACAATTAAATTACCTTGAGACGATACAGCTCCAGAATCTCTGTTCATAAAATGGACGCAATTCTATAACAAATTTTCCCAATTAAATAATCTCCAAATCCCTAGACACACTATTGGAAACAATCATATTTTATTAGACACTCATTGATTTCGTGATGCCTCATTACAGGCATATGCTAGCTGTGTCTATTTAAGAAGTATCAATTCAGAAGGAAAATATGAAACCCATTTACTATGTTCCAAAACTAAGGTATCGCCCTTAAAACCTACCACAGTTCCCAGATTGGAGCTTTATGCAGCTTTATTAGGAGCCCAATTAATGCAACAAGTTCTGGGTGCACTTGCCATTTCAATTCCAGTCTGTTATTGGTCTGACTCCCAAATAGTCTTATGCTGGATAAAAAAGGAATCGAATCAATTACAACCTTTTGTTGGAAATCGAGTTTCCAAAATTCAAACACCCTCAAACATCAATGATTAGCATTATATTAAAACAAACGAAAATCCATCAGATCTTGCAATTAGAGGCGTTCTTCCAGAGAATTTAGCCAATTTACGTTTATGGTGGCATGGACCTAAATTTCTCTCAAGTACAATTCATCAATCACTAATAAAAAACGATGAAACACACGATTTTATCATCCCAGAATTAAAAAAAATATTCGATATTATTGACAACTAGACAAGTTGACAATTTAAATTTATTTAATCGGTTTTCTTGTATAAATAAATTACGACGCGTAGTTAGCTACTGCATAAGATTCATATCAAACTTACGGAAAATACCTCAAGAAAGAATCACAAATAACCCAGAAATAATTTATGGTCAATTAAACGTCACTGAAATAAACAATGCCAATATAACTTACTTAAATTAGCTCAGTTAAATTCATTTTCTAAAGAGATAAGTCTTTCAAAACCGATGGAAAGATAGTTGAAAAACACAATAAGTTATCCTGCTTATCACCATTTATTGATAACACAGGCATACTACGAGTAGGTGGTAGACTAAAATTTTCTGAATCACAAATATATCAAAAAACCCATTATATTGTCATCCAAACATCCAATAGCAAAATTTTTATTTGAAAATAAACATATTAAGTTATTACATCCAGGCCCTCAACTACTTTAGTATGATGTAAGACAATTTTATTGGGTAGTTGGAGGGCGCAATTTAGCCAAAAAAATAAGTAGAAACTGTTACTTGTTATAAGTCTAAACCCACAGGTATTGACTTCGCAGGCCATTTCCCTTTAAAACATAGAGAAGGGAGAGGATGCAAGATAGTAAAATGTTACGTTTGTGTTTTTGTTTGCTTCTGCACAAAAGCCATTCACCTAGAATTAATATCAGATTTAACTACTAATTGCTTTCTGTCATGTTTGCGCCGATTTACTTCAAGAAGAGGGCTTCCGGAGCATGTTTATTCTGATAACGGAAGTACCTTTTTGGGAGCAAAAAATGAATTGAAACAATTAGGTCATTTTCTCTGTGACAATCAAAATGCAATTTTAAATGATGCTAATGGCAATAATATTAAGTGGCACTTTATTCCACCTCACACTCCTCATTTTGGTGGGCTGTGGGAAAGTGCAGTCAAGAGTATGAAACATCTTTTAAAAGGAGTCTCACTTCATAAAACATTTGTGTATGAGGATTCTTATTCTTTACTCGTTCAGATTGAGGGAATTTTAAATTCTAGGCCACTTTATTCGCAATCCAATGACCCAAACGATCTAGAACCTCTCACACCATCTCATTTCCTATTCAGACGCCCTGTAACTATGCCTCCTGAACAAAATTCAGAAGCTATTGTAGAATTACCAAAATTGAAGGTTCTTCAGCAGATGTACCAGTTGTTTTGGACAAGGTTCCAAAAAGAATATATTTCCCAGCTTCATCAACAATGCAAATGGAAGGAACCACCAACACCAATCAAGATTGGATCGCTAGTATTAATAAAAAAGGATCAACAACCCCCATACAAGTGGCCAATTGGGCGAATTCTACAACTTTTTCCCAGCAAGGACGGTGTGTTCCGTGTGGTCGAGATAAAAACTGCAACAAAGTGTGTTACCCGTTCAGTTCGACATTTGTGCCCACTGCCAGTGGAAAGCGATACTTTATAAAAAAAAACACTCCATATAAATATTTACATTTTCCATATATTTATTTGATATCTTTTTTCTTCAATGTCTATTTGTACAATATATTTTATTTGAAGGTACCCTTCAAACGGGGGAAGTGTACAAAAATGTATGTAGAATGTTGATTTAGTGCCATATTAAAAACTTGGCAACATCTAAGCTGGCTCCGGCAGCGAGAATTAATTGAAATATAGACAGTTCGAAACACGATGTCAATCGAGTATTATCCAAATCAATCCAACCAGTTTTTATTTTAAACAAATCAATTTACAATTCCAACACAAACAATAGTTAATGCAATTCAACAAAGAATAGGCCATCCAAGTTCTCAAAATATTTTCACCATTTGGTAAAGTTCGTAAAATACAATCGCAGCTTAATTTTCTTGTTACTCCATGGGCTCCTTGGTAGAATCTACAGGAACTGGCCGAATCACTTCAGCGTACTTACAGTCAAGGTTCTGTATTGCTTTGTAGTCTCGAGTCACAAGTAGTGTTAGAAGATAATCGGGAATCGAAATAGGCCAAGTTTTAATATCTTTGTAATCGCTGATGGATTAATCCTGACTATCAAGAGTATTAATCCTTTCGGAGCTTCCGCCTTCCACCAGCAATTCGATTGTTCACCTACTACCGCTGTTTTAGTAGGTAAATCTTCAAACTCGACAAATCCGCCACTAGAAGACGGAACAGCTTCTTGACTTGGAGTGGCACTAGTACTAGTTTCTGTATCATGTTCAGATTCCGCTCTTTGGATAGCCGAGTGAAAATACTTGAGTGAAGCTCCCCTATTCTTCTTATTTTCTTCCTTCAGGACTTTTTTTGCTTCCTGTAAAAATAGCTTGTGCCTCTTCATGATCTGAAAGTATTCAATATTTAATTATTAGGAATATAATGCATTCACTACCAAAACATTATGGAAGCGTTTAGAAGAAATTTGACCCAGTATAAGCTGGAAACATGTTTTAAAGAGAGTATTTTATCGATTTATCCCTCCAAAAATATCCTCAAATAACTTATTGGACCTTGACCTTTCCTAAATATCTTCCTACAAAACTTGTTAAACTTACTTCTTCTTTCGTTCATTTGAGGCCTTAGTTGCCAGGGTTATTCGGCCTATATATTCATTATATTGCGAACGATGGCTGACAGCTGATTCACAAATCAACTAACACAGAACAACAAAATTATCACGGAGCATGAAAGATACCCGTGATGTGACGTTTAAAAAACAAAAGATAAACGAGATGTGCATTGTAAACACTAATGTCTAAAGATTTATTTTGCGCATGTCAAACCTATGTTTATAATGCGGTTTTAGTAACGGAAGTACAAAAAAGCTATTTATAATAAAAAAAAGTAGATGCTCTTTTTAAGAAATTTGAATTTTGATTCATATTAAGTTTCCTTCATTTTCATTCCTAAAAAAAGTACTGGGGCGAGGGGTCGTCCGCATCCTTCGCGTTATTAGCACGACGCTCTAACTAACTGAGCTATTTCGTTTGATTTCAAATTGAGTTCAGTCATGACAGGATGGGAAAACAGCGTAACGTCTCTCTCACTCAGTTTAAGTGTAAATGAGTAGATGATAATTAGAAAAAGAAAAAGAGCTCCACAAAACTTGTCAGCCTTTACGATATAATATCCTAACCAAGAACTCTGTAGTTTTCCACAAAAAGTCACTTCAATAGAATTATCAACATAAATAATTTGCAAATGAGCATAGATTTCCTCATTTCTGTATACTAAAAAAGAAAGTAGTCATAATTGTAACTTCAAACGTAACTGATCACTAAGTTTAATAAAGTCTTTTTAAAAAGTATATTTTTTACTTAATAAATTTAACTGGTGCTGCGAACAGGATACTGTCAGTAGAAAATACCCTTTCTGTGTGGTAAAACGTCTACGTTTTCTATCAAGAAATTAAGATAGTATCCGAACCAATAAACTGTGTGAAAAGACTGACTCCAACCCGACCATTCCTCCAGTGAAGAAGACGGTTGTTCAAGAAGACGGCTCAAGTTCCTTCAGAGAATTAGAGACAAGGAACAAGCTCGCAGATGATCCTTCAATGCATCCTCTTGTAAGTTTTTTCTTCAATTTTATTATTTATCGGCTAATAATTGTTTTGAATATTATAATATTTATTTAACTACAATATAAGTGTTATTTGAATTGCATTTTAAACATTCCAATTTAAATGGTTATATAAAATTAATATATTAGTAAAGTCAATCTCTTAATGTCACAAAATCGTGATCGATCCAGATCTCCATTATCTGTACGTCGATCCAGATCTCCATTACCTCTAAGTCGTAACTTAAATACTAATACCGAGATGTCTACTGCAATTTCACAAATCGAATTATCTTTAGCAAATAATATTGTCCCAACAAATAACGGTGGTTCTAAAGATTTAGCATATTATTTAAGACAATCTGAAAAATATTTAACTCTTTTAAAAACCGAAAATAATGATTTATTCAACAATCTTCTGTTAGAGCAAGTCAAATCTAAATTATTAGGTCCAGCTAGAGACGTAATCATAAATCGATCTTTTGATAAATGGTCCGATTTAAAAACAGCTCTTATCACTCGTTTTGGCGATCCTAGATCTGAAGAAATAGTAGCACACGATTTAAATACTTCTATTCAAACTCATTCTCAATCATTCTCTGACTTTCATGACGAAATTTCTCAAAAATTACAAGTCCTTAAAGAACACCTAGCTATAAATTCTGATAACAGAGTAGTTAGAATTTCTAAGGAAACTATGTATACTGATCAATCCCTTATGGTATTTAAAGCAGGTCTCTTAAATCCCTACAGATATCATTTACTTCATATATCAATTTTATCTCTAGAACAAGCATTGTACGAATGTAGAAGATTAGACAACGAAATATCCCAAATTGAATTTGCTAGCTTTCTTAGATCTCAAAAAGGTCAAATCGCCAAGAAACCAACCTTCATTTAATAATTATAATTCGTCTCAAAGACCACAAGTTCCTCAAAACCCTAATTATATACCATTTAATAGATATAATGATAACAATCAAAGATTCCATTACCAAAATAACTATCAAAGACCAAATAATCAATCAAATAATAGTGTTTTTAAATGAAACTCAAGGTCTCTAGTTAATTCCACAATATAATACAAGTTATTGAAAATTCTAAAAAATTGACATATTCGACGAAGTAAGGGTCGAGACAGTCAATTTAATCAAATAATAGACAAACAGAATCACCTAATAATCAAAATTTTAATCGTCTCTCTCAACCTTCCACAAGTAATTACAAACCAACCCCAATGAGTATATCTACAGCAAATACTTATAGACCTCCACAACAAAATTCTTTTAGACAAACAGGACCTCCGCACGTAGTTGCCGAAGAATTGTTCAATATTGAAGAATACTGACGAAAATTCTGATGAATCATCATATGCTAACCCCCAAAACGAACAATACGATGAAACTCAAAATTTAATTACGGACCTCGGAATTGATATAAATAATATAAATTCAGCCCCTAAACTTCCATTTATATACCTCTCAAATTTAGACTTAAAAATATTGATTGACCCAGGTGCAAGCAGTTCCATTATAAACCCAAAACCAGCCTATAGATTATTTTCAGATTTCATTTATGAATCAAAATTTTCCGTTAAATCAATTAAAACAACTTACAATGGCAATCTAAGCTGCAAATACCCTCTTTTGAAAGAATTTGGCATTAAATACACGTTCCATATGTTTATCGTACCTTGGCACGATAGATTCGATGTATTAATAGGTAGTCAGGACTTAAATTAAAGGCACTCATTAATTTAGAAAATCATCTATTACAAATTCATTCTATTAAAATACCATTCTATTTGGAAGTCAATCCCATCTTATTTACCCCTTATTCTGAATCTCTAGATAAAAGAATTTTAAATATTCCTGTGAATATCAATAATGGACAAGTAGTTCTTCCAGACTTAAAATCAAACAACATAATAATACCTGAATGTATAGCTCTAGCGAAAGACGGTTACTGTAAAATACCTATAGAACAAGAAATCTCTTTAAATAATATTTCTATAAATTTTCATGAACCTCTCCAAGTCCAACCCTTATCGAAATTTGATGAAACAATTCCTTTATCATCTTATAATAATAATATTGATATTACCAAACTTCTTCGAACAGATCATCTGAATCCCGAAGAAAAAGATGCAATGATTTCTCTTTGTAAAAAATTTAAAAATATATTTTATAACGAAAACTCCGATTTAACTTTTACTCATGTAGTTAAACATCACATTAGAACAGTCGACGATGTACCAATTTATCAAAAATCATATAGATACCCTTACCATTTAAAACAAGAAATTCAAGATCAGATACAAAATCTCCTAGACAATAAAATAATTAAACCTAGTATATCTCCGTACAGTTTCCCTACCTTTCTCGTCCCCAAACAAATGGACGCCAGTGGAAAGAAAAAAATCCGATTAGTTATCGATTACCGAAAACTAAATGAAAAAACTATCGAAGATAAATATCCCCTTCCTCGTATCGATGAAATTCTCGACAATCTTGGTCGAAGTACTTACTTTTCCACTTTAGATTTGGCACGAGGTTTTCACCAAATTGAAATACACCCAGATTCGGCAGAAAAAACTGCATTTACCGTAGATAATGGCCACTACGAATATACTCGTATGCCATTTGGCCTAAAAAACGCTCCTGCCACTTTTCAACGTGTCATGGACACAATTCTCCGTCCTTTTCTCTATAAACAATGTTTCGTATAAATGGATGACATAGTAATATTTTCAAAGTCTCTCCAAGACCATATTCTTCATATAAAACAAATATTCAGTGAATTAGAAAAATATAATTCGAAAGTCCAAATAGACAAATCAGAATTCCTCAGAAAATAAGTTGCCTTCTAAGGCCATGTCGTAACCCCTGATGGTATTAAACCAAATCCAGATAAAATCAAGTCCATCCAAAACTTTCCTTTGCCCAAAAATGAAAAACAAATAAAATCATTTCTCGGCGTGCTCTCCTATTATCGTAAATTCATTCAAAATTGCTCCAAAATAACCTACCCAATAAATAAATATATTAAAAAAGGAACTAAATTAGATTTAAACGACCCAGAATACCTCAATGCTTTCCAAAAATGCAAACAACTTCTTTGTAATTCTCCTATTTTAGCATACCCCGATTTCACAAAAACATTTACTTTAACGACCGACGCTTCAAATATCGCTACAGGAAGCGTACTTTCTCAAGATTCCCATCCAATAGATTTTTACTCTCGAACACTTAATTCAGCTGAAAGAAATTATAGCACTATCGAAAAAGAACTCTTAGCTATAATCGATAGCTGTAAACACTTCCGACCATATTTATATTCCAAAAATTTTATTATTGGAACTGATCACAAGCCACTCGTCTGGCTACATTCTCTTAAAGAACCCAATCAACGTCTAATAAGATGGAAACTGAAGTTGGGAGAATTCGATTTTGAAATTAATTATAAAAAAGGCAAAGAAAATTACGTCGCTGATGCATTATCGAGAATTGAACTCAATGCAATCGATGAAAAACTTCCTAAACGTGATCTAAAAATTAATATAATTAGTGATATAGTTATTACTCCCCCAAACTCAAAAGCAAATACTAAAGAATTCAAACAAAACCCTAATGATATCGATGCTATTTCAACTATGGCAAGAGCAAATTCCGATCCAAATCTAGCATTAAGTGAAATTTTAAGTAAAATATTCCACGATAACAAAAGTACCACTTCAGGCGACACTAGACATCCAATTTTTGGTTTCCCAATTTCAGAAAAAACCTTAAATTCCGTCCATTTTCAAATAATCCTAAAATACGGAGACAAAAACGACATAGATTACTCTAAGCCATTTGGCAAAAATCGCTATATTCTTACTTTTAGAAAAGGATCCGACCATAATGTTATAAGTAATATGTTTTTAGAAACAGTTGATCCAACAAAAACATACTATATATACTGCCCCAATGATTCATTACTTAATATTGCTTCTACAGAATGTTCAAAAATCTTGGAACCAAACGTAAAAATCATTAAATCAAATACTTTTCTGAAAGACGTAATTAATATGGAAGAACAAGTCCGATTAATTTCAGACTATCATTCAGAAACTAATAACGGTATCACAGAAACCACGAAACATATAAAGTAACGAATCACGTTAATAATTGCGAATTATGTCTCATCTCAAAATATGATAGAAACCCTTCGAAAAATTCCATTTTCCGGCCCACTCATTTCTAAAAGACCTTTTGAAAATATTCACGTAGTCGTATTCTCTATAGAAAATAAACAATTTCTTACAATACTCGATTTATTCTCTAGGTACCTTCAAGCTTACGAAATTAGGGACTCAAATTCTATCACTATACTTAGTAAACTCCGTCATTATTTCTCTCATCATAACTACCCTTCGCAAATAACTTGCGACAATGCCAGAGAATTCACTAGCGAAACCTTTAAAGAATTCATGTCTCTCTTCCATATAAAAATTCATTACACAACACCCCAATCTCATACCGGCATTTCTCCGACAGAAAGAACACATTCAACTTTAATCGAAAAATTGAGAATCCTAAGACAAAAGTCAAAAGGAAATATTACCGACTTAGTTACAACTGCTATTCTTATATATTGTGACGCGCTTTTCCTCCCTAAGGCGATGACCGCGCGCTGCACCGCGCGTGGTTTATCGGTAGCTGCCTCTTGCTCTACCTCTTAACGCCTCGGAAACGTCACTTCTGACACCTTACACTTTCTCGGGCGCCAGATTTTTAACGTGGTCGTCTCCACGGCCCCTCGACTTCACTCGTCGAGAGTTCCAGGTAGCCTCAGATGGAGGTACGGTAAATTCCAGGGGTCTATTGTCGTCAAAACTCAGGAGGTTGCTAAATATATAAAACAAATGTTCTCGCTAGTCCTGAAATAAATGTTATTATCCTGATCCACACTACGGAGAAGCTAAAATTCGTGCAGCCAAACAACTACTCTACCATAGGGAAGTACTCGTCTATAATAGGTCAGTAAAACACAGAGGTTCGGTTAGGTTATATTACAGTAATGTTTTATTTAATAAATACAGGATTTGTAGTTACTCAAATCGTTATCTATATACAGAAGAAAAAAAAACTTATCACACCTAAAGGTAACCCATACTCTGGTTTCCCCAGAAAAGCAGAGAAATGTTAGCGAACTATATGCATTTAATATGCGGTCATTAGAGACGAAGCGGGCAGGACATAAGCGAGAGAGTTTTTATCAGCAAAGGAAATGTTTATTATAAAAGCTTTAAAAGCAAACTCCTATTTCACGGGTCTTTTCAATATACAAATTAATAAATTAAAATCAATTGAACGGAGTCTATATGGATGCTAGCAAACTGTCCAATAACTTTCGATGCACCCGGTATGTAGAATAAATGTGAGTATTGAGTACACGATGCTTCTAGAGATCGGGAAAGGAAATACGGAAAAGGGTCCGGTTCTTGGATAAAACTGTCGGTGGGACTACTTTCGGAATTTCGGGGGATCGGGACTAGAAATTTAACGGTTGAAATCCGGGAATTAAAATATCAAGGAGCCCTGGCTAGACACCTGGAAGTCCTTAAGATTTCAATTTAACGGAATATACGTCTCCTAATTAAAATATCAGAAGAGCCCTGGCTAGACACCTGGAAGTCTTTGATATTTCAACCGAAACGCAAAACAGGGAATCGGGACGGGATACTGACGGTTGAAACTCGGGAATTAAAATATCGAGGAGCCCTGGCTAGACACCTGGAAGTCCTTAAGATTTCAATTTTACAGAATATACGCCTTCTAATTAAAATATCAGAAGAGCCCTGGCTAGACACCTGGAAAGCTTTGATATCTCAATCGAAACGCAAAAACAGGGAATCGGGACGGGGTACTAACGGTTGAAATCCGGGAATTAAAATATCGAGGAGCCCTGGCTAGACACCTGGAAGTCCTTAAGATTTCAATTTTACGGAATGTACGTCTTCTAATTAAAATATCAGAAGAGCCCTGGCTAGACACCTGGAAGTCTTTGATATCTCAATCGAAACGCAAAAACAGGGAATCGGGACGGGGTACTAACGGTTGAAATCCGGGGATTAAAATATCGAGGAGCCCTGGCTAGATACCTGGAAGTCCTTAAGATTTCAATTTTACGGAATGTACGTCTTCTAATTAAAATATCAGAAGAGCCCTGGCTAGACACCTGGAAGTCTTTAATATCTCAATCGAAACGCAAAAACAGGGAATCGGGACGGGATACAGACGGTTGAAATCCGGGAATTAAAATATCAAGGAGCCCTGGCTAGACACCTGGAAGTCCTTAAGATTTCAAATTAACGGAATATACGCTTTCTAATTAAAATATCAGAAGAGCCCTGGCTAGACACCTGGAAGTCTTTGATATCTCAATCGAAACGTGAAAACAGGGAATCGGGACGGGATACAGACGGTTGAAATCCGGGAATTAAAATATCAAGGAGCCCTGGCTAGACACCTGGAAGTCTTTGATATCTCAATCGAAACGCAAAAATAGGGAATCGGGACGGGATACAGATGGTTGAAATCCGGGAATTAAAATATCAAGGAGCCCTGGCTAGACACCTGGAAGTCCTTAAGATTTTAATTTAACGGAATATACGCTTTCTAATTAAAATATCAGAAGAGCCCTGGCTAGGCACCTGGAAGTCTTTGATATTTCAACCGAAACGCAGAAACAGGGAATCGGGTTAGTACTCAATAAAATATTGTCGAGATTTTGAATGTACTGTTTCTCGTTATATTTTGATATATCACCAAAACCATTAACGCTTGCAGTAGAATGAAATATCTAATATTTTATAAATTCAAAATACAAATATCTATTTAAAACCCACTGTTATTATAATTTTCAAATGTTCTTACCTTTACAGTTATTGCTTTAATGTTTTCATTTTAAAAAGAAAACGGAAAAAAAAATTATTCAAAACATTCAAAGAAACGGATAACAGTTCGATTCCTGCTATATCATGAAACCACTAATGCTTATAGTGAAAATGAAATATTTAATATTCTATAATTTCAAAGTAGAAATTCAAAATTCTATTGAAAAGACCATTTATGTTTTGTTTTTCAAATACTCTAAAAAAAATTCAAAAAGAATCTACTTACAAAAATAATTACAAGAACGGTAAATAAATTGATTTAATTGCTTACTTTCGGAGCGTTGCACTACTGCCGGCGGTTGCAACTCGGGACTCGATACTACTCTACTGTCGACTATCACTTACCAGGTTTCAAACTGCTTTTCCCTCTCCTCCGCTAGTTCGACCTGCGCGCTCCTTACTCAGTATTCCGTGGTAGGGTTAAACATAAATTTTACCATCGGATCGCGGTCAACATTTGAAATTTTCAAATAAAAATCCGGAATTAATATTTTATCAAAGTGATATTTACACCTATTACGGGTTAAAAGCAATATTAAATAACAGTAGATTCGGAAACTTAAAATAAATAAGAACAGGAAAGAAACTTCGTTACATTTAGACTTAATATTTCATATCTAAGTAATTTCTACATATCTAACGGTTAAATAATATTAAATAAAAGTAAATTCGGAAACCTTTAAATGAATAGTAACGAAAAATAAACTTCGTTACATCTAGAATTAATATTTATATCTAAGTAATTTCTACATATTCAACGGTTAGATAATAACAAATAAAAGTAAATTCGGAAACCTTTACATGAATAGTAACGAAAAAGAAACTTCGTTACAATATTAATTAATTTAAAAAAAATATTATTAGTTTATCATAATTATTATCCGGAAATAAGGCTTCAAATGTGTTGGGTAGTTCACAAATTTTCTTTTATTATAGTATTTAGTTAGTAACGAAAAAACTTCGTTACAATATAATCAATCAATCCATTCAGTAACAAATTTTACCCCATTTTCACTTCTTTATGGACCATACGAAAATCTAATTCTTCATGATATAGATCCCCATAAACAAGTATTCCAAAATTACAACGAATATCGAAAAACAGAAATTATGCCATTTTTCGACGATCTTTATAAAAAACAATTAACAAACAGAACCGAACAATTGAATAAAATTAATAGTAAACGACCAGACAATATCCCAAAAACAGATATCGTATATTTAAATATGGAACCACGAAATAAAATCAAACCTAAATATAAGAAAATATTAGTAGACCCAAATCAATCCAACGATAAGTTAGTTTCTCAAAAATCTAAAAAGGTTAGCAAACACATGATTGAAAATACTAAATCTTTCCAGATAGCCACCCAGACACTTCAAGTCAAAACGATTGAACCCCTAGGTTACATATTAAATAGTTTAGTATTAGCTAAATATAAGACCAATTATAAGATTTATTTTAGTATAAGTATTGAAGAAATTGAAAACTCATATAGTAAATTAGTATTCAATCAAGTTCATTTAGCTAGTAGACTTGACGAGTCAACAATAACTTTAGCAAAAATTTATAACAGAGAGATCGACTTACTCTCAGAAGATAGAAATAAACTTAGAATGTATGCTCGATCAAATAAAGTAATTAAAAGAGGTCTAATAGACGGCTTAGGTACAGTAGTAAAATATATTTCAGGAAATCTTGATCAAAACGACCTAATCGAAATTCAAAATACATTTGAAAAAATCAATTTAAATGAAAAGTAAAATACAACATTATGTTGAAAACGTTATAAGAGAATTAAGTACCTTAAATGATAGATTGAATAACGAAATTATTATTCATATTCAACTAGAACAAATTAGAGACCTAAGAAATTATATTCAAATTTCACTAAGAACAATATCATTTAGTAACCAAAAAATTTTAAATGTAGAATTAATCAAACCAAAGGAATTAGAAGAAATTCTTAATTATTTACATACTATTCATTCTCACAATGAAATCGCTTCCGATATTCCTACTTTATTAGAAATAATCAAAGTCAATCTTATGTTTACTTCAAAAACTTTATATATTACTCTTAAAATACCCATATTAGCCGATGAATTACTTTATATTTCCAAAATTATCCCTATTCCCAGTAAAGAAAATAATATCCTTCTACCCCCATACGCCTTCACATTAAATTCCAAAGGATCAACAAAATGGACAAACGAAGAATGCAAGAAGACCTTTTCGTTCTGATATTGCGAAAAGGAACCACACGAAGACCCTTGTAACTTGGAAGACCTTTCACTCTGCAACTACGCTCAAGTAAAAAACGACTTTTCACTTTTCACACAATTAACTAATGGAAATACAATAATTTGTTCAAAGAAGATAACTACCATAAATGAAGACTGCAAACAAAATTTTAAATCATTGAAAATCTCAAAATGTAACATCGTACTAGGAAACAATGATTGTATCTATTCTTTTCAAAAACACACTTGGATGGGGTCCAATAAAACATTTACTCAAGAATGGCCCAGCCTCAAAGGACCCACAGAAATTCATCACAAAATCAGCATCAACAATTTACATCTGGACGATCCAACCAAGCTACTACCACAGTTTCAAGAACCAAATTTGCTACCTATAGAACTTCATCAAAGCCATTTAGGAATAACAACAATAATAATTTTCATTTTAATAATTCTACTATTTGTGTATCTGTATAGAAAATATTTTAGAAAAATCAAAAATCCATAACAATCCCAGGGTGAACCAATGGAGCTACCCCAATCCCTATTGGAGCCACGAGGTCGTGCCTTTAACAAAGAGGGGAGGAGTCATATGGAGACATCCTGTTAATATTATTGTTAAATTGCTGACCGGACGTTTCCCACATTATTGAATTTATAATTTTAATCTCAATCAGCAAACACGTGGAGACATCCTGTTTACAATTATTATAATTTTTTTTTTATTATAGCGCATCGACCTCGAGGGGTCATTAGCGATATTTGGTGTATACATACATATAGTTATTTACATTTGGATTTTATAAAGAATTTATAACATTTATTAATTTAAGAAATGTCTTTAGGTTACATAAATTGTAGTTTGTTTCTAATACGTCGGATAATCCATTGTTGGAGAGTTGTGCCAGTTGTCGCTGTTGAGTTAGTTGAGGACATTCAACAAGTAGGTGCTTAATAGTTAGTTTTGAGTCACAATAATTACATTTTGGTTCGGGACCTTTGTCGAATAAATAGCTATGAGCTAGCCGGGTATGACCTAAACGTAGCCGTGTTAGTAGCACTTGATCGCGACGATTTTTTGGTAGGACCGACCACGGTTTAGTAGACTTTTTTACCTCGTTAAGTTTGGTTCCCGCTGTTTTCCACTTAGCTTCACAAACACTGTTCACTTTAGATTGAATTATAGATTTGACATCCGCACTTACTGAAAACTGCACTACTCGAGCATCTTCGTTGGTCGTGGCGTCTTTTGCTCTTTGATCAGCTTCCTCGTTGCCATCTATTCCTACGTGTGATGGGATCCACATAAAGATGATATTTTTATTGTTTTGTTGAGCTATTTTGAGTTCTTCTTTAATCTTTAAGACAAGGGGGTGATTTGTGAATATTTTTTGTATGGATTTTATTGAGCTGAGGGAGTCTGTGAGAATAAGATGGTTTTGAGTGTTTGGAGATGAATTTATATTAGCTAAGGCTTCATATAGGGCATATAATTCGGCTGAGAAGATGGAATATGTATCTGGAAATGTGAACTTATAAGTTGAGTTTGTAGTTATCACCGCGGCTCCAATGCCAGCTGCAGATTTCGAAGCATCGGTATAGATTTTGCGATAGTCTGTATAATCTTCTAGTATTGTTTTGAAGGTTGATCTAATACTGAAATTGGGAGTCGAATATTTATCTAGAGAGCTAAGAGTGGTTATACATTTTGGTTTTTTGATTTGCCAAGGGGTAGTAGATGTAGTCAGTCGAGGGAAACATTTGGGAAAGGAGAAACTTAGTTTTTCAAGGTACATTTTTATTCTAGCATAAAAGGGTTTGGGAGCATGAGGTTTAATTGTGGAAGAATTGGGGAGTTTTTGAGAAGAGCAGTTATGCCTTGTAGGGTTGAACGGATTGTATATCGTTTTAGCTGCATATGTCAGGCTCAAGTACATACGCCTATCTTCTAGGGAAGGTTCATTAACTTCAGCGTATAAGCTTACAACTGGAGATGTACGAAAGGCTCCGGTTATTATCCGTAAAGCCGTATTTTGTATTATATCTAACCGTTTCAGGGTTCGTTTGTTGGCTGACGAGTATACGACTGCTGCATAATCCAATTTCGATCTAATTAACGTCCTGTATAATGTTAGAAGAGTGTCTCGATCAGCTCCCCAGTTTTTATTGCATAGTGTTTTCAGGAGGTTAAGTCTCTTTTGACACGTAGATATTAAATTATTAATGTGTGTATTCCAATTGAGCGTTTCATCAAAGGTTGTACCCAAAAAGTTTAGTGACTGTTCGGCTTTTATGTTCTGTCCATATAAATGAATATCTGGGATGTTTACTGTTTTCTTTTTGGATAATAACATAAAGCGAGTTTTGCTAGTAGAGAACATGAAGCCTGTTTTCTCCGACCATTCCTCTAGATGAGATATGAATTCTTGCGTAAGAGATTTTAGATTGTTCACGTTTTTGCTTTTGCAATAGATAACTAAGTCATTCGCATACAAACGAGCTTTCATTGGGGGTTTTAATGCCTGTATGATATCATTCATTGCTATGATAAAAAGGGTGGGGCTAATTACGGATCCTTGTGGAATGCCATTTTTTGTTTGTTTTAAATCTGACGTGGTTCCGTTTGCTAATACTCTAAAATTTCGTTCTTTTAAAAAGTTTTGGATAAAGTGTAGACAGTTACTTGTTATATTCCAGCTCAGAAGTTTTTTGATAATGTTATCATGCCAGGCAGTATCGAATGCTTTGTTGATATCGAAGAAGACTGCTAAACATTTTTGTTTTTGTGCAAATGCCTCATTGATGTTACTTTCCAGGTCTATAATATTGTCGGTAGTTGATCTTTCTTGTCTGAAGCCACTTTGTTCAGGTATTATTAAATTAAGTTGCTCTAATGTCCACAATAGTCTTCTGTTAATGATTTTTTCTAGTAGCTTACAAATCACTGAAGTAAGAGAAATTGGTCGATATGATTGAGGATTTGATTTTTGGCTTCGGGGTTTTAGAACAGGTATTATTAGGGAGTCTCGCCATGCTTTTGGAAAGGTGTGTTGCAACCAGATCACATTGTAGAGATTTAGGAGATGTTCGTGGGCATTGGAAGGAAGATGTTTTAAAAAGGTAGATGGAATTTGGTCAGGACCCGGACAAGTATCTTTAAGGTTGGATAAGGCGTCTTCATATTCAGACATGGTGAGCGGTACATTTATAGGATTGTCATTTTCGGTAGTCACTTCCAGGCGGTTTTGTTCTTCTAGTGTTTTGTGAGCTAAAAAAGTTTTCGTATAATGGCAATCACTGGAACGGTTCTCGTACGTTACAGCAAGCGCATCTGCAATAGTTGAGTCAGTTGTCGATATAGTTCCTCCCATGTTGAGTATTTTTATATTATTACTTGAATTAATGCCAGATATTTTGCGTACTTTCTGCCAGACCTCTGTCATTAGTGTATCTGGGTTTAATGATGAGACATATTCAGTCCAAGATTTGCGCTTTGCACTTTTGATCGTGTGCCTTGATTTTGCACGTAAGTTTAAAAATTGAAGTTTGTTTTTTGGAGTCTTATATCGTTTGTATCTATTGAAAGCTTTTTTGCTGGCTCTTAGAGCTGCTTCACAATCGTTATTCCACCATGGGACCGGAGTGTGCTGTTTGGTGTAAGATGTTTTTCCAATTGATATGTTTGCTGCATGTTTTATGGTTTCCATAAATTGTTCTAACGATTCGTCTATATTAGGTAGGATAGTACAAGATTCAATTTTTTCTTCAATGACAGTGGAGTAGAGTTGCCAGTCAGCAGTTTTAAGTTTCCATTTAGGATGGAAGCTTTGTTTGGTATTATTATTTGTATTGTTGTATATAATAATGGGGTAATGGTCACTACTGTAGGTATAATCTAGTCTGTCCCATGTTAACGAAGGAGTTAGGGTTGGATCGCAGATTGTAAGGTCAATACATGATGATTCTCAGGTTTGTATATTAAATCTTGTGGCTCTGCCGTCGTTGAGAACAGAAAGGTTAAAGTCGTCTAATATTTGTTCTACAAGGTGACCCTTTGTGTTTTGAGATGTTGAGCCCCAAAGATAGTTGTGAGCATTGAAATCTCCTAGTATGATTCTAGGATGGGGGATTTGTTGTATCAAATTGCCTAAGTCCTGCTGGTTTATTTGCGATCCTGGAGGAAGATATAGGTTGCAGATATGTAAGTCTTGTTTGTCATGGATCTTAATAGTAATGGCTTCAAGATTACTATTTAGGGGAATTTCCACGGCGTCGATATTATTTTTAGTGAGGATTGCTACTCCTCCACTAGCTTTTTGAGCAGTATCTCGATGTGTATAAAATTTTTGAAAATGATTAAATGTTTGGACATTGCTATGTTTTAGGTTGGTTTCTTGCAAACAAATTATGTCAGATTTAAATTCGTTTATGATCTTTTGTAGTATTGGAAGTTTATCGATGAAACCATTTTGGTTCCATTGTAAAATAGATGAGAAAGAATTGAAAATGGATAAGTATTTTAATAGGTTGACGTTTGTGAACAATCGCTCTCCTGTTCTGTATCTGAATAGGTTAATTGCAGGTGTGTTAAAAGTTTTTTCTTAATTTTTGTACATCTTGCTTTGATAGCCCGGTGGGTAAAATGCGGATAGATTTTGGTTAACATATATATTAGTGCTGTGAAGTCGGTTGTGTAGTCTTGAATGATGCTTACTGGGTCGGCTGATCCGTAAACGTTTGCGAAAAGATCTGATATTTGGGTGAAGTTGAGAATAAAGGGTGGATTGTGTTCGTTGATAATTTTTCTCACTGGCTCCATAAGAACTTCGATTGGAAGATCTTTTTTGTTGTTTGTTTTGATTTTCTTTATGTTTGCTTTTGGTTGCGGTTTAGTGAAAGGATCTTTCTTGGCTTCGTTTGTTTCTTCTTCTGGTTGAGGAGAAGGTGTCTCTATTTCCTTAAAAGTACGTTTTGTTAATTTTTGATTGTCAGTGTCCGTTTCTATTGTAGAATTTTGCTCGGAGGATGTAGGTGTTTCAGTATTTATGTTTATTGGTTGTTCGTTGTGGGAAGTAGTCTCAAGTGGAGCGGTAGGGGTGCTAGTAGTGGGAGGTGGAGAGTGTGATGGTGTTTCGCAATTTGCTGCGGTGTGACCTGGCTTTTTACAAGAAAAGCAGAGTGAGTCTTGGGAGAGGAAAATTCTGTAAGCTGTATCTTCATAATTTATCAAAAAGGATTCTGGAAGTGTGTGTGTTGGTGGAGTTACGAAAACTTGACGTCTGAAGCTGTAAATGTGATTAAATTCGGGGAGATTTGAGCTGATTCTAAGAAATGACATCGTAGAAAGAGTGGTAATGCCCAGTTTGCTTAATTCATTCACTAATATAGCGTGTGGTATTGTAGGACAAACGTTAGAAAGTACAAGCCTTTCTGAGGGTGTTACATATTTACGGGCCTGCACAATTTCATTGTTAATTTTGATCTTTCCTTCGTGATTAGTAATGAACTTTTCTACTATGCTAGGACTAGTAAGATACATGCAGATTCTTTTATTCGATAGTCTTGAAGTGAATAATATATTTTTGGGTTCAATAATTGTTCCTAGAGGTATAAGGTAATCTTGGAGTGTTGCGTTTTCTATAGCAGGAAAGATTATTGCTTGTTCTTTCTTTGGGAAGTGTTGTTGAGAAGTTACATCTGAGTAAGTTTGTAAGGTATTATTCTGAGAACCCCTGTAGTCAGAAGTCCCAGCAGATAGTGTTGACATATTCATATTTTTATACGAATTTTCACTCATGAACCTGAATACGGATCTGTTCTTCGAGTTTCGTCGAACATATCAGTACTGATAAGAGTAGAGGTTTGACTCTTTTTTGTTCGAGATAGTTCCAAAAGAAACTTGCAGGTTAGGTGATTCAAAATTATGTTTACGTTTAGATATCGAAAAACGTACTTACGTGTATGGTTAGGTACACTAATATGTTGTATATTAAATGCAGTATAGGTTTTAAAACACGACAGATCACTGTTTAAATATTAATTTGTTAAGAGCTGACAATTTATCTGTATCAGTGATAGATGCCAGGACCGAACTCTTATTATAATTTTGTTATCATATATTTTTCTTCTATTCAGCATTATAATAGATTTCCTCATTTTTGTAAACTAAAAAAGAAAGTAGTCATAATTGTAACTTCAAACGTAACTGATCACTAAGTTTAATAAAATCTTTTTAAAAAAGTATATTTTTTACTTAATAAATTTAACTCGCGATAAACTTCCGTATTGGGCGTATCCCTGCCTCGGGGTTGGGAAAAAAGAACCCCGTGGAGGATCCAATGGACATGGAGATATACTCCACATCCAGAACCTCTGGAAAAGGGGAAACAGGCGAAAGCTTGACCTTGGGTCAGCCGGAGATCTCCTCTGGCTCTGCTGGGGGACTTGGGATGCGGATATCGTCTCTACATCCCGGGAAACTGAGCGGGTTAGCCTGGGGATCGAGGGTCTGACTCGAGATCAAGAAACCAGCTCGAACTTCGAGGAAGATATTGCCATGGTGGTCGAGAAAGAAAATACGATTTGCCACTTAGAAACTCACTTTTTAAAAAAACACTTTTATTTACTACAACTGTTACAAACTACACAATAAACTGGTAAAAAAATAATATAATTAAAATCAGACTGGCTATAATAAAAATTGATCGTTTAATTTACATAAAAAATATTGCTTCGTCGGCATCGGATGTTTCATCGAATGTTGCCTTGAATTTTGCCAAACTCAGCGTCTAGGTGTAATGGATTCGTATATAGGAAGTTAGCTAATGGGGTTCACTGTACTGTAACTTCTCCATCCCCTGGGGAAGTTTTGTAAGGGACAAACAAAACTTTGGTGTTCTCTTCGCCTTCTATTGGTTTGGATTTTTTTTATCCTTTCTCTTGCATCAGTTATTCTTTAGCCTATAACAAAGATAAATTAGGAGAACTGTAACGCCTATATAGATGGGGGTCATCCAGAAATGGTTGTGGATGTGGTTCCATTTTTCGGCTTCTATTGGTTCCATTTGGTTTGCTTGCTTAATGAGTTCATGGAGGTCGTCTAAGGGCACTTGGTTTATCTTCAGTGGTTTACATTTTGTTGGTTTTTGTATGTTGCTTGTTTTAATTTGTGGCAACGTTAATGGTTCGCCTTCAATAGTGGTTTTGGAATTAATGAACCTTTGTTCTAGTGTTCTGAACTCGCAGTTTGGTGGAAGTTCCATCGGGTATACTCCTTGCAGAACCATTGGTTTCGTTGTGGAACATTTAGTTGTTATTTTTGTGGGTCCAGTAAATATTGCTACTTAGTGGGAGTTCGATAGACTTTGGATGATTGTGCTCTGTATTTGCATTGGAATATAGTTGCAAGAGGCTTCTGTATTTTTCAGTTGAAGAATCTGGTTGATGCAGTCTTCAGTTTTCGTTGTTGTTTGCAGCGCTTTTTCGTTGCATAAGTAATCGTCACTGGCTTTTTGCATGGAATTTCGGAGTATTGGAAGGTATCTTCATTAACCAAAAGGTACGGTTCTGGAGGGATAATTATGGTAGAATTTTGTGTAGGTATTGGGAATAGGTGGTAGTATGTGAAGGTCTTAGGATATAAAATGGGAAAGTGTAGGATAAATACGATAGTGTGGTTCGTGTAGTAAACGTCTACGCTTATTATATCGTAATAATTAAGGATGTCTTCGTCTTTTGTATATAGGAGATGGTCTTCACTGTGGTGTTCTAACATTTTTGTCACTAGCCATTCTAATTCATCTCTTCTCAGGACACTATTGGGAAGGGTGTTTAGTCTGGAAAATGTGATTGCCTCTTCTAGATCGTTCAGGAGTTGAAGAATAATTTAGAAGGATAGGTTTAATTCATCCAGTACATTTCTGGCTTGAAGATAGTGATTGAAATCGAATACAAATTTGTTCAGATTTTTACTGATTTGATCTATTTCCTCGAAAATAGTTTCTTGGTTGTGTGTTAGAAGAGCACAGTTTCATTAAACATTTCCAAAATCCTTAAATTTAAGCTCATGTGATGATTTACTTTTTTTATAAAATTCTCCTGGTTTGTTTGAAGCGTTTGTATTGCTGTATTGTAAATTTCGGCGTCTTCCTGGTCTAGGTTTCCGGAGATGGACTAGATAATACTTCGTAAGCCGTTAAGAATTCCTCGTTTCCTTCTTGAGGTTGGATAAATCGATAGTATTTTCTCTTTGGCTGATTTTAGTTGAAATTGGAGGGCTTGATCGAAATTTTGTATGCTTGTAAAATAAGAGTAGCTGAGGCCGTCTTCTATGGCTTTAGTTACTGCTTGATATTGATTATCGATAGTTTTGATTTCTTCCATTATAGGTTGTAGTTCGGAAAAGTGTATAAAGTCGTACGTGTAAGAACGTATCTTTGCTTGTCCCAGGTTGAGGAAAAGCACTCCTGGATTTTATTTCAAATCTCTCATTTTGATTTCTTCTCCCATTAGGCATGCGAATCTGTGAGGAGGATTTATAATTAGTTTTCTTTTCGGATTTGTGTTTTATGTTTTTCTTATGTACAGTAGCTGTTGGAGTGTCTATTGTTATAGCGTTATCTATTAGTACTGTCTTGGGTTGAAATCTAGGCAGTAATTTGTATCTTTTCAAAGTTTTTCCAGTGGAGATTTTAGTAGAGGGTTTGTATGAGATAGGGGTTTGTCTCGTTTTATTCCTTTTTTCTATAATGGCTTTTTTATTTTCGGAAAGGCGTTCGTTGATCTCCCTATAAATTTCTTTCGTTTTCTTGCGATGTTGTTCTATGTAATCGTTTAGTAAGGTTCTTTTTATATCTATGTCAAAAGGATCTCTTGCATTTAGGTGTCCGTTTAGTACTTAGATGGGTTTTAGTTTTGTTGAGGAGTGGACGGAGTTGTTGTAGCCTATTAAAGCATATGGCATTTGTTATTTGATGGATAACGTTGTTTTTCTGTTTCGGAGTATTCTTAAGTGTTCGATCAAAGTTGAGTGGAATCTTTCGATCATACCGTTGGACTGAGGACTGTCTGGGGTTGTGTAGTGGATGGATATTTCATGGGAATCGACAAATTCTTGCATGATTTTGTTTTTAAATTCTGTTCCGCTATCTGCTTCTGTCATCGGTTCTATGGGAAAATTTTCGTATTCTTCATACGGGAGGTCTTGTACATCGGCGAGTGATAATTCTTCTAGTGGTTGTTCTATTTCGTAAAAATCTTCTTCGTTGTCGTTTTGTTCGATGTTATACAATTCTTCGACGGTAAACTTCGGCTGAGGTTGTGGAGGTTCTTGGTGTTGGATGGACGGTCTGTTCCTATTTGTGGCCGCTGTCGATATACTCATGGGGGTTGGTCTTGGTTGTTGAGATGTCCCTGGTCGGTTGGACCAGAAGTTCGGTTGATTAGGTGCCCTAAATGATTGTCTTGTTTCAGGTCTTGGTTGATTGAACGTGGGCCTTTGGAAGTTTTGGAATGGTTGTCTAGGCGGAAATTGGCTGTTTATTTGTCTCGTTGGTTGCCATCGAGGGTTGGAGAACGTCGGTTGTGGTTGGCCCATCGTTTGTGGAAAAACTAGAGGTCGTTGAGAATAGGTTGGTTGTTTCTGGGCCGAAAAGTTATTTGTGGATCGTCCTGGAGTTGAAGATTGGGGCAAGTTATTACCCCTTTGCAAATATTGGAAGTTGTTCTCTTCTTGATTATATTGAATTGCAATTGCTAGGTTATTAGGCAGCATTTCCTTTATAGTTGAGCCCATAGGTTCACGTAGGCCTGCTAGGAAAGTAGTTAATGCTTGTTGTCTAAAGAATTTCATTTTGCTTCTTTTTATTTCTGGATTTTGGGTATGAACTTCGATGTAATTGGTAATACAGTTTAGGAGTCCCATTTTTCTCTCATAAAACTGCATAGGTGTTTCTTGGGGTCCCTGCCGAAGGTTGACTAAATCTCTAGTGAGAGAATTTTCGTTTCTTTGGTCTCCCAAGTTTTGAATTAAGACGTCTTTCACAGCGTCCCATGTTTCACATCCATAAATAGAAATTACTTCTTTGGCTCTACCAGTTAATTTACTTACAATACCATGGAAAATAATCTGGTTCTAGATATCCGCTGAATTATTTTGGTTATAATAATGATTTAATAATAAAGTTGAAATCTTGATAAATTCGAATAATTCGTTTGGATTTCCATTAAAGTTAGGGATAATGCATAAATTTTTAACGTCGAATTGAGCCATTGTAATATTATTTCTAATTTCTACTGTATTATTAAGGTCTGTATCATCAATACTTAGGTTTCTAAGATAATTCATCAATTCTAAGTCTTCTCTACTTATATTAAAATCTATTATACTTGGTAGTGTATCGTCTATGCTAAACTCTGAATCAGAAGATTCTGAGACAGAGGAGTCTGACATAAATAAAGTGGCTTACAAGATACAGATGATGCTACGGTGCATTCCTGGAATCCTTGTTATGCTTCGGGATGAACTATCTTGATGGGGACCCCTGGACCTTGTTCTTTCGAAGATAGTGGATAAACGCTTGATAACGACGAGAATCACTTAAGGACTCTTCCACTATCCTACTGACTGCGCCAAATTCGATTTGCCACTTAGAAAATCACTTTTTAAAAAAACACTTTTATTTACTACAAATGTTACAAACTACACAATAAACTGGTAAAAAAATAATATAATAAAATCAGACTGGCTATAATAAAATTGATCGTTTAATTTATATAAAAAATATTGCTTCGTCGGCATCGGATGTTTCATCGAATGTTGCCTTGAATTTTAGCAAGCAAACTCAGCGTCTAGGTGTAATGGCTTCTTATACAGGAAGTTAGCTAATGGGGTTCACTGTACTGTAACTAAGGTCAGGGAGAGACAAATGAGGGGGATGAATAGAGGCAGAGTAACTCGGCCTCTCTTATCCATAATAAATCACCTTCACATTCACAAATGTAGCTCAGATTAACCTGCATCAAGCGAAGGGAGCTTCAACCGTGCATGCAAGGTTGTTCGCTAAACTACAACTGGATATTGTACTGATCCAAGAACCGTGGATCAACAAAGAAGGCCAAATCAATGGTTTGGCATGCAAGGATTCTAAATTGATTTATGTATCTCCGCGTGCCTGTGTAATCATAAGAAATAACATAAAATATATGTGTGCTTCAGAATACGTGTCACGGGACCTTGTTCCAATCATGGTTCACCTCAACATTGGGGGTATCGACCGAAACATCGTCATAGCCTCTGCCTACTTCGCTGGAGACGGTCCGATGACACCGCCAGATGAAGTACAAGAGCTAGTGAGACACTGCAATAGCAGACGGCTGCCAATCATAATTGGTTGTGGGAACAACCCCCACTTTTGTCAGGAGAGCAAGAGAAGATGTCCTGGACATAACAATTGTTAATGTTGCTGCTAAGAAAAATGTAAAAGATTGGAAGGTGATGAGCGACCATAGAATCATCGAATTTAGGATAGAGGGATATAATATCTCGATTCCTACAATCCGAAATCCTAGAAATACTGATTGGTCTCTTTACAAGACCAATCTGAAGGACAATTTGGAACACGTCGAAGTAAATGGGGTAAATCGCCCGCACTACGACATGGAGCAAAGAGTCGAACAGATCGGTGAGGCAATAATGGAAGCTTTTCATTCCAGTTGCCGACTGTCAAAAGCTCGTTCAGAAAAGGATGCTCCTTGATGGAATGAGATTCAGTCAAACCTCAAAAAAGAGGTCCGTCGGCTCTTTAATAGAGCCAAACGTGACGGTATTTGGCAGAGGTACACTGAGAAGCTCACTCAATACAATAAAGTGATTAGGAAGGCCAAAAGGCTTAATTTTCAAGCCTTTTGCGAAAAGATCATTTTCACTCACACAGCGGCCAGACTACAAAAGGTCATGGGAAACTAACCCCACAATGTCGCTGAAAAAGCCCGACGGGGGCAAATTTGCAGCCCCCCTAATGCTTCTCATGCTTCTCTCGGTACCCCACTGTTCATTGGTAATTCAGGCGCACGCTTTTATGAGTCTGTGTGGCGCCCTGTTCGAGTCCTCTTCGCCATCCTTTTTAACTACCCAGCACGCACCTGATTTTAATCATTTAGACTACTTGTATATATTTGAATAAAAAACATTTTGATAATCAAATCGAGTCTCACAATCAGATTAGATAACACGTATCTTACTACAAAAATATTATATAAATCGATTTTTTGCTTCATACAATTCTTTAATTTAAGTATTTTATTTTCCAGATTTACGCAATGGAAAACGAGAAAATAAAAAGTTTAGATAAATTATTGAAAACTTATCATGGTGAAGATGTACAAATTGTGGATACAAAAATAACCAATTTAATAGCTGCCGGTGAAAATTACCTCAGTGATATGTTTAAACTAGATGTTACAATCAAAAATAAAAACGGCAGTGAAAGTATTGAGCACTATGTAGCAAAATGTGTATTGGCAATTACCGATATACCGAAAGAAATGATTATACCTATTTTTAAAAACGAAATTACATTTTATACGACAGTTATTCCTACGATACAAAAATTTGCTAGAGAACATGGGCTTCAAGACCTGGATATTTTTCCAAAAGTTATTGCGGCGAGGTTAAATTTGGAAGACAAATCTGAACCGGATGAGAATGCTGTTCTGATTATGGAAAATTTGGTAGAACAAGGTAAATACAAATACATATTAGTGTTTTAAATGAAACTCACGGTTTCTAGTTAATTCCACAATATAATAAAAGATATTGAATATTCTAATAAATTGACAATTGTTTCGATAAATCAATATCATCGTCAGAATGACAGAAGTTACATTTCATTTGATGCCTACCTGATGTTAGTAGTTATTTTTGGCTAGACCAAGAAGTGACCTAACTTGTGATTGACTTAATATATGTTTATAGAAAAAAGAAGAAGATGTGATATTACAAATATTGAAGCTTAGATATTATTAGTCCTATGGTGATATCCTGGATATCATTTTTCCAATTAAGATCAGTATAACTGTGCAACCAGGAAAACTATATATGCTGATCTTTACAATTATCACTTAAGAAGACAGTTTATTAGTGGAGAACTCCCTAGATGTAACTGCTCATTGACAACTTCATATTGTGGGTTTCTCAAATGTCTTCTAATTTCTAATTCTTCAAGGAAATCCAGTTATTGTTTCTTTTCACAAACATGCAGCACTTCTAGTTTTGAGTTACGTGTCAATGAATGATTGGTATCAAGTATATGTTTTGCGTAGTGGGATGTATCTGGTTGTTTTAATCTATATGCTCGTAAGTGTTCACTGTATCGGATTTCAAAATTCCTAAGGGTCTGACCCAAATAGACAGCATTACATTCTGGACATTTGAGTTTATATATACCTGACTTCTTGAATAGTGGTATTTTTGTTATTACATTTAACAATTTTGTACTAACGTTACTTTCTGTTTTAAAAGAACACACAGTGAACACTTACGAGCATACAGATTAAAACGACCAGATAAATCCCACTACGCAAAACATCTACTTGATACCAATCATTCATTGACACCTAACACAAAACTAGAAGTGCTGCATATTTGTGAAAAGAAACAAGAACTGGATTTCCTTGAAGAATTAGAAATTAGAAGACATTTAAGAAACCCACAATAGGAAGTTGTCAATGAACAGTTAAATCTAGGGAGTTCTCCACTAATAAACTGTCTTCTTAAGTGATAATTGTAAAGATCAGCAGATAAAGTTTTCCTGGTTTTCTATATCATTGCACAGTTATACTGATCTTAATTGGAAAAATAATATCCAGGATATCACCATAGGGCTAATAATATCTAAGCTTCAATATTTGTAATATCACATCTTCTTCTTTTTTCTATAAACATATATTAAGGCAATCACAAGTTAGGTCACTTCTTGGTCTAGCCAAAAATAACTACTAACATCAGGTAGGCATCAAATGAAATGTAACTTCTGTCATTCTGACGATGATATTGATTTATCGAAACAATTGTCAATTTATTAGAATTTTCAATAACTTTTATTATATTGTGGAATTAACTAGAAACCGTGAGTTTAATTTAAAACACTATTATGAGCAGATTCCACGAAGTAGGGGTTGAGACAGTTAATTTTACAAATATATATTTTCATTGTCTCAATATTCTTTTAAATAAAAAACTTTTGTATAGTTCTGCACAACTGTACAAAGGTTTTTTCTTTAAAAGAGTTTTGGGTTATTCAGCACTTGTGTACACAGCTTTAAGTCTCGTGAATATGTTTTCAAATAAATTCATTTTAATTTTTTTTACGAACAACTGATAAATTTTTTGGAATACTTGTATCAAACCCCCCCTTTTTGGGATTTTCAATGCATAGGACACTTTGGAATCCGAATAAAAAAAAGTTTAACTTTCATGTTTTGGTTTGCATTATCGATGGGAAGTTCCTGTATTTTTTTTATAATAGTATGAGCACTCACTCCTGTTTCGATTTTCATGAATTTCTGTTTCTCCATTGCATAGACGAAATTACTACAAATTTTTTTAAGATAATTTTTTACAAAAGTTTCTACTCCAGCTTTAATTCCGTATATTGTCTACAAATATAAAATGGAAGAATTGAAATATGGTAAGTAATTGGGATGCATCTATCCTCTATCGAATGTCGTTAAAAGAATCGATATATAACACATTATTGTAACTATATAATTTTTTATGGAAACATGTTAACCTTTCACTACGGTGTACACAGTACACCACACCTGTTAAATGTGTTACCGTTTCTTGAAACTAATTTCTGGATTTATGCCGTTTAACGTAACCTATCAGTATAGTGTCAGAATAGTTTTGTAATAAAATATCGAAGTGGGTTTCTGTTGTGTATGGTAGACATGGAGATGGGTGAATGCCTTGTAATAAATTACTTCGAATCCAGATTAAGATTCACTTTATTAATTAAAAGAAATATAATGCACGTGGTAACTATGTAGAACAATTTCCGAATGTCAACTCACAACAATGATATATGACTTATGTTAGTTATATTAAACATAGGAATGTGGCAAATATAACATTTCGTTTCTGTCTCGTATAATTTATATTTTATATAAGTAAAACAAGAATTATAAAAAAAAATAATCACAAATCTAAGCGATTCGGTGCTTTTCTAATTCTTTGAGAACGTCTTGAAGATGTTTTATCAGGAACACTTTCAGAAGACGTACTTGGCGTAAGTTCTGGAATGGAATTTTGATTATTTTGTATATTAGCAGAATTTGTTTTAGAAATTATAGGTAAGTCCAAATCGGGTGAATCAACTTGTTCAGGTAAGTTATCTCTGGATAAATCAACAGGTAAGTCATTTTTGGGTAAAATAATATAGGCAAGTCATCTGGAAAGTATCTTTCTTTGGGTGTGTTCCTGCCCTATTTCACGAATTTGATCGATGTGCCTACGCCACACTCTTCCATCATCGAGTTTCGTTTCGTAATGTAATTTACCTATCCTATTTTCAATTGTACCGAATTTCCATTCATCTTGAAAGTAGTCGCGAACCGATACTCTACTGTTTCAAGGGCGTACCCAGGTAGGGGCAGCTGCCCCCCCCCCTAGAAGATAAAATAAACGTCAATTTTCCTGGCAAGTGGGAATTAAAGACATGTTATCTTCTTTGCGCAAAATGAAGTGCTGGGAACAAAATATCGTTTCAGTCAGATATTTTGATTTAATATTTTTTTATCTACAATTAAATATTCTACAACAATCGATACAGTACACTGTTAGCTCCCGACGACACAATCAGAGCCATCTAGGATTAAAGCCGAATATAATTTGGAGAAAACAACATCTAGCGCTATCTAGTTACGGACGACAGTACTTTTTCCAATATAGAGAAATAGCATCAATTTATACGGTCAATAGCGACATCTTGTATTGAATAGCAATACCACGAAGAACGTTCTAGCATGGACTATTCTCGAAAGGAAAGACAGTGATAGCAAGTATAAGACAAGGGTGGAAATAGAGTCGAGTATTTTTTACGTATTTCAGGAGCTCTTCTAATATTTGTATATATAAGCGGGATTGTGAGGCGGAGCAAGGTAATTCAGTTCGAATGCAATTCAGTTCGGAGTTTAATACGAGCGAATATTTCATGCGCCATAGTGTCTTATAGTTTAGTTGCGGCGACACGAGATTTACGTTTACTGCGCAATAACTGGAAATATTACTCCGTCAAATGGATATCAGGAAATTCTTTGGAAGTGGTGAGTCAAAACAAAACACATATGTACCTAATATGATTATTTGATTTGTTTAAGGGGGGCTCTCTTATAGGAAGTAAATGATATTTGAATGTGATGTGTTCATAGGTATCTTGATCTTTATTTTCGTCCTATACCTAAACACCGTAAGAGTAATTTTGTGTATCCATTTTTTAGGGACAACACGTGAAAAAAGAAAAAAAGGTCGCAAAAGTAGCAGTGGAAGCGATAAAATGACAACCATGATAAAACTACTCAAGTAATGCGAAGATCATTGCATGCTAACATTGGACAAGCGTCACATTCTCCAGCAGAACCTGTAAATATATCTATTGCCGACTATTCTTCTCCATCGACATCCCAACAAACTTGTGACGTCAACGTCGATCCTGAAATTATAGTGGACGATGGCTATCATGAAAATGATCTGGGTCGTTATGTTGGGTTGGCTACCCAGCTATCGACGGAAAAGAAGAGGGAGTTGTTACAAAGTCCTTGGATCCCGCCCAGAAATTACGATTTTGAAAGTCATGCATTGAAAAGAGAATTTAATCATGCTTGGTTGGATCAATATGCACCATGGCTAGTATATTCCAAGCGACTAAAAGGCGCTCTTTGTAAGTATTGTATTTTGTTCCCTCCGCCCATAAGCACTGTGAGAGGAATTTTGGGATCACTTATGGTCAGGCCATATATAAAGTTCAAAAATATGCATGAAGACTGCCGAAAGCATGCAACGACCAACCTTCACCTAACAGTGACAAATGCTGCAATAAATTTTCTTGAAAATGTTCCTGTAGACATCCAACTGCAAAGTGGACAAAAAGCAATCGATGAAAACAGACAAATATTGTCATCAATTATTTCATGTATAGTATTTTGTCCTAAGAGGCATATCATGGCCTCATAGAGGGAAACAAGCATATGAGGGTGTTTTATTAGATTTATTGAAGTTGAGAATCAATTCAGGGGACGACAAATTAAAGAGTCACCTGGAAAAGTGCAGTCGCAATGCAGTTTACACGTCGCCAAAAATACAAAACGAATTGATAAATTTATGTGGCCAAGTTATTAAGGAGAATATAATAAGTGAAGTTCAGAAGACCATGGCTTACGCAGTCTTAGCTGATGGAACAGCAGACGTAGCTGGAAAAGAACAGCTGTCAATAGGCGTGCGGTTCTACGACGAAAGCAAAAGGAAAATCAGAGAAGAATTTGTAGGATTCGTTGAACTAAAAACACAAAATGCTTCAGCAATTGCCGAAGTAATTGACAATTTCTTGTTTAGTTCTAACCTCCCAACCGAAGATTGCGTAGGGTTTGGATTCGATGGCTGTTCTACAATGGCAGGGAAAGAGGGTGGCGTACAAGCCATTTCGAAATTTCAACCTTGTTGTGTATGATGCGAACGCAGTGCCAGAAATTAGAAATACTGTCGCCACTGTAAAGGATGTTATAACGTTTTTCAGAGAATCGACTACACGTCGAAACTACTCTCTAAACCTATCACGATTGTGTGAGACGAGATGGTCCGAAAAATATGAATCAATCAGAAAGTTTTCTCAACATCTCCCAGAGCTTGTGAAATATCTAGAAACGTTATCCGTAGAGGGAAATTATGCCACCAGAAAATCTACATATCAGTTGCATTCAGCCGTTACAAAACCAGTGTTTATTGTTGCTCTACAAACAATAGCCAATCATTCAGCAGTTTTAGAACCAGTAGTTAACGCACTGCAAGTTAAATTGATCGACATTATCTCGGTGGGGGAACACATCAAACATATCAAGGACATTCTCAGAAATGACCGCGAGTTTCCTGATAGAATAAGTATTGAAATGCTTCAAAAAGCGCGAGCTGTTGCCGATTTAAACATAGAAATTTTGGTTCCACGTCTTGCTCACAAGCAATCACATAGAAGTAATCCGCCATCAGACAATGATAACGAATATTGACGGCGTTCCCTGATAATACCATACATTGATTCACTCATTTCATTAGAACCAGTAGTTAACGCACTGCAAGTTAAATTGATCGACATTATCTCGGTGGGGGAACACATCAAACATATCAAGGACATTCTCAGAAATGACCGCGAGTTTCCTGATAGAATAAGTATTGAAATGATTCAAAAAGCGCGAGCTGTTGCCGATTTAAACATAGAAATTTCGGTTCCACGTCTTGCTCACAAGCAATCACATAGAAGTAATCCGCCATCAGACAATGATAACGAATATTGACGGCGTTCCCTGATAATACCATACATTGATTCACTCATTTCATCGTTGAATATTCGATTCTCTCAAGAAAATACTCCGGCGTTTGCTTTAAGTAGGCTACATCCCTTGTATATGACCAAAACCAGCATTACAGACTTACACAAGAACGCAGAATCATTCCAAGAATTTTATAAGCTGGATATCACCGGAGAACTGGACCTTTGGCATAATTTATGGGTGAAGAAGGCTTTATCAGATGATCAATTAAGAGACATAGAAGTAGTTGATCTGTTCAACGAAGCCAACATTTTTTACCCTGCTGTCAGAAAGGCATTGATTATTTTAAGCACTATCCCATGCACCACGGCGACCGTAGAACGGTCCTTCAGTACGCTGTGAAGAGTTAAAACGGGGCTTGGAAGCACCATGGGTGAATTAAGGCTTACAGGTTTATGTCTGATGAGCGTCCATCGCAATTATTTAAAAGAAAACAATGAGATTAATGAAAAGACTGTCATAGACAATTTTTCGTCAAATTCAAGAAGATTACTGTTAAATTAATATATATACAGTTCCTCTATTTAAAATGTAAAAGAAGCATTGAAATAAGAAAAACTATTTTTATTTGTATGCAATACTTTCGATACACACTGTATTATAGGTATAATCAATAATTTTGAAAGATTCGGTATACAAATCAAATGTGACATTTTAATTTTCGGATGACGTTTATGTAGAATATATTTAATGATAGACAGAATTATATTACATTTTGGAGAATATATTTGAAATTTTAAAACACAGATGTCTCTGCTATCAGAATTACAATGATAATAAAAGAATTCAAATCTCTCTTTGTTATAGGGAAACATAAATTAGTATTTTTTTAAAAAAAGGAATTTGTCGTAAACAAAGGAGAGGAGATTTATTTATTTGAAGAAAGTTTTGTTAGTTGTGTTTGAAATCCCGAAGAGGCAACATCGTAATTAGAGTTGTCTCAATTTTTGGTAGATAGTAGAAGTTGTATATTTATACAACCAGATTCAAAAGCCATTTCATTATAAAACCAGTGCGTGCAAAATTCGAATAAGAATTGCATCGTGTGTAGTGAATGTGTTCCAGATTTCTAAATAAAATTTAGAAAGTTTCCTGAATTCTAAGATCAATTAGAATTGTACGAGTTGTCCAGTTATTAGTTGGTGAGTCCGATCCAGTTTATTTACAATAATTTCTCGAGAAATAATAAGGCCTATTTTTAAATTAAATTTGACATAGATGCATCTATTAGATTTTTGATTGCAAACAAAATTAATAAATCATATAAGGAAATTCACATAAGAGAAGAAAAGTCTTGAACTAGAAAAATTTGAGTGAAGCTTGTTTTTGACATTTATCCATATCAAGATTTAGATCGACAATTGGAATTTTTATTAAACGTATTTTCATTAGGTTAATTTATAGCATATAGGTTCTAGTAATTTTAAGTTTCGTAGAAATTACGACTGTTGTTTCGTTTATAATAAGTTTGGGGAATATTAATTTGTTAATTTGTATTTGAATCTAGTAGTATAATATAGAATTTTGCATTCCTACTCACTATAGTCTTTTTATAACATTATTTCAGAAAATTAAACATTTTTCATTATATAAAACTGTCGATCAAATCAGTGACAGTTGGTAATTTTCAGTGACAGAAATATTGGAAACGTCATCAGAGATTTAAAGTGCCTTTTATTATATTAAACATACAGTTACTATATGTTCTGACCAATAGTGAAACAGATAATTTGGAGATACGTAAAAATTTAAACAAATTTTGAATAATTAATTTTTTTAACAGTTTGATCCCACTCTGAGAGAAGAGTAATAGGTCGATTATACATATAAATTCATTTTTAGAAATACTAAAACATTATTTATTAGAGCCGGGCATATTTTTGACAACTACTGTCAAAGTAGAAATTTCTTACATAAGGTTTTCATAAGGTTTTAAGTTGTATGTACAAGAATTGTCGCTGCGACAATATACATCAACGTGAGGTGAATTGAAATTTATCTTTACAGGAAAGTTTACATTAAAATTAAATAATTAAAATTCATCTTATAGAGAATTAGATATATTATAATATATATATATATATATATATTTATATAAATTTTCTTGGATTTCAGTCAATTAAAACATTATGGAATGATTAAAATGTCATTTTACTAAAATTCTGTCAAACAATGGTGACGTTTCAGTCTTAAATTTAGACCTTTATCAAACTAAAATAGAACAGAATGCATATGGTAAACAAACTATTGGAATACAAAAAACAAACTTACCCCAAAGTGTAGTCAGCGAATTTTCATTAAACATTAAACTTAAAAACACGTTCACATCATTATTACACATTTTAAAATCATTGGATTACCTTCCATTCATTAAGAACACATATTTTAAAAACAGACCATTCATATTGGTAAAATATAATAACATAGTTAGTGACATTGAACTGTATTAATGTGAGACTAATTGTATTGCTTATAGGAGTGGGATATATGCCGCGCTGACTTTATTTACATCTTTTTTGTCATTTATACAGGATGTCGATTTTTGAATCGCTATCATTTCATAAAACTCTCTTTTTTTCAAATTATTTTCCGTTTTTAAGATTTTAGTCCCTGCATAATTAAACTGATGGTCTTTATTCCTTTCATGGTTAGTAAGGGCAGTAGCATTTTTTTTATCATATTTATGGCTTTTTAGTCTATTTTCTAGATATTGACTTGTTTGGCCGATATAAGTAGCTTCACAGTTGTTACAAGGAATTTCATAAACAATATTACTTTTCTTTACTTTTGGTGTTATAGATTTTAGTACAGAAAAATGTTTTGCCAATATGTTATGCGGTTTATGACATATCTTTATGTTATGCTTCATAAACAAATGCTGGAATTGTTGCGACAATCCATTTATGAAGGGAAGAGAAATAAAGTGTTTACTGTTATTCATATTAATATTTTCCTTTTTATTTTCTGAATTATTGTAAAATTTGTGTATCCTGTCTCTAAAAATTGTATCTATCAATTTCGTGGGATAATCATTGCACATTAATGCCTTTTTGGCTTTGATAATGCTTGTGTGTCGAAACTCTTCATCAGAGAGTTTGATAGCACGATCTGCAAGGCCCATCATTACAGACTTTTTTTGAGATAAAGGGTGGTTTGATTTAAAATTGATATATCTTGATGACCATGTGGCTTTAGTGTACCATTCTGTTTTAATATTGTTATTTATGTGATGTAAGGTAGTGTCCAAAAAATTAATCTTATTACATTCCTCAAGTTCTATGGTGAATTGCAATTTTTTATGAAAACTGTTAAAGAGTTTCAACGTATTTTCTTCCTCATTTTTAGGGATTGCCGTTATGCAATCATCCACATATCTATAAAAAAATGGAATTTCAAAATTGAGATTTTTTATTGTTTGTTCTTCAAGTTCTTCCATAACTATCTGTGCTATAACACTTGAGATTGATGACCCCATGGCACATCCTTCTATTTGTTTGTACATCTGATTTTCGTTTAAAAAGTAAGTGGAATTAAGTGTTAGTTCAAGAGCATATACAAATTCATTTTGGGGAATATCAGTATATTTTTTATTTCGTTCCATTTTGTTCTAATAAGTTTTGTGGCTAATGAAATTGGGATGTTAGTATATAAGGAGATAACATCCAACGAAATTAGTGAATAATTGTTAGGGATCTGTACGTTTTTTATTTTTTCTTTGAAATGGAAGGAGTCTTTTATGTAGTGGCTGTTCTTGTTGGTTATGTTCTTTAATATGTTGGATAGATACTTAGAAAGGGGGGCAAAAGGTGATTGGACACATGAAACTATTGGTCTGAGGGGTACATTTTCCTTGTGTAGTTTTGGCAACCCATAAATTTTTGGTGGCAATGCATTGCGAATTTTTAGTTTTTTTGCAACATCTGGAGATATATATAGATTTTTTTCCCATGAATCTATTAGTTCATTGTTCTTTTTTTGTTGTTGGTTTAATGGATCTAATTTTATTTGCTGGTAGGTTTTTTTATCCTTAAGTATGTCCTTCATTTTTAGGTCGTATTCTCTGGATTGCATTAAAACAGTTTTGTTCGTTTTATCAGCTTTCAAAACTTTAATCTGGTCATGTTGTTTCAAAAATTTCTTTGTTTTCCTAGAGTTTCAATCATTGATATTAGTTTTTTTGTTATTTTGAGATTTTATTTTATTTTTAAAATTTTGTAAAATATTACTAGTTTTATGACGTATATTATTTTTTTCGTCACATCTCAAATCCCTAATCCCATTTTCGATGTTACATAGAATGTCGTGAACCGGTATATCTGTTTCTTTATCTATGGTTACTGCAAAATTTGAACCTAAACTCAAAGTTTCTGCTACATATTCAGGAATTTCCTCACCTGTGAGATTTTCAAGCCACAAGGATGACGTTAATTGCTTATTTTCTGGTTCTTTTTGCTTTTTTATTAAAGAATTAAGTTTATTTTTGTTTTTTTGCTTAATTTTATTGAAAAGGTTTTCATTTTTCTCTTTACAAAGTTCAATAAATCTATCAGATAGGTCATTTGGAAGTTCTTGTGAAATGAGAATTTTGTTTTGATTCAATGTATTTTTGATTTTATTTATATTAATTGTTGTGTCTGTGATAAGAACATTAAGGGTATTCTTAATGAAATTAGGCAAAATGTGATTCTCAAACCTACACTTCAAGTTTACATTTTCAAATGTTATGTGTGCTATTTTTAAGTTCATAAACGATGGTATAACCTTTTCATCTTTACATCGTAGTAAAAAGATTCTTCTATTATTTTGTTTTGTAAGCTTCCTGTAGTTGTTTTCGTATGACCTATCTGATAGATTTATTGAACATTGTAAAGAGAAAAATGAAAACCTTTTCAATAAAATTAAGCAAAAAAATAAAAATAAACTTAATTCTTTAATAAAAAAGCAAAAAGAACCAGAAAATAAGCAATTAACGTCATCCTTGTGGCTTGAAAATCTCACAGGTGAGGAAATTCCTGAATATGTAGCAGAAACTTTGAGTTTAGGTTCAAATTTTGCAGTAACCATAGATAAAGAAACAGACATACCGGTTCACGACATTCTATGTAACATCGAAAATGGGATTAGGGATTTGAGATGTGACGAAAAAAATAATATACGTCATAAAACTAGTAATATTTTACAAAATTTTAAAAATAAAATAAAATCTCAAAATAACAAAAAAACTAATATCAATGATCGAAACTCTAGGAAAACAAAGAAATTTTTGAAACAACATGACCAGATTAAAGTTTTGAAAGCTGATAAAACAAACAAAACTGTTTTAATGCAATCCAGAGAATTCGACCTAAAAATGAAGGACATACTTAAGGATAAAAAAACCTACCAGCAAATAAAATTAGATCCAACAAACCAACAACAAAAAAAGAACAATGAACTAATAGATTCATGGGAAAAAAATCTATATATATCTCCAGATGTTGCAAAAAAACTAAAAATTCGCAATGCATTGCCACCAAAAATTTATGGGTTGCCAAAACTACACAAGGAAAATGTACCCCTCAGACCAATAGTTTCATGTGTCCAATCACCTTTTGCCCCCCTTTCTAAGTATCTATCCAACATATTAAAGAACATAACCAACAAGAACAGCCACTACATAAAAGACTCCTTCCATTTCAAAGAAAAAATAAAAAACGTACAGATCCCTAACAATTATTCACTAATTTCGTTGGATGTTATCTCCTTATATACTAACATCCCAATTTCATTAGCCACAAAAAGTATTAGAACAAAATGGAACGAAATAAAAAAATATACTGATATTCCCCAAAATGAATTTGTATATGCTCTTGAACTAACACTTAATTCCACTTACTTTTTAAACGAAAATCAGATGTACAAACAAATAGAAGGATGTGCCATGGGGTCATCAATCTCAAGTGTTATAGCACAGATAGTTATGGAAGAACTTGAAGAACAAACAATAAAAAATCTCAATTTTGAAATTCCATTTTTTTATAGATATGTGGATGATTGCATAACGGCAATCCCTAAAAATGAGGAAGAAAATACGTTGAAACTCTTTAACAGTTTTCATAAAAAATTGCAATTCACCATAGAACTTGAGGAATGTAATAAGATTAATTTTTTGGACACTACCTTACATCACATAAATAACAATATTAAAACAGAATGGTACACTAAAGCCACATGGTCATCAAGATATATCAATTTTAAATCAAACCACCCTTTATCTCAAAAAAAGTCTGTAATGATGGGCCTTGCAGATCGTGCTATCAAACTCTCTGATGAAGAGTTTCGACACACAAGCATTATCAAAGCCAAAAAGGCATTAATGTGCAATGATTATCCCACGAAATTGATAGATACAATTTTTAGAGACAGGATACACAAATTTTACAATAATTCAGAAAATAAAAAGGAAAATATTAATATGAATAACAGTAAACACTTTATTTCTCTTCCCTTCATAAATGGATTGTCGCAACAATTCCAGCATTTGTTTATGAAGCATAACATAAAGATATGTCATAAACCGCATAACATATTGGCAAAACATTTTTCTGTACTAAAATCTATAACACCAAAAGTAAAGAAAAGTAATATTGTTTATGAAATTCCTTGTAACAACTGTGAAGCTACTTATATCGGCCAAACAAGTCAATATCTAGAAAATAGACTAAAAATCCATAAATATGATAAAAAAATGCTACTGCCCTTACTAACCATGAAAGGAATAAAGACCATCAGTTTAATTATGCAGGGACTAAAATCTTAAAAACGGAAAATAATTTGAAAAAAAGAGAGTTTTATGAAATGATAGCGATTCAAAAATCGACATCCTGTATAAATGACAAAAAAGATGTAAATAAACTCAGCGCGGCATATATCCCACTCCTATAAGCAATACAATTAGTCTCACATTAATACAGTTCAATGTCACTAACTATGTTATTATATTTTACCAATATGAATGGTTTGTTTTTAAAATATGTGTTCTTAATGAATGGAAGGTAATCCAATGATTTTAAAATGTGTAATAATGATGTGAACGTGTTTTTAAGTTTAATGTTTAATGAAAATTCGCTGACTACACTTTGGGGTAAGTTTGTTTTTTGTATTCCAATAGTTTGTTTACCATATGCATTCTTTTCTATTTTAGTTTGATAAAGGTCTAAATTTAAGACTGAAACGTCACCATTGTTTGACAGAATTTTAGTAAAATGACATTTTAATCATTCCATAATGTTTTAATTGACTGAAATCCAAGAAAATTTATATAAAAAAATATACGTTTAGTCAAAGAACCTTAAAACTAGTAAATATATATATATATATATATATATATAATAGTTTCATTTCATTTCACTGACCGCATACCCGATAATTCCCCCTCTACATATATATATATATATATATATATATATATATATATATATATAACAACAAAGAGATTCATGGGTAATTCACGCAAAATAAAGGGCTACTGAAATAGAGTGGTAACCGTGTACATGCATATTTCTGGCTCATTTTGCCTCTTCAGCACGGCATAACCAAATAAGGATGTGAAATTTGGGAGCAAAGATGTTAATCGAAACATGGGAAAACACAAAATAATGGATTTCAGCAGGGAAACCAAACGCTCATTTGTGTCTTCAATTGGAAGATCCCGAGTTTTCAGGACAACAACCAACATCGAAACGGAGGCGCATATGGCCGCCCCGCCATGAACCTTCCGACCCATAGTAAATAACAAAGAAGATGTAGGAATATCGCGTGATATGTTAACAAAAACAACAAAGAGATTCATGGGTAATTCACGCAAAATAAAGGGCTACTGAAATAGAGTGGTAACCGTGGACATGCATGTTTCTGGCTCATTTTGCCTCTTCAGCACGGCATAACCAAATAAGGATGTGAAATTTGGGAGCAAATATGTTAATCGAAGCATGGGAAAACACAAAATAACGGATTTCAGCAGGGAAATCAAACGCTCATTTGTGTCTTCAATTGGAAGATCCCGAGTTTTCAGAACAACATCTAACATCGACACGGAGGCGCATATAGCCCCCCCCCGCCATGAACCTTCCGACCCATAGTAAATAACAAATAAGATGTAGGAATATCGCGTGATATGTTAACAACAACAACAAAGAGATTCATGGGTAATTCACGCAAAATAAAGGGCTACTGAAATAGAGTGGTAACCGTGGACATGCATGTTTCTGGCTCATTTTGCCTCTTCAGCACGGCATAACCAAATAAGGATGTGAAATTTGGGAGCAAAGATGTTAATCGAAACATGGGAAAACACAAAATAACGGATTTCAGCAGGGAAACCAAACGCTCATTTGTGTCTTCAATTGGAAGATCCCGAGTTTTCAGGACAACAACCAACATCGACACGGAGGCGCATATAGCCCCCCCTTGAAAGATTAAAACTAACTTCTGTGCATCTGTGGCCTTGAACAATATTCTATAATAAAATTGTCACTTGTATACACTTCAGGAAATGTATCGTGCTAACAAACCGAAATTTCAGTATGCTGGAAATCAGTAGGGTACATATGTGAGACATCTTGAACAATATTCAATCATAAAATTGGTCACTTGTATATACTCCGGAGGCTGTATCGTGCTAACAAACTGAAATGTCCTCAAAAATGAGAAAAATATCGTACATAAAGTACTATAGCACATGTTGTACTGGCTCTGGTCAGCTGAATATCAATAGGGTTCATCTGAGTGATGTCCTGGATAATATTCAATCATAAAATTGGTGTTATGTTGAACTCCAGAGGCTGTATCGTGCTATCAAACTGAAATTTCTCAAAAAATTACCAAAAAGTCGTACTTCAAGTACCATAGCACCCGTTGTACTGGCTCTCGTGAGCTGAAAATCAATAGGGTTCATCTGTCTTTAACAATATGCAATCATAAAATTGGTGACTTGTTGGATTCCGGAGGCTGTATCATGCTAACAAGACATGTAACGAAAAGTGGCCGACGACAACGACGACATACACACAGGATGTTTTTCTAAAAACAGTTTTTTCGTGTTGTTGTTGATGGATAACGTAAAAATAACTCAAAAAAATGTTTCAAGATTCCACCTTTTTTCGGGGTAAACCAATACTCTTCTCACATATTAGATAGGTTGGGCGGAAAATTAATAAGCGGGAGCTACCGTTGGAGTTACTACTACATAAAGGAAGAGAAGTTGGATCATCTCTTTTCGGATTTCAAAAAGAGATTACAATCGTATCATATGTTCTTGGAAAAAATAAGGCAGTAACTTTGATATCAACCATTCATAATAGCTCTGTGATAGATCCTGAAACAAAAAAACCACATATAATTTTGGATTATAATTGTCACAAAGGAGGTGTCGATACAGTAGATAAGATGTGCGGGTACATACTCATTGTCACGAAGAACACAAAGGCGGCCGATGGTTATTTTTTATCAGCTCCTAAACAACGCAGGAATTAACAGCCAAATCCTATGCAATGCTGCAAACATCAACAATCCTCAAAAATATAGTTGGATTTTTTTAAAGGAATTAACTCTTTCTTTGATGAAACCGTACCTCCCAAAAAGAGCTGAAATACAGAGTTTACCTTTGGATTTAAAACTGATCCTGAAAAAAAAATATGAAGAACCACCAGTAAAATTAAGAGTAAGGTGCTATTGCTGTGGAAGACGCAAAAATAGAATGACAACGATTTCGTGTCGCACATACAGAAGAATGATATGCAAAGAAGATTCCACTAATATCTGCCTCAGTGAATTAACAGAAATCACTCGGAAGAAGACGAAAGTGAGTAATACTTTTATATTTATATTTTTCTATTTTTATTGGTATTTTTCTCCCCAGTTATGTAATGTAATGAATTATTGTTTCCTTTGTTTTGGTCCCTTGTTTATCGTTTTAGAATATTTTTTTCATATTTCATGACCAATGTTTTAATAAATAAAATAGGTGCAATATGATATAGTTATAATTATTTAAAAAATCCTGTTTACTGCAGCTATTTGTAAGTAGTGTATAGAATACACCGCGCCCGTATAAATGATGTACCATAGCGCGCTCCTAGTTAAAGGTTCAAAAAATTTCAAAAATTTTGCGGTCCTCACCAAAAATTGTAAATTTTGGTTTAGTGTGAATGTATGGATAAAATTATGCAGTATCAAGTATTTCAATACAAGGAATTCATTTTTTTGTTCAGTTTTATTAAATTTTTGTTATTAAAGAAGTTAAAAAATATTGAAAGTGTAAAAAAAAATTTAGGTGCAAACTAATAGCCTCGTTACATAAGGTGAAGTCATGTGCTGGGCACATCAACTCGTTTAATTTGTATAATTAGAAGTCTCTGTACTTGTATAATCGTCTTGGCGGGGTACTACCTTGTCCCCAGATCAATTACCAGGTTGAGTTGTGGAAGTCTAATACAAACTTCCGTCCCCTAGTTGGGGTTCGAGGGTAAAAGTTCTAAGTTTTAAAATTTGTTTGTTGTTTTTATACTAATACTAGTTTACATACCAAATTTCACCTTTCTAGAAGTTCAGGAAGTATCAAAAGAATTTTGATGATCATCAGTGAGTGAGTTAGTGACGATAAGAACTATGCAATTGAAACTTTATACATTTAATAAGTCAGCAATTTACATCATCCCGAGAATTTTGTTTATCTGGTATAATCTAAACCCAAGTTATTAGGGTTCAAATTTCCATCCCTTAGTTGGGGTTGGGGGATAAAAGTTCCAAGATTTAGATTGTTTTGTTGTATTTGTACTAATACTGTCTTACATACCAAAGTTCAGGTTTCTAGGACTTCAGGAAGTACCCTAAGAATTTTGATCATCATCACTGAGTGAGTGAGTGACGAAATCGGGGCTTATTATATATAGCTATGCAATTGAAACTTTATGTGTTCATTGACTCAGCTATTGATATAATATCCGAGAATTTTGTTTATCTAATATAATCCAAACCCAAGTTATGAGTGTTCAAAAAAAACGACGAAGCACTTCGAGAAAACGTAGGTAGTGCCCTTGGCGGGGCACTGACGTGCCCCCAGATATTCAAGTCTTCTTGGTTGTTGATTTGTATATCAAAATGAGTTGTCATTATGATTGTCAATTGAACTGGAATACAAAATTTCGTTACAGTAATTCAGATCGTTTTATCACATGAGAAACATAGAATCCACTCAATCGAACCAGTATTTTTGAAATTTATTGAAAGAAATGTTAATGTAAACAGTTGCCTAAATTTTTTGTTGTTTTTGCGGTGCATATTATAAAATCATTGATTAATATAAAATCATTCATTAATACAACGATTTTGAGTGCTTTAAGATGAATCCTAAATGGACAGTCCATGGAAAAAATAGCTTCATTAGGCCTCGTAAAGCGTAAATTTCAATTCTATATTTTTTAGGATACACAAACGCTGATAGGCATAAAAGTTTTGATCTGGCTGGGGCTAAACTGATATTATCTGATCTCGCTACTTTCCATGCTGTAACTTTGGTAATGAAAATTGAGAGTTTTGAGCTCTTTCAGATGAAAATTGCAGAAAATTGTAAAGTACTTCCGCCCAAAGAACCTATCGATGAAGAAGAAATGAAAATGCCAAGTATAATTAATTTATTGCGACATGTAGCCGAAGAAGACGCATTTTGTAAAAATCATATTGGAAAATTGGAAAAACTAGTGACGAGTATGGAGGAAAACGACAAAGAAAAATTCTACGCCAAACCGGATTATAACTCAACATTTTTAACTTTATGTCATAACGATATGTGGATCAACAATACAATGCAACTTTGTAAAGAAGGGCAGTACATAAAAAATAAGTTTGTAGATTTTCAAGTATGCTCCTTGAATGATCTTACTCTGGACTTATTCTTTTTCATATTTAGTAGTGTCGATTTACCCACCATTGAAAACCATTTCGATTATTTGTTGATGTTTTATCATGAGTGCTTTATTAACATTTTAGAGCAGTGCAAATGTGGCATAGCTCCTTTTACTTATGACAAATTCATGAAAAAAATTAAGGACGCAGTTCTATCAACATTCCTACAAACCATGAGAATGAATTTTTACGTTATTTATGGTAAAAAAGGACAAAGAACAGACATTTCTAAAATTGATGAAGTGAAATCTAGTGATACACATCCAGTAGCTAAAAGGAAGTTTATATTTTTGTTTAAGAAGATCATCGAAAATGAATGGTTTTGAAGTAGATATCTCAATTATTTGATTTAATATATTAGTATTGATTGATAATTGTTGGAATATGTAATAAAATATTTGAGGAAAGAAATTTGAATTAGTTTTTTTAAAATTCTATTCATTCCCAGCTCTACTTATTTAAATCAGCTCTACAAGTCTTGTAAACTCATGACTTCTATCTTTTCTACTATCTGCTTCCAGCTTTTAGCTCCAGATGTTACTCATTTTATTGTTTTCTGCAGTGAACAGGATCTTCCTCTTGGACGAATAATATTATTCGTCCAAGATCTTCCTGGTATATCTATGTTCTGGCATCTGGCTCTTGTTATTTTTGGTTGTGATTATTATCTCATTATATGTACGTCTTCCCCATTCTCATTCTGCTGTTTTAATCTCTCCAAATGTTCAAACCGCGGAAAGGGGATGAAAAAAATAGAAAAGATGTTTTTAAAGTATGCAAAAACGCTTGAAGTTACGTAAAATAGTAATTTTTCTACTACCGTGCATAAAGTACGTACTTTAGACACACTTTCGAGTGCGTAAAACTTCACTTTACGCGAGAAAAACTCTTTACGCACTAGTTCCAATTTGTATGTAGTTTTATCTAGGCTTATAAAAATATAGGTAGGTTTCTTTAAATCAGAGATTGAAACATATAGAATTTACTAAAGTACATATGTAATAACTATTGAGTACTGGAAAATAATAGAATAGGGTGCATAGGTAGGTACCTATAAGTTGGGTGTGAGTGACTGACATTTCTTTGTGCATTGAATCTGACATTTAAATCTGAAATTGAGATCTTCCGACTATACCTAGGGTAAGCAAACGTATTTATATTTACCTACGACCACCCCTGAAAGGAGTCAGAAACACACAGTCTGCAATCAATGTAAGACGTCTATTACGCACGGTAAAACAAAACGCATGGCTGTAAAGTAAATCGCACGGCTTCCATAGCAACCACTTAGCAACTGTCAATAGACGTAGCCATTTTATTCAAAATTTATTACTTGGATATTGAACGTTTAATTTTATTCTATATATAAATGGTAGATAACATTTATTAGATATGAGATTGCATTTAATACTAAGAGTTATTTGGAATTATATGATAATTGGTTTCGTTTCATTAAATCCGCATCTTTTAGCTGTCTGAATGTATCTCATATTAGTAAACAATAGTATATTATACACCAAGCGACTAAAGTGGCCCATTTAATCCCGCGGGTGGTGTTTGATTCCTGAGGGAAGTAATCCACCTAAGGGATTAATGTCACTTTTAGTCGAGAGGTGTATACGCTATTTCATGCAATTCCGGTAATTCTACATACTTTTTAATAAAAATAAATACTACTTAGGATGGACTTTTACGAAACTTGGCTGGGCATCGAGGGTGAACTTCTAAGGTGCTTGGCTGGGCATCGAGGAGCGACTTTTATAAAACTTGGCTGGGCATCGAGGAATTACCTTTTTATTTGTACTTTAAATCCCTTAATAAGATTATAAATACAAGTACAAGTAGGTCGTAGGTAAAGTATAGTACGTAACTTGTGTTGTAACGCATTTTACGCACTCACGGAATTACTTTTCCGTTCGTACGTAAAATGCTTCTTACAACACACGTTACGTAATATACTATTAAGTATTGAACAATTTTTAGGAAACTATGATGTTATTTTAGATTCGTCTGTTGTTTTGTTAATTTGTTGTAATTTTTATTAAAATGTTCAAGATACTAATCAATATATAATATATTTTATTAAGAAACAATAAAAGCGTTATAGTTTCTTCTAAAGAAAAATTAAAGCTACTTTAGTGCGAAAAGGAAATTACTATTAAACTTCTGTATTTTGATAATATTTTCGGTAGTAGAAAAAATAGTTAATGCAATTCGTGTGTAAAGGCCTTTTCTCGACTCATGTGATATTCACATTCGTCGAAAAAAGGCTACTTTACACACTTGTTACATAAATAACTATTATGCAACAAGTGCATAAAGTGGTACTTTTTTCACGAATGGAAAAAGTTGAACAGTTGACGGCAATTCCATGAGTGAAAAAAAGACACTTTATGCACATGTTGCATACATTATTTTTTCTACAGCCCTATACAAAAAAATAAAATGCAAATAGAAAATTGGGATATTTTAATTAAGCACCTTCGGTAAATTACAATTATACGTACTCCAAGTTTCATGAAAGTTCATCCTCGATGCCCAGCCAAGTATCTTAGAAGTCCATCCTCGATGCCCAGCCAAGTTTCATGAACGTCCATCCTCGATGCCCAGCCAAGATTCATTGTGTTAACTTATGGGAAACGTGAAATAAAGTTAACGTTATGGCACTTTTTTAACGCATTTTTACTTTTTTTCACTCTAACCATAAACAACCACTTTAAGCGCTACAAACCGATGAAATACAAGGTACTTTAAAGATAAGGCGTAGAAAAAAGTTTTTAACAAAAGTTGAAGAGCTTTAAATTTGACACCGAAATGACATTTATAATTTTTTCCCAAGTGTCATTAGCGTGGATACAAAGTAATAATTTCAACTTTTAATTAGTAAGCATACTTTTTATCTAATTATTACAAATATAATACACTAACGGAATAAAGATGTTTTAATATTATTATTACATCAAGAAGTAATATAAAACCAAAAAAAAACATGAAAAATTACTTGAGAATCGATTTGTTACAAATAATTTCTAATAATATTTCTTTTCTATTCACAAGAAGATAAAAATGGAACCAATATTAAAAAAAACGACGGACTTATTTTAACGGTGTGAACTTGGCAGTAAAAATTTAGCAGTAGATTTCACGAACTAATCCTAGCAAACGGTGGCGCTGGCAGTTTCATCCATTATACTAATAAATGTAGAATTAAACACATTATAAATCTACTCTTGATAAACAATAAAAATGAATCTAAAATATGTATTAATACCTATGATAGTAAAACAAAGTTACAATTTAAAAAATGTTTAAAGGCCGACAAAAAGTAAATTAAGGATTAAAAATAGGAGGCATATTTATGAAAAATCCCTTTAACATATTAGGGACAAATAAAAATATCTTACAAAGGCTGCAAAGGTGTAGTCCCCTTACATATTGATAAGGTATTAATTAAAGACCTTACGAGGCGTCTAAAGGGTAGAAACCACCCTTAATTTCAAAAATGTTTAACCAAAGGTATGAAAAAATAACCTATTCAAAAATGTAACATATTTATATTCATAAGTTATTAATTAAAGGAAAAATGTAAAATATGAGTGCCTTACGAGGCGTCTAAAGGGTAGAAATCAGCTTTAATTTAAAAAATGTGTAACTAATGGTATGAAAAAAATAACGTATCAAAAATTGAACCCATACATCTTGATAGGATATTATTTAAAGAAAAAAATGTAAAATATGAATGACTTAGGGTAGAAATCACCCTAAATTTCAAAAATATTTAACTAATGGTATGAAAAAAATAACGTATCAAAAATTGAACCTATACATCTTGATAAGATATTATTTAAAGAGAAAAATATAAAATATGAATCACTTACGGAGCGTCTAAAAGGTAGAAATCACCCTTAATTTCAAAAATGTTTAACTGATGGTATGGAAAAAATTACGTATCAAAAATTGAACCTATAGATATTGATAAGATATTATTTAAAGGAAAAAATGTAAAATATGACTGACTTACGGGGCGTCTAAAAGGTAGAAATCAGCTTTAATTTCAAAAATGTTTAACTAATGGTATGAAAAAAAATAACATATCAAAAATTGAAACTATACATCTTGATAAGATATTATTTAAAAAGAGAAATGTGAAATATAAATGACTTGGTGTCTAAAGGATATAAATCACCCTAAATTTTAAAAATGTTTAACTAATGGTATGAAAAAAATTGTTTTGGCGTATTTATAAATTTAGCACATAGTATTATTTTGTTCGTTGATGCTGGAAAGAAATATTCACGATCGCCAGATTTGTAGATGTGATCCTCTGTGTGATATTTTTGTTTTTAAGTCGTTGTTATTGTCTACCAAGTTTTGACAATAAAATTAATTCTGCAGTTTACGTTTCCGAATAGTATTTCATTAGTAAAATTAGGCTGTTCATCCATTTAAAAACCATTAGTTGAACAGTAGTAGTAGTAGACATTAGTACCTAGCGGAGAGAGCTTTGTTCAAAATTCCTTCGATTGTAGTTATCGATCAACTGGTTATTATTAGCTTTATTATAATTAATAACGGTGAAATGTGAAATTGATTCCCTTTTTCCCTCCTCTATCTTACCCTATAGCTACGAGTATTTCACCGAAGATTTTAGGATTTACAACCTGCCGGTGCATAAGGTACGATTAATTTATTATGCAGTGCACTAGTAAGATTTATTTATAGAAAAAATAGAGACTATTCTTTTGTGCCATATCATAAACTTGGTTACTTCGACCGTGGATTAAATTTTGAATCAATTTCCAGTTGTTAGTATACCGATTTAAGTTTTAGTCTTCGAATCGCGATTAGGTAACTTGAATCAAAATTTTTGTTGTTGGTTTTCCGATTCAAATAATTAAGTATTTCGTTTGTGGATTTATTAATTCAGAGTAATTTGCAACTGGTACGAGTATTAGGTATATTCATAATCTGATAATTAGTTATAGATAGTAGATAACGTAACGAAAACATTATTCTCTCCTTTTTTGTCGCGTAAAAAAATGTAACTTTAATTCCTTTAAGTCTCGAAAATACATTTTGTCTGCTTTATGTGTGCAAACCTGTCTCTCTCTTACTCACGTGTGAGTTGGTTTTGAATAGTTCGCGAAAATTATTATAGTAATTCTAGTATTAATTTGGTGGATATATATTTATAGTGACATTCTTGACTTATTTTTGATTTTGTTCGATTTATTTCTTCATCATTGAACAAGTTAGGGAAGAATTTAAGCGGTAATCCTTCGTAAATATGCCTAAAAATCAAAACGAAATAAAATTAGATAGATTGCTAGCAAAACGTGAAAACATTTTTCGAAGATCTCAGCTGTATTTTGACGCAGATCAGGCTTTAGAAAAAGATCCGCAAAATCTAACAAAAATTCGTAACTTTTCAGTTAGGTATAGTACATGGAAGTGGTACAAGATATAATTGTTCTAAAGCAAGGAATGAACCCAGCTGTCGAGATTGATTATAATAGCCCTTTAGATGCGTTTTATGATATTTATTCTAATGTTCAATTTTTAACCGCTTTGTTATTGAAAATACCTGTTATTTCGAATAATAACACAGGTCTGCGACCAAAAAACTGCATAGGATTTTTTTACATTTTCTTACAGATTTTGACCTCCCAAAAACAGAAAAAATATTCAAATTATTATATCACATAAGTTTTTATGTATATTGCAGTATCTATGTTCATTGGTAATAAACCTATATGATTTTTATTTGATAATGGAGAAAAACAACCTGAGCTGTTGGTGAGACTGGGAATGTTTTAAAATGCTGAGACAAGGCAAATGACGTATATCGCTTGAAACAAAGAAAAGCTCTCAGTAGACATACTGATATTCAAGTGAACAGTGCTGTTGTCTGTTAATCATAGCTACAAGGGGTTGTGTTATTTCTAACAGTTTTTCTTATATCTGTGGTGAATTCACTATTTAAAGTCAACAGAGAAATATAAGTGATTTTGTAAGGAAAGTTTATTTTGCCTACTTTAAATTAAAACTTGGTGATCAAGATAAACCATGGGTCCCGCATAAGGTGTGTGGAAGATGCGAAGAAGATCTTCGTTTGTGGTTTAAGGGAAAAAAAATGCATTCCGATTAGGAATTCCTATGATATGGCGTGAGCTGAAAAATCACACCACTGACTGCTACTTCTGCTCAGTTGTTGACGTGAAGGGATTCAATTCAAAAAACAAAAGAAACATAAGTTATCCTAATCTTGACTCAGCTATACGTCCAGTGCCCCATAGCTCCGAGATATCTATCCCGCAGCCACCTTCCAGTTTTGATGAATACCCTAGTGAGTTGGAGGACGAAGCTACATTACCTCCTCCAGGTGAATCAAGCTCAGATTTATATTTTGACGAAGATGGAGGGCCTCAACTATTTTCTCAAGGTGAGCTCAATGATTTAGTAAGAAATTTAGGTCTTTCAAAAGATGCAGCCAAACTTTTAGGTTCTAGATTAAAATAGAAAAACCTTTTATCACCTGGCACTTCTTTCTACTGGTACAGACACCGAGAAAAAGAATTTCCCCAGTTTTTCTCAAAAGAAAGAAATTTAGTTTTCTGCAATAATGGGAAAGAACTCATACATCGCTTTGATATAAAGTATGACTCATCTGAATGGCGCCTATTCATTGACTCATCTAAGACTAGCCTTAAAGCAGTATTATTTCACAATGGAAATAAATTTGCCTCAATTCCGATTGGACATTCTGTGCATATGAAAGAAGATTATAAATATTTGGCCATTATCCTGTAAAATACAAGTATGAAGACCATTAATTGATGATTTGTGGGGACTCAAAAATACTGACAATGCTTTTGGGTCAGCAGGCAGGCTATACCAAATACCCATGCTTCTTATGCTTGTGGGATAGTAGAGCCAGAGAACAGCACTGGAAAAAAAGTGATTGGCCATCCCGAGAAACTTTAAAACCTGGAGAGAAAAATGTTATAAACACTACCTTGGTACCACCAGAAAAGGTTTTGTTGCCCCCTCTCCATATCAAATTGGGAATGTACAAAATTCCCGAAGCTGTCAGACGCAAAGTTGAAAGAGGGAGTTTTCACCGGCCCCGACTTAAGAAAACTTTTAACGGACCCTTCATTTGTGTAAACTATGAATGAGAAGGAAAAAGAAGCTTGGGTATCGTTCAAGGACGTAGTGCGAAAGTTTTGGGAAATACTAAGGCTCCTAACTATAAAACCATTGTGCAACGGATGCTAGCAGCATACGAAGCTCAAGGCTGAAAGATGAGCTTGAAGGTCCATTTTTTACACTCTCACATAGACTATTTTCCTGAAAATCTGGGAGCTTACAGTGAAGAGCAGGGGGAGTGATTTCACTAGGATGTCCGTGATAACCAGAGAGGGTACCAAGGGCGATGCTTGCTGACTACTGTTGACTGCTTAAGCGAGAAACTGAAGATGGAAATTGGAAAAGGACTCGTCAAAGTATCAAGGAAAAGGAAAAGAGGTTTCATAAAGAACATGAATAAGTATATGTATCAAAATAATATTTTGTTTGCTTTAAAAAAAATATTCATTGTTTGAAAATTTTGAATAATGGAGTGTTTTAACCAATTTTTTGTGTTTGAATTTGCAAAAAATCCTTATGTGATAGAAAAAAATGGCCATCACTTTTGAAATAAGCGCACTTTAAAACATATAATTCAGTAAAAATATCTCATGCAGCTGTCAAAAAAATTTTTTTCACAGACCTGTGTAATGCAAATAATAATGAATCTCGCATTAAAATGCCCAAATTTGAGTTAGTGTAGTTCGATGGTGAAGACTTATCCCTATGGCCTAGTTTTTATGAAGCTTTCAAACAGTTTGTGCATACTAAAATAGAATATTCGAAAGCGGATAAATTGCAATATTTTTTTAATTCGTCTTTCAGGGAAAGCACTGAAAAGTTGCAGTTCCATAGAACCAATTCCAGATAATTATGACATTATTTGGAACATTCTTATTGAAAGATATATTGATAAAAAATATTTGTTTAATCTGTATATGTATCGAATTGTAAATTTTCGTTGTTTAAACACGAATAGTGTGTCAAATTCAGAAGTTTTTTTGGAAAAATTTGACACTAGTATCTCCTCCTTAAAAAGATTAAATCTTGAAAATTTAGACGATCACATTTTAACTTATTTAGCTATGTTGAAATTGCCTCAGGAAATCATAGATTCATTTGACTTGATTAGAAATAAAGATGATTTGCCCGCTTATAATGAGCTTGTGAAATGTTTACGCCAGCGTAGTAAATCTTTTAATAAAAGTGATAGAGTTAGGAATTCTAAAAGTAGTTTTGTTTCGCCAAAGCCTACGAAATCGTTTCATTTGCGGGAACCGAATTCCTCCGTAAATTGTATAATTTCTAATAAAAGCCCGCATTTCATTAAAAATTGTAGATATTTCTTAGGACTTCCATTTGAATCAAGATTGAAATTAATAAAAGATAAATATTTATGTTCAAATTGCTTTTCTTCAAAACATCGTGTATTGAATTGTTCGTCAAAATTCTCCTGTAACAAATGTAAAGCTCGCCATCATTCCCTGTTACATAAACCAACTCCTGATCCATATAATGATCATGAACCCTCCACTAGCCTAATCTCTTCCTCTGGTTCGTCAGAAGGCCCATCAAATTTACATGTTCAACATTTGGAAAATGTCTCAAATGAATCCCAAGTACGTCTGGTTGTAACGCGAAAAATTCGCCGAGCCGTTGTAAATTTAATTTGGCTAACCTGTCGACTGAGAGAAGTCACAGCGCTGTCGGAACCGAGTTAAAAATTTCAGTCCTCCATTTGCCGTCAAGGTGTAAACACACATTTCAACAAGAGATATTTGCATGTGCTCTGGGAGCCATAACGCTATTTCACGGAAAGCCTGATAAATTCTACATAGGGGAAGAAAATATCGCTCGATTTAACAAATCGAAGGTCTGACCCAATAATATACTGGACCAGGGGGTGCCGATGACCGAAGGATTCCAGTAGAATTGATAGATTTAAGAAAACACGTGGTAAATTTCCGTAGACGGCATTGGATTCAATGAAAAGGGGGGTTTTAGTATATGGACATAAAAACGCTGATTGGAATTTAATGGGTCGGTGAGACCAGTTCCAGGAGGCCTGGATTAATCTGGAGGAATTTCAGTTCCTGTTCTGGTGCCGGGAAAGGAAAGGTTACAGTTTTCCTTTCTTATTTCTTTAAGCACAGTAGTAAATTCACATCTATGCTTCACAAATTACCGTTTTTTTTATATTAAGTTTTATTTATTTTTTTTCCCTTACTTGAATTTTGTATTTAAAATATTTTGAAATCTTGCGCATAGATTAAGATACGCTGGAACACTTGGTACGTACCTAGTATAGCGGTATTTAGTAGTTTTTTTTGCCTATTTCTAATGGTTTCTTGTATATAATTTTGCGCCGTATATAATTTTGAGCTGTATATTCTCCAGCAACGCTAAACTCGTTGTAATTTAAATTTCTGGCTTATGCAACCATTATATTGGTATAAATTGCGGAAGTGTGAACCCTTGTAACTGTACATTGGTGTTTTTTTGGACATATATATAATATATTATCGTTGTAATTTTTGGAATTTTGTACATGAACAATTTGATCGATTCTCTAGAATCTTTGCTTTGAGACATCGGTGTAGTTTGGGGCCCTCAGCTCTACTGCACCCTGAGATTACAGCCTTCAGCTGAGCTCAGACGATTTTTTTTTATAATATTTTTCTTTTGGTAATGATATTGTATCATATATTTTGAAAAGAGACCTTTGGTCCACCAAGATTAATTAAAATTTCAATCAGGGTGTATTTGCTGACTTTTATTTATTTATGATAATTTACCTATCAGTTTAACCTTTGGAGTGTGTAGTGAGTGTTGTTAACCCACTGAGGAGTTGTGGGCTAACTTAGGAAGTCTTGGGTGCTTGCCAAAACTTCTCTGGCGCCCTTTATGTATACTCAATAATTTTTTTGAAGAATCCACCCCTTCTTCGACTCGAAGCTAGTCGACTGGCGAGCACGGGTTGTACCACGTGAGACAACCCGCATACCTATAACGAGCACTATGAGGGTTTGTAGGTTTTTCCTCGTTATATGTTTTTGGTGCCCATAACGTGGGGCCGTTAGTATTTTTTTTTATTGTCAGCAATACATATCCTGTAATTTAAAATTAAACTTTTGAAATTAAATTTTTTTTTAGCATCTTTGATTAAACTTAAACTTTAAAAATCAAAATTTCAGTTGTAGCCATTTGATTAAACTTGAACGTTTGATAAGTTAAATTTGCAGATTTATTTTCAGTTTATTCTTAGCACCAGATTTAGGTGTAATTGTTTTATTGGGGCGTACCTGGAAATAATTTCTCTTAATATGTTTTGATTGTGCCAGATTTAAGTGTTTTTAGTAAATCTGGGGTTGTGTTCAATTCGAAGGGAATTGTTTTATTGGACGTAATTTGTAAGCAACTTACCTTATTCTGTGAGATCATAATATATAACAAACTGAAAATTTTATAGTACAAATCAAAAAAGAGTTTATTGGTTCGTGGGCAACATTTATTTTCTTTTCATACTGATTGATTATTGGAATTTTGAAAAATTCAATATTGTAGATTTTATCTTTTTTTTAAACTTTGATAAATTTTCAACTTTTTCTTAGAAACTCAGTCATTGTAGATTTAACTTCAGTTATTGTATCTTTTGTAATCTATTGCACCAGATTTAATTGGGTTTTTTTATAGTAAATCTGGGGATTGCTTAACTTTGAAGGTAATTGTTTCAATTGTGGGCGTAACCCGGAAATAATTTCTCTTAATTAGTTATTGATAGTGCCAGATTTAAGTGTTTGTAGTAAATCTGGGGTTTGAGGTCTTGAAGGGAATTGTTTTATGGGGCGTAAGTGGTAAACAAATTCACCTAATTTTGTTAAGCAGTGTTAAATATTAAATTGAAGTTTCAATACAGGAAACGGACAGATTGTTCATTGTTTGATGCGTTTTGTTTTTTTTTTCTTCTTTTTCAGGTAGCAAGTGACTAAGAAGATTTCTGATATCGATATTATTGTTTCAATAAAAATTGTAATTTTGAAAATTTTATTTGATTATCTATTGTATAATATTTGTAATTTATAGATATTGTAAATTTAAAAGGTGAGTTACATATTGGGTCACACTGTGTATAAATTTTAGTATCAGAACAGTAACTGAATTCGTAAATACTTTGCTTTATGGTAAGTTTATTTGACTTTCGACGATTGTAGGCTGCATTGTGGGTTCGAACCTTAGCGGGTCGGTGTTTTGGAAGTGGTGCCTTGGGCTTGTGGACTCCTGTATTTTGGAATCGCTTTTGAGGAAGGAACGTTGCGTCGGTTCGAGAAGTACACACTTCGTGGAAACTCTGTGGGTTGGAGATATTGTTTGGACAAATAGGGACTTTTGGACATTCGGTATCTGGATTTGGGTTTTAAATTCCTTATTAGGTTTCAGTTGGAGGGAGGCCATTTGAGGTACAGGTGTGTCGGTGAAGAATTATTGTTCCGCTAGGTTGGAAATTGGTTTGTTGCCTGGATTGCTTGTCAGATTAAACTTAAAAAGAAGAAATGTCTCGTAGGTTTGTGGTTAATCAGTTGGTGCATGTCATAGGTCGGTTGGAACGTGCGACTAATTTCGAAGCAGGTGATGCTGGTGTTCGACAGAGGGCAAAAGTAGATGAACTAATGGCTAAAGCTCTCTCCTTATACGAATCATTGGGAAGTAAGGCTTCTAGACATGAGCGTTCTCGTCAATCTCAACCCCCCCAATTGGAAATCCTCTCTCAACCTGGGCCGTCCTTTGCAAATTTGTCAACTATCCGTAGATCGACTCTCAATGAAGTCAGACCACTTCCTAATCCTGGTAATGCGTCGAGGAACTTGTCTAGTATTAAGACGATCTTGCCTAGCAAGTGGGGTTTGGTGTTTTCTGGAGAACCCAAAGGTATTTCACTATCGAGCTTCCTGGAAAAAGTGGAAGAGTATCGAGTTTCGCGTAATGTGGATAAGGAAATTTTGTTAGCTAGTGGTATCGATTTATTTTCTGGTAGGGCTTATCAGTTTTATTTAGCTTATAGAGAAGAGGTCAACTCTTGGGATGAATTCGTGGATCTATTACGGGAGGAGTACTTGTCCGTGGATTATAATGAAAAACTGTTCGAGGAAATTAAGAGTAGAACTCAGGGTCCTGATGAAAGTATGGGAATTTACTTGGCTGTGATGTCTGGTTATTTTAAAAGGTTGACTTGTTCCATTTCGGAGGAAACTAAACTTAATATATTGCTAAGGAATATCACGCCTTACTACCAACATCATCTTGGACTTATAGAAATTAATAGCGTGCGTGAGTTATTGACCTTGGGTCGTAAATTGGAGGCTAGGAAATCGGCTATCGAGAATTACAGTGTACCCTCGAGGGAACTAAATTGTATGGAGCCAGACCTAGCTTATGTGTCATCGCATGTGGAACCTGTGTCTGAGGTTGGAACTCTAACCCTCCCTACTTCGTCATCTATTCCTAGAGTTCATGAGCTCGTTTGTTTCCGTTGTAAGCAGCCAGGTCATCGGGCCGTAGCGTGTCGTAGTAATAGGAAATTTTGCTTTAGATGTAAGAAAGAAGGATTCACGGTTAGGACTTGTCCTGATTGCTCTTCCAGAATTAGCCAGCGTAAACGAACCGAGGCGTGCTTGAATGATCGGATAGAGTGCGTCCGTGAAAACCCCCCGATCAGTAGTTTTCGTGCCGTTATAGATTATGTGTTGGATCATGTCGTTAATGATGAACGTCCTTATCTTAAGATAGATATCCTAGGAAAAACGTTGTTAGGTCTTTTGGATTCGGGCGCTTCAAGAACTGTTTTAGGAGGTAAAGGATATGAGTTGATTTCTTGTTTAGGGTTGACTTTGGATAAAAGTAGGACGACTAATTGTACAGTGGCAAATGGTAATGTGTTACAGAGTATTGGAACCGTAGTGTTGCCCGTGGTTTTGAGGGGTCGTATGCGGTTGATTGAGGCTCTGGTTGTCCCTGAATTAACTCATAATTTGATCCTTGGTGTAGATTTTTGGAATTTGATGGGTGTCGTCCCAGATCTTCGCCATGACGAGTGGCATTTTTCGGCAGATCCTGTGTTGACAAATAGTGTGAAACATGTGTCGTCTAGAACAGTACTCACTCCTTTGGAACAGCAGAGACTTCAAGCGGTGATTGATAGGAATATGGAAATTATGGGAAAAGGTCTAGGGTGTACCGATAGAGTAGAACACGTGATAGTAACTTCTAGTCCCCCCATCAAGCAGCGATATTATAGGGTCAATCCCATTGTACAGAGGCATATTGATGCTGAATTGGATGAGATGCTGCAGTTAGGTGTTGTAGAACCCAGCAATAGTCCGTGGGCTTCTCCAATTTTGCTGGTCAAGAAGAAGGATGATTCCTATAGATTTTGCGTTGATTACAGGAAGTTGAATGCTGTCACTGTTCGAGATAGCTACCCTCTTCCCCTGGTAACGGATACTTTAGAGAAGTTGCGTGAGGCTAAATATTTGTCTAGTTTAGATGTCAAGTCCGCTTATTGGCAAGTTCCGGTAGCCGAATCTTCAAGGCAATACACTGCTTTTACGGTACCTAATAGGGGTCTATTCCAGTTCAAACGACTACCATTTGGTTTACATAATGCCCCAGCTACCTGGCAGAGACTTATCGACAATGTTTTAGGCCATGATCTTGAACCGCATGTTTTTGTCTATCTTGACGACGTGGTTATTTGTACGCAAACTTTCGAAGAACATGTACGGGTGCTCGAAGAGGTTTTTAAGAGGTTAGCGGATGCTAAAATTACTGTTAGCGTGGATAAGTGTCAGTTCTGCCGTCCTGAAATGAAGTATCTTGGGTATGTAGTTGATCGTTTTGGGTTGCATGTGGATCCGGATAAGGTGAAGGCAATGTTGGAGTTACCGACTCCTCGTAATATTACGGAAGTTCGTCGTGTGGTTGGAACCTTCTCCTGGTACCGGAGATTTATACCTAATTTTTCAACCATCATGGTCCCCATTACGGGTCTTCTGAGGAAAAATCGTCCTTTTGTGTGGTCTTCTGAATGTGAGTCTTCGTTTCGTCGTGTTAAGGAATGTTTGGTTTCTGCGCCGATTCTTACGTGTCCCGATTTTAATAAACCCTTTGTTGTACAGACCGATAGTAGTGGTTATGGTTTAGGGGTTGTGTTGAGTCAGCCTCACGAGGATGGTGACAAGGTTATTTGCTATTTAAGTAGATCTCTTACTCGCCAAGAACGGAATTTTTCCACCACTGAACGCGAATGTCTCGCTGTGGTTTGGGCACTTGAACAACTTCGGCCTTATTTAGAGGGTGTTTCTTTTACCGTCATTACGGATCACTATAGCCTACTGTGGCTACAGAAGTTGCAGAGTCCGAAGGGTCGTCTAGCCCGATGGGCAGTCAAAATGCAACAGTATAACTTCCAAATTATACATCGCAAAGGTCGTGAACACGTGGTACCAGATGCTCTTTCTCGGTCTGTCCCTGTTGTCGATGAGGTGTCTGTGGGGGTTTCATCTGAAGAGGTACCGCCCCCTCCGTTTGATACAACCAATGATAAGTGGTATTGTAAGATGGTGAAGAATGTCGCTAGTAATCCCCTTAAATTTCCGGATTGGCGTGTGAAGGATAATCTCCTCTTCAAACATGTTGTCAATAAGTACACACAACCGCTGTCGCCTGGTGAATCTTGGAAACTGGTAGTTCCCAAGGCTGGTAGGTCGCGTATAATCATGGAAGCCCATGTCCCTCCCACATCTGGACATACGGGTATTTTTAAAACCTTCCACAGAGTAGCTGAGCGTTTTTACTGGCCGAAAATGAGGGTTGACGTCGCTAGGTATGTTAATCGTTGTGAGGTGTGTGCGGCGCATAAGGTGTCACAAGGTAAACCTGTTGATAAGATGGCGTCTCATCCAAAGCCTAGCAGGCCGTGGGAAATGATTTGCACAGATCTGATGGGGCCTCTTCCTAGGTCGAAACGAGGTAATTCTTTCATCCTTGTCGTTACGGATTATTTGACCAAGTATGTGCTAATATACCCACTTAGAACAGCGTCTGCAGCGGCCGTTGCTCGTAAGATTGAAGATGAAGTATTTCTTGTATATGGGGTACCCAAGGTGATTTTGTGTGATAATGGTCCCCAATATCGTAGTAATCTTTTCCGAAGTTTAGCTTCCCGATATAGCTGTCGTATCAAGCTGAATGCCAATTATCATCCAAGGGCTAACCCGTGTGAAAGAGTTAACCGTGTGATTAAGACTATGATGGCTTCCTATGTCTCGGATAATCATCGTTGTTGGGACGAGCATCTCGCTCAGATAGGATGTGCGATTAGAACATCTACTCATGAAGTCACGAAGGTAACACCGTATTTCGCTAATTTTGGTAGGTCTATGCTGTTGTCTGGGGCCGATTATGTTGATAATTCAGATTTAGATCTGGGAGATAGTGTGAGAACTCCCGAGAGTAGTCGTAATGAGAGTTTTAGGAAATTGTTCGCTGACATCAGGAAACGGTTAGAGGATGCCAATCAGAAGGCTTGTGATAGCCATAATCTGCGGCGTAGGCATGTTGAGTATCTCCCGCACGATTTAGTGTGGAAGAGGAATTTTGTCCTTTCGGATGCTGCGAGGTATTACACGCGTAAGCTAGCGCCTAAGTATATAGGGCCCTACTCGATAGCTAAGAGGGTATCTCCGTGGACGTATGAGTTACACGATAAGGATGGAGCTACGGCAGGAGTATGGCACTGCAAGGACTTGAAACCATACTCTACGCAACCGCCTGACGATGAAAATTAACCTTTCCGGGTTAATTTTCTTTGACGAAAGGGGGGGAATCTGTAACGCGAAAAATTCGCCGAGCCGTTGTAAATTTAATTTGGCTAACCTGTCGACTGAGAGAAGTCACAGCGCTGTCGGAACCGAGTTAAAAATTTCAGTCCTCCATTTGCCGTCAAGGTGTAAACACACATTTCAACAAGAGATATTTGCATGTGCTCTGGGAGCCATAACGCTATTTCACGGAAAGCCTGATAAATTCTACATAGGGGAAGAAAATATCGCTCGATTTAACAAATCGAAGGTCTGACCCAATAATATACTGGACCAGGGGGTGCCGATGACCGAAGGATTCCAGTAGAATTGATAGATTTAAGAAAACACGTGGTAAATTTCCGTAGACGGCATTGGATTCAATGAAAAGGGGGGTTTTAGTATATGGACATAAAAACGCTGATTGGAATTTAATGGGTCGGTGAGACCAGTTCCAGGAGGCCTGGATTAATCTGGAGGAATTTCAGTTCCTGTTCTGGTGCCGGGAAAGGAAAGGTTACAGTTTTCCTTTCTTATTTCTTTAAACACAGTAGTAAATTCACATCTATGCTTCACAAATTACCGTTTTTTTTTTATTAAGTTTTATTTATTTTTTTTTCCCTTACTTGAATTTTGTATTTAAAATATTTTGAAATCTTGCGCATAGATTAAGATACGCTGGAACACTTGGTACGTACCTAGTATAGCGGTATTTAGTAGTTTTTTTTGCCTATTTCTAATGGTTTCTTGTATATAATTTTGCGCCGTATATAATTTTGAGCTGTATATTCTCCAGCAACGCTAAACTCGTTGTAATTTAAATTTCTGGCTTATGCAACCATTATATTGGTATAAATTGCGGAAGTGTGAACCCTTGTAACTGTATATTGGTGTTTTTTTGGACATATATATAATATATTATCGTTGTAATTTTTGGAATTTTGTACATGAACAATTTGATCGATTCTCTAGAATCTTTGCTTTGAGACATCGGTGTAGTTTGGGGCCCTCAGCTCTACTGCACCCTGAGATTACAGCCTTCAGCTGAGCTCAGACGATTTTTTTTTATAATATTTTTCTTTTGGTAATGATATTGTATCATATATTTTGAAAAGAGACCTTTGGTCCACCAAGATTAATTAAAATTTCAATCAGGGTGTATTTGCTGACTTTTATTTATTTATGATAATTTACCTATCAGTTTAACCTTTGGAGTGTGTAGTGAGTGTTGTTAACCCACTGAGGAGTTGTGGGCTAACTTAGGAAGTCTTGGGTGCTTGCCAAAACTTCTCTGGCGCCCTTTATGTATACTCAATAATTTTTTTGAAGAATCCACCCCTTCTTCGACTCGAAGCTAGTCGACTGGCGAGCACGGGTTGTACCACGTGAGACAACCCGCATACCTATAACGAGCACTGTGAGGGTTTGTAGGTTTTCCTCGTTATATGGTTAGTCTTTTTGGAACGGTAATCGTTGAAGTCGTTGATAAATGGGGTAAAGAGCAAAAAATTAGATTTTTGTTAGATAGTGGATCTTCTGCCAATTTGATTACAATTAAATGTGCCCGAAAATTAGGTTTAACTACTCAAAATTAAATTTCAAAGTCTCTGATGTAGGAGGTCCTGAAGCACAAATGATAGGAAAAACAAATATCGTTATATTTTCCCATTTTGATCCAAAAATACAATACAAGTTATGCTAATAGACAAAATCACCAATGATTTGCCAAATCAACTGGTTGATAAACACTTTATTCCCAATATAGTTGCACTAATTTTAGCCGATCTCTATTTTTATTTACCTGGGAAAATAGATGGTATTTTTGGGGTATCCATGTTTTCCAACATCATTGGTGGAAATAGAGTAATGTCGTCCGAAGGTTCACCTTCAGTTATTGAAACCGTTTTAGGTTATGTTGTCATGGGCTCCGCTCAACCTAATTTTGAAAACGTTCACACATCTTTCATTTTATTGTAACCCTTTGTTGAATCTAGAGTCCTATGTCGAAAGAATGTGTGAGTTAGAAGATTTGTCCACTATTCCTAGCTCATCAGAAGATGAAATTTGTGAAAATTTATTTGTTGAAAATGTATCTAGAGACCCTGATGGTAGATACACAATATCCTTGCCTTTTCAAGATGATCCTAAATTGCTAAGTGATTCATTTGTACTTGCCAAAAGTAGATTGTTGTCCCTAGAAAATCGTCTCGCTAGAAATCCAGAACTTAGAACAGTTTATAGTGAGTAGTGTAGCTATGCGGGTTTCACTCCACTACTTCGAAAAACGTCCGCTAGGTGATGGTGGCGCTGGTGTCGTTGGCGCTGTCGGCGGTGTCATCCATTTTTTATCCGGTCGGCCATTTTTTATCCAGTAGATTTCGCTAGATGGTGACCATTATTTTTGCAGATTTCTTTTTTTTTAGATGTCTGTGTGTCGTCCATTTTTTATCCGGTAAATTTGTGCATGACGTAACCGAAAAAAATGTTTGCCCCGAGTGAGATTCGAACCCACGACCTCATCGTTCCCAGCCTACACCACTACATATATGCTATGAGGGTTCCTACGTATTTCGTTCTTGAAATTGACCTTATGCGTATTATTTTGAAATCTCAAGAATTTTCACGAGGCGTATCTGATTTCACGATGGTTTCGATGTTTTTCTTCAACGCTCCTTTGTACGATTTTGTGATAATACATGAATATGTCCCACGTTTAAAAAAAACTGTATTAACTATAAAATCGAAAAAAAAATTATCCCGAGTGAGATTCGATCCCCGTACCTTTACGGTACTAGCCTGACGTACTAAGCTGTACACCACGGTGTATCGTATAAAACATAATCTGATTTCACCATACGATGGTTTCGACGTAATTTTTTTTCTTCAATACTCCCTTGTACTAATATCGTTTTAGTTGCTAGAACATGTGAATCAAAACCGTTCAATTTATTTATCAACACAAATACGCACGCGTGCGCGATCTTAACGTATACAATTCATTTAACATGTACAAGATGTACTTAGAAAATGGGGATCTGTAATAAATTAGTCATAGTATGGCTTTAATCGAGCACAGACGTCGCATTGAGGAAAAATCAATCAGGGATATTTATGACGATAAGCGATCGGAAGCAAAACCTGCACATAGCTAACTCAAATCAATGGGAAAATCTTGCAATTAATTGGGTACCCGAGGAATTACAAAACGTTGAACGATGTAAAAATGTTCGCACATGAGACTTAATAATTGTATAATCAGTAATAACATTTTTATCATACACACATGAGAGAGAAATTTATCTATAACAAATATAATTTACTGAAACGAATCCAAATTTTATGACGCTAGTGTTAATTATTTTTTTAAATCTTCTTCATCACAACTTTCGACGTTAATTCATAAAGATTATTAACGTTTCTGTATTAAATTATGTGTATTTTCATGGACATTTTTCTATACACCTTTGAAGAAATAAATATTATTTGTGTTGTTATTACAAATTATAAAAATGTAGGGAAGATTGCCAATAAAGAACCTTAGAATTCACGATATACGAGTGAAAGTGTTTTTTTTATTAGGTATAAAATATTCTTTGTACTAATATCGATTTATACCTAAGAACAGGTAGTCTCTCTCCTACACTTGTTCGGGTAGGGAACATTAAAAGATTTGCAGGTAAAAAAAACAATAGCGGTGAACGATTTATACCTGTCCGTATCCAATAAATATTACAATCATATGAATACCAATGGTTCTAGTTTATGTGGGGAATTTTTTAACTATTAAATCATAGTGCCAGCTTTTAAGATATGGGCTGGTGATTCGAAAGATTTTATGGAATCCTCTTCGTGGGGAGTCTGTTTTATTGCTCACCCTACATGTATATGTTTTCAAATATTAAATGCAGATATGAACCGTCAAGGGTTCTAATTTTATGCACATGCTTATTTTTAACGATCACAGTGTCAACCTTAGAATATTTATTGAACATAAAACATAAATTGTTTGCCATGCCGCGTATTTTTACGAACCATTAATTTTACTTGGATTCCAACAAGTCCTGACAGGATGTGAGAAAAAATAAATAGAAAGGAGGGGTCTGCGTATATATATATAATTACGAACACAGATGTGATTATCAGTTAGTATCCTCTCACAAGCGTGTTATTACGTCAGTCAAGTGTTTGCATTGTGATAAATTGCAATTTTGTTTAAACGAAAAACGAGAATTAATGTAAGTACCAACAAGTGTGTGTGTGTGTGTGTGTGTGTGTGTGTGTGTTTCTCTACTTATAATACAGTGTTTTTTGCTAGAAATCTAGTTTTTCAATTTTTTTGTAGATGGATCTAAATATATTGAACGAAAAATGTTTTGCAGTAACAAACCTCCAATCAAAACAGATTGGAAAACTGAAAGATCTCAAAGTAGGCATCAATAATCCAATTCTTGGAGCTCGGCTGACAAACGGACGATTCGGCAAGAGCATTTTGCTGGAGTTGCATGATAAGGTGGTGTTTTTACCGAATCGTGTGACGGCCCACTTCGTTCCAAATCTAGTCCATTTTCAGCCGAACAAGTACGGGTTGGTGTTCAAAGGATTGAAGGAGACGGGAAAACCACACTCTGCAGCACTCTTTGAGATTGTCGAGATATAATCGGTGAGTTTTTTATACAAAAAGTTGAGTGATGGATTGAACAAAGTTGATTGGACGATAACTTTCCTAAACAATATTCTAAACTGCTACGTAATACAACAATCAACTATAAATCTTTTAATTAAATGTATTAATATTTCAGGCTATATTGGGAATCATCTCTCCCCAACCACAACCGCAGCTCTACGTCTGGAGATCGCCTCCACAACTCTACATCTATATTGGACATCACCTCCGCAACTCTACGTCTACATCACCTCGCCGCAACTCCACGTTTATATTGGAAGAATAATCCTTCATTGACACACACCATCCCTTCATCATCATCAAAGTGAGTACATTTCTCGTATTAATAATTCAAAATGTCCAGTGGTAAAAGTTTGCAGCAAATTGATGAAGTTCTAAATTCCTTGAACAAACTACAGACATTTTCATGTAAAAATAAATGGGTTTTAATAATTAATGGTCATATTAGAAAATGTAATCGGGCGTTGAAATTTTTCAAATTTTCGGTTGGACAAAAGCATAAAATTCACTCAAAAATAGCACACTTGAAGCGCATGAGATGTTTAATAAAAGTAGGGAATGGGGGAAACAACAACATGTCATTGATGCATTGATTAAAAGATTAAAAAACAGTCCAATAGGGTCAAATGGGAATTCATAAATGCCGCCTTTGATAGTAGATTAAAAACGAGGATTATTATAAACTTGGGTCATAAAGATATTAATTCATTTTTTACAGACGCTTCAAAAAATTTTAAAAAGAAAATGTCTGTGGTTTTCAAGAAATTTCAAATAATAAAAGCAAACACTACATTTTGCGGGGATTTTGTTAAGATGTCAAAAGGAATTGGCAAATATTTTAGTACTCCCAATGTTGTTTTAAATAATGGATCATGCTTGTTTTTTCTGGGCAGTTACCAGTTTTGGAACCCTTTATGCAAAAATAATCATCTTGAACGTACATCTTCGTATCCGCATTACTCTGAAGTTTTGAATATTAAAGGTTTAGATATTATGATGCCTCTATCTCAAATTACAAAATTTGAAAAAATTAACAATATATCTGTGAATGTATATGCGTTAGAATTAAACCATTCGCCAAAGTCGTCGTCGTCGTCATCTTCACAATTTTACACCGTAGTCCCTGCTAGATTAGCTAAAAATAGATTATATCAATATGTAAATTTACTGTTACTTCAATCCAAGTATTATCCTCAGTTGAGTGTTTATGATGCACCCCCTGTAGACGAAACAAACGAAGAAATAAAATACCATTATTGCTGGATAAAAAATTTATCTCGTTTAATTAGCTCACAGTTGAATAAAAATAAAGGTAAAAAATATATTTGCGATAGATGTTTAAACTATTTTCACAGTCAACAAGTTTTAGACAATCATGAAATGGTTTGTAAAAATGTAAATGATTCAAAAATTTATTTTCCTCATTATACGCATATTGAATTTAAAATTTTTAATTATAAACAGAAATGTCCCTTTGCTATTTTGAATCCATGTTAAAGGCATATAGTGATCATCAAAAAACAAGTAAAACGCAGATATATCAAGAGCATATTGCTTTTTCTGCAGGCTATTATTTCAAGTGCGCTTATGATGAAGAACTTTTATATTATAGAGACAATCAAGGTAAAGACTGTATTGATTGGTTTATAGGTCAGTTGATGGATGTAGCTGAATTTGTACACTCTAAACTTTTAAATATAATTCCCATGAATGTGACACCTAACACCGTACACGCGGTGAATTGTCACATTTGTGATCGGAAATTTACTAGTAATGATAAGATTGTTACAGATCATGATCATTTTACGGGAGAATTTCGAGGGTTTGCTCATCAAGCGTGCAATTTGAATTTTAGGAAAGTTTTCGTTGTTCCAATCATCTTCCACAATCTGAGCTCTTATGATTCACACTTTGTTATTAGAGAAATTGCTAAACGTGGTAAGGTTACAGTGTTGCCCATCAATAAGGAAATCTATATAAGTTTTACTCTACACGATCCTAAAACTAACATCATATTCAGGTTCATAGACTCCCTTAGGTTTATGTGTACAATTTTAGACGAACTAGTATCCACACTGAAGGAGAACGACTTTAAAAATTTGAGGCAGGAATTTCACGATTTAAGTGATCAAAAGCTAAAACTTTTAATGAAAAAAGGTGTTTTTCCATATGATTACATGGATTGTATGGAAAATCTTAAAGAAGTAAAATTACCGCCCATTGATAATTTTTATAATAAACTCAATGATTCCAACATTTCCATAGAACAAAACCAGCATGCAAAAAATGTTTGGAAGAATTTTAATATTGTCAATCTGGGTGAGTACAGTCGTCTGTACATGAAAACAGACATACTGCTATTAGAGGATGTTTTTGAGCAATTGCGACATAATTGTCCTCAAACGTATCAGCTCGATCCAATCTGGTACTATACATTACCAAGATATACTTGGGACTCGATGTTGAAGCATGCAAAAATAAAATTAGAGTTAGTCCGAGACATTGATATGGTTATGTTTGTAGAGCGAGGTATTCGTGGAGAAATAACTGTTTGCTCAAACCTATATGCAGAAGCCAACAATAAATACATGTTTGAGGGGTATGATCCGCAAAACCATCTAAATACCTCATGTACCTCGACGTAAATAACCTCTATGGATGGGCAATGTCTGAATTCCTTCCATATGAAAATTTTCAGTGGGTAGACGACATCACCAACATTGACATAACTCAAATTGCTGATGACTCTCCAGAAGGATATATTTTGAGGTAGATCTAGAATATCCTCAGGAGTTAGATTAGAGTAGATTAGATTTTAACGGGGATACTGTGCACTGAAACCAAAGGTTTATTGTGCCCCCCCCCCACCTATCAGAGCTGTTGTCGCTACTACTACAGCTCGCCTTCCAGTTCCAAGGTTCTAATGAACTCTAGTATTTGGGACGGCTTCAGCGAGGTTAGGTCCTCACTCTTACAAGTTTCTTGTCCAAATCATTTCTTGCGTTGGCTTGCAATGGCGAGGCATTCCAGAACTAGGTGATCAGGAATTTCATCCTCCTGCTCACAGAATCTACACTCGTCAATCTCTGCTAGACCTATTCTCATTAAGTGCTTCCCAAGGCGGCAGTGTCCTGTAAGGAAGCCCGTGAGGAGATGTAGCTTACCTTTACTGAGGTCCAAATATTTTTTGGATCTAGCAGTGTCAAAGTTCCCCAGGAACTTTTTGGAATGTTCCAACCCGGAAAGGCACCACCAGAGTGCTTCTCTTTCGGTTTCCTCTTTCTTCCGAAACTCTTTCTTGTAGGAGCATTTTGCTACACCACAGAAAGGCTCCGGGCCAATGAAGGGCATTTGTGCTCCTTTCCTGGCAAGTGTATTGGCCTCTTCATTTCCCGTGATTCCCGAGTGGCCAGGAACCCAGACTAAAGAGACCCTGTTATTCTTGCCTAAGTCATCAAGTTTTCTTCGGCACTCCCAAGCCAAGTTTGAGTCAATGACATGGGAGCTCAATGCTTTGATAGCTGCTTGACTATCAGAATGGATCGATATGTCACATTTCTGGTAGTTTCTTTCTAGGTTCATTTCCACGCATCTTTCGATCGCAAGTATTTCAGCCTGAAAGACGCTCGGGAAGGAGCCTAACGATAATGAGTATCTGGTGCCAGGCCCAAATACTCCAGCGCCTGCTCCGATGGTTGTTTTTGAACCATCCGTATACCATCTATTGGTGTTTTCTTTGAGAGTTTGGGTGGTGTATTCCCTTTCCCAGTCTCTCCTCGTATTTAGCATCGTAGTGAAATTCTTTTCGATGCTTACTCTCCTGATCATTTCGTCACTGGGAAGATTCGCTAATGAGGTGTATCGTGTCAGAGAGGACCAAGCTCCCTGATTTTTAATATGCTCATTGCCTGGACCTTCCTTACATATTCTAAGAATTGCCTCTTGGGCAGATCTTTCTATCGCCAGATGTAGAGGTGTGAGATCTGTAATGATCTCAAGTGCCCTAGTTGTACACGTTCTCATAGCTCCAGTGATGCACACACAGACAAGCCTTTGAACTTTATCGAGAGTTTTCCTCGTGCTGTACTGACTTGCTTTTGTGTGCCAAACTATTGCCCCATACGTAATTGCTGGTCTCACAATCATGGCGTACATCCATCGCAGTATTTTTGGGTTACAGCCCCACCTCTTACCAGCTAGATTTCTGCACGCCATCAAAGCTCTTATTGCTTTACTAGCAGTTATTTCAACATGCTTATTCCACAGAAGCTTACTGTCTAGGGTTATCCCTAGATATTTAACCTCTGATTTCCATTATATGATTTCCCCATTTAAGGATATGAGTTTCATGACTGGAAGTGTTCTTTTCCGGGTAAATGGAATTACTATGGTCTTGCTTGGGTTAATGTTTAGCCCCACTGACAAACACCATTGCTCAATGATTCTGAGGCCCTTTTGTAATAAATCACAAAAGGTGCTCTCGAACTTGCCTCTGACTATTAAAACAATGTCATCGGCGTAGCCCATACATTCGAAGCCAAGCTCCGTTAGCCTGTAGAGCAACTCATCTACTACGAGGCTCCATAGAAGGGGAGATATCACTCCCCCTTGAGGTGCCCCCCGAGTGGCTTTAACTGAGGTGGTTTGATTCCTCACCTGTGTCTCAGCTATCCTCGTTGTCAACAACTCATACATCCATTTTACAATGGTTTCATTCACTTCTCGCCTTTTTAGTGCTTCTTTGACAGACACATGAGTTGTGTTGTCAAAGGCCCCTGATATATCCAGGAATGCGCACATTGCGATTTCTTTGTTGTTCAGAGTTCTCTGGATGACTTCTGTCAGCTGATACAGAGCCGTCTCAGTTGATCGACCCGCTCTGTAGGTATGCTGATATTTATGAAGTGGTATATTCTCCAGATTCTCTGTTCTTATGTAGTTATCCACTACTTTCTCCATCGATTTGAGTAGAAACGATGTTAGACAGATGGGTCTAAAAGATCGGGGATCAGTCCCATCTTTTTTCCCTATTTTTGGTATGAAGGTTACCGTTGCCCTTCTCCATTTTCTAGGTATTAGACCCACTGCTAGACTGCTTCTTGTAATCTTCAGCAGGTGAGGAAGAATCTCCTCTTTCCCTTGCTGTAGGAGTGCTGGAAATATTCCATCCACTCCTGGTGATTTATATGGTTGAAAGGTACTTATTGCCCATTCCAACCGTTGTCTGGTAAATATTTTCTTAGCAATGTCCCAATCTTCCTTGTGGGATTTTTTGGTGTAGTTCATTGCTATTTCGGTGATTGTTGCTGGTTCACTACTTGGGAAGTAGATTTTAAGAAGAAGAATTGATCGTTCCTCTTCACCTTCCGTGTATGATCCGTCTGGCTTTTTCAGCGACATTGTGGGGTTAGTTCTCCCATTTGCCATGACCTTTTGTAGTCTGGCCGCAGTGTGAGTGGAAGTGATATTTTCGCAAAAGGCTTGAAAATTAAGCCTTTTGGCCTTCCTCATCTATTTATTATACTGAGTAAGCTTCTCAGTGTACCTCTGCCAATTCCCGTCACGTTTGGCTCTATTAAAGAGCCGATGGACCTCTTTTCTGAGGTTTAACAGGTTCTCATTCCACCAAGGAGCATCCTTTTCTGAACGAGCTTTTGAGAGTGGGCAACTGGAATGAAAAGCTTCAATTATCGCCTCACTGATCTGTTCGACTCTTTGTTCCAGGTCGTAGTGCGGGTGATTTACCCCATTCACTTCGACGTGTTCCAAATTGTCCTTCAGATTGGTCTTGTAAAGAGACCAATCAGTATTTCTAGGATTTCTAATTGTAGGAATCGAGGTGGTATTTCCCTCTATCCTAAATTCGATGATCCTATGGTCGGAAAGTGATGGCTCGCTCATCACCCTCCAATCTTTTACATTTTTCCTAGCAGCAACATTAACGATTGTTACGTCCAGGACCTCTTCTCTTGCTCTCGTGACAAAAGTGGGGGTTGTCCCCACGTTTAAGGTCTCAAGGTTATTTTCTAAGAGATATTCTAATAAGCACTCACCTTTTACGTTGTTATTGGTGCTTCCCCACACGGTATTGTGTGCGTTGGCATCACAACCAATTATAATTGGCAGCCGTCTGCCATCGCAGTGTCTCACTAGCTCTTGTACCTCTACTGGTGGTGTCATTGGCCCCTCTCCAGCGAAGTAGGCAGAGGCAATGACGATGTCTCGGTCTATACCCCCAATGTTGAGGTGAACCATGATTGGAACAAGGTCCCGTGACACGTATTCTGGAACACAAATATATTTTATGTTATTTCTTATGATTACACAGGCACGCGGAGATACTTGCCTTTGATCATAAATCAATTTAGAATCCTTACATGCCAAACCTTTGATTCGGCCTTCTTTGTTGATCCATGGTTCTTGGATCAGTACAATATCTAGTTGTAGTCTAGCGAACAACCTTGCAATCACGGCTGAATCTCCCTTCGCGTGATGCAGGTTAATCTGAGCTACATTCGTGAACGTGAAGGTGAATAATTATGGATGAGAGAGGCCGAGTTACTCAGCCTCTATTCATCCCCCTCCTTTCTCTCTCCCTGACCCTCCTCGACCACCATGGCTCGGTAATCGAGCAGGTTTCTTGATCTCTAGTCAGACTCTCGACCCCCAGGCTGCTCTGCCCAGCTTCCCGGGATGCAGAGGCCGTCTCCGCATTCCCAGTCATCCCAGCAGAGCCGGAGGAGATCTCGGGCTGACCCAAGGTTAAGCTTTCGCCTTGTTCTCCCTTTCCAGAGGTTCCGGATGTGAAGGGTATCTCCATGTCCTTTGGATCCTCCGCGGGATTCTTCTTTTTTCCCAGCCCTGAGACAGGGATACGCCCAAAACGGAAGTTTAGCACGTAACCTCCTGCCTTCAGAGCCTCCCCAGATTGGTGATCGATCCCAATCGTGAGGATAGTTCCCTGTCCCTCTTTTTTAGAGTTTAGAATCTTCCAAGCCTCAGTACTAAGGTTGGAGTTCTGAACCTCGACAAGTTGGAGGATCTTCTCCAGTTTCATGTCTTGGCTTCTTGGGAAGAACACTGTTATGGTGACCGGCTTTGGGATGTCGTCTCCATTTCGAGCCACCAATTCGGGTCCTTCCCAAAAGTTTAATTTCGGCGCTGACCTCATAAGCCAGTCCGCCGATTCTTGTGACCCACAGTCCACCAGTATCATTCCACAACGGAAATGGATACCTGAGAAGTGGATTCCCTTCTCTTTGCTCTGGCACAGCTCTTCCACCAGAGTGTCTTCCAGTGTGGAGAGCTGCTCCGCTCTCAGGATGACCCCAGGATAATCCTTGGGCATTATTCCCACCCCTAAAGCTTTCTCTGCTTTGACAGCTGCTGCGTAACCAGTGGCTTGCCCGGTTACCGTTGCAGCTGTTTTTGATTTCTTGCTTTGAGGCCTAAGCGGAGGAGTAATATGCTCCGGGCCTCTTTTAAGCTTTGTTTTCTCCGTTGGTAATTCCTTCGGGGGGGTTGGGCGCTGAGTTATCTGCTTCCTGGCCTCTTAGGGGATATTCCCTGATTGAGGAGTCGCAGGTATTTCCGCACCCCTGCTCCACTGAGGACTTTTCTCAGTGGGTCGTCTATACCGCCCGGTTCTCCCGGTTTTGGGAGGTCGAACTGCATACGACCTTTGTGCCGTTTGGCCTTTTTTCCCTCTGTGAGGTGCCCGGATGAAGAGGTGGAGGTTTTCTCCACTACTTTTCCGGTGAAAGTATTACTTTTTCGTTCCATGAGTGATCCCACGAGAAGCTAAGGTCATTACGGTCCACCGCTGCAGAGCCCCGCATGCAGAGGTAAGGGGTTCAATACAATGGAGTTTCCCCCGATGCTCCAAGGTCGAAACCAGTAAGGACTATTCTTCTATATAGCCACGCATTCTTCGGCCCGGTCTCCCACCTTGAATTTAGGTTTTTAATGAGGTTGTCTCCTCTTGGTCCCGACAGTAAAGCCAAGACCCCCCCCATCCCACTGGCCCGCGAGACTTGACCACAGACAGCCAGAAGATATTGGTGTAACAGGTGATTTCTAGGAAAGCTTGAAATTTCACCCGGCATCGTAACCCTGTGTGCAATCCCTTAGCCACGATACTACAGCTGGGACAGGTAAAGTTGGTCCGCGGCAGGGTATTCGAGGGCTGCCAGTTGAGTTTTTAGACACAACGAGCCCCAGGTATTTCCCCGCAGTCCTCCTCCTCATATAAAATCATCTCAGAGGCCCTTCTCCTATCCGCCACCTGGATACGCGCCGGGTTGGTACTTCACCCCCTCCACATCAATAAATACCCCGACGAACTACGTACATATCTACTGATGTGGATCCTCAGGAGTTACACGATCTACATCAAGATTTTCCCTTTTGTCCAGAGCATCTAGCACCTCCCAATCCGAAATTAAAAAAATTAATGACTTTTTACAGTAAACATAATTATATTGTACACTATCGAAATTTAAAACAGGCTTTGGCGAATGGTTTAATTCTAACAAAAACACATCGAATTTTGAAATTTAAGCAAGCTACATGGTTACGGCCTTATATAATGTTAAATACCAAATTAAGAACGGATGCCACTACAGCGTTTTCAAAAAATCTATTCAAATTAATGAATAATGCGGTGTTTGGCAAAACCATGGAAAATATTAGGAATCACAGAACAGTTAAGCTATCTACAACATATTTAGGTCGATATGGAGCGAAAAATTTAATTGCTAGTCCACAATTCTATTCGAGAGTCATTTTAAATGAAAATATGGTAATAATAGAACTTGAAAAAAATAATATCATTTTCAATAAACCTCTGTACGTTGGGATGGCGATTTTATATATTTCAAAAATATGTATGTACAATTTCCATTACTCATATATGCTCCCCAAATTAACAAAAGAAAATTGCAAGCTACTATATACAGATACAGATAGTTTTACTTATGAAATTCAGTGTAATGATGTGTACGAAAAAGTAATAAATACCAATATGAATTTGTTTGATACTAGCGATTACGTTGAAGGTAATTGTTATAACATGCCATTGGTAAATAAAAAGGTGTTGGGGTTGTTTAAGGATGAATGTAATAGTGCAACCATGACCCATTTTATAGGTTTACGTGCAAAAATGTATGCATTCAAAGTTCAAGGAGGGTAAATTGTGAAAAAATCTAAGGGGGTAAAGAAAAATGTTGTAAGAAATAAAATTACCTTCAACGATTACGTAAACTGTTTGAAAAATTGGAAATCAACATTAATAATTCATCAAAATTCAATTCGGTCTTATGCACATAAAGTGTACAGTATAGAACAAAAGAAAATTTGTCTTTCCCCTCAAGATGACAAACGGGCACTAATTCCAGGATCATTTGATACGCTTCCGTGGGGTCATTATAAATTAAATACCACTGAATGATTTTTTGAATATTTACGAAATGTATTTTCTTTGTTATAACATAGGTGTGTGTGTGTGTGTGTGTGTGTGTGTGTGTGTGTTCAGCTTGATGAATTTAAAACTTTTTTAGTATCAAAATGCCGAAAAACAGACGTGTTGCACCAGAACAAGTTACTGTGGAAGGAATTGTGTACAAAGTACCTACTTTACAAAATTTGATGGCAAACCATGTATATTGGTTCATTAAAAATGCCGAAAACCCCATTCTAGCCCTAGTATAGGTTTAGAAGTTTGGTATAGTAAAGTTGAAATTACATGTTATTTTATACTACCCAAATTACTGAAAACAGATTTGAATATAAATTGTATTAGAGTATTGAAGAATTGTATTTTTAAAAATAATGGTTTTGATCCATCTAAAATTGAAAATTGTAAGGTTGTAGCTCACACATTTTTTAAATGAAGCATTTTTTATGTAATTTAGAGTTGAGGTTTTTTCTTCTCAAATGAGTGTATTTTTTACTGATGAAAGATGTAGTAAAGTTAAAATTACATGTTATTTTATACTACCCAAATTACTGAAAACAGATTTGAACATAAATTGTATTAGAGTATTGAAGAATTGTATTTTTAAAATTAATGGTTTTGATCCATCGAAAATTGTAAGGTTGTAGCTCACACAATTTTTGAAACATTTTTTTATGTAATTTAGAGTTGAGGTTTTTTCTTCTTAAATGAGTGTATTTTTTACTGAGATGTACAATTTAAAATGTTTATGTATTTAGTATAAATAAATTGAAAATATATATTGTTTTTTATTTATAAATACTAGTGATTTGGAAATGTGTGTGTGTGTGTGTGGTAGTTATCTTTGGTGGTGTATGTGGAAGAAAAAAAAATAATTGTTTATTGGTTTATTACATCTAAATCGTTTACAACTTTAGACTCATTGAAATATATAAATTCTCTGAGAGCCACTGTCATTATGCTATCATTACAATTACAAATGCTTATCAATAATTAAAATTTGCTTGAATTTCCATTATTTTGGGCAAAACTTCTGATAATTTCAGTAACATTTCTATAATATTCACTAAAATTTAGTGTTTCTAAATGGGCAAGACGGTTTGAAATGAGACAATCATCGACTTTCAAAATTTGCTGAACATCTTCTCTGCATAAAAGGAAACTGATGTCATGTTTTATCACTTCCAGCCACTTAACATTATGGTATATTATTTGTTGAACATTGCAAGTAAAGGAGCTAGGCGGGTTCTGGCTCATTCCTTATGCAAATTAACATGGGAAATCGCCAAGGTCCATCGTGGTAATTTTTGACTCAATTCGATCTGCGCATGCGGCGGCCGTCAGCCATTTTTGCTGTAAGAAGCGAAGGGGTTTTTAAGGGTAGCGTCTACGGGGGATGGGGGTTTCGGGTCAATTGGGGACGGTAGCGCCTACGGGCGGGATTTTTGGGGGTTTGGCCCGGGCCGCCAAAGAAGAAGCGAAGAGGGTTTTAAGGGTAGCGTCTGCGGGGATTACGAAGGGTGTACGGGGGTTATGCAAAATTTGACCTACCAGGTGTCGCTTGCCATTATTGCCATAACGGCGCTAACTATTTGTTACCAGAGTGCCAAAACGGCCGCGGGTAGCTGGGGTAGCAAAGCTACTTTTCCTGTATACTGCGCATGTTTTCCGTTACATATAGGTCTAAAAAGACACATTTCGACGATCTGCGCAAGTGCTAAAGGCATTTTTTCATATCTCTGTTATTATTTGTCGGATTGGAGTCTAATAAACGCCAATATGATTGTTCGAATATTATCGTATACAGGATGTACAAAGATGCCATTAGGGCACTAGCACATATCTCTGCTATTGGTCGGATTGAAGTCAGATAAACGATATTATATTTGTTAGAATATTATCCTATACAGGATGTGCAAAGATGCCAATACTAGCACATACTAGCAAGTAATGACGGTAGCGTCTACGGGGGTTATGCAAAAGTGTGTATGTTGTTACGTGTATAAGGTAGAGGGTGGTTTAGAAGAAGCGAAGGGGTTTGGGTAGCGTCTACGGGGATTACGCAAGTAAGGGTGTACGGGGGTTATACAAAAAGTGTGTATGTTGTTACGTGTATAAGGTAGAGGGTGGTTTGGAAGAAGCGAAGGGGTTTGGGTAGCACGGGGGAGGGTAGCGTCTACGGGGATTACGCAAGTAAGGGTGTACGGGGTTATGCAAAAAGTAAATAAGTGTATATGTTTTTACGTGTATAAGGTTTGGTGGGATTGAAGTGGAATAAAATACGAAGAAGACAAGAGGTAAACATGTAAAGCCATAAGGGCACCATGCTGATGACGTCACCCATGCTCAGTCGATAATGGGGGATCAAAATAAAGAACAATTGAATAAACATTTTATTGTACAATATAAAATTGAATAGTATAATAAATGAAAATAACAATACTTTTTATATAAATCTTTAAGGAATAATGGTGTCAACATCCATGTAGGCATCAATGGAATAGTGGCCCCATGGTAAGGTTTCATCGGAACCAGGAAGAATAAATCGCTTATCATCCTCAGGACTCAACGCTACTTTATCTTGAACAATTGAATGGACTAGATGTTTGTCGGCATGAATTAGATTTTGGGAAACGGTTTTCTGTGTGAAGGTGTCAATGCAATTTTCATAGTCTTCAAACGTGATTACGGTCTTCACAACTGATGATTTTACCCCTTTAGCTTTCTTAGTTATTCCAACGTTTCGAATTAGACAGTCTATTTCTTCTTTCTCAAAATCATCATTCTCAAGACGTTTTCGTTTTTCTGCTAGATCATCTTCAGAGGTAAGTAACCGTGTTGCATACAATTTAGACCGTAACCCAACATAATCAGTCATTATGGTACCATTGTTCTCATCCTTCATCATCCCAAGAGCCTTCTTATTAACTTGAGGAATTCCATAAACGTTATCAAGAGGATAGTCTGAGGTGTCGAAATATTTATAACAATCAATCTTCATTACTTCATATGGATCTTGATCTCGAATCTCATATATAAGACTATCGGTATCGGTGTACAGCACAGTACAGTTCTCACTAAAACGGTTCATCATGTACTCATAGTGAAAATCATAGATCGTAGTTTTAGCCAGATCTAAAATTGCCATTCCTACATATATCGGTTTATTTAACCATATTTGCAGCTTCCGTAATTCGATGGCAATTAGGTTTTCGCTGAAAATCGTACTATTTTTAAACTCGGGCTTAGCTATGTACGATTCAGCACCATATCGACCACTCCAATGAGAAATTAACTTAACATCAACACGTTTGCGCACGTTCTCCATGTTTTTACCTGCAACAATTAGAAAAAGTGATTAGTATAGAAATATTTATATAAAACTAGCAATACTCACCAAACACGGCATTGTTCATCAGTTTGAATAGGTTCTTCTCAAACTCATTCTTCGCAGCCTTACGTAACTCAGTGTTTAAGTCAATGTAGGGCTTTAACCATGAACTCTGCTTGAATTTCAATACTCGATGTATTTTTGTTAATAGAAGCCCATTCTGTAACGCTTGTTTCAATGCTCGGTAATGTATAACGTATTTTGTTTTATTAGTTAGGGTAGCCATCAACTTAGTCTCCTCATTTAATCTTGTAGCAGGCATCATGGTCTTAGGATTTAGGTGTTCAGGACAAAATGGAATATCCTTATGCAAATCATGTAAATGAGAAGGATACTCCAAATCAACCTCGAGCATGTTTTCCTCAGAAGCATCATCAGCAATTTCTGTAACGTCTATATTAGAGCCACACCATTCAAATCCTCCATAAGGGAGATATTGTGACATAGCCCATCCATATTGATTATTCACATCATTGTACATTAAATATTTCGGTGGTTTTGAAGGATTATAAGTGGGCATATACTTATTGTTAGCTCGAGCACGACGTTTTCCGCAAACTTGACTAAGTCCACCGCGTATACCACGCTCAACAAACAAAAACATGTCTACATCGGTGAGAAGTTCCAATTCTTGTACAGTATGTTTCAGCATAGCATCGAATGTAAATCCTGGTAATGTATAATAATGCGCGGGATCGATGTTATACGTAGCAATACAACTGGAACGAAACTGCTCAAAAACGTCAGCAAGAAGAAGGATATCAGTCTTCATATACAACTCTACATATTCACCTAAGGTTTGACATTGAAACGTATTCCAGACGCATTGTGCTCTACTATAAAGTTTACGTGAGCAGGGTTTATATTCGAGATTATTATAGAAAGATTCGATAGGAGGTAACCTTGTTTCTTCAAAGCGGTCGAAAGAATTGAAATAGTCATAAGGCATCACCCCCTTCTTAGTTAACATTGTGAATTCTTCGTCGGGAACACCAGAAAACTGTGATCTCAAATTAGGGAATTCGGTTAAATATGAAGTGAGTTTATCGAGAGATGATGCCATGAATCGGAAACTATCGATAAATCTGAATTGGATTCGTGCATCTTCAACATGTTTTGTAAAGGAAATATATTTTTCTTTTGTAATAGGAAGCAAATCAATAGAGCCAGTCATGCGGGTAGCAATGTCTTCGATGATAAAATTTGCATCATAACCAGATAAGTTGTGGAACACTACATTAACAGTAGGCGAATCCTGATAGTTAATATTGCACCCCTCATGCGCTGCACCTCTATAATTGTTTTCGGGAATGAGATGATCATGATCTCGGACTTTCTTATCAGTAGCGGAAAATGGTGTTTCACAAATATGACATTCGGTAGCAGCTTGAAACTGGCGTTCTTGATTAGGAGTCATATGAATTCCATAAGGACAAAGGAACACCGTACTGATATCTTGAGCAAGCAGATTCAGCTCATCAGCAAACCAGCGCATACAATCTTCACCCAAATAACTCTTATAAAAGGAAAGCGAATCATCATATGAACACTTGAAGTAATACCCAACGGCTGCAGGAATATGCTGTTGTGGCTTCTTAGAATCCCCAGTCTGCATCAAAACACTCTCGAGATCTGCATATACTATAAAAGGTGCCTTTACCTTATTCTTATAGTTTTTGAATTTAAGAACGTTTTTCCCCATTTCTGGCATCTTAACAGCACAATCATTAATTTTCATACAATCTACGACGTGAGCATCCAACTGTTCCGCTGTAGTAAATGGCTGTAAACGTCTTTCTCATAAAAAGTCCATTCGACCCTTGCAAGATTTAAGATGAACATCTATTTTTTCATGGGATCTGAAATAGCGTAGGCAACGATCACAGAAGTATTTCTTACAATTATGTTTACTGAGTTGAGTGGACAGAAGTCTTGATAGATTCTTTATCCAAACAAAGTGATATTTCGTTGGCGCTTCATCATATTTATCTTGCACTATCAACAAATTTACATGTTTATTCATCTTATTTCTTGTAAGGTAAGTTGGTAGAGTAATGAAGGTCTTTTTATTTTTTGTAGAATGTAAACATTTACGGATATATTATTTTGCTTCTCAAAATTGGGGATCTGCTTCATAGTCATAGGAAACTGAATGCCCTCTAGTTTTAATATGGTCGAATAGTGGGGGTATGATGAAATTCTAGCCGCATTTTTCATGGCAGGAAACAGTGCCGACGTCACCGCCCAAGCAAAGCAAGAATCATCTTCATTATTGACGTTAATACATGCCTTCCTCTTTTTTATTTCTGCTGGTAAATCAATATACGAGGATCCCAGTTGTGGAGTATATTTATTAATGTTAACGCCTAAGTTCACCACCTTCTTCAATGCCCAACCACTATCACGTTCTTGAAACTCCTCCAGGTCTTTAAGGATAGGTGCAACGACTTTAGTATCAAACCAGTCATCAATGTTTGTATCTTTGTAAATTGGTGAATTGTTCGTTGTAAAATATTTAAACTCATTGAGAATCTGATCTCCTTTAACAATTTCAAATTCACCTCCGAAAGCCACATTCACCTTAACAGCTACCTCCTTTTTTAATATATTATGTATACGTCGTTTAAAGAGAGCCCTACAATCTTTGAGAAATGCAATGGGATCCTTATGCTTCAGGTTTGAGATGCTACCAGTTCTGATGCGACCGTTAAATGCTGCATCCAGATCATCCCATTTTACACGATGTTTTGCAGTTTCAATATGAGATGATAGGTCTCCACCATGTTTTTGAATATATTTAAATTGGTTACGAAATGATTTGATTTGAGTTATACTAGTTAAGATATGCTGCTTTTTTCCAATATTCTTGGCACTCCGTAACGCATTATTTAGTTTTCTTATAGCTTTTCTACACTCCATAAGCCCTCTAGTCACTTGGTGTTCATAATAATTAGATGTTATAAGCCCCAACAAAGTAGCAACATGTTTAACGAGATTCACAAAGAGACTCATAATAAGGATGAATTTTTTTTTTCGTAAGCACTTTGAACAAAGAATTGTAATCGAATGAGCATTATCGGGATATGAGGGGTAACAAGTAAACTTCTAGTCGGACGGAAGACTGAACGATAACATTTTTTCCTAAAAAACAATGGATGATGCTGTTGCAAGGAGCCATTGATATAGTAGATTTTAACAGGATCAAGAAAAATTCGCCAGAACATCGGCCTCATTTACTGTATTTTTCTTGACTAATGTAAAGGGAGTAATAGTATAAAATAAAGACCTTTTTGAATTGAAAAAACCCGCGATTGAGGAAATTTGTGTCTGTTTTTCCATAAGAAAGCATGTAAAAATGATGCATTTTAAGCTAATTGACCAATTCTGACACTTTTTAACCGTAATATTTGAGGAAGATATGATATATTCAAGTAATGATTCCAATTAACAAACAGTGATTGAAACAAGAAGTTTATGATCTGTATCTGCAGGCTACGATTTAGCTAGACTACAAATTCCATTCCGGCAACCTTCAGGACCATTGATTACGAGAAAAAATTACCATTCGAGGAATTTTAGAAGAATAATAAATTACTTATAAATTGAAAACTTTTCGCCTATTATGATATTTTTACTTGAGGAGGATATGATATATTCTAGTAATGATTCCAATTAACAAACAGTGATTGAAATAAGAAGTTAATGATCTGTATCTGCAGACTACGATTTAGCTAGACCACAAATCATATTCCGACAACCTTCAGGACCATTGATTACGAGAAAAAATCACCATTCGACGAATTTTAAAAGAATAATAAATTACTTATAAATTGAAATCCTGAATTTATCGATCACGAATTGTTTATTATTTTTCCACATTATCTATTTACCCATAGTTAAACATATACTATTATTTATTATCTATTTTTTATATGTGAGGTCGAAGGAGATTCTTTAATAGCCTTTAGGCAACAATTTTCCCTGATATGTGTTAAAAACATACAGAAAACACTATACGCACTTGAACTAATAGATAACCGCATGTTTTGTAGGCATGTCTTACAGATATCCTAGTTAAGTACTTATCCCACAATGTGGTAACTGCCGTATTTCTGTGCGGAAAAAAGTCGATCCCCCGTTTTATATCCGAAGAGACCTCAAAAAATACTTATATGGTTAAGAGAAATCAATATACGAGACCCACTACTTTTTTTCCGACCAAAAATTCAATTACAATTTAAACTACAATACATCTCAAAAATCTATATAAAATTTACATATGAGGTTATAGGCACTCTTCAATAGCCTTTAGGCGACTCTACCCCATAACAGAAGGATACTATTCGTACATAACTCAAAAGGTGACTGCTCGGGTTGTAATCGAGTCTAACCGACACCCTAAGTTTTTTGTACTCCTCCCACTGTGTGGTACCTGTCATATCTCTGTGTAGGAAAAGTCGGCACCCTTTTTATACCCGAAGGAACCTCATTGTATGCTAACAAAATTATATATCACAACTAAAACAATAAATATTTTTGTAGGTAAATACTCAAAAGATACTTACACACGTCATCGCGATTTTAGAAGAGCCCATCTAATTCGGACGTCAGACTAGGAATAAAAATTTATTAGTCTAATATTTTACTAACCAAAATTTTTAACAATTGACAATCAATTAAACTTTTTTGCATAAATCTATCTACATCCCTTCACTTTTTATAACAAACAATGATGATCTTACCACACAAACTATTACATCGTCGCAGACTAGTGAAATTACTAGTAAAAACAATTATATATGGGTGTATATTTCCATATTAATTATTTTTTTTTATGCAACTCTAAATAAAAAGATTCAAAATATTCATAAAAAAAAGATCTCCTCAGATGTCTATTCTACATAAGAGTCAATGCATATTTATACTTTCATCTAAGTCGATGACGTCATAGATTCTCGTTACTAATAACATACCTTATCAACGAAAACCGACAAGTCCAAACAAGTTCATATTAAAACGGATACATGATTTCAAAAAACTTGGGTTATGATGAAAAATTAAATGATTGTAACAGTGATTTTTCATTATGTCCAAAACATAATATTCCACCTAGTTCAAAATATAAAAAGTTATTGTCTACCCATTATCGTAAAAATAATTATAAAATTCACTACCGGACACTAAACGATTGACATTGAAAAAGATACACAGGTTTCTAAAATTCGAGCGGAATTCTTGGTTGAAGACATATTGATTTAAACAACCATTTGAGAAATTTAGCAAACAATGATTTTGAATCTTCATAAACTTATTAATACAACAATGGAAAATTCTCGAAAGTACCGTTATGTTAAATTACTTAAATCTTGAAACGGCCGCTACAGCATAAAACATTTCATTGCAATTCCTTTGTTACATTATAGTACAATTTTTAATTAAAATCTAGTAGCTATTAAATTAAAAAGGGCTGAAATAGTTTTCGGTAAACCTCTTTATATAGGTGTGACTATTTTTGATTTTATGATACCGAAATTGGATCTTAAAGACGTAAATTACTAAAAAACAATATGTGCGGCCTTATCTTCCTACATCAACTGATATTTTTTGGTTCAAAGACATATTTTAACCCCAAACTCACGTATACGTTAGAAGCGTAAATAAATTATAATCTACCCCCATCCTTCGTTCGTATAAACTTTTTAATGAAATTTTTACTAAAAAACAATATGTACGGCCTTATCTTTCTATATTAACTGATATTTTTGATCCAAAGACATATTTCAACCCCAAACACACGTATACGTAGGAAGCATAATTAAATTATAATCTACCCCCATCCTTCGTTCGTATAAACTTTTTAATGAAATTTTTACTAAAAAACAATATGTACGGCCTTATCTTTCTACATCAACTGATAGTTTTTGGTTCAAAGACATATTTTAACCCCAAACTCACGTATACATTAGAAGCGTAAATAAATTATAATCTACCCCCATCCATCGTTCGTATAGTATAAACTTTTTAATGAAATTTTTACTAAAAAACAATATGTACGGCCTTATCTTTCTACATTAACTGATATTTTTGATCCAAAGACATATTTCAACCCCAAACACACGTATACGTTAGAAGCGTAATTAAATTATAATCTACCCCCCATCCATCGTTCATATAAACTTTTTAATGAAATTTTTACTAAAAATTAATATTGGATTACTTTATAGGAGAACAAATATTTTCGTATTATCAGTAATCAACCGCAATATCTCACAAGATGTTTACAGCCATTTACTACAGCGGAACAGTTGGATGCTCACGTCGTAGATTGTATGAAAATTAATGATTGTGCTGTTAAGATGCCAGAAATGGGGAAAAACGTTCTTAAATTCAAAAACTATAAGAATAAGGTAAAGGCACCTTTTATAGTATATGCAGATCTCGAAAGTGTTTTGAAGCAGACTGGGGATTCTAAGAAGCCACAACAGCATATTCCTGCAGCCGTTGGGTATTACTTCAAGTGTTCATATGATGATTCGCTTTCCTTTTATAAGAGTTATTTGGGTGAAGATTGTATGCGCTGATTTGCTGATGAGCTGAATCTGCTTGCTCAAGATATCAGTACGGTGTTCCTTTGTCCTTATGGAATTCATATGACTCCTAATCAAGAACGCCAGTTTCAAGCTGCTACTGAATGTCATATTTGTGAAACACCATTTTCCGCTACTGATAAGAAAGTCCGAGATCATGATCATCTCATTCCCGAAAACAATTATAGAGGTGCAGCGCATGAGGGGTGCAATATTAACTATCAGGATTCGCCTACTGTTAATGTAGTGTTCCACAACTTATCTGGTTATGATGCAAATTTTATCATCGAAGACATTGCTACCCGCATGACTGGCTCTATTGATTTGCTTCCTATTACAAAAGAAAAATATATTTCCTTTACAAAACATGTTGAAGATGCACGAATCCAATTCAGATTTATCGATAGTTTCCGATTCATGGCATCATCTCTCGATAAACTCACTTCATATTTAACCGAATTCCCTAATTTGAGATCACAGTTTTCTGGTGTTCCCGACGAAGAATTCACAATGTTAACTAAGAAGGGGGTGATGCCTTATGACTATTTGAATTCTTTCGACCGCTTTGAAGAAACAAGGTTACCTCCTATCGAATCTTTCTATAATAATCTCGAAGATAAACCCTGCTCACGTAAACTTTATAGTAGAGCACAATGCGTCTGGAATACGTTTCAATGTCAAACCTTAGGTGAATATGTAGAGTTGTATATGAAGACTGATATCCTTCTTCTTGCTGACGTTTTTGAGCAGTTTCGTTCCAGTTGTATTGCTACGTATAATATCGATCCCGCGCATTATTATACATTACCAGGATTCACATTCGATGCTATGCTGAAACATACTGGACAAGAATTGGAACTTCTCACCGATGTAGACATGTTTTTGTTTGTTGAGCGTGGTATACGCGGTGGACTTAGTCAAGTTTGCGGAAAACGTCGTGCTCGAGCTAACAATAAGTATATGCCCACTTATAATCCTTCAAAACCACCAAAATATTTAATGTACAATGATGTGAATAATCAATATGGATGGGCTATGTCACAATATCTCCCTTATGGAGGATTTGAATGGTGTGGCTCTAATATAGACGTTACAGAAATTGCTGATGATGCTTCTGAGGAAAACATGCTCGAGGTTGATTTGGAGTATCCTTCTCATTTACATGATTTGCATAAGGATATTCCATTTTGTCCTGAACACCTAAATCCTAAGACCATGATGCCTGCTACAAGATTAAATGAGGAGACTAAGTTGATGGCTACCCTAACTAATAAAACAAAATACGTTATACATTACCGAGCATTGAAACAAGCGTTACAGAATGGGCTTCTATTAACAAAAATACATCGAGTATTGAAATTCAAGCAGAGTTCATGGTTAAAGCCCTACATTGACTTAAACACTGAGTTACGTAAGGCTGCGAAGAATGAGTTTGAGAAGAACCTATTCAAACTGATGAACAATGCCGTGTTTGGTGAGTATTGCTAGTTCTATATAAATATTTCTATACTAATCACTTTTTCTAATTGTTGCAGGTAAAAACATGGAGAACGTGCGCAAACGTGTTGATGTTAAGTTAATTTCTCATTGGAGTGGTCGATATGGTGCTGAATCGTACATAGCTAAGCCCGAGTTTAAAAATAGTACGATTTTCAGCGAAAACCTAATTGCCATCGAATTACGCAAGCTGCAAATATGGTTAAATAAACCGATATATGTAGGAATGGCAATTTTAGATCTGGCTAAAACTACGATCTATGATTTTCACTATGAGTACATGATGAACCGTTTTAGTGAGAACTGTACTGTGCTGTACACCGATACCGATAGTCTTATATATGAGATTCGAGATCAAGATCCATATGAAGTAATGAAGATTGATTGTTATAAATATTTCGACACCTCAGACTATCCTCTTGATAACGTTTATGGAATTCCTCAAGTTAATAAGAAGGCTCTTGGGATGATGAAGGATGAGAACAATGGTACCATAATGACTGATTATGTTGGGTTACGGTCTAAATTGTATGCAACACGGTTACTTACCTCTGAAGATGATCTAGCAGAAAAACGAAAACGTCTTGCGAATGATGGTTTTGAGAAAGAAGAAATAGACTGTCTAATTCGAAACGTTGGAATAACTAAGAAAGCTAAAGGGGTAAAATCATCAGTTGTGAAGACCGTAATCACGTTTGAAGACTATGAAAATTGCCTTGACACCTTCACACAGAAAACCGTTTCCCAAAATCTAATTCATGCCGACAAACATCTAGTCCATTCAATTGTTCAAGATAAAGTAGCGTTGAGTCCTGAGGATGATAAGCGATTTATTCTTCCTGGTTCCGATGAAACCTTACCATGGGGCCACTATTCCATTGATGCCTACATGGATATTGACACCATTATTCCTTAAAGATTTATATAAAAAGTATTGTTATTTTCATTTATTATACTATTCAATTTTATATTGTACAATAAAATGTTTATTCAATTGTTCTTTATTTTGATCCCCCATTATCGACTGAGCATGGGTGACGTCATCAGCATGGTGCCCTTATGGCTTTACATGTTTACCTCTTGTCTTCTTCGTATTTTATTCCACTTCAATCCCACCAAACCTTATACACGTAAAAACATATACACTTATTTACTTTTTGCATAACCCCCGTACACCCTTACTTGCGTAATCCCCGTAGACGCTACCCTCCCACGTGCTACCCAAACCCCTTCGCTTCTTCTAAACCACCCTCTACCTTATACACGTAACAACATACACACTTTTTGCATAACCCCCGTACACCCTTACTTGCGTAATCCCCGTAGACGCTACCCAAACCCCTTCGCTTCTTCTAAACCACCCTCTACCTTATACACGTAACAACATACACACTTTTGCATAACCCCCGTAGACGCTGCCGTCATTACTTGCTAGTATGTGCTAGTATTGGCATCTTTGCACATCCTGTATACGATAATATTCTAACAAATATAATATCGTTCATCTGACTTCAATCTGACCAATAGCAGAGATATGTGCTAGTGCCCTAATGGCATCTTTGTACATCCTGTATACGATAATATTCGAACAATCATATTGGCGTTTATTAGACTCCAATCCGACAAATAATAACAGAGATATGAAAGCCTTTAGCACTTGCGCAGATCGTCGAAATGTGTCTTTTTAGACCTATATGTAACGGAAAACATGCGCAGTATACGGGAAAAGTAGCTTCGCTACCCCAGCTACCCACGGCCGTTTTGGCACTCTGGTAACAAATAGTTAGCGCCGTTATGGCAATAATGGCAAGCGACACCTGGTAGGTTAAATTTTGCATAACCCCCGTACACCCTTCGTAATCCCCGTAGACGCTACCCTTAAAACCCTCTTCGCTTCTTCTAAATCATTGCATAACCGCCGTAGACGCAAAGAGCGACCCCCAAAAATTTGGCCCGGGCCACCCGTAGCCGCGACCCCAACCGAGCCAAACCCCCATCCCCCGTAGACGCTACCCTTCCCTCTTCGCTTCTTCTTACACCCTTGTGTAATCCCCTCAGACGCTACCCTTAAAACCCTCTTCGCTTCTTCTTTGGCGGCCCGGGCCAAACCCCCAAAAATCCCGCCCGTAGCCGCTACCGTCCCCAATTGACCCGAAACCCCCATCCCCCGTAGACGCTACCCTTAAAAACCCCTTCGCTTCTTACAGCAAAAATTGCTGACGGCCGCCGCATGCGCAGATCGAATTGAGTCAAAAATTACCACGATGGACCTTGGCGATTTCCCATGTTAATTTGCATAAGGAATGAGCCAGAACCCGCCTAGCTCCTTTACTATTGCAGTAATCACCACACGATATCACTGCTACTTCTTCTTCTTCTGCTCTGAATGGTTCATTTATAAATGAATTTTCTCTCAAAATATCGGTTAGCGTAGCCCATTCGTATGTGCTGAAGGAGATTTTTTCATGATACATACCAATGTATGATAAAGTGACTGCACTACAAAAAGTTCTTGCTACACTAATACCACATCCAATTTGAACTGAATCCGTAGAATACTCTGTATATAATAAGTAACGATGTTCCATTTTTGCTGCCATTTCATAATTATCTAGAATGTTATCCAATTCAGCTCCATAATTTTCTGAACCACTAGTAGCACTACTACTACTACTACCACTATAATAACCAACGTCTTAAGAAAACATATTGTGATGACTAACAGTATGTTTCACTGCGCTCCTCAATTTATACTCTGATGCCACGCAAAAAATGTATTCATACGCGGCGAAGCAAGCGAAAAGTAGTTACCCAACAACAACATCTGTATTTTCTATCCAACTGTTGTGTTTTGTGTCTAAACCCAACCATTTTACATACATCTTGTTGCCTTTTCTTCTAAGCACCTTTTCCACCAAGTAAATATCTGGTTTTGACGTTTTCTGTAACTCTTCCTCGTAAAACGGGTTTGTCAGCCCGTCTGAATTGTTGGATATATGGCATAAACTACCTAATGATTACAAAACAAATTTTGAGCTACAAATTCGTCTGCCGTGCTTCCTTCACTACAACCGTCCCGATTGGACAACGCATTGGGATGGTCCTGCAAGTTCTCAAGCATCTTGTTTTCTATGTCAAAGTGTATTAAATAAATCTTAAACATAGTTCTGTGTATTATTTAAAGTACCTTCATCCCTTGACTTGCATCAGTCATCATGTCGCAGTTGTTGAGAGTAAATAGCACAGATCACGCGTTTACCTTCCAACCTCCTACTCCTATTGTACTCTATCCGGAGAAAGACTATGAGTTAGCACTACGTTCCTTTCACTCATACCATAGTATACCAAACATTGAAAATCGCAAATTTCACTACTACGATGACAACAACATGATGCAGAGTCTTGATATAACTACAGGATGTTACGAAATCGCTGATATTGAAGCGTTTATACTAGATAAGTTAAGAGGTGACGACAGCAGTAGCAGCAGCAATTCATTTGAACCTGTATTTGCGTTAAAACCCAATAATAATACATTACAATGTATGATTTTCAGTAAATATAGAATTCCATACAGCGAGCAGGATACTCCCAACTGTCTTGGCGACATATTGGGTTTTTCTAGACAGATACTCGAAGTCAAACAATGGTACTCTTCAGATTTACCCGTTAAAATTATAAAAGTATCTAGCATACACTTCGAATGTAACATTACCACTGGAGCCTTCGATGCAGACAGACCTGCTCATACTATTTACGAATTGGTTATAAAAGTAGATCCTGGGTACGCCATTGACGAAACTCCACATAATTTACTTTATTTACCTGTTATACCACAACGTGAAATTACCAACATTACTGTGCTGGCTTTGGACCAAGACGGACATTCTATCAACTTTCGTGGTGAAAAGAGCACCTTGGTGTTGGAGCTTAGAGCGAGAAGCAACCGATGGGATTGATAATTAATAATAAAAGACGTTCCGCTGCACATCCAATACCATTAGTTAGGCGACGTCCTTCAAAGCAGCAGCATCTCACATTTGCAAACAAATTGCTTTTACAAACATTAGGATTTTCATTGAAAGAGAAACGATGACCACCACGTATGGAAAACGTTCTCGTATGAACGATATACCTCCAATGTTTGATATCTATCGCAAGCCGAGATTCGATTAATCGATTCGCAAAGCTGAATACAGAACATATGCTCCGTTCATCAAATCGTTCAGTTGCAGTGACATTACGGAATTTAGCATCAATCAAGTCGACTCGTTTTTTGCAATGAACGAAACATTGTTGTGCATTAAAGGTTCGCTCAATATACATGGAGCCGGTGATGTAAAGCTGGCAAATAATTTTGGTGCTTTCCTTTTCGATTCGTGCACATACAGTGAAAGTGCAAGAGAAATGGAAATGGTTCGAGATCCTGGAATCGTGAGCGCTGTACGTGCCATGACGTGCTACAATCAAGAAGATTCCAATCATCCCAAGTAGCAAAGTGACCTAAGATGGCGCCATATTGACGTTAATTTTTCGTCATATTTGGTCCACAACGTCTCGGACCAATACATGACCTATAAAGTACGTCACAATATATGACTTATATAAGACGTCATTAATTTTGACGTCTATCAGACGTCAAATGGTCTGATAAAATTTTTATTACCTATATTTCAAATGTTATCTCTTATATTGCTTCGACATTTTTCAAAAACTATACTAGTACACTTTATGGAAAAGCTCAACAGATCGTACCATGATGTGAAACATCACTTTTGATATGATACATTAGAAAAAGAAAGTAAATATGCAATATATAGTCTTCAGGTTTATTATCGTAATCGACGATGAAATATAAAAGGATATATATTAATGTTGAAATCATCAATTTTTATTTTAGAAATCGTTCTATGATGTCTTTTATAATTAAGGGATAAAACTTCAGACTTAATATAGCTGCGATTTCAGATGTTTAGTCCCAATAAAAGCGCGCAGCAAATGCAGATTCGTCATATGAGGTGTTCTCAACTTTACGTCCCATAATGTTTGTTCACCGTTTCTTGTCCGTGTTCTCTGTCAAGCGCTAGGCGTCATGATCATGACATGACTCATTTCACTCACTACTTTCCCTCCAAGCTAACTAAGCGTGTTAAGTTGTGGTTAGTAAACGTGAGCAGTCGACAATTTAAAATTTAAATGAGATAAAACCAAATTTTATAGAAATGGCGTACGTCGTAATAGAATTTAAGGAAATCAATGACGCCGGGGTTAACAGTGTGACGATTGTCCGGAAAAGCTGGCTTTCACCACGGAAACAAGATGTTTTCTGGCCACCAATAAAAAACCAGAAGGTCTTTGATGGAACCCTTCAAAGCGAAACCAATGAGGATATTGAAAAATGGAAATTGTATCCTGTATCAAGGCGCTTGTATGAAACTGGTTAGTATATACTCATTTAAACACTATTTTATTAAATATTCCACTATATTTTTCTGTAAGTAGTTTTTAAAATTATAAGTGCATTCCTCATATATCTATGAGACATATGACATATGTCATGCTTCATTCTTCAACATGAAAACGTCGATGCTTTTTTATATATCAGTATGATGACCTATTTTTAGATGATTTAGAAAAAGCTAAGCATGAACTAAAATTATCAGAAGTTACATCTCATCTAACAGATGATGAGAGTGCTAACCGGAATATTAATAAAAAAAGGAAAGTAGTTACACCACGACCATACATTTCCAGTGATGAAGATGATGAGGAGTCTGATATCAATCATTCTCCCCAACTTGATAAGAGGTTGAAGAATATTTCGAAGGAATCCCAGTTTCAAGGTGCATATAGATATTTGCAGTTTCATAACTTTTTGGAATTACTGTTACTGAGCACCTTCTTCAATTATTGTCATGTTTTTTAGAAACTACTGTGGAAATATCTCGAGGTATAAACACACAAAACCATCAAAAGGAGCATGAAACATCATCTCCAGAAATCGTACAGGTGACTTCAATTTACTTTTTATGAAACAATATTTAATTTATTATGATTTTTTTTAGAAACTGCCCTGGGAATATTTCGAGGGGAACAGAACACACGCAGCTATCGAAAACAGTCAGAAACACCATTTCAAACAAGTGCTCAGGCAATTGTCCATGTAACAGGTAACAACTTTTATTTACATAATACCTACCTTCTTGATTTCACATAGATGCTGAGATCCAAAAATTATTAATTGCTTATACATTGATATTTAGAAGATAATAGGAATACTTTCAGATCCTCCTGTGGCTGTACAGAATAATGCACATGGAATTAATCTGCAGAATTATTTGAAGGTACAAAGAGCAGATATTGCTGGTAACACTTTACCTGAGTCATCAGGTCAGTTCTAATTTATTTATAATAATATATCACATTTCACATTATTAATATGGTTATCATAGTTGATTGCTCGTTAACATAACATGAAGCTTTATGCAACTGACCCTATAACATTTAATATTCAATTGTATTTGATAATTCCTCATTTTACAGGTTTTCATGAAACTATCGTAAATCTTCTGTCACATATAAAAATCCAGAATGCTCAGATATTAGCACTATTACAAAACAAGGAAGAGGCAAAAATAAAAGAATTTCCGTTCACATTTCCAATGAAATCTTTGGATGATATTCAAGAACTTGAAAAACTGCTTGAAGATCAAAAACAAGTGGATGTTCTTGTTAGTAATTTGTACTTAATATTTTAATTGGAATGCTCAACTTTCATCCTTCAATTAAGGTTTTAGCAGTGTGTGTTATTTTAGACTTCCTATTTGTCAACAATTGGTGGACGAGATCTTTCCTGTAAAGTATCTAGAATATTAAAACATCTGGTTTTGGATACACTAGCAGCCAAATATAGTTTTTATGGGAAACGTTCTAATAAGAGACCATTCTCGGAGCTACGTCTGAAAACTGTAGTTTTGAGTAAGTAGAATAATTTTTTAGCATTGTGTTTATTTCAGTTACTATAGTTGTTTATTATTGTGAATTACTTTTGTCAGTTTTTAGCCAAATAAAGAAAACTTTTTTAATGTAAGAAGTTTTATTACATAAAAAACTTTCCTATAAAAAATATTAGGTGATTTTGTATGTTTCTATGTCAAAAAATACAAATGCATTTGGAATCTCCTTTGCAATGGCACACATACACCCAGATGAGAACTTTTATGGTCCATCAAAATGACGACTTTTGTTTGAAACTTATTGACAATGACTAGTTGCAAGGAGTTTTGGACTTTCTGTCTGAAGTTATGAAGATTTGAATCATAAAGAAAGATTAGTTTTACTAAAATAAATAAAGAAATTGAAACCTTTGTTGAAATAAACATAGATAAAAATAAAGACAATGCAATGAATAAAAATGCTGGAAATTAAATATTTGATTTCTTGCTCAAATCAAAGATTTGCAGCTTATTTCAGGTTTGTGTTTTTATTTCTTACCACCTTAATTCGTCTATTTATACTTTTCATTTATTTTTATTCATCATTATTTCTTTTTATTTTTATCTTTTTAATTTTTCAATAACATACACTGCGGTTATCAATTCTTATCTTTTTCAGTATAACTAATGTTTCCTTAGGTTTCAAATTTTCATACCTTAGACAATGGATGTCCAAAACTCCACCCTGCAATATGGACGTCTTTTGGACGTTTAATTATGACGTCTTTTAGGCTTATAAATATGACGTCTTTTGGACGTATAAATATGACGTCTTATAGATGTGACATGTAGACGTCTTTTTCGGGTCATTTTGGACGTCATTTGATGACGTCCATTTCGACATTTTGTGACCAGAAATCGACGTCAACTGGACGTCACTATGCTGCCTGGGATATGGCTATAGCAGGTTGGAATTATCCCAAATATCTCATCCTTAATGCCACCGATAAATCATTCAACCTACAAATTCCTCTCAAGCACATTTTCAATGACTATCCCATGATTACATGTGGACGGCAAACAATACGTTTGGTTCGAGCTCGAAACGATAATGATTGTGTATATATCACAGAAAAAAATGTTGCCGGTGTGACTTCCACTACAACTGTTAGCATAAACATTACCAACATCGAATTGAAAATCAAGCATATCTATCCTAATGATGATATTAAGTTGGAACTGATGAGGACCATTCAAAAGGATCAGCCTATAGTTATTCCATTTAGAAAGTGGGAGATACATGAACTGCCATCCATCACCAGAAATGCTAGACGTGAAGTTTGGGCTGTTAAAACTACAACTTGAGTTGAACGACACGACCTCGTTATGTTATTGTTTTCTTTCAAACCAACAAACGTGACAACAACGCAACTGACCCAACTTTATTCGACAATGCCGACATTCAAAGTATCAGGTTATCGCTAAATGGAGAGTATTATCCCAATGAAATAATGCAGTTGGATTTTACCAAGAATGATTACAATGAGGCATATTTCAACTATACTGAATTTTATCCTAGCTATATGAATTCGACACAGAAGAGTCCTCTGTTGGATTATTCTTCATTCAAGAAGCGTGCATTGTTTGTTATCGATTTCTCGAAACAAGAAGAAAGCATGAATGCATCTACAGTTGATGTAAAACTTGACATTGAAGCAAACATTGGTTTCCCCGAAAATACCAAAGTATATTGCATCATATTACACGACTGTGTAATGGAGTATTTCCCTCTCACCGAAATTGTCAAGAATTTAAACTAGAATGTGCTGCTGTTGCCAGTATTCTAGCGCGAGAATAGCATCCAAGGATTCATCGTGGACCCAAAGAATGGTGCATTATGGTCAACTGGGATTCCTGCCACTGCACTCAAATGTACAGCGTCTCCTCCGACAATGATGGTTTTTAAATACTACCTTTGTAATGTCTAAATAAAATAAATTGCATTGAATGGATTTTTTATTAAAACTATCTCCTACTCATCAGCTGATATATTACATGACGATTTAAATTTACATTTAACAATTTTCAATAGAATTTCAATTATTAAAACAAATATGGCTGCTAATATTATACATGATAATGAAAAAATATTGTTAAGTTCATCTTTCATGTTGCGGCTGCTGCTGGTGCTGCTACTGTTGCTGTGAGAGGTGTCGTTGCTCATATTGAAGTCTTGTAGGTTTGATCATGTTTAATGGATATATCGTTTGTGGTGTCTGGCGTCTAAATATGAGATCTAAGGCACTCGAAATCTCTCTTTGTTGTCTTCCGTTTTGTAATTCTTCAGGCACCCAAATAATTGTAAGATTTTCCCATTGATTTGAGTTAGCTACGTGCAGGTTTTGCTTCCGATCGCTTATCTTCATAAACATCCCTGATTGATTTTTCCTCAATGCGACGTATGTACTCGATTAAAGCCATACTATGACTAATTTATTACAGATCCCCATTTTCTAAGTACATCTTGTACATGTTAAAAGAATGGTATACGTTAAGATCGCGCATGCGTTCGTATTTTTGTTAATAAATACAATGAACGATTTTTCTAAGATTACCTACGAAGGATTCTGATTCAACTGCTTGACGCATTGGTTTTGATTCACATGTTCTAACAACTAAAACGATATTAGTACAAGGGAGTATTGAAGAAAAAAAAATTACGTCGAAACCATCGTATGGTGAAATCACATTATATTTTATACGATACACCGTGGTGTACAGCTTAGTGCGTCAGGCTAGTACCGTAAAGGTACGGGGATCGAATCTCTCTCGGGATAAATTTTTTTTTCGATTTTATAGTTAATACAGTTTTTTTTAAACGTGAGACATATTCATGTATTGTCACAAAATCGTACAAAGGAGCATTGAAGAAAAACGTCGAAATCATTGTGAAATCAGATACGCCTCGTGAAAATCCTTGAGATTTCAAAATAATACGCATATGGTCAATTTCAAGAACGAAATACGTAGGAATCTTAATAGCATACATGTAGTGGTGTAGGCTGGGAACGATGAGGTCGTGGGTTCGAATCTCACTCGTGGCAAAAAATTTTTTCGGTTACGTCATGCACAAATTTACCGAATAAAAAATGGACGACACACAGACATCTAAAAAAAGAAATCTGCAAAAATAATGCGCGCCATCTAGCGAAATCTACTGGATAAAAAATGGGCAACCGGATAAAAAATGGACGACACTGCCGACAGCGCCAACAGCACCAGCGCCACCATCACCTAGCGGACGTTTTCGAAGTAGTGGAGTGAAACCCGCATAGCTACACTACATAGTGATATATTCCAAGACTATCTAGACCAAAGACACATGAGTTTAGTTCCTATTGAAAATATTGATTCTTTGTCGTATTATATCCCTCGCCATTGTGTTTTTAAACCAGATAGCCCATCCACCCCTTGTAGATTGTGTTTGATGCCTCGATGAAAACAAGTGGAGGTCCCTCACTAAACGATATACTTCACAAAGGTCCAAAATTACAAAATAATCCTACTACCATTTTGTTGAACTTTCGTCTTTTTCCAGTAGCAGTTGTTGAGGACAAATGTATAGGTAGGTTAAAGTAGTTGAACCTCATTGTGCATTTCAAAGAGTTTTGTGGAGATTCATCACAAATAATCCCATTTCGATATTTCAGTTAAATATTTTAACTTTTGGAGTAAAGTCCTCGCCATATTTAAGTCTTAGAGTAGTAAGACAATTATATAAGGATGAATCTCAACATTTTCTTGACGTCATTATACCCATATCCCGTGATATGTACGTGGACGATTTTATCAGTAGTTTTTGTAGTGTTCCCGAAGCTATAGTTGCACACACTCAGTTGGTAGATTTATTTCAAAAGAGAGGTTTTAAATTGGTCAAGTGGATGTCCAACTCTGACGAACTTTTGTCGACTATACCCGAACCACTTCAATTGATTAAAACCAAACAATTTGATAAGTCAGCTTCTAAGGTGTTAGGACTCAGTGGGAAGAAAACATGATAAGTTTAGTTTTGGGGTAGCAATGTATTCAATGTCTCGTTGTACGAAAAGAAACATTCTATCACTTGTTGCTCGCATGTTTGATCCCTTGGATTCTTGTCTCCTATAACCCTGTTTCTGAAAATTTTGATTTTGAAAATTGATTAGGATACTATTGCACCCAAAGAAATAGGAATTCTCTGGAATAAATTTCAAAACGAATTTCATATTCTGCACAAAATAGAGATTCCACGCCATATAGCAGTTACACCTATTTCGTCATTATCGTTTGTAGGATTTTCAAATGCGAGTGCTGCTGGCTATGCAGCCATTGTTTATACTCGGGTTGTTGATTGTACAGTTCAAGTTGAAGTCACTTTTCTGTACTCTCCATCTAAAGTTTCGCCCATGTCTACAATTACTCTCCCTCGGTTAGAGCTCTGCGGAGCTCTCCTTCTCTCAAAACTTTTTTCTCATGCCATTGAAACTTACGCCCCTAGACATAATATTGATCAGATTTTTGCTGTGATTCCATGATTACCTTAAATTGGATAAAAACCCCAGAGAAGAAATTAAGTTTATTTGTTCAAAATCGAATTTGGAACATTCAAAAAATGATTCCTCCACCCTATTGGTTTTTTATTCCTGGAAAGGAAAATGTCGTAGATTCCGATTCTCGAGGTTTGTGTCCTTCTTCGTTAGTTAACTATCCCACGTGGTTTACTGGACCCAAGTGGTTATTGTTAGAATCAAAGTACTGGCCTATTCGGTCGGTGAACGAACAGGAAGTTCAGGTTGATGATTCTGAGTATTCGTTAAAACATTTTGTATGTATTGTTGTTCCTGTAATCTCACCGCTTTATACGCTAATCGAAAAATTTCCATCTTGGTCGAAACTCTTAAATTCCATAGTATACGTATTAAGATTTCTGAAAAAATTGCTTTTGAATAGACAGATACGTATATCTGATTTAGCATGGCTTGTGCATGAGCACCCATGTTGTAATTTTGTAGATGTAACGCCATTCTTGGTTAGACATAATTCTTGGCTACACATGCGCAGACACATTGTATGAAATCTAGTTATTTTAGATTAATTCATTTTTTTTTCATTTATTCATAATAAACTTGGTGAAAGGTGAAATTGATTCCCTCTTTCCCTCCTCTATCTCAGCCTATACCTATGAGTATTTCACCGAACATTCAAGGATTTACAACCTACCGGTGCATAAGGTAAGAATAATTTATTATGCAGTCCACTAGTAAGATTTGTTTATAAAAAAAGGCGAGTCTATTCTTTTGTTCCATATCAAAAATAACGTATCAAAAATTGAACCTATACATAATGATAAGATATTATTTAAAGAAAAAAATATAAAATAAGAATGATTTACGGGGCGTCTAAATAGTAGAAACCACCCTTAATTTCAAAAATGTTTAACTAACGCTATGAAAAAAATAACGTATCAAAAACTAAACCTATACATCTTGATAAGATATTATTTACAGAAAAAATGTGAAATATGAATGAGTTACGGAGCGTCTAAGGGGTAGAAATCACCCTTAATTTCAAAAATGTTTAACTAATGCTATGAAAAAAATAACGTATCAAAAATTGAACCTATACATCTTGATAAAATATTATTTAAAGAGAAAAATGGAAAATAAGAATGATTTACGGGGCGTCTAAAGGGTAGAAACCACACTTACTTTCAAAAATGTTTAACTAATGCTATGCCACGTCTTGATGAGATATTATATAAAGAGAAAAATGTAAAATATTAATGACTTACGGAGGGTCTAAAGGGTAGAAATCACCTTTAATTTCAAAAAAGTTTAACTAATGGTATGAAAAAATAACGTATCAAAAATTGAACCTATACATCTTGATAAAATATTATTTAAAGAGAAAAATGTAAAATATGAATGAGTTACGGAGCTTCTTAAGGGTAGAAATCACCCTTAATTTCAAAAATGTTCAACTAATGGTATGAAAAAAATAACGTATCAAAAATTGAACCCACGTCTTGATAAGATATTATTTAAAGAGAAAAATGTAAAATATTAATGACTTACGGAGGGTCTTAAGGGTAGAAATCACACTTAATTTCAAAAATGTTTAACTAATGGTATGAAAAAAATAACGTATCAAAAATTGAACCTATACATCTTGATAAAATATTATTTAAAGAGAAAAATGTAAAATATGAATGACGTACGGAGCGTCTTAAGGGTGGAAATCACCCTTAATTTCAAAAATATTCAACTAATGGTATGAAAAAAATAACGTATCAAAAATTGAACCCATTCGTCTTGATAAGATATTATTTAAAAAGAAAAATGTAAAATAAGAATGACTTACGGAGCGACTAAAGGGTAGAAATCACCTTTAATTTCAAAAAAGTTTAACTAATGGTATGGAAAAAATAACGTATCAATAATTGAACCTATACATCTTGGTATAATATTATTTAAAGAGAAAAATGTAAAATATGAATGACTTACGGGGCGTCTTAAGGGTAGAAATTGAATAAACGGTATTATGTTAGGTACGTCAATACGACGTTCGATATACAGGATGTCGACATAAAGATGCCATAAGGGCACTCTGTTTGGTTGAAAATTATATTGTCAGGCGAAAGAAAAGATTCGGAACATTGTTACTAATAGAAGATAAAGGCAATCTAATTACGGATATTGGAAATATCGATTACACGGAGGGAGAAGAGCTACTGAGAGAGAGAGACAGACCGATAACGGATCCATTTTGTGACAATGTAATGGTAGTAAAGTTATGCGGTTCGGAAGACTGTAATGGAGGAAATGGACTTGTAAAAAAGGAAATTTGTGGCTCGTTTAACAGTTACCTTCGAGGAAAATTTGGTGGCCTTATTTCTGCGAGACACGGAGTTAAAGCCAAGCTACTCTTCTTCTTGCACAGCGACAATCAGATGGCCAAAGGTGTTTGAGAAGTTCTTGGGGAAAGTATGGAAAGAGTTACGAAGAAATATGATAAACCTGTATGTATACCATATAAAGTCGAACTAGCAGATGTAAATGTGGAAACACTGTTAAAAGAATTACCCGAATTATTAAAACAATTACAAAAAGAAGACTATTATCTACTAGACCTCGATATTACTCAAGACTTCTGTGGGGTGTTCCAGAAAGAAGAAATTACAAACTACTTAACAAGTAATTTAAGCATTCGTAAACATGGAATGTATGGGAGAATTGTAACGTAATTGTAAATAATAATAATACAGTCGAAATTGATTGCCTTACGTGGCTTACATCTAACGCGAGGGTTAAAATATGCAACAAATTTATTTATCAAATAACCTGTCCTAGTGTTAACAAGAGCATTGGTAACCATATTATACATTTCGTGAACTGTCCAGATAAGACATTTTCCAACACTTTAGTCAGAGAACATAGAATTAGAAGATTAGAAGCAACCATATATAATTATTCCATATCCGGTAACAAGACAGGGTAATACAATTGCTTAGAAGACTGTCTAACCTTACTGGAGGATGGCAAACATTTCCAAAATGCACCATTATACTCTATCTCATTTGCTAAAACAAAGTTGACAAAAATTCTGCAAAATGTTGCTGTCTTGTATTTAACAATATACTGCAATATGTATACTGGGGGAACAGTAATACAAGGAAATTAACTGGTCTACAGATAAGTTTACCAATGGAACCCAACGCAAGAAAAAAAGTTGTAAATTATTGTCTTTCTGCATTTAGTTTCAACTTCTTACCTATTAATTATCTAGAGATCGTAGGAGATACGAGTAATAAGGAGAAAAAATGTTCGACTTTCTCAAAAATGTTATATTAAGGCTGGAGATACATTCTTTACCCGGTCTTCCACAATGTTTCTCACTATCCCGGAAGATATCGACATCCAGGAGCTCGGACTGGTATCGATATACATGTAATATTATACCCAAAGCTTTAAGAAAGAGAGTAAACAAAAATAGTAAGCTAAAGCCTTTTGCGCTAAAAGAAATAACACCAATTTCCCATATTTCTGTATTATCTGTAAAGAAACGGAAATTAGAAATGGAGGAAACAGAATTAAAGAAAAGGAAGATAGAGTATTTAGAAAATACAGCTACGGTTAAAATGGAATATATAAACATTTTTTGGAGAAAGAGCAGAATCAAAGGACAGACTAGAAGATTATTTCTGCACCAGGTGAAAAAACTTAGGGCCCTCTGGAGAGTACAGCGTATCCGCGTTTACCGTTAACAACAAAAATAAATTTACCTATGTAGGAGTTTTGGCGGATAAGGAAGGGCAAAGAGACATCTACTACTTAAAGGGTTACCACAAAAATACGTTTTTACGCGTTTACAATAATAGATAAGCTCTTGTTGCAGACGGTTATGTCACATTACCGTATAACAATGAAATAGAATTAATATGTTTGCCAAACGAAAAACCATTTGCTACCTTTACTACAAATGTATATACGAGTTTTAACGATAACACATTTGCCAAAATCGAAAAACCAGCAATTTTACACAGGCGCGTGGAAAAATATAGACGTTCCATTTACCCAAGTGGAGGTGGAGAGGGTTAACGTCGTTACAATGCAAGAAATTGCGGATAGCATAAAATTTAGGGATTGTCATCGACTAGAAGAATTTGCAGAAGGTACAGAACTGGTAATATCTGGAATTGAAGAAGTTATGCATAGAGGTAGAATCCGGTACATATTAAAACTAGACAATATAAATGTTTTGTACCTTCCGAATTACTGGTTGGAACAGGAATTAGAAGAAATAGACTTAGATTATAAGATAAAAATAAAAATTGACGTGTTAAAACATACACCCAACAGAAACAAAGAAAGAGTTGTATTTTGTGTATAAGTTGTGTATAAATATTCTAATAAAACTTTTAAAGATATCGTTGTTTTACAAATTTTCCCACCTTTGTTCTTATTTAATGTTAAACCATCTATCTGGAATTGGTCTCTGCAAAACATGGTGTTAAAGCTAAGCTGCCTTTCCTCTTACTAAGTAACAACCCGCTTGCCATCGGAACAAGAGAAGTAGTCGGAGAAGATTTGGAAATTATTAAAAGGAAACATAAAGAACCTGTGTGCATTACATACAAAGTAGAATTGGCGGACGTTAAACTCGACAGGCTACTTAAAGAAATACCAAATTTATTGGAGCAACTCCGGAAGGAAGATTACTACCTAATGGACAAAGAGGAAATGATTAATTATTTAACAAACAACTCAAACTTTTGCATCCAAGGAGAGTACAAGGAAATGTGCAACGTTATTGTAAACAATGATAAAACAATTGGCATAGATTGCCTTACTTGGCTCACATCTAACGCAAGGGTTAAAATATACAACAAATTTATTTGTCAAATAACCAGTCCTGGAGTTAACAAGAGCATTGGAAACCATATTATAGATTTCGTCAACTGCCCAGACGCAAGAGGAAACTTTCTCTTCTGCATTGGCCAAGAAGCATGTAATTACCAGATTAGGAGCTACGATATATAACTACCCAATTGGAAATGTCCATTTAGAAGATTGCATAACTTTGCTACAAGATAGTAAGTTGTACTTGCAAAATTCTCCGTTATACTCTGTTTCGATTGCAAAAATGTGGACAAAGTTGACCTAGAGTTTGTCAACATTTTTGCAATCGAAACAGAGTATAACGGAGAATTTTGCAAGTACAACTTACTATCTCGTAGCAGAGTTATGCAATCTTCTAAATGGAAATTTCCAATTGGGTAGTTATATATCGAAGCTCCTAATCTGGTAATACCATGCTTTTTGGCCAATGCAGAAGAGAAAGTTTCCTCTTGCGTCTGGGCAGTTGACGAAATCTATAATATGGTTTCCAATGCTCTTGTTAACTTCAGGACTGGTTATTTGACAAATAAATTTGTTGTATATTTTAACCCTTGCGTTAGATGTGAGCCAAGTAAGGCAATCTATGCCAATTTTTTTATCATTGTTTACAATAACGTTGCACCTTTCCTTGTACTCTCCTTGGATGCAAAAGTTAAAGTTGTTTGTTAAATTATTAATCATTTTCTCATTGTTAAAAACTACCGCAAAATCCTGCGTTATGTCTAAGTCCATTAGGTAGTAATCTTCCTTCCGGAGTTGCTCCAATAAATTTGGCATTTCTTTAAGTAGCCTGTCGAGTTTAATGTTCGCCAATTCTACTTTGTATCGAATGCACACAGATTCTTTATGTTTCCTTTTAATAATTTCCAAATCTTCTCCGACTACTTCCCTTGTTCCAACGGCAAGCGGGTTGTTACTTAGTAAGAGGAAAGGTAGCTTAGCTTTAACACCATGTTTTGCAGAAACCAATTCGCCAAACTTTCCACGTTGTGACGCGTTTTCCTCCCCTACAAGTGAGAGAGGCGATGACTGCGCGCTGCACTGCGCGTGGAACGTCTCGGAAACGTCACTCCTGACACCTTTGAAACCTTACACTTTCTCGGGCGCCAGATTTTTAACGTGGTTGTCTCCACGGCCCCTCGACTTCCCTCGTCGAGAGTTCCAGGTAGCCTCAGATGGAGGTACGGTAAATTCCAGGGGTCTATTGTCGTCAAAATTCGGGATATTCCTAAATATATAAAACAAATGTTCTCGCTAGTCCTGAAATAACTGTTATTATCCTGATCCACACTACGGAGAAGCTAAAATTCGTGCTGCCAAACAACTACGCTACCATAAGGAAATACTAGTCTATAATAGGTCAATAAAACACAACACCGGTTTATTTCAGTTTTATTACATTAACACCTTCTAGGTTGTTATATACATACAAAATAAACAATACTCAAAAGCACATATGTATTATTAGCGACGAAGCGGGCAGGACATAAGCGAGAGTGGTTTGTAATTATAAAATAGCGTTCATGCAAATAAAAGAAGCGGTAAAAAGGCAAGCAAAACTATGTTAAGCTTGGTGGTCTTTTCATTCATGTATTTGATAGACCCTTATGTAACGAACGGGTCCGGTGGTACTAAAAAAAACTATCCAATCGGGAAAACAATACTATAGATCGGGGACTCTATATCTACTCGTCAGACATTTCCCTAAGCTTTTAACAAAATCAAGAAGGGTATCACGAAATCCCACTAAAAGAAAATTCGGGGAAGGTAATGAAAACGGAAGGCAATTCCAGATTTAAATATAAACCAAATTTGTGTTAAAGAACGGGCGACTATCAACCAAATTCAAAGAAATAAAACTCGGAAAAGTATTGCAATTGGGAACTCAAGATTTAAAATATCCGGGAGCCCTAGCTTGGGTGTGCCTGGCGCAGGCGGATATTTCAATCAGGAATTTTCCTTGCAAAATAGAAGAATAAAATATTCGAAACGGAACTAATATAAGCCAAATTCGTGTCAAAACACGGGGCGAATATCAACTAAATTCACAAAAAGGAGACTCGGGAAAAGTATTGCAGTTGGGAACTCAAGATTTAAAATATCCGGGAGCCCTAGCTTGGGTATACCTGGCGCAGACGGATATTTCAATCAGGAATTTTCCTTGCAAAATAGAAGAATAAAATGTTCGAAACGGAACTAATATAAGCCAAATTTGTATCAAAACACGGGGCGAATATCAACTAAATTCACAAAAAGGAGACTCGGAAAAAGTATTGCAATTGGGAACTCAAGATTTAAAATATCCGGGAGCCCTAGCTTGGGGGTGCCTGGCGCAGGCGGATATTTCAATCAGGAATTTTCCTTGCAAAATAGAAGAATAAAATATTCGAAACGGAACTAATATAAGCCAAATTCGTGTTAAAACACGGGGCGGATATCAACTAAACTCACAACAGGAGACTCGGAAAAGTATTGCAGTTGGGAACTCAAGATTTAAAATATCCGGGAGCCCTAGCTTGGGTATACCTGGCGCAGACGGATATTTCAATCAGGAATTTTCCTTGCAAAATAGAAGAATAAAATGTTCGAAACGGAACTAATATAAGCCAAATTTGTATCAAAACACGGGGCGAATATCAACTAAATTCACAAAAAGGAGACTCGGAAAAAGTATTGCAATTGGGAACTCAAGATTTAAAATATCCGGGAGCCCTAGCTTGGGTATACCTGGCGCAGACGGATATTTCAATCAGGAATTTTCCTTGCAAAATAGAAGAATAAAATGTTCGAAACGGAACTAATATAAGCCAAATTTGTATCAAAACACGGGGCGAATATCAACTAAATTCACAAAAAGGAGACTCGGAAAAGTATTGCAGTTGCGAACTCAAGATTTAAAATATCCGGGAGCCCTAGTTTGGGTATACCTGGCGCAGACGGATATTTCAATCAGGAATTTTCCTTGCAAAATAGAAGAATAAAATGTTCGAAACGGAACTAATATAAGCCAAATTTGTATCAAAACACGGGGCGAATATCAACTAAATTCACAAAAAGGAGACTCGGAAAAAGTATTGCAATTGGGAACTCAAGATTTAAAATATCCGGGAGCCCTAGCTTGGGTATACCTGGCGCAGACGGATATTTCAATCAGGAATTTTCCTTGCAAAATAGAAGAATAAAATGTTCGAAACGGAACTAATATAAGCCAAATTTGTATCAAAACACGGGGCGAATATCAACTAAATTCACAAAAAGGAGACTCGGAAAAGTATTGCAGTTGGGAACTCAAGATTTAAAATATCCGGGAGCCCTAGTTTGGGTATACCTGGCGCAGACGGATATTTCAATCAGGAATTTTCCTTGCAAAATAGAAGAATAAAATGTTCGAAACGGAACTAATATAAGCCAAATTTGTATCAAAACACGGGGCGAATATCAACTAAATTCACAAAAAGGAGACTCGGAAAAAGTATTGCAATTGGGAACTCAAGATTTAAAATATCCGGGAGCCCTAGCTTGGGTATACCTGGCGCAGACGGATATTTCAATCAGGAATTTTCCTTGCAAAATAGAAGAATAAAATGTTCGAAACGGAACTAATATAAGCCAAATTTGTATCAAAACACGGGGCGAATATCAACTAAATTCACAAAAAGGAGACTCGGAAAAGTATTGCAGTTGGGAACTCAAGATTTAAAATATCCGGGAGCCCTAGTTTGGGTATACCTGGCGCAGACGGATATTTCAATCAGGAATTTTCCTTGCAAAATAGAAGAATAATATACTAATATTAAGAAAACTACGAAAAAGGAAAATCGGAAAAAGTATTAAATCAGATACGATATATAAATGGTTTACCACACTCTAATGTACTAGATATATCAACGTATTTTAAAATGAAAGTCAACTATCTAAATGTTTTAAATTATCATTGAAAAGACCACTTATTTTCGGAATTATTGTTGATTAAAGTTCTTACCTTCACAGTAATAAGTTATCACTTAAATTTTTTCCTCACGAAAAAAAAACTCAAAAGTAAATCGGCAAAAGAAAAGTTAAAATAATTCACAGCGGACGATGAATAAGTTACACTTCTGGCTCGGTCGGCTGGCACTTCGATACTCTCTCTATTCTTAAAAATAATATAAGTCGTCTAACCTCACGGTTCCACCTCCCTCTCGACCTGCGCGCTTCTATCCATATTTACCTTGTTGCAGTGGGGAGACCAGTACCTTCAAATGTTGAATTTTAAAATTGAAGTAAATACTTTACTTCTGAAAAAAAAAATTGATCCCTCCATCGCAACTAAGAAGAAAATAAAAATATCGGAATTTGGATAAATATTAAACTATTATAACATTTGGTTCTACCCCGAAACCAGGGGATAAAATAAAATAAAATGTTCACAAAGATTCACAATACTTTACCCTAATTATAAGTCAATATACAAATGATTAGATACACTCGTCGACATAAATTGTAAAATGAAAATATATTCGGCTCATAAAATATTAAATGAATTATAAATAAAGAAACGAATATGTGACGGGTGATACATAATATCAATTAAATATATACAATGAAATAATTCAAATTAAATATATATTCGGTGACATAAACTATCAAATGATTTAACTCAAATATATACTCGGTGACATAAACCATCAAATGAAAGTATAACAAAGAAACGGATATGCAATGAGTGATACATAATGAAAATGAATATATACTCGGTGACATAAACTATCAAATAATTTAACTCAAATATATACTCGGTGACATACACCATCAAATGAAAATATAACAAAGAAACTAATACGTGACGGGTGATATGTAATATAAAACAATTATACTCAGCGGCAGAAAACTAAAAATGAAATTACACTCGGCGCATAAACTTTAACATGATTAGGTACAAAGAAACGAATATATGACGGTTGATGCATAATTTAAATTAAATATATATACTCGGCGACATAATCTAAAAATGAAATTACACTCGGCGCATCAACTTTAACATGCCAGTAACGAACACTTCGTTACATTCCCCCCTTACTTCGGTAAAAAAAAATTAAAGGACGCGAGCACCGCTCGCGGGCTTTACATTTTTTTCAAACAATCTATCAAAGCTACAATTTCTTACTCTAAAGTCTTTGTTCCATGATCCGGGCTTGTCTTCCACGGTGCGAACTATTGTGGCCTGGTTTTCTTTAGTCGGTAGCCCCTGCTGCGGACGTTGGAACAAGGCCTAAATCCTCGGGCTCTGGTGTATCGGCGCAGACGGGAACATCTCTCCTGTAGGCGGAATTAATCATTCAACGGTTTTAAATCCTTAATGTGGATTCGGTTATGTCGCTTGCCGGTTTCGTCTCTTAAGTCATACACTACCGGGGAGACGACTCGGACCACTTCGTGGGGCCCAGAGTATTTTGGAGCTAATTTCGCGGCGACATGATCAACGGCTGAAGACAAAGTATACTCTCTTTTCATAACCTTTTCCCCCAACTTGCATTTCCAGTCACGACGGCGTAGATTATAATAATGGCTTTGACTGGTAAATGCTCTGGACAGATTTAAACGGACGAGGTCAAAACACTCTTGCAATTGATCCAGTCTCGTGCGGTGCGGTATTGTATCTTCCTCCTTAGGATTTTCGGTTACGGTACCTTCTTTCGTAGTGCTCTCCGGGTTGTCTTCAGTTTCCCTCCTAAGGGATTTCGGAATGTCGGGGTCTCGTCCAAAATTCAAAAAGGCCGGCGAAAACCCAGTCGAATCGTGTTTGGAGTTGTTCATCGCAAACTTCAAGTCGGCTAGTCTGATATCCCAATCTCGGTGATCTTGCTCGCAATATTGCGCAATCATCGTCTTCAAAGTGCGATTGGCTCTCTCTACCGGGTTAGCTTGCGGCGTGTACGGGGGTGTGAAGCGGTGTCGGATTCCTAATTCTTTCAACATATTCTTAAACAACGTACTAGTATACTGGGATCCGTTATCGGTTAAAACGGTACGGGGACATCCAAATATGGTCAGTATCTCTTCGTGAAATGCGGTACCGATACTACTGGCAGTGGCACTCCTCAATGGTTTGCACTGTACCCACTTGGTAAATCGGTCCTGGAAAATTACAATATAGCAGTTCCCCTTCTTGCTCCTCGGCAATGGTCCAATGATATCGGAACTAACAGTGTCCCAAGGTCGTTGATTTGGAGATGGCTGCATTTTTCCAGGAGGCTTTTGTTGGGATGGTTTGTACTTCTGGCATTGTGAACATCTGCGAACGTACTTGGTGATGTCTCGGAACATTCCCGGCCAATAGTAAGATCTGGCTATACGAGTAATGGTCTTGGCGATTCCCAGATGTCCAGCATGAGGGGCATCATGGTTTTCTTCGAGAACTCGGGTTCGGTCGGATTTCGCTATGCATAGTTTCCATGGATCACTCATCTCCGGTTCTCTTAAGTCATTTATATCCCAAAAATGACGGTACAAACGGCCTTCTTTGATGCAGTAGTCAGGGAACTTTTCTGGATCCTTCAGGACTTCTTCCTTCTTGTTACGGTACCATGAACATTCGGCGGTTACCTCGGTCACACAAAGTATCGATGGTGGATTGGTTTCTGCTGTCATTGGTAGCGGATTTCTGGACAACGCGTCAGCCACGCGATTTAGGGCACCTTTACGGTACTGTATCTCGAAATCATATTGCTGCAGAAAAATACTCCATCGGGCTAAACGTCCGGACGGACTCACTATGGAATGCAGCCATCTAAGAGATTGATGATCGGTAACAACCGTGAAATGGTAGCCCTCTAAATAAGGACGCATCTTTTCAATTCCCCAAACAATGGCAAGACATTCTTTCTCAGTGACGGAGTAATTCTTCTCGGCAGGACTTAGCGTGCGACTTGCATATGCTACCACATGTTCCTGGCCACTCTTCTGTTGGGTAAGGGCTATTCCCAAACCATATTCGGAGGCGTCGGTCTGTAGGGTGAACGGTACGGAGAAATCAGGACAACTTAAAACAGGGGATTCTGACAGACATGTTTTAATCTCAGCAAAGGCAGCTTCTTGCTCTTCAGCCCACTTCCATCGCTGGGATTTGCGGAGTAATTTCGTTAACGGGGCCACCTTTTGTGAAAACGATGGCACAAATCTCCTATACCAGGATGCGACTCCCAAAAATCTTCGTAACTCTCGGATATTTCTCGGCGCTGCAAATTTAATTATGCTCTCGACTTTCTCTGGATCGGTACGGATTCCATCTCCAGTGACTACATGGCCTAAATATTTCATGGACGGTAAACAGAAGTGGCATTTCTCCGGATTCAGTTTCAACCGTGCTCCTCGCAATCGACGGAACACCTCAGACAGATTTTCCAAATGCTGTTCGAACGTTTCCCCTAGAACTATGATGTCATCCAGATAGGCAAAGGCGTATGGATCTAACTCTGGGCCTATTAGTCTGTCAACCAATCTCTGGAAAGTGGCAGGTGCGGAATGTAAACCAAATGGAAGGACCGTGAATTGGAACAATCCACGTCCCGGTACGGTAAACGCGGTAATGGGTTTGCTCTCCGGTGTTAATGGAACTTGCCAATACCCACTCTTCAAATCTAAACTGGAAATATATTTGGCTTTTCGCAGTTTATCCAGTATAGCATTAATAAATGGAAGCGGGTAAGCGTCCTTCATCGTAACTTCGTTCACTTTGCGGAAGTCGATGCAGAAACGGTTCTTTCCATCTTTCTTCTTCACAATTACAATTGGAGAGCTCCAAGGACTGGTAGAAGGTTCTATCACTCCTTCATCTAACATCGCGTCTATCTCGGTATTGCACACTTCCTGCATCTTAGGATTTTGCGGTCGGTGTCTTTGTTTAATCGGACGGGACTGTAGCAGACGGATTTCATGCTCAATAAGCGTAGTCGGACCTCTAATCTTCTCGAACAGCGGAAGTTCCTGGTTCAAAAATGTATTCAACTTTTCTTTTTGATTTTTCGTCAAATTGATTTCTTCACTCGGAATGATTGTTTCGAACGGGCATCCTATGTAGCCATAATTGGTGTTATCTCCTAACTCCTCCGGAGATAACTTCAATCTTCCAGGTTTATTATCATCTTAATTTTCTCTAACCCTTATCAGAGACGACGAAAGGACTTCAGTATTAGATTTCTCCTTGTCAACCCCTAAACCACCCAGGGTGGACGCAGAGACATCGGAAATAGCTTGCTCCTTGCCAACCCCTAACAACACCGGGGAGAACGCAGAGACTTCAGAACCAGCTTGCTCTTGATCAACCCCTAACACCAGGGAAGACGCAGAGACTTTAGAAAAAGACTGCTCTTTGTCAACCCCTAAACCACCCAGGGAAGACGCAGAGACTTCAGAAACGGATTGCTCTTTGTCAACCCCTAACACCAGGGAAGACGCAGAGACTTCAGAAACAGACTGCTCCTTGTCAACCCCTAACACCAGGGAAGACGCAGAGACTTCAGAAAAAGATTGTTCTTTGTCAACCCCTAACACCAGGGAAGACGCAGAGACTTCAGAAACGGATTGCTCTTTGTCAACCCCTAACACCAGGGAAGACGCAGAGACTTCAGAAAAAGACTGCTCTTTGTCAACCCCTAACACCAGGGAAGACGCAGAGACTTCAGAAACGGATTGCTCTTTGTCAATCCCTAACACCAGGGAAGACGCAGAGACTTCAGAAAAAGATTGTTCTTTGTCAACCCCTAACCCCAGGGAAGACGCAGAGACTTCAGAAACAGACTGCTCCTTGTCAACCCCTAACACCAGAGAAGACGCAGAGACTTCAGAAAAAGATTGTTCTTTGTCAACCCCTAACACCAGGGAAGACGCAGAGACTTCAGAAAAAGATTGTTCTTTGTCAACCCCTAACACCAGAGAAGACGCAGAGACTTCAGAAACACGGTCTTCTGAGAGACACTTGTCGGTATTGTCCATACTTAGGGTCGGTTTAGCAGCATCGGATTCTTTAGTGAGTGGGCTCACTACTTCCAACATCTCAACAGGACTGGTTGATGGTGAGTGCATCACTAGTTTGTCTTCCATGTATATTTTCCCGCTTCCTAGCTCCAACCGGAAATTATACTTTTGAAGGACATCGTGTCCTAACACAATATCAGTTATCAGACCAGGGAAATGTTCGAATGGCCCTTCCATAATGACGTCATGGATGTTCAGTTTTAGCTTGTATGTGTCGGTGATAGGGACTAAAATTCCGTTAGCCAAACGGGCTCTCGCAGCTTGACGGGCTATGGTTTGCTTTCTTTGGGAAAATGTCCTAGCTATCTGATCACCGATGTATGATTTAGCAGCTCCAGTATCCAATAGGGCTCTGAACTTGCGGTTTTCAATTTCAACGTCGATGTGCGGTCGGGAATCGGTCATTTCTTCTGGCGTTTCGGCATGAGAGGCAAATATCTGCGGAAGCTGTGTCGGCCTCTCCTCGGGACAGCTTCGGATTAGTTTTCCTGCCTCCTGCAGGAACAGTCTCGGGAAAATACTCCCTCCTTATGACAACGGGAGCAGAATATCTTCTGAGGGTTCTGGCAATTGCTTCGGTAGTGTCCGGATTCACCGCAGCGGAAACAGGTTGGTGGGCGTGAAGACGAGCCAGACGGTCGTTGAGTATTATCACGTGTCGGACCGTGATGAGTATCGTTCGGTAACGGACGGCTGGTACCAGGGATGGCTTCTCTTACTGGATCGGACGGCGGATTGTGGGACTGTCCATATCTAGGGGTACTCACTGGCTGCGGACGGGCTGGTCCACGGTTCGGTCCACTGGGGTTGGGTGCGTTTTGGAGTTCCTTCCTCAGGAGCTCATATTCCCTCACCACTTGACAGAACGTAGGAAAGTCCTTGAAGTCTACTTTTCGGATCTGCAGCCGGTACTCGGGTAAAAGATTTCGGTACAGCCATGCTAGCTGCTGTTCGGAAGTTAGCTTCCCATGCCTCCTCATCAGGGTCTGTAGCTCGGTCATGTACGTTGCAGCGGATTCATTTCGTCTTTGAAGACGTCTTCCTATCTCGGCTTCCAAATCGACTTCATAGTTGATTGGATAAAAGAAAATTCTGAATTCAGCCTCGAATTCGTCCCAGGTTGTGAACCGACTTCGGTTGTTGCGGTACCAAGAGGCGGGTTCATCTGATAGTAATTCCGGTAATACCGGAAGCAAGTTGTCTTTCTGGACATTCTTTGCAGTGCAGATTTCTTCGATCCTTTCTATGAAAGCGGCCGGATCTCCTCGGTTCCCAAAAGACACCTTCCAATCGTGTACATTTATCGGTTGGGTCGCCATATCGGTCAGATAATCCACAAGATCTCCTTGGTTTCTAGCGGGTGGTGGGGAAATATGTCTTCGTCTCAAAAAGTTGACGAGCCTTCTTCGTTTGTCAGGAACGGTTCCAGCAGTCGATAAATTCCTCTTTCGTAGTTGGGCAGTAAGACCCTCGTTTTTCAGTAGATATACCCAATTTACGCGATGGTCTGTAGTTTCTTCTATGGAATTTACGACGGGTAACTGGGTCGATGCTGACGGAACGGGTAATGTTTCCTCTGCAACTTCACGTTCAAATGGTAAAGCAATGTCCAATTCCTCGGTACTTCCTCTTGACATCTACTTTTATCTCTTCTTTCTGTATTCCTCGTAGTCGCAACTTCTCGTCCTTCCTTCGCCTCTTTACAGCCACAGCAAGGTAGTACGGCTCCCGCCTTCACAGCAACTAAGCTTCTTCTTCAACCTTCACAGCAACGAAGCCTCTTCCTCAACCTTCACAGCAACGAAGCCTCTTCCTCAACCTTCACAGCAACGACAAGATAATTCGAAACGAGATATAAAATCCTTGTTTTAATAAACACTCAACAATAAGACGGAAAACAGTCAAAACAGTATATAACGGTACGCCGTGGAAACCAAATTATCACCGGACTCCTTCGATAATCTCAAAGTCCCTACACAAATCTTCACACTGAAACAATAAAATTCCACAACCAAATACAACGGTTCCGGTTTTAACAAACAGCCAGTGTCCCTGCTAACTAGTGGATCAACAATACCGGAAAAGAATATTATTCAATAATCAAGAATACGCAAAACCTGAAAAATAATAAAACAGTTCGTATTCAACCAACAATACAAGATCCCTGCTTAATCAGCATCAAACAACAATTCAAGATCTCTGCTCAACCAATAAATCGGCAATACGGGAACAAATATTATTTAATAATCAAAAATACGGAAAACCTGAAAAAGAATAAAACAGTTCGTACTTAAACAACAATTTAAGGTCCTTGTTCAATCAATAAATCAGCAATACGGGAAAAAATATTCTTCACTAATCAAGAATACGGATAACCTGAAAAAAAAATAAAACAGTTCCTACTTAAACAATAAATTAAGGTCTCTATTCAATCAATAAATCGGCAGTACGGGAAAAAAAAATATTATTTAATAATCAAGAATCCGGAAAACCTGAAAAAAATAAAACAGTTCGTACTTAGGCAACAATTTCAGGTCCTTGCTCAATCAATAAATCAGTAATACGGGAGAAAAATATTCTTTACTAATCAAGAATACGGAAAACCTAAAAAAAAATTAAACAGTTCCTATTTAAACAACAAATTCAGGTCCCTGCTCGGGCGCCAAGATGTGACGCGTTTTCCTCCCCTACAAGTGAGAGAGGCGATGACTGCGCGCTGCACTGCGCGTGGAACGTCTCGGAAACGTCACTCCTGACACCTTTGAAACCTTACACTTTCTCGGGCGCCAGATTTTTAACGTGGTTGTCTCCACGGCCCCTCGACTTCCCTCGTCGAGAGTTCCAGGTAGCCTCAGATAGAGGTACGGTAAATTCCAGGGGTCTATTGTCGTCAAAATTCGGGATATTCCTAAATATATAAAACAAATGTTCTCGCTAGTCCTGAAATAACTGTTATTATCCTGATCCACACTACGGAGAAGCTAAAATTCGTGCTGCCAAACAACTACGCTACCATAAGGAAATACTAGTCTATAATAGGTCAATAAAACACAACACCGGTTTATTTCAGTTTTATTACATTAACACCTTCTAGGTTGTTATATACATACAAAATAAACAATACTCAAAAGCACATATGTATTATTAGCGACGAAGCGGGCAGGACATAAGCGAGAGTGGTTTGTAATTATAAAATAGCGTTCATGCAAATAAAAGAAGCGGTAAAAAGGCAAGCAAAACTATGTTAAGCTTGGTGGTCTTTTCATTCATGTATTTGATAGACCCTTATGTAACGAACGGGTCCGGTGGTACTAAAAAAAACTATCCAATCGGGAAAACAATACTATAGATCGGGGATTCTATATCTACTCGTCAGACATTTCCCTAAGCTTTTAACAAAATCAAGAAGGGTATCACGAAATCCCACTAAAAGAAAATTCGGGGAAGGTAATGAAAACGGAAGGCAATTCCAGATTTAAATATAAACCAAATTTGTGTTAAAGAACGGGCGACTATCAACCAAATTCAAAGAAATAAAACTCGGAAAAGTATTGCAATTGGGAACTCAAGATTTAAAATATCCGGGAGCCCTAGCTTGGGTGTGCCTGGCGCAGGCGGATATTTCAATCAGGAATTTTCCTTGCAAAATAGAAGAATAAAATATTCGAAACGGAACTAATATAAGCCAAATTCGTGTCAAAACACGGGGCGAATATCAACTAAATTCACAAAAAGGAGACTCGGGAAAAGTATTGCAGTTGGGAACTCAAGATTTAAAATATCCGGGAGCCCTAGCTTGGGTATACCTGGCGCAGACGGATATTTCAATCAGGAATTTTCCTTGCAAAATAGAAGAATAAAATGTTCGAAACGGAACTAATATAAGCCAAATTTGTATCAAAACACGGGGCGAATATCAACTAAATTCACAAAAAGGAGACTCGGAAAAAGTATTGCAATTGGGAACTCAAGATTTAAAATATCCGGGAGCCCTAGCTTGGGGGTGCCTGGCGCAGGCGGATATTTCAATCAGGAATTTTCCTTGCAAAATAGAAGAATAAAATATTCGAAACGGAACTAATATAAGCCAAATTCGTGTTAAAACACGGGGCGGATATCAACTAAACTCACAACAGGAGACTCGGAAAAGTATTGCAGTTGGGAATTCAAGATTTAAAATATCCGGGAGCCCTAGCTTGGGTATACCTGGCGCAGACGGATATTTCAATCAGGAATTTTCCTTGCAAAATAGAAGAATAAAATGTTCGAAACGGAACTAATATAAGCCAAATTTGTATCAAAACACGGGGCGAATATCAACTAAATTCACAAAAAGGAGACTCGGAAAAAGTATTGCAATTGGGAACTCAAGATTTAAAATATCCGGGAGCCCTAGCTTGGGTATACCTGGCGCAGACGGATATTTCAATCAGGAATTTTCCTTGCAAAATAGAAGAATAAAATGTTCGAAACGGAACTAATATAAGCCAAATTTGTATCAAAACACGGGGCGAATATCAACTAAATTCACAAAAAGGAGACTCGGAAAAGTATTGCAGTTGGGAACTCAAGATTTAAAATATCCGGGAGCCCTAGTTTGGGTATACCTGGCGCAGACGGATATTTCAATCAGGAATTTTCCTTGCAAAATAGAAGAATAAAATGTTCGAAACGGAACTAATATAAGCCAAATTTGTATCAAAACACGGGGCGAATATCAACTAAATTCACAAAAAGGAGACTCGGAAAAAGTATTGCAATTGGGAACTCAAGATTTAAAATATCCGGGAGCCCTAGCTTGGGTATACCTGGCGCAGACGGATATTTCAATCAGGAATTTTCCTTGCAAAATAGAAGAATAAAATGTTCGAAACGGAACTAATATAAGCCAAATTTGTATCAAAACACGGGGCGAATATCAACTAAATTCACAAAAAGGAGACTCGGAAAAGTATTGCAGTTGGGAACTCAAGATTTAAAATATCCGGGAGCCCTAGTTTGGGTATACCTGGCGCAGACGGATATTTCAATCAGGAATTTTCCTTGCAAAATAGAAGAATAAAATGTTCGAAACGGAACTAATATAAGCCAAATTTGTATCAAAACACGGGGCGAATATCAACTAAATTCACAAAAAGGAGACTCGGAAAAAGTATTGCAATTGGAAACTCAAGATTTAAAATATCCGGGAGCCCTAGCTTGGGTATACCTGGCGCAGACGGATATTTCAATCAGGAATTTTCCTTGCAAAATAGAAGAATAAAATGTTCGAAACGGAACTAATATAAGCCAAATTTGTATCAAAACACGGGGCGAATATCAACTAAATTCACAAAAAGGAGACTCGGAAAAGTATTGCAGTTGGGAACTCAAGATTTAAAATATCCGGGAGCCCTAGTTTGGGTATACCTGGCGCAGACGGATATTTCAATCAGGAATTTTCCTTGCAAAATAGAAGAATAATATACTAATATTAAGAAAACTACGAAAAAGGAAAATCGGAAAAAGTATTAAATCAGATACGATATATAAATGGTTTACCACACTCTAATGTACTAGATATATCAACGTATTTTAAAATGAAAGTCAACTATCTAAATGTTTTAAATTATCATTGAAAAGACCACTTATTTTCGGAATTATTGTTGATTAAAGTTCTTACCTTCACAGTAATAAGTTATCACTTAAATTTTTTCCTCACGAAAAAAAAACTCAAAAGTAAATCGGCAAAAGAAAAGTTAAAATAATTCACAGCGGACGATGAATAAGTTACACTTCTGGCTCGGTCGGCTGGCACTTCGATACTCTCTCTATTCTTAAAAATAATATAAGTCGTCTAACCTCACGGTTCCACCTCCCTCTCGACCTGCGCGCTTCTATCCATATCTACCTTGTTGCAGTGGGGAGACCAGTACCTTCAAATGTTGAATTTTAAAATTGAAGTAAATACTTTACTTCTGAAAAAAAAAATTGATCCCTCCATCGCAACTAAGAAGAAAATAAAAATATCGGAATTTGGATAAATATTAAACTATTATAACATTTGGTTCTACCCCGAAACCAGGGGATAAAATAAAATAAAATGTTCACAAAGATTCACAATACTTTACCCTAATTATAAGTCAATATACAAATGATTAGATACACTCGTCGACATAAATTGTAAAATGAAAATATATTCGGCTCATAAAATATTAAATGAATTATAAATAAAGAAACGAATATGTGACGGGTGATACATAATATCAATTAAATATATACAATGAAATAATTCAAATTAAATATATATTCGGTGACATAAACTATCAAATGATTTAACTCAAATATATACTCGGTGACATAAACCATCAAATGAAAGTATAACAAAGAAACGGATATGCAATGAGTGATACATAATGAAAATGAATATATACTCGGTGACATAAACTATCAAATAATTTAACTCAAATATATACTCGGTGACATACACCATCAAATGAAAATATAACAAAGAAACTAATACGTGACGGGTGATATGTAATATAAAACAATTATACTCAGCGGCAGAAAACTAAAAATGAAATTACACTCGGCGCATAAACTTTAACATGATTAGGTACAAAGAAACGAATATATGACGGTTGATGCATAATTTAAATTAAATATATATACTCGGCGACATAATCTAAAAATGAAATTACACTCGGCGCATCAACTTTAACATGCCAGTAACGAACACTTCGTTACAACGTATATAACTATTAAAAGAACCACAAGTTTCGAATTTCCGTCGCAGTCCTCTAAGCCGCATACCTTTACAAGCATTATGTGGTCGCAAAATGGTTCTGTAATTCGTATAAGTCCATCTTCCAGTAGGTGTTGGCTTTCTGTGTAATTAATATTTCCAATATCTGTAACCATATTGTTACCTTCCTAATTTTCCAACAGGAGCCACAATCCAAATCTCTCATCGGTCGGTTTGACCTTCCTGCCGTAAAGTTGGGAAACACTAAATATTTTGGAGCTTGCCATGTTAACACTTTCAGCGAAAATCCAAAACTAAGCGCTAAAAATGTTACTTCATGTATTTATGCTATCGCAGAAACGCGTGCGAGAAGGGGTGGGTGTCGCCGAGACAGCTTCGCCGAAAGTAAAGTAATGTGGTTTTCTTACGTATATGAAGTGATTTGAACTGTTTCTTCTTGAGATATTGAGTTCAACATTATGTACATAAACAAGTGTTTTGATATTTTCGATTATAGAAATGATTTGAGGTGATTTAACGTTGTTTGATAAAAAATGTGTATGTACCTTGCGGGAGTATTATTGACTCTAGTTTTGAAGAATACTCTTTCATTAAATTTATAGCAAGATATAAACAATCATTTTTATAGAAAGTATATTCTTTACAGAAAAAACAATTAAAGTGAAACATTTTGATTTATGCGACAATGGTTTTTAAAAACTACCTTTGTAATTATAATGTCTAAATAATAAAAATAAATTGTAGTGAATGGATTTTTTATTAAAATGCATCGTATTCATCATCCATATGTTAAAAGTATCGTAATACAATGCAGGCAAAAAGGTGTTATCCGGAGGAAATTGGTAACGTGATTAAAATATTTTATATTTTTGTTAGAAAGGTAGGACCTAAGTAGATATTGTTTCAAAACATTAGAATATAAACATTTGCTACTTGTAATATAACATATTAAAATTCATATTCTACACATACACACTTTATGATTAGATCCTGTATATAAAAAAATGCAAATATTATTCTAAAATAAAGATGTTTTTGATTAAGATCTGTATATATATATATATATATATATATATATATATATATATATATATATATATATATTAACATAGAAAGGAACCTGCAACACTCTGTATACTATAATATGGAATGAAATACTACACACTATATGCAAATACAAAATTTTAGAATTTAAATTATTTCTTGAATCGTCCGAAATAGAGACAATCTGTATAATTCATTATTCAATAGATAAAATAAACAAGAATCAAACTGAAGAATCATGAAGGAAATTTTCAATACACTTTGTGAATACACATATGTGAAATATATAACATGATTTCTAGCCTTTGAGAGAGTAAATTTTGAACGTTACATTATGTAAATTATAACAATCTATTTCTCACACAGTAAAAGTCAAAACATTATGATTTGTTTTCAAAAATAATAATTAGATATTTAAAGAAATTCTCTGGTAACATTATATAATTATTTAGTATATGTCAAGGTAAAAAGTCAAAATAATAATAACATTAAGTTTATAAAAGTATGACGTTTGTGAAATGAATTGTCACTCCGAATAGATCTAATTGAAATAAAAAGAGCTAAATATTTTTGAATATATTTTAAAGGGAGTAATATATCAGATTTAATCATTTAAAAATTTTAAACGGAATGTCCTAGAAGGATACATGAGCAATTTAAAACTTGAAGTGAGATTTGTCAACAAGAATTTTTATAGTCAATTTTGATTGGTGAATCAAAAATGAAATAATTTGATCATCAGCAAGCGTATTAAAAACTGAAAAAATTGAATAAAAAGTTGTTGATAATGTACACTATTCACTAGGGAGAATTCTTTTTGGTAGAGTGAATGGGTGAAAAGCTAAATTTTGGGAAGATAATTTAAAAAAACTATTCGAAAAGCAGCCCATTGGAGTGGTAACTATTAAAAGAAATACATTATTCTTAAATATAACTCAACAAATTTATAAATCAAGTAGATAAACCTAGATTTAACAAGAAATTGGTAAAAATTATAGAATACTGACCGTAAAGTTTTATCCGTATAAGCAAGTAAAGTATCGTATCGTGGAAATGGTGTCTCCACAATACATTTCAGAAAGAGCTGGACTATGGAATTTCTTTTAAAATGTATTGATGTGGATAAAACATAACATCAATTTTGATTTCTACCCAAGCACGACAGGCTGTGTGGTTTTCCAGGAGGAAATCTAAAAAAACAATCAATGAGGTGAATTAAAAGGAAAAGTGAACAGGTATTTAAAAATATTTCATTCAAATAAAAAGGTTAAATAAACTCACTTGTGTTGTGCAAATATTTGAACTTTGATATTTCATACATTTTATCCATTTTCGCCATTTTATTTCATAGAGAATTTTGTAACATGGTCCGATTTTAAATGTGTATATAATGTTGCATAGTTTGTAATCACATATAATAATAATTCATTTGAGTGTATGTTGTTTTTGAATGAATGATCATCGTAGACAGTTTGTTTTTATGAGTTTTTGTAAATGAATAATGTATTTGTTTTTCTAAATATTAAATAACGTTTTTCACTTGAAAGACTTGAAATTGCATTGTTGAAAAGTTTCATTTCTCGATGATTGCTCCATCTATTATTCAACAGTTGGCATTATTGACCAGACGTTTCTGAATCAGAGAGGGGTTTTGAAATCAAACATACAGGACCGTTTCTAGGATTTTATAAAGAAATTAAAGCAAGTATTTTTGATTACAAAAATTTTTTTATTCAAATACAAGGATTTTATTTTTTGGCGCTGATAATTAAAATTAAAATAGTTTCGTTTAACCATAGGAACCCAATCCTGAGATCATAGAGTTTTCATGTAAGGTATAATTATTTTATGACATATTTTAAATTTTTCTAATTTACCGGGCAAACAAAAACTAATAATTCATATCAACTAAACAATAACAATAATAATTAGGTTTCTCACACCTAACAAATCACAATAATTTGACGCACGCAACGTGGGGCAAATATAAAAATTTTGTAAATAATAATAAAAAAGGATTGAAATAATAATTTTTGACTGTATTATAAAAAAAATTAAATAAATAAAATGGAAAGGAAAATGACATTAAGAGACGAAAAGCAGATAGGAGTTGAGAGTAGATCTGAAGAAGAAAGGGAAGAAAGGAGTAATGGAAGAGGAGATTTTCAGGTGCAATACTTGGAACAGGGGAGAGAACATTCAGAGGGAGATATTACAGAACAAGGACAGGAAGAAGAATATGCACAATTGTCAGAAGAAACAGGACAAGAGGACAAACAAGAATCTAAAGAAAAAAAGGAAATGGACGTAATGAGTATGTTTAAAATGATGATGGGAGAAATGAAAGAAATGAAACAAAATATAATTGGAGAAACGAATAATATAAATTGGAAAATGGATAAACAAGATAAAAAAATGGATAAACAAAATGAAAATATGAATAGTATGAAGGATGATATTAAGGGAGATATGAATAATATGAATATTAAAATGGACCAAAATAAGGAAGACATAGAACAAGAAATGAATAGAAAAATGGATCAAAATAGAGAAGAAATAAAACAAACTAAGGACCTAATAATAAAATTAATGGAAGAAAAATTGGAACATGTTGAGAAGAAATTGGAAAAATCAAACACATACCTGGAAAATAAAATAGAATCCACCAAACAAGAAATAAGAGGAGAGGTGATTGGAAGGATCACGGAAATAGAAAATTTACAGATCAACAGACTTAAGGAAATAGAGGAAAAGGATTTCAAAGGAGAAATTCAAAGAGAAGTTAAGAAAATCAAAATGGGATTTCAAGGCACCCAAGAAAGAATGGGAAACCTAGAGGGAAAATGGGACAGAACTTTGACTGAATTTCAACAGAATGTTGAAGAAGCATGTAAAGAGAAGCAAAAGCAAGAAGAAATGAAAACAGAAAAGAAGATTAGGGAAATACAAAAGGAGATTGAAGTTATGAAAGGAAAAATTGAGCAGACTGGAAGTAGAATTCACAAGGAAGAACAATCAAAAGAAACATGGGAAATGATAAGAAAATTGGAAGACATGGAAGAAAGGCTATATTACTTACAGGAAAAACATGACCAAAAAGGAGATAGAAATTTCCAAGAAGTAAGAAATGGAGTGATGGAGACGAAGATAGTAAACAATTATATAGGAAATAGAGGGGAACACAAATTTGAAGGGGATAACAGGAAAATACACCCAAAGGTGTTTATAAAAATTCTAAAGAATAAAATAAAAAATATACAAAATAAAGAAGACATAAAGGAAATGATAAGAGAAAACTTGGATAATCATGCGTTACTATGGTACACAAGTAAGGAGGAAGATTTTAATAATTTTGAAGATTTTGAAGAACAATTCATAAAATATTTCTGGGGAAATAGTGCCCAAGCAAGGGTAAGAGAGAAACTTTACTCGGGCAAATATGAGGCAGGAAGAGGAAAAAGCATGAATGATTATGCTATGAAAGTATTCATGAATGCTAAATTCCTAGACCCACCCATACCAGAGGAGGAAATAATCATGTTTATATCTAGACATTTTAAATGCGAGATAACTGAAACGATTACCATTCAGAATGTCAAAAATATTGAACAACTAAGTAGCTATTTACAAAGACTAGAGAGAAATAGAGTGGATAATAATAACTATAACAGGAATAAAAATAATAATAGTAATAATTTTAACCGAAATAATCAATATAATAATAACAGTAACAATTTTAATAGAAATAATCAATACAATAACAACAATAACAATAATTATGAGAATAATACAAATAATCAAAATAGCAGGAGAGATAATTATGAACAAAATTATAATAGAACAATTAACATAAACAATAGAAATTATAACAATGGATACTACAACAGAAACAATAACTATAACAATAATTCAGGAAATAACAATAATTATAACAGAAATTTTAACAATCAAAACAACTATAACAGGAACTTAAGATATAATAACAATAACAATTATAGAGACCAAAATTACAGAGAACAAAACAACAGGAGTGGACAATATGAAAACCGACAAAGAGAAGAAAATAGAGAACAAAGAAAAGACTATAGGGAAGAAGAAAGAGGAAATGGAAATGGAGGACAGAATAAGAGTGAATAATATCCAAAGAAGAGAAGAGAGAGTGATATCGGTAGAACCGAAGATAATCACTGAACAAGAGCCCGACTAAAATTTTGGTTCGAGCACATACCAAATGTAAGAAATATCATCTGTACATATGAACATCCAAGGGAATATATTAAATTTGGGTAAGATTTGGAATTAAAAGAAATAATGGGATTAATAAAAATCAAAGGAAAATTAAATGGGAAACAAGTCAAAATATTAATAGATACAGGTTCGGAAGCGTCCATAATTAAAGCAAAATTAATAGAAGAAAATATTGAAAAGTATGAAAATAAGCTAATCAAAATACCGAAAACTACATTAATAGGAGCAAATGGAAAGAAATTGTGTGAAGTTAGCAGATCTATAATACAAAGGATTGAATTAAAGGATGGGAAAGAAGTTGAGATGCAATTATTGCTAGTGGATAATTTAGGAACAGACATAGTTATAGGAATAGATGAATTAACAAAATATAAGGCAAGAATTGATTTTGAAAAGATGGAGATAGAATTAATTGGTAATAGAATTGAATTTGAGGAAGAGAATATGGAAGAATTGGCAATTGAAGAGGATAATAAGAAGTTATGGAATATAGAAAGGAGTGGAAATATGGAAGAATTGGCAATTGAAGAGGATAATAAGAAGTTATGGAATATAAAAAGGAGTGGAAATATGGAAGAATTGGCAATTGAAGAGGATAATAAGAAGTTATGGAATATAGAAAAGAGTGGAATTATGGAAGAATTGGAATTAGTGTGTGGAAATAAGGAATATGAAGAGAAAGTGAAGAATTTGATATTGAAGTATGAAGGATTGATTAAAAAAGAGATTAGAATGGCAAATAATTATGTACATAAGATAGAAGTTAGGGGAATAGAAAATTTCAGAATAAGAACATATCCCATACCTTATAAATATAGGAAAGAAGTTGATTCAGAGATACAAAATATGTTAAAGGGCGGTATTATAGAGAGATGTAACACAAGATATGTAAACCCTATTGTGGTCGTAAAGAAGGCAAATGGTGAATTAAGATTATGCCTAGATGCAAGAAACATTAATCAATACACTGTACCACAATACGAGGCTCCGATGAATGTGGAAGCAATTTTTGGGCGCATTACGAATACAAAAATATTTTCTAAAGTTGACTTAAAACACAGTTTTTGGCTAATTCCTTTGGATGAAGATAGTAGAGATTACACAGGTTTCTCTATTGATGGTGTGTTGTACAGATTTTGTGTAGCTCCATATGGTATACAAAGTGCTTGTTCTGCCTTGGTTAGAGCATTACACCAAATATTAAATAAATTTGAAGACTTTGCACTTCATTATATCGATGATATATTGATCTTCTCGAATGATGAAGAAGCACACCTAAAACATATTGAAATTATTTTAAAAGACTTAGATAGAGCAGGTTTAAAAATAAATCAAAATAAATGCAAATTTTATCAGGAAGAGATATGCTTCCTAGGTTATAAAATAGACCAAAGTGGGATGTCCATGGATGAAGAGAGGATACAAGCTATAATTGAGTATAAGAGACCCTCAAAACTAAAATCTCTGAGGATTTTTAGGGATGATGAACTATTTTAAACGTCTGATACCTGATTTGAGCATGAAACAAATACCCTTAATAAGGCTTTTAAAGAAGGATTATAAATGCAAGTGGGCTGATGAAACAGAAATGGCTTTTAATGATTTAAAGGAAGCATTTAAAAAACAATTGAAGGTTTATCATCCTAATTATGATCTACCATTCATATTACGGACGGACACATCCAAAGAGAGGTTTGCAGGAGTACTAATACAGATACAGGATGGCATGGAAGTACCCATATGTTTTGTATCAAGGGTAACGAAAAATTATGAGAGAAATTATGGGGTATCAGAACTAGAATTGGCAAGTGTAATTTTCTGTGTGACAAAATTTAGATTTTATTTATTAGGAGCAAAATTTACAATAGAAATCGATCATTCTTCACTAACAACAATTTTAAAAAACAGATTTGGCAACAGTAGAGTTCATAGATGGGGTTTAATATTACAGGAATATGACTTCGAAATTAAATTCATTCCAGGAAAGACAAATGTAGTGGCAGACGCGTTAATCAGAGAAAGTAAGGGGGATAATAAAATAAAAATAAAAGAATTGTGAAAATTGGGGTAAATATCATGAAAGATTCAGATGGGATATTTTCTTTAAATAGCATTATGGAAGATCAAATGGGATTAACTGAAAAACAGAAACGAAGAGGACATTTGAAAGAAGATACATGGATAAAGAAAAATGGGGAAACAGATTTATTTATAATAACAGAAAATTTAGCTAAGAAAATTTTGGAGAATTTACATAAAAGAAATCGACATATAGGAGCTAGTAAATTATGGTTACTATTTAGAGAAAATTACATTAGTAAAGGGGACCAAAGTATCGCCAAATTGATCACCAGTACATGCCATATTTGTCAATTGGGAAAAAGCAAACATAGAAGAAATGAGAACATAGCAAAATCTATATTGACAACGATATGTGGGGAAATAATAGCTATAGATTTCCTAAGCAATTTAATACCCAGTAAACAAGGAAATTGCCATATTTTAATAGTGGTTGATCTATTTTCCAAATTCGTAAAACTGTACCCTACAAAAACAACAAAAAGTAAAGTCATTATGGAAAAACTATCAGAATATATGCAAGAAATTATAAGACCTGAAAATTGTATAATAGATAATGCTACCTATTTCACAAATGAAAGATTTAAAAAATTCTGTGATAAAAATCAAATAAATTTAAAGACAATTAGTATTCGGCATCCATCTTCAAATCCATCTGAAAGGTACATAAGAGAAGTGATAAAGTTTCTGAGAATAACTTTGTGGAATCAAAATCATAACAATTGGGAAGATCACATAGAAGAAATTCAAAATTATTTAAACAATTTACCAAACACAGTTACAATGGAAAGTCCAATTTATTTGATGAAACAATTGAGACCTCAAAGAAAATGGGAAATAAATACTACAGGAGAATTTGAAAAAGTATTGGAAAGAGTGAATAAAAATTTGCAAAACAATGCAAATAAATATCTACGAAGAATGGAAAAAAGGGGAAAAGTTAAATTGACATTTAATAATGGAGATTTAGTAATCGTCCGTGCTCTAAGGGTATCAGATAAAAATAAACAAATATGTGCAAAATTGAAACCATCTTTTGAGGGACCATATGTGATAGAAAATGAGAATGGAGTAAATAGCTATGTTCTAAGATATATGGAAAGTGGAGAAATAAGAGGTGTCTTCAACATAAAAGATTTATACAAATACAATAATTAATGGAGAAGTTTAAAAAAAGGAAATATTTGAAGTAAAATTTGCGTTCATAAAATTTTTCCTTATATAAAAATTTGATAAACTACAAATTTAGGGGATGTTAACTTAGAAAGGAACCTGCAACATTAAAATTGATATTCTACACATACACACTTTATGATTAGATCCTGTATATAAAAAAATGCAAATAATATTCTAAAATAAAGATGTTTTTGATTAAGATCTGTATATATATATATATATATATATATATATATATATATATATATATTAACATAGAAAGGAACCTGCAACACTCTGTATACTATAATATGGAATGAAATACTACACACTATATGCAAATACAAAATTTTAGAATTTAAATTATTTCTTGAATCGTCCGAAATAGAGACAATCTGTATAATTCATTATTCAATAGATAAAATAAACAAGAATCAAACTGAAGAATCATGAAGGAAATTTTCAATACACTTTGTGAATACACATATGTGAAATATATAACATGATTTCTAGCCTTTGAGAGAGAGACTTTTGAACGTTACATTATGTAAATTATAACAATCTATTTCTCACACAGTAAAAGTCAAAACATTATGATTTGTTTTCAAAAATAATAATTAGATATTGAAAGAAATTCTCTGGTAACATTATATAATTATTTAGTATGTGTCAAGGTAAAAAGTCAAAATAATAATAACATTAAGTTTATAAAAGTATGACGTTTGTGAAATGAATTGTCACTCCGAATAGATCTAATTGAAATAAAAAGAGCTGTCATTTCTAAATATTTTGGAATATATTTTAAAGGAAGTAATATATCAGATTTATTCATTTAAAAATTTTAAACGGAATGTCCTAGAAGGATAGATGAGCAATTTAAAACTTGAAGTGGGATTTGTCAACAAGAATTTTTATAGTCAATTTTGATTGGTGAATCAAAATTGAAATAGTTTGATCAGCGGCAAGCATATTAAAAACTGAAAAAATTGAATAAAAAGTTGTTGATAATGTACACTATTCACTAGGGAGAATTCTTTTTGGTAGAGTGAATGGGTGAAAAGCTGAATTTTGGGAAGATAATTTAAAAAATTATTCGAAAAGCAGCCCATTGGAGTGGTAACTATTAAAAGAAATACATTATTTCTAAATATAACTCAACAAATTTATAAATCAAGTAGAGAAACCCAGATTTAACAAGAAATTGGTAAAAATTATAGAATACTGGCCGTAAAGTTTTATCCGTATAAGCAAGTAAAGTATCGTATCGTGGAAATGGTGTCTCCACAATACATTTCAGAAAGAGCTGGACTATGGAATTTCTTTTAAAATGTATTGATGTGGATGAAACATAACATCAATTTTGATTTCTGCCCAAGCACGACAGGCTGTGTGGTTTTCCAGGAGGTAATCTAAAAAAACAATCAATGAGGTGAATTAAAAGGAAAAGTGAACAGGTATTTAAAAATATTTCATTCAAATAAAAATGTTAAATAAACTCACTTGTGTTGTGCAAATATTTGAACTTTGATATTTCATACATTTTATCCATTTTCGCCATTTTATTTCATAGAGAATTTTGTAACATGGTCCGATTTTAAATGTGTATATAATGTTGCATAGTTTGTAATCACATATAATAATAATTCATTTGAGTGTATGTTGTTTTTGAATGAATGATCATCGTAGACAGTTTGTTTTTATGAGTTTTTGTAAATGAATAATGTATTTGTTTTTCTAAATATTAAATAACGTTTTTCACTTGAAAGACTTGAAATTGCATTGTTGAAAAGTTTCATTTCTCGATGATTGCTCCATCTATTATTCAACATATCCCAAATGTTTTTCCCTTAAGAGAAACAATGTATAGTTCTGCAATCTTCTTTAATAAAATTTCGCAGAGCGCTTTCGGCATTAAGCCATCATCTGTGCGGTCACTATAAAAATGTTGATTACATTTTTTAAGTTTGATAAAAATTTTTATACATACTTGTCAAAAATCCCAAGACAGGGGCTTCCAAATATGTACGTCTGTACATTTAATTAATTTGGTGAATCACATTATTGACTTAAAAACAATTTTAAAATACATAAAAATTAAAATTTGTTAAAATAATTCAGCAGATCTGAAGTAGACACTTTTTATTAGGTTCGATCATTTTGCCAAGCTGTCATCAAAGAAATATTCACAAAACCACAAAGAACCCGATTGTCATCCCATTCCATAGAATAAGTTCCGAATCGTCGGAGCATAGACAAACATCGTTGATATTGTTAAATGAAGAGATTTCGCGACCCTCAACAGAATGGCATCTACCAAAAATAATAGTTTTGGAGACAGAATTGATGACCACCTGGTGAGGGCGGCGAAATCCATAGATACATTGGGACGTGCCAAACCCGCAAATGCCCGAGAAGTACAGTAAAGCGCTGATATGGACATTGTGCGCGCTCATATGGACATTGTGCGCGCTCATAACGTTTATATTTCAGTGGTGTAGAATTTGATTGCAATTGTTTGTGAAAAGGAATTTGGAGAAAAGGAGTTGAAATGAAAATAAAGTGTAGGAGTGACAAATTTCTTGGAAAACTATGATTGATGAGATATAGAACAAGTAATGAATGAAAAGTGTGAATAATGGGATGAAGAATGGTGAGAAGTAAAATCCAATGAAATTGTAGGAAGTGTTTGGAAAGAAATGAATTCAAACATGCGTCTAGCAATCCCCACTGTTGTGAAATGTAGTACAAGAGATGAGTTCGTCGCCTTAACCGCAAAGCCATCAGCCGTCTATCAAACATAATAAATTTGGAGACAGCCTAGATAGCCTAACGATGAAGACGCCGACTTCAAAAAATAAAAAAGAATGATAAAAAAGTGTGAATAGAAAAATGAAGAATGGTGGGAGGCAAAGGCCAACGAAGAAGTAGGAACAAGTGCGGAAGATAGTAAATTCGAGCAAGAGTTTGACAAATCCCACTGTACATGTGCTGAAATGTGTAATGCGATGAGAAACCAAAGTCACTACAAAAAATTAAGCGAAAATTGATATTATAAGAGATGCGTTCGTCGACCCAATCGTGAAGCCATCAGGTTAGATAGTTCCCCGATTAAGGCGCCGACCACCAATAATTGCGATCTGGTGGAATAAAACTTATGTCAACCTATTGTCATCATTGAAGGCCTTGTAAGAGTCTATACAAAGGTGTAAATTTTCTATTTAAATTAACTTGTGTGTTAAGGCAATTGTTGTTTTTGTTTATCTCAGATGTTATTTCGATGTCTTCGTAAAAATCTAGTAGATTGAAATTTTTGGTGTTAATACTTTTGATTAGTGTTGAATTAGTTTCTGGTTCAAACTTATGGTTATTGTATTTAATATGGAAACCAAACGCAGATTTATCTGGATACCTTAAATGCTCGCTTATACGTACATCCAATGCTCTACAAGTTCATCCCACGTATGCAGCCTCACAATCACCACACCTCAGGACATAAATGCCACTTTTAGACAGTTTATTCAACTTATCTTTAGAATTGACTAAATCATTGTAAAAGGAATTTGAAGTCTTGTATGAAATTTTAAAGTTGTTAGAAATATTTCTGAAAATGTTAGTTAATTGATGAGAAAGGTGAGAGTTTATGAATGGTATTGAAATATATGAAAGATTATTGTCTATGATGGATGGATAAGCTAACTGTTGATTTATTTTCCTAATTATTTTTTGTATAAGATTATCGATTATAGCCGTTTATAGGAAACCTACTCAAACTGATCACGCCATACATGCTGATTCCAACCACCCCCCTCAACACAAAATGGCAGCTTTCAACTGCTATGTCCACAGACTACTGAACATTCCTTTAAATAAAGCTCAGTATAACAATGAGGTTAACACAATCAAACAAATTGCAGTTAACAATGGATATCACCATTCTATAATCGATAATCTCATACAAAAAATAATTAGGAAAAGAAATCAACAGTTAGCTTATCCATCCATCATAGACAATAATCTTTCATATATTTCAATACCATTCATAAACTCTCACCTTTCTCATCAATTAACTAACATTTTCGGAAATATTTCTAACAACTTTAAAATTTCATATAAGACTTCAAATTCCTTTTACAATGATTTAGTCAATTCTAAAGATAAGTTGAATAAACTGTCTAAAAGTGGCATTTATGTCCTGAGGTGTGATGATTGTGAGGCTGCATACGTGGCAAGAACTTGTAGAGCATTGGATGTACGTATAAGCGAGCATTTAAGGTATCCAGATAAATCTGCGTTTGGTTTCCATATTAAATACAATAACCATAAGTTTGAACCAGAAACTAATTCAACACTAATCAAAAGTATTACCACCAAAAATTTCAATCTACTAGATTTTTACGAAGACATCGAAATAACATCTGAGATAAACAAAAACAACAATTGCCTTAACACACAAGTTAATTTAAATAGAAAATTTACACCTTTGCATAGACTCTTACAAGGCCTTCAATGATGACAATAGGTTGACATAAGTTTTATTCCATCAGATCGCAATTATTGGTGGTCGGGCACTATCTAACCTGATGGCTTCACGATTGGGTCGACGAACGCATCTCTTATAATATCAATTTTCGCTTAATTTTTTGTAGTGACTTTGGTTTCTCATCGCATTACACATTTCAGCATATGTACAGTGGGATTTGTCAAACTCTTGCTCGAATTTACTATCTTCCGCACTTGTTCCTACTTCTTCGTTGGCCTTTGCCTCCCACCATTCTTTATTTTTCTATACACACTTTTTTATCATTCTTTTTTATTTCTTGAAGTCGGCGTCTTCATCGTTAGGCTATCTAGGCTGTCTCCAAATTTATTATGTTTGATAGACGGCTGATGGCTTTGCGGTTAAGGCGACGAACTCATCTCTTGTACTACATTTCACAACAATGGGGATTGCTAGGCGCATGTTTGAATTCATTTCTTTCCAAACACTTCCAACAATTTCATTGGATTTTACTTCTCACCATTCTTCATCCCATCATTCACACTTTTCATTCATTACTTGTTCTATATCTCATCAATCATAGTTTTCCAAGAAATTTGTCACTACTACACTTTATTTTCATTTCAACTCCTTTTCTCTAAATTCCTTTTCACAAACAATTGCAATCAAATTCTACACCACTGAAATATAAACGTTATGAGCGCGCACAATGTCCATATCAGCGCTTTACTGTACTTCTCGGGCATTTGCGGGTTTAGCACGTCCCAATGTATCTATGGATTTCGCCGCCCTCACCAGGTGGTCATCAATTCTGTCTCCAAAACTATTATTTTTGGTAGATGGTAGATGCCATTCTGTTGAGGGTCGCGAAATCTCTTCATTTAACAATATCAACGATGTTTGTCTATGCTCCGACGATTCGGAACTTACTCTATGGAATGGGATGACAATCGGATTCTTTGTGGTTTTGTGAATATTTCTTTGATGACAGCGTAGCAAAAGGGTCGAACCTAATAAAAAGTGTCTACTTCAGATCTGCTGAATTATTTTACCAAATTTTAATTTTTATGTATTTTAAAATTGTTTTTAAGTCAATGATGTGATTCACCAAATTAATTAAATGTACAGACGTACATATTTGGAGGACCCTGTCTTGGGATTTTTGACAAGTATGTATAAAAAATTTTATCAAACTTAAAAAATGTAATCAACATTTTTATAGTGACCGCACAGATGATGGCTTAATGCAGAAAGCGCTCTGCGAAATTTTATTAAAGAAGATTGCACAACTATACATTGTTTCTCTTAAGGGAAAAACATTTGGGATATTTATCTCTTGTGCACACAGCTGTAACTCAAATTAAATTATTATTCAACAGTTGGCATTATTGACCAGACGTTTCTGAATCAGAGAGGGGTTTTGAAATCAAACATACAGGACCGTTTCTAGGATTTTATAAAGAAATTAAAGCAAGTATTTTTGATTAAAAAAATTTTTTTATTCAAATACAAGGATTTTATTTTTTGGCGCTCATAATTAAAATTAAAATAGTTTCGTTTTACCATATGAACCCAATCCTGAGATCATAGAGTTTTCATGTATGGTATAATTATTTTATGACATATTTTAAATTTTTCTAATATACCGGGTAAACAAAAACTAATAATTCATATCAACTAAACAATAACAATAATAATTAGGTTTCTCACAAATCACAATAATATATATATATATATATATATATATATATATAAAGATGAAAGAATAACGCGTGGAATATAAAACAAAGACAGAATTAGCGGGCATAGCACGCAAAAGAGGTTACAGAGAATGAGTGTCTACGGTTACTACTCATTCTCTGTAACCTCTTTTGCGTGCTATGCCCGCTAATTCTGTCTTTGTTATATATATATATATATATATATATATATATATATATATATATATATATATATATATATTGTTTATGATTACTACTTACTGAGTTAATTATAATAATTAAATAGGCTAGTTGCAGTTATCGCAATTGTTAATGATATATTATGTATGAATTTATTAATTTGGGGTATTGTATTTTAATTGAGAATTTGAATTGAATATGAGATGCAATGTTACTATTGAAATAATACTATACTTTTGGCTAGCTAATTAATATGTAAAAACAAATTTTTATTTATATATTTTTTTATTAATATTTTCTCCTATTCATTTTGCTATTTTGCATCATGTAGTTTCATTTAATTTCAAAATTTTACCTCGGCTACTCCTATTTATACACGACTCTTTTTCTCAGTAGGGTTCCTGGGCGAAGTCACAAGAAAATCAACATCACTATTCAATGTAATTTATTTTATATTATTAATAGAAAAAGGAACAAAAAAATTTTAAATTTAAAATATTGGTTATTCATAAAATTCAGGTGACTCTTTTAATTTAGTTATTGGACTCATATAACTACTATATCCAAAAATAAATGATTATCCTGTTTTCAAAATATGAACTATTCTTACACCATAAACGTAAAAATATGGATTTTATCTATATATATATGTATATATATATATATATATATATATATATATATATATATATATCTAAATTTCCACATCACACAACTATCATATATTTTTAAAAACTATTCATTTGTTTGTGACGGCTATGCAGACTGATTTGCATAAATTTACATAATCGTTTGGAAACGTTATGTTTCTCTGAAAGATGAACATCTGTTTTTAAAACTGTTCAAATATTGTAACTTTTTTTCTTGTTATTCTAATAGTATTATTGAAATATTTAGACACTACTTTAGTTCCAATCGATTCGTAAAATGGAGAGGATATTTGAAATTTTTAATCTACTTTATTTCAATCTTAAAAAAATATGTTAACGTATTATAAACTTTGTGCACGTGATAAAATTGAAATTAGTTGTGCCTTGTTATTTCGTGGAAAGTTTTATATATATATATATATATATATATATATATATATATATATATATATATATATATATATATATATATGTGTGTGTGTGTGTGTGATTAGAGAAGCATGCAACATAAAATAAATAATACATGTATCTACAAATTTGGTAGGTGAGTTTTTTTTTTACATTTCCTTGTTTATTATTATCATTCAAAATTGTATTATCAGGTGTTTTTATTTAAATTTCACTATTCAAAATTTGGTACCAAGTATATTAATTAAACACACCACAGACCTTTTCTTTTCACCAAGCCGACGTCTTCAATAGTGTCCATCCATGACGCTTTCCCGCTCCAGGTGGCAATCTCCCTTCTTAGTATTATCGGGTGATAATTCTACTACGTGGGTTGACTTTATTTCACACAAATTTTGTCTCTGCACTCATTTTAACTTTTAACTACTTTTGTGACTTCTTATATTTTATATATAACACTTATTATTTGAAAATTTTACAAGAAACTGCAATACATTCAATTTACTTCCTTCTTCTCTGGTTACCAACGCTTGACTGTCTACCGCGATTTTTTTATCCGCCAAAACCTCTTTTTTGTTTATAACCGGAAGCTCGCAATGTTCTAGAAAAATCTTTGATTTTTGTTCAACTGTCACTTTGTTTTATTAATATTTTATTGTTTTTCTGACTTAAACTTGCTACTAAATGTTGTTTTTCTATGCACTATAACCTTATCGTCATTGGATTATTCACTAACATAGTATTTATCATTGTTTTTCTTGTTAGTTAATTATTTGAAATCTTCCGATTGGTCAATGCAAATATACAAATTTTTCCCTTCCTACAACGTAAATATTTGCATGATACATATGGATACAGTTCATTTCTTATTTTGTTCTTAATTACTACATCTATATACATAAATTAGGTCAGTAATCATTTATTTTTATTCTTATATCTCATATCAGATTGCATTTTATGTTGGTATACGTGTCGTCAACTGTTATATTTCGTTTTGGTTTTGACATTACCTACTAATTACAGTTTTCTACATTTTATTATTATGTTTCGTATTAACGTTCATGATTGAATATTTGATTAACATATATATATATATATATATATATATATATATATATATATATATATATATATTTCTAATTCTAAATTTCACTTATTTATCTATTTATCAATCATTCGTAGCACTGTTGATTTTAATATTACTATTCTATTTTATTCTTTAAATATAAACAGATCCTTCAGGTGTCTAACATTCCGTGTGGCGTCACGTTATTTTATTGAGCTTCGTTGCTTGTTAAGTTCTGTCTTAGGTTGTTTAAGGTACAGAATTATTTTAAAAAATGTTTATCAATAATTATGTATGAATTCTTTTGATGTTGATTACGCACACTGATTCTAATTGATTATATTGTTATATATATATATATATATATATATATATATATATATATATATATATATATATATATATTAACATAGAAAGGAACTTGCAACACTCTGTATACTATAATATGGAATGAAATACTACACACTATATGCAAATACAAAATTTAGAATTTAATTACCATTTAAATAGTCATAAATATAGACAATCTATATCATTCATCATTCAAGAGAGGAAATAAACATGAATCAAACCGAAGAATCATGAAGGAAATGTTCAATGTACCTTGTAAATGCACATATGTGAAATATAACATGATTTCTAGCCATTGAGAGAGAACATTTTGAACGTTACCTTGTATAAATTGTAACAATCTATTTCTCACACAGTAAGAGTCAAAACATTATGATTTGTTTTCAAATATACTAATTAGATATTGAAAGAAATTATTTAGTAACATTAGAAAATTATTTTAGTATATGTCAAGGAATAAAGTAAAAATAATAATAACATTAAGGTTATAAATGTATGACGTTTGTGAAATGAATTGTCATTCTAAATAGAGCAAATTAAAATAAAAAGAGCTGTCATTTCTAAATATTTTGGAGTCTATTTTAAAGGAAGTAATATATAAAATTTGATTATTTAAAAAAATTAAACGGAATGTCCTAGAAGGATAAATGAGCAATTTGAAACTTGAAATGGGATTTACCAACAAGAATTTTTATAGCCAATTTGATTGGTGACTTAGATTTGAAATATTTTGATCAGCGGCAAGCGGATTAAAAACTAAAAAAAATTGAATGAAAAAAGTTTGTTGATAATGTACACTATTGACTAGGTAGAATTCCTTTTTGGTAGAATGGATGGGGTGAAAAGTAAAATATTTAGAAGATAATTTAAAAACAATTAGAAAAGCAGTCCATTGGAGTGGTAAATATAAAAGAAATACATTATTCTTCAATATAACTAAATAAATTTATAAATCAAACTGATAAACATAAATATAACAAGAAATTGGTAAAAATTCCAGCATACTGACCGTAAAATTTTATCTGTATAAGCAGGTAAAGTTTTGTATCGTGGGAATGGTATCTCCACGATACATTTCAGAAAGAACTGGACTATGGAATTCCATCTAAAATGTATTGATGTAGATTAAATATAACATCAATTTTGGTTATTACCCAAACACGACAGACTGTAATCTAAAAAAGAATCAACGAGGTGAATTGAAGAAAAAGTGAACAGGTATTTAAAACTATTTCATTTAGATCAAAAAAAAGGTTAAATAAACTCACTTGTGTTGTGCAAATATTTGAACTTTGATATTTCATAAACTTTGTTCATTGTTATATCCACCATCTTATATCATAGAGTATTTTATTAACATCGCCTGATTTTAAATGTGTATATAATGTTGCATAGTTGTACTTACATATAGTAATAATCCATTTGAGTGTATGTGTTTTTGAATGAATGATCATTGTAGATGAGTTGTTCTTTTTGAAGATTTTGTAAATGAATAATGTATTTGTTTTTCTTAAGTTCATATTAAATAACGTTTTTCATTTGAAAGACTTAAAAGTATTGTTGGAAAATTTCATTTGTCGATGATTGCTCCATTTATTATTTGACAGTTGGCATTATTGATCAGACGGTTCTCAATTAGAGAGGGGTTTTGAAGCCAAATATACAGGACCGTTCTATAGGATTTAAAAAAAAATAAAAGCAAGTATTTTTAATTGAAATTTTTTTATATAAATACAAAGATTTTATTTTTGGCGCTTATAATTAAAATTAAAATAGTATCATTTTACTATATGAACCCAAAATCCTGAGATCATAGAGTTTTCATGTAAATAACAAAATCCAGGACTTCAAAGTACCAAGAAAGTGAGTATAATTATTTTATGACATATTTAAAAAAAAATTTAATATACCGGGCAAACCAAAACTTATAATTGATATTAACTAAACAATAATAATTAGGTTTCTCACACATAAGAATCCAGAATTATATATATATATATATATATATATATATATATATATATATATGTCGTAATAAGTTTGTTTTATTTATATAATTTTACAAATAACGAAATTAATGTTGATAAATCTGGTTTTAGACAAATATAATAATAAAAATCATACTCAGAAAGAACCTGCCGATATTTGGATACATAATTAGACAAACTTTCAATGTTTCTAACGTAAAAAGCTCTGACTGAGAATGTTTTCAATATATTAATGTGAGTTCGTAGCTCAGTGAGTAAAGGCAATGAATGTTTGTACATGTCTGGTTCGAGACCCGGTTAGCACTTTTTTTATTCAATCAAATTAAACAAGTACAAAAATTATGAATATTGAGTTTCATAATTTTCTCTAGAATCTTCATCATTTTTTCATTAAATTATGGGGAAAATCCAAACATTTATTACGTCTTGTTTTGGTAAACATGCACACACACACTATTCAATTAAATATTTTTTTATTCCCCCTGCATTACAAACTGAGTTATAAGACATCAAAGTTGAAATAATAAAACAATTTAACGTCCTGTATCTCGTTATGCATTCTTTTGGATGAAGTGGTACATAAAATATTTAAAATTTTTGATAACTTACTTGCAATACCACATATTTTCTACGTTTATCGATATTTTAAATAATAATTCCTTTATAAGGGCAGCATTTTTTGAAGAATATGTGGCACACATGTTTATAAAAACTGTTCGTCTTAAAAGGGAGTGTCAAAGCGCTCACTACAATATTTTAAATTACTTAGGAAACACCATGTATATATAAATATCCTTATGACATTTTATGATTACATCCTGGATGTCTAGTCAATTTTCATGTATGTCTGTTACCCCATTATTGCAGCATATTGTTAAACACAATACAACAGCTGTTCCAGCATAGACTTTGTACTACACATTTTGCAATCAAAACAGAGTATATCTGAGAATTTTTGGAAGTACAACTATCTTGTAGCAGAGTTATGCAATCTTCTAGAGGAATGTAGCCTTCACCATGGCTCTGAATGCTAAACCCATAATTAAGCACATTAAAATTGATTTTATACTAAATCCCTAATATTCAAATACCACTGCAATAACTCGTTGGAGGAACATTGTGGTAATATTCAGTGTCTTTTATTTGTTGCTCTTGTAACTGTAAAACAGACTTTTACTTTCTTTGCGTATCAACCAAACTCACATTTTCATGTTCAACTTTCATTATTTCCTAAACAACTTGTTATCTGTTTCCAATCATAAAAACCGGTTGTGTGTGTATTGAGAATTTGTTTTAGTAAAAGCTAAATTACTTAGGAAACACCTTATATATCCTTTTATGACGTTTTATGACATAAAGATTAATAGACACTTTTGATTTCACTCGTATATCGTGAATTTAGTTTTAAGACACCTTTATCATGTAATGTTCAGTATCGTTCCATCTTTAAAATAAAAGCTTTTTGATTTCCTACATACACAAGTAGCATATCTTTATGACTACATCCTGTATATAAAAAATGCTAGAAATGTCTCTCCTGAACACCTACCTGAATAACTTATTTTACAAAATAACATACGGTTAAAGAAAAATATAAGGAGAAGAAATGCATAATACCCTTGCAACAATAAATTAAACAACATTGAGTATTCGTAAAGTGCTTAGAATTCATTTTCTTTAAGTCTAAATATGAGATCTAAGGCATTCTCGTTTTTGTCTTTTGTTTTGTAATACTTCTAACATCCAATTAATTGCAAGATTTCCCTTTTGATTTGAGTTAGCTATGCACAGATGCTTGCTTCATGACCGTTCTCTTAAAAATAATTGACATTTTGGATTTCACTAGTATGTCGTGATTTTAGTTGTAAACAAACTTATTTATGAATCGTTTTTTGTAGACGCTCCAAAATTTTGTAAATATTTCCTTCCAGATATGATCTTTTGAAAAATCCAATAAAATGTTACAATATATTTCAATTTAGATGTATCATTATTTGACCGTCAATAGCTATGTGTGTTAAAGCACACGATACCGAAACTACATACGCAGAGGTCGTGAGTTCCAGTCCGGGCTAGGACAATTTTTTTCGAATAAAATCTACAGGATAAAAAATGGACGACACACACAGCGTGCCATCTAGCGATAGGATACAAATCTGCAATCACTGGATAAAAAATGGACGACACACCGTCGCCTAGCGGACGGAAGTAGTGAGTTAGAACTGGCTTAGTTACACTACTCATGAGACTCTGGGAATCACCTATTGTCAAACGCGGAGCAGGTATGGCCACTGCACGACCGTTTACTGTTGTCCACAGTTATATATCAGGTTATTTAATATTATTACCTCTATTACTGTTATCAGTTTGACATTTCGGGAGGGTCTGAACCTCCAGATATGGGCCTGATAATAACAGATATAAGTCACGGGTGTCACAAAAGTTTATTATTAAAGTATTTTTATATTATCAACCCAATGGATTTTGTTAAATTTTGACACACCACTTTTCTAGCGTGACACAAAGTCACTACACTGCACTTTGTTCAGTTATAATTATACTGGGTTTTATGGTTTTGTTCTCTTCAATCGTCTGCGACTCAGTTTTGAAATGTTCCTGTATCCTTTCCCCATGGTAGTGGTAAACTAGAAAATATGATTTAATATTATTTAATAAAATAGTTTTTTGAATAATATGGTCAATGACCTAATTGGTATTTATTACTCGCGGTATCTATGGGTACGAGTTACAGGAAGTAACGTTCAATCACTTACGGCTTCCATAGAAACAGCCATAGGCGTGCTTACAAGGGGGGAATTCCTCAAAATATCAATCTATTAAAAACATTTTATAATTTTTAAATTTTAACGTTCTTTCAAAATCACAACAAATATAAATATGCCTACTGTTGTTATCTTTTTACAACGTCGCGTGCCGCCTTTGTCGGCACCAATGCCGTTAAAGATGCCGCTTTGTTGACTTTTTGAAATCATGGCAAAAGGAGCCGAGCCGACACTGAGCGGGATTTCGTTGCACGTGCCGCACACTAAAAAAATCAAAGGGGTAGCCGCAATGATACGAGGTAGCAGTTTTTTATTCTTAAAATGAATTGCGAGAAATTAGAGGTCGGCAATATGCAAAAGCAATATTTCGGCGGGCACGGCTCTTTGTTTTTTCATCAAAAGATTCCGATTTGATATTTTAAATTTTTTATGTATTGTATCTTCATTTCGGTTTCGCTGCTGACAGTGAGTGCTTGTCGTTCTATAGACTGTTACATACATATTTGCTGTGTATCTTAGATACAGTATCTATCTAGGTATTCGTAATTCGTAAGATTTTGGATTGGTAATTATAAGTATGAAAAAAATCAGTGGCGATATTCGCTCGTTTTTCGCGAAAGTGATGCCTCCAAAAAATTCTGCTGGTGATGCTAATGCTGATAATCCAACTTTTTCAACTAAGAGTCCAACTAGCAATGTAGCTGATATTCAAAGCACATCAGGTGCTAGTGCTATGGCTAGTCAAACAGAAGGTAAGATAAAATTGTCTAATATGCATAATATACCTACCTATATGATTCTTGAAAAAAAACATTGCACGTTTTGTATATAATGGCTCTACGGCTGTAGTGTATATTAATGTATTTCAAACGTGATAGTTCTACAAATTTACTGGAATGGTTTTCTATAAAATCATAATTATTTGAAAATGTCTGTGTTCAAGACTAATGTATCAGGGTGTAAATCTGCGCAGCCTTCGCTGATAGGCCAACAACACCTTGACGCGTGATTTAAAATAACCAAGTATCGATACGATAATAATAATTATTATTGATATTATTATTATTATACTCTGTTTTAGAAAAACGGGTTTTTTGCCATATTTCTAATATTTTATTATTTGTTATATTACAGTTTGTCAAGGAAACGTCGAAGTCGAAGAAAAATCAAGCGATACTCATAGAGAAGATCCGATCGTTAATTTGCCATTAGATCTTATAGAACGTGAAGCTCGTTTAGCAGATGGACCGTTTCAACCTGTTTTAAATGAGTTTCCAAGGGGTCATTTCGGTAAAAGTATACGTAGTTTTCAAGAAGGTTGGTATAAAATATACAATTGACTTGAGTACAGTCCTGCTAAAGATGCTGCCTTTTGTTTTTGCTGCCGTTTCTTAGCGATGGAAAATGCACTTTCCAAAGGTCACGTTGACAAATGTTTCACAGAAAGTGGCTTCAAAAATTGGAAACGTGCTACAGAGAAATTCAAATGCCATCAAATTTCACAATGTCACGTACATAGTTTCAGTGTCTGAAAAAAATACTCTAAAACAAGGAGTATCGATGCTTTGCGTGATGATTCAAGAGTGGCGTTATTAAAAAAACAAGATGAAGAACGTCTGCGAAACCGTGACGTAATGAAAAGACTCTTAGACATTACAGTGTGTTTAGCAAAAGGTGGAAGATCCTTCTGTGGCCATAATGAGAAAAAAAATAGTTCTGAGCGTGGACTTTTTCTATAATTAATTCACCTTGTTTCTCAATATGATCAGTTGCTGAAGGCTCATTTAACAGAAGGACCAAAAAATGCACTTTACGTTAGCAATAAAATCCAAAACGATATTATGTTATCTACTCATAATGTCAGAATTCAAAGTATCGTATCCACTTTAAATGGAAAACATATTTCTTTGATAGAAGATGAAACATCTGATTGTGGTCATCACAAGCAAATGTCTATCATAATTCGATTTTTTGACCCTTCTATAAACAAACCTATAGAAACGTTTATAGGTATACAAAGATTAAATTCTGTAAATTCAGAATCCATTTTTAATTCTTCGGATAATGCTCTTAGATCATTGAAATTACAGTGGGAACAAGTAGTTTCAGTATGTTTTAACGGAGTTTCGACCATGTCTGGAAATATTTCTGGTGTTCAGTCGCGATGCAAGCAAAATAACCCGGATATATTATATGTTCACTGTTACGCACACTGTTTAAATTTAACTCTGGTAGATGCTTGCTGCTGTCACTCGAATAACAAGTAAATATTTGATTTTTTTTGAATTCATTCAATGTGTTTATTCGTTTCTCGAAGGTAGTTGCGTAAGACATGCAATACTAGAGAAAATAGCTAACAGTATAAATATGCCACTCAAGACATTGTAATCGTTGTCAACAACTAGATGGGCATGCAGATCTGAAGCGGTTTCTGCAGTAAAGGAAAATTATGAAATTTTGATATTAGCTCTTCAAGAAATTATTGACACCGCCAAACAATCTGATGTTAAAATAAAAGCTGTAGGATTACTGGTGCAGTTAAAATCATTTAATTTCTTGATTTGTTTACATATGACCTATTCTAGTAATGATACTCAAAATAAGCAGAGCATTACAAACGGAAAATTTGAATTAACTGTCCGCAATCAATTCTGTAAAGAGTTTTTTTAATAAAATGTATGTTGAAGTTGAAAAAATATGTGACAAACATGGTATTTCAATTCCGGAAACAAGGAAAACAAAAATTCCGCGTAAAATTGATCAGATGTGTGATAATCAACATGACTTTGAAAATATGAAAGATTTTGTTAGAATAAACACATTTTATCCATTTTTAGATTCACTTGTTTCCGGAATAGACCAACGTTTTAGTCAAGAAACGACAAACATTATTAAAAGTGTCAACGAAGTACTATCATTGAATTGTGAGGGCGATTTCACTTTAATTGAAAATAAATTTAAAATAAAAAAAGAATTGCTTACCGAACTGAGTGTAATAAAATTTGATAATTCTATTCCTAAAGGTGTTAATCTTGATGATTGGATGGCTTGGATCCTTTCCTCAGACAACTAGAAAATATACACTAGCTTTTTCACGCTTTTAAAAATGTTTGCTCTCATACCAGTTACTAGTTGCTCTTGTGAACGTTCGTTCTCAAAAATGGTTCAAGTTAAATCAAAACTGAGGAGTATCATGTCACAACAGAGACTCGATTCATTTCTCTTTTTATTCATTGAACAAGAAAAAATGGCGAATGTGAATTATGACAATGTAATAGACAAGTTTAAAGTGTTATCCGAAGCAACACGTCGAATGCGTTTGTAGATTAGTTGATAGGATATTATCATTATCTATGTTTTTCCTCTGGATTCCATGTATTGTTACGAATGTTACGTTTTGTTTTTATAGTTTATTTTTTGGTTCAATATATTTTGTTCTATTACTTATAAATGCGTAATTACTAAATTTTTTAATTAGAAATGGGGCAATGACGTTTTTTTTATTTCGCCGATGAGCATGCGATGGACTTCTGCGTTATAGAAAAGGCAGCGTTATTGCTTAACTATAATTTTTAATAGGCATACTCAAATGAATGAATGCCCCCCCCCTAATAAAAGTCTGCGCACGCCTATGGAAACAGCAAGTAAGCAACTCTTTATATATTGCAAAAAAGTAATATTATTAATGGTGAGTTGTGTAAAAGATATTCAATAAAGTTAATTCAAACGAATAAGTTGTATTATTTGAAAACATGGAAAATAGTTCCCTTACAGAGGTCATTACACCATTCATGACGTTTCCTTTGATTCCTTGTGATACAGTAGGGAATTTAAAATCATTATGTACTAAATATAAACATTAAAGCAAAAATGTTTTTATTTCTTCAAGGATTCTGTGAAGACTGTCATTTATCCCTCTAATAATACTGTAATATCTGCGAAGTACATTTTGATTGCAACATAAGAAAAATAAAAACAGTTAATTTACAAATACAAATATTTATTCTATTATTAATAATGGAATTTCAACAAACTAATTTAACATAGTATGACGATCGTAAATATTTTTACGCTGCTCTTTGACTTGTCTTTTCCACTTGTCTTGCTGGTGTCCAACTCTATTCAGCACATTTCCCCTTACGCTCATATTGTGCGACATTGATCCAGCTGCTACCTCATCCTGGAAACAAAATACCATATGTTTTTATTATAATCCAATAGAATACCAATGGTATTCTAATAAACGTATAGTGTTCTCCAAAATAAACGGTAACGGAAAAAATATATACGAAGGGTCACGCTTAAAAACGATCAGTCAATTTTTTTCGAAAATGAGTGAACAGCGTCATTTGGTTGCTGATGAATACGGGGAGATTAAAATGTATAATTCAAATCGTCAAAGAACGAACAGAGTCAAACAGAAACTTATGTAAAACATTTAAGACAGCGGGGAATAATGATCAAAGTCCACGCGCTGACGAGCAATACCGATCAGAGTCCACTTGTTCCCTCCACGTTCGGTATGATCGCAGTAGTTGTTTATTCAGTAGTACAATAACCAAACTAAGCGAAGGTTCTTTGTTATTTACATCTTGTGTTTACTTGAATACATTTTTTTTGTTTACGTTAAGTAAGTTCTGTTAATCTTATATCTTTAAATGAGCAATTCTTGTATATATATATATATATATATATATATATATATATATATATAATTGAAATCTCGGAATCGGCTCCAACGATTTTCATAAAATTTAGTATATAGGGGGTTCGGGGCGATAAATCGATCTAGCTAGGAATCATTTTTAGAAAATGTCATTTTATTCGTGTTTTATCGATAATCAACTTGAACATAAACTTGGAAGAAAAATAACAAAAAGGAGGCGTTTGAGTAGTCTCAACTGAAAAATATGACTCTTCCTGACATCTATTGGCGAATAATGATACTATTTTTTGTGAGCAACTAATTGCTTCAACGACACGACAGCAGATGGCGTTGTTAAGTAACACGAAGTCAATGAGTGTTTGCTTTGAGGTTAGACTAAAATCAATTGTTTATTTATGTTATTTGTGTCTTCTTAATGCACGTGTTCACTTAAAAATGCCTAAACGATCTTGGAAAAAAACACTTATAAACAATCTAACTTCACGAAGCCGCAACTCGTCTCAAGAACACCTAGAAGAGCATCGTCATCAAACTGATCAGGATTCTCAAACTTCTCACAGTGAAGACTCATTAAATACAGAACATAATCACGCCTTAGGACCATTTGAAATTTTGTGTATCCATTGTGGTGCATTGCATTTCGCTGAGGAACGCGTTTCTAATCGTATAAATAGAAATTCTTTTGGTGACTGTTGTTTGCATGGACGAATTGTAATGGAGCAACCAAAATTTTCAAATGAATTAGTACGTCTCTTTTTAAACCGTCGCCCATATTCGGAAGAATTTCATAAAAAAATAAGAAAGATAAACGCATCTTTTGCTCTAACATCCTTCAATGTAGAAGATGATAGAACAATAAATAGCCATGGAATTTATAGTTTTATTGTTTGCGGACAAGTATATCATAAAATGAATATGGCAGCACATCCGACCCAAAATGATGTTGGTGTCTTTGAACGGCCACAGTATGGACAACTATACTTTTTACACCCTGATGAAGCCGTGAATGAAAGAGTTAACCATCCACTCAATTCAGGAATTACTACCTCAATGATGAAGTTATTGGAGTTTATCGTTCGAGCGCAAAATCGTTATGCACAGGGATGTATAATGATGCGAGAAGTAGAGGATGAAATGAATCGGTTAACGAGCAAAGCTCGGTCATCCAGGTACTAATAATAATAAATGACATTGGTTAGTAACAATGTTAAGTGACTCGCTAAGTGAAAACGAGACCACTGTTTAACATAAAGTGAAAAAAAGAAAGAGAACTGAAAATGACCGATGTCATGAAGAAATTACGTGCTACAACACATGAAATTGGAGATGACTGTAAGTGTACACGCTTTAAATGTTTCTAAATAATTTCTGTTGAAGAACGAAAGCGAATAAGTCAAGATCGGTGAACGATCAGGACTGCGGTATTTCCTTTGATCTGTCCTCTCTACTCTCGAGTAATCGTTCCGTTAGTGTGTAACCACGTGTTTTGTGGCGTCCTTGGTTAGGTTTAGGTACCTAATTGTTTATATTATTTCTGTCTACGATACGTACAGTATAGAGTATCAGTATGGAGTGGACGAAAGAAATTATAACCGACGTAATTGAAATGTACAGAGAAAGGCCTTGTCTATGGAAAATAAAGGATAAAACGAACCTAAATAAAAATTCATGTATTCGCAAGTAATTCATAAAATCCCCTTTTTCATGATCTCGAAGTTCTTGAAGTAAGGACCTTTTATTATTTTTTAGTATTTCTTGTTGAAGCTTTTACATTATAGTTACTTTGTTGATATACTCTAAGTTCTACTTAGATAGTGAATTATAAAATAATATAAAAAATATCAGATTGATATATAATTGACTGATGTCAAAAACGGTTTTTTGATAAAAGCATTTTTCTAAATGTTACTACAGTTTTTCCTTAGTAAAGTTAATAAATTAAAATAAACAGTCAGGTTCACGGTTAATAACTTTAACTGGTTATGGACCCAGAAATGCGCAACTGTTAGAAATAATTTATTTAATTTTTTGTTGTTCCTGTTGGAAAGAGCATTCTTGAAGGACAAAAATGGAAACGATGAAAGTTCAAATAGGCTTCCTGAACGGTAAAGTAAATTGGAATACATGGAAATATAAGTTGTGTGTTCTACTACGAGGAATACCAGGTGCAACTGATTGTATATAAGATAAATTGCTCATACCAGTTCCTATATCTTATACAGCATCTACAGAAGAACGAATGGAGTATGATAAGAAGGTTGAGTATTTCACTAAAGCAGATACTAGTGCATTACTGGTATTCACAACTAATATGACTGAAGAAACTCTTCAAAAAGTGATGAGATTTACTACAGTAAGAAATGTTTGGTTAGAACTTCACAGATTGTTTGATGGGAAAACTGAAGGTAAAATTTGAGAAAACCTACCACCACCTACACCGATTTCGAAAATTATTTTTTAATTATGTAAGGCACTTACTAACAAACACATAGCACCACAAATTTTGCTGCGGATACACTTAACAAGCGCAGTAGAAGGATTTTCATTTTCGAATTTGTCCCTTTTCAAATGGATATTTTCAATATTTTCTTGTTGTATATATACATATATATTCTCGAAGTATAATATTTAATTTGTTCTTAATAGATATGTGATAATTGTAGACTGAATCATTACGATAAACACTAGTTTTTTTCAAAATGATTTTGTTATGCTTTGACAACAATCTCAACTGACATTTGCTAATCACTGACATTAGCGACGATGCCATATTTATGAAGTTGTGAAATTACGAAAAATGTAAGTCTCGATTTCGTTTGTATGCAGTTACATCGATATTTTTTATCTATGGTTATTTCGAAATTCCATAAAGTTAGTTTGCAAAAAAAGCGCGCCGGGTCGACGTTTCGCAATCCGCGCGAGCGAATTGCGAAACGTCGAACCGGCGCGCTCGCTTCGCTCGCGATTCAATCCACACTATTCTGTAATACGGGCTTAAATAAGTATACCACATACGTTGTTAGGAATATATGCACAATTTGAAAAGAAAAATTTTTTATGAACAGCTATCAATAGTTTGCAAAAAAAAGCGCCGGGTCGACGTTTCGCAATTCTCGCGCGCACGAATTGAGAAACATTGGCCCGGCACTTTATTCAGTAATACGGGCTTCAATAGATATACCACATACGTGTATAGGTTATTCATTGATATGTGTTAGGTGTCGGGGAGCGATCTTTCAAACATATGTTTACTGTTTAAGCCATAAAGGTTAGATCATTTACTCATTTACACCTAGATTAGTTAATAGGTTTGAGCTGAATAATTTTGTCAGCTGAGACCTTTAAAATAAGAAGCAGTAGTTGATATATTCTTCTTTTTTAATTTTACTATTGTCAACTTTGGCAACGTTGTTAAAAAATTTGACGTAAATATTAGAATTTTGTTTCCGCGGAGAAATTTTTGGTTTTCCAGGTTAGTCAATTAATATTTTATACTGAAAAAAAATTTTTTTTAAATTCGTGCTACATAGATTCTCAAATTTTTCCGTACTGTTAATATGTAAGATACTTGATACTCTGCCAGAAGAACAGTAGACAATCTTACCAACCAGCTATGTGCCTATTAAAATTATCTAATAAAACGGAGAATAGAAATGAAGAGACTTTAAATACAGAAAAAAATTCAGACAGACGTAATTTCGAGAAGAAAAAATATAGAGTATGTCACTATTGCAAGAAAGTGGGTCATAAAGTTCGTCAATGTGTCAAGTGGAAAGCCGATGGAAGACCTCCAAAGCATACAGTTAACAATAATAGTAATAAATCTGAAGAGAAAAATGCAAATGTAACACTATTAGCCCTTAATGAAGAAATTTTAAATGTAGACTGTGATCAAAACAGTTGGTTTGTAGATAATGGAGCAACTAATCATATCTGCAATGGAAACGATCTTTTCCAGACATTTGAGCACGTCAATAAGACATACACAGTAACAACCGCAAATGGAGTATCCATTGAAGCTATTGGCAAAGGTTCAATAATAATAGAAGCTGTTGTATATAGTAAAAAGTATTTTATTGAATTAGCTAATGTGTGGTATGTTCCTGGTATAAAGAAAAATATTTTTCTGTATTGGCTGCACAAGACAAAAATCCACATAGTGAATTTCATTCGAGAGTAGAAGAATGTACTCTAGTAATTGATGGAGAAATCAAGTTAATAAGCCATAGACATCGATATGGAAGTTTGTACAAACTAGCTATTCAAAATGTTATACCTGAAAAAACCATGTTGGATGTGAATATGGCTTCGGATAGTAGTTTCTTGCAGTTATACCATGAAAGGTTTGGGCATCAAAATAAAAGACATGTGAAATCTATCATTGAAAAAGTTTTAGATATAAAAGTTCCATTAGATAGTGAAATATGCGAAGGCTGTATTTAAGGAAAATCACATAGACTGAAATTTGGAACTAGAGAACGTGCCAAAGCACCTGAAGAGCTCATTCACTAGGATGTATGTGGAGCTTTCAAAACCTCAAGCTCAGGAAATCACTATTTTGTACTTTTCAAGGAGGATTTTAGTAAATTCAGATATGTTTATTTTATGAAAGGAAAATCTGAAGTTGCAGAAAAACTAAAAATCCTGTTGAATGAATTGAAAATAGTGGGACACGTAATGAAAGGGCTACTTTCAGACAATGGAGGTGAATTTACCAGCAGCATTTTTCGACAAATTTTACAAAAGAATAAAATTAAGAATATATTGGTCATGCCATACACACCAGAGCAAAATGGGTGTTCACAAAGAGATAATCGAACTATTGTTGAAACTGCAAGATCAATCATGTATGCAAGAAACAATTTACCGCAAATTTTATGGGCTGAGATGATAAATACTGCTGCATATATTTTGAATAGAACAGGTATATCTGGTGTAAATAAAAAATCTCCCTATGAAGTTTGGACAGGGAAAATACCTAACAACAAGCATTTGAGAGATATAGGGTGTATCTGTTACGTACATATTCCCAAACAATGTCGAAAGAAAATGGAAAGAAAAGCGGTAAAAGGAGTTTTAATTGGTTACGATAATGATGATGGATATTGTGTATGGTGTAAAGAAAAACAACAACTCATAAGATCCAAAGATATTATCTTCGAGGAACAACCTTTAACTAGATGGACTGAATTTTCACCCGTTGAAGATAACAAAAGTACTGAAACTGACGATGAAAGGAGTTTAGATAAATCTAGACATTATTCTACCAGAAAATCAAGAAATAAACGAAGAAGATTTAGAAGATAGATTTGAAGAAGAGCCAAAATTAGTAGAGAATATATTAAAAAAACATAGAGAAATAAAATTACCTAAGAAGTTTGAAGATTTTGTAATGGAGGTATATACGACATTTGTAGAACTTGAAGAACCACAGACTTACCAAGAAGCTATTGATAGTAATTATAAAGACATGTGGCTGGAAGCCATGAATAAAGAAATATCATCTTTCAATGAAAATGAAATATGGATTCTACAAGATTTAGCACCCAGGAAGAAAGCAATTTTGTGTAAATGGGTTTACAAAATTAAAACTAATCCGGATGGCTCTATAGGTAAATTCAAAGCTAGATTGGTAGTCAAGGGATTTTCACAAATATATGGTGAATCCTATGAAGAAACTTTTAGTCCTGTTGCTAAATCTGGAACAATAAGAGCTTTGTTGAGTATAGCTGCTAGTGAGAAAATGAATTTAAGCCAATTCCATGTCTTTACTGCATTTCTTTATGGATATCTGGAGGAAGACGTGTATATATGAAACAACCGGAGGGGTATCAAGATGGTACTAGTAAAGTTTGCTGTCTCAAACATAGCTTGTATGGACTTAAGCAAGCTCCAAGATGCTGGAATAAAAGATTCGTAGATTTTCTTATAAACCAAAATGTTAAGGCAAGTGATGCAGATCCATGCTTGTTTATCAAGAAACAAGAACATGATATGATTCTATTGGCACTTTATGTTGACGATGGACTTTTAGCCACGAGTAACGAAACTCTGGAAAATGAATTTATGAATAATTTGGGATAAGAGTTTAAAATTACTGCAAAACCAGCTACCTATTTTTTGAGCTTGGAAATTGACACTAGTAATGTCGGTTCTGTAACAGTGAGTCAGGCAGCTTATACCAGAAGAATCTTGGAACATTTTGGAATGCAAAATTGTAAGGCTGTGACTACACCAATTATTAAAAGTGACCAATCAGGGAAAGAAACTGGAAAAGTAGAAGAAAGTTTCCCTTATAGGCAAGCAGTTGGAGCTCTAATGTATCTTATGGTAGGAACAAGACCAGATATTGCGTATGCAGTAGGAGTTGCCTCAGGAGCATTAGAAAATCCATCTCATGATGATTGGATTCGTGTGAAACGTATTTTTAGATATCTCAAAAATACTATCGACGTTAGAATTATCTATAAGTCTGATAACAAATTGAAACATCTTCAAGGGTTTAGCGATGCTGACTATGGAGAAGATCATACAACCAGAAGATCAACTACAGGTGATATTTGTAAATATGCTGGAGGTGCAATCTCCTGGCTTAGTCAAAGACAGTCATCAGTAACACTCTTAACAACTGAAGCAGAAATAGTTGCTGCAAGTGAAGGAGCCAGAGAACTGATATGGTTAAAAAATCTTTATCAGGAAATTATAGGTTTAAAAAATGTTCCTACACTATCAGTTGATAATGAAGCTGCTATTAAGTTAGCAAAGAACTCTCTTACAAAGAAAGCAGGCATTTCTTTGTAAGAGAATTGGTAACTGAAGGATGTATTGATATATAACAGGTTGCTTCGGAACACCAATCCGCAGATATACTGACGAAATCATTATTCAAGCCAAGAATGGATTATATATTGAAAAATATTGGACTAGTGAATATCAAAAGTACTTAATGAAGGAAGGTGTTGAAGCTTTTACTTTATAGTTACTTTGTTGATATACTCTAAGCTCTACTTAGATAGGTGGATTATAAAATAATATAAAAATGTCAGATTGATATACAGGGACTAATGGGCAAAAAGTCAGGAGCGTATAATCTGAGCCAAAATAATGTTAGTACTTCATATAAACTTTTTCTATGGAGGCCCTCGTTTTCGAATTATAGGCCTCCAAAGTATCAATTTTGAATTTGGTTTTTATTTTTTGTACTAGTTATTTGATCTTTATCAAATTTACGGCAAAGCTATAATTTACGTGTATGTTTATTTTGGAAAGGTAAACAGATTTACAGTACTGCCTTGAAGCCAGGGACGGACTACTCGCAATGGTTAGTGATCCAAAAAATTTGCAGGGATGGCACACCCTGTATGAAATCATCGAAATTGACTTCCCCACACATTAAGCTAACGAAAAGGTACTCTTGTTAGAATTCGATAAAATAAGCCGTTTGGATAATATTTACAGTTTTATTAATGCACTACGTACAAATCTACCTGACTAACTTATTAATACGATGTCCAGGATTTACTTGCTTTTAATCAAAATTACGAACATAACATTATTAAACCATTAAGGAAACCTCAAAAAACACAACTTATAAAACATTAGACTAATACTAATTCCTAAACAACAACAAAAACTAACGTTATTCTAATAAATGTTCAATATGAGCTCCTCCCACTTCCACGCACATTCTAAGTCTACGAAGGTTGTTTCTTTTCACTTGAATGAGCAATCCCACATAATTTCTAATAACATTGCAGTGTAACACAATTCTGTCTATTAAATCTTGTCTTGTTTGCACAGGTGTTGCGTATTCCTTACTTTTGAGATAACCCTAGAGAAAGAAATCCATAGGATTAACGTCTCCTGATCGCGGTGGCCATTGAAAAGGGCCTCCACGACCAATCCATCTATTAGGAAACCTTGTGTGTAAATGCTGTCGTACATCTAAACTGAAATGAGGAGGGGCCCCATCATGCATGAACCATAAATTCCTACGAGTTTGTAGTAGCACATCATCAAACAGGTTCCATAACTAATTTTGCAAAAACTCCAAATATCTCTGACCAGTCAAAGTACCGTCAATAAAGTATATGGCTCTATCAAATGATTGCCAACTATTCCTGCCCAAATATTAACCATGAATCTATGCTGGCTCCTAGTTTGGATAATGCCATGTGGATTCACATCATCCCATAAATGCATATTATGAGAATTTATGATTCCATCTCTGGTGAAACTGGATTAGTTCGTAAAGAGAACGTTACTAATAAATGTATTGTCTGCTTGTTGTTGTCGCAGAAACCACTGGCTATACTCAAGCCGTGCAGGATAATCAGCCACTGTCATACTGTGTACTTTTTTCATGTGAAAAGGATATAACAGCTGTTCTTTTAGGACGCGATGAACAACTAAGTATGCTTCGTACTGGACCTTCTCCACTTTTTTTTGGCAAAAATATTCCTAAAATTAAAATTTTTGTTTTGTATACATAGAAAATTACATTTACTTATTCATACCTGTTTCTCGTAACCTGAGATCAATACACTCAAACATTCGTCTGTCTGGCAATGCTCTGTTTGCAAAATGTTCTTCATAAAGCCTTCTTGCCTCTAAACAGTTTCGAGAAGCCAGTCCATACATTAGATGCATATCTGCGTACTCGATAAAAGCGAATTTTGCCATTGTAACTGTTAAATTAAGGACTTATGAATTATTGACAAGTACTGACTACGAACTATTCTACACAACGTTTGACAACTAATCCTATGGTAACTTGATAAACGGTAAAAACACTTATAAAAAGTTTTTACCAACTTTCGAATTAATAAGTAGTTAATGTTTTTCATCTTCTGCTATTATTTTTTTGTAGTACTGTAGGTAAATCTTGGACATCTATTAATAAGTTACGTTTTACCTCGTTGTGTACTTATAAAAATGGTGAATGCGTAAATTGGTACGTAGTGCATGAATAAAACTGTAAATATTAGCCAAACGGCTTATTTTATCGAATTCCAACAAGAGTATCTTTTCGTTAGCTTAATGTGTGGGGAAGTGAAATTCGATAATTTCATACAGGGTGTGCCATCCCTGCAAAATTTTTGGATCACTAACCATTGCAAGTAGTTCGTCCCTGGCTTCAATGCACTACTGTAAATCTGTTTACCTTACCAAAATAAACATACACATACATTATATCTTTGCCGTAAATTTTATAAAGATCAAATAACTAGTACAAAAATTAAAAATAAAAACCAAATTCAAAATTAAAACTTTGGAGGCCTATAACTCGAAAACGAGGGCCTGCATAGAAAAAGTTTATATGAAGTACTAACATTATTTTAGCTCATATTATACGCTCCCGACTTTTTTCCCATTAGTCCCGGGACACCCTGTATAATTGATTAATGTCAAAAACGATTTTTTGATAAAAGTATTTTTTTAAAAGTTACTACAGTTTTTCCTTAGTAAAGTTAATAAATTAAAATAAACAGTCAGGTTCACGGTTAATAACTTTAACATTTCTAGCATGCACAAACTCAGTAGTGCCACTCTTTTTCTTCTCCATTTTCAATATTTTCACACCACTGTCGTTAAGATCTGTCCTTCCGTCATCTCACACATCAGATCTGGCTGTCCGAAGTACGACTAGTTGTTTACGTTAGTGGGTAATGACGGTTTTGGTCCGTGACGGATCAGATCTGTAAGATGAAATGACAGATCTGCACGGAGGGACAGATCGTTCGAAAATCCCTACCGTGTATGCCTAGCTAATAAAAGTGAAAAATTTTATTCTTTAAAAAAGCAATATAGAAAAGCATCCAGAAAGAAAAAGGAGCTTGTTACGATAACAATGGACTTTCAAAAGAATATGCCGACACCAAATATAACAGCTTCTGATGTTTTCTACCGCCGACAGCTTATTTAAACATATGACGAGAGCATTGCTCGAAAAGGGGCCGATGATGTTTGCTCTATGTTAGAGAATTTTTGTAATAATATACTTAGCGCAGAAGTAAGACACTTGGTTATTTTCTGTGACTCCTGCGCGGGCCAAAATAAAAACTATACCGTTTTGCGTTTTCTTCATTACATCGTTAATAAGAAAGGCCGTTTTGACAGTGTTCCCAATACGTGTACACTCATATATGGAGGGAGACAAGGATATGAGTCATGTTAATAAAAAATCTTACACTGAGACACCAGCTGACTGGAGAGGCGTGCTTAGATGTAGTAGATTCAAACCATCACCCTTTGAAGTTATAGCCTGTGCTAGGGAAGTCAACTTTCAAACTTGGACAAATTTTCTGACAGTCGTACAAATCAAAATGCCGAATGTCTACAAAACCAATACGAATGATACAAATAGACAAAGAAAAACCTATATACATTTACCATAAGAGTACTTATTCTGGACCATACTATGACGTTGCTGTGGTTCCTGGAAAATCTAAAAAAAAAACAATAAGAGTACTAATCAAAAACCCATCAAACCTATTGAACTGGCGAGATTATATAATGAACCACTGGCCATTAAATTAGCAAAACTTTTGACCTAATACATTTAACGCAGTTTTTGATTAATCCAGATGCTCAGGCGTTCTATAAATCATTACGTTCTGACAATACGCATGACAATGATGGTAATGACATGACCCTCCCATAAATGAAGGTCAAGATCCTGACACCTTCAATGAACATTCTTTTTTATATAATATAGTAATGTTCTCTAATGTTGTAATCCTTTACATTATGGATAATGAACTCGTTTTTTAATTAAATTAACAGAGTTATAAATTTTTACAAATAATAAAAATTGAAATAATCAACCATAAAAAAGAAAAACTTAGTTATTTCAGGATTATCAAAATTTGACTTTGATCGTTTTTAGCCGTGACCCTTCTTACATTTTCGACTCAAACATATTCAATAATATTGATACAATAATAAAAAATTTGTTATCATAAACATTACTTCAAATTCGTGTAGAAGCTGCTAATAGGCTTCACTGAAAAACAAATTATATAGGCTCCACATGAACATATTACAGAGTTGGTAAACCGCTTGAAAGAACATTACCACTCTAAATTGCTGAAATCTTCAGATGCCTCCAGAGAAAACAGCAAGAGGGGGAAAGTGTTAAAGAATACATAAGGTTACAAAGGTTATCTACTACATGCAATTATGGAGAATTTCAGAGAAAATCGTTACGCAATCAGTTTGTATTTGCAGCTCAAATACACAGATCTCACACATATACACAAAATGTTAATAAATTAAGTTCCAACCAAAAGAAGTATGAAGACTCGAGCCTCTAGTGGAACTCAAATGACTTTTGTTCATAAAAATAGTGTATTTACAAACAATCAAACATTACATGTTTTAGGTGTGGATCAGAACAACATCTTGCCAATACATGTGAAAACACAACAGTTGGTTTACAACTAACAAAGTTATTAAAATATTAACGCCTACTAGGCCTTCTGACCCACCCTGTACTTAAACAAATCTTAATATACAGATTATTGCAAAAGTCAAGTTTTTTCAGTCAAAGATCGCATAAATTTATTACGATATGAGACCTCAAATGACATATATAACATTAAAAAATCGCAATGTCGAATTACTTTTGATAAAACTAAAGTGCAACCCACAAAAAGAATTAAATTATCGGACATCACAAGAGGTGATGTGCTAAGGGTTTCATTTCAAATAAAGTTATTTGTATTGTGCGACTCTCATGGATTTTCGTATCGTTTTGAAATTTATAATGGTGCAGGAGATAATGTTGTTTTACCGGGCACTCCTGATCTTGGTGCATCTAGCAATGTTGTTGTTAGATTGTCACAGACCATACCCAATTTTGTATATCATATATTGTATTTTGACAATTTTTATACATCATTGTCCTTATTAGTGTATCTTTGTGCTAGAGGTATTTATTCATGAAACATTGAATATGAAAAGAGTACCAAACTGATAAAGATGTGGCTAAAGAAGATAGAGTTTTTCTGCTGAATATATGTACTCCTTGTATGGTATATATATTTCTACGGTGTTGTGGAAAGACACTATGAATGTCAGGCTTGCCTCAACATATATGGGGATTTTACCATTTGTTAAATCAAATCCATTGACTCAGCCAACCAAAGTATCTAGATATGATAAAAAAGTTAAGAAGTGGATTGAAGTATATTGTCCTCAAATTATCCGCGAATACAATCGCCATATGGGTGGTGTAGATATTTTAGACGGCCTTATCGGTCGATAACACATTCGTCTGAAAACCCGTAATCCAATGATTCGCATTTTCTATCATTTGATAGATATGGCTGTAACTAATGCATACATTTTGTTCCGCCGCGCAAATGCAGAGAAGAACTATAATGGGGATCAACAAAAAGGAAGTTGTTGCAACTGGCTCCATTCAGAGAGGAAATTGCTGCTGAATTTTCCAGTTCTAGAGAAAAACTACCAGTTGGCCGTCCTTCATCAACACCAGAGCCTAGTAATTACGCTGGTCTTGGTATGAAAGCTAAACATCCAGTGGCGGATGTTCGTTACGATCTGTAAAAAATCTCGAACTTAAAGGAGAAGTAGAACTCCTGAAAAGAGCACAAAACAAGAAAAACATTGTGATATTTGGGTTAAAAAAAAACGAGAAGAGGTCACGGCGGAAAACCTGTGTAAGGATCTCAAGGACTTGCTTGGTATTGAGCTAAAAGATAGCGACTTTGGGGACGTCTATACATTGGGTAAAACGGAAAACTGTCCAATTAAAATTGAATTCAACTCACACCCCAAAAAGAGAGAAGTCTTGTAAAACTGTAATAAGCTGAAAGGGAAACATATATCAATAGCCAACGACTTAACTCTCAAGCAAAGAAAGGAATTTAAAATATTGAGGAAGCATCTCCTCCTCGTTAGGCAAGAACAGATATGTAAGGAATGTTAAATAAAAGGTAACAAACTCTTTGTTGACGGAACTGCTTACGGAATTGAAGACCTTGAAAGACAAGAGCACTTGGAACCTAAACACAACAGTGCACCTCCCACTCCTACAGCCGTGAGACAACCCGGAAACCAGTGATTCGAACACAGAAACTAATACAGGGAAAGCCAAGAACATGGTCAGTCAACAAAATTTAGACGCAGTAACGACACCTCGACAGTAGTAAGATTTTTATCTATGATTATTAAATGCCCCTATTTAAATTAAATTTTTAATGCTATGTCTATCCAAATTGTTGTTGAAATCTTTTTATGTATGAAATAATGAAAAAGTAATCCCTATTGTGGCTCGGTGGAACTAAAATGGATCAATAATAAGATTCGGAAAATGGATCCATATATACGCGATTTTGATAGCAATAATGTAGAAAACTTCACACTGACCAGTGTGAAAGAGTGTAAAGACTTGCTAATGATAAATTAAAGTAATCATAATTTCAAGTTGTTGAATCAAAATATACGTTCAATAAGTGCGAATCTTGATGAGTTCAAAATTTTTCTTAGTCTTTTGGATAAAAATGTAGATTGTATAGTTCTAACAGAAACTGAGCAGATTGCTGATACAAGCATATTTGAGATCGATGGATATAATCTAATATACAATAAAGGTGATCTAAATCAAAATGACGGTGTTATTGTGTACCTGAAATCTCATTTCTCATATGAGCACTCAGTTGTACTAATTAATAATATTAAAGTGCTGAATATCAAAATAAATTTAGATCAACAAAATAATATAGTTGTCACAGCCATGTACAGATCGCCATCCACTGATCCTAAAGAATTTATTATTTGTCTGCAAAATTACTTGGAAGAGAATGAGAGTAATACCGAAAACTTCAATATTTTCACGGAAGACATTAATTTAGATGTATTAGAGAATAACGATCCTATTTCTGAATACGTAAATACGCTAAATGAGTTTGGCTACAACTCAACAATTAATAGTATCACTAGAGGTCGGGACAACATGAAAACTTGTATAGACCACATATTTATTAAGGCAAAATTCAATATACTTTAGAACATTTTGCCTATGGTTCTAGAAACGAATATTACTGATCATTATTCGACACTACTACAAATAGTATTCGATATACCTAAACAAAACAAAAAGAAGATGTCAACTAGCACACAATATGTTGATCAGGGTAAACTGAAATCTCTTCTTGAGAGAGCATCTTGGGCTGCCATTTACTCTGCTGAAAATCCTGATTCTAAAATGAACATATTCGTTGATACTCTATCAAATTTGATTAGCGACGCGACGATATCCAAAAGCAGTAGGAGAAAATATACAAAAATTGAACCTTGGGTTACAAATGCTCTATTGAAATCAATAGATACAAAAAATAAAATGTTCAAAAATACCCTTAAGTATATGGGAAACGTAGAACTAAAAAATGAATACAAACAGTACAGGAATAAATTGAATTCGTTGATACAAAGAGACAAAGTTTGATTACTATAATAATATTATAATAAAAAATGGCACCAAGACGAAAAAATGGGAGGTGGTAAGCGACTTGAATAGAGGTAAAAAATCTAAAACTCCAATACGCTCCATCGAAACTGACGAATTTAATAAAAAATTTGTAAATACCGGAAAAACCCTTGCTGATAAAATTACTAGAGACCAGAGTTATACTCCGAATAGGCATCTTACTGCAAACTCGTTTGTCGTATTACCTACGAACGACAACGAATTGAAAGGTTTGAAGGATAAAAAATCGGTTGGGATTGACGGAATTAGAGCGAAAACTCTCAAAATTATTGGTGATTTTATTATGAAACCATTATGTCACATAATCAATAAGTGCATAGACGGTGGTATATGGCCATTAGCCTTCAAGAATTCCATTGTAATACCACTTCATAAAAAGGGGGATAAAACAAAAATAAATAATTTCAGACCCATATCATTATTAACACACCTATCAAAAATTTTCGAACAGGTTGACTCCTTACCTTGAAAAATATAAAATTTTGTCTGACAGGCAGTTTGGCTTCAAAGAAAACACGTCAACAGAGGATGCAATTCTGGCCCTAATGATGAAACTAAATAATGTCTTGAATGAGAGCAAGTTTTGTCTGTGTATTTTCATAGACCTATCGAAAGCTTTCGATACTGTGAGTCACGACCTGCTTCTGCAAACATTAGAGGACATTGGTATACAGAATGTAAACCTTAACTTATTTAAAAGCTATATTACCAATAGACGGCAGATAGTAAAGGTGGACAATGTCTTCAGTCAGAAAGAAACTGTTGAATATGGTGTACCTCAAGGTAGTGTTCTGGGACCACTTTTATTCAATATTTATATAAACGGAATGTTCTCGTTGAAAAGCAGTGGTGAAATAATTGGATTTGCCGATGACACAGCAATAGTATACGATGCTGAAAATTGGGAGGCACTTCGAGATAAAGGTCAGGCTGATTTTTCAAAGGTAAAGAATGGGCTTGAGCATAAACTATTGACGGTTAACCTTGAGAAAACTTATTATCTGCCTATCAGTTGCAATAATGTGTGCAGACCGGGTTTTGATCATCTTGAAATCAATACTTTACGAAAGCGAAGTATGTCTATATTGCCTGTAGACAAAATCAAATACTGAGGTGTAATGATTGATAGTAGTCTGAAATGGGATGTTCACATCAGGTACGTCATCAAGAAATTACAGAGCATCCTCTATAAATTCAGGTACCTCACCAAAATATTAACATTCAATCATATGAAAATATTATATTTTTCCTTAGTGGAAAGTCACTTACGTTACGGCTTGGTAGGTTGGGGTGGAGCCCTAAGAACACACATAAAACCACTGGAGATTGTCCAAAAAAGGTTCCTGAAATTGATTTTAAGGAAACCCCACCGATATCCTACAGATCGATTATACGAGGAATGCGGGATACTGGATTTGATACAACTATATTGTTTGAATGTTATATTGAAATATAAAAAAAAATATGCTTGTTTACCTACGCATAATTACGGTACCCGGCAAAGACACCACTATGTTATTCCCCAAATGAGCAGGTCGGTTTGTCAGCGATCATTCTTCTACTTAGCACCCAAGGTGTTCAATTATGTTCCTGACCATATAAAAAACATAAACAACTTCATGATTTTTAAAAGTAAAGTAAAAAGATTCATTCACGAAACACCAAGAGCTGGGTGGGATTGGATTGTTCGACTGGATATGCCCATCTGATTCATTTCATACATTTTACATCTACTTACATCATTATGCACTGGTTTTAATTCTTTTATAATGTTTATTTATACAGTGTGTTGCTTGTAACAGCATGTCTGTGAAACAAACGTGCTTTGATAATTTTTACATTTCAAAATGGTTGCAAGTTCTCTCTAAATGTTTTTATTGTAGTGTTGTTTTTAAAATGATTAATTGTTGTTATGGCCATAACAATTTTTATTTGTACAACGTGTTGTTTGTGGCAGTTCTTTTGAAATAGAGACATACTTTGATGGATTATGTGTTTCAAATTGATTGATTTTTTTGTTGTATTGTTTTGTAAAGCACAATTAATGTTATTTATCTTTTTTAAGTGTGCTACATATTTCGTTATTCTGATATTGTGTTGAATATTTTTTATACTTAAGTAATACTGTATTTATATTTATATCTTGAAACAAGTGTTCACTCACTTATCGAGTATGTATCATTTATACACTTTTCATTATTGTATACGTTTCATATTTTTTATTTGTCAATAAATGATATTATTATTATTATTTTCCTGTTTGGTTGGATGAACAGGGCGGTAAGAAAAAATGCAAATTCTGCAAAACATCACAAACGCAGTGTGTTTGTCCAAAATGTGACCTCCATTTATGTTGTTCGCTTGCCAAAAATTGTTTCCATGACTATCACCATAGGAAATAAGTATCGTTATTATGTATATGCATTACATTATGTGTAGTTTCTGTTTGCGATTCACGTACGTTGATGTTATAAATAAAACATTTTATGACACACTTCGTTCTATTTATTTACTCTTAATGCCGCAAGGGCGCCTGAAGGCAGCCTTTCATTTTTTCACCAGGTAGTTTCATTATCGAAAAAATCGACAAAAGGGCTTCAAATTCGGGTTTTTTTCGGTAAAATTAACCCAAACCTAAAAATTTTGATAATTATTTTTCAATTTTCAACTTTTGCGGGTTAAAGGGTAAGGTAGATGTGCTGCGACCAATAATTGATGACATACGGATGCACCGACATCATGTGCATGTTAGTCGTCTTAAATAGTCATGAATATTTATCCGGAAAAATTCCGACTTTTTTTAGCGCCAATACAATACTTCCTTTTCTGACATTGGTTGTTAGGAAGTAAAAAATACAAAAAAATAATTATATCCAATAATTAAATGCATCCTAAATGTTATACTTATTTAACTACTTAATAAATACACATAGATTCAAAAGTTTTGAATCACCCTATATCTCTGTAAGTAATCTTTTCTGCGTCAAGAATGGATTGGATACTAATTAAATGATTAGTTCCAAGTAAAAAAAAACATCAAAGGTTTTTGTACAAATTTTGTTTTTGCAAGAAATACATGTTCACAATTTTTTTGTTGGAGAGTACATTTTTGGTACGATAATTTTTCTAGCAAAGCCAGTTGAATTTTATGATTTGGACTGCCAACATGAATCGTCAAGTGGTAAGTGAGATTGATCGTGCCAGAATGATAGGCCTAATTAAAGAAAGCCATTCTCAAAGGTTCGTGGCTAATAGAGTTGGTAGATCGCAAAGTGATGTATGTCGTACAGGGAACTGTTATCTCCAAACCAATTATTTTCGAGACAGGCCTAGGAGCGGTAGAAGGCGTGTTACCAATGAACACAAAAACCGCTATATCCATTTGTCGATCCGGAGAAACCCGACCATTGCATTACCAGCACTCCAAAGAGATATGAGACATGCCTTGGGAATTCCAGTATCGGTCTCTACATTACGGAGACGAATACTTTCGACAGGATTGAGGTGTCATCAACCAATTAGAGTACCCCGACTACTATCTGTGCACTGACTTCGCCGTCTACAATGGAACCAAGAGCACGCAGGCATGCCCGAAGAATTTTGGAATTCAGTGCTTTTTTCTGATGAGATAAGAATTTGTTTGGTACATGATAGCCATCGAATACGTTTGTGGAGAGAGCCAACGAGAGCAGCTTAGCTCGCCCATGCCCGCCCTATGCTGCACTTTAGAGGAGGAAGTGCAATGTTTTGGGCTGGGATTATATCCAACGGCTGCACAGAAGTAATCCATGTTCAGGAACAATGACTGGTGACAGATACCTCAGGGAGATTCTACATCCTCACGTTAGGCTATGGCGAGCAGCTGTTGGCAACGCTTTCGTTTTTATGGACGATAACGCCTGTCCTCGTCACACCAGAGCTGTAAATGAGTATCTAGAAACCGAAGGCATCAATCTTTTGGACTGGCCCGACTTATCGCCAGATATGAATCCAATAGAACATGCTTGGGACATAGTTTCCAGGGCAGTAGCAGCACGCAGAAATCCATTCTCGAGTGTACAAGAGCTTGTTCATGCCGCTTAGGAGGAATGGCGGAATATCCCGTAACAGCATATCAGAAAGCTGGTTAACAGTAGGGGTAGGCGTCTCTAAGCCTGCATACATTCTAAAGGTGGATATACTCATTATTAAATCATTCTAATTCATTATTTTTCCAAAAAAGCCACCAATTTGTAAATTTAATTTTCTTGCAAAAATACTCTTATATTTAAAACATGTGTATTAGTGTATAATTTTGAAAAAAAAATTTTTTTAACATAAAAGTAATCAATTAATTATTCTCCAATCCATTTTTGACGAAGAAAAAAATACTTTATGAGATATTGGGTGATGCAAAACTTTTGAATCTATGTGTATATAAAGTATAATAGCATAAAAAGCTTTCTACAAAAAAAAAATTTAATATTTAAATTGGAGTGTCATATAGGAAGTCGCCTTATCACATTCAAACATCACGAGCCATCACTGGCTCATATAACTAAATTCTAATTGCTGTTAATGTAGAATAAAAAAATATATTTGACTATAAACCTATAACAATGTGTGCTGCTGAAACAACAATGACAAGAATGGAACAACAAAAGTTCAGGCTATATGAAAAAAAAAGGTGCTAATAGCAACACTAGGACCAATACATATCAGAAAGTAGGAGAACGAATCAAGAAATATTGAAAGAATTGAAGGAAGAAAATATAAAGAAAGTCAAAATCCATAGAGTTGAATGGCTAGGAATCATGAAAATAAGACCACAAGCTGTAAACTTTGCTACAATGTCAAAAAAGTGAAGATATAATGAAGATGGAAACTGTTCCAGTCAGACAAACAAATATAAAATACAACAGTGTTTCATAAAATAATTTTTACTGGAGTACTGAGACCACTCATTCAGTTTCAGTGCCAATAGATACCCACAATACATCACAAGGTGTCAGTATAAAAGTGTCATTCAGCACATCTCTAGACAGTAACAACTCTGCCACTAAACTTTCACTTAAACTTATTTTAAACGATTGTGATAACATAAGGGGGAAAATGCTGAAAAATTCTATAAATTATCAAAAATATCCCATTGTTACTATTAAAACACCTTTTCAGGAACAATATGTTTGATAGGCCAATTACAAGTACTTGATCAAACAATATCAGTGGATAAATTTTATTGCCGTGATGCTATTAAATAATAAATTTGTATTAATTTTTTTAAAGCTTAAATATGTTTTTTAAAGCTTCTTACTTTCATATTTGGTGCTGATGAAGATTCTACTATACAATTATTATCATTTTCTAAAAATGGGATCTCCTGTAAATAATAAATAGAAAAAAAATTTAGTGTTGTCAAGCAAATAAAAATAAAGATGGAATTAATCAAACTTACCTCCTCATTTGTATGTTCCTGGTAGTTTCCTTTGATTCTTTTATTCAACAATGGATCCAGTATTATTAAAAAGGCCATGTAAATTACCAAAATTGAAATCACCCAAATAACAATTATTACGACCACTTTAATAATTGTAGTATTTCTGTTTTCATATTTACAATCACATCTCGGACAGAACTCTTGTTCTTTTCCAACAATATCCTGACCGATTCTAGGCAAGATTACTCCATCACAATTACTTAAACAAACAGAAAACTCTAGAATATATATTTATGTTATAAGGATCATTATGGTACTAGCCATGAATATTATAACACGGCGTGTGCCATAATGATTGTTTACGATCCGAATTTCATACAAAATTTTCTATACCGATGATTCCCTTAAAAATAAATGTCTTGTTGCATTGGAGTAAGGTAACATCGCAATTGTTTGCTTGTATTCTCATTGTCAAAGTTAAATTTATTGAAAAGTTCATAAAGCATTGTAAAATTAATGATTTACTCCCATAAATTGAAAATTTAAACAACTGTGCAGTTGCTGTATTAATGTCTGAAAAGTGTTAAAGCTTATATGTAAGACAAGCACTCTGGCGGTGCCTTCCCAGGCAGAATCCCACGGAACTTTGATACTGCTAGATCCAAAAGGCATTTGGATCTCAGTAAAAATAAGCTATAGTTCCTAACGGACTTCCTTACGGGGCACTGCCGCCTTAGGAAGCACCTAATGAGAATAGTTCTAGCCAAAAATAACGAGTGCAGATTCTGTGGGGAGGAAGAATCTCCAGATCACCTAGTTCTAGAATGTCTCGCCATTGCAAGCCAACGCAGAAAATGATTCGCCGAAATACTAGAGAACAGCTCTGATAGGGCGGGGCACAGTAAATCTTAAGGTTGCAGCGCAATGTAACCCCATTAAAAATCTAATCTAATCTAAAAGTGTACATGAAAAAACATATGACAATTATGAAAGTTGGTGTCACAAGAAAAATGTTGAGAATCTTGCACACAAAAAGATAATTTTAGCCTTTTTTATGTTGTTAATATTTAAAATAAGTGTATATGTAATTACTAGCCTGCCAAATGCTTAACAACCGATGATTACGTGTATTGAAAAATCTGACATAAAAGTGACTCAGTGAAGACAAAGTTACTACATGATACATCGATAGTCAAGAGACCTGATCAAAAATCAGTAGAATTGTATGGTGCAAGCAATCCTAAGAATTTATTCTAAAGAAAAATCGTCTTCAGTGAGTACTCAGAAAAAGATGCAGTTAAAGGGTCCTGGGTGTTATTCTTGCAATAAGTATCGGTAGTTTGCATAAAAATGTGATCAGAAGAAAGATAACGAAAAGAAAAATCAGCCTTTTTCCCTCAGGTAAAACGTTAAAATTCTTGGTCTCTAGATTCAGGGTGTTCTGCGAATATGATATCACACAAGAACATGTTTAATTCAGAGAGAAAGACAGTTAGGCTGTCAATTACAACAGCTAGCAATGAGGATATGACAACTGAGAGAAATGGTAATGTAGAACTGCCACTTGAAATAAACAGCAATGTAATGAGTGTCGAATTCAAAGGATGTTTACTATGTTCCAGAGATGAAAGTTAATTTATTTTCGATAAGTCACTGTTGCAAAAGGCAACACTGTACAGTTTAACTCAAAAGGTGTTAAATTTTTTAATAATAAAAATAAGCTGATTGTGATGTTGGATAATAATTAGTTTAAACTGGACATTTGTCATAAACAAACAGTATTAATGGCTAAATAAACTAAAAAATGGTTCAGCTAATGGAATACATTTTACAGATAGATTTGAACCAGATTTCGTAACTTGCATGATGGGTAAAATACATAGACTACAATTTAAAAACAGTGAGACAGAGAACAAGTCCTTTGGAATTGATACTTTCCTATCTTTGTGGGACAATGCAAAAAGATTCTCTTACTAGATCATAGTACTTATTTACATTGCTTGATGACTATACCCATTTTGTATTTGTTTATTTTCTCAAGAAAAAGAGTTAAGCCACAAAGTATTTTTTTAAATTTTGCCGAGAATCAGAGTGGACATAAAATTAAAATATTGAGAACCGATAATGGAGGAGAGTATCGTAATAATGATTTAATGCAAGTTTTCCAAAACTTAGGAATACATCGTCTTACCGCTCCACACACACCTGAACAAAATGGCAAATCCGAAAGAATGAATCAATCAATAATGGAAAAAGCACGTTCTCATTTAATAGAGGGTAGTTTACCAAACATATTTTGGGCCGAGGCTGTATACACATTTGTGTACCTACTTAACCGATTACCTAACCTAAGTATTGATAAAACACCATACGAATTTTGGACAGATAAAAAACCTACTCTTGGACATTTAAACATTTTTGGTTGCAAAGCGTATGCACATATTCCTATCCAAAACCTTCATCCAAAAGTAATTGAGACTATTTTTGTTCGCTACAGTTTACAGTCAAAGGCATACAGGTTTAACGATCCACAGAAGAACATAGTGTTTGTATCCAGAGATGTATAGTTGACAGAACAAGAAAAAGACAGTAAGCTTTTAGAAGACAAAGAAAATCGAACAGATACAGAGCAAAAAAAATTTCTATTTTCCCAAACATAACAAGACAGAAGAAGAAGATCGTGGTGAAGTAGAAGAAGACTCAGTTGAAGAAATTATCGAAACATCTATTCAGATTTTGATAACAGTTCAAATATGGATTCCAATTTTGAACAAAATTCATGAAAACAAAAATGAAAGAGAAAATAATCAAGAAGACCAAACGACCAGTGAAATTACCAAGCAAATATAAAGACTATGTTTTGGATAAAGATGATGACCAAGGGCTAATGGAAGCTCTATTTACCGGAAATCTCGAGCTAGATGCACTAAAAACATTTTCTGAGGCGATTGAACTCTGTAAATGCAGGGAAAATACCATAAAAATGGAATTGGAAGCTTCACAAAATAATCAAACCTGGGAAATAGTGATTCGTCCCGAAAATGTGAAAATAATGGATTCTAAGTGGGTATTTCATGAAGAACGCATAAATGGGGAAATTGTGAGAAAGACAAAACTAGTAGCATGCCGTTATCAACAGGGTAACTTTTATGATAGTGACTTACATTCACCAGTGGCGCAAACGCTGACAATTTGTGTACTTCTAAGTGTGGAAGGAAAATAACATAAGAATTGCGGGGGTGTGTTAATAATAATTATGATTGGCAATTCTTTTGTGATATGCTCCATGCAGTATGTCATATAATAACTGTCATAAACGTCAGTAAGAAGTGGTTTGTTGTTGTTAAGCCAATGTTGAGTTGAAAAACATTTAATGTACTTTTTGTGCTAATTAAAGTAATTAATACATCCTATTAAAACCCAAATATAGTTTCACTGAACCATAAAAACAATAGCTTGTATTTACTACAAATTTTACAACAAAGTGACTATAATTATTGCTATTTATATCGATGATATGACACTCCTATTAAATGACAAGGAAGCTAAAAAGGCAGCTATTTGAAAATTTCAAGATGAAAGATACCGGAGAGGTGAAATTAATTCTTGGAATGAATATAATTAGAGACAGAACCAATAGTAAAATATAGATTTATCAGTCAGCCTACATAGAAAAAATCCTTAACAGATTTAACAAGGAAAATGCAACTCCAGCGGCAACCTCATTAGCCACAGTTAAGAAGCTAACAAAAATCAGACACCAAAGAATGAGAAAGAAACAGAAATAATGTGAGACAGACAATATTAAGAGGCAGTAGGAAACTTGCCGTTTTCTTAAAAAATCTCAAGACCAAATATCTGTTATGCAGTCAGTTGTGTCAGTCAACCAGGACCTGCACACTGGACAGCAGTCAAGCCCACTATAAACTAGAATTCAAGGGATGGAAAATGAAGAAGCAGGACCTGCACACTGGACAGCAGTCAAGCCCACTATAAACTAGAATTCAAGGGATGGAAAATGAAGACCTCAGATATTTATAGAAACTGTTATGCTGATTGGGCTAATAATACATATGACAGAAGATTTGTTACTGGATATATTTTTTTGAAGAATGGCTCCCCAATTTCATGGAACAGCAAAAAACAACCAACTGTAGCATTGTCTACCACAGTCAGTGCGGCAGAACATATGGGAATGTTAATGGCAACACAGAAAGCATTATGGTTACATGGACTTAGTTGAGAACTCAGTTTATGTGAAGAACCAACCTTGTTGTACATAGATCAACAGGGAGCGCAAAAGTTGGCTATGAATTGAGGATATCAACCCCATACCAAACACATTGATGTACGTAATCATTTTTTTAAGGAGAAAATTAGTTATGGAAGTTTTACTCTAAAGACATGATAGCAGATTCATTTATGAAGCCACTAGAAAAGGTGAAATTTTTGAAGTGCATTAGAAATCAAGGAGTTATGTCAAATAAGATGGGTTTTGTTTATATTTAAATTAAGTGTATTTCAATTACTCCCTCGTTTTGTTTAACTCTTATGCATAAGGATCCATAATTTAAACCACAATTAAATTCAGTTTGTTGCACAGCGGTACACAAAATAGAAGAAGGGTGTGCGATGGTTTCTTAACAGACAGGCTAGTGCAAGTGAAATCTAAGCGGTGTCAAATTAATACAAAATGTAATCATATATATATAAAGTAATATTTTCAGGGAATTTAGATTAACATCCTCATCTTACCAACATGAAAGGTCATCAAGAAGAAGCTGTGCTGTCTCTAATACAATGAATCAACCACTTTGTACCAATTTGGCATGCAATATTTACCAAGTTGCATTATGCTTGAGGAAAACCAAAATCCGTTTTCAAAATTATTACAAACAATTTGTTTAATGTTGCGCCTTATCATATGATTTTTTACACAAGTTTTTAATATTAGTGCTTTTGCTTAGATTTTTATTATTATTGCTGCTTATAAAACATATTTGGAGAGTTCGGTCCTGATACTTATACCATACTGGTGTGTTGATATCAGCTCCTATTATTTTAATAATTTAGTAGTGAACAATTATTCAAATTTGTATTAAGTTTGTGCAAGTGTACCAACAACGTTATCAACTTTGAGGAAAACCAGTGAGTTATGTTTTTCTTCCCCATAATTTGATGATATATTCAAATCCATACAAAAACACAATCAGATAGGATAGTTTTTAATTATCTTATCGCTTGAACAGTCGGTTTTAATAGCCGGACTGTTCAATAGCGAACAGGACCGCATTTAAACAAATGTCCATTAATATACCATCAACAACAATGAACTTAGAAACTCTAACGATAACTCATCCTATCTCTCAACCTACCAACTCACAAGCAGCGTCTAAGAAATTTTACCCATCAAAAGCACTGGCCCTCATATTTCTATCTTTAGACGGTGTGAAATTAGAAGAATATGTATATGCACTAGGTCCTAAAGTTCAACCAGAAAATATAACGTTTGCATGAAGAATTTCAATCAACCGAATTTGCATATATTCATCAAGTAAATCTATTTTAGAAGAATGTTTAACAAAAGATGGTAAAATATCTATTAATAACGAAATTATATCAGCAAGAAGGTTGATTACCCCATCAAGTCGTATTTTACTATCAAATGTTTATCCCTCTATTTCTGATAAAACTCTAGAGGCAGAATTAAAAAATATGGGCTTCAATTTGCTATCACCTGTAAGTTCCGTAAGAGCGGATTTTTCTAAAACAGAATATGGCCATATCGGTAGTTTCCGACGTCAAGGATACTCGACTCCTCTACAAGACGATACAAATATCCCAGATTCATTCCTAGTCACCCATGAGAACATTTCCCACCGTATCTTCTTGTCCATCGATGAAGTGTCCTGCTTTAAATGTAAACAGCGTGGTCACATAGCATCTCAATGCACAATAATCTCCACTACTTCAATAGAATCACATGCCCCAACTACTGATATTCATAACACAAATTTATCAACATTGCCATCAGAACCTGAAACATTACCAAATTCTCAGGAAAATAGTTCTGTATCACATCCAACATACTCCTCTAATCCAATTCAACAAATATCTGTACCATTCACTTCAAGTCAAGTTAAAAGAAAATCCTCAGATCGACACTCTCCAGAAATTGAGAATAACACAGAAACTCAATTTGCAAAACCTGTTACCCAGCCTCAAAAAAATCAAATAAAAAAAACCATACAAGAACTACTTAAGCCCACTAAGTCTCTTATCGATGATCCCGACTCTCGTTTTCCTCTTAACTTCGACCAACTCATTGATCTATTCGATAACTGCTATGGTACACCCAATCCCGAATTGATTGCTCAACATTACACCAATGGTTTGCCAGCACTGTGTAAAATGCTTGACTAAATATATCCACATCTTTATGATCGCAGTATTAAAACCAGATGTACTAAAATTCGGAAAAATGTAAGCATGCTTGTAATCCTCAAACTACTGACACTGAAAGCGATTCATCGCAGAAAACTTACTGAAAACCAAATATTTTAATTCTATTTTTTTTTTCATTGCGTTCAATAATATAGTGCAGTGGAACATCAACGGTGTATACTCACATCTAGAAATGCTACAAATATTAATATCGGAACAAAACCCATCAATATTATGTTTACAAGAAACAAATTTCACAAATAATAAGACTTATACACCTAAAAACTTGAACGGCTTTTTTCTGAATAGACAAAGCAGGGGACGAGCTAGCGGCGGTATATCAATTTATGTTAAAAAAGAGATAGAATCATGTTTAATTCCTCTAGTAACTAATTTAGAAGCAAATTAACTGTCTCGACCCTTACTGCGTGGAATCTACTCATATTAGTGTTTTAAATGAAACTCAATGTTTCTAGATATTAGCCCTATGGTGATATCCTGGATATCATTTTTCCAATTAAGATCAGTATAACTGTGAAATGATATAGAAAACCAGGAAAACTATATCTGCTGATCTTTACAATGATCACTTAAGAAGACAGTTTAATAGTGGAGAACTCCCTAGATTTATCTGTTCATTCACGACTTCATATTGTGGGTTTCTTAAGCGTCTTCTAATTTCTATCTCTTCAAGGAAATCCAGTTCTTGTTTCTTATCACAAATATGTAGTACTTCTAGTTCTGTGTTAGGTGTCAACCACATTAATAATTTACACCCAAAAATTAAATTTACATTAGAAGTTGAAGAAAATAACTCAATCAATTTTCTTAATTTGAAAATTCAAACAGTTAATAATGTACTTGATTAATCAATTTACCGAAAACCAACACACACTAATGTGACAATTCCATATAGTTCCAATCACCCCATGTCACATAAACTAGCGGCATAAATTCAATGATACATAGAGCATTTTCAGTTCCTATAAACAAATGTAATTTTGATAGAGATTAATACAGTTAGACAAATAGCAACATCCAACGGTTAACAAACTGAATAAATAAAAACTTATATCACATATGCAGAAAATATTTCTAATAATATTTCAAAGATAATAACTTTAGCAACGAATACAACAATTTCTTTTAGAACAGAAAGTAACGTAAGTACAAAATTGTTAAATGTAAAAACAAAAATACCACCATTAAAGAAATCAGGTATATATAAACTCAAATGTCCAGAATGTAATGCTGTCTATTTTGGTCAGACCCTTAGAAATTTTGAAATCCGATACAGTGAACACTTACGAGCATACAGATTAAAACAATCAGATAAATCCCATTACGCAAAACATCTACTTGACACCATAGTTTCCCTGGTTTTCTATATCATTGCACAGTTATACTGATCTTAATTGGAAAAATGATATCTAGGATATCACCATAGGGCTAATAATATATAAGCTTCAATATTTGAAATATCACATCTTCTTTTCTCTATTAACATATATTAAGTCAATCACAAGGTAGGTCACTTCTTGGTCTAGCCCAAAATAACTACAAAACATCAGGTAGGCATCAAATGAATTGTAACTTCTGTCATTTTGACGATGATATTCAGTTATCGAAACAATTGCCAATTTTTTAGAATTTTCAAAATTTTTCATTATATTGTGGAATTAGCTAGAAACATTGAATTTCATTTAAAACACTAATTGAGAAGCAATTGCAGTTCGCATACAAGGCATAACCAAATTAAATATATGTAACATATATAAGAGAATATTATATACACGGATACAAACCAAATTTGTTGAAATAATTCATAATTTCCATAAGAGTGTAGATTTTTGATTATTTAAGAGTTTCATAAATGTTTTTGAAAGGAATAAATTGTTAAAAAGTACGTAATCGTATTGACCCCATATCAAAAATTATAGTTATGATAATGTAAATTATCCTGCAATCCGTATTTTTTAATTTTAAAAGCTATGTTTGAGGTTATGTTTACTGGATTATTTGATTAATGTGAAAATATGAGATAAATAACACTGATGGTTTGTTCTAGTATCATCAAACCATCTTTCAACATTCTCTTGAATCCTTGTTTTAATGATAATATGGGTTTGTTAGCGAAAAGCGAAAAATGCTTAATTGAAGTGAAGTGACCTTTGAAGTATCTGAATGAAGAAAAATTAAAACCGCTCTCAAAAGACAAGAATTGCACAATTCATTTTGATGAATATATAATAGTGATAATTGAGAAATATAACTATTATCACCTGATACAAGGTGCATTTTACATATTGCATGAAAGGACAAGTGCTATTTAATAATATGGATACCAAGAAATTAAGAATGGAAGAAAAATATACATACTTTAAAAACATTCTACCTTTCAAAATTTGTACCATTTATATTAACATAATAAAACACAGAATGTCGTGTCACAACTTTGCCTCAATCTAATCATATTTGTATCAGTTTCAGAGTTTCTGTTGGTTGCTTTCAAATTTTATTTGACTTGTATGCTCTTTTTTTAACTACATGTGTAAATATATTCAATTTTATCTAGAAACAAATAATATAAACAAAGAGTTTGCAAATTTATTATACAAAGAAATATTTACTTGTAATACAATGCTTTATATTTAATAGAAAGGTACAGTGAGGAATTTTAATTTAAAATGGCAAACGTTTAAAAAACTTACAAAACTACCATAATAACTAATAAAAAATTTAAAGCGAAAGATCTATAATGACAAATAATAATGTATATATTGTGGGGAGATCGATATATACAGTACAAAATCAAACATACAATCAACATGTACAAGTTTGCTTCTACCTTGTTTGCAAAGATTGATCATATGTGTTGTGGAGATTGGAACTGAAACATTTTTACTTCATTATACAAAAAAATAGTAGGTTTATTCTCTTTTTTCCATAACAGATACACATATGTGTGATCACCTGAATGATAAATATTTTTTTTGTTTTTGTATAATACTTTATTGGTTTTATTACTTTTCCATCCAACCCATTTAATATGCGAGAAAAGTATAGGTTTACCCAAAAAAAGTTGGAATTTTGGATTTTTTTGAGTTGTTTCTGCGTTTTTCAGCAAGAACACAAAAAAATGGTTTTTAGAAAATGTATATGTAACATATATCTTCCTTCCAGTAGGTTAGGTTAGGTTTATAATGAGTGGGTCAATGAGGCCCTCCACTGCGACTCGCGAGAGTCTATTGTGGCTCATATTCCTTCCAGTAAGGATATTAACATTGAGAGCATAGCCAATCTTACTGATCAGATTCCTCTTCCTAGACTAATTGTCGGAGATTTCAATGGTTATAATGTATATTGGGACCCACATGGTAAAATAATATATGACGCAATTGAACAAAATAACTTATCACTCCTAAACGATGGCCATCCCACACGCTTCAACAGTTATAATGGTAATTTGTCACACATTGATTTAAGCTTTGGGGCCATCCATAAAGTACGTCACACGTTAATGGGGAGGGAGGGTATCACCGAAGTGTGACATCGTGTGACAAGGGGCATGGGAGGGTCAATACTTTTGTGACGTCACATTTTAAAATACTAAAACGCAAAGTTTGGATGTGAATTAAAATTTTTAAAAATTTACGAACTTGATATATATTTATTAATAATTTAGCATTCTCGCTATGCGATAATCTCTCATGCAAAGTCATTTAAGTTCTAGAGAATGATGTCGACACTAAGGATGTTCCTGACGTTCAAATTCAGAACGAAAATGAAGTGCCTGATTTACCAGTAATAGCTGATATAAAAGAGTGGATCCAAAATCCATGGACATTCCATAATTAAGTTTTTTATCTTTAATTAATATAATTAATCGTTTATTATTTTCTAACTAGTCGTTTGTTTTTTCGGTTTTATAAAATGTTGGGACTTTATGTTGATTTTATTAGATTATTATTTAATAAAAATAAGTAAAAAATGAAAATAGCTGTTTTCTCTCGATTATTTTTAAATACATACATAAATTTAAAAAATGTGTGACGTCACATCAGGAGGGGGGTTATAAAAATGTAACAACCTGTGACAAGGACAGGGGGAGGGGTTCAAAAGTCCTAAAATTCGTGTGACGTACTTTATGGATGGCCCCTTTTCCGATTCCAACACAGCACTTAACCTTACTTGGAACGTACTTTCAGATCTTCATGGAAGCGACCATTTTCCAATAATTTTAACAAATAACCAATATAACCAGACATCACATCACCCTACTAGTAAATGGAAGTTAAAATCTGCAAACTGGGCATTGTATAAAAACCTTGTAGATAACATTTTAAATCAAACTAACTTTAACGAAATCGACAATAGTGAATTATTGAATAAATTTATGTCCATCATCACAAAAGCCGCGGATATAGCGATAGGTAATCATCTCTATCTTACAATGGTCCTACCGTACCATGGTGGAATAATGCATGTAAAGAAGCGATAAAATTGAGTAAACAAGCATTTAATAAGTATAAAAAACATAATACCATACAAAATCAATAACAATTCAACAATCTCAGAGCTAGAGCGCGGTACATAATAAAAAGATCTAAGAAAGAGTTTTGGATAAACTTTGTATCTCGCGTAAACATCTCTACGCTCCCCACCGAAATTTGGAATAGAATCAGACGAATATCTGGTACCTACTCCAATTTTAATATCAACATACTGACAGAAGGAGGACAAGATCTAACGAGTACTCAGGAAATTTCTGATACATTAGCAAACACTTTTGAACAATTTTCCAGTAATACCAATTATGACAGTAAATTCCTTGAGTATAAACATCTCACTGAAAAACTCAATCCCATTCGTACCGATTCCAACAATAATTCTCCCCTTAACATTTCCATTTCATTGAATGAGTTCTACGATGCCCTGAAAAAGGTCAAAGATAGTAGCCCCGGTCCAGATAATATTCCAACAGCATTCATAAAGAACCTTTCCAACCAAGCTTCAATATTCTTATTAAATATTTTCAATTATTACTGGCTTCAACAACAATTCCCTGATACTTGGAAGGAAGCGGCAATAGTAACGATCTTAAAACCAAACTGCCCCAAAAATACTGCTAATTCCTATAGGCCTATCTCCCTTACCTCTTGTGTCTGCAAATTATTAGAAAAAATAATTAATAACCGACTCGTTTGGTTCCTGGAATCCAGCTCCTTACTAATCAGGGAACAAAACGGTTTTAGAAAAGGATGCTCAACAATTGATAATATATTTGACTTAGAATCCGACATTCACGAAGCATTCCTTAACAAGCAAAAAGTTCTAGCCGTATTTTTTGACATGAAACGTGCATATGATACAGCTTGGAAGCATAACATTTTATTAAAATTAGACGATTGGGAAATAAATGGAAATATGCTTGCATTAATTAAAAACTATTTACATAAACGATCCTTTTGTGTAAAATTAAACAGGTATTTCTCGAATAACAAAGAACTAGAAAATGGCACCCCTCAAGGCTCGATAATAAGGGTAACACTTTTTTTAATCGCAATGAACGATATTTTAAAGAATCTTGAAAAGCCATTGAAAGGGAAATTATATGCAGATGATTTAGTTTTATATATTAAGGGTAAAAAACATAAACTACATGACGTCTGTCATGCAGCAACATATTTGACATCTTGAAACCTGGTCTGAGTCTACAGGATTCCAATTCTCCTCAGAGAAAACCAAATACCTCATTTTTTCCAAAAATCCATTCTTCTTCAACCCTATACTCAAGTTATACAACAATAATTTGAACCTTTGTGATCATATAAAATATCTCGGTATGATTTGAGATTACAAGCTGACTTGGACAACTCACATTAACAACCTGATTTGTGAAACTCACAAAAGTACTAATCTGTTCAAAATACTATCTAATAGGAATTGGGGCGCTGAGTCAACGTCTTTAATACATATATATTGTTCACTAATTAGATCTCGTCTTGATTATGGATGCGTAGCCTACTTGTCAGCGAAAAAAACAGTACTGAATCTTTTAAATCCAGTCCAGAATACTGCGATCAGAATTTGCTTGGGTGCATTTCGTTCAAGCTCCTCCGAGAGCCTTCTCAATGAAGCATCCGAAACCCCCCTCCACCTCCGACGGATTTACGTAAGTCTCTCTTATGCGATCAGTATATCTGCAATCCCAATCACCCAGTTTATGACAACACCTTCTCCAATCGTTATTCGGCTGACTATAAAAAGAGGAAAAGAACAGATCCACCACTTTATGAAAGAATTAACAGATCCCTCAACTTTCTAAATATATCTATTCCTCCAATGATTCCTGAATTAATTTCCTCCCCTCCTCCATGGATAATAAAACTACCAATATGTGATACATAGTTGACAAGTTTTGATAAGAACGAAACAAACCATACCCTAATTAGAGGAAAATATCTTATTTCCAACAATATACCCATATCTACACTAATGCCTCTAAAATGGATACCGGAGTTGGAGCCGCACTTGTAACTCCATATGCAATAATCAAATTTAGATTACCTCATATTATAAACATTCTAGTTGGTGTATGCTATATTTCAAGCTCTATTCCATGCCAATGGATAAAATTTAAAACACTTGCTCATAATAACGGATTCATTGAACTCAATTGAAAGTTTGTGCCAGACATATCCATCAAATCCAATACTGATACTAATTAAGCAGAAACTATCCCAGCTATACAATTCAGGAGCAGTTATACAGTTTTTATGCGTGCCTTCACACACAGGAATAGAGGGAAATGAGCGAGCCGATGCAGCAGCCAAAACTGCAATTCAGGATCCTAATGCCACCGAAGTCACGAGAGCTACGATGGCAGACATCAAAATACATATTAAGGCATCGGTTAACAACACTTGGCAACATCAGTGGTCCCAATCTCACGATAAACTTAGAGAAGTGAAAAGAACAGTTAAACCGTGGAGGAGCGTTCCAGAAAATAGGAAAGAGCAAGTTATCTTGACCGGTCTTCAAATAGGTCACACCCGATTTTTCCATGAACATTTAATGTCAAAATCCGAACAACCCCGTTGTACAGTATGTCAATGCCCTTTAACAGTCAAACATGTATTAATAGACTGTCCAATGTTTTCACGGCAAAGAGTGTCATTTAACATCCCACCTACTATGTACCATTTGCGCGGAGAAGAATTCAATATGGAAAACTTGTTGGCTTATCTACGAACTATTCAGTTTTTGCACAAAATTTGAACATTTAATATTATAATCGTTTGTGTTCTTATACCGGTAGTACTAGTTAATATTTATAATTATAGCATTTGGTGGCGCTAATAACCTAAAGGGTTGACGCGCTTTATTTTTCTTAAATAAAAAAAATTAAAAAAAATAAACGGTTAGATTAAAACTAACTTTTCCGCATCTGTGGCCCTGAATAATATTCTATCATAAAATTGTCACATGTATACACTTCGGCGGATGTATCGTGCTAACAAACCGAAATTTCTCCAAACATAACAAAAAATGTAGAATATCTGGATTTATAGGACCCGCTGTACTCGCTCTAGTCAACTGAAAATCAATAGGGTACATCAGTGAGACACCTTGAACAATATTCAATCATAAAATGGGTCACTTGTATACACGCTGGAGGCTGTATCTTGCTAACAAACTGAAAAATCTCCAAAAATGACAAAAATTTGGTACTCCAAGTACCATAGAACCCGTTGTACTGGCTTTAGTGAGCTGAATATCAATAGGGTTCATCTTTGAAACGCTCTGAATAATATCCAATCATAAAATTGGTCACTTGTATATACTCCCGAGGCTGTATCGTTATTATGTTATTATTGCTAGCACACCCCCCCCCCCCTATTTCAAATTAAAAATAAATTGATGTATATTTTAGGACTAATTTGTAATGCAAAAATTTGAATTTGTACCCCAAAAATTAGAATTTGTACCTTCTCAGTTTTTCTGAAAACCCGCTAGGTATTTAATGTGGGGGTGATAGTTTGAGCTCAAGCTAGCATTCCACCTTTACAAAATCAAATTTTAATAGCATACATTTAAATTTTGAATTTAGGACTAATTTGTCCCCAAAAAAAAAATTTTACCCACCCAGTTTTCCCTGTAAAAGGCTTTTATAAAAACAAATAACAGTATGGCTTTAAACTTTGAATTTGGGACTAATTTGTACCCAAAAATGTTTTATAATTATTATATTATTTTGTTTATAAAATAAAATAAATTAGACCACGTGTTTTATTAATTTCCAAGTAAATCGTTAAAAAATTTGAATGTATCAAAAGTAACTAAAAAATATTAATTTGAGATTATAGGACTAATTTGTACCCATACAATTTTCCCTGAAAAAGGCTTTTTAATGTAGTGTCTTCACCTCACAGAAGTCGTTCTGATGTAAGTTAAAAATGACCCAAAATCTAGACAAACTGTTACAAGAAGTGTTTCATGAAACCTTGTCACCTACCTACTTCCCAGTCATTTTTATTCTGATATTATGTATTGTTTTGACTCTTATTTTCAATGAGGTCTTTTGGGGTAATTGCGGCAAATCTTTGAGGAAACAAAAAAATTAAGTTTTCTTTCCCTTCTGCAGGTGCCTGCTAAGGCGCAAATAGTTCTAGGCAGTTAGAAGATAAGAATGGCATCATACTCTGGTGTTATAACTTTTTTTGACTACTTGGCCGCTTAGTAAAGATTGAAAAACATTTTTTTGTTACACTGTAGCAAAAACCGATAGGAGTCAGTATGGTGATTTTTTTTGTTTTTGAGATGAGATGCATCTAACGTCTGATCTAACGTTCTTATTGATCTATTGCTGATTAATGCTTTTAATAATTCCTAATCATTTTTCTACTGGTAGGAAAAATTTTAGCATGGATTTTTCGTAGTAATTAAGCAGTGTACAAACCGCCAAAAGGGCTTATTTTCATTTTTGGTACTTCAGTCTAAATCTGTGTATAAAATATTTTGTAGTACAAATTCAGTTTTAATGGAATCTATTTATATATTTCGTTTTTCAAGAAATTATGAAAAGAACGGTGAATAATGGGCTTGCAACACATACAACTTATTGAAGCATGGGTTGTTTAATTTTAATATTTTGAAATATTTTTTGTGGTACAAATTCAGTTTTAATAGAATCTACTTTAATATTTCCTTTTTCAAGAAATTCTGAAAATATCGGAGGATAATGGGCCTGCTATTCAATTTATCAAAGCTGGGGTTGTTTAAGTGGGTTGATGTTAATATTTTTTGTGGTACAAATTAGTACAAATTCAGTTTTAATGGAATCGATTTTTATATTTCGTTTTTCAAGAAATTTTGAGAAGATCGGAGGATGGCTTTATATTCTGTTTATCTAAGCAGGGGTTGTTTAAGTGGGTTGACTTTAATATTTTGGAATATTCTTCGTGGTACAAATTAGTACAAATTTAGTACTAATAGAATCCACTTTAATATTTTGTTTTTCAAGAAATATTGAAAAGACCGGAGAAGTATGGGCTTGCTATTCAATTTATCACAATAAGGGTTGTTTGAGGGGGTTGACGTTAATATTTTTTGTGGTTAAAATTAGTACAAATTCAGTTTTAATGGAGTCGACTTTAATATTTCGTTTTTCAAGAAATTTTGGAAACTTCTGAGGATAATGGGCTTGATATTTAATTTATCAAAGCAGGGGTTGTTTAAGTGGGTTGACTTTAATATTTTGGAATATTCTGCGTGGTACAAATTTAGTACTAATAGAATCGACTTTAATATTTCGATTTTCAAGAAATACTGAAAAGATCGGAGAAGTATGGGCTTGCTATTCAATTTATCGCAACAGGGGTTGTTTGCGGGGGTTGACGTTAATATTTTTTGTGGTTAAAATTAGTACAAATTCAGTTTTAATGGAGTCGACTTTTATATTTCGTTTTTCAAGAAATTTTGGAAACTTCGGAGGATAATGGGCTTGATATTCAATTTATCTAAACAGGGGTTGTTTAAGTGGGTTGATTTTAATGTTTTGGAATATTCTTCGTGGTACAAATTGGTACAAATTTAGTACTAATCAAATCGATTTTAATATTTCGTTTTTCAATAAATATTGAAAAGATCGGAGAAGTATGGGCTTGCTATTCAATTTACCGCAACAGGGGTTGTTTGAGGGGGTTGACGTTAATATTTTTTGTGGTTAAAATTAGTACAAATTCAGTTTTAATGGAGTCGACTTTTAAATTTCGTTTTTCAAGAAATTTTGAAAAGTACGGAGGATAATGGGCTTGCTATTCAATTTATCAAAGCAGGGGTTGTTTAAGTGGGTTGACTTTAATATTTTGGAATATTCTGCGTGGTACAAATTTAGTACTAATAGAATCGACTTTAATATTTCGGTTTTCAAGAAATATTGAAAAGATCGGAGAAGTATGGGCTTTCTATTCAATTTATAACAGTAAGGGTTGTTTGAGGGGGTTGACATTAATATTTTTTGTGGTACAAATTAGTACAAATTCAGTTTTAATGGAATCGACTTTATATTTCAAGTTTTTCAAGAAATTTTGAAAAGTTCGGAGGATAAATGGTCTTGCTATTCAGTTTATCTAAGCAGGGGTTGTTTAAGAGGGTTGACTAATATTTTGGACTATTCTTCGTGGTACAAATGTAGTACTAATAGAATCGACTTTAATATTTCGTTTTTCAAGATATATTGGAAAGATCGGAGAAGTATGGGCTTGTTATTCAATTTATTGAAACAGGGGTTGTTTGAGGGGGTTGACGTTAATATTTCTTGTGGTACAAATTAGTACAAATTCAGTTATTCAATTTCCTGTATTAATTTTCTTTTTTTCATATTATTATTAATTTGGGCTTTCCAGGTTAACATGAAGCTAGCAGCGCCATGGTTTTTTCTTGAATGGGTAAAGGTACAAAATTATTTTTTGTGGTACAAATTAGTACAAAATGAGTACTAAAAATCGTAATAGGTTTTATTTGATTCTGCTGAAATGGTTCTGCCAGCTTCACAGAGGTACCTGAGATGGTTATTACAGAAATACAGAAACTGAAACTAAAATTAAAAAGGGCCAGATTCGTATCATTATAATATATAACATTAAATAATTGTATTGACCAAAATAAATAAAAACTAGTACAAAAATCTGCTGCTTGGGTCTAAAACTAGCCTTAAATTAGGTGCCTCCAAGAGTTAACTTTATAAATGTTAAAGCAATGATGCTTCTGACTTTTGTAAGTATTAAATTATCATTAGCTGCTCTCATACGAAGGATACCATTATTGAAATATTAGGTTATTTTCCTTCTCGAGACCTTCACTCAAAACATCAAATTGCAAGAAGAGATAAAGTTTAATTTGAAAGCTGTTTATATATCCAAAGAATCAGCATAATGTGACAATGTTGACAGATCTTTTCTGAACCCAAATTCCTAATTTCAGATAAGATTCTTCAATATCATCTACTGTTTTTATTATTACGAAGCATTCAAAAATTAAATAATATATAAAAAATCTGTTAATTGAAAACGAGACAAAATATGTTCAAGTTGCCATTACTATTGTATACTCCAACATTGATGTATATTTTGAGTATTCGCCTATTAAAACTAAGATTCCAGAACTTTGTTTCGAAAACTTAACATTATTAACATGCTATTAACTTTATATAATTAGATTAGTTTCTGAGAAGCAATTAAAATAAGAATACCATTTATTTGGAGGTACATTCGTAATGTATAAAATTCTGGTTGTATGATTTTTTGATTCAGAATTATTGGTCACAGAGGATATACTGGGACATATACATTTACATCTTTTATCATCATAGGATTGAGCCTAAAAATGAAACATTAACGTATGTACTGAATACAGAATAATTTTATTACCGTAGAAAATGTAAATAGAGTTGAGAAACACAAAATTAATAAATAATATTGCATGGTTTTGTTTTAACACAATTTTAAATAGAACATCATCAACTTTCGTTTTCACTTTTGTTTGGGACTGTCTTTAGTGTCTACTAATCTGTCACTGTCAGTGTCAGTACTAGATTCCAATAGATAATTTGAAAGCACTAGACCACAGAAAACATCATTGTCCGTATTTTGTGCACTAGACTGGTATTTTCAATGAGACTGACAATTGACACAGTTATGGACACCCAACGATTAGTCGTTAATTGACCACACCTATATAAATAAGCTATAATTTAAAATATGAATACAGTCAGAATATTTTGCTTTTGAGAGTTTTACACATATATTTAGGTAATTAGCTTATATTTTACCATGTTTGTCAAAATGTTGTCCTGTTAACCACAGATCATAAAACTTTTACAAATATTTGACTTCAAATTTGACGTATGATCAGCGCCTTTCGTGAGTTTTGGGAATTACGTAACTATTAATATAAGACTAAAAACTAAATATCAGTCCTACTTGATTTTTTAAAATGTGGTTCGAAATTTTACCTAGCTTTGGTATAATAACAGTTGCTATGGCACTTCCTCATGCATCTGCATATGTTCTTAATAACTTAGTAGTAGGAAATCGATTTAGAAGAAGTATGCATACAATGGAGCAAAGGCGACAGTATTTAAGAGATAGACGATTAACTGGAGACCCATATAAAGTACAAGGCTTAGAAGCTATACCAGATGCTTAAGCGAAACAAAGATTAAATGTTCCTGTAGGCAGTAAGGTAAATATATGTACTTTTTTTATTAAAAATGTAATTATCAGCGACACATGGTTAATCATTTTTTGGTGTTTGGAGTCACTATTACTACTTATTGGTGAGCGTTTTTGTTGGAGCCGTGACAAACGATTAGAGCTGTGATGACATCATAGCAAAAAAAGTGGAACCAAGGTGTTTAATGCAGCCTTTATATTGTAGCAGCGCTGCGAATCAGTCTTTGATAAGAACAAACGACCAGATAGTTTGGTTAGAGCAATTTTTCTCAGGCCCGCATCACATTATGGGATAACAGTGGCGTATATATATAATATTGTTGTTTGGACCAAATCGATCAATGTTATGTTAGGTTATTTGGGTAAAACAATAGTTCTTATACCTTAATTTAGAGGGTAAATTACAACTAGATTCATTTAATATTCTATTAATAAGGGTTTAAACAAGGTTAGTTTTTGTTATGCAAGAAATTGTGTTATAAATTTTAAAATTTACATTACAGTCAATATGGTGAACCTTAGAGTAATAATAAACATAGAGAGGGCTATTCATTCATAAACACGTTTATTTTTGCGGCCAACAATTCTAAACGCCAGTAGTGAAATAATGATTGAATTACAAAAAGTGGGGATGGTATTGTAGCTACATGGCCTTGGTAATTTCGGCTGTTTTTCTGACAAACTTGGCACCAATGAACCATGATAATCCAAAAACATAAAATTAATTAACTTAACCCTTAACTACTATAGTGCGGTCACCGTGACCGATGCCTATTTGAACATCTCTAGTATTAAGCCCCTCCCTAGTTGTATAGTCTTGGGCGTTTCTGTATCTTCAAATTAGTGTATTTTAAGAAGGCAGGTGGGGTAGTCACGTGATACTCGCTTTTGTTTTTAAATTACGTCGAGTTGAAATTTTTTTGTGGTCATAGTGACCTCAGCACAGCATTAGTGTAATTTATTATTGCTGTGTTTGTTACCCATATTTTTTTTATAATGGACAATTGTGATGTCGGTCCTTCAAAAAAACTTCGTTTTACGGATCCCGATTTTGAGGAAACTGCTTTAAAGTGGTTGGATGACATAGAAATGGAAAATGCAATTGATAGCGAGGAAGATAGTGCCAGTGAAAGTGTCTACGTACCCAGTGAACATGACACTGATTCGGAGCAAGAAGGGGAAGATGAAGAGTTGGCAAGTTTAAATGAACGGGAGGATGCTGATGAGGAACTGGTAAATCAAGCTACAAATTGTTCAAAAAATTTCTTTGGCAAAAACCGATTCAAGAGGTCATCTGAAAGTTTTGTATCTCGCAATCGAACACAGAAGCATAATATTGTTTTACGTTTACCAACTTTACGAGGATCCGCTGGTCTATTGGGACAAGAAGCACAACCATCTGCTGTGTGGAGCTTGCTTATCCAAGATGATATATCAAACATAATTTTAAATTGGACTAATCAGAAAATAAAAATACAAAGGGATAAGCTAAAAAATTCTTCTAGGGCAGAGCATCAAGATTTGGACATCGTTGTGTTACGAGCATTTATTGGACTGTTATTTTATACCACAATATTTGTGTCAAATCACGAAAATTTATCACGAATATTTGCAACTGACGGCACTGGGAAAGAAATATTTCGAAGCGTGATGAGTAAGCAGAAATTTGCATTTTTATTAGCGTACTTACGCTTTGATAATTCTTTAGACCAAAATCTTAGAAAAAAAGAAGATCCTATAGCTCCAATATCTGAAATTTTTAAACAATTTATTAAAAATTGTGAGAATGCATATTCTTTGGGAGTTAACTGCTGCATTGATGAGATGTTGGTGGCTTTTAGGAGAAGATGCAGATCCAAGATGTACATGCCCAACAAGCCATGCAAATATGGCATTAAGATCGTATGCATGACAGATGCCCGTACCCAGTACTTTTTTAATAATAATATAATAATAGCCTTTATTGCCCAACAGATTTATACAAATCCCTTTACAGAGCAAAAACAATGAATATATAATAAAAGAAGAAACGGCCTTAAATTAAATTAAGAAAAGAAGATATAAAAAAAATTAAAATCAAAAAACACATTTCACATAGTTGTATAACGTTCAGTAGCACAAGCTTTAATAACTTTAAAATTATCTATAAAAATGTCGCATGTGTTGCACAATAAATTAAAATTATTACACATAACATTAATTGGTGAATGAAGTAAAACATTTGTTCGAGACCAATCACAATAAAAAGGTAAATGTTGTCTATTGTAGAACTGTGGTACATTAAAATTAATTTTATATATCAAGTCTGAACAATCAATTAAATTGTGCAAACACTTATATAAACAGGACAATGATTTACAAATTCTACGAAATTCATGACTTTCAAAATTAAAAATACCTAATAAAATCTGATAATCAGAGCCTCTCTGTGGATAAATACCACTAACCTTCAAAACTAAATATTTTAGAAACCTCTTCTGAACTGACTCAACCTTGCTGATATGAACATTGTAATAGGGATCCCATACAACAGAGCAATATTCTAACTTAGAGCGTATGTACGAAAAATATAACATTTTTAAACTACAAATATCCTTAAATCCACGGCAGTTTCTAATCACAAATCCATAAAATCTCGATGCTTCGGCTACCTTAGAATTAATATGTTCAGTGAAACTAAGTTTGGAATCGAATATCACTCCTAGATCTTTTACAGAAGTAAGACGAGATAACAAATTCCCATTAATGTTATAGTAGAAGTGAATTGGGTTTAGTTTTTTAGTGTAGGTCACTACTTGGCATTTTGATATATTTAATGTCAGTTTATTCTGTAAGCACCATTCGGATACTCTATCCAAATTGGATTGCAGTGTTAAGGAACTGTCTATGGATGTTATGGGAAGAAATTCTTTTAAATCATCTGCATACATGAGTCTACCCGAATCTAAGTGTACCTCCAGGTCATTAATAAATAAAAGAAACAACAATGGTCCAAGGTTTGAGCCTTGCGGTACACCTGACTCACTAAGATATTTATTTGAATAGTGACCATTATAAAAAACAAATTGAAACCTGTTATGAAGGTAAGATTGGCAGAACTTCAACAAAGTGGAAGAGAAACCAAACCGATTCAGCTTTTCAATTAAAATACCATGATCCATTCTGTCAAAAGCCTTTGAAAAATCAGTATAAATTACGTCTATTTGTTTACCGGCATCCATTATTTCTGATATTTCTTGGGCTATAAGAAGTAAATTAGTTTCAGTTGACCTCTTGTTGAGGAACCCATGTTGTGCAGGTGAAATAAGGCTACAAATGGCTTCAAAAAGTTTTGAAAAATTGGACAGAATGGATATTGGGCGATAATTATTAATTAGAGACTTGTCACCTGATTTAAAAACTGGAACAACCCTAGCTTCCTTCCATTGATCAGGGAAAGTGGAAGATTCTAAAGCCAAATTGAATAGTATTTTCAATGGACAAGCTAATAAAGAAATGCAGTTCTTTACGAAAAATTACGGAATATCATCTGATCCAGATGTCATCTTATTTTTCAATTTTTTAGCAGCTTCAACAATTTAACTCTGTAATATCCCTGATGTTGATGATGTCCCCATAAAACTGCGACTCATATAAGTCAACTAAATCAGCTCATGGTACTGATGAGTGCACAAATACATTTTCAAAAAACTGACTAAATTTATCCACTATATCCTGTGGCATTGAATAGGTTTCATTATCTAAAGACATAATGCCAGGTATGCGTGATGTTCTATTTTTCGCATTGATGTAGGACCAAAACTGTCTTGAGTCGGCAGCAATATTATTTTGAATGTTACTAATATAGGATTGATAAGCACGTCTCACTTGCTGTTTAGTTTGTGAACGAATCTCCTTAAACTGTTGCAGAAAATGCTCATTACGTGTTCTCCTAAACTTTTTGAGATATTTTTCTTTCTTTTTATGTTGCTAATAATAGAACTGTTAAACCAAGGAGGAAAATTACGTTTAAAGTGTTTAAAGGTAGGGACAAAACAGTCAAACACTGAATATAAAGTATTGTAAAAATGAGATACTGCTTGATTTATATTGTTAAAGTCTAATAAAAACTCCCAGTTAATATTTATTAACGAATTATAAAAATGTGTATAATTAGCTCGTTTAAAGTTATAAGTTTTTCTATGTATATTTGGTTGAAGTATACTGGACTTACTGGGTAAGTTGTAAATGTGTATAAATAGTGAGGGGTGATGTCTGTCCTCAGGAACAATAGGAGGAACATTCCGAATTACGTCTCATTCCATATCAGATAAGACAAGATCCAGAAGATGACCAGAACTATTTCTAATATTATTCATCTGTTGTAAATCATAAAAAGTAATGAACTGATTAATCGCGTTATAATTTCTATTATTAAAGTTGTGATTAATATATTCGGAGATGTTAAAATCAACCATACAAATTAGGTTATGGTTATGTAACATATCAACGGTTTCTAAGCATTCAAAAAAAGATTCCAAAACATCAATAGAAACAGAAGGAGGTATGTATACTAAAAGAACTATAAAAGATTGATTTGCAATGTGACATTTACAGATCAATATTTAAAAACCTCTGATCAAATAAAGTTGTGTCAATTTTTGGATATATAATTGTGTTTCTAAAAGCTAGTAAAACTCCTCCACCAGTAGCCAAACCTGTTAATTGAAGATTGTGGTCTTTCCTGAAGACCCCCTGATCCCCTGAGAATAATTCAGAGTCATTAACTGACGGTTGTAACCAAGTTTCAGTAATCCCAATAACGTCACATTCACTATCACTAACATATGAATAAAAACCATCGATTTTCGAATTAAGACCTCTAACATTTTGGTAAAGACAAATCAGCCCATCATTACTGCTGGACACATCTAGTTTAAATCTTGAACGATCTTAGGAGTACCGCTGAAATATTTAATGCGAACCTTCTCACCAGCCTCAGTTATTCTTTTAAGTTCCTCACGTAATCACTTCAAATTTTCCCTCTACAACGTGGTCAGATCTACATCTACGTAAATTCTCCTGTTTTAATATATATATATATATATATATATATATATATATATATATATATATATATACAGGGTGTCCCGGGACTAATGGGAAAAAAGTCGGGAGCGTATAATATGAGCTAAAATAATGTTAGTACTTCATATAAACTTTTTCTATGCAGGCCCTCGTTTTCGAGTTATAGGCCTCCAAAGTTTTAATTTTGAATTTGGTTTTTATTTTTAATTTTTGTACTAGTTATTTGATCTTTATAAAATTTACGGCAAAGATATAATGTATGTGTATGTTTATTTTGGTAAGGTAAACAGATTTACAGTAGTGCATTGAAGCCAGGTACGAACTACTTGCAATGGTTAGTGATCCAAAAATTTTGCAGGGATGGCACACCCTGTATGAAATTATCGAATTTCACTTCTCCACACATTAAGCTAACGAAAAGATACTCTTCTTGGAATTCGATAAAATAAGCCGTTTGGCTAATATTTACAGTTTTATTCATGCACTACGTACCAATTTACGCATTCACCATTTTTATAAGTACACAACGAGGTAAAACGTAACTTATTAATAGATGTCCAAGATTTACCTACAGTACTACAAACAAATAATAGCAGAAGATGAAAAACATTAACGACTTATTAATTCGAAAGTTGGTAAAAACTTTTTATAAGTGTTTTTACCGTTTATCAAGTTACCATAGGATTAGTTGTCAAACGTTGTGTAGAATAGTTCGTAGTCAGTACTTGTCAATAATTCATAAGTCCTTAATTTAACAGTTACAATGGCAAAATTCGCTTTTATCGAGTACGCAGATATGCATCTAATGTATGGACTGGCTTCTCGAAACTGTTTAGAGGCCAGAAGGCTTTATGAAGAACATTTTGCAAACAGAGCATTGCCAGACAGACGAATGTTTGAGTGTATTGATCTCAGGTTACGAGAAACAGGTATGAATAAGTAAATGTAATTTTCTATGTATACAAAACAAAATTTTCAATTTTAGGAATATTTTTGCCAAAAAAAAAGTGGAGAAGGTCCAGTACGAAGCATACGTACTGTGGCAGTTGAACAAGACTTGTTAAATGCAGTTGATAATGAACCATCAACGAGTTTTCTAAAAGTATCAAGAGAACATAACGTCTCGAAATTAGTTGTTCATCGCGTCCTAAAAGAACAGCTGTTATATCCTTTTCACATGAAAAAAGTACACAGTATGACAGTGGCTGATTATCCTGCACGGCTTGAGTATAGCCAGTGGTTTCTGCGACAACAACAAGCAGACAATACATTTATTAGTAACGTTCTCTTTACGAACTAATCCAGTTTCACCAGAGATGGAATCATAAATTCTCATAATATGCATTTATGGGATGATGTGAATCCACATGGCATTATCCAAACTAGGAGCCAGCATAGATTCATGGTTAATATTTGGGCAGGAATAGTTGGCAATCATTTGATAGAGCCATATACTTTATTGACGGTACTTTGACTGGTCAGAGATATTTGGAGTTTTTGCAAAATTAGTTATGGAACCTGTTTGATGATGTGCTACTACAAACTCGTAGGAATTTATGGTTAATGCATGATGGGGCCCCTCCTCATTTCAGTTTAGATGTACGACAGCATTTACACACAAGGTTTCCTAATAGATGGATTGGTCGTGGAGGCCCTTTTCAATGGCCACCGCGATCAGGAGACGTTAATCCTATGGATTTCTTTCTCTAGGGTTATCTCAAAAGTAAGGTATACGCAACACCTGTGCAAACAAGACAAGATTTAATAGACAGAATTGTGTCACACTGCAATGTTATTAGAAATAATGTGGGATTGCTCATTCAAGTGCAAAGAAACAACCTTCGTAGACTTAGAATGTGCGTGGAAGTGGGAGGAGCTCATATTGAACATTTATTAGAATAACGTTAGTTTTTGTTGTTGTTTAGGAATTAGTATTAGTCTAATGTTTTATAACTTGTGTTTTTTGAGGTTTTCTTAATGGTTTAATAATGTTATGTTCGTAATTTTGATTAAAAGGAAGTAAATCCTGGACATCGTATTAATAAGTTAGTCAGGTAGATTTGTACGTAGTGCATTAATAAAACTGTAAATATTATCCAAACGGCTTATTTTATCGAATTCTAACAAGAGTACCTTTTCGTTAGCTTAATGTGTGGGGAAGTCAATTTCGATTATTTCATACAGGGTGTGCCATCCCTGCAAATTTTTTGGATCACTAACCATTGCGAGTAGTCCGTCCCTGGCTTCAAGGCAGTACTGTAAATCTGTTTACCTTTCCAAAATAAACATACATGTACATTATAGCTTTGCCGTAAATTTGATAAAGATCAAATAACTAGTACAAAAAATAAAAATAAAGACCAAATTCAAAATTGATACTTTTGAGGCCTATAACTCGAAAACGAGGGCCTCCATAGAAAAAGTTTATATGAAGTACTAACATTATTTTGGCTCAGATTATACGCTCCTGACTTTTTTCCCATTAGTCCCGGGACACCCTGTATATATATATATATATATATATATATATATAGGTGGGGATAACGGGGATTTCAGTCCAAGGAATCAACGCGAAGATCTTTTATTTACAAAATGCCGCCAAGCTTTCGTGTCCTTTTGACACTTCTTCAGGGCACTATAATACATATACAAATATAAATATGATTTAAAAATAGAGAAATAAATATAAGTACTTACATGTAAAATATTTTAAGTAAATTCAATATAAATAATCATTAAAAAATTTGTAAATGTAAAAATAAATATAATTATAATATACTTGATGTCATATTTCACATAAGACAAATCGATACATAATTTGTTTGTTCGTTACTTAGTTATTTTAATTTTTTTAGGTTACTTTATAATTATTTAATGAAGTTTGAATTTGAGGTTAGATTATAACCTTATAAAATGACTTTGACAGATAATTTGTTTTTGACGTTAATAGAAAAGGAAATAAGGTTAGATTATAACCTGTGAAAATGACTTTGACAAATAATTTCTTATATTTTGACTTTAATAGAAGTGAATTTAATTTTTATGAAATAATCATATAAATAATGAAAAATTATCTATTTTGTTCAATATTCAAAAGGTAGCTATAAATATTACTAAGATTTTCAATGTCACTTTTCTTATTCATACTATTATTTGCCTTGTTGATTTCAACCATTTCAAGAAAATATCTTTTAGACATATTTTGTTCAGTATGTAGAACTTTAGCTTCATTAAATAACATTTTATGGCCTGTTTCGATGGAATGCTGTGTTAATGCACATGATTTTTTGTTAAGTTTTATATCACTTTTATGAGATGTGATGCGATTAGTCAAATTTCTAGAGCTGGTACCGATGTAGTTAAGATCACAGTTATTGCATTTTATTTCATAGACTACATTTGATTTTTTTAAGTCAGGTGTAGAATCTTTCAATTTACTATTTAAATTTCCAATCGTTTTTATATTTTTCTGTGTTATCTTTATATTAGTTTCATTTTTGAAAAGTTTTATTATGTTCTTTGATAAATTTTCAATATTTGGAATTGATAGGTAATTAATATTTTCTACATTTGTATTCCTATCTGTTTCATTGCTAGAGATATTATCATGAATAGTTCTATCAGAAATATTGTTGAAAAGAATTCTATTTAGAAGTGATTTAGGATAAGAATTTTCTAATAAGATATCACGTAAAATTCTTAAATTTTTTTGTTTTAAAGAAGGGTGAACTAGTTTTTCAATTCTATTTTTTAAACAAATAATGAGATTAATTTTCATTTTCTTTGTATGAAAAGAATGATAGTTTATATACCTTCCTGAATTTGTTGGTTTTATATACCAATCGGTAATCAAAGTGTTATCGTTTTTACGGATTATTTTAGTGTCTAAAAATGGAATGCTATTATTTTTTTCAAATTCAACTGTAAATTGTAAATTTTCATTATAACTATTTACTTTTTCTAATATTTCATCTGATTTATTAACTGGTATAGCACAAATTATGTCATCAACAAATTTTTTTAAAAATGGTATATTAAATGATAGTTTTGGGAGAATATCTTCAAGAAGATCATCCATTACATATTGTGCTATTATTGGAGAAATAGTAGCTCCCATTGGTGTGCCAAGAATTTGTTTATAGTAACATCATTTCAAGGATGTTACTATAAACAAATTCTTGGCACACCAATGGGAGCTACTATTTCTCCAATAATAGCACAATATGTAATGGATGATCTTCTTGAAGATATTCTCCCAAAACTATCATTTAATATACCATTTTTAAAAAAATTTGTTGATGACATAATTTGTGCTATACCAGTTAATAAATCAGATGAAATATTAGAAAAAGTAAATAGTTATAATGAAAATTTACAATTTACAGTTGAATTTGAAAAAAATAATAGCATTCCATTTTTAGACACTAAAATAATCCGTAAAAACGATAACACTTTGATTACCGATTGGTATATAAAACCAACAAATTCAGGAAGGTATATAAACTATCATTCTTTTCATACAAAGAAAATGAAAATTAATCTCATTATTTGTTTAAAAAATAGAATTGAAAAACTAGTTCACCCTTCTTTAAAACAAAAAAATTTAAGAATTTTACGTGATATCTTATTAGAAAATTCTTATCCTAAATCACTTCTAAATAGAATTCTTTTCAACAATATTTCTGATAGAACTATTCATGATAATATCTCTAGCAATGAAACAGATAGGAATACAAATGTAGAAAATATTAATTACCTATCAATTCCAAATATTGAAAATTTATCAAAGAACATAATAAAACTTTTCAAAAATGAAACTAATATAAAGATAACACAGAAAAATATAAAAACGATTGGAAATTTAAATAGTAAATTGAAAGATTCTACACCTGACTTAAAAAAATCAAATGTAGTCTATGAAATAAAATGCAATAACTGTGATCTTAACTACATCGGTACCAGCTCTAGAAATTTGACTAATCGCATCACATCTCATAAAAGTGATATAAAACTTAACAAAAAATCATGTGCATTAACACAGCATTCCATCGAAACAGGCCATAAAATGTTATTTAATGAAGCTAAAGTTCTACATACTGAACAAAATATGTCTAAAAGATATTTTCTTGAAATGGTTGAAATCAACAAGGCAAATAATAGTATGAATAAGAAAAGTGACATTGAAAATCTTAGTAATATTTATAGCTACCTTTTGAATATTGAACAAAATAGATAATTTTTCATTATTTATATGATTATTTCATAAAAATTAAATTCACTTCTATTAAAGTCAAAATATAAGAAATTATTTGTCAAAGTCATTTTCACAGGTTATAATCTAACCTTATTTCCTTTTCTATTAACGTCAAAAACAAATTATCTGTCAAAGTCATTTTATAAGGTTATAATCTAACCTCAAATTCAAACTTCATTAAATAATTATAAAGTAACCTAAAAAAATTAAAATAACTAAGTAACGAACAAACAAATTATGTATCGATTTGTCTTATGTGAAATATGACATCAAGTATATTATAATTATATTTATTTTTACATTTACAAATTTTTTAATGATTATTTATATTGAATTTACTTAAAATATTTTACATGTAAGTACTTATATTTATTTCTCTATTTTTAAATCATATTTATATTTGTATATGTATTATAGTGCCCTGAAGAAGTGTCAAAAGGACACGAAAGCTTGGCGGCATTTTGTAAATAAAAGATCTTCGCGTTGATTCCTTGGACTGAAATCCCCGTTATCCCCACCTATATAGCATTTTTCAGTCGTTATATAAAAAAAAAAAAAATTTTTTTTATATATATATATATATATATACACATACATATATTAATAATTATTTGAAAGATAAATTATAATTTGCCGCAAAGTGGGGCAAAAATAGATTTATCATTATTAGCATCAATATAAAGAAATATTATAATTTGACGCAGCAAATTCATTGACTATATAAAGAAATTAAGTATCGACCATGGAAAGAAGAATGACATTAAGGGATGATAAACAGGTGGGAGTTGAAAGTGGATCTGAGGAGCAAAGAGAAGAAAGAAGACATAGTATGGGTGATTTTCAGGTGCAGTACTTGGAACAAGGAAGGGAACAATCAGAAGGAGAACTCAGCAAATCTATGATACAACAGATTGAATTAAAGGATGGAAAGAAGTTGATATGTAAGCATTGTTGATTAAGAAGTTGGAAACAGACATAGTTATTGATGAATTGATGAAATATAAGGAAATAATTGATTTTGGATAGATAGATAAAATTAAATGGTAAAATAATTGAATTTGAGGAGGTAAATATGGAAGTATTGGCAATTGAAGAGGATAATAGGAAGTTATGGAATATAAAGAGGAATGGAATTATGGTAGAATTGGAATTAACGAGTGGAAATAAGGAATATGAAGAGAAAGTGAAGAGTTTGATAAGGAAATATGAAGGATTGATTGAAAAAGTAATTAGAATGGCTAATAGTTATGTGCGTGAGATAGAATAAATAGAAGATGTGAAAAGTAATGGTAATTGGACAGACTGTAATGAAGAATATTATAAATTTATAAATGAATTATTAAAGATGTATGAGACAAGAATGTCGAAGGAACTAAGGGTTGCTTAATGAAAATATGGATAATCAAAGTAAAGAATACTGAGAAATGTTGAAACAAAATCATATCCTGTAACATATAAATGGTTTAGACAGAATAGAACAGAGTTGGAAACATTTCAGACCATAAAAAAAATTATCAACGTGTATATAGGAAATTTTAGAATAACAATTATGTTACGTGAAATTTTAATAGATATAGTAGATTTAATAAGTTTTTATGGGAATTAGGAATAATAGTTTAATACGTTTGAAGATAATTTTTTTTAGCGATATAATAATAATTATTTGAAAGATAAATTATAATTATATACAAGAATCGATTTATCATTCTTTTATTAGGGGGATTTAATACATATCCACTATCGAAATTCTAAAAAAAATATTGAAATACGGAAAAATGTGCATATTTGGATGTAATACTAGTGATACACACTGTAATATCAATAATTTTAAAGTTTCAATATACAAATAAATTTTGACATTTCAATTTCGGATGACATTAATGCAGAATATACGTTATAACGATTTGAAAACAAGAATACAGATGTCTCTGTTAGCAAAATTGCAATTATATTAAAAGAATGAAAATCTCTCTTTGTTATAGGAAAACGTAAATTTATATTTAAAAAAAAAAAGAATTTTTTGGTAACCAAAGGAGAGGAGAATTATTGATATAGAAAGTTGAGTTAGTTGATTTTGATATTCCCTCGAGGCAACATCAAAATAAGAGTTGCCTCAAATTTATTTAAAAATATAGTAATTTATATGAATATTATCAGATCATCAAATCCTGCATTGCAAAGCCAGTGCGTGTATAATTCGCAACGAATTGCATCGATAAAGTGCGGGTGATTTTCCGATTTCTAAATCATTAATTTATAAAGTTGTTCCTGAATTCTAAACACGGTTTAGAATACGAACGAGTTAACCAGTACCCAGTTGGTGAGTCCTGTCCAGTTTATTTACATTATATCTCGAGAATTAATAGGCCTTTATTAAAATTATTTCAAAATTAGATGCATCTTATGGTAATAAATTCGTCAAATTAATATGCCCGGCTCAGATGAATATTAAATTTTATATTGTGAAAGATAAATCAATACACAATCGACTTACTCACTCTTATCTCAGGGAGGGATCAAATTTCAAATAATAATTCAAATTTATAAATTTTTAAAGAATTTTCCTAATTACGTATTATGCTATTCCAAATCTAGAGTAACTGTTTGTTCAATATACTATAAGACAATTAAATTATCTTATGATATATATGATTTTACTGTCAGGAAATTAACCAAATGTCACTTATTATATCAAAATTTCTATAGACTGAAAATTATCAAATACAATGAGAAATGAATATGAAATTAGTACCAGAGTGATTGGAATTCAAATTTATATAATATATTAACAAATTACAAGAAATTAGAACTTTTCAAAAATATTATAAGCGCAGAAACAAAGATAGAATTTTCTATCAACCTTAAAATTAAAACAACCTATAATTATAATATACTCGCTAAATAATTTATCAAAGTTCAAAATGTTTGATTATATACTTGATGTATATCAATGTCAAAATACGCAAATTTCCGTTTAAATTGTCTATTCTAAAATTATCTTCGCTTGACGTTGAATTTTATTTTAGTAACGTTACTGTAATTTCAATCGAGTTTATTACCATAAGATGCATCTAATTTTGAAATATTTTTAATAAAGGCCTATTAATTCTCGAGAAATAATGTAAATAAACTGGACAAGGACTCACCAACTAGGTACTGGTTAACTCGTTCGTATTCTAAACCGTGTTTAGAATTCAGGAACAACTTTCTAAATTAATAATTTAGAAATCGGAAAATCACCCGCACTTTATCGATGCAATTCGTTGCGAATTATACACGTACTGGCTTTACAATGCAGGATTTGATGATCTGATAATATTCATATAAATTACTATGATATTTTTAAATAAATTTGAGGCAACTCTTATTTCAATGTTGCCTCGTGGGGATATCAAAATCAACTCACTCAACTTTCCATATAAATAATTCTCCTCTCCTTTGGTTATCAAAAAATTATTTTTTTTTAAAAAAATACAAACTTACGTTTTCCTATAACAAAGAGAGATTTTCATTCTATTAATATAATTGCAATTTTGCTAACAGAGACATCTGTATTCTTGTTTTCAAATCGTTATAAAGTATATTCTGCATTAATGTCATCCGAAATTGAAATGTCAAAATTTATTTGTATATTGAAACTTTAAAATTATTTATAATACAGTGTGTATCACTAGTATTACATCCAAATATGCACATTTTCCCTTATTTCAATATTTTTTTTAGAATTTAGATAGAGGATATGTATTAATATATGTATATATATATATATATATATATATATATATATATTGCCGCTTCCCCAATAAACCTATGTTTAGTATATATATATATTAAAATATATTCAATATTCTTTAATTATATTTGCCCCACGTTTGGGTGACAAATTATAGTATATTCTATATTCTTTAATAATATTTGCCCCACGTTTGGGTGACAAAATTATAGTATATCTAATGTGTTTTACTAATTTTATTATATTTTATATATGAATATGAATTTATATGATGCTGAATTTAATTTGTAGCTGTCATCACAATTTGTGATAATAACTACACTATTGTGAAAATACCTTTACCTCTAAATATAACCTATAAAATTTTTAATGACAGCAGTTGTGAAATTAATATGCCCGGCTAAATAAATATTAAATTTTATATTATGAATGATAAATCAATACAACACCAATCAACTCACTCTTTTCTCAGGGAGGGATCAAAGATTTTAACTAATAATTCAAATTTGTAAATTTCCAAATAATTTTCTAAATTACGTATCACACTATTCAAATCTACAGTAACTGTTTATCCAATACACTATAAGACAATTTAAATTATCTTATGACATATATGAATTTACTGTCAGGAGATTAACTAAATGTCACTTATTATACTAAATTTTCTATAGTATAAAAATTATCAAATATAATGAAAATGAATATGAAAAGAGAGCCAAAGAGATTTGGAATTCAAATTTATATAATATATTATCAAAACAACACTTACAAAAAATTAAAACTCTTCAAAAATATCACAAACGCATAAACAAAGATAGAATTTTCTATCAAACCTTAATATTAAAAACAATCTATATTAGAAATTTCCGATCTAAATAATTTAACCGAAAATTCAAAATGTCTAAATTTATACTTGATATAGATCAATGTAAAATACGTAAATTTTCTTGTAAATTGTCTGTTCCCAAAATTGTCTGCACTTGACGTAGAATTTTATATATGTAACGTTACTATAATTTAATCATAAGATGCATCTATTTTCGAAATAATTTTGATCAAAGGCCTATTAATTCTCGAGAATAATATATAATATGGACTGGACTCACCAAACTGGATACTAGAAGATCTCGTACGTATTCTAAAAACGTATTTTTAGAATTTCCGGAACAAACGATTCCAAATCAATAATTTAGAAAACGCGAAAAACACTTGCACTTTAGCGGTAATTCTTTGTGAATAGTACACGCACTGGCTTTACAAAAGGCAAGATATGTTGAACTGATAACGATTATATAAATTCCCTAATATTCAAAATTAAATTTGAGACAACTCTTATTATGATGTTGTCTCATGGGGGAGTTCAAATTCAACTAACTAAAATGTTTCAATAAATAATTCTCTTCTCCTTTGGTTACCTAGCATTCTTTTTTTTAAAAAAACTACAAATTTACGTTTTTATATACCAAGAGAGATTTTCATTATTTTATTTATAAGTGCCATTTGCTAATAGAGACATCTGTATTCTGGTTTTTCAAATCGTTTTAAAATCCTGTCATTAAGTCTATTCTGCAGTAATGTCATATGAAATTGAAATGTCAAATTTTATTAGTATATTGAACCTTTCAAATTATTGATAATACAGTGTGTATCACTAGTATTACAACCAAATAAGCACATTTTCTTTATTTCAATGTTTTCTTTAGAATTTAGATAGAGGATATATATTAATATATATATATATATATATATATATATATATATATATATAACAAAAACAGAATTAGCGGGCATATCACGCAAAAGAGGTTACATAGAATGAGTATATATAAATATATATTGTTGTAAATAGAACATATACAGAATCCTGATAAAGGATATAAAATTAAAATTTTGTCAATAAAAATAATTTTCAAAAAAATGATGTATCAAAATAATAAAATACCTCGTATAACAATATAACTAAGTACGACCAATGGGTATAATCAAAAAGATAGTAAATAAATATAAAAAGAAATCATAAACAAACATCAGAAAAACAGTTGTAAAAATTAATTCTTCAACTTAATAAAAACAACCTTAGACAGAACTTCACAAGTAAACGCAGATCAAGAAATAATATAACGCTGCATGGAATCTTAGACACCCAGAGCATCTGTTTATATTTGAAAAATAAATAGAAACTTCTAACAAATGTAACTAAAACTATAATGATTAAACAATAAAAAGACATTTAGAAGTAATAAAATGTATAGAATAAGATATTTAGTTAATGATTAATCATAAAAGCAGGTATGGGAAATATTATGATAGGTAGGAATCTGTAATATGGGCAAGGTCAAGTTTATACCAAAATAAAACAGTTGAGACAAATTATACCAACATTAATTATTTTGAATGTGAAAAACAATAATGAAATAAATGATTACCGACATAGTTTATGTATATAGGTGTAATAATATCAAACATAATGAGAAATGAATTGTATATATGTATAATAAGTAAATATGTAGATTGTAGAAAACGTAGAATTAATGAAATTGCATTGACCAATCAAAACAGCGCAAATAAACAGTGATATGGAAAAAGACAATAATAATAAGGTGTGAGTGAATAAGTCAATGACAATAAGTATATTAGGTATAAAAAACTATAGTTTGCAATAAGTTTAAGTCAGAAAAACAATAAAAACAACAATAAACAAAGTGACAGGTGAAATTTTCAATCGAACTTTCGAGAACAAAAACCACTTCCGGTGACAGACGATAAAAAGGGTTATGTTCGATGTAAAATGCGGGAAATTGGTAGTTGAGAGTCAGTGGTCAGATAGGTAACACTAATAAAGTTATCCTAGTTTTATTTAATGTAACAAATTTATAATTAGTCAAAGGAAAAGTATATAAATCAACATAAAATCTAATCAATTTTAAAATAAATCAAGTGTAACAAACGTTTGTGAGACTACAAGTAGCAGAGGAAGAAAATTATCACCCAGATAATGAAAAGCAAAGGTATTCAACATCAAAGGCGGGAAAATCTATTGGGAGCGTCTCCTCCGATGTAGCATCATTTCAAGAAAAAGGAACAAAAGGTCGGTTGTGTGTTTATTAAATATATTTGGTACCAAATAAATGAAACTTTCAAATAAGAACGTATAAATAATAATTTTAAAATAATAATTTCAAGTGATATAAAAATTTTAAGAGCTCATATACCTGGTTTAAAGTTCTGTTATCTTTACATGAATATAATATACCAGAGAAAAGTAATATTAAAACTTACCATTATAAAGTGTAGATAAATGTATAATTTCTTTCATGTCGAACTTCACCAAAAATATATATAAAAATTTCCACTAGTAACAGACCACAACTAATTCCAGTTTATATCAATACACAATTATTACCATACAGTAAAATAATATTTAAAAACGTAAATTTTGAATCGATAAAATATCAAATATGTTTCCAAGTTCACGTCCCGAAGAAAACTAAAATTTAACATTTTAAATTCATTTCATAAATCCTCTTAGTTAAAAAAAAAGGAACAAAAAGGTTAATCATTTATTTTATTAATAAATAGTTTCATCAGTCTAACTGTATAATAAGCTGTAACAAATAGTTTGTATATGAATCATTTTTTTTATATGTGTTTTCAAAAGTTTTATTTCACAAAATTTTTTATCAGTCACATAAATATATCACATTAATAAGCAAGGTTGATTTTATTATCATAATATGCCCAGAACCCTACTGATTTTAAGAGTCGTAAACGAATAAGAGCAGCCGAGGTAAGAAAACATAAGAATTAAATAAACTACATGTTCATAAATAGCATAATAAATAAAAGGAAGCATTGAATAAAAAAATATGTAATTTGGCGAACCCAACAATAGTATAAAAAGTTTAAAATTTGCAATAAATATAATATCATTTCATATTCACATATCCATATATGCAAATCATACATTGATATATATTAATACTTAAAGTCCAATCATATTCAACTTGTATAAAGTATATTAATAAATATAGAGTACTTAAAAAAATCAAATCATTACACACATATTTAACTGTACCACAACGTAAAAGACATATATATATATATATAGAACGTAAAGGTAAAAGTTAAATCATATTTAACTTCAACCCCAAAGTGGGGCATTATAAAAATAAAATATAATCAATCCAATTTAACTTGCTCCCAAACGTGGGGCAATTAAAAATAAAGCATCATTTAATTTAATATATAATTATGTATACTGGCAAAGATTCACATGGATTTGGTTTGGAAGAAAATTTAAGAAAATTTGCAAAACCCACACAGTCCGTGTTGAGACTAGTAAAGCCAATAGAAAGATTAAATCGAAACATAACTGCCGATAATTTTTCACTTCCTTAGAGGTTGTCGAGCAGCTAGCGAATCGAGGGCTCACACATGTCGGAACAGTTAAGAAAAATAAAAAGGAAATATCCCCGGAATTCCTGCCAAAAAGGAGCAGAAAAATTGGTGAGGAGGGAACATTATTTGGTTTTACTAAAGAAATGACTTTGGTTTCGCATGTCCCAAAACGAAATAAAGCAGCTATTCTCGTATCGTCTATGCACAATTCCAAATCATTTGACAATAATACGAAACTGCCGGAGATTATCACTTACTATAATTCCACAAAAGGCGAAGTAGATGCGGTTGACGAAAAGTGCGCCAAACATTCAACAAGCCGCCGCACAAGACGGTGGCCTATGGTGGTATTTTTCAGAATCATGGACATAAGTGCAATAAATGCTCACATTATCCATCAGAGTATTAGGAATAGTAAAGCAGTTCAAAAAACCGATTTTATAAAAGAACTTGCCGATGAGCTAGTTAGGCCACATTTAGAAAGATTACCTAATTCAAGGATTTCTCGAAAGCTACGATCTACAATACGGAGGATTTTAAATATTCCTGAAGAACATCTAGAACAAGTCCCCATGGAGAAACTTGAAAAAATAAAAACTTGCTACACTTGTCCTTCAAGAATAAAAAGAAAAACATTCCACTTGTGTTACACATGTACCAAGCCAATTTGTGGTGAATGTTCAACATATATCTGTATAAACTGCAGGTCTAATTTATAATTTTTTACATCGTGTTATTTTTGTGAAAATTCTATTTTTTTTTCAATGTTTCTTATTTTTTTTGTAAGTTTATACATCTGTCTTAAGAAAAAGAAGGCTAGTTTGATTTTAGAATTATTAGTTTTTGTTTAATGGTTAATAATAAATAGAATGTTTAATTTTGTTAAAAAAGTAGTTGTTAACCAAGAAAATAAAATTTTGTCAAAAATATGCCGGGTTTTTAATTATATATATTTTATTTTCATCAAAAAATATTCCATTTATATTATTACAATAAAATAATATGAAAAAATTTCAATTATGTAATTTTTTATGGCATATATATATTCCGGTCACTATGACCGCACCACACACGTACTGTCATTAAACTTGTACCACAGTAGTTAAGGGTTAAAAGTTTTGAAAAACACATCAAAACGAAAGAACTAAATATTTACTATCTAGTCATAATGGTGCTCGTATAAACAAACCACGTTTGACATTATTGACTACAATACTACAGCCTATTCGAAATGATCGTAGATCACACTCTGAAGATATTTGCATCTCTCTTTATATGATAATTAAACAAGGACAAAACTACTAAATACATTACTATTGACACATTAAACAGGTACTGAAATTTTGAGCAATGTTGCCACTTTTAGTTGTAACCAATAAAGGTATTTTAGAATACAACAAATATTTATTCAAAATTCATATAAGAATATGCCCTTATTAAATAGAATTCAAGTATTATTAATTAATTTTAAAAGTAGCGACTCAAATGCATAAATTAGTATGACTGTTTTTTTATTCGCATAACTTTTTAACACATTTTCAATTAAACTTCTAATTTCATTTTTCCTACAACTGAAGAGACTTTGTAAATATGGCAAAGCAGTGGAAGTGTCCGCAAGTGAGCTTAGAATGTGACTCGATGTTTGAGGCAAAAAAAAATCAAATCAAACATATCGATTTTATTTGTTAATCTGAGGCTCTATTTAATACAGAGTTCTTCTTAGACACTCTAATTTTGGAGTGTCAATTATTGGGGTGCTTCAGATATTTGTGCTTTTACCTTAATTTTATTACGAATGTCAAAGTACCATTTATTTGTGAATAAGATTATTCACGATTTTTTCAAAATTAATTAATATCTGTCGAATTTTAAACGATTTGCGGAAAAATAATATGTTTACCTCGTAGGAAAAGCCACATTCCTGGACTATGTGTTAGTCGTCCAGGAATGTTTGGCTTTTCCTACTCCGTAAACAATGTACTATTATTTTTAAAAGTAGATTTCACCTGGTATTAATCGGATTTTTTTTTAATTTCCTTTAACATATTGCTTCATAATTATTTAATCTTTGTTTCTTAATATCTCAATAATTTAGGTTAATATGTATAATATATAAGAGATGGCGAACAACAATAAAGTCAAAAAATCATTTAGATTGCTTAAAAGATGACTGATAATTATATAAACAGAAAATACGCTATTTTGCCAGCCAGAATCTACTCTTAAAACTATAGAACCTCAGAAAATATTTTAAACCAACAATAACTAATCAATACAAAGTTTTCAAAAATATAGGTTGGCTTTAATTGCCTATTCCCTAAATATTAATATAAAAATAATAACATTATTTGCCCAAATATGTTTACACAAAATATTTATAAAGTATTTACGCAAATAAAAATGATTACCAAATAGGTTCGAAGTGGAGCCTGTCTATGGTTACATTTTTATACTTACACCCGTATATAAGGTGAATAAATTACGTAATCAGGAGGCAAGTACAATTACAATAACAATAATAAATATAACATAATTAGCACCAAATTTTAGCATACGGCAGGGAACACATACTGTAGGAACAAGACTGCATCACAAGTTCGCTAAATTAAGTAACTTACCATAGTCTTTTAGCACTAACTGTACCACAACTCTTTTTTATGTAAGGATTATCTTTAGTCCAATTGAATTGCGCGCATAATTAAGTCGGAAATCAGATCTCTTAATATACGTCATATTGTTAAATTGGCACATGTCAAGGAGTATGATTAATTCAGACATGCCAAAGACAATGAGATATAATATTGTAAAGTAATTTGAGAACAACCTAGTGAATAATAACATTGAATGTTGTTTCTTTGTTATTTACAGGTAGGATTAATATTCTAGATCATGTATATAATTGTAAGTATTGTATATAATAATAAAAATCTTTGTTATTTACAGAGAAACAGTTCGTGCATTATTCTAACCTCAAAAATCAAAATAATCAACATTATATATAGTTTGTTTATTAAGCAATCTTGCTATTACATTCAAAATATTTACAAAAATAATTATACTTTATGTGCTAATTACATGTCAAATAATTGAATAGGAATAATTATGAATAATTCATTTTTACATAATTATACGCTTCTTTTATAAAAGTGGGGCGCTACAAGATATTATAGGAATTAGCAAATTATTATATAACACTAAACCCTTATAAAATAGAGAATTTTGTGTTGAAGTTGGTATGTATATGTTACTACATGTTCTAGTGTTGTAAGTATGTCTGTCGCTAACAAAACTAATTTTGTTGGACATATATTTTGGTAACATAATATGAATTATTTAAAAATAAAAATCACGTCTGTAAAACCATCCGCTGATTAACACTCATAAAGCCTAGACAGACAAGTATGTCTTTAATACCAGTGTATCTATTTACTCTTAAAATAACCATCATCGCTTTATTTTGTAAAATTTGTAATTTAGACTTCTCAGACTGGCTTAAATAATATAAAATTGTTGGATAATACTCAAAATGCGGTGCAATTATAGTTTTATGTAATGTAACTCTTGTCATTAGAGACAGATTTGAACTTATTCTTCTAAAATAATTGATTTTTTTACTAATTTCGTAAGAACATACTGACCATGTTTTTTTAAAATTCAAATCTTCATCAATAATTACTCCTAAGTATTTACATTCACTAACAAGTTTTAAGGACTGACCGAACAACTTAATATCACATGCAACATTATGTTTATTGCTATTAAATAACATCACTACTGTTTTATTTGTGTTTACATACAAATTATTGTCAATAAGTCACGATTCTAATAATTTAATAATATTTTTCATTTTATTAATTGTCTCTTCCACATTTTCACCCTCCACTGAAAGTATGGTGTCATCAGCAAATACATTTAAAACTAATAGAATATCACAGAGCTTGGCAATATCATTAATATATAAAATAAAAAGGTGAGGCCTCAATACTGTTCCTTGAGGCACTCCATACTTCACAAGTAGATTTCTGGACTGACAGTTATTTACTTTTACTTGTTGGTAACGATTTTTCAAGTAACTGCTCAACCATTCTTGTGTATTTCCAAGTATATACCATATTTTTTTTTTTAGTTTTATTATTAACAAGTCTCTGTTTATCGTCTCAAACGCTCTTACGCTTACGCTTAAAATCAATAAAGACATATAACTTTTTTTGAATATATAGATTCCTTCCACTTTGAAACAACCAGTTGTAGTGCAGACTCACAACAATGTTTCTCTCTAAAACTAGACTGATTTTCTATTAAAATATTGTTATTTTTAATATGTTCTAGAAGTAATTCCTTTATGTATAATTCTATTACTTTTTCACAAAGAGGCAACATGTTAACTGGTTGAAAGTTGTATAAAGGAGTTTATCAATAATAACATGATTTATTTGATTCAGATCGTGATGTTTGTTCCTATTAGCTATTAATAGTTCTGTACTTTGTACAAAATAATTGAATCACTTAATTGAGAAACCCGACAAATCCACCATATGGTTTTTTTGACATTTTACGAAATATTCATTTCTAATAGCAAGGCGCATGGTTTGCTTTATAAATCCTACAAATCCATGCGCTCTCCTGCACAATAACCGCCATTGAATATTGTGTTCACTTTCAAAACCCGATATGTCCTGGATATGACGGGTTTCTCAAACAAACTCGCAGCGCTTGCCGCGTTTTAAGAATATTAACGTTCTAGAGTTTGTCAAAAAATGGATGAAGTTAATACTAGTCAAAATAAGCGTAAAAAAGGTGTCAAAAGTGTAATATGGCAGTGTGAGCGAATTAAAAAAGCAAGAATAAAAGGTGATGAATATATCAATTATAAAGGAAAAGTTATTCCTAGAAATGAAATGGGATTAAACTGCAAGTAAGTAAACTTAACCTAAAAACTGGAAACGATATCTTAAACCAGGTATTTTTTAGTTGTCGCAGTAAATGTTTAGACAAGTTATCAGAGGAGACGAAGAAAGAAGTCTTTAATAAATTTTACAGTTTTGGTTCCAAAAATGAACAGGATGCTTATCGTCAAGCGGTTCCAATTCAGCGAAAGCGTCCGAAAAACAATGTCAACAAACCAAAGCCTCACAAAAATGCCTATAAGTATAAAATTAGTTACAGTTCAGGACAGCTTTTAGTATGCAAAACTGCGTTTCTCAATCTCCATGGTATTAGTAAAGATCGTGTTCATCGATTGTGTTTGCTTTTATCTGCTGGAAAGTCGCCACAAGATCTACGCGGAAAAAATAATCCAGGCAACTCCAAACCAGTTGGCCTTATTGATTTGATTGTTTCTCATATTGCATCATTTCCCATTAAGGAAGCGCAGTACAGTAATCGAGATTATAAGTATTTAAGTGAAAAGCTTGATATTAAAGCGATGCACAGTTTATTTTTATCCAAGTATCCCAACACTAACGTAAAATATTCATTATATTACAAAGTTTTTAAAGAAAAATTCAGTTTAAGTTTTGGAAGACCCCAGGTCGACACTTGCTGTAAATGTGAAGAACTAGCAGTTAAAATAAAATCAAAAGAATTAAATGACAATGCTAAACTAGTGGCTGTAGCTGAAAAGACTGTTCATCTCAGACGTGCTAAAAAATTTCATTCAAAAATGAAAACATTGAAAGAACATTATCAAGATCACCCCAATGTGGCGATAATAGCTGTTGACTATATGCAAAATATATTTTTGCCCCAGATCACCGTTCAAGATACTTTTTACAAGCATCAACTCACAGTCTCCGTTTTTGACATACATGACGTTAAAACAGGTAAGGCATATTTTTACATATACCACGAAGGTATGGGGAGAAAAGGCCCCAATGAGGTTTGCTCATTTATTGCTAATTACATAGAAACCTATGTTCCATTAGATATTGAACATTTACGTGTTTATGGATGGATGCCCAGGACAAAATAAAAATCACACAACTGTAAGAATGTTTGCTGCATTAACAGAAATGCTGCGGTTTAAGACAGTTAATCAGTATTTGCCAATACGTGGTCATTCATTCCTGCCCTGTGACAGGGACTTTGTAGTTGTGAAAAGATCTCTTAAGAAACATTATAGAGTTTACACACTTAAGCAGTATACCGAACTCTTCATACTGGCAAGTCAACAGTATCATTAAAGATTATAAGTCTTGGTAGCCAAGATATTACAAAAGAAATTGTCAAAGTATAGCCCCTGTAAAAAGTGAACGAATTCCATTCAACATATCCAAGTTCATGCAGTTTTCGTTCGACGACAACCATAAAGGGATGGTTACAGCATACGACTACATAGACGGATTATTTACTTACTCGTTTCCAATCGCTACAAGACATCCTAGACCCAACGTACTTTGCACAGAACCAGCCTACCCTAATATTAAAGTACCGATTAAGAATAAAAAAAATGGATAACATTAAAAAATTCGTAAACTACCTACCGGATAATGAAGAAATTATAAGTTTCTACGAAGAGATTTTTCTATGGCCAACCATAGATGGTGAATTTGAGCCAGAAGTTTTATAATATTATATTTCTTATAAGTTTATACAACATGGTTTATACTTTTGTTGAATAAATAAATAAATTTGAAAAATTATTTGAGAAAGTCGACCTGTCCATTTTTCAAAGTCCACTTTTTGTTAACTTGCTTTTATAATATTTTTGCTTCTTTGTCAAAAAACTGTTTAACTACTTTACGGTAATATTTATCAATAGCTAAACTAAAAAAAATTACACCTTTCAATAGACAGACAGTTTTTTGTAATTTCCTCAAAACTATGTCTACGGGACTTATCTGGCTTCTCAAATAAGTGAATCAATTATTAAATGAATCGACTAATTATTTATCATCTTCCACTAATATATCATTAAAGTATACAACTTGTATTATCTCACCCTTTCCTTTACCCATTACTCTTTTGATCCGTGCCACATTTTCCTACTATTTCCTTTGTTTCCATCTATTAAGTTTTCAAAATATAACTCTTTCTTTGATCGTATTAGACTAACAACTTTGTTTCTTTCATCTTTATACCCTACCCTTTTATATGCCAGATGTCTTGATTTTTCTAAAGATTTTATTTCATTATCATATCATTCACGACCAACCCTTTTACGTATAGTTATTTCTGGAGCAAAATTATTTAAATCGGAGGTAATATTTTCATTAAATTTTCCAAGTAGGTCATTTATATTCATCTCACGTTTCCTAAGTTTTTCATGTAATGCCTTTTCAAAATCTTTCTTATTAATACCTTTCACGTTGCTTGTTTTAAAAGTAGGTGTATTATCGTTACTCAATTTGTGCATTCTTAACCTTTTGAATTTCTCAGAAAAGTGGTCTACAGTGCATCCACTAGCCAAATCAAAAGGGAAAATAGTAGGCTTAAAGTCTGTTTGCACCCAGTTGAAATCGAAAGTAGGAAAATCTGACTAGTCTTCCGAGTCTATAACAGATTCTGCAGGGGACACTAGTGCATGTAATTCGGTTAAAACTCAACATCAGCTTGATTTTCATCCTTATCGTCCCATACGGGATCTATACGACTCTCAATAAATTCATCTTCACTGTCAGAACGCGTCAAGATCTCTGACAACTCGGCAGTTGAGTAGAATTTTCCACTACGCAGAGCGGGCAGATTAGCCATAATTCGCCGCACGTACACCACCAAGTAAGATGTCGAACTAACGCAAATAACAGTCGTGAATGCCATTCCAATAGTCTCAACACACGCCTAAACACTTCCCACCTACAGAAACTATAATATGACCAGCCGCAGACAAACAATAAATAAATTTACTAAATATCGGACGCCCGCAGCAGAGGCACGACCAGTTAAAAGTCCGAAAAATAGGACAGCCGCAGCGAAAAGGTTAAAGTGTGTCATATCATGATCTGTAATGTTTGGTTCCCTCCTCACTTCAGCTGTTACCTCATTATGTGTAAATACTAGATCAACTGTACTTCTAGTATTTTGTGTTATCCTGGTATATTCCTTTATTGTTTGTTTAAGTTGAAAATCTTTCATTTGAGTAATTAATTTTCCCCCATGAAAATCGTTTTTTTCTGGACTAACATCTATATTAAAGTCACCCATTAAAAAAACGTTTACATTACAGTTCTGATAAATTTCCTCTACTATGTTATCCAATTCAGTTAGAATTGCAGAAATACTAGAGCTTGGCGATCTATGCAAAATAGTGAAACACATTCTTCTAATTTTTAACCCTATTACCCATAACATTTTTGGAATTATCAATTCGTAAATGACTTCATAAGGAAGTCCATTTTTTATATAACACATTATGCCACATTTATTACCCATTTTAATAAAATGACCAAATACCTATTGGTTAAAGTTACAGTTCAAAATCGAAAAGAGTTTTGTAAGTAAATCTAGATATTATTTATCACATCACTACTCAAACGTTTAGAGCACAAATCCCATACACGCTGATGAGAGCCTGTAGATAATGCACCGGGTGTGAACTATTCTGAGTTGAATTTGTGTGCCGTTAAAGGGCAATAATTTTCAAAAATTCATTACATCCAAATGAAAAGAGATAAAGAGCTCACATTTGGAGATTTATATGTATCAACTGAAGATGTGTTGCACAAGTATTTAGAAAAAAATATTATTTTAAAATTTTGAGTACTGTATCTCAGAAATAACATAATTTATTTTTTCTATTACAAGCATCCCGCCCAGATAATTATTTCTAGTTTTGTACCCTAAAATTTGAAGTCTTAATATTTAACAGTTTGAAATATATGAATTTTCTAAAAATACAGTAGGTTCTATTATTCTCTTAAAATTATTCAAAGTAATCAACTTTCTGCATAGGTTTTATTAATTTTATCTACCGTCTTACAACTTACAGTGAACTATATTTCTGTTTCAGGTTAAACTCTTGTTCAAAAGAAGACGTTAACAATAGGCAAACAAATGTTAATGTAGAATATCAATATTTTGTCCTGTAATATATGTATTTCTTAAAACTCTTAAAATTTAAATCATGTATTAAATCCCTTTCATTTTGAGAAACTGCAGTTTAATTTTGGAACATTTTACAATTTGTGTCATTGAACTGTCGTGTCAACAGTATTGCTAATTATATATTTGGTTCGGAAAGCTACAACCATATTTCTAGATAAATTACTATGTGTGTGGGAGAATGGCCTCAGACATAGTCTATTAGCCACAGAAAATTAAAAGTGAGTAAAAAGTTGAAATATTAAAATAACTGTAACAGAATAGAGATATAAAATTGCTGATTACTGATGGAGCGTATATCTAAATAGTCAATTTAGACTTATTTATGAAATCCACTATGGAATCAAGTACAGACTTCTCAGTATTTGCCAAAAGAGTGGTTATATTTGTGGGAAGAGGAACGTTGCTATTTTGTTTTCAGTGCATTCAAAGAAAATATGATTCAGATTTCCTACTGATGCCTTGTTACAGGAGCAAGCTGGAGAATTGACAATACCTATTTTAAAAAGATGAGCTGGGAAACGACCGTGATTTATTCTTAAACGTGATATGATGGAAGTATATTGTTTTCTATAATCAAAATTAGAAATATGAGGAATCTTAGTTGGTAAAGTAGGATGTAAAAGGAAATATTGACTATTAGATGTTTTAGCGAAGTCGGCGTAAGACCGCTCCCAATTAGTTCTAATATATTTCTTATAATAATTTAAAAGGTCTGAGAAGATATAAAGATTGGTATAAGAAGTCATTTTGCAGGCTCTCTTGGCTTCCAAGTCCACGTACTCATTTCCTTCTAAACCGCAATGCCCTTTTACCCACATGAATACAATACTTTTGTTCAAGGTTTTTAATTCGCTTGTTAGTTTTTTAATTTTTAAAATTATATTTTGTGTGTAACAATTGAATGCAGAACCTTCTATAGCCTGTAATACTGACTTGGAATCACACATAATAACAGCTCTTTGAATCGGATTTAAAGTACACCATGTTAACGCTTTTGATATGGCGAAAGCTTCTGCAGAGAAAACAGAACAATAGTTGGGAATTCTAAATCTTTCCACGTAATTAGTATTTGAAACAACAATGCTGCCCCAGTTCCTTCATCACATTTCGATCCATCAGTGTATATTGTGGTAACATTGTCGCCTATATTGTTAAGTTCAGTTTTCAAAATTACTTGGTTAATACTAGTAACTTCGTAAAAGGAGGGGTATATGATGTTAGGAACAGTCACTAAAGATTCATAATTGCATTGAAAAATAGGGAACTTATCTTGCTTTACGATATGATTTTCTTTGCGGTTGGTATTAAGAAAAGCCTCAGCTAATGGAGGACTGGTTTTTATTCTCCAGTATGGCATAGTCAGATTGTTAGTGTTTATTGCTGAAATCTTTTGAACCATGTACATGTTAAATGTTCGGTATTTAATAAGAAGCTTTTCGGCTAGGTATTGCCTTCTAATATGCAACGGGGGCTGTTGCATTTCTGCTAAGACAGCTTGATTAGGTGATGACATCATAACTCCTAGGCATATTTTTAATGATTTGTATTGAATTCGGTCAACAGCTATTAAATTGGTTTTTGATGAGGAACCATAAAATGTACACCCGTAATCCAATATTGAACGTGTATAAGACTTATAAAAAATAAAGGAAATGTTTTAATCAGCTCCCCATTTTTGTTTGGAAACTACTCTGAGAAGATTCATACCTTTTTCACATTTTTGTTTAGTGTACTTTTTATGGCTAGTCCATAATAATTTTTTGTCCAGGACAATACCCAGATATTTGTATTCGTCGACAAATGGGAATGTGAACTCATCTAGAGAAAGAGCCCTGGACGTTTCCAGTCGATGGCGAGTAAAACATACCAGAGCAGACTTCTCCGAAGAAACACTAAAGCCCATATTTACCAGCCATGGTTTGAGTACTTGAAAGAATGCTCGTAAGTCTTTGTCTTTAACACATTCTTCATATGAATTACGAATAACATAGAAACATAAATCATCAGCGTATTGAATTTGGTTAATTGTTTCACCGCCTAACCTATGCAACTCTGCAGTATAGATGTTAAAAAGCAAGGGACTTAATATGGATCCCTGTGGTAAACCGTTGAAGACTGTGCGTGGACCATGTAACACGTTATTATGGTCGCGGATAAAAATTTTTCTATTTGTGAATAAATTAACTACATTAGCACTAACCTTTTTCCTAATACCAGCATCTACCATGTTTTCAAATAAAATATTTAAATCTACTACATCATATGCACCTGTCAAATCGATAAATAAACATAATGTATACTGATTGTTCGAAAAACATATTTGAATATCTGCAACTAATGCGCCTATAGCATCCACTGTGCCCAGTCCCTTTCGGAAACCGAACTGCGTCCTAGGAAGAATAGAATTACTTTCAAGAAAATATTCAAGTCGAAGTTTGATTAATCTTCAAACCTTTTTGTTATACAAGACAATAGGGAAATAGGTCGATATGATGAAGGAGACTGCATCTTTATTTGGTTTTAAAAGGAGACAAATTATAATATTTTTTAAATCGTCGCAATATTCTTGTTTCACCCAACAATCGTTAAAAATTTGAAGAAGGAAAATCTTTACAGATAAGGGTAGCTTTTGAATAATTTTATACGTAAAACCATCTAGCCCTGGGCCCCTGTAGCAAATTCTAGTTCATCTATTGTAAATGCTTTTAATGTATAATCCGTGGGTTGGAAGCCAAATGAGCTGCAACTTAAGAGATTGGGTGCAGAAGGAGGTGCTAGTTTGTTTAAAATTTTTTCAATTAGCTCTTTAGGAATAGGCTTTTTACGATTTTGATTGCAGTTGCCGTTCATAGATCTAATATATCTCCATATATCAGTTAGTAGGGTATTTTTATTAAGTTTGTTTAAAAATGTCATCCAGCTGTTTCGTTGTTTGACTGTAAATAAACGTTTAGCTTTAGCGGCAGCATTTTGGTAGTTCAAAAAGTTTTCAAAACTTGCTAGAGTTCTATATTTTTTTAGAGCTTCTTTTCGTTTTTTAAATATCATTGTACATTCCTCGTCCCACCATATAGGCTTAGGGGTAATCGCTATAAAAGGCTTTTTGACCGGCTTTTATCATTTTGGTTTGAAATGTATTCCAATCGGCGTGGGAATCATTCCATTTCAAGGAAGGATTTATTGCAAGGTTTGTAGGATTAATCTGAATCTCAATTATTAAAGGGTAATTATCAGATCGCAATGTGTCTTCTAAGATACTCCAGGAAGACTTTGCAGCGAGAGTGTTGGAGGTAAGAGTTAAATCGACTGCTGAGTGATTGCCTCTTGGGTTAATTCTAGTAGGGGAACCGTCGTTGAGAGCTATAAGTTCTAAGTCATCCATAGCTTCTACCAGTATTTTTCCGTGTCGATCATCAGGAGTTGGTCCCCACATATCTTGATGTGCATTAAAATCACCGCAAAAAATTGTAGAAGATAAATCAAATTGTTTGAAAAAATTAATCCAGTTGACTCGACTTGCCATTACGTTTGGAGGTCTATATATTGATACTATAGTCAAATTCAATGAGTCAAGCGATACGGCGCATACTTCTAAATCCTTGATTCCAGTATTTAGCAAAATCTCTTTATAGTTAAGACCCTGAATCACAAAAATGCATACCCCGCCATAATCATCTTTTCTACATTTACTAACTAGATTATATCCTTTTATGCGAAATTTATTGTTTGATTTTAGCCAGTGCTCTGATATGACTAAAATGTCCACATGTGTGTCTTTAATATATTTTACAAGACTCGCTTGATTTACAATAATAGATCTACAGTTCCACTGTACAATTGTGATATTATTTCTGATATGCTTATTAGAAAGCATCCGAGTCTTCGTCATTTTGTCTATTAATATTAATTTTTTCTTTTAATTCATATTTATCCAGGATATTGTTAAATGCTTGTTTAACATTGATCTCATTGATGTTACTTTTTTTGAGAATTATATCTTTAATAATGTTTTCTACTTGAAATGCTAGCTGCTCTTTATAAAATTTGAAATCTTCCCCTATAATGATTTGGGAGTATGGAAGAATGTTTGTTAGTTTTTTTGTTCTCATGATTTACTGGAGGAGAAGGTGGAGGGGAGGACTTTCTGCGTTTTTTTGACGCAGATGTACTCGTATTAAGTTTAGGTAAATGTACGGAGGGCTTAGGTTTACTCAAGATTGAACTGTAACAGGGTGTCTACTAACCTGGAAAAGTCAGGGAATTTCACTCAACCTGGAAAAGTCAGGGAATTTTATGAAAAAGTGTTGAAAGTCAGGGAATTTTATAAAAACCAAAAAAATTCCTTGAAATGTTTAATTTTTGCTCCAATCTTAAGCAAAGAAAACAATGAATCTTTTGTCATGTTTGTAAAGATGATTTTGACAGTGTTCCATGGAAATGCAGCAGTGGAGAGGGGGTTTTCTACCAATTCTGACTGTTTGGTAGAGAATTTGAAAAACGAATCCCTTGTTGCTCAACGAATTGTGTATAATGCAACATCAAGTCTCCTGCGGTATTGAAAATATAGAAATCACAAAAGAAATGCTTAACTACGTTTCTCTATCCAATGAAAGGTGGAAGTATGCATTGAAAAATAAGAAAATTCAAGAAGAATGCAGAGAAAAACAGGAAAAGGAAGATTGTTTTGAAAGAAATTGAAGAACTAAAGGCAAGGAAAAAGAAAACCCTAGAAGAGAGCTCTTCACATCTCAGTTCTTTCGACAAAGAAATTGAAGAGTTAGAGAAATCTCTCAAACTTAAATATCAAAACTCTTGAGTGGTTTACTACTGAATTTGAATTACTCTAAGCGTGATAATTTAATGTCACTGTTGGCTTTGTTTGAAATATTAACTGTTTTTTCCTATTAAGTTCGTTAGTTAAGGAAAATTATGTTTTTCGTACTGTTTAAGGTTAGCTAGCTCTCACCAAAGCATTGACTGATATTATCTCTGAGTAGTATAGTTAAAAGTTATAAGATTTGAACAAAGTTTTTGATTAGTTTGATTTTTGTAATGTTTAAAGTTAACTAGCTCTCACCAAAGCATTGACAGATATGATCTCTGAGTAGTTTAGTTAAAAGTTATAAGATTTGATCAAAGTTTTTGATTAGTTTAGTTTTTTTGAATGTTTAGAGTTAATTAGCTCTCACCAAAGTATTGACTGATATGAGAACTGAGTAGTTTAGTTAAAGTTATATATTAAGTTGGAAACAAGTTTTTCTTTAGTTTGATTTTTTATAATTTTTATAGTTAACCAACTCTTAACCAAGTATTGACTGATATGATCTCTGAGTAGTTTAGTTAAAATTAACTAACTGTCACCCAAGTATTGGCTACTATGAGAACTAGTAGTTTAGTTGAAGTTATTGACTTTTACCTCATTTTTGTTCAGTTTGTTTTTTTATGTATAAGTATAGAGTTAATTTAAAGTATATTTCAATACTATAGCGTTTTGTTTCATACATTTTATGAATCATGTGTCTAAAAATAAACCTAATTATCCATTTACTATTAGTATTAGTTTGCTTATATATATATATATATATATATATATATATATATATATATATATATATATATATATACATATATATATATATATATTATAGCAGAACGATCCCTACCAGGCTATACAGCTCTATCTACAGTACCACCTTCATGTAGATAGGCCCCGCACAATGTCTGAGACTCTGTTATAAATGGTAAGATGGCGCCACTCGAATCGCCTTACACCACACCGATAGTGATGTAACCTAGTCCTATACATAGTAGCATGGTGAAGGGTAGAAGCGAACACGGATTACGTATTATTATATATTTTAAATAGTTCATGTTATTTTCATTTAGTAATATTTTTGTTTGTTGTTAAATAAAATTATTACTACACTGGCGCCCTGACGTGGAGCTCGAATTAAGGATTCCTGAATGCAAGTGAGAGTTTCGTGAATACTTCGACATTTTTTTGTCTTGTAGAATCGAAACTGTCACATTTGACAGATTGGAATTTCGTCAGTCCGGCTTTTTCCAGTTATAACGACAGGAATATTCGCTGTTGACTTTATCCAATCCGATTTCACCAAACATTCCGCGTCGAAGTAAACGCATTGCTGCAAGCCAAACAACCATGGCGATGTCTCCAGAGCAATTCCAACAGCTTCTACAAGCCGTAGCCGGCATAAGGACAGAACCAGATAATCGGAAGAAAGGGAGTTTGAGCAAATGCACGGCCCGATTCGACGGAACACGTTGTCATGAGACAGTCGACAATTTCCTAAACACCATATCAGTCTATAAGGATATGGAACAAATCACAGACCAAGACGCAATTAAAGGCTTGCCACTACTACTTACTGACACTGCAGCTACTTGGTGGCAAGGCATAAAAGGAGAAGCAACAGACTGGAATAATGCTATTCGATTAATCCGTGCCGCTTTCTCTTCGGCACCTCCTGCATATCAAATTTACCTAGATATCTTCAAGTCCCCTCAAGGAATCTCGGCACCTACTGACGAATTTATTTGTCAAAAACGAGCACTCCTTTCCAAACTTCCACAAGGAAGACATTCCGAAGAAACACAGATTGATCTAATCTACGGTCTTATGCACATTAGACTTAGGGAAAAAATCCCAAGAGGAAAAATCACTACGTTTACTGACTTGCTGACAAAAGCTAGACAAGTTGAGCATCTAGAAATGGAACTCAAGGATACGTCTACTTTACGACGCAATGAATCAACTAATACGCTGCCGGTAAAGAAAACCAAATTAAGATGCACGTTTTGTAATTTTAAAGGTCACAGCATACAAGAATGTCGTAAACGGCAGAAGCAAAACCAACCTAAAACGACTGCGACACATACGGAGCCTAAACAATCATCCGCTACCAAAACCGACAAAGGTCACCTTCACTGCTACGGATGTGGCAGAGCTGGATACTTCCGCAGCAATTGTCCCAATTGCACTAATGTCGGCAAAGTTGTCGATGCCCAAGCTGTCCACTTCTATTCGATAAATACGCTTTTAAGATCTACACCTGAAGTCCCAACAGTTCCTGCAAGAATATGTGGTATTAAGGGCCAAGCACATATAGATACTGCGGCTAAAACAAGCGTAGCTGGCGTCACCCTCTACAAACTTTTAAAAGACAAGAATTGTGCATTCACCAAAACCACAGCCCGAGTCACACTCGCTGATGGACTTCAAAAGCAAACAGAGTTACTGACAACATTTACTACTATAGAGTTAGGCGGTAGAACTCATAATATCAACTTTGTCGTGCTGCCTAACGCCGTGGACAACAGGACCTTATTAGGTATAGATTTCCTAGAAAAAGTTGGCATCGTGTTAGACTTAGGACAACGGTGCTGGTACTACGCAGACCGGCCTTTCGAGCGTTTTGAGTTTCAACCACAGTACCAAGGACTAATACAAAGACCACGGGATCAATCAGCAGAATCGAAGAAGCCGAAGAAATCTCTAAATATCGAAAGCGAACCAGCTAAGGTACCAGATCCTAGAATACAACTTAACATCACGGACGTTGACGAGAATTATGACGTTTTATCTCCATTCTTAGAGTTTTCACGTCACCCTTACGGGATGAGTTATGGGAAGCTCCAGACTCCAGATTCCCAAATGTTAAAGAAAACAAGCACACGAGTAATGCGTATGCACCGGAAGACATAGATGAAATTTTTCGTGACAGCCCACCTCTCACTTACTCGCCACAAAAGAAAACAGGCGCCAAGCGAAAAATCCTTGAGTTATTTAGTTTCGATGTCTCCCTGCAACCAAACGAAGCCGCAACGCTATGCCCGACTAATCGAAACCAGCTGAATGCAATACTGCAGGAATTTCCAAATTTATTTGAGGAACATGGCCTTCCTACCACGCGGGCGGAGCATCGAATAGACACAGGCACTAGTGGACCAATTTCCAGTGCGCCTTATCGTTTTAATGTCACCAAGCAAACCATTTTACGCGACAAACTCGACGAGATGTTGGCTAATGGAATAATCGAGGAAAGTGAAACAGCGTGGACTTCCCCCGTCGTCATGGTACCAAAGAAAGATGGCGATGTTAGGGTCTGCGTCGACTATCGCCGATTAAATTCGATTACGATACCAGATCGATACCCACTTCCTCGTATCGACGATTTGCTACACACAGCAAAGAGCAAACCTTATATGACTACCTTGGATCTCAAATCTGGTTACTGGCAAATAAGAATGCATGAGGAAGATAAGAAGAAAACCGGGTTTATTACACCTTTTGGAGTTTACTGCTTCATGCGCATGCCATTCGGTCTAAGAAATGCTCCGGCAACATTTCAGAGATTAATGGATAGGTTTAAAATTAGTCTCAGTCATATAACACTTCCAGTATATTTAGATGACTTGATTATTCGTTCATCAACGTTTGAAGACCACTTGAGGGACTTGGAACAAGTTTTTCGACGTTTACACGATTTCCAACTCCGTATTAATAGAACTAAATGCCGTTTTGCTTGTTCGACCATTGGATTCTTAGGCCACGTGCTGACACCAGATGGGATCACGATGGATCCCAACAAAATTCAAGCAATTGTGGATTTACCTGTGCCTACCCATGTAAAGGATCTCCTAAGATTTATCCAAACTTGTTCATGGTATCGCCGATTTATTGCAAATTTTGCCAGCATTGCAAAACCTCTTACAAATTTGACTCGGAAGAATACTCCGTGGAAATGGGGAACAACTGAGCAAGATGCGTATAACAAATTAAAGAACTGTCTGATAACTGCTCCAATCCTCAAACAAGCAGATGAGAGTGAACCCTTCACTATTAAATCCGACGCCAGTAGCTATGCCATCGGTGCAGTTTTGGTCCAGGGGGAGGGAGCAACCGAACACCCTATTGAGTATGCGAGTCGCTTATTAACGAGTGCAGAGAGGAACTATATGACCACGGAGGAAGTAGCATCACCTGCCAATCCACCCCTAAGGAAGAAAGGATTACGAGGTAGACCCAAGAAACAACAACCTTAATCGTCCTGCTTGGTGTGCTAGCCTCTCATCGGGACGATCTCGAAGCTAGAGAGGGAGGTTATAGCAGAACGATCCCTACCAGGCTATACAGCTCTATCTACAGTACCACCTTCATGTAGATAAGCCCCGCACAACGTCTGAGACTCTGTTATAAATGGTAAGATGGCGCCACTCGAATCGCCTTACACCACACCGATAGTGATGTAACCTAGTCCTATACATAGTAGCATGGTGAAGGGTAGAAGCGAACACGGATTACGTATTATTATATATTTTAAATAGTTCATGTTATTTTCATTTAGTAATATTTTTGTTTGTTGTTAAATAAAGTTATTGCTACAATATATATATATATATATATATATATATATATATATACAGAGTGGCCCAAAAGTCTGGAAACGGCCAATTATCTCGTAAACTGCTAGTCCTAATTGTACAAAATTTGGGGTACACCTATTTTGCGATACGGAGATTCCAGATTTAATATTTGCAATGTTGCCAGATTTCCCGTTTCTCTTATATTATTAGTAACTTTGGTTTTTCAAATGCATCACCCTGTATATTCAATCATTTTTGGAATCTCCTATTCAATACGAGTTCAATCATATGTAACACTTATGATTTTATGTAGTCTGGAAGGTCTTAAATAAATAAAACACAAGTCTGGCAACGCCTAATTGTCTCATTAAATGTTTTAATACAAACTATTTTCAACTACATTAGACCGTAACAATTGAAATATTGCAACATTTTTAACTCAATGGTTACTTTATCAAGTGTTCAAAATGTGCTCCATTTGTGAGTTGACAGTAGGTACCCTAATCGATGGTAGAATGCATCTACCACATTTCTCCATGATTGTCTAGAAATTAATCGAGATTCATCGATAATTCGTTGCCTTAGATCTGCAAGACTTGCTGGTTTAGTTTTGTAAACTGAATTTTTCAAGTATCCCCAATAAAAATAATCTTTAGGATTGAAATCAGGTGAACGTGGAGGCCATTCAATTCTACCTCGTCTACCAATCCATCGTCCGGGAAATATCCCATCTAAATAACGCCGGACATTTACACCAAAATGAGCTGGAGCTCCATCTTGCTGAAACGATATATTATTAAAATTGGCTCCAAACAAGTTTCTCAGTGTAGGTACAATTTCATATTTATCTGACGTTAAATTTCCTTCGATAAAAAATGGCCCAATTAACTGAGTACCTACTATACCTGACCATACATTTAATTTTTGTGGTCTTTGAGTATGGTTCTCACGCATCCAGTGGGGATTTACGTCACTCCAGTACCTTAAATTGTGTCCATTTACACTGCCACAAAGTGTAAAGGTTGCTTAATCGGAAAAACATATTCTGTTAACAAAATTTTCATCATTTTCAATTTTATCCATCATTACCTCAGTAAACTCTAATCTACGATCTACGGTCATCTTCACTTAATTCTTGCAATAACTGAATTTTGTATGGTTTAAATTTAGTCTTATGTGGTATACGTAAGACTGAAGAACGACCTACATCATGTACTTGTGCAACCCTGCGTGAGGATGTATGTGGATCTTCAACAAAACTCTGCATTATATCTAAAGTTTTGTTGTCATTCATAACTGTTTTCGGTCTACCTGATCGGTATCTGTCTTTTACTCCTCCAGATTCCTCAAATCGCTTTACAGTTTTTTGTACCGTCGCCTTATGAATAGGAGAACGGTTTGGGAAAGTATCGTTGAACAAGTTGGCTACTTCACAATAAGATCTTTTTCTGTCGCCGTACCCTCTCATCATTAGAATAGTAATTCGTTCTTTTTCGTTAAGATCCATTTTAGAGAAGCAATTTACCTTGCAGAACTTTTCAAAACACATCAAACTACTGACAATTTTAGTTAATAATGTAAATGGTGGACAAATGTCAAAATCACAGCATTCTACATTTAAATTACTTCAAATCTACATATTTTTTACTGTTTTATGTATTTAAGACCTTCCAGACTACAGAAAATCATAAGTGTTACATATGGTTGAACTCGTATGGAATGGGAGGTTCCAAAAACGACTGAATATACAGGGTGATGCATTTGAAAAACCAAAGTTACTAATAATATTAGAGAAACAGGAAATCTGGCAACATTGCAAATATTAAATCTGGAATCTCCGTATCGTAAAATAGGTGTACCCCAAATTTTGTACAATTAGGACTAGCAGTTTACGAGATAATTGGCCGTTTCCAGACTTTTGGGCCACTCTGTATATATAATGATGGATTGTTATAGTTGAATACTTTGCCGACAATACCACTATAATTGCTTTATTATCAATTTAATATATTCAACTCTAGTATAGCTAGCTCAGTAATGAAGTAAAGAAAAAAATTTCATGTATTTATTTATTTATGTGGAAAGCATGAGAAACTCTTACTACTCTTTGGGATCCGGAAGTGATTTTAACTATATATCTACAATATTTTACATATATGAATCATTCAAATAACTGATATTATATTTTTGTGTGGTGAAGTGGTCAAAATATTCCTATTAATCTTTTGCAATTTTGTAAATACCTGACATACTGTGTTATTTTCATTAAAAATATTTACGCTATTTGTTTTTTTTCATTTGGTGGCACTTTATTGTTGAAATCATAAAAAAAATATTCTGATGGCTATATTTATAGGGTGTTTTTGTGACTATTAGCTGTGAGAGTTTTCTAATTTTTGAGTTGCCATAACTTTGTTATTGATAGATATCTTTTCATGAAATTTTGGTTACACCTGTTTAGAGGCACTCCGAATCCAGTGGCGTAGTGATTTTTTCAATAAAAAAATTGCTAATAAAAAATCCCGATTTTCGACTAATAAAAAATATCGTAGTATGCCCTGAAAATTGGAATAAACATTTCAAATTTTGTCCCAAGGTAGACCTTTTAGTACTTGACATTTCAAAAAAAAAAATTATTAAAATCGGTTTACAACTTCAAATTTTAGGGGGGTGTTTCCATTAAAAATGGGTCACACTGTATGTATACACATCTTGCAAAATAATTTGTTATGTAAATGTAATATTACAAATACATATTATTATTATTAGCTTTTTGATATTTAATCTAGTTCCTTATAATTATAAGCAAATTATCATTTTTCTGATATGTATGTGGTGGCGAGTGATAAATTTTAACTAAATAAATCCAAATACTTCATATTAGTGTTTTTAAATCAAACTCAAGGTCTCTAGTTAATTAACGAAGTAAGGGTCGAGACAGTCATTCCAAATACTTCAGTTTTGTCTTTTTTTCACAAATCTTCACTTGTATCATCTGCATTGCAAAATTAATATATTAATGAAATTTATATAAAATGGAGTCTTTAAGACCACATTTTCATAATAGTAATGAATGTTTTCATGTATGGGATACTTTTTCCAAAATAAACTCGAAAATACTCTAGCTCCTGTTTATTTTCACATATAACATGGATCATGTGGTTAAAATAATTCATAGAAATTGTTTCTATTAACTGCCTGGTAAAATCTTCATCAAATGGTACAATTATATTTAGGAAAGACCTTGAATATGTTGAATATAATATGCAATCACATTGGGTCAAGTTCAACAGGGCCATGCCCAATTGTACTTGTCCATAATAGGCGTGCTGCTTCTTCAGCCTAACTCCATTGGTTGAAATTTCTAGGTAGCTGCATTCGTTTACGAAGTGTATTGCACCTTTTGTTTTGCCTACAAATGAAAGACATTTATTCAAGTTCATTATTATTATGAGTGATCATATTACCAACAAAATGACATTTAATTTCAAGCAGCCTAGATGGTTTTCCTTCTTCCATAACAATACCATCAGGTGAGTACCCTAACCATGGACATAGCTGGCAAATAATGAACCCAGGTTCAATTACATTCGCTCCCAAATTTACCTTGTATTTGTTTCATACCATGCTATACAAATTTATTCGTGAACCCTTTTGGAAAGAAGTAGTTCAAGCTCTTTATTCCAATCCATTTGTCTATAAGTGAATATTGAATAGCAGCGGGAACCTGAAAAACACATTTTATCATCTCTACTTTTGATATTTTTATGAAATATTTATACCCGTTAACCTATACTTCCGATGAATTTTCCAACCTTCACTTCCACTACAGCAACTGACAATTATTTCTGACATGTCTACATCACAGAGAGTTGAATAAAAGCCTTTACAACACTCTCGCAACGTGTAGTTTGAGACAAAAATGTTGATTCTTTCATGTGTGACACCAGAGGGTTAAGCCAATTTGGAGGTAGGACTTCCACACCTAATTCAACTTTTGTTGTCACTGTTCGACGCCCCTGTCTGTAAAGAAAGTTTTATAAGCAATGTTTTTTTTATAAGTCTTATTGTTCTGGTCAAATAGTCACATATGCTTACTCAGTGCAGAATAGGGATGACTGGATATCAATAAAGACAAACATCTTTCTTTCTCTTCCTGTGAAAGTGGCCTACAAAGTTTCCTCGCAGCCATCTTCTTCATAACAAGTTAGGCTAATTGGTTGGGCCTCGTAATCCTCCTCAACTGCCTTCTTGTGAGTCCTCCAATAGCACTCCACATCAGTGGTTGACAATGTTTCAAGTGATAGAACATCTCCCCTGCAATCAATAACACAATCTGAATTTTAATAAGTGTCCCTTTCAAGTGAAGAAAAAAATTACCTTCTACATTTCAATAATGTGGCTGAAATGTGTTTGCATTTTCCTGAAGCTCCAGATTTGCAGGTACATGAAAATGAAAGTATTTTCCAGGTTCCTGTTGAAAAGTCAGCCTCTAACCATCCAGAGACTTCTTGAGGTTTTCAGCTAGAAGTGCACTGGTTTGGAGGCAAAGTGCCATGAGTCTAATGGCTGAGTAAACACCATCTTGGGGTCGAGGAACCATTGGTACCTCTGGTACCACTGGTTCCAGGGGAATTAGCTGAGAAGGTCATATGAACCTTTCGAGGACGCTTATCCCAAGACCGTTGTGCGCTATGAAGAATAGCACCCTGCACGAGGTGACCCTGCATAGCAGTGGTTTCTCAATGCTTCTGCAGCGAGGGGCCGCTGTGAACTAAACACAACGGATCTAAACAAGGTATGTTGAAAAAATCCCCCTTAGTTAAGGGACAGTACTAGGAACCACAGCGTGGAGGAGGGAGCCTGCGCTCCGGGGCTCGGGGGGGCGACTGGATACCCTGTCCGGAGCGTCCTCGGCGCGCCGGAGTGGACGCTCTATCCGTGGAAACCTGCCTAGTACACACCGCGTTTCACAGAACGCGGGGGCTTGCCTTAAACAGCCGGCCAAGTAGAAGAGAACTACAATAAAAATCTCCCCAAGTTCAAGGTGGAACAGCATAAGCTGATGACTGCATGGCTAGTGGGTAGACTAGCTGCTATTATGCGAACTCCGGGGCAACTGGCGCCCCCCGGTTTCAATGGCCTTCCTGCGGCATGCGGGGCTCTGCCGTAGGTGACTGTTCTTTCCCTAGCTTCTCGTGGGACCATTTATCCCCAAAAAACACAGAGGACGAAATCCTCATGGAAACAGGCAGCATCACACAGGACGCCGAATGTACTGAAGCTGACCTGCTCAAATCTGGCAGCGACGAGGATACTGATAAGTCCTCTAAAACCCTCTTGAAAGGGAAGGGCAGAATCAGGCTCAGCGGAGCTGCCAGAAAGAGGTTTAAATACCTCGTCAAACAAGGCCTCCCAATAGAAGAGGCCAGATTGAAATCGGTTGAACCTATGAAGAAGCCTACCTCTGACAAAGGACTGAAAAGAGTCCGGTCAGAGGAAAAGACTCCCGACGGTCAACTGAAGAAAAAACAGAAGGCGACAGATAGAGGCAGCAGTGCCTCAGTGCCCACCAAACCAACCTTCAGTCAAGCTACCGGAGGCGTGAAAGTGGGCATTCTGCCAGCTAACTATCCAGAGGTTCTCCTGACAACGGAACAAATAGAAGCCGTAAAGGAAGCCATACTGGACAAAATCATTGAGCTGGGGAAGAAGGCTACCACAAAGCCTTTCTTCCACAGCTCACATAATAGACCTGGATGGCTAGCCTTGATGTGCGCCGATAACGCCACCGTGCAGTGGTTGAAAGGTGCCATCGTGGACATAAAACCCTGGGAGGGTGCGCGGCTGGAGGTTGCTGAGGAGGCAGCGATGCCTCACAGCGAGATTCTGGTTGCGTACTTGCCAGGCAGCCAGGGATACTCCACGGAAAAAATCCTTGGATTAATAGAGGCCCAAAATGACCTCAACGCAACGAACTGGAGGGTACTTAGGAGAACATCCGAAGGCCCTCTGGAACTTCTTACTGTCTCGGTGGACCTTCAGTCGGCCGAGAGATTAAGGAAAACAGGGATGGTGATCAACTATAAATTTGGTCACACAACCCTCAGGGCAAGGGGTGGCAAACACAAATCGGCCACACTTGATCCCTCAGAACCTGGTACCTCGGGCACCACACAGAGTGCAGATAACAACAAGAAGCAGACCGAACAGGCTGCCAAAAATGTTGAAAAATCTGCAAGTAAAGGGCAGAAACCAACCAAAGGCAAAAAGGTGCCTCGGACCAAGGACAGCCCTCATACCGGCGGAGCTAGGAAAGAGGGGAAACCAAAAGCCCCTCCTAAGCCCCCGAAAAAATGAGCCAAAAGCTCAATTGCATTCAAATAAACCTCCAACATTCAAAAGCAGCCACGAGTGTGCTTAGAAGGAGGTTTATTGAAGGCAATTTACATATAGGGATGCTCCAAGAGCCCTGGATAAACGGAGGACGAATACAAGGACTCAACATTAAATCGTGTAAGTTACTTTATTGCACTTCTCACGAAAAACCACGAGCAGCCATATTGCTCGCACCTAATATAAAATTTTTACCTGTTCCAGAGTTCATCACTGGAGATTTGGCAACCGCCATCGTGGAAGTGCCAACTGAAGCAGGCAAGAGGCAGATGGTCATTGCCTCAGCCTACTTCCCAGGGGACTCGACAACACACCCTCCACCAGAGGAAGTCCAAAGCCTCATCAGATGGTGCAAAAAAGGGAACAGGCACTTCATTCTGTGCTGCGATGCGAACGCCCACCACCTAACATGGGGAAGCACGGACACTAACGCACGAGGTGAGTACCTTTTAGAATATTTGGCGGCAACTAACATCGACATTATCAATAGAGGTAATAAACCCACCTTTATAAATGCGATCAGAAAAGAGGTACTTGATCTAACCCTTGCTGATTCATTTATAACAAATTACATTAACAACTGGCATGTCTCTGACGACTCTTCAATGTCGGACCATCAGCACATTAGGTTCGACCTGGAGACGTCGGAGACACGCTTCGAGGGATATAGGGTGCCAAAGTTGACTAACTGGGATGCTTACAAAGAGCATCTTGGAGGGGAAACGGAGGACTTCCAAACATCCATTGAATCAATAGAGGAACTTGATGCAGCCTCGACACAACTTCAAAATGCTATAACAAAAGCATATGAATTCAGCTGTCCCGAAAAACAAAAGGCAACCACTCGGGACGTGCCTTGGTGGAATAAGGAACTAGCAAAACTACGGGTGAAAGTCAGAAGACTTTTCAATAGAGCTAAGAGTCTGGGACACTGGGAAGACTACAAAACAGCTCTTTCTGAGTACAACAAAGAACTCAGAAAATCGAAAAGAAGAACATGGAGACAGTTGTGCGAGGGGATCACTGAATTGGCCCCAGCACAGCGTCTCCAGAAAGTTCTCTCAAAAGAACATTCCAACGGTATCGGTCTGATCAAAAAGCCGAACGGAGGATACACTGATAACCCTAAGGAGAGTCTAAGTGTTCTCTTGCAGACGCACTTTCCTGGTTCTAAAGCGGTTGTGGAAAATGAACAGCAAAGTGCTCACCTGGAAGGGGTCGTTCGCAACCCCAATAGAGCCAGCAAAAGCCTAGCTGGGAAAATTTTCACAACCCAAAGAATCAAATGGGCTATCAAAAGTTTCAAACCATTTAAGTCGCCAGGAAAGGACGGGATATTCCCTGCCTTACTGCAACATGGCCTTGAATTAATAGAACCCTTCCTGAAAAGGCTATTCAAAGCCAGCTTTATCTTCGGCTACATACCGAAGACCTGGAGAGAGGCTGTAGTGGCGTTCATACCTAAGACTGGAAGACGCCCAATGGACGAACCAAAGTCTTATCGCCCCATTAGCCTCACCTCTTTTCTCCTGAAAGCAATGGAGAAAATAATAGACCGTTATGTCAGAAGCGAACTCCTCGAGTTAAGACCGCTTCACAAGAAACAGTTTGCTTATCAAGCAGGAAAATCCACGATTAATGCTCTACAATGCCTAATTGAAAGCATTGAAAAGACATATGTGGCAAAAGAAATGGCTCTTTGTGCCTTCATTGACATAGAGGGTGCTTTCGACAACACCTCACATGCCTCCATAACCAGATCATTAGAGGAAAGGAATATCAACGCCTCACTGATCAGATGGACACAATCAATGCTAAAAAGCAGAATCATTGTGGCGACCCTTGGGGGAGAGACAGTCAAGATGACAGCAGAAAAAGGTTGCCCCCAAGGGGGAGTTTTATCGCCTTTGCTGTGGTCACTGGTTGTCGACGACCTGTTAGTAAAGCTACACGAATCTGGTTTCACGACTCAAGGTTATGCCGATGACCTAGTCGTCACCATTAGGGGCAAACATGACGGAGTAATCTCCGACCGCATGCAATTAGCCCTAAACATAATCAGAAGCTGGTGCGCAAAGGAAGGACTCAACGTCAATCCTAGCAAAACAGTGCTGATTCCATTCACCAAGAGGCGAAAGTACGAACTTAAAGCCCCAACTCTGAATGGAACCCAGCTAACATTTTCCAAAGAGGTGAAATATTTGGGAGTTATAATAGACCATAAACTGACTTGGAACAGCCAAATCAACCACATTCTTTCCAGAGCTACAGCGGCAAGCTGGACATGCCGCAGAGTCTTTGGTAAGACATGGGGTCTGCAACCAAAAATGATTTATTGGTCATACCAAACGATCATCAAACCCATGGTCACCTACGCCTCACTAGTGTGGTGGCCAAAAACTCAACAAATTTCGGCACAAGTCAAGCTGCAGAAAGTGCAGCGGCTAGCCTGTCTGGGAATAACAGGGGCAATATTTACGTGCCCTACTGCAGCTCTAGAGGTAATGTTGAACCTTCCGCCATTGCACATATGTGTAAAGAAAGAAGCAGCAAACAGTGCCTTCAGACTGAGCCAGACAAAAAGCCTAAAAGCAGGAAATCTGATCGGACACTTAAAGATTTTGGAACATATTTCCCTAGAAGCCATGTCTAAACCGACAGATTTCATGCCAGTTAGGTACGACTTCGAAATGCAGTTTGAAGTGGTCATAAACAGCCACCAAACTTGCACAGAGAACGGACCTCAACTGGGAAGGGATGCATCAGTGTGGTACACAGATGGATCTAAGATGGACGAAAGGGTTGGAGTGGGCGTTACAGGACCGAATTTCAGGCTCTCAAAACCCCTTGGTAACACCCCAACCATCTTCCAAGCAGAAGTACATGCTATAGAACTATGTGCCCAGGAATGCCTTGAAAGAGGCACTCGAAGGGAAAAAATCTATATACTGTCAGATAGCCAAGCAGCGCTAAAAGCTCTGAGGTCATACACCTGTGAGTCTAAGCTAACTTGGGACTGTAAACAATCCCTGAGACAACTGGCAGCAAACAATCAGGTCACCCTGATGTGGGTGCCAGGTCACAGAGGAATTAAGGGCAACGAAGAAGCAGATTGCCTTGCCAAAGAAGGGGCAAATACACAATTTCCCGGCCCAGAACCCTTCTGTGGACTCTCCAAAGCCCACTTAAAAGAGGAGTTCCGACGCTGGGAAACCGATGAAATGAAATCTCACTGGAATAAAGTGCCAGGACAAAGACAAGCGAAAAGACTAGTGTGCCTATCGCCTAAGAAAGCTAAACAGCTTTTCGAGTTGGACAAGAAAGACTTGAAGATGGTAACGGGACTCCTCACTGGACACTGCCCTCTGGGGTATCACCTCAAAAAGATGGGCAAATCAGAGAGTGACAGTTGCCGCTACTGCGAGAACTTCGCGGAAACTGCAGAACATTTGCTTTGCGAATGCCCAGCGCTTTTCTGCAAGAGGCTTAAGTTCCTGGAAGGGGCCTTTTTAACGCCCTCCGACATCAGGAACTTAGCTCCCAGGAAACTCATAAACTTCACAAGAAGTCTCGGTATCCCGGGCCTCGAATAGATCAAGGGTCACGCACAAAAGAACTTATAGGTCGAAGTGCTTGTGAGGCTGTACAGCCTGTACGACCCCCCTACAATCTACAATCTACAAACACCATCTTCATTGCATTTGCGATCGCAAATGCCTACTGTTTAGGACTTGTTCGCCCTCCACGAAGCACCTACTGTCATGTGTTGCATCCAAATATGCAAATACAGTAGTCAAACTCAAATATACCTCCTAGTTTTCCACGACTGTTGCTAACTGAGAAGGATCTGATTTGATACCTATTTTAAACCATTGCAAAACGTTATATTAACTCACAGCTTGTTATTTTCTTACACACACTATAATCAATTGTCCAAAACACACACAAAAATCCAAAAAAACACTTTTTTATATTTCGCAACTAAAACATACGAATCAACCATGAAATCCGTATAAAAACTAACGCCATAAACATAGACATTACTCATAATCCTCCATATTTGTTTACGTCTTGCAGCGCCCTCAACGGTGGTCGAAATTGCCAATAGTTTGGTCTCGATCACGGACTTAAGATCAATGGACTTCTAATAGTATATGTTTCCCATACATCCGAAATGACCCCTCTTTTTGCCTACAGATGGCCGCCATGTTGGGCTAATTTTAAGTTGGTATTAAGAAGCTACAGTTCATATGCGTTTTCTTGGTATTGAGGATGGAACGTTGGTTGGTTGCGCGAAATAATTGACAGCATAATAGAATTGATTAACTAATTAGAATTTAGCTGGATGAACTGACGCGGCAATTTTCGTTCTGTCAATTTCTGTTTCCTTTGTTCCGTTGTTGCAATGCGATTTGACTGATTTGTGACAGCGTCAGGAGTGGCATCAGGTCACATTTCGCAATTTTCGCATTGTTTTTTATTGAGTAAAGCACAAGTTTGATATTTGTGTGTTAACTTTTGGATTATATTCGTGTTTATTACAAATTAATAGTGGTTAATTACATTTTATAAGTAGTGTTATTTTAGTAAGGTACTTAATAGTATAGTGTTATTTGTAAGATCTAGAACTGTAGGAGACTAGCTACAAACTGCTAAAATGCCTTCCTGTTTTGTACGAGGTTGCTCTAACGCTACTTACATTTCTCGTTTGAAAGAGGGTGTAATATTTCATAAGTAAGTTATATGATTCTTTTTTGTATGTAAGTTAATTTACATTTTCCTTTTTCTCCAATTTGTAGATTTCCCAGTGACAATACACTTAAAAGGTCCTGGTTGGTAGCACTTGCAAAAGATCCAGCTTATAATATTGCCTATGAAAGGGTGTGCTCCGAACATTTTGGACAAACCAATTTTGAAGTGGCAGGCGAAAGGAAAAGTTTAAGAATAGGGTCAAGTCCAACCCTAAAACTACCTCAATGTTTTGAAGTGGATCACTTGGACAAAAGTTATTTACCGAGCTCACCTCCACCTACATGGTATGTTAATTTTCACTTAGTACTCACAAAGAATCAAAAAATATTTTTTAATTGTAGCAGCAAGCTGGAAAGTGTTGATTCACCTCAAAGTAGTTCACCAAAATCTCCGACAAAACTTTCTCCAATAAAACGGAGTGATTCAGACTCGTCTCCATCTGCTCATTCTTCTGATATAGTACGGATGGTACAATTATTTCATCCGTATAGGTAAGTTTAATATCAAATTTTCTTTAAAATCAAAATTCAAAATGTAATATGTATTTTATTTATATAAATTTTACGTAGCATTTATATAATGCCTTAGTATCAAAGTTTAACTAGTCTAAAGAAATGTTCTATTTTCAGCAAACCTTCCACAGAAGATACCAATGTAAAATTAAGAGAGAGGATTCGCTTTTTGAGAGGCAATTAAGAGTATGCAGAAACAAACTAAAAATTTGCAGAAAAACAAGCAGGAGGCGAAAACTAAAAATAAAATCCTTGAATGGGTTATTAACCGAACTAAAAAATAAATTTTCTTTATCTACCCAAGCCACATCAGATATTATGACATCTCTTCAAGGAGCCCCAGTTGCTTTATAAAAAAGAATGATGTTGAATAGGAAACTGGATGGTAGGAAAGTAACAAAGGCAAAAATTGAAAAAGAATTAAGAAGCTTTGCTATGACTCTACAATTTTATAGCAGCAAAGCTTACAACTATGTAAGAGAAATATTTGGATTTGCGCTTCCTGTCCCATCAACAATTAGTAGTTGGCTGTCAAAAGTGGACTGCAGTCCAGGGTTTACAGCTTCCGCAATATCGTTATTAAAATTAAGAGCTGATCAATTCTTCACTAAAAAGAACAAACAATTGATGGTATCTTTGTTAATAATTGATGAGATGTCAATAAAAAAAGAGTTAACTAGCGATAGACACACTTAACAAGTATTTGGCTACACCGATATTGGAGCAGGCAAAAGCCTTAACAATGAGCAAGAGTTGGCTACTGAAGCCTTAGTTTTAATGGTAGTAGGAGTAAACGACCATTTTAAAGTCCCAATTGCATACTTTTTAATTAACAAAATGTCGGGAATTGAAAAGGCAAATTTAATATTGGAAGCGCTGCGGAAATTACAACAAGTAAACTGCAAAGTTTTGTCAGTCACCTGCGATGGACCCCATGTTCATTTTAAGATGCTGCAGAGTTTAGGATGCAATGTCACAAATGTTGTAAATCTGAAACCATACTTTTACCATCCCATTACACATCAGCGAGTCTATGTATTATTAGATGTTTGCCACATGTTGAAGCTTATTAGAAATAATTGGGCAAATATCAAAGTAATCATTGATCCCAGTGGAAATGAAGTGAAATGGGAGTACATAGAAAAACTCTTTAAAATTCAAGATGATGAAGCTGGGAAACAGCAAAAATGAAGGTAGGAATTACATTATTTATTTACTGTAATAAATAATCTTATTTTGTATAACATTTTTAATATATTTATATTTTTCTCTTCATAAAATAAAAAGTGGATATATGTAAATTTCCTGTCGACTACGCCATCTGTTTTGTGGATTGTGTGACACATATAATTTTCTGATTCCATAAAGTAGTAAATATAATGTCATTTTATTTTGTTTTTACCTAAAGTGGTTATACTTGTTCCGCACTGCATTTGTTCATTGTGCACTTATTATAAAGAAACTGTAAAAAACTTATTAGAAGTCTTACACTGCCACTCTTAATTAGCTGGTGACAAAATCTTTGCAAAATATATGTACGTTGGGGCTACATTATTATTATGTAAATGTTTTATTTTTAGGTGAACATTGCCGCTCAGACTTTGAGTAATAGTGTTGCAGATGCACTTGAATTTTTGTGCGATACTTTACATCTCAATGATTTTAAGGAAGTCAAACCTACAGTAAAGTTCATAAGAAATGTTGACGAGTTGTTTGACTTGTTAAATTCGAGGAATTTATATGGAAGGGTATGAAAACTCCAATGCAAGAAAAAAATGTAGCTACCTGGAAACCAGTTTTGGAAGAAATATTGGTATATTTGGAAAATTGCAAAACCCGAACTGGCAGGTTGTTGTATACTACTTACTGTAGCATTTTTTTTATATTTCCATATTGTATTAATGTGAATTTGGCTTGACCGTGATTAAATGAAATTAAAATCAACGGTTATTTTATTTTTTTCCTGATTTATGGAATTTGAATAAGAATATATAAAAATATAATTTATAAATAAACGATTCTTAAAATTTATGAAAACGTTTTACATAACCCCAACTTAGGTAGATACACAATACGCAGTAGCTAGTATAGTAATAAAGTAGGTATACTTTTTCTCTCATCGTTTCATATTTTCGTATCTTATAAATGATTTCTGCTTTATTGTTTAAACCGGTCCTGTACGAATCACGTGACTCAGGCCAGCCAACTTAAAATTAGCACAACATGGCGACCACCGTTGAGGAGTCAAACCGAATATACTATTAGAAGTCCATAGATCTTATGTCCGTGGTCTCGATCCCTATCCTACTCTAATAATTTATGGCGCTATTTTTAAAATCTTTCCACTTGCTACTGTGGCGCCACCTTAATTTGGTCCCTTTCAGCGGACACTTTTTCATACACTGAGTTGGTCCTCCTTAGTTCTACCCTCCATACTTACAACATATGAACTCATTACAGGATGAAATATAAAAAAAAATCTAGCAGCATTAAAAGCATGTCAAGAAATCACATTTATTTCTCACACTAACATTTATTTCAATATTATTGAAAAAGGATATCAAAAAAATATAAAAACCCCATAACAAAAACAATAACTCATTTAAAAATATGTAAAAAAACTTATAATGCAGTAAAAATAGCACAGCCAGGTAGGAACTGTAGATGAACTTTAGTATACCCTCATGGAGAATCAGAATCAGAGCTGCGATGTCTCTTTCTTGGTTTTGAACAAGATGGTCGGATCGCATCAGCAAGATTGTTCATAGCATCTATTTCTTTTTGTTTAATTTCTTTTTTTCTTCGCATATGACTTCTGATTTCTGCGCTTTTTGAAACAAATATTCATTAATACTTATTGTATTTTCTTTTATACTGTTCCTCTTGTTCGTTTTTGCAAGTACTTGCCAGTCTTGCGGGTTTTCTGCAGTATTCTGAGAGTTATTTTCCAATGTAGTACATAGGAGGGATGGACTAGGAGCACTAGACTGTTTTGTTCCTAAAGTTTCATCAAATACATTGAAATATTCCCAAATAATTTTTGACTCTCCAGTCAGTTTCAGTCTTTTGTCTTTGTTGTGTCTGTAAGTAGTTAATAAATTTCTATATTTATTATTACAATCATTATCAGATACGTTGTAGTAGCCAACTTTTTTCATTTCGGCTGCAATTTGATTCCATAACTTCGATTTTTTACATGAAGGTATGTTGAATTTGGCCTCTTGCCCTAATCGACAGTTCAACAATAACTTTGTGGAATTGTCACTCCACTTGAACTGCATATGTTTTCCTGCAGTACTAGTACCAGGTGTCTCATACTCATCAGATGGACCATCACTGGAGTCAATAATGACTTCATTTCCTGAGGACTTATTCAGGATTCTTTGTTGATATTCGATTTTTTTTAATGTTTACTCCAACTTATTAACATCTGAAAGAATATTTGTTGCAAAATTTAATAATTCATGATTTGCAAGAATATACATACCACTTGAAATTTCTTCAATTTCTGACGCTGTTAATAGTGCAGTCAATACTTTATTATCACATTCTAAATTGATTTCTATTAATTCGTCCATTTCTGTTATAACCACCGCTTCAAATGTTTACTTTTTTGAGGTTAAGCTGTCATTTTCAAAATAACCAAATTTATCCACCACCTCGAAACAGCGGTGGAATGGTTTGCAATTTTGGTTGATGCAACAGTAATAAATGAACGCGTCAGTTCTTCAATCTGAAATCCACCAATGAGTATAAAAACGTAGTTGGTGGATCTACCGGTGAACAAAAAAAGTGCCTCTTTTGTATGTTAAATTTCATATTCCGTGATAATTTTGTTATTCTGCGTCATTTGATTTGTCAGTCAGCTGTCAGCCATCGTCCGTCATGTAATGAATTATTTAATTCAAATATAATTTTTTCCTTCCCGCGGGCGAAGAAAAAGTATAGAAAGCACCTCGTGTTAAAAACGTCTTTAGTCACTCGTTCCGCTTCACTCCACTCGTGCCTAGTAAAACTCTTGACTAAAGTAACCTTTTTGACACTTGGTACTTAATATACTATTTCTATTGATTACGTGAAAAATATCAAACTTGGCTATAGGAAACCCTTATACCGTTTGAAAGGGAATCGTTTACTGTATCCGGTAGGATAAAAAAATACCGGGTGTTCCATTTAAGATAAGCATGTTTTTCAAGTTAGCAAGACTCCATAATATTTCGCACTTTTTGGAACACCCTGTACATTTATACATAATCCTAAATATTGCATATAGTAGCCCAAAGGCTTAAAGCAAACTGATCCAAGGGAAGTTTTTCACTGCTATTCGTTTTATCGTTATTCTTATTTTTGTGACATACTGTATTTTGAGAAAAACAGAGATATTTCGAAAACCATAAAAGATAGGTATAGGGAATTCTTAAGAAACATACATTATTTGTTTTCGTTAAATTCGAAAATGTAATAATATACAGGGTATTTTATTTAAAAAAGTATAACTTTGATATGCCAATTATTTTAACCACCCTGTATATTTATATTTTTAAAATGGAACTGTCTGAGTATGGCATACACACTACATTTAAATTGAGTGAATGAAACGACGAGTACTCAGTGTGTATTTTATTATTAAATATTTTATTAATAATAAAATACACACAGAGTACTCGTCGTTTCATTCACTCAATTTTTAAATGTACCTCTTATCGACATACATATTATATGCATATCAAAATATTTCTTTAGATTGTTATGGTTTGGGCACCAGATTCCGTGCAGTATGTGGTGCCCCACCCTATATAAACAGTAAAAGAAAATCATATAACTTACCCTCCAGCATATTTTTCGAAGAGGCAACGAGCAGTAATAAGAATGAGATTGTGAATCTTTTTGCCAACTATTTTTCCACAACTTACACTGATAAGAATGTTACCCAAATTCCGGAATATGAAAAAAACAGTGTTTGAATGTTTGCAATCCCATTATTGAAATAACAGAAGTAATTGATCTATTGATGTTAGCCCCAGAAAAACGTTCTTCTTACCCTGACGGAATTCCTCTACATTTCATGAAAAAATGTGTATTCACACTGGCAAAGTCCCTTCAAACATTTTTCAATTCAATATCTCCCTATCATCGGGAACATTTCCTAAGTTTTGGAAACAAAGTTTTCTCACTCCAATCCACAAATCTGGAGCTAGAGATGAGATAAAGACTTATTGTCCTGTGTGTAAGCAATCTGAAATCCCCAAATTACTCGACTGTCCGATTATTAAGAAACTTACTCATGACACCAGGAACATAATTAATGAAAACCTACACGGCTTCACCTCAGGAAGATCAACAACACAAATTTGCTTACTTACCAACATTTTCTTTTGAACAGTTTAGAGGAAAGGCACCAGGACTCTATCTATACTGACTTTTCAAAAGCATTTGATACAGTCAATCATGACCTTCTAATTGCAAAACTCTCTGCGTTAGGCATTGACGGTACCTTTTTGAACTGAACCGGATCTAATTTGAGAGGTAGGAATCAATGTGTCAAATATGCCAGTTCTGTGTCATCAGAAATGCTGATAACATCTGGGATATTCCCCTATGGGTCCACTACTTTTTTTGTTATTTGTTAATGATAGATCAAAAGTAATACACAGCTGCCACTTGATGTTTGCTGATGACTTCATACTCTATAGGATCATTAACAATGTCTGGGATGCTGAACTGTTGCAAATAGATTTGAACAGTTCTTCCCGTTGATGTGATATAAATATGCTTCATCTTAAATTAAACAAATGTTATCAAATCAAATTTTCGAGAATTATGAATCCAATTCAATACTCTTGCCAAATGAAAAATGTGAATTTGTCAGTAGCTGATAGTGTTCGAGATCTTGGCATATTATTCGATTCAAAAGTTACATTTAAGACACATATTGATAACGTTGTTTCGATATCATTTAAATTATTGGACTTCATTGCAAGATCTTCAGTTTATCAGGCGGATATCAATAGAATTGACAAAGTTCAAAATAAATTTTTAAGGTCATGTGGAATCAGAGAAGAAACTATGAATTTATCAAGTTTGGAAAATCGAAGGGCTGAGATTGATTTGAGATTTCTGCACAAACTTGTAAATGGAGCTATAAATTGTCCAAATTTAATTGAACTCTTTAAACTGAATGTTAATCCCTGAAGAACAAGACTTTCAGAACTGTTCATGGATCCTCATCACAGTATGAACTATGGCCGAAATGAGTCAATTACAAGGGTAGTTAAACTGGCAAATAAAAATTGTGAAATAATTTATTTATTCAATGCATCCACATATTTATTCAAAAATCAAAAAATGAGGCACATTAATTCGTTATAATTTAGTTTTAGTTGATTATGATTGTATTTGTTAATAAGGTAACTTGAACATTGTCTCTTAAATATTTGTTTTTTTGTAAATTGGCATGTCCGTATATAGATAAATAAATATTTATTAAATAAAACTAGAATTGCGGGCAAAAAATTTTTATGCTATCAAATATCGACAAACTCATTGTTCTACATTTTTTCAATCTCAATACTACTTTCCAAGTCTGGCAACGCTGTTCAAATGTGGCGTCATACTCGCTCTATGACATGATCAATTTTTATAGTGTAAGGCCTATAGAATATTTTTTAGAAGTACCTAACAATTGAGTAAGTTTTTGAATTCAAACAAAACTGGTATTAGGAATAAATTAGATAAAAAAACACTGGATGGTTATCGATTTTCATATATATATTTAAGTCTTATTCAAATGTTATCTTGCGGTTTTTAAAATAAGTTTAATTGTCTTCAACATCGTCAATCAAGTATAAAAAGGCATCATTCTCATATGTGGGAAAATAAAACCTAAAAAGGAAAACGAAACTTTAGAGAACTTCAAAAATATAAGATCAATTTATTCCAAATTTCTCCAAATATTGATGCTGAATTTACAAATACCAAAAGTTGTCAACCTGTTTATGAACTTTTAATTTTTGAAAAATTGTGGATAATCTTTAAAATATTTAAGAGAAAGTTTGCATTTGGTATAGGCCACTGAATAAAAGTAAAAGAATTTTATTTCTGTCCTAGAAGAATCTCCACCATATTTATACAACAAAATTAAGCCACCTCACATCCAATTAGTCGAATCTTTAAATTCATATATTCATTTTCTTATATGATATTTAAGCTTTAGAACCAGCCAGGCTGTTGTGTCAGACCAGGGTTGGGTTAATTAAAATCATGATTTGAATCGCTTGATTTTTAAAATTAAAATCTATTTTTTATTCAGAACCAGATAACAACATAATATAAAAGTTTTCTCAAAAATCAAAAGAAGTATCTGCTTTTAGCAAAAACAACAAAAAAATAAGTAAATAATTCCAAATTCTTAAACTAAACGTAACACCTAAATTTGATTACTGTATGTTTTCAGTCTATTCATTTTTGTTATACAATTTAAACAAAAACACGAGTTTTCCTCATTTTTCTATGCCTAATCTGTTTCTAATATCCGAGTGTACAAGACCAAAAGAGCTAAATACGCGTTCTACTGAAGCTGAAGAAACAGTTGCACACCGAAACTGTTTTATTATTGGCAACTCATCATTTTGTGATAACCACCATTGCAGTCCGTTTACATTTTTTATTACTTCGTCCGAAAACATAACTTTAAATGGAGTACTGCAGGCATTTAACTTTATTACTAAAGGTAACAGTCCAGTCCTCGTTAATTGTTTCTAAAGCTATATTCTTTTCTTCTGGTGTTAACTGGTATTTCGTTTTTTTGTGGATTCAACATATATGCTATAAAATGATATGGCGTTAGTGCTTGCTTATATCGATTATTAAATTGTTGTGTTTTTTGTAATGATAATTCCACAGATTCATCAAAGATATATTGTAAATGTTTCCACTGCTCTACAGCATCTGCGATAATAGCATTTTTCCTCTGCACAGTATCAAGAGCAACTGATATAGGTTTTAAAATGTTTAAATAATCTTGCACTGCATGTTTAATCGCAATATTTGAAACTTTTTGGTAAATAGTGGAATCAATCTCCTATTTATTTTCTTCGCAGATTTTTAATATGATGTCCCACTGAGTCACATACATCTCTAAGCAGTCGCATAGGCTATTCCATCGCACATCGCTTGGAAGGACTAAAGCGCTGCCTCCTGCTTGAGTGAATTCAGCTCTAGCCAAATGGTTATCTCGAAAATACTTAACAATTTGGACCACATGTTCTTTAACGTCTTTAACTTGAAAGTAAATTAAAAATATGTGCAGAGCAGCCATAAGTTATAACTTTTGCGTTCGTTTTTTCTTCTAATGTTTTTCTCATAAGTGTCCTATTTGCGGCATTGTCTGTCACAAAAGATTCTACGGCACAATTGTATTTTAATTCACATAAAGAAATCAGGTCACAAACTATTTGAGTTAAATATACTGAAGTATGTGGATTTCCTGATGTGTCTATAATTTCATATAGGAGGGCTTGTCCATCTTCAGTGGTTATCGTTGCACATATCACTGGTTTGTTGTGCACATTTGACCACCCATCAATTGACATATTTACGGACTGTCCTGACAGGGAGGAGAAACATTTTTCTTTTCCCTCTTCATAGATTTCGTTCAAAAGACTTGTTGCTACCGTTTTTCTCGAGGGCGGTGTATAACCAGGCCTTAATAACTGAATGGCTTTTTTCACCTCTAAATTCTCAATACATCTGAAGCTCGAATTAGTAGCAAAAATAGCCTTTCCTATTTGTTTGTCAATTTTATGTTTTTCAGCAGTTGAAGTCCGCATTACAAAACCACTCATGGTAGGCTGAGTTTCAATTGCTTTCATTTTTTGGACTGGCTCAAAAGTTGTTGGACTTGTTGGTACTTTTGGTGGAGTTTTTCTAACATATGAACTATCCGTCATGAGTGAACTACAACTTGAGGCAGATGATGTGCTAGCAAAACTGTCAAGCGACATTCGACTATCTGGAAAGAGAAAAAACATAATTGAAAATTGAAATTCATTAATTGATGATATATTCATATAGTATTGAATTATTGATTTTAAAATAAAGTGAAAATGTTCAATAAAGATCTAAAAGCAAATTTATTTTTCTAAGCTGAAAAAAATTAAAAAGAAGAGTAAAGATAATCTTTAATTAACCTGGGAAAGGTCGCGTTAAAAAAGTTACATTAAAGGCCATGTGTTAGATTTCACCTAACATTTAGAAACAATCCTATATACCTAAAATATCTATAAATGAATACTTAAAAATTATATTATCTTTGTTACAAATAATATCTATCAAAAAAAATTTAAAATTATCTCAAAAATGTATCTTCTTCTTCTCATTGATTTTCAGACCTTAAGGTCCATAGTCTCCCTATTGGGATTTCTAGCCTCATTTTGCCGGCAGCGGTGGCCAGCCGCTTGGCCCACCCTACTGCTTTAAATCAGTAGGGAGTTTGTGAATTCGGTGATTTAGTTTCTGCTCTGAAGTCTGTCCTTTGCTTCTTCTACTGTTCTTTCCGGTCTTTTTCTTTGTTCTTCCAGTCATTTATTCCAATTTCTTTAAGATCTTCTGCTACACCATCCAATCATCTAGTTTTCGGTCGTCCCCTTGCTCTTCGTCCTTGTCTTTTAGTTTCCTGTATTTTCTTGACACACCTTTCATTACCTAGATGTTGTACATGTCCTGCCCACCTTAATCGTTTACTTCTTGTTTCATTTGTTATTATTGGGTTAATGAATATTTGATTAACTTCGTAGTTTCTTAATATTCTCCATACTCCATTTTCTTTAATAGGGCCATATATTCTCCATAGTATTTTCCTTTCCCAGATTTCTAATGTGTTTTCCTCTTTTTTTGTTAAATTCCAGGTTTCTGAGGCGTAAAGTACGACTGGTCTAATTACTGTCTTGTATATTTTAATTTTTGTGTTTGTAGAGAATATCTTTGATTTAAATGTGTCTTTTAATGCATAGAAACATTTGGTACCCTGTTGTATTCTGTTATTAATAAAAAATGTATCTACTTATAATATAATATGTATATATTTAAAAAATATTTCAAAATACCTCAGCATATATAATTAAAAATTACATTATGTTACTTAACTTATAATTAATATTTATGTCTCAAAACTTTCACTAAATTATCTCAAAAATAAAATATCAAGTGCTTGGAGAATCAACAAAAAACAAAAAATGTTAGGCAAAATCTAACCACGTGATCATTCAAGAGTTAATAATAAAAATCTTTATTAAATATAAATAAAATTAAATTAATAATTTAATTACCTGTATTCCTCTCTTGATAATTACAAACATCGTGGTGTGCTTTAAGTCTTTGGACTAACCGTCAAATATCTTTCTTGCACTTTCTACAAATAGCCCTACACCCCAATTTATTTGGATTTGTTGTCTTAATATAGAACTGCCATATTGTGTACTCTTTTCTTCCACTCATTTTACTTTTTTTATATGTTTTCACTTCACTTAACTAACCTAACTAGCGAAATGCGTGAAATTGTTGGGAAACGTCAATTTATAGGTTGAGAAGGAGAACAAGCCTCGACAGGAATATTCTTGCAAAAAGCACAACAAATGCGTTCATGCCTCACTCGGCAGTACTCGCCACTGTATAGTGAGTGTATAGGACAGAAGGAAAACAAATCGCGACAAGAATGTTCTTGCAAGAAGCACGACAAATGCGTCGTCACAAGTTTTTGAGCCGCAAATTGTATTATAATTTTTAGACTTATACATTAAAATAATTAACAATAATTTCAAGGAATCAAAATGTTCAAATTTTTATATTCAAATTTAAAAAACCAAATAAATAGTGATTTTTTTGAAAAAATCAATGGTTTTTTATTTTTTTGATAAAAATCAGATTTTGCCCAACCCTGTGTCATACCATGTTCAATTAAACTCAAAATAGGTGTTGGTTGGCAAACATAACAAGTCAAAGTGACTAACTTCATTCCTTTCTATTTAATATTTTATTATGTTACATCTCAATAATAAAACTTTTTTGAAACAGCTCATTTTGGCTCGAAATCAAGAATATCTCAAAAATGAAGATTGAAAAGCATCTGGTATGACCAAATACACAACAAATCAACATTGACATGCTTGTTTTGGTTCAGTTTATATGCCACAAAGTTGTAAATGTTTTTAAGAATCTTATTGTTACAGTCTTCTGGTCTTTCGTTTGTAAAACAATTTGTCAAAAATATTTCTTACCATAATTTTTATACTATTTTTCAAAATTATATCTGTATAAAACATCCTGGGACTATAGATCAAAATAAATACTTACTCCGGTTGATCAAATGTTTTCAATCCTGGCAATTTATAATGATTTTTCTCATTTAAATGTTTTTCCAAATCGACAAACGTTTCAAATTTTAATTGGCAGAATAAACATCTATTTTCGTGAATTTCTTTCCTGATATAATTTATTAGTTTGACTTTTTGGAAGAAATCCAAATCTTTTGTAACATCTGGAAAACTAAAATCATGATCGGCTTCCATGTGTAGGCATATTACATTAATATCGGTTTCTTTGGTTTTGCAGAACAAACATATTATTTGATCTTCTTTTTCATTCCAATCTGAATACTCTTCGTCCGCATTTGCTTCTATAAAAAACAAAAAATGCAATTGATTCCAAAATGACAGAATTCCCTTAGTACAGGACCTAATCACAGAACAAGGAGCTAGAATCACTTAGTAATCCCAATCCATTCCTTATTCAAACGCAAAACTGATAGGAACTAGCCAGCTGATCTGAAAAACAATGAAAGGAGAACTTTTTAAGGCCGTGGTTTTCAACCCTTTCGAATATGGGACCCCAATACAATTTGAAAAATGCAAGCAACTCCCAGGGCCATATGAGCTAGATGAAAAAAATATAGATATAGCTGCTGACGACAGGTTTAACATGGCAAGGAATGCTTTAAATATTATTACTACTTGAAATAACGGCCTCTTTAATGGTGGACATAAAAACAAAAAAAAGAGAAATAGGCTGCAATAAATTATAAAATGATTTAATTATTTGCATCTCAAAAATAGAACCTCGTTTCGACAAAGGCACAGTCTTCTCACTGGAATTATAATTTTTTTAATGTAGTGTAGAGCGTAGAACCTTTTTCTTTCACCCGTGAACCCTCGTGTAAAACGTTGGGGCCCCCTGGGGGTTGGGACCCAAAATTTGAAAAATACTGTTCTAAGGCAATATCTGCTGCCATGCCAACCAGCTTATAGAATTTTTTGCTGATTGCTAATAAATATGATATAATAATTTTGTTAGTAATAAGAATAAAATTTTATTGTTTTTTATCATTTGGAAATATATTACCTCTAGTAATTGCATATCTATCGTCTTCTTTTTGTATAGCTTTCCATGACTTATTGGGTTCGAGATAATTAACAATGTAGAATCTATCATACTCTTCATTTTCCGGATTGATGCGTTTATGTAACTTTTTTCTCATATGTTCTTTGAGAACATGTCTATCTGTGAAGGTTCGTTCGCAATATATACATTGAAGATTCGACATTTTGGATTCTATCGTATCTATTAATCCATCTACAAATACTAAGTTTTGGGGATTGCCTAATTGCAAATTATGTTGGACTGAAAGGTGATCTAAATATCCTTGTCGCGATCCTTAAACAAATGAAACATGATTATTCCAAATTATTGGATTGTACTACATAGTAAAATGTGACAATGTTGAAAGCTACATGTGCTAGAACATTATGAGGCAATTTGCAATACTACAGTGTACCAGGAATTGATCAATCAAACTAAAAAAACTATTAATCCAAATTTATTGTATCACCATCAAAGTAGGCCTCTTCAGAAATAATACTCTCATGTCAATGAATATTCCAGTCAACAAAATGTTTTTAAATACTTTTTCGAGAATCTACTTTAGTAATCCCGTGAATCAGTGGTGTAATATCAACAGAGCTAGCTAGCTACCAAAGAGAGCAGATGTGATTTAGTGATTTAGAGAACTCTAACAATAGTTCAGGAGACAAAGCATCACCATGAGCAGTTCAAGGGATGGAGAATACTCAGAGATAGAAATAGAGGACAATGGAACACGGAGAAAAGTGCGTCACAAAAGGAAAAGGCGAAGAAACTCCCATACATCAAATAACCCAAAACAATTTATTCCTGCTGCTGAAGATATCCACAGAGTGATATTTGGCCTCACTACTAACAGCAATCAAGCAAAACAAGCTGAACACCAAATACACACAAAAAATTATCAGCCAAGCAGAAGTAATATCAATAAAAACACACATGAAGAAAGCTCAATGGAGAATACACTGCAAGACAAAATCAGGGTAACAAATCCCACAAACTCACTATACAGACCAAATTTTTCTGCAAAATGAGGGAGTTCACAAACAAACCATTTAAATACTTATTCTACATAAGGGCCCCTGAAGACTTAACATGCAAAAAATGCTCAGACGTATGGGATACAGTTCATCCAAACACAGAGGATGTAATACTTTCAACAAAGCAGGGCTTTCTGCTCAAGTTCAATCTAAACAAAACAACTATAACAGACACTCTTAACCAACAACAGAGATGAAATAATTGCAAAGCTGAGGAAAAAATTCGTCGCCCAATACTCAATAGACACAGTTGCGCATTTCTCGGGAAATAGACTCTATATTTTGATGTTCGACTTGGAGCAACCTTCAACGACTTCCCACTCAACCTATCCAAGAGAATAATAATATTAAGTTCACGTCGACCCTTAAAATCATGTACGCCAATCTCAACAGTTACTCACCGAGAAAACACATCATCAACAATATTATTCAGAGACATAAAATAAACTGTGCATTATTTGTGGAAACAAAAACAAAAGAAAATAGTAACACAAACTACAGAAACTGGAACATTCTACAACTAAATGGAAACATAGTAAACACTAATGTGCGTGGTGGAAGTTTGATACAGGCGCATCCAGGACTAAAAATGCTAAAAGAAAACCCTCCCAAAATGAATAACCCGCTTAATGAGGTGCTTCACTTTTCAATTCCAGCTGTAAGAGATAAACTACACATTTTTCTTGTGTATATTCACCCAAAGCCTCCCTATACAAATATGCTGAGAGTGTAGGAGATCTAAATGTGAATCGGAATAAAAGCAGACAAATAAATGATTTTATCAATAATGCAACCTTCGAAATGGCGTTTACTCCTCCAACCTTTAGAATGGCCAATAACCCAGACTACACCAGATCGTGTAATATAGTAACAGTAGAAACCCATTCAGATTTAGGAACAGAATATGATGCAAGAGAAATAACCATCGACCTACAAAGACAGAGCAAGAAATAATAAAAAAGAACATCAAGAAGTGTGATGTAGACAAATTTAATGGAAAGTTGGAGGAGTACATTGATCGTATGGGGGACGATCCGATTGATAGAGGAAAAATTGAACAATGCAACACCACAATCACATTACTCACAATAGAAAACAGCCCAGACCTGAAAATAAAACACTACATCCACGAACTACCACGAACAAAATGATAAAAAACAAAAGAAAAATGCATATGGATTACCTGAGAGATCCCAATGTTGAGGCAAAAACGCAACTAAACAATTACAACAAAAATGTACAAGCCCTAATTAGACAATACAAAGAACACAAATGGGCTACATTGTGTACTGAAATAAACACTAGCAAAGGTAAAGATTACTGGCAACAAATTAGAAAACTAACAAACTACAAAGGAATATCAATATCACAGCCAATTGAAGAAAACAACATTGTGTATGCCACCGATGAAGAAAAAGCAGAGGCATTTGCAAATTACTACAAGGAAACGTTTAGAGAAAACCCCAATACGACCAACAAATATATGATGAAATCGGACAGTGGTATGATGAATACTTTGAAGGGGAATATGGAGCACACAACAATAATATAGATGATGTGTATTTAGAAATATTAAGCAAAGGAAAGAGTACTGCTCCAGGACATGACCACATTACTAAAGACCTATTATGAAAACTGAGCGAAAAGATACACAGGTATCTCATCAAAATATACGAGTACTGTTTGAAGCATCACTACTTTCCTAGTAAGTGGAAGCAGGGAACCATTATCACCATTCCTAATACATCACAGAGCAAAAAACTACCATCCTATCACTCTTCTTTCAGTTTTAGGAAAGCAACTCGAAAACATCATGAAATATCTGTTACAAAGTGAAATCGGATAAAACATTCCTGATTACCAATTCGGCTTTAAACATCAAACTTCTACCATTCACCCAGTAACCATTTTAACATTCAAGCTAACCAACTAATGGGAAACCACTCTGCAGCCCTATTTCTTGATATAAGCAAGGCATTTGGCACAAAGGACTACTCTACAAACTAATGACACTAGAATGCCCTCGATATTTGATCCTGCTCCTGAAAGACTCTCTTGAGAACAGAACTCTACAAGTCTAAATCAACGACCAATACTCGGCAACATTCCACAATGAACAAGGAGTTCCACAAGGATCGCTATTGTCTCCTCTTCTATATAATGTTTACTATCTAGACATATACAACTACATTTATCAACAAGACTACTTCAATAATAATCGTTACATTTTGCAGTATGCTGATTACACGGCCTTGACTAGTCACAACAGAACCCTCTCGAAAACCGTTGAAAATCTACAAGTATTGTTAGACGGGACCCTGATCTGGTTCAACAAATGGAGGCTGAAAGTTAATCCAGACAAGTCACAATATATAATATTTAACCACAGTAATTCACCAAACTCACCTAAAATAAATATAGACGGCAAAGACATTCACTGCGCAAACTATGCGAGGTATCTGGGGGTAGACATAGACCACAAATTGAACTTTAAACAACATGCCTGCAAGATAAAGAGGAAATGTAACAGTAGGAGCAAACACTTTCGGAGTTTAACATTCAAGAATTCAGGGATAAGTAAGAAAACAGCTGCACATATATATAGTTCAATATGCCGACCTATCCTAGAATACTGTCTCCCAATATACCTTACTGCAAAGACTCCTACCATCAAGACACTTCAAACTGCAGAAACCACTTCCTTGAGAACCATAACGAAGATAAGACATCCCAGAAATCCTCTGCACAACCTACTGTACGAAACAGGAATTGTTCCCCATAAATCTACACAACCTCTCTGAAAAGTTTGCATATAAAGAACACAACCTAGAGATCCTAAGCCGGTTCTGTACGAACGGGAATCAAGAAAGAAGGCCACGCAGAAAATACCCACTCAATAGCATATGGGAGCACATTCAAAATTTCAATATTTAAGGAATAAGAAGACCACATACCAATTAAAAAGAAAACCACATACCATTTTTTTTGTTTTTTTCCTCTTTACATATATTTTTAATTCAATACAACAGGCTGAAGGACCTCGGTCGATGGTTTATTGGGTGACCCAATAAAGTACACTAATTATTATTACTCTCGTGAATTCTCTTTAATGACTTCTATCTACTGAAAGCTTTGCCTTTCTGATTTGGTAGGAGAAAATAGTTGAACAAAGCCATATCAGAGAAATATGGTGGATTTTCCATAACTTTTGTTGAGTTTTTTACAAGAAATTTATTCAAAATGGTCATAGTGAGATTGTGTACGAGGCATGTTTTTTAAGTAAGTACCGTTTTGGAATTGAAAAAAGACGTGCAAAGATATCGCAATAATTTTATTTTTACATGAAAGCCTGTACCTTAGTCTACTTTTCTACATAATTTCCGTGAATATTGAGGCACTTGTCATAATGTGGCACCAGTTTTTGAATACCCTCCTCATACAATTCTGAAGCCTGACTTGTTAACCACTGTATCACCAATGTTTTGACTTCATTATCGTCTTGAAGACGCTGACCGCCCAGGTGTTTCTTCAAGTGCAGGAACAAATGGTAGTCGCTGGGCGCCAGATCAGGGCTGTATGGAGGATGATCTAGTTTCCCATTGAAAAGATTTAATAAGATCTTTGGTCCGATTAGCCACATGTGGACGGGCATTGTCATGCAGCAAAACGATACCCTTACTCAACTTTAAATCTTGAAATGCTCTCACCCATTTCCTTACCATTCCATCACTCATAATGTTTTGTCTGTAAACTTCACAGATCTCACGATGAATATCGATCGGTTTCACGCCTTTAGCACTAAGAAATCGTATAACAGCCCCTACTTCACAATCGGCGGGAATCACGATTGTCGGAGGCATCTTAAACACTCAATAAACAACGTATACAATGAATAATCAGACTGTAATGGCGTCAGTGCATAGACAAGAGATGTAGGTACCAGCGCGCATGCGCGGAACGCCTACCGTAGCGCTGCGGCAGCGGAATTGCAAAACGGTACTTACTTAAAAAACATGCCTGGTATTATCGTGGTGCCTATCTCTTCTTTTGAAAAGAATTGCAAGTGTTCAACATATGTTATTAAATTGCCAGAATGAGGCAAATATTTCACCTCATTATTTGTTTGATATTTTTATCTATTGTAAAAATCAAAATGAACTGACAATGGAGCACTATAAACAAACTAAATGATAGAAGACCCTCAAACTCTTCATGAGTATAGAGGATAGTTGTGCCAACTTAGCAAAATATATCAAAAAGTTATTTTTAGCCGGAGGATATTCAATGTATGATCTACTTTTTTGTTATACCCTGTAAATCAAATACAAAGTTAATGTAATTAATCTCAACTTACCCTCATAGAGTAGTTTACACATTAGACAAGATCTAATAAAACTTTTATCATTTCTTTCGTACTCCTGTATCTTTAAGGCGTGCTCTAATTTTAACTTATGTCTTAATTCTTTATCTTCCTTCAACAAAGTTGACATTAGAAAATATTTTAGATTTGTTGAATCTAAAGTGATGGATGGTATTATTTGTTCTATTGGTGTATTCTTGAATTTTTGTTGCCAGTAACTAATATAGCTAAAATTACAGAATTATAATTGTCTTAAATTTTGACTATAACACATAGCATGAATGCATGGTATTGCACTCAAATTAGTTCAAATATGAACAGTATAATAGAATTGTTTGAGGTTAAGCTCAAAACAAATAAAAAAGTTAGACTCAAGGTCTTTAGTTAGCCTTTGTATTAGCCAAAGGCGCTGGTATTCGATTAGCAATTTAAATTAATGAGTTTCGGGATTAAAGCGAGGATTGGAAGCCAACTCGAAATAAACAACTAACAAATTTAATTATTGAAGGAGATTATAAAGGTTTGATCTCCTGTAAAATACAAAGAACATCCAACAAAAAATATGCATTAATAAATTGAACGGCCGTTCTTCATGAATATTAAAACTAATGTACAATGAAAGAGCATTAAACGTAAATAAATTTAAATCTATCACAGAAAAGATTTCTGTTGAAATCAAAAATTTGGCCACATGACCAAAGAATTCTTGTTGAAATAAAAACCAAGTCACCTAATATTACTCACTAGAATCGTTTCGAATGCGGTAGTGCGTAGCGAAACACAGTATATGTGTAGCAACAATATAATAGTTATAAATTATAGTACTCACGTACAACCTTGTTTGAGTCTTCTTGTCGAACTACTTCCTGGCACAGAGCACATATACGTAGAATTACCTTTACTAATTACACGTTTTGAAAGGGTTTGAAAGACAACTGTCAAATTGTAATGAGTATATGTATAATTGTGAGCGTGGTCAAATGTAACTTATTTGTTGTAAACTACTGTAGTTGTAAATATCCTTTGATATTGGTTACTCTATGAGGTAATCAGAAGAATTTATCCACAATGCTAGCATAAATCAAATTGAACCTTTCCATTCAAACCAAATGGAATAAAACATTCACTGCTCTCGCGTTGCAATCACTCTTGAATCTTTAATAGACCTTTCTATTAATTTAATAAAAACCGTTAGTTTGCGTAGTGAGAATTGAAATACTATTTTTACTCAAAAAACCCTTTGTTAAGAACTTCACCGTTCCCGACTTGTCACCTTGACACATCAAAAACTCGACTCGACATTTATGTCAATACCGTCGCCAACTACTGCACGGGGTGGGTCGTGTATATTATTTTGACGTCTTAATGACTTTTCAAATTCTACATCAGAATGCAAAAACTTAACCAAACATTTTTACGAGGAAACTGCAAAACCCGTTGGATGTGGTGTACAGGGTGAATCAAATTCAGAATAATAAATATTTAGTTGAATTCTTTAGTTCGAACTAGTTTTCGAACAAGAATATAGTATATAAAAATATTGGAAACATTATTAATTAATTCAATATGGTGTTAAAAACATTATAATGCAGCTGCATTATTCTAATTTGGTGATTTCTAAAGTGGAATCGCCTCACTGGGGGGTCGCAAGATTCACTAGGGGCGCGCAGGTTAATTAAAAATATTGTCTGATATATCATGGTTTTAAGAATAAGCCCTCAAATGTAATTGCCAAATAATGGACTTTTTATATTAACAATGATTTTTTGCTCTCTACTGTATGTAATATTTTAACAATAATTCTCAGATGCCCAAAGAGCACATAAGTAAAGAATATGTTACAGGGAAGCCACATGAAAATATTTATTCAAACAGATAAAATAACCTCGTTTATTAAAAAAATTTAATTATGGACTAAAAATTGTCATCTTGAATTTAAAAAATAGCTGTTGCATTGAAAAACTTTTAAGATACGGCTCTATTTATAAAAAAACATTTAAAAAATTTATAGCAATATATAAATAATTATTTTCAAGATGTGAAAGAATCTGCAAGTCGAAGTTAATAGCTATTGTAATAGCAGACTAAAAGAAGATCAATATTCCGCCTTCTTATCAAAAGCTATAAAAATTTGTTTATCTTTTGATTTTCCACATTAGCTGTCATCAAAACAAAATATTGAGCACGATTAATAGTGGAAAACGAAATAAGAGTGGCCCTATCTTCATATAAACCATGATTTAACAAATTATGTGTGAAGAAACAAGCTTTCACATTAAGGTGGTTTTAGTCGATAATAAAGTTACGCTCGTTTAAAATAGGGAGTATCACTGTGTTTTTAAATAAATTATTGTCAAATGTGTTTGGCACTGTGTTATGTTATACAAACTACACAAAATGAAGTGCCCTTAAGTAAGCACCAAAAAGAAGCTGAAACTGCGTTTGAGGCAAGACGCATTGATAAAGCAGTTGTTTTGAATGATGAATGGAAGGAAGTGTACTGCTTTGACCTACAGCAGTGCCTACCTATCCCAGACATTAAAACGTCTGCGGCTTTTTATAAAAGGCAACTTTGGACCTTTAACTTAACTGTTCATAAATGTAGAGACCAACACGCCTTTTGTTATATGTGGCACGAAGCAGTAGCAGATCTAGGAGCCAATCAAACCGCTTCCTGCTTATATAAGCACCTGAACCTTTTTCGTTACAACAAAGAAATACACAAGTGCTGCACTTCCTGTGGGGATGTGATTGTATGCAATGTGCACTGCAGAACTCACAAGGGCCCCTATTTTTTCATATTTTACCCAATGATTAACTCTGTTTCCTAGATTTTCATCATCCAACACACTAAAGTTGTATTTCCAACACTTTAGAAGTGGCTTCAAAACTAATACTCTATTCTTGGGGTCATATTTACCCATGTTTATCAGCTCTTGCAAAACTGACCGTCTAAACTTGAGAGTGCTAGTATTTTTAACAAAATTACAATAAATAATAAATGCATTTGCAAATGCAATTTACAGAAAATCTCACATTTGGCTATGACACCATTTTTTTGATTTACGGTTTATAGTGTAAGTAGTTCTAATTTGAACAGCATGATAAACTCCACCCATGTGATGATTGTAATCATCCACAACCACCGGGCATTTTATATTTACTTTGGTCCCGTCTTTATTTCTCCTTTTGACAGTACATTTCTCAGTTCCATGAAAATTAGTTGCAAAGTTTTTAATTCTATTGTTGATGTTGGAATACTTGTAATCAAAATCTCCTCTATCAAGAGATTTATCAGATATCAAATTCATAGGAAAATCCTTTCTGTTTGAACGAATTGTTCCACCATCCCAAAGTATTTTTCGGGTAGCGTTATTGATGTAAAATAGATGATTTTTTTGCCATAGTAAGATTATCGTAATGTTAAAACAATATGTTCTCCTATTCCATAATAGCTGAACTGTCTTTCAAGTTCCTCATCATATCCTTGATTAATTTCAAAATTGGAAATGTAACCATTTTGATCAGCCAAGTACCAAATTTTGTTTCCTCTTTGTAGACCTACCCTTAAAAAGTATCATGCTTTCACCAACAGACACTCTTGTTGTCTTGTACAGAGTTTGGTAGTTTTCATTTAGTTTCTTTATAACAGGCTGCAGCTTGTTTAATTTATCTTTGTTATCTCTTGGTATTTGCGAGTTCTCAATACAGTGAACAAAATCTGTCCAAATCAGTTGCGTGACATTTGTTACTACAGGAATACCAAAGTCTGGGCTTCCTTTCCAGTAATGTTTCCAGTTACGCCCATAAAGAAGTTGAATCCAATAAAGGTAAGTAGTTCCTTCTCTGTGAGGCCTGACGTTTTATTTATTTGTGTAGCATATAAATTGCTTTGGAAACTAACTTCCTCAATGGTAAAACCAAGAACTCTTACAAATACACTGGTTGGGGTCTCAGATTCGTCAAACAGTTCTTGAATAACACCTTCTGTCTATAAGTAATCAAATATTTTAGTTTCAACATTTTATTTTCCCCATTTTCAATTAGGTTGCTTTGTAATTTCAATCTCAGCCTCATCTGCTTGTTCAGTTGCCAAAGATCACAATTTTCGTTTTGTATAGTCTTTGTTATTGTTTTCAAGTGAAGGTTTATCTGAAGATTCACAGCTATTTGTAGTATTCTTGTTAGAATCAGTGTCTTGTTTAGGAAGAATGTCACATTCTGATCTACCAGGAAGTGTAATGTCTTCTTAAATACTAATTTTAGTCTGATCATTGTTAATGTATTTTTACTAAATTTATTCGTAAATGTATTTGGAAATGACGAGTCAAATTCGGTTTCATCGTCGCTTTCTTCTAATTCGGTGTCAAAATTATTATTTAACAGCAAGTCTTCCACCAAAATTTGAACAGCAATGGCTTGCAGATCTTCTTTGGAAAAAGGCGAGGGGGTAACATCTCAAGTTTTGTGACAGGAAAGTTAACTTACTAAAAACCACATTGCTTTTGATGTCAGGCAGTATAAAAGTCAACAAGTTATATAACCAAGAAACCGACTTCAAACGCATTACTCCCTCCCTATGTCACCAGGATATGGCCATCATCTGGCATTTTGGCAGTTTAAGGTCAAACACAAAAATGACTTTTTTCACATAAGTTTGGAATCTCTATATGATTGTACAAAGTGTTTTCCAACTAATTCCCCTGTTTCTGAGATATGGCCATCAGCTATTGTTTTCACAGTTTAAGGTCAAACGCGAATATGATTTGTTTTTATTAATTTCGATTCTCTATGTGCCTATACAATTTTTGTGTCTGGTCTTAAAAAAAAATTGCACCGAGCCGCTCATCCCCTATTTTCCCACCCTTAAGGGTTTTTTTCACATTTAAATGGGGCCACACATGTGCACCCTCTTTTTAAGAAAAAATTTATGGAATTCGGACAATGTGGTGAAGAATTATTGCTGAATATACATAAAAAAAAATTACGACTAATTTCTGAAGTCAGTTAAAAAACAATCACAATAATATTTAATATGGCCGGAAAATTGATAAAACATGACATAGATGTGACACCAACTTTACCGTACTTTTGACTATTTCAATTAGTTCGGCCAAGGATTTAAAACCTTACAAATCTATTTTATAGTAAATAGGTACTACAATTACTGAACTGTGATTGTAAATGCGATTCTGAGATTGCAAAAGTGATTGTGGGACTGTGACTGAGATTACCTTGGCAATTAAAGGGATTGCAAGCAATTGCTGTCATTTTGTGACAGTATTGCGGTAAAATGTTACCACTTCGTAAAGGTTTGCTATAATAACATTTTATTTGCTGCTCCATTTCCTGACGGAAGAAATCATGCTACCACAGCAAAATATTGTTGTCGTCATGAAATATCTATGTAAATACCTAGCACATTAATGGGTCGGTTGGAGTAGGGCTCTTGAGTCTAGCATACTTCCATACCTGATAAAAGTTTTTTTTATCGGGAATGTATTGATGGATGATTACCTTCCATTTTAACCTAAATCAGTCATCCCCCACCCACCCCCTAAGGGCGGGGGTGGGGGTGACTTTGTAAACTAGTTGTAAAAATAAATTTTTGAATTCGGAATCAAATTCTACGTAATTTTTTACGTATACACCCCAAATTTCATTTTGATAACTTGGTTTTTTATAAAGTTATGTGGAAAAAATGTTATCAAAAATTTGATTATTCGACGGTGTACAGCTCTCGGGTCTAGCATACTTCCATACCTGACAAAAATTTTTTTTTCACGGGAATGTATTGATGGATGATTACCTTTCATTTTAACCTAAATCAGTCATCCCCCACCCACCCCCTAAGGGCGGGGGTGGGGGTGACTTTGTAAACTAGTTGTAAAAATAAATTTTTGAATTCGGAATCAAATTCTACGTAATTTTTTACGTATACACCCCAAATTTCATTTTGATAACTTGGTTTTTTATAAAGTTATGTGGAAAAAATGTTATCAAAAATTTGATTATTCGACGGTGTACAGCTCTCGGGTCTAGCATACTTCCATACCTGACAAAATTTTTTTTTTCACGGGAATGTATTAATGGATGATTACCTTTCATTTTAACCTAAATCAGTCATCCCCCACCCACCCCAAATTTCATTTAGATAACTTGTTTTTTTATAAAGTTATGCGGAAAAAATGTTATCAAAAAATTGATTATTCAGTGGTGTAGAGCTCTCGGGTCTAGCATACTTCCATATTTGATAGAAAAAAACTTTTCGCGGGAATGTATTGATGGATGATTACCTTTCATTTTAACCTAAATCAGTTACACCCCACCCACCCTTTCGGGGGCGGTTTTTTTGGGGGTGGCTACCCTTATTTTTGGAAAAAATGGAATTCCAATGACGTCATCGGTTTCCTTGAATTTTTTTATGTACGGCCCTAAATTTTCATAATTTTATCTTAAACTTGAAATTTTTCTCACGTATGGACTTAGTCAAAATTTCAAAGAAAACGCGACGATTCTGGATCTTGGGTCCCTCGATTATATAAGAAACGGGAAGACATGGAGACTTCATTTTCGGTATTGGGCATATACGATGCGTGAAATCTCAAAAAAATACACAAAATAAAAAATTTCCTTTCGGGGGCGGTTTTTTTGGAAAAAATGAAATTCCAACGACGTCATCGGTTTCCTTGAATTTTTTTATGTACGGCTCTAAATTTTCATAATTTTATCTTAAACTTGAAATTTTTCTCAAGTCATCACCCCTTAGGGGGTGGGTGGGGATGACTGATTTAGGTTAAAATGAAAGGTAATCATCCATCAATACATTCCCGCGAAAAGTTTTTTTCTATCAAATATGGAAGTATGCTAGACCCGAGAGCTCTACACCACTGAATAATCAATTTTTTCGCATAACTTTATAAAAAAACAAGTTATCAAAATGAAATTTGGAGTGTATACGTAAAAAATTACGTAGAATTTGATTCCGAATTCAAAAATTTATTTTTACTACTATTTTACAAAGTCACCCCCACCCCCGCCCTTAGGGTTGGGTGGGGGATGACTGATTTAGGTTAAAATGAAAGGTAATCATCCATTAATACATTCCCGTGAAAAAAAAAATTTTGTCAGGTATGGAAGTATGCTAGACCCGAGAGCTGTACACCATCGAATAATCAAATTTTTTATAACATTTTTTTCGCATAACTTTATAAAAAAACAAGTTATCAAAATGAAATTTTGGGTGTATACGTAAAAAATTACGTAAAATTTGATTCCGAATTCAAAAATTTATTTTTACGACTATTTTACAAAGTCACCCCCCCCCCCGCCCTTAGGGGGTGGATGGGGGATGACTGATTTTGGTTAAAATGAAAGGTAATCATCCATCAATACATTCTCGTGAAAAAAAAAATTTATCAGGTATGGAAGTATGCTAGACCCAATGGGTCTACATTATTGAAATATTTTTTATTCTTCTATTTACAAAAAATAATATATGAAACAAAATTTGGTGGGTTTTTTTAGGACACAAACAGTGTTGGACTCATCCCCAAGGGGCTGCCTACCAACCAAACCCACCTCCAACTCGCCATTACCCCCATCTCGGAATTACTACCCTAGCATACTTCGAGACGGGTGGTAGTCCCTCAGAATTTGGTGGTTAGCTGCACACAGTTCATCCTGTCATTATAATTGAAATAAATGTAATATGACACTTACCAATGGATATGTGCCGTGTGAATTACCTCGTATAGACTTGAGACTACAAAGTGCTGTCGGGTACTAACTAACTTATTGCAACATATTCAGTTCATAAGCGTTTAAAATCCTTGGTACTCAGAAGTACCATCATTTTAGAAGATATTTTTTTGAAGGATGTACTGTTTCTGAATATTATCTAAAATAACTTACTCATGCAAATTAACAATATTTTGCACATCTTCAATCACAATATTATGTACATCAAAAATATGGGCTAAGAACATAGTTAGGGACACTTGCAGGTTGAACTCATCTTCACACAATAAGCATTGAGTGTCAACATTTTGTAAAGGATCATAATGGTCTTCTTCAAAAACTAATGGCCCAAATGCCTCTTTAGCTGTTTCTAAAATAAGTGATATAAGAAATAGGTTTCAATAAAATGTTTAGATCATTACCTGATTTCATGAAATCCATAATGGTACACTTTTTATTTGTGTCAACCTTAAATAACTTATTTCATTGGATGGTATCGAGTATTTTTTATCGCTTTACTCTGATGGTTTATTTTACATCCATTTTAAAGTTTCTGGAAATAATTTATTTTTGTTATTAATTTTCTTTGATATCCATTGACAAGAAATATAATTCATGGTTAGATAAAGAGTATTACTCCAAAGTAACATGTTGTGTTCTGGGGTATTACTTGTGTATCAGTGGAGTGGCTGAAATCATAGATATACGAAATTTATCATTGATAAACTATAAACACAGTACGCGTTTTTAACACCGATATAATATGTAACCATTAATGTTTATTGTAAGTAAAGTATATATAATTAAATATTTTATTACTTAAAATTCACAGCACAATAGTCTAGACAAAAGTGTGACGTCATGCTGTCTTGGTCACGTGACCCTATTTTGAATTTCTCGCGACTCAAAAAAGTAGCGACAATTGTCGGTTTAAACGTATATTTCCATACTTTATTAATTAATTAAATGTTTGAAATATTTACCTCGCTTGAATCCATCGTGTATAACAATCAATCAAGGAAGTTGCAGCACCACATATTACGACTTGTAAACTTCACAGCGACATATAACAACATTTTCAGCTTTGTCGCTACATATCATGTGACCAGAGTTGTCGCTGCAAACTAGCGACTACATGAGTATCTACGCTCTCTCAAGAGATTTGTTTGATTTGCTACTAACGGGTGTGTTTGGCAGCAAAAAACGTTTGCGAGCGATGAGAACGAACTATACATTTTGCTCATTTATTTTGGTTGTTTTGAAATCAGTTTATAAGTTGTTTTGAGCAATTAATTTAAAGTAATATTCTCAGCTCCAAAAATTGTGTAATATGTATTTAAGTTAGGTTAATTTTCCCGGTTAAGTACCACTTGCACCGTACTAGTGCAAACCTTCTGTTAACAAAACCAGGTTTAACATATAAAACTTAGATTAACTGTTTGGCTTGCACCGTCATTTATTTAAACTAGATTAAAGTTAAGCCACAGTTCTGGTGATTTTTCTATAAGTTGGTACTTCACTTGCATAATTTTTAACCTAGATTATACTTGTTTGGCTAACAAAGGAGTGTTTTTTGTGGGAGTATTTAGTTTGTGCAGTAATCCTAGGATTCTAAAATCTACTGTCGATAATTTATTATAATTGTATGCCGAGCAATGACATAAATCATGACCCTGTACTTGGGAAAACAGGGTTTAGTCAAAAAGACCATTTAAAATTCCGAAATGTGTTAATTAAACACCTAATATATTTTCTAATTATTAACCCTACAGCTGGCGCTTCATGTCTGAGACACCACTGACCTGCAGGTCACTGTGAGACACCGACGAAATTTTGAATTTATTGATTTTTGTTTACGCGTGGTCTTACCGCCTACACCCCACTTCTACCTTGCTAGATCATCAATCCACACCACGTTTAGCCATACCGGTCGGTCATAAGTGAAATATTGTAAAAACGCGCCTGCTGTATACGAGTTTGTTAGTGAATATTTTACAGTAGTAAGGTAAGTTAAATTGCACATATTTTTTTATATTATGTTATTGTTGATGTATTTTTATTAAAATATTTGAAAGTAAATAGTAAATGAGAAACAAAACTGCATGTTTATGACTTTGAGAGATAGACTTCGCGAAATATCTGGAAACCACGACACTAAACACCAACAAGATGGTCCACCGGGTGGACAGACAGGACGATGCGCAATATGCAGCACAAAGAAAAGCCGAAAGATACGTTTTTGTTGTCAAAAATGTTTTAAGTTTTTATGTCTAGAACACGTGGGCATTATTTGTAAGGATTGTTATGAAAATAATTAAAAAATTATACGATTTCTATAAGTAGCCATTTTTAGTTTAAAGGTTTTCTTCAAACATATTTTTTTGTTAAAAATAATAATTTTAAAACAAAATGTTATTTTATTTCACAGCCCCGAATAAAGATAAATATAAAAATTTCGCCTGTTATTTTCCAAATATTTCACGCGCCCGCTCTAGGGTTAATTATTTTTTATTACCACTGTTACTTAACAAGTTTTTGTTATCTGGTTTGGATAAACTACAAACAGGTTTAACAAAACAAAAAGCTTGTTATTTTGTTTAAATATTTTTTGTGTATTTTTTCTCTGGACAGGTTCTCAAAGGTGACCTAAAATTAAACTCCAGACAGGTTCTTAAATATTTCTTTATTATATAGTATAGATAAACATCAGTGCGATTAATTTAGGATTAATAATAAAATTTAAACTCTCGAAATGCTTAAGGATCTCTTTGAACTAAAAATAAAAAGAATCTCACACAAAGTGGGATCCTTTTTTGTATGGGTCTAAACTCCTGAACTTGCATAAAATTTTAAGATGGTTAGGAGCTGATTAATTGGTGATACGGTACATGGTTTCTAAAAAATAAGGAAGTAGTAATCATGTACTTTTATTTTTCCCCTTTTTTCCTTATCACTAACTAAAAAATAATGATTCTATGATATACTTACAAATCATGGGGATATTTTCTACTTGATCTTCTATTATATTTCCAGAAGTTTTAGCTGTCCCTTTTAATAATCCGAATCTTCTAAAAAAACTCAATTCATCCAAGTCATCAAAATGATTTGACCTTTCATAAATACGCCTACGAAAGCCGAAATCGTTAATTTCCAAAGTATCTAAAAAATCCTCAAAGAAAATTTCTTCTTCCAATTCCAAATAAACCATATTTTTATATAAAAAATACCACTTGTAGGCAGCGTAAGCGTAGGCACACATAAAATGTAGGGTTAAGATCGAACTACTTATACAGCTGTCGGCCAGGACACGATTGCTAACTTCAATAGTGCTGACATAATACGCCATTTTGCTTATTTATTTTGAAATCAGTTTATAAGCGATATTAGCAATATCATCAAAAATATCTTCGATCTCTTCTTCATCATTCACTACATTATTTAATATGTTATTCATAATTGATAATTATTTAATAGGTACCATAGATATGATAAATACCATACAAACATACGTTTAAGGGGCACTTGCACCGTAGTTGTTAACTATGGTTTACAGCCTAAAGCAAGTTTTAAGTAAATGATTATCTTGCACCGTCACTTAAACCGAGTTTAAATGCCTTAACTAGCTGTTAAATTAAATCTCCCAAATTCGAAGGATTATTCAACGTTTAAGGCTAATCTTTGAATCTTAACCCTACATTTTATGTGTGTCTACGCCTACGCTACCTACAAGTGGTATTTTTTGTATGAAAATATGTATTATTTGGAATTGGAAGAAGAAATTTTCTTGAGGATTTTTTAGATACTTTGGAAATTAACGATTTCGGCTTTCGTAGGCGTATTTATGAAAGGTCAAATTATTTTGATGACTTTGATGAGTTTTTTTAGAAGATTCCGATTATTAAAAGGGGCAGCTATCACTTCTGGAAATAATAGAAGATCAACTAGAATATCCCCATGATTTGTAAGTTTATCATAGAATCAGTATTTGTTGGTTAGTGATAAGGAAAAAAGAGAAAAATAAAAGTACAGGATTACTACTTCTTTATTTTTTAGAAACCATATACCGTATCACCAATTAATCGGCTCCTAACCATCCTAAGATTTTATGCAAGTTCAGGAATTTAGACCTACACAAGAAAAGGATCCCACTTTTTATGACATTCTTGTTATTTTTAGTTCAAAGAGAACTATTTAGCCATTTTTCGGATCCTTCAAACATTACGAGAGTTTAATTTTTATTATTAATCCCTAATTAATCGCACTGTTTATCTATACTATATAATAAAGAAATATTTTAGAAACTGTCTGGAGTTTAATTTTAGGTTACCTTTGAGATCCTGTCCAGAGAAAAAATACACAAAAAATATTTAAACAAAATAACAACCTTTTTATTCTGTTAAATCTGTTTCTAGTTTATCCAATCCAGATAATAAAAAATTGTTAAGTAACAGTGGTCATAAAAAATAATTAATAATTAAAAATATATATATTAGGTATTTAATTAACACATTTCGAAATTTTAAATGGTCTTTTTGACTAAACGCCGTTTTCCCATGTACAGGGTCATGATTTATGTCATTGCTCGGTATACAATTATAATAAATTATCGTCTACTCCTACGCTGCCTACAAGTGGTGTTTTTTTGTATAAAAATATGGATTATTTGGAATTGGAAGAAGTAATTTTCTTAGAGGATTTTTTAGATACTTTGGAAATTAACGATTTCGGCTTTTGTAGGCGTATTTATGAAAGGTCAAATTATTTTGATAACCTGGATGAATTGAGTTTTTTAGAAGATTCAGATTATTAAAAGGGACAGCTATCACTTCTTGGAAAAATAGAAGATCAACTAGAATATCCCCATGATTTGTAAGTTTATCATAGAATCATTATTTTTTGGTTAGTGATAAGGAAAAAGGGGAAAATAAAAGTACAGGATTACTACTTCCTTATTTTTAGAAACCATATACCATATCACCAATTATATCAGCAACTAACCATCCTAACCTAACCACTTTTTGTGAGATTATTTTTATTTTTAGTTCAAAGAGAACATTTCGAGAGTTTAATTTTTATTATTAATCCTAAATGAATCGCACTGTTTATCTATACTATATAATAAAGAAATATTTAAGAAACTGTCTGGAGTTTGATTTTAGGCCACACAAAAAATATTTAAAACAAAATAACAAGCTTTTTGTTCTGTTAAACCTATTTCTAGTTTATCCAAAACAGATAATAAAAAAGTAACAGTGGTTACAAAAAATAATGAATAATTAAAATATACATAATTATGGTATTTATTAACACATTTCTGAATGTTAAATGGTCTTTTCGACCAAACCCTGTTTTCCCATGTACAGGGTCATGATTTATGTCATTGCTCGGTATACAATTATAATAAATTATCGACAGAAGATTTTGGAATCCTAGGATTACTGCACAAATTAAATACTTCAACAAAAAACACTCATTTATTGGCCAAACAGGTATAATCTAGGTTAAGAATTATGCAAGTGAAGATAGTCACAGTACCAACTTATAGAAAATTTACCAGAACTGTGGCTTAACTTTAATCTAGCTTAAATAAATGACGGTGCAAACCAAACAGTTAATCTAAGTTTTAATATTAGTGTTTTTAAATGAAACTCAAGGTCTCTAGTTAATTCCACAATATACTAGAGACCTTGAGTTTCATTTAAAAACACTAATATGAGCATATTCCACGAAGTAAGGGTCGAGACAGTCAATTTCATTAAGTTTTAATAAGTTAAACCTGGTTTTATTAACAGAAGTTTTGCACCAATACGGTGCAAGTGGCCCTAAGTTAGGCTAGGCTTCCCAGTTAAAGCTAGGCAAATAGCTATTTAGCAGTTGACAGAGCTTACCATTTAGCAATCGCCATTTTGGTTACAAGCGCTTCCTACTTCCTAGCGCTTTTTTCTGCCAAACGTACCCAACGGGCGCGTTCAGCCACGCAAACGTTATGTAAGAGGAGGACGAATTTGAGTGACAACTCCAGCGGTCGCCATTTTTTACAGAGAATTTATTTTCCGCTATGTTGGTCAACAACAACAATTCTAACCTTTAAGTTAGAATTTCTGCGAAGGTCAGGAGCTGTCAGTACGTCAATGCTACTTTTTCAATTCCAGGTGGTCTATTCACAAACGGTAACATATTTTGTCGCATGCGAGATTTTTAAATTTTCGAACAAAAAACGTAATTCTTTATTCTCGAATATCGCATTCGAAAATTTTCGATAGATAACTTGTTGACAAGTGCGATTTTAACAGTCAATTAGTATAGACGTGTTTAAAACAGCTCTCTTATCAACAAATCGTTTTTGTTAAGAATACCAATTCTATTGAACCGGTCAATCCACCTAGTAAATCAGTTAATCAAATTTATAGTTCAGTGAAAAATGTCTAGTGCAGATCCCCCTGACAAAGGGGGAACTTCAGATTTGTGCAATAATAATGATAATTCAAGGAATGTGCGTTACAATTCAACATACCAAACAGCATTTCAGGAAAGCAAAAACTTAGGAAAGGATAAAGAAACACGCTTGTCTGGTCAGACAGCGACAGGTATTTCAGTACAAGTAGCAAAAAAGTTCAAACTTGATAAACCTAATTTATATTCAATTGATAAAATTTATGTATTTATCGAAAAAATTAATAATGAAAATTTAGGAAATTTACATCCCATGTCAGTTGGACACTTATTACATAAAAAACTAAAAGTTCAAAACATTACCAAAATACAAAAGGTAGGTAGAAAATAGAGTAAGAGTAGAGGTTAAAACTACTAAAGACGCTAATATGTTAATAGAAAACGAAAACTTGAAAGAGGAACAATTAAAAGCATTCATACCCAATAATTTAATAGAAAGGAAAGGGGTAATCAAAGAAGTAGATACCACATTCAGTGACGAGTATTTGTTGGAAAATATTGAGTCTCCAAACGCAGTCACCAGTATTCGTAGATTTAAACGGAAAATTGATATTGATGGGGAAGCAGTATATATACCAAGGCAAACAGTTTTAGTGTCATTCGAGGGTAACGTGTTACCCCCATTTGTTATAATTAATAGCGTTGTATGTAGAAAAATACATTCAAAAGGTAGTACAGTGTTACAACTGCTTGAGGTATGGTCATGTGGCCAAGCAGTGTAAAAGCACTAACACACTATGCATAAATTGTAGCAAAAAAAGGAAGAAAATCATTCATGCAAAGATCCTGAAGACACATTTTGTTTTTATTGTAAATCAAACGATCATAAAACGATACATAAAAAATGCCCCGTATTTGAAAAACAGAAGCAAATAAAACAATTCATGTCAGATAATAATGTAACCTATATAGGAGCAAAAAACTGGTCTGATAATTCATATATTAGTAAAATTAGCAATAATAGGTTCAATGTACTTGATAATACGTCGGAAAGCTTTCCATTACTTCCTAAGACAACAACCCACCAATACAAAACAAATAGGGAAAGTAATACATTTAAAAAAATACACCATCAGAACCCTCAACATCACACAGTAAACACACAATCACACAAACCAAAAAACGTAGGATACAATCACCCAACAATGAAATCACACAAGCACCCATGTTTCCCAGATCCTTTGGTCCTAGTAAACCAGTATTCCAATTTAAAAATAATAGTACGAATGAAAATATGGAGATAGAATCCATGCAGTCAAATGAAGAAAATGATACAACATTTATTCAAACGTTCTTCCAAGTTTTCAAAAACATCTTGGAAGACATTAGCTCATTTGAAGAATTACAAAAAGTTGACATTCAATTTGTAACAGATAGGTTATATAAAATGAATCATAATCTGCCAAAAAATAACAATGCTTAATAAAATTAAAATATTACAATGGAACGCGCGCTCGGCGATTGCAAATAAATATAGTTTGATGAAGTGTCTGTCAGAACACGATATTGATATTTGCGTTATATCTGAAACGTGGTTTAAAAAAAACAACATCATCAATTTTCCAGGTTATAATCTAATTAGAACTGATAGGGATGACGGATATGGAGGTACAGCAATACTAATAAAGGTAAAAATAAATTTTAAAAAAGTAGATATTAACATTAAAGTAAATACTGACATCAACATATGTGCTGCCGAAATTAATTTTAATAAATATTTACAGTTTAAAATATTATCTGTGTATTGCCCCTCAAAAATTAGCATCAATAACAGCGACTGGAAAAGCATATTTAATATCATATCTAAAGAGAACGGCATAATATGTGGAGATTTTAACGCACACAACAGAACATGGGGTTCGTACAAAAATGATCAGAGGGGTATACAACTTCTAGACGTCTTAGAAAATCATGACTTAATATTGGCAAACGATGGAACACCTACTAGATTAAACCGCAACGGGGAAAATTCCGCAGTGGACCTGACACTTAGTACACCCTATCTCATAAACAACATAGATTGGAACGTAATAAAGGACACACTGGGTTCAGATCACTTTCCAATACTTATTAACATCAATGTGCCTAAAAATAAGTGTCTACAAACAAAGGAATTAATATGTCCTTCCAATAAATGGAATATAAATAGAGCAGACTGGTCAATATTCAAAAACGAAGCAGAACTGTATTTCTCACAAACACCACCTATTTTTAATGATATTAATGCAAAATATGAATATCTAATACAAGGAATAAACACAGCTGCCCAAGTATTCATACCAACAAACAAACCATTCAAGATAAAGTCAAGAACACTACCACCTTGGTGGGACAGAGAATGTGACATAGCTGTAACAGATAGGAAAAATGCGGTAATTGCCTACAAAATTAACAGCACGTTGGAAAACTTCATTACAGTGCAAAAAATAGCAGCAAGCACAAAAAAATTTTTGAAAGAAAAGGCAAGATCCTCATGGAGAGCATACTGCACCAATCTGAATAAAAACACATCAATGTCAGACATTTGGAAACAGGCCAAGAAAATGAAAAGAGCTTTCATACAGAAAGAGAACATTCATTTCTCCAGTGAGGATTGGAAAGAAAAGCTACTAGAGAGAATAGCACCGCCATCTACCTTCTACCAACATAATTTAGAAAATGAGCAGGAACATGAGGAAACAATACCACAAATATTCGAAAATCTGATAAATATCCAAGAACTAGAAAACACAATAAAACAAAGAAAAAACACCGCACCAAGCTTAGACAATATCAGATATCCGATGTTATGCAACCTACCAAATAATGCCAAATCTTTTTTATTGGAAATATATAACAACATACTAAAAATGGGCAAATGCACAATACAAGATTGGAAAAACCTAATTGCAGTTCCAATATTAAAACATCAAAAAGATCCAAATGACCCTGACTCCTACAGAGTCATATCATTATTAGCATGCCTATTGAAAACATTCGAAAGGAAATTAAAAAACAGAATAGAATGGTGGTTAGAAGAACACAAAATATTACCAATTCATCAGTACGGATTCAGGAAAGGATATGGCACAATGGATGCGGTGAGCCAACTTGTCACTGATATACAAATTAATTTTGGAGAAAATGGGTATACTGCAGCTACATTCCTGGATGTAAAAGGCGCATACGACTCTGTAGAAATTCCAATACTGAACGGAATGCTGAAACAAATCGGTATGCCTACCAAAATACGAAATATTCTGTGCGATATTATGACAGACAGAAAAATATTTATAAGACAAAAAGACACATTATTAGGACCAACAGGGCTCCGTTTTAGCACCACTGTTATTCAACATATATACCATCAAAATGCATCAAGCATGCAGGAATTACACACTTATACAATATGCTGATGACTTTGTAATATATGTCAAGGACAAAAAATATGAAAATTGTATAAATACTCTAAACAAGGCCACCTCAAACATCATAAAAGTTATTGAAGATGAAGGGGTTCGATCTATCAACGTCTAAATCAAATGTCACCATATTTTCAAGGCACCGTATCCCAGAAACTCAGAACATCCAGTTGGGGGACCACATGATACCATATAAAAAAGAAATTAAGTACTTAGGAGTAACATTAGATAATAAATAAAATTGGAAACCATATATCGAGGCAATCAAAATAAAATGTAATAAAGCCATTAATTTCCTCAAAATGATCACCAAAACATGGTGGGGCGCAAGTACTGAAATATGCCTGTTATTCTATAAAGCATATATAAGGTCCATTTTAGACTATGGTTCCGTCCTATACGGATCTGCATCAAAACAATCACTGAAACAGCTAGAAGTAATACAGAATAAAGCGTTAAGAATATGCTTAGGAGCGATGTCAACAACACCTGTGGAACCGCTAAGGGTGGAAGCACTCGAACCACCATTGGAATTGAGAAGAACATTTCTCGCTGAAAAAATGGTACTTAAGAATAAAGCAAAAAATTCTACACTGATGGCCAAAATATGTGAGTTAAATACATTGGACCTGACGAATAAATATTGGGAAAAAAAGAACTCGCCACCGATATGCACCGCATTTCGTAACACCAATAAAGAAGAAATTTTAACGTATGAAAGTTGCAATTACTTTGAGAACATTGAACACTCTGCAAAAATAATAATTCCTGCGTACTCAGAAATACCAGAATTAAACAAAGAAAAAATTATCAGACTTACAAAAAAAGACATCAACAGTACAATGACAATATATACAGATGCATCAAAGACAACAAAAGGTACAGGCACAGCGTTCTATGTGCAAGAAACGAAAGAAGGAAAAACCTTTAAGCTAAGCAACGATTATTCTATATTTTCAGCAGAAGCTGCAGGCATAATGAAGGCGCTAGAACACACAATCCACCAAAAAAAGAAAAATGTATCTATCCTAACGGATTCGCTGTCTGTTATCCAATGTTTGAATAATAATGCAGTAGATACCATCACTCACCCACACATTAAGAAAATTCAATCCCTACTACACCAACTTACTAAAGAGAGTGACGTTCAAATAATATGAGTAAAAGCACATTATGGAATTTACGGCAACGAAAAAGCTGATCAGTTAGCCAAAACAAGTGCTGAAAAAGATGAATGTCAAAACCGAACGAAGTGGCACTACAAGATTGCTTAAATAAATACAAAAGAAAATTTCAAGCAGCATGGAAAGAGAAATGGGACCACTATGTAAAAACAAAGCCTACTAGATACACACTACTGCATAGGGAAATACCAAAACAACAGTGGTATAAAGGAATCAATTATTCACGTAGGGAAATTAGCAGTATAATTCGAATGAAATTTGGACACGCGTCTTACCCAGAGCACTTGAGCAAAATAGGCGTAATCGAATCAAACTTATGCACAGCCTGCAATGTCATAGGAGACCTGGATCATATATTTTTTGAATGCTCGGAATATCGTAATGCCACGAAAGAACTTTATAATAACATAATACATGAAAAAATATTCCCTCCCATCAACATGTTACACTTACTGGCGCTGAATAACATCAAAATATTAGACTGTCTAGTAAAATTTCTAAGGATGACTAACATATCGATATAGTTAAGTTATATAGAGCTTGTGACCTTTGTTACCCTAACCCAAATGTTTATACCTTCCATCCGTGGTCTACCTTTGTATGTGTTCAAATAAAGCCCTGAACGACCCCTGGGCGAGAAAACTTGTAACCCTGTGCCAATCCTTTGATCGAAAAGCGGTATTAACTTGAATCGCAGACGACGATAGTTTGATAGGTTGAATTAGGGCTCGCTTAAGTAATAAGATACATATCCACAACACGAAAATCAATAACAAATTCAGTATCGATTCTGATTGGCGTCGCACTCGTCATGAAATATTTGACAGTAATTGACAGGATTATTTTCGGTCAGTCATAACCCTTGTTTATATATAACGCTTCGGTCGTAGTTTGACTGAGATCTCAGATCACTTCAGTTAAGGTGATCTGAGATAAAGTGATGTGAGTAAGCACCAAAAAGAACGACATCTCAATTGAAGCGCGCGATCTGTCGATAGATTTAAACTATAAGACAGATTCGTATCAGTATCTAATAATGTTAATTAATGTATCCATAATTTGTAACAAAAGAAAAATAGATTATGTGTGTTTATTATTTATATGTCGATGGTTAAAACTTTGGATAACCTTGGTTAAAACTACATATCAACCAAGCAAATCAAATATTTCTTCATCCCGTCCACTTTATTTCCGACTCAATTCCAACTGATACCCCCTTACAACACATTCAGAATCGGTGAAGGGGGAGGAAAAATCTCAGCTCACTTAAAGTGAGTAAAACAAAAAGAACGCTCACATTACTGATGTGAGCTGAGATTACCTGAGATCTCAGTCAAAAAGAACGCACCTATAGAGTATATGATGGAAATTTAGGAGCGAAGCAATAAGGCGTAATTACTTGATAGTCATTGCAGTGTCACTTTACAAATGAAAAAACGAATAAACTTTTAAAATATTACAATGGTCAAAACAAGACATAAGTTAAATAATTGATTTGTTTTCCCTCGGTAACTATCAGCGGCCATGTTCTGACGTCACACTTTTTCGGTCTATAGAGATTACCAAAATTTCAAGTTGTGCGACAATTTCCATCGACAAATCTCGAATTCGACACATGTTGTTCGATATTCGAGAATAGACCCCCAGTAAGTTTCACGAAACTTGTACAGAATTTTTGAAGTACAGCGTACAATCAGCAGCAACAAAATACAGTTCTAATATTACGGACTTAGAGACCAGTCTATGCGAACTGGAGTAGGAGTAGAGTATACTAAAGTAGATATCAGACAAACAATACAAACTCCTGAGCGCGTTCGATAAAGCACTCGAGTGACACTCCGGGTAAGGTAAATCGTTCGATATGTCACTCTGTTCTCAAAACAGGGGAAGTGTGGGCGGAGCTATACATCGAGTAAGCTGTTCGAGTGGAGAGTACATTACTCGAGTGCACTTAAATCTACCCATCAAATTTGATCGAGGAGATTTACTCGAAGCCTTTTTAACCTCAATCTACTAAATTATTAACTGTCATTTTATCCAGAGTATTTTATTTTATCTATGTATGCATAACATTATTCTATTACTCGATGTATTATTATTATTAAATTAATAATTTGTAAAAACAAAATTATTATGGTAAGTAAATTTGTGAAATTATTTTGTTGGGGTCAAAAACATCATAGTTACCCATTTAATTTAAATAATACATGCTTCTAAGAAAATTATAATTTTAGGATACACAAATAGAATTCAGTTGCAATCATCGTAAAAGAAAAATTGGCACCCTAAACCAAGTAATGACTAATAATTCACACGAGTGTTTTAAAAATTATGAAACTGTATACGTTAATGAAGAAGAAAAAATACTATATGGTGTAAATAATTGTTCAGAAAATAATGTTAATGATGTCGTCAATGAAAATTTTTAATTGTCCTTAGCAGATGCTTCAAACAGTTTAAATAGCTGCAGTAGTAATAGCAGTACCACAAACACGTCTGCAATATGGACTAGAAAAGCCAAATCATTACTTATAAGTCTTCGCAGCAAATATGAAAATAATTTTACCTACGACCACCCCTGTAAGTAGTCAAAAACACACAGTCGGCAATCAATGTAAGACGTCTATTACGCACGGTGAAGAGAGAGAGAGAGAGAAGTTCGTGTGAGATTCTGTTGAGTGGAATGTTTTTTGGGATGAAGTTGAACTTTTCTTTTCTTTGGTGCCCTGTTATAGGATTTGTTTCCTCTTCAGGGCTGGTTGGGGGTTGTGTTGGGTGGTTTTGTGCGCGCTGACCGAGAAACTGGGTTAGGGGTAAAAGGTGTCTAGTAAATTTATTTAAAAGTGTCTAGAAAATGTGCTTTTTAGAGGTGTATGGAATTTTGAGGGAATTGAGTGGGCTTTTCGCCAGAAAGTAACCGGAGGGTTGTTTGTGTTGGGGTATCTGGGAGGGTGGTCGCACGGTGAAACAAAACGCACGGTTATAAAGTAAATTGCACGGCTTCCATAGCAACCACTTAGCAACTGTCAATAGACGTAGCCATTTTATTCAAAATTTATTACTTAGATATTTGACGTTTAATTTTATTCTATATATAAATGGTAAATAAAATTTATTAGATATGAGATTGCATTTAATACTAAGTTATTTGGAATTATATGATAATTGGTTCTGTTTCATTCAATCCGCATCTTTTAGCTGTTTTAATGTATGATATTAGTAAACAATAGTATATTATACATCAAACGACTAAAGTGGCCCATTTAATCCCGCGTGGTGTTTGATTCCTGAGGGAAGTAATCCTCCTAAGGGATTAATGTCACTTTAGTCGAGAGGTGTATACGCTATTTTATGCAATTCCGGTAATTCTACATACATTTTTAATAAAAATAAATACTACTTAGGACGGACTTTTACGAAACTTGGCTGTGCATCGAGGATGTACGTTTTTACTTGTACTTTAAATACCTTAATAAGATTATAAACACAAGTACAAGTGGGTCGTAGGTAAATTATAGTACGTAACTCGTGCTGTAACGCATTTTACGCACTCACGGAATTACGTGCTTCTTACAACACACATTACGTAATATATTATTAATGATAGCACAACCCGAAATGAGCAAGTGTGGCTAAAAGTTTGCAAAGATATGGAAAAAGAAGGACATACTTATACAGCTACTCAAGTGGAAAATAAATTTAAATATCTTAAAAAATTGTAAGTGCTATGTATAATTACAGTTTATAAGGAAATATTTTTCAACTTATTGTAAATAAAAACCAAATTATTTTCCAATTATTTCATTATTTATTTTTATTTTTAGATACATGAGAAAAATTGACAATATGTTTCGAGAAACTGGAACTTCCCCTATAAATTTTGAATACTTTGACTAAATGGATGCAATATTTGGCAAAAAACCAAACGTGGTTCCAGCAATCGTTGCAACTTATGCTGATGGGTTACAAAAAACAGCATGTAGTGATTATAGTGATAATAACTCTGAAAATAAAAATTCCTTTAATATAAGAAAAACTAAAAAGAAGAATAGGGTTGAAAAAGAAACAGAAACACTTTTAACAGCTCTTAAAGAACAAGAAGACAGACGAGAACAGATAAATCCCACTACGCAAAACATCTACTTGACACCAATCATTCATTGACACCTAACACAGAACTAGAAGTACTGCATATTTGTGAAAAGAAACAAGAACTGGAAATTAGAAGACATTTAAGAAACCCACAATATGAAGTTGTCAATGAACAGTTAAATCTAGGGAATTCTCCACTAATAAACTGTCTTCTTAAGTGATAATTGTAAGGATCAGCAGATATAGTTTTCCTGGTTTTCTATATCATCATTGCACAGTTATACTGATCTTAATTGGAAAAATGATATCCAGGATATCACCATAGGGCTAATAATATCTAAGCTTCAATATTTGTAATGTCACATCTTCTTCTTTTTTCTATAAACATATATTAAGCCAATCACAAGTTAGGTTACTTCTTGGTCTAGCCAAAAATAACTACATACTAAACATCAGGTAGGCATAAAATGAAATGTAACTTATGTCATTCTGATGATGATAATGATTTATCGAAACAATTGTCAATTTTTTAGAATTTTCAATAACTTGTATTATATTGTGGAATTAACTAGAGACCTTGAGTTTCATTTAAAAACACTAAATTTTTTTATACTTATTTTTTTTTAATGTTATTTCAGCTCCCACAGATGAAAATGGCGGCCTTTAAAATATAAGAATTTGCCTTTACCTTTGCTACTATTACGCCAGTGTCACACGATCAAATTAGCATCAAATTAGCTTCAGTTTGGCTGTCAACTAGTTTGATAAAACTATAGAATGACGTCACCAATTTGATGGGCACAATGTAGACTGTCACACGATCAAATTTGCTTCAGTTTGGCACTCAACTAGTTTGATCAAACTATAAAATTACGTCATCAATTTGAAGTTGCTAGTTTGATGTATTTAGGAGCTCTCCTATTCGTATCAAACCAGACTGATGAAACTAGCATTTTCATTGGCCACTGCAAATTCCCTCCAAAAAATGCGTCCAAATAATCTACAACTGTTCGGAAATTCAAACAATCTAACCTATAAAAAACATTTTATTTACTTGCAAACTCTTTGACCACGTAGTGACGATTGCGGACTTTTTCGTTCTTAGTTTTATTCGTGATAGGTATATTTTAGTGTTTAGTTTTTGTAGTGGACAATATGGCCTGGACAACTAGTGCTACCTCATTATTAATAGATTTATATCGGTCCTTTGAAGTACTATATAATGTTAGCGATCCTTTGTACCACAAGAAGTCGGCAAGGGCAACTGCTTTGGAGGCAATTGTAAAGGACATACAAGTGGTTCGTCCCGACACAACTGGTAATTATTTTTTAAAGCAAATTTGATAGTCAATTACATGTTTTTTATATATAATTATTTACAGTGAAAGAGGTCACTACCAAAATAAATAGCCTGCGAACGCAGTTTAGCAAGGAACTGCGCGACCTCAAGAATACGGCTAGTGGATCTGGATATAATGAATATGTGCCAAAAATGTCATTTTTTACACAGCTGTTGTTCCTCCAAGACCACTTTGAAAGTCGAAAGGGAGTTCCAAATGTGGGAGAAAGTGCAACAGCAACCTCGTATGAAAACATTATTCTGGAGGATTCTCAATTAATTGAAGTTTCGGTATGTTTTATTTATTTTTAGTATGAAAATGCAGGGTAATCAGAAAAACATGTTATAGTCATATTTTCTTTTAACTCGTGATTTACCAACTTTGGCAAAAGATGTTCCATATCATTGGCACTATTTGCAGAATGAGAAACTACCATTGAGTAAGTCCAGTATATAAATATGAATGGGGATATCAGATAGGGATGAATGTGTATGTGAAAAAGTGGCTGATTTAAAACTGTACTTTAGGAATATATTTAAAAATTAAAAAATATATATACATGAAAACAAACAGATCCTATAACTAAGAGCAGTAATTATACTACACAAATTAAAATAACGTTAAAAAAATATAATCTTGAGCAAATATTATGCATTACCAAATAAACATATTCACAAATTGTGTCTATTCACACTTTCTTGTTGCCATTCAACAGCTCCATTTGTGTTGAAATAAACTTGGAATTCTTCTCGAATAGCCCGTGTTCTTGCAGTGTTTCGGTTTCCATAAGTTTGTCTGGGAATACTTGTTAAATTTAATTCCAAATCTATGTCAGATCCATCAGCATACTTATTACATGTTGTCGCTAAGAAATTGTGCAAAATAACGGAAGAATGGGTTATTAATTGCACCTTCTCAACAGACACATTCATAGGCTTCAAAAATATCTGGAATCTGTTAGACAAAATTCCAAAAGTACTTTCTACTATTCGCCTTGCACGGCTCACCCTATAATTATATATTTTTTGTTCATTAGTTAAACCACGAAAACGATAGGGTTTCATTATATAATCCTTAAGAGGAAATGCATCGTCTGCAACTAAAACATATGACACATTCATTTCTCTGCCAGGAAGAGGCACTGCTGTGGGCAAATTCAAAGTATTGTGTTCAAATGCTGTGCAAATTGGACTTCTTGCAAAAACACCACCATCGCTAATCCTACCGTTTGTTCCAATGTCTACCATAACGAATTTATAATTGGCATCTACTACAGCCATCAGAACTATGCTGTCTGTATTTTTATAGTTCCTATAAAATGAACCGTCCCTTCTGAATGGACGGAAAGTAATGTGCTTCCCATCCATTGCCCCAATGCAGTGGGGGAAATGCCACAATTTTTCATAATCGCCTGCTATGGTAGTCCATTCTTCAGGAGTATTTGGTACCTGAAAGTAACCACATAAAATTAGCTTTTTTTAAGTGTATTTCCTTGTTATAGGAACAGGAACCAGATTTTATAGAGTCTACACAAGTTTGTGTAAAATCTTCGACCCATTTACTTGGATCAAGGCCAAGGGCAACTAACTCTTCCTCGTCAGAAGAGCCGGCCAAGAAGAGAGTGAAGAAGAAAGAAAAGGCCATGAATAATGAAAGTGAGACTCTCAACTTAATTGGGGAAACTTTACAAAAAATTGCTGGTAATGATGAGGGTTCCACTCCTAGCACTTCCCAAACATTTGCTAATTTTTTGGCTGGTAAGTTACAATATTTTTTTTCACTAAAATGTTATTTATAACTTAATTCTTTTAACAGAAGAGTTGGATGCATTCAACAATGAGCAGCAAAAGAAGAAGTGCAAGAGAGCGATGCTCAGAATATTGTTGGAGCACCAAGAAATAGATGACGAATATTCATAACATACATAATTAGATTCAATTACTTTTCAAATATATATTTTACTTTAACTTATTTCTTGTTTTTCTACCCACCTTTAAGTATGTTTCTTGTAGAACCTCAACTATAACCATCAGAACTTCTTTTATAATTACACTTAATGTATTATGTGGAATTCTTGTAGACAAGGCCAATGTTTTCAGAGTTTCCCCTGTAGCAAGGTACCGTAAAGTAGCAATTAGGCTGAAACAATCCCAGAAAATAAAATAGCAACATTATTTTCAGCAAAAGTATGTTTCAATATTAAGCTTACCGATCTGTTGCAGGAATTGCCTGCCTCATTACAGTGTCTTCTTTGACAATTGACGGTTCTAATAAACTAAGTAGGAGATTAAATGTTGCTGCATCCATTCGCATATAATTGTTAAAATCATGAGGGTTTTCTGGGGCAAGTTCATATTTTATCAAATCAATAATGTTATTAGCTCCACCAGCAGCATTGGTTAGTTGGTTTCTTTTCTTGATCCATTCCCTAGACCATATTCTCTTCTGCTTTTTTTTACTATCTTGTTTAGCTTTGATTATTTTTCGGTATAACACTATGCCTAAAGCTGCTATTGATAATGAAAACACAACTTTCTCTTTACCTTCCAGTTTCATTGTATAAACAAATCAAACAAACTCGAAAATCAATACATTTTTAACCTCAAAAGTGACAGTAACAGTCAAACTGATGAATATAGAGTCGGGCATCAAATTCGCAATGACGTCACCAGTTTGATGGTTTGATCAAATTCAGTTTGCTGCTAATTTGACCGTCTGACAGACCTCTTACATGAACATTGCGCTATTCTAAAATTTGACACAAATACTCTTACCTTGAAACAAAATAAACCATGAAATCAAAAGTTTTCATAATAAGAATGTGGGATCTCTTCAAGGATTTAATTGGACGACTATTTTCTTGATAATTAAAAAAATAATTATATTTTATTTAATGCTTTCGAAAAAAAAGTAAATAAATGAAAATTAAAATATTTTATTATATTTAAAGAAGTAAAAAAATAAATTATAAATTTAAAAGATATTTTCGATAATGTTCTGTGGCAATATTGTCTCTAAACTCATTGGCATTGTCAATTTCTTCATGGTTGCCCAAATCTCCTCCAAATCTATTATTTTGAAGAAACACTGCTCCTTCTTCAATATATCTGTCAATTTGTGGATCATGGTTATCCAAACATATGTTATGTAAAACGCAGGAAGCCAGAACTGTGGCTGGTATTAGATCTACTCTGTTCATGTCAAGATATTTTAACCTTCTAAATCGCCCAAAGAACAAAGCAAAGGAGTGCTCCACAACCTGTCTACTTGAGCTATGTTTTGAGTTAAAGTATGTTTGCCACCTCTGTTAATATATGGTGGTATGCACCAATTTAATAGGGGATATGCTTTATCCCCTATTATAAAAGTGCCTTCATTCAAATAATGTTCGTGATTTTCGCTGATTTTAGAATATATTAAAGAATTTCTAAATATTCTCCCATCATGTACCGAACCAGGATAGGCTATTTCAGTGTCAATAAATTTTAGAGTTGGAATGGCTATGGCCTGTCATAGCGTAATTACATTTTCGAGTTTTATAAACTTCGGCATTTTCTTTGGGTGCCTTCATAGGAACATAGGACCCGTCAATGGCTCCAGCAATATTTTCAATTCCCCCCAATCTTTTAAAAGAATTCGAAATTCTTCTTTCTTCCTCCCATGTTGGCCATTTAATAACATTTTTGGCAATTGCACATAAACAGTTGATAACTTGAAAGAAAGCGTCCCATAGACCACCTTTTAAGTAATCAAATCGATCCCCCACTTACCTGTAGAAAAATATATTTTTTGCTAGGTACTTCTTTTTTATTTTCTTTCACTAAGTAGTTACATGGAAACAAATCTTTTTAATATTAATAAAATTATAATAATTTAATTACCTATAAGAATCAGGTATAGCGAAAATCCATAAAACAGCTGTTTTTCAATTAATTTAATTGGTCTTCCCGTCCGTACCTCATCCCCTTGCATCATGGGTCAAAGGATTCTTAGTAATAAATTAAAAGAATTTCTTGTAAGTCGAAAATGACTTTGAAAATCTCTATCGGTGTATTCAGGTACTACCGCTTCAAAATAATGCTGGATTCTTGTGGGAGGATCATCCCTTTTTATTTTTCGATAATTTTTTTTATGTACATTTTTAAAATAGTCTTCATCTTCTGACGACGAATATGATACTAAATCCATCATTTCAGATGATTCATTTAAAGACAATAAAACAATTGATTTTTTTTGTCTCGTCGACACTCATATTATTATAATATATAAAGAAAGCTTTTTCATTTAAAAAACAATGATACTTAACAGCTGATAAAATACAGGTTATGGGTAGTAAACAGTTAAAGTTTTATAAGCGTTCGAAATATTACTCGATTAAATTACTCTATCCCCTCCATTAAACAAAAAAATGTCACTTGTCTTTACTCTACTGGGGTAACACTCTACCCAGGGTAATAGTTTTCGAACGCGCTCCTCTGAATGGTGATGACATTTGACATGCCGTCATTGACATTATTGTAGTTTACTACCAGAAACGTCAATATTAATATTAAATATATCGATTAGGTTTGATAAAAACTAGAGAATATGCCGCCTCTAGTTGAAAAATCATCTGAAAATATTTCTACTACCGAAGACGACAAAAAAAATTTATGGTCTCAAATTTTGCATGACGTCCAAAAAAATGGCAATCCCAAATTATCTCCACATAAACAAATACTCGTCTTGGGTGACAATGAATCTGGAAAAACAACTATGGTAGCTAAACTTCAAGGTAAATATTAAAGTATGGATTATTTTATAGTCTTTACGTGGTAACGTCCTTAGGTATCGAGAATTCCAGTAAAGGTTCTGGATTAGAATATGCTTACATTGACGTAAGGGATGATTATAGAGATGATCACACTAGGTTGAGTGTGTGGGTTTTGGATGGAGATCCAGCTCATGAAGATCTTCTTAAATTTGCACTTAACGAGGAAACATTTCAGGTACCTATACGGTGCTTAATCGAGTTACATTTATTGAACTATAAATTGTCTTCCAGGAAACACTTGTAATTTTAACTGTGTCAATGACTACACCTTGGGGTATATTAGAACAATTACAACATTGGGCATCTGTTTTGGCTGATCATCTTGATAAATTAAAACTAGATATTGATTTGAGACAAGCTAGAAAGCAACTAATGATTAAAATGTGGCTGGATTATGTAGAACCGGGAGATGAATTAGATCCCGCATCTCCTATGAAGAGGAGTTCTAGAAATTTGGGAGATGATGATGATTTATTTGATGGAAATTCCTTACCTGAAGGTATGTACCTCAATTTTTCCACAGTCCTATTACTTATATTAATAATAAATACATCCATTTTATTTAAATGTGATAAAAAATGTTATTGAAATCAATGAAATATTAACAAGATACAGCAATTAATTACATTTTCCTGTAGGTAACATTTGTTTTCATTATATTCGCTGAAAGAAAATTGTTCATCAAATTGAGATGTACAATGTAATTTTTTCATACAAATTTTGCAGTGTTGGACTAAAACATGATTTATTAAACTCTACTTAATGTCATGTATCTATCTATAGTGTTGTAAACTAGAACAAAGATGAGAATAGCTCAGCAACTTCGTCAAAGCTGCAAACTGCTTCGTGTAAGCCCAGTGTAATAACTTCTACTTTATATATTTTTAATATTCTCGATTATATAATTATTACAAGCTTCTACAAGTAACGGTTGGTCACCTCTCTAAAGACTAAATGCTGAAGCTTTTCTGACGTGACTTATTTGACGATTCTATTCAACTTATTCAACACATACTATGTTGGTACTGTCTTCTTCTAATAACAGAAAAAGAACAAAACTCAATCAAGCATTTATCATATTGTTTTGATTCAGATGCATATGGTTGATAACGTATCAGTCACGTGTTGGTAAAGATTCAGCGTTTCTACTATATCATCTGGTAACTGTGTGTTGCTGTGACTGCTGACAGCTCTTAACATGTAAGTCACAAAATGAGTATTTTCAGTAACTGACACTACATGAGTAACTGGAGCCACAATAGACGATCTTTTTGGAAATGACTGTATGTGAGAATCAATTTGATGTATTATATCCTCAAATGACATATTAGGGTGGTTAGTGTGTTTTACATGCACGTCTTTGGGTGCCGGAATATTATCTTTCAAGTGCTTGATAATAAGTTCTACTCTTTTCTTACTAATGCCATATAATGAACAAAAAGCATTTCTACAAACCCTGTTTAAAGTTGTGCCGATTTTTATATTGTATTCACAGGAACAAGAACGTTAGATAGATAGAATTTATTGATCTCATAACATTAAATAATGACATAAGATAAGTCGAACAAGAATACCGGATCAATACAGTAATGTAGGTTAACAAATACACGTTATACACAAAAAATAATATGAAAACGTGAAACACACAGGATACATCAAAATTTAAGATTAAACAAAGTATATGTTGCAGTCTAGACATAATTCAACGAGTATTTTCAAAATATTCTTCAACCGAATATGGGCACATGTCAATAAGATAGTTTTTAGTTTTCTCTTTAAATTTATGCATTAAGGCAACATCTTTGAAACTTTGAGGAAGACTATTATACAATTTAATTCCCATTACAATAGGTGATTTCTTACAGATTTCTATACGCTGGTAAGGTATAGAGAAATCTGATTTATTTCTTGTATCGTGATCGTGAATATCACATTCCGCAAATAATCGCTTTTATTTCTATGAACTGATGTAAGTAGATCCAATATATAAAGGCCAAACAGAGTTAAAATTCTCAAGCCAATAAAAACAGGTCGACAGGAGTCTACAAATGAGATGTTTGAAATACACCTTAGAATCCTCTTCTGTGACAAAAAAACATTTTTAGCATGAGGAGAACTCCCCCAAATACAAATTCCATAACTAATCCTAGACTGTATTTCACTAAAATAAAGTAAACAAATGTGATTTACATTAAGTGTTTTCTTCAAATTTCTAATTTGAAAACATTTAGAATTTAGCATCTTTGATAAATTTAAACAATGGGTTTCAAATGACAAATCTGAATCAAATAATACTCCCAGAAATTTCACATTTTCTGTTTTCGTTATGTTGGAGTTGTTAACCAATATGTCAAAGTCAGGGGAAAAAGTTTTTTGGCGAGGATGAAATGAAATGTAATTCGTTTTTGTTGTATTAAATAATAACAACGACTGATCACTGAACCAGGCGGAAAATTTCAATAGAGCATTCATAATTTTGGCCTTCAATATGTTTGGGTCTTCATCACTGAACACAAATGTTGAATCATCTGCATAAAGAGTAGTAAATGACTCTGGTATAATAGAAGGTAACTCATTTATGTATAAGATAAACAACAAAGGGCCAAGTATGGATATCTGTGGAACTCCTTGTGCATTTACTATAAGATTAGATATATATGTATTTCCTTTATCAACAATTTTGACAGATTGTAACCTGTTATCCAGGTACAAGGATAACCATTCATATGCTTTTCTCCTCATGCCATATTTATAAAGCTTGTCTTTCAAAATACTATGTTGAACACAATCAAAAGCCCGACAGATTACAAAATATCCCAATCGGGCTTTTGCCCTGGTTGACTAAATTCAGAACCTCACTGCAGAATGTTTACAAAGCTGTTGAACTTGAAAATGTTGCTCGAAAACCATGTTGATGATCTGTAATTACTTTATGAATTTCTAAAAATCTCAACATCTCCCTCAGCATGGAATACTCAAATATTTTTGACATAAATGGTGATACAGAGATTGGACGGTAATTCGAAATGATTTCAGAAGCACCCTTTTTAAAATAGGAGAAACAATTGAAACTTTTAGTTCATGAGGGAAAACTCCTTCTTCAAAAGAAGTGTTGATTATATGAGTAAGCGGAGGGGTACTTTAATGTATAGTTCGGTTCAGATATCGATTTAATTGCTTCATTGGGGGCATTTATGAAGTATTCATTAAATGTATTAGCAATTGTTAGTGGATAATTTACTGTTGCGTTATTAATATTTAAGGTGATAGCTTTTTGAATAGTTTGCTTGAGTTCATTTATAAAATTCCAAACGGTTTTGTTTTTATTGGAAGAGTTATTTATTTTACTGTAATAATAATTACTTTTTGTATTCTCAACTAGCCTTTTATGTGAAGCCTTTGCTTTCATATAGATTGCTTCAAGTTGCGGATATTTACATTTTAAATTAAACAAATACTTTAGATTACTAGATGAATTTTTCACTTCATTGCTAACCCACTTTTGTTGTTTCCCATCGCTTTTTTTGATCTTATAGGGCAACTAATATTGAAGTAATAAATTAGAATATCATGAAATATTTTGAATTTAGTATTAGTATCCGAGGCTTCATAAACGTCCTTCCAAGTTTCTTTCGATAAATGTGATATCAAGGTAGTAATGTTATTTTCACTTAATTCTCTTAATTCTCTACCATTTATATGGTTATTAATAGTCGTTTGAGAAAACAGATTTAATTTTAGCAAAAAATTGTGATGATCTGATTCAGTATTTATGTCTACAATACCTTCACATTCTTCAAAGTTAGAGTACACTTGATCTAGAATGCTAGCACATGTAGCAGTTACTCTAGTAGGAGTAGAATTCTTTGGAAATAATCCAAATGATTCCAAAATATCAGTGAAATAGCGTACGTCGTTTACAGTCATAGAATGGATGTTGAAATTACCAGCTAGGAACATAAAAACATTAGGTTGAAATAGTTTTTCAAGAAGTAAATTGATATTTTGACAGAAAGAATTTAAATTACCATTTGGTGACCGGTAACAGACTAGAAGAATATTTTTATATGAATTAAAATTCCACGTTAGACCACATATTTCTATATCCTTGTCAATACAATATTGATTTAGTGAAAGACATTAAATATTTAGATTAGACTTTACCCAAACTGCAACACCACCTCGTTGGTAATTGGTTCTACCATAAAAACTTATCAATTGATAATTTGGAATATTATAATTAATAACATCATCACGTAATGACCAAGTTTCTGTTATGCATAGAAATTTTAAATCTGATTCACAATAATCTGACATCAGTTTATCAATTTTATATTGATTCAGACCTTGAATATTTGAAAGTAAAAGGTCAAAATTTGCCTTTTTATTCTGAAACACATTATTATTATCAGTATGTATACCATTTTGTTTAATACTAGATGAGATTTGATCTTCTATTCTCGAGGATCCAACTGTGTGGTTGCCATCTCTTTTTTCCTGAAAAAAGACACCAGTTCTCCACTTGGCCAAATTTCCCTTGTCCACGCCGTCTTTAATAGTTCGCTATTGATACACACCTTCATGGAGGCATTTTTGATTGATGTATTTCACAGCTCACACCTTCTAAACGACTTTCCAAAATCTTCTCGAGTTCCTCTGGCTTGGTTCCTGGCTTAAGCCTTGTCACATGGAGGCTAACCATTTTAGGAACAGTTTCAACATTGCAAGGTGTTTCAGTTTTCCCTACAAGAAATTTTCTTTTTTTTCTATAATTCACTTGGGACCATGCTCCATTGTGAAAATGTGCAGATTCGTTTTCAGAATTATCCTCGATATGTATCAAGTTATTAAGAACAGTTTTAGACTTGGCTTCCAGTACAGCTTCACTAACTTGTTTCGATGATATAATCGGTCGGCCTTCATCATTTATGTCCTTTTTATTCTTTTGAATAACAGCTGCAACAGCTGGGTAGACGGCTGAGTAGCCACTGCCATCACAACACCTTCCTTGTCCTTATTTACAGTATTATTTATCAAATTCTGCTGATTAGTTACTGGCCAGTTTTTACTATTGTCAACTTTATTAGTGTTTTTAAATGAAACTCAAGGTCTCTAGTTAATTCAACAATATAATACAAGTTATTGAAAATTCTAAAAAATTGACAATTGTTTCGATAAATCAATATTGATATTGATTTATCGAAACAATTGTCAATTTTTTAGAATTTTCAATAACTTGTATTATATTGTGGAATTAACTAGAGACCTTGAGTTTCATTTAAAAACACTAATATGAGCATATTCCACGAAGTAAGGGTCGAGACAGTCAACTTTATTAGTATTTACATTTTTTTGGATTGCGACCTTGTACTTGATTTCTAAATCAGCATTTTTCGATTTTTCTAATATCAAATCATTCTCTCACATGGGCTTTCTTCTTGGATGATAACGGGTCCATTTTGGTACCAAATGTACTGTTCAGATGAAACTTCTTGACAATTCTTGTTGAAAAACATATAGGAAAGGTCATTTAAGATAAGGAATTTCACTTGAGGTAGAACTACTTTGAAGGAGTTTTATGTGGGTACAGGCAATGAGTAATGTGGAAATAATTGTACGTTTCGCTTTCTATTACAGGAATTTCTAAGATAAATACTATTTTGTATCCCTTGGTATAATAATTTACTTCTGTGACCTTTTCATATAAAAGAATATTTTCTACTTTTGTTCAAATGGAAGCTTATTGAATTTCAATTGTTCATTTACAATCATTATTTCATTTAAAAGTTCTCTAGGTTCAATTATTGAATTATGAACTGTATTTAATTTGGAAAATGATATAGCTACTTCGATTTTCTCTAGAATTTTGTAAATTCAGATCGAGCGATTTGAGAAACCAGTGTATCCGTGTCATAATGATGATAATTTCCTTTTTCTTGTTTGTAATAAGTTTCTATTTCCTCTATTCGTTTCAATAAAGTCTGTTGATTTTGTGCCAATGTGTTTGTATTATTTTTAAAAATATTAATGGAGTTTTGAAGAACTGTTATTTGTAAATGGACTATATTCTTTAATTTTGATTGAATCTCAGAAAGTGTGTTAATTGCTTTATCATATTTTTCTGCATCATTTTGATCTAGATTGCCCGTTAAAGACTTAATTATAGAGCCAAGTCCGTTTATTGTTCCTCTTTTGATTCCATTTTTTCAATGAAATTAATTTCGTTTATATTTAAAATTTCAATCGATTAGTTCGAAAAATGCGATTTTTTCAGATTTAGTAAAAGCAAAGTAATTTTCTACATTTAGGTACTACAGCGACCGGCATCTCGATATGAGGTGCAAACTTTTTATATTCTAAAAGTCCGGTGCCTTGTTTCATTTTTACTGATATTTAAACTTTTTATTGAGTTCTAGGCGGTATTATTAAGTGATATGTTTGATATTTAGGATTTTGAATATTCGATATTTCATTCGCATTTTGGTATATTATTGGAATTTTTGCAAATGGAGTTATGATAAATTTTGAGTTCATAACTATTGAAGCTTTCAATTGTTTCAATAAATCAATGCCTATTAAGCCGTCATATTTATCGCTAGAGTTAAAGAGATAGAATTTGTGATATTCTGAAAATCTAAAAATTTTAAAAATTGATATTTCTATTACTTCGTCATGATATGTTATATTATGAGCACTTCATATTTGAAAATATTCTTTAAAAATTTCATTTGGATAAAATTGACAAGTTAAATCAGGTTTAATTAAACTACGAGTACTACCTGTATCAATTAAAAAATTTGCTTTTAATTCGGGGATGTAAATATGTGGTAAATTTGCTCTGGATATATTTAAAGTTATTAGAAGGGATTGTTCTGTGAGGCTTCTTGTTGAAAATTTTCATTTGGGTCTTGAGAAATTTGATAAGGATCATCGAATTGATATTAGAATTGTCATATTCTGGATATGTTTCATCGGTTTCATGTGGATTAAAATAATCAGAATTTTGGACATCATGGGTTTGGTATGAGCATTCACCTTGTATTTGATTCTAAAACGGGTTATCGAGTTCATAATTTTGATGATTTACATCATGTGCAAATAGTTCTGTGGATGTAAATTTTCTCTGAGGTGCTAACATGGTATTACCTGATGATGTGTCCATTGGAGTATGTTTATATGGTTTGTTGGGATTTGATTGATTTCTGCTTTAATTCGAAGGTGCTCTCAATATCTGGCTTTACCTGGGTTGATTAGAAAATGGTTGTCTCTGAGTTTGAAAATTACTATTGTTCCTCCACTGGGGTTGTGAATTTTGGATGAAAGGACGATTGAAATTATTAAAATTCTGTTGGGGTTGCGAGAATTGATTATTAAATACACCTGGATTTGAATTTCGATTAATTGGAATAATGGGTTGAGAAGGTGGCGAATTGAAATGTTGGTAATTAGCATTGCTATTCTGGAAAAAAATGGAATTTTGATTAGTTTGTCTGGATGGAGTGATTCTCGTTATTGGTTTGTAAGATTGATTATTTAGGGTATTATTTCTATTCTGACTATACATAAAATTCTCTTCTTCTTTAACTAAAGACATAGCTACTTCTAAACTATCTGGGTTTCGCAAACGTATATTACTTTGCAATTGACTAGTTAAACCTCTAATAAAAGTTTTAAGTGCTAAATCGTTATAATTTTTGATTTTAATAGTATTTTCTGCAACTGGATCATTTGAAGCATTTTAATTTTGAAATTACTAAGCTACGTGCTTTCTGACATCACATACCGAAATTGTATGGTGTTTCATTTTTTAATGGTCTCAAAACAATTAAATCTTGCACTAAACATAATTGAAGAGCTTGTTTTATTTCTGCCCATGTTCGTAATTCAGTTCTTGAACCTATAAGCATTAAAGCTCTACTAATTTACTTAACAATGCGTGTAATAAAAAACTATTTAATTGTGGATTTGTTGCATCGAAAAATTGAGAAATTAGTGTATCACAGTTATCTAGAAAAATATTTAAAGTATGAGGATTACCCTCGTATTGTGGAATAGTATCAATATATAATTTTAATAATTCATAGTTTGGATTAGCCATTGCTTCAATTTCTGGTATATTACTTTTTTCTTCCAAGATTATACTAGAATTAAATAAATCTGCTAATTCTTCTACAATTGAGTCATTCATCAACTAATCGAAATTATATTACTTATTTTTTAAAGAAAAGCTTTTACTTTTCTAAAAGTATATAAAACGTAAATAAAAGCGAAAGTTTATTTGAAAAAGGAAAAAATGGATTGTTTTTCGACTCGCAGTACTATGAAGAAAATATTCATTCTTCTCCACTAGGATCTGGGCGATGTGGTCCCTCTTCCCTGGACTGGATTCTTGAACTTAAAACCAAAAAAATAACACAAAGTTCGAGATTGCAAATCGATTTTTGTTGAACCGATTTGCAATCCTACTGACTGCGCCAATTAAATTCGTAGTTTATAAAAACTACTTTTTAAACATTAACTTTTATTTCCACAAATTAAAATGAGACTTTACAACTAGAAAGCTATATAAAATCTGAATGCGATAATAAAAAACGTTATGAAGAAAACAATCGGTGGGATTGCAATTCAGCAATTTAGCGGTGTCCTATTACCATATGCGTTCCCATAACTAGGGTATATCCATGAACCTAGATTCACACCTACATGATCATTTAATGTAGCTTTGTTGGAAGCTTTCATTTAAGATGCAATGAAGATTATTTTATTATATTCCGAAATATAAAATTTTGTATGAAATTCAAATAAAAATAATGCTTATCATAATGATTGTTATTATGATCCTAATAACATAAATAAATATTATAGGTACTCTTACTTGCAATCTGGGTTTGGATATAGTAGTTGTGGTAACAAAAACAGACTTTATTCAAAATTTGGAAAAGGAACAAGATTATCGAGACGAACATCTAGATTTCATGCAACAATGGATAAGAAGATTCTGTTTGCAATACGGAGCAGCTCTCTTTTACACCAGTGCAAAAGAGGACAAAAACTGCGATTTATTATATAAATATTTAACTCATCGTATTTATGGCTTTCCTTTTCATACACCAGCTCTTGTAGTGGAAAAAGATGCAGTTTTCATACCTGCCGGTTGGGACAATATGAAAAAAATTTGCATTTTATATGAAAACATGCACTCCTGTATGCCTGAAAATTATTACAGGGATGTAATTGTACAACCAGTTACGAGAAAAGCTATAAATAGAGAAATTGAGGTTATCGCTGAAGATGAGCAAGCGTTTTTGACTAGACAGCAACAGATTTCATTTGGAGGGGGTGTTCCATCTATCCGCATGGGAGAATCACCTGTTAGACCACCCATTGGGGGTAAGTATTGTATTCGTATTTTCTATTTATTTTTTTCAAATATGCAATATTTTCCCATACTAACCATAACTTTTAAAAATATATCATGTATATTGGATACTAAGAAAAAAACTTTAAATTTTAAGTTACTGCACTGTAAGTTTAAACCTTGATAGTCATTTTAGATTTTTTATAGGTAATTTATTATTCCATCAAAGATAACTCTGTAAACACTGGTGCTAGCTGGCACATCATTATCTATTTTTGACATTATTTTTAGGAATCCAAGGTTCTCCTAGGAAACTGGATGGCTCAAAGGTAGTCAGTTCTCCAGGAGGTGAAGGTGTTTTGGCCAATTTCTTCAATTCCCTTCTCTACAAAAAAACTGGTAGTCCAGGTGCAGGTGCTTCGAAAATTTCTGGAGCAGAAAGTTTACCAGATAAGAGTATGAGAACAGATGCTGCAGCAGAGCTAGATCGATTGGCCAGAGGTGGAGGAAAAAAGCTTCCTGTTCCGACAACACCGAATACACATAAAGGGTGAGTATAAATCAATATATATGTAACTTCACAGATTACATCATCTAGAAGAGAAATAAATATACCAAAACGTTATCCCTAAGATTTCAAAATATAAAACAAATCAATTATATGAAGAAAATATACATACCGGTAAATTTAAAGGAATGCAGATAAATCTAAAGTTTTTTATTAATAACTTTTTTCCTAGCAAATTTGAATGAGTATTTTAAACATGAACTAATATTTGTTAACTTCTGTTTACCTCGTAAAGCTTTCTGTGGTTTTGATACCCATTTGAAAAATCAACAGAAATAAAAATCATTGCAATATTGGTTTATTTAAAAAATTGATTGTTCAAGTTAAATCACAAACATTATTTTTTTAATAATGGGTGTTCCCTCCTCAATCCCTTATGACTGCAGTTATTCGTCTTGGCATACTTCTGATGATGTTATCGATCATTTGCTGGGGCAAATTTTCCCATATTTCAACTAAAGCAGTTTTTACCTCGTCTAGGTTTTGGACAGCAGGAATCCTTGACCTAACTCGTCTGTCTAGCATGTTCCAGATATACTCTATTGGATTCATATCTGTAGAACAAGCAGGCAAGTTCATTGATGAAATTTGTACATCATTTAAATATTCAGTTACACAACGAGCTAAGTGCCGAGGAGCATGGTGCATTAGGAGGAAATTTGCTTCAATATATGGTGCATAAGTCAGCACATTATGCCCCGCACCATACTTGAGCCACCACTGAAAAAGGCTATAGGAGTAAAATTAAATTGAATGAAAGAAACGACGAGTACTCAGTGCAATTTATTATAAAAATCCAGCTAAGCTCTTTCAGCAACTAAGCCATTATCAAAGCTGTTATCAAAAAACTACTAAAACTGTTTAAAAACATCAAAATTATGCACTTGTCCTACATCCGGGGATAAAATTATTAAAACATACAAATACTTGTAATGAATTGAACTTCCAATTAAAAATTAACCCTGTAGTAAGGGTGTACAATTATGTTGCTACATATTTTAAGTGAAAATTTGAAATGAAAATTATCAACTAAATGATATCCTGTTTAAACTGATGGCAAGTTTGATATTGAATTGTTACACAACGCAGTCTTCTTCTGATCTCCTGCCGTTTCAGGAATCGGATTGGGATTCTGGTTCTTTTTGTACCCACTTTTCCAATCAATTCTATTTCTTGCCATTGTTCTCATTTCGTCTTTCCCTTTTTTAAACCTATTTCTCTTATTTGATCTATCCATTTTCTTCTGGGTTGCACTCTTCGTTTTTTATTTGAGTATCCAACTTCCGTTATTTTGTTTGTTATCCTATCTGTCTTCATTCTAATAACACGTCAAAACCAATTTAGTTGTTTCTTCCTTGTTTTCGTCTTTATTGGTATTTATTTTGTTATTTTCCTGATTTCCTCATTTTTAAACCTATCAAATTTGGTTTTACCTGCTATCTTCCTTAGATACTCCGTTTCCAAGGCGTTTAGTTTACTTTCATCTTTTTTTCAAGTCCAGTTTTCACTTCCATATGTTAATATCCATACGGTTGTTGCAGTATGTATTTTCATTTTTACTTCTATATCTATATATTTGTGTCCTAGTGTAGTTTTGTCCAATGTGTAGTAAATTTTCGTTGATTTATTTGCTCTGTTAGTTAATTCTGAATCTATTTTCGCATCTTACGTCACTATGCTCCCTAGGTATTCAAAGCTTGTTACTCTTTCCAATGGTTTGTCTTCCTTGTTCTTTGGTTTTATCTATGTTCACCTCCATTCTCATGTTTTCTATCTCTCTAGTTTTTTTTATTAATTTTGACATTTTACTTTTCGAGTTTGCTATTAAGACCACATCATCTATATAAAGCAAGCTGCTTATTTTTAATTTTTTCTAAGCTCATGTACCTTATAATTCTATTTAGTTGTTCTCTCGTGAGTTTTAATTAATTTGACGACCTTATCCATCATTATAATAAATAATAATGGGCTCAGGCTACCTTCTCTGCTGCTTTTTTGGCTATTTATTCAAATGCTATCGATCTTTCTTCCAGTGTCCATATTGTTTTTCTCTATACAATCTTTGAAATACCATATCTGTAATTTGATCATACCTATCTCTATTTTCTTTCTTTTTTAGTTTTAGTATTGAGATGTTGCTATATTCTGGTACTTCTATTATCCTGCTCATTGTTATTAGACAATTTGCTACTACTAGATTGTGATTCGTCCCCATTTTTGGTTCTTTCCTTGTTTATATTCTTTTAGTAACTTCATTTAAATCTTGTATATGTACTCTATAGTCAATCAAACGTTTAGAATCTCGTTCTTCTACTACAAATGTGTATTTTTTACCACATCATTTTCACTATAATTAGATTATTTCATCTACAAAAATCTATCATCTTCGTTTCATTTATGTTCGGTGTTTCTTCTCTGTAGACTCCCATTATTATTGTTGTTTCATTTTCTTCTCACATCTAGATATTAACAGTAACTTTTTAAATTAATTTTATCATGATTGTTATTATTCTAGAGTTAACTGCCTTGTATTTTGTTATCTTTTTGTGTATTTCTTCTGTAGCTATTACTCCTACTCTTTCCTTAGCTCTGCATCTCGGTTGAACTCTTGAGTAATATAGTATGTCGTATTATTCCATTTCCTTTTTTCTTTGTCTCACTTAATCCTAAAATCTCTAAATTATTATTATTCATTTCCTCAGTTAAATCTATCTCTTTCCCCGCAAGTGTTTTAATATTCCATATATTTAATTTTCCCTGTTAAGTTTGTTGTACTTCAGAATTTGGGTTTGTTCTAGGGGAAGTAGAAGAAGAAGAGTACGAATGTGAAAGATCCTAATCCTTATTATTATTTCTCTTATATATATTTTTATTATTTTTTTTGTTATCAGTTTGTCGTGTTACGCATCTTACTACCCCCCCCCATTATTCTCCCCACCTTTCCTGTTATTACTACAAGGTCCTAAAATCATTCCTTAATTTCACTTGTGATACTATTCCTAATGCCACTATTAATTATATTATTCCGTATACTATATAAACCAGTTAAATTAATCTGCTTTTGTTTATCTAGTTTTTTGGATTCTGTGACATTCTCTACAGCTTTTCTGTCTTCTCGTTCCAATCCCAGCATTCTTCATCTATTATCAACTACTAATATCCTATCTTCGTTTGTTTTCCCTTCTGTCTTTCTTCTCTTATGATTTTATGGATCATCTGTACTTTTTTCGTCAGGTCAGATTCTATATAGATTTTTTTCTGAGAATATCTTTAATTTGTTGTTATTTCTCAATATTTCCATTTTATCTTATAATGTCTCCGTTGCTATTAAGCATATTTTGGCTCCAATTTTCTGAGCGTTTATTAACTTAATTTTTAGCTGCATTTCTTTTGCTATGACATTTTCCATGTTTCCTGTTAATTCCTTATCGCTATTTGTTTTCTCCTCTATTCCTGTTATAACTTAAAAAAATGTATTTAATTTATCAACCTTTTCGCTTAAAACATTCCTATCTATTTTCATTTCTTCGTTTTCCTTCATGATTTTTTCGTATTTCTATGATATTTTCTCGATTTTCTCTTCAAATCGCTTCTATGATTTCTGTATTTCTTGTCATCAATTATTTCATTATTTCCATCATGCTTTGTTCTTGTTCGTATAAGTCTCTTTTTGAGGGGATTCTTTTCATTATTTTGTTCCGAAACTCTTCCAGTTCTTCCCTTTTCCTTTTATACTCTCATCTGTATCTGTCGTATTTCCTTCCTATATTCTTGTGGTCTTGGGTAACAATGTCTAGTGTTTGTGTCTCTTTCGCAGTTTATGTACCCAGGGCATACCTAATTCTTCCCTGGGCCTGCTCAGAGCTGACCAATCTTTGATTTTTCCGACTTTTCCTGATTTTCAATGCCTCACTTTTAAGTTATGAATATATATTAGTATTTCAAGTCCTCCCCTGTCTTTTTATTCGAGGCTGAATAAGGTTTGTTGTTATTTGACCTTCAGTTGAATGTCCTACCAGTTCTTTTTGTTTTTGTACTTCCGTTTTGTTTTTGTTGTTGAAGTTGATTGTTGCTTTAGAGATTACAGGATATAGTAACGTTAATTATAGTCTCAATTATACTCACCTGTCTCCAAAAATTTGTTATTCAGATGGTACACTTTTCGTTAAAAAGTTTCTATCCATCTAAAAATATAGTTTTAGTGGCCTTTTAGTGATACTCAAGTTTTCAGACGTTTTTTCTTCACTCGTTTGAAACTTATGACTCCGTCACGGGACTTTTGGGAAACCCTATACATTACACAGTAAAACAAGCAATATATTATGTCAATAAAAATGTACTTTTGATTTCAGAACTGGTACTGGAAGTGCAGAAACTAATACGGATCTGGATGAAATGTCGAAAGGTGACAAAAAAAACTCAACTGAACGTGAAACTAGTACTGCACATGATGCAGGTGTCGATTTTAATGCTTCTGATTGCTAAAAATATTATCCATAACGAGTTTAGAGAAATGTTATTTATATTGTTTTATTTAAGCTTTCTAATAACTATCCCTGTGATAACTTTTTTTATTATTCGTTCTTAAATTTCCTAAATGCTTTATAAGAGTAATAATTTAACTTAATTTTTATCTTTAAATTAAATTCTGTCTTCTAAAATGTTTTTTTACCTTAAGTAATACTTTCTAATAGATTTTGATTCTGTAATGCAACATCTTTTCACACACATGCCCACTTGAAGACATCAATGGTGTCATACATATGCTGCAAGCTGCAACTAACAGAGTAATTCAAAGATGAGCCTAAAAGGCAATGCACCACTGTAAACTCCTCTTGGAGCTAGCATTAACCCTTTCTATGTTGCATGGTCCAACCTTCTGGTCTACTTTCATTGCGGGCTGTTCTGATCGAAGGTGATCTCATCACAACGATGAAAGAATTTCCTGAGGCTGACTATGAGAATTTTAAAACTGTCACACATGTCGAATTGTTTGAGCTGTTCTTTGATGATGACCTGATTATTTTTTCGTGACAGAAACAAATAGGTACATCCAATTAAAAAATCACCCCAATCCTCAAATAACTCTAGATGAAATGCGCTGTTTTCTCGCAATCTGATGTTGTCCGAATATAACTGGATGCCTGGCAAAAAATTCTTTTGGAATACTGATGGAGATTTGGGTAACTAATTGGTTATAGAGGCCATGAGAAGAGATCGGTTTCTGACAATTTGGAAATATTTCCACTTAGCAAATAATCACGATATCGATCAATCAGATTAATACTACAAAGTGCGCCCACTCATCGAAAAATTGCAAGCAAAATGTATTAATGTCAATGTGCCCGAAAAAGATTTGAATTATGATGAATCCATGATCAAGCATTCATGTAAGCAATTCATAAAAGGAAAACCGATACGTTTTGGTTACAAAGTTTGGTGTGTTGTCAATGGTAAAAGCGGGTCTCTGTATCTGTAAGAGTTTGAAGGGTGGCCCCACAGCACTTAGGCCACAATCGTTCCATTGTGCATCCTTCTGAGGTTCAAACTTCCTTCTAGCTCGTTATCCAGCCTACTTGTTTGCCTTAGCGTAACTACGGGCGGGGGACGAGCCTAACCGCAGCAGAGATATGCGCTAGTGCCCTAATGACATATTTTTTGCAATCCTGTATATGATGATAATCTAGCAATCATAATGTCGTTTGTTCCATAAAAATTTGACCAATAATAGCAGAGATATGCGCCAATGCCCTTAAGACCTGCGCAGAACGTTGAAATACGTCTTTTACGGTCTGTCTGTAACGAAAACATGCGCAGTATACGGGAAAAGTTGCTTCGCTACCGCCGCCCTTTTGGCTCGAAAAAGTAGTAGAGTTCGAGTCATCGATATTCTAACGCCCTTTTATCTGTTCGCGACACGATGTATATTGAACATCGTAGTGACGTCACGAGCGCCCCATTTGAATCGCCCGCCAACGATCAGCGCCATCTAGTGGCGAAAATTGGAAGTAGTGGTCCCGGAATGCGCCAGGACCAACTTAGTATATCTACTAATGGCGTAACTAGGATGAAGCTCTGGGGAGGGGATGAAGTACCGGTAGATCTGGGTATCGAAATTTTTTTCAAATTTTGAGCCTCTAAAACTGCATTTTAGCTTTGTTTTTCTTATAAAACTATTGTCTACAGTTCTTAGCTTTTAGTACATTTCAATAACATATAGGTTTTCGGTGATTATGTATTGGATTTTTTAATTTTTCGTGTTCTGGGGGGGGGGTTCTATCCCCTCATCCTATAGGTATTTAAGGGCAAATAATTACCCTTTGCCAGCATTATCGACCTTGAGAAAGTGGGTTTCTACTTTTGATTGTAGACAGGGAATTTTAAAACAGGTCTTTTGCTTAATGCAGAAAAAATCTGCTGAATTAACTGAAGTTGATCGTATATGCGTTTTATCATTTGCTGAGATTTACATTTCAAATTAAGTTGATATTGATAAAAAAGTCCAGCAAGTTATAGGACTCCATAAATCTGCGCAAACATGTATGGTACAAGGATTGTTTTACAACTGGAAACAGCCCATCTATTATCAATTTGATCAAACAATGACCAAGGGCATTTTAAATGAGATCATTTCAAAATTGTTTGATGCAAATTTTACAGTAGTGGCAATTTGCAGTGATATGGAGGCAGGAAATGGTGGCCTGTGGTCGGAATTAAAAGTAGGCCATATTAAAAATTGCTCGTTTAATCACCCATGTGATAACTCTATGAAAATATTTGTGTATAGTAAAAACCAGATAAAGTTGCATTTACGTCATCATTGTGAACATTTGTAGCGTTGTCAGAGTGTTCACGAAATATGGAAATTAACAGAAAATAACTGAAGTCAACAAAAAACGTAAATGTAGAAAATTTCACAATATAAATGAAAACTACAAAATTATCGATAGTTTGATAGTTTTCGTTTAATATAGTGTGGAGTTTTTTCATTTACGTTTTTTGTTAATTAAATGTATGAATAGATTTCACAAAGTAAGGAATTCTAGAATAAAAGTGGTAAGGTTATTACTGACTTACCAAATCTTTTAATAAATAAATATAATAAAAATACAAGTAATAAAATAAAATATGTTTAATAATGAACGTATTATCAAAGACAAAAACTAACATTAAACAAATCAACATATTGTGAAATGAAACTAGGCAGATTCAAATTCTTGTTCATTTTCTTCATCTGATTCAACATCAGTGTCACTCTCTTCACTATTAAAATTTATAACTATCGGACTAATTTCTGGACGATCAAATATTCTTTCCCTCTTATACCATTTAAATATCTCTCTTTCAGTATGTTGTATAGAATTTTTCCACATATCAGGAGTTATCATCTGCAGTGCCTCGTGCCACATGTTCAGGCAGTTATTCGCACTGTTACCATCCCTACCAGTATGCCTATTGTAGTAATTTTTTGCTATGCCCCAAATCAATTCGATAGAGTTGAATATGCAATGGTAATGAGGAAGACGTAAAACTTTGTGTCCACTATATACTTGATTGGTGGCTTATTTCTAAAAAAAATATTTAAAAGAAAGGGCAATAACTAAGAATATATCTGTATATTTACTGAGAAACGATTTGCAACCGTTCTGTTTTGAACATCATGTGAGAATAGGGAATGTTTTTTTCTGTCAACCATTCCTGAATAGCACATTTTGACCATCCTGTATTTGGAGTTGTATGCAATAACATGCTGTGATAAGGTGCATTATCAAATATAATTAGAGAAGGATTTTCTAAATTTTGCAGCAACTGATATTCAAACCATTTTAAGAAATTTTACTGGTTTCATTTCCCCATGATAATCATTAAGTTGGGTTTTTGAACAAAATATTGCTTCAGCACCTTCAATAAATCCGTTTTCATTTCCAGCATGGAGTATAATATATCTGTAATAATATTATTTAAATAATGTTCAAGTAACCACTTATGTTTTGCAATACAACAAACCTTTTGCCATCCGTTTTAGTGGTTTTAACACTCATATTTTCATTTTGCCATGAATGACCTATGATGCCATTTTGAAATATCCAGGTTTTGGTTGTTAAATGGCATCGGAACGAATCCATTTGCCACAGAGACTGTATTTACCTAAATCTAATTTTACTGATCAAAATTTTATTTGGGAGATTCTAATAAAATTCACTATTTCATCTAAAACCTTTTTATTATTTAAATGGAGTAGCATAGTAATGTTAACTGGCATATAAATGCCCATGCTTTTTATATTTTGTAGGAATATGTTTCTGTAACGGTGAAAATTGTCGCATTGAAAAATTAAATGATTGAGATCTCCTACTGAGCTGTTGTCACATGAGCAGAGGGGGGAATGTAGGACACCGATTTTATGTAGGTGAGACGGAAAGCCACCATGATTTAATTTCATTCTGGTAACGTATATGCAATATTGTCTGGAGAAATTGTAGTCCTGTATATGGGGAATTTTATTTTGAAGGCTAGGGTGAATAAGAAAGTAATGGTTATTGGATTTATGTTTATATTCGAGCCAATTTTTTTCCCAATTTTTCCTTATTTCTTTTTTGAAGATGCTAGTAATGTCAGGAATTGTATATATTCTATCTATATTTTCCAAACTTGTGGCTTCTTTTGCGGCGATGTCATTGCCGATTATCCCCGCGTGTCCTTTTACCCATGATAAAATTATATTTATATTTTGTTTTGTAAAGTTATATAGTTTCAGTCTAATCAAATTAATCATATAATTGGAAAATGTACTTAAATTTTGTTTTCCTAAAGCTGTTAACACTGACTGGGAATCTGAAAAAATTATTGAATTATTTGCATTTTCTTTCTCTACCCACTCCAGTGCCTGTAAAATGGCGTATGCCTCTGCAGTAAAAATGGAACACATATCTGTTATCCGAAATTTATAACACAAATTTCTGTTTACGATGAAAATTGCACAACCAGTTCCGTTTAAGACTTTGGAACCATCACAGAAAATAATATTATAATTTCCCAAGTTGGATATGATACTTTTCACAAGTGCTTTGTTATGAATTGGTATATTATTGAAATTAGGCCTTAGGATAGTTGGTCTAAACATCATGAGGTTGTATGGAAGTTTGCTGTCAAAAGGAGAATTTAAATTTTGTATTTTTTCCACCAAATTATTGGTATAAATGTAAGCATCTGCTAAGGGTGGACTATTTTTGAATTGCCAATATTTGTTTGTTAGGTTTTCTATAGCCAATTTGTGAATAGATTTAACGATACAATTGCAGGATGTTGTTCTTAATGATATTATTTTTTTTTAGCTAAAAATTGTCTTCGAATAATGAGTGGGGGTTCTTGGGACTCTACTAATACTGCTGGTGATGGAGAAGATATGTAAGCACCAAGACAAATTTTTAATGCTTTTAATTGTATTCTATATACTGTTAGTAAATTCGAGTCTGCTGCTGATCCATAAAATATGCAACCGTAGTCTATTATCGATCTTATATACGCTCTGTAAAATAATATAGAGGTTGTGGGGTCGGCGCCCCAATTCCTCGCAGTCACACATTTAAGCACATTTATTCCTTTTACGGTTTTATTTTTGATATGCTCTAAATGCTTTTTCCAACTTAGCTTTTTATCTATTACCATCCCTAAATATTTGTAACTATCAAGGATATGAATATCTATTTTACCTAGTTTTATAATATCTCCCAATACCAGACGGTGACGACCATCACCCCTGATTTATTGGGGGATAACTGAAAGGAGTGCTCGTTTAGCCAAGCTTGGAGGCAGTACATTACGTATCGAAGGTCTCTCACACATTGGTTGTATGTTTTATGAATTATATAGATACATATATCATCAGCATACTGTATTATTTATTCTGATGTTTTCATCAAATAAAATGTGAAGATCTAAAGTGTAGACATTAAATAGCAGAGGGCTAAGAACCGCTCCTTGAGGTAAACCCCGATTAACAATTCTCGGTCCGTGAAGAGTATTGATATTATCTCTAATGTATATTTTACGATTTCTAAAAATTTGTACAATGTTAGAAGATACTTTTTTACTTATACCAATAAGGTTTAATTTTGATTCTAATATGTCTAAATCAACTGAATCGTAAGCACCCTTAAGATCGACGAAAAAACACGCAAGATATTCATTATCTGAAAACGTGCATTGTATGTCTGATACTAGTTGCAATACTGCTTCTATGGTTCCTTTGCCTCTCCTGAAACCGTATTGTGTAGTCGGGAAAATAGATATGGATTCCAGGTACCACTCCATTCTTACTTTAATCATATGTTCAAAAGTTGTTGCCAGGCATGACATGAGGGATAAAGGTCTGTAAGACATGGGATCATTGTGATCCATTTTGGGTTTTAAAATAAAAATTAAAATGATCTCTTATAAAATTATTATTTATCCACCAGTCATTATAAATGTTTAAAATTGCTATTTTTGCTTTGTTTGGAAGACTTTTAATCATACTATAAGTATAGCCATCTTTTCCGGGAGAGGTACAGTGGGATATTTTGATTGCAGATTCCAATTCTTCTAAGGTAAAAGGTACCGATAACAAATTGTAGTTGACGCTCTCTGAGATTATTTTGGGTTGGTTGATTACATGTGGCGGAGCTATTACTTCAAATAATTTTTCGATTAATTCCTCAGAGGGTATTGTCTTATTATCTGAGAAGTTTTTATTAGAGAGTTTTTCTACTTGTATCCATATTTCCCCTAAAGGTGTACTTTTGCTTAGGCTACTAATGAATTTTTTCCAGCTATTATGTTTTTTGTTTTTAATAATTAGTTTAACTTGAGCTTCTATTTTTTTGTATTCAATGAAATTTTCTAAAGTAGAATTTTGTTTGTATTTTTTAAGGGTTTCTTTCCTTAAATTAATTATTTGTGAACATTCCTCGTCCCACCAAGCAGGTAGAGATTTGGGACTACTAAAAGGTTTTTTTGAGGCATTGAGGAGTTTGCCGCATCAGTCAAGATTCTGGCAAATTTTTGGAAATCATAAGGTTCTGGTGTTTCGTCTAGAGCATGGTTTATATGGTATGTAAATTTGGGCCAATCAGCTTTATTTTCATTCCAAATTGTTGCTGGATGTATTTTGCTTGTGACTGAGATACTTATTGAAATGGGGAAATGATCAGAACCCATGGTGTCTGGAAGGGTCTTCCACTCTGTTATACCTACTAAATCGGGAGAAATAATGGTCAAATCTACTGCCGAAGGAGGCGAGCCGGGGCGTGAAATTCTTGTAGGAAATCCATCGTTCAGTAAAATTAAATTTAGGTCATTTATGCGTCAACGAGGGCATTCCCACTACTTTCGTTTGCAATACTTCCAAAAAGGGTGTGATGACTATTAAAATCTCCACATATAAGAACCGGTGTTTGGAATTGTGACATTAACCCTGCGGGCGGGGCGCCTTTGTGTAGCTCATGAGCCGGGGCGCCGGGTCTCTGAGACCCATCATCAAATATCGCATTTTTTTGGCAAAAAAATTAAAAAACTATATTTTAATGAAAAAAATATACCTTAGTTTATTCAAATATTATAATAGGAACATGATTTAAATTTACATAGACAAATTTTATCTTGTTCTAAAATTTGTTGTCAAAAAATATATCATTTTCTAAAAACTAGGAAACAACCGGTAAATAAGTAAACAAAATAAGATTTTCTACTGAAACATTATAAAAATATTATAGAACAACAGTTTTTATTGATTTATGTCAATTTCTGAGCACTCAGGACACCAAGCTTCCATGTGAGAGAGACAAACAAATTTTTTACATTTTTTGCAAAAATATTTCGTTTTTGAATCCTTTTTGCAAAAAAAACATCTTCTTCTGGTACCTGGTTGGATTTCTTCATTTTTCATGTTTTCTTGTGTTCCAGCGACTTCTTGTCTTCTTTCTCTCACCGACCTTGGCACATTTGTTTCATAGGAACGTCTTGCCAAATGTTCCTTAGTCAAAGAAAGCCCAATGTCTCTTAGAAATAATCTTCTTTCGATTTTATATGTTTTGTTGTTGCATGCAAAAATTATTTGTGAATTAACCCCAGCCATGTTCATCATTGAAAAAAATACTACCATTGGCCACCTTCTAGTATTCCTAGCGACATTATAGGTAGCAGATAATTTGTCAAGATTATCTACACCTCCCTTGGTGTGATTATAATAAGTAATTATATCGGGTTTGCATTTTTCTGCCGTAGATGGATCAATTCTATCATCATGGTGCAAACTGGATATAAGATTTACATTTCTATATTTCTTTGGTATGTAAGACACAATAGTCATATCTTTTTGAAAGCCAAATACTGAAGAAAATTCAGGGCGAGCTCTTGTGTTGGAAAATTCAGGTGGCAATTCTCTTTTATTCTTTTTTATTGTACCCACATATGTTATTTTGTGTTCGTCAAACAGTTTTTTTACCAATTCGACACTGGTAAACCAATTGTCACTAGTAAGGTTACGATTAGTCCCGGATATAGGTTCTATTAGCCTCAAAACTATATCGTGTGGCTTATTAGACTGTTCATATGGACCCTCAGGCTGCTTACCTACGTAAACTTCAAGATTTGACGCATAAGATGTAGCCGAGTCAACTAAGGCGAATATTTTTATACCATACCTGTTAGGCTTACTTGGAATGTACTGTTTGAAGGAGCATCTTCCTCTAAATGCCTCAAGCTTCTCATCAATTGTTGTGTTTACTCCAACTGTATAGGTGTTTTTACATTTTTCAACAAAAAGGTCAAATAGGCTTCTTATTGGAGCTAATTTGTCAAATTTTTTTCGTTCATCTCTTGTTGTTAGATCATCAAACCGAAGGCAACGAAGTAGAAAATGAAATCGATCGTGAGACATTACCAGCCAAAAACGTTCAATTCCAAGTTCGTTTCTTTGCCACAGCTCTTTTGTGTTTAGTCGTCCACTTTTGAGAGTACCCGCCAAATATAACAACCCAAGAAAAGCTTTTATTTCACAAATGTCTGTGGGCTTTCCTCTTCTCTCTCTCGCATAATTTTCCGCTAATCCAGAAATATAGTGATTTGTGTTCTCCACTATAATGTTGAGCATTTCATCAGTAAAAAATAACGACCAACATTCAACGGCTGTTTTGGCGTTTTTCCCACAGTTTCTGACGCCTGGTAATCGCACAATAATATTTTCCCTTCTCGTTCTTACTGTTTTGTTTGGGCAATGTTGTCCCATCTTTTCCAATAAAAGTTGGAATTCTTGCTAATTTTGCAAGGTTTGCAAGGGGTACATCGTCGTCACTACTATCAGAACACTCTTGTTCGGATTCACTATCGGTGCTTCAAGTTTCAACATGATTTTCCTCAAACACCAACTCCTCTTCTTCATCATCAGGCTCTTCCTCTGATTCAACTTCCTCCCATAGACGACGCAGTTTTTCTTGCTCTTCTTCATAATAATTAGACATTGCTGCTAAATAAAACAAATATTTATAAAATCTATAGAATATAAATGATATTTACCCTGACTTACCATAGAAAAATATATCCTGCCAGATGTAGAAAAAATACACTGAACCGGGGCGCCGGGTCTCACAGACCAAAATCAAAATAATTCAGAAACTAAAATACTTGCGCATCCACGAATTACTGTGCACGTACTGAGTCTAAGCATAAACAGGTAGATAGATCGCCAGGCCATTACGACGATTTTCCGAACATTGCCGATCGGTTTTCGGAGCGCCGGGTCTCAGAGACTAGGCGCCCCGGCCGGAAGGTTAAGTTTTCCCAGTCAGTGGACGTAATTCTATTGTTTTTTGATGGATTATTTATGCTAACAATCGTTAATTTGGGTTTTTCGAGTATTACTGCACATGCTTCGATTTTTTTATTATAATTACTGTTTATGTATTGTTTTTTGAAGGTTATATTTTTAGAGATGAGTATTGCTACTCCACCGTGTTCGTCTTCTCTATTTTTGCAAATTAAATTATATCCTTTTACATAGATATTACTTCTTTTTTTAATCCAGGTTTCCGACAAAATGATAACATCAGTTTCGTTATTTGCTAGGTATTGTAATAATTACTGGTACTGCTTAATTATAGAATGGGAATTCAATTGTAGAATTGACAAGGACTCAGTATTCAGATTCATTATCACTAAGTTCCTTATTGGTATCTGAACTTGTATCTGGGCTTAAAATAGATAGTATACTGTCGCGAATATTATTATCAAAGTGTGTCGGGAGCCCATTAAAACTGGGTTCTTGATTTAACCATGTATGTAAACATTTAATGATATTATCAACAATCATGTCTTTAGTTTCTTTAAATTTTTGTAATTCTTCCCGGTATGGGTTGGGGATGATAGGTCGGGGGGGTGTAATGTTTTGTGATGTTCTTTTTCTATTGAAGGACTTTGGAGAGGGGAAGTTGAATGTTTGCGTCTTTTTGAACTATGTTTGGTTGTTTCATTCGTTATGTTTACAGTTTGTTTTTTTGGTATAGGGTTTCTGATAAAATTATTTGTATGGGTTTGATTTTTTAGGTTAGGAACTGGCAGACTTAGAAAATTTTCGTGATTTGCTAATATTGAGAATCTGTTGTTTCTAAAAATTTTCGAATACGAGGGATTATTAGATATGACTTCCGCCTCTTTAAATGAGATGTTTTCATTGGCCATAATTATCTTAATATTTTTTTGTTTAATGTAAACCGAACAAGTTCTGCTTATTCAGCTATGTTCCGAGCTATTGCAATGTAAACAGATTTGATAATTTTCACAATCATCGAATGTACAATTTTCTTGTCCGCAGCGTTAACACTTTCGTGCACTTTTGCACATTTTGTTTGTATGCCTGTAGCGTAAACAATTGAACCACTGGATAAATGTAAGGCTCAACGATAAAATTTACCATATTAATTTTGACGGTATCTGGAATATTGTTACCTAAGAATGTAAGGATTACCATTTGTCTGTCAACAAATATATTTTGTTTTGAGGTTTCATCGAATACTTTTCTTTTAAGACGTTTTACTGATACGACTTTAATATTTGATTCTATATTTTCCTTAATATACTCCTCTTTAAAATAAGTATCAACCATTTTTATGATTCCCTTCTTTGGGTAAAAAACGTTGGAATGTATGCTACCAAATTGTTTGTTATAATTAGTTCATGATCAATTAATGTATTAGCAGTCTCATAATTTTTACAAAATATTTTTACTCTATTTTCCCTATTGATTTCATGTCAACAATATTATTTTTAAATCGTATGTCTTTCCGCAAAAAATGCCCGAGACGAATAGAAAATAATCTACCTATGTTTTTTCTTTATGTTCAATATAAACAATGAAAGGTCCCTTATCATTAAATCTATATCTGTTGTTTAAATCGTATTGTATTATTTCATTCTTTTCGATTTTATTCTGAGATGCATCCAGTGGTTTATTAGTATTATTGGATTGTACATCTAAATCATGGGGCGGCGATTCGCCGCCCGTTGTTTCGCCCATTTTTAAATATATAAGTAAACGAAAAGATTTAACCAGCTATTCAAAATGAAAATCTACTAACTAAATATTATAAATAACAAAAATTACTTATCTTAAGATAGTAAGACCACTTTTTGTACACAACCGCTCACTTCTAATGATCGGACAAAACTGCAAATTGAACATTTTTATAATACTTTTATACATACTTAATTTGTACTCAATGACTTAAGAGTAAAAAGGATTATGTTTTATCAATTTGTCAAATATATTTTTTCAGGATAAAAAAATGAAGCGTGGTGTGACACATATCCGAAACTTTTTTAAATCTAATAAAAACTACAAAAAAGAGAATGATACATCGGGTGCAGACAATACATTAGTTTCGATCTCGGAATCGTAGAAATCGGCACCAGTTATTGTTATTCCTGTTGAAACTGGAGAACAAGAACGGAACATACGTTTAATGCAATTGGAACTGCTATCTATATCGTCTTCAAGAAACAGTGAAGTCAATTTTCACAATACACTCGGCAATCTGGAAAGTGCGCCGCGTCAGGCAGACAAAATTTGATAAATTAAGATCTTTTTCAATTACACTCTACGATAAATATAATTGGGTACAATACAGTGAAGAACGGGAAAAAGTTTTCTGTTTTGTTTGCAGAATATTCGGTAGCAACATCCATGACCAAAACGAAAAGTTTTGTGAAACAGGTTTTAGTAAATGGAAAAGACTCTGAAGCATTGAATAAACATGAAAAATCGTCCCATCATTCAGACTGCGCAAAAAAGTATATTGAGTAAAAAAAATGCCAATGGCACAGGACCAATTGGACAGGCTTATTTCAGTAACATGTTTGCATAAAACCCAAAATAAAAAAATTAGATACAAAAGTAATAGAATGTTTTGAGATGTACAAAAAACCAAAGTAACATTCTGGCATCAAATCAAAAACAAAAAAATTGAAAAAAATCTGGAAAATTTGTGAATTTTCTTAAATAAATGTTTTAATGTACGATTTAGAGAAAAATGTTAAATACAAAAGTTGTAGAACGTGTTATGGTCTATGAAAAAGCTTAGCAACTTTTTTGCGTCAAATGAAAAACAAAGGAAATACGATTTTTTTCAACTTTGACAGGCCGCCATTTTGTTTTTACTGGGCCGATTTGGCTCATTAACGAACTCGTCCAAGATTTTGGCCTCGCCGATTTTTGTAGCGAGTTTGGTTTCGATCCGTCAAAAAATACGCCCTCGATCGTGCTTACAAATTCCGTTATAATTTGTGAATTTTCTTAAATAAATGTTTTAATGTACGATTTAGAGAAAAATGTTAAATACAAAAGTTGTAGAACGTGTTATGGTCTATGAAAAAGCTTAGTAACTTTTTTGCGTCAAATGAAAAACAAAGAAAATACGATTTTTTTCAACTTTGACAGGCCGCCATTTTGTTTTTACTGGGCCGATTTGGCTCATTAACGAACTCGTCCAAGATTTTGGCCTAACCGATTTTTGTAGCGAGTTTGGTTTCGAACAGTCAAAAAATACGCCCTCTATCGTGCTTACAAATTCCGTTATAACACATACATATATATATACAGGGTGTTAATTTCAGGACTTCCCACCCTAATTTTCTCGAAATGTGTATTTAAAAAAAATCCTGGGACACTTCAACAAATATATCGAAGGGGACAACTTTTTATCATAAAGGCAACGCGCCCCCTTTCACCCCCAGCCAGGGGGAGTTGCCAACTTCAAAATCTTAAACGGGAAGGGGTATCGAGTTATACCTCATTTTAAAGGTCTTTTTAATCTCTACACGTCGGCTTTTGTTTTTTTTTAATTGATCGAAATATTTAGGAAAATCTGTTTGGTACGAATACCATTAAAATAAAAACTGCAATTGTTTGTTTTGTTATTCCTTTCAACTTTTTGGTATGAAAACATGCAAAAAAATGTTTTTGATAGAGAAAATAAAAGACATGATACCTATTGAATTGTTTACCATACTTACCAGTTGTGTGAAAAAGCAATTTATTAAAAATGGTTTACACTTTAGCTGAAAACGTTGAAATAGTGTTAATTTACGGCGCCGAAAACCAATGTGCTCGACGAACTGCTGCACTATTTAACGAAAGGCACCCAGATAAGAACACCTCTCATAGGTATGTCCTAAATCTAATCGCCAAATTTACTCAAACAGGATCTGTTGCAAATTTAAAACATGATCAGCCAAGAGTTTTGAATGAAGCCACTCAAATTGAAGTGATAGGTTGTTTTGGTATGAATCCTAATACTTCGTTACGTACCATCCCTATAAAATGAAAGTATGTCAAGAGTTAACTGAAGACGACTTTGACAGAAGAATTGAGTTTTGTGAACAAATGACTACAATTATTAATAACAATAACGAATTTTTAAAAAATATCTGCTTCACTGATGAGTGTACTTTTTATTTAAATGGTTTTGTCAACAAACATAATTGCAGATATTGGAGCAATGAAAATGACCATGTATTTGTCGAAGGGCATACCCAGCATCCCCAAAAAATTAATGTATGGGCCGGTATACTAGGAAATGAAGTAATTGGTCCATTGTTTATAAATGGAAATCTAAATGGTGAGATGTACTTGAATATACTAGAAAATACGATCAATCCGTTAATTCCCGAAGCAACTGAAAATCAACTGGATAGAGATGACAACAACTTTCTTGACGAAAATGAGTTATATTTTCAGCAAGGTGGAGCTCCCCCCCCCCCATTATGTGCTTCCGGTCCGTCAATGGTTAAACAATGTATTTCCCGGTAAATGGATAGGGCGAAGGGGAAGAGTAGCCAGCTAGGTCCCCAGATCTAGCACCATGTGATTTTTTTCTATGGGAACATTTAAAATCAGTTGTTTACACACCCCCGCCACAAAATATAGGAGACCTTCGACAAAGGATTACTGCAGAATGTCGAGCAATTCGAACAGAAGTGTTTGAAAATGTGCGTCACGAATTTGAACAGCGGTTATACCATTGTTTGACCAACAATGGGCAACATTTTGAGCAATTATTAAATTGAAAATCTGTGTACAATATTGTAATTTAGATTTGATAAAAGTAATGAGAATAAACAGTTGCAGTTTTTATTTTAATGGTACGAAGCAGCAAATAGATTTTCCTAAATATCCCGACAACGAATCGATCAATTTAAAAAAAAAACAAAAACCGCCGTGTAGAGATTAAAAAGACCTTTGAAATGGGGGTATAACTCGATACCCCTTCCTATTTAAGATTTTGAAGTTGGCAACTCCCCCTGGCGGGGGGTGAAAGGGGGCGCGTTGCCTTTATGAGAAAAAGTTGTTCCCTTCGATATATTTGTTGACGTGTCCCAGGATTTTTTTTTAAAATACACACATTTCGAGAAAATTAGGGTGGGAAGTCCTTAAATGAACACCCTGTATATGTATATATATATATATATATATATATATATATATGTGTTATAACGGAATTTGTAAGCACGATAGAGGGCGTATTTTTTGACTGATCGAAACCAAACTCGCTACAAAAATTGGTTAGGATGGGAAGTCCTGAAATGAACACGCTATATATATATATATATATATATATATATATATATATATATATATAAAACTGGTGAATATTGGGGTATGCAGCAAGAGAAACGGAAAAAGTGTACTCTTAACGGAATATTTTCGAGCTTTCGAGGATGATTGTCCTCATCATCAGGAATACTGAAATGGAAAAACAGTATTAAGATACTGTAGCTAATAAGTAAGATACAATATAGAAGAAATCGCAACAGGTACGAATTTACCTTCGAATTGAGGTTAGAATCCATTTTGTTGAATAGAATTAAACTACGGATATTTAAAATATGAAACAGTTAACCAACAAAGGTTTAAAATAGCACAATCACATTAAGATGACTAAAAAAGCAAACATCTAACACCATTTTGCAGGCAAACGAACACGAATGCTTTTTTATTGTCAAAAGCCGGCCAGGAAATGATATCAAAGAATACACCAACAACAAGAAGCGAAAGCCGGCGTAAATCCTTTGATGTTTTGGGGGCAAAATTTCGTGACCTTGAAACTGACGTTGACAGATAACTGAGCATCGTTACTTGATTTTACACTCAGAAAAGTGTTCAAAAAATGTAAATTAAATCTTACCTACACGCAAAAAAGTGAAACCAAAGAATCTCAAATAATTATTGTTTATTTTTATGGCTTGTTTCGACAAATTTTTAATTGTCAAAGAAAGATTTAAGCATCCAACCGTGTAATTAATATTTTGAATGTTGGTTGATAATTGGTGAAAACTCATTAAAGATTAAGAAATACCAAAGTTCAATTTTCACAATAGGTCTGTTAAACTTAATTTATGAATTGTTAAAGTTAATTTAACAGCTAAACATACAGTTTTAGGTTCTGTTTTTGGAGTTCCATCCATTATTAAAAATAACGAGCTATTGTTTAACCAAATGATTTTTATTTTCTATATTGTTATCGAAATTATATGTGTAAGTATGTATTTAAGTAGCGCTGTATGTAGGATAGGGTGAGCATAAAAACCAATACAATAATATAGATTATATATTTAGAATACCAGTTTACAATAGAAAGAATTTCAGTAAATGATGATATGAAATTACAATAAGTATGGTACTTGAACACAAAATTGATATATTTAAAAGTTACACTTCACCAAATTCTGAATTAAATATTTTACAAGAGAAAATATACTGATGTATGTGACAAAGAAGTTATAAAAAAGTAGCGACAGTAAACTTTTCTGCATAGTTATCGAAGTTTTGTTGCGTTTTTCAATTATTATCATATTTTGTGCTTTTTTCTGGTTGAACAGTTTATGCTGTTTTTCTGGTAATCCCTCCAATTAATATTACGATATAACTTAGACACACATAATATAATACTTCTTGTTGCACTAGCTTATTTTTTGTGATCGCTTGTAAAGGAGAATTTGTATGCTTATGCTGTGGATGATCCTCCAATACTGGAGAAGGGATGAGTTTTGTTACTATCCCCAAGGACGATGTTAGGTATGTGTAATTTATAATGTTATTTAGTCAAACCAAAGCATTATATTATGCTTGCCAAACCCATAATCAAAGTACTGTTAATTTTTAGAGCCTAAATATATAAAAAATTTCTGCTTTTCAGTAACATTTTATGTTTAAGTGAAAAGAAATATATACAGTCATTTTTCTTGTCAAACAAAAGTAAAACATGTATATGTATTGTTGTTAGGGTTCTGAATCATGTACATGTACATTTCCAAAATATATTATATTTAATATACTTTTATAGATCCACAGGAAACTTCTGTTGTAGGCACCCATTAGAAACAGCTTACTCTTGAAAATTCTCGAACAACTTCCACTCAAACTCCTGCTTTCTCAAGTTCTGGACACCACAGAAAAGCAAGGTGAAATTAGTGGTTATGGCTGGCTCTAGGGAAACGAAATTTTGCAAAGGACACCAGAGAAAAGAAAGAAATATGCACTTCTGGCATGAATTGTAAAAGCGCAAGTACTACTGAAAGGCAGAGAACCTCTAGGTAGAAGGTATTTTGTAGTACACAAACGATTTGCCTTGATGCAATATTTTTTGGGATCAGAGACATACAACTTTATGATTAAATTATTAGTCTTCCAACAAAACGAAACCTGCAAAGAAACACCAAGAAACTTGCTTGCAAGCCTTGTTTAGGTTATGATTCAATATTTAAAGCTGTAGAAATAAAGCTTCAGACAATGTCCAATGGTAACAAACAGTATACCATATGTATTGGTGGGATGTCACTGAAAAGTCATGTCTTCTATAGTGCTGCATGAGATGAAGATACTGGACTAATTGATATTGGGACTGGATCAAAAGTCCTTTGTCCTACAAACAATGAACTCGTAATTATGCAAAAGGACTGTAAGCGAACTGGAGGCAATCGCATTTTTTTGTATGTACCAAATTAGCAGTGAGAGTTTCTTCCTATCATTGAAACATGCATACTAAATTAGGAGAGCCGAAGTTTACATGTTGATGGTGATATGGGGAGTTATTTCATTAAACTAGCCAATTCCTTTTTAGTAACTCCTGATAATCCAATATTCACAGTAGATGTCAAGGAGATTATTTACTTTTTTGATTCTAGTCACTTAATTGAAGCTACAAGAAATAATTTGAAAATAGATATATTTTGTTTTGATGGCAAACAAACATCCTGGTCATTTTTAAAGTAGTTTTACGGTCAAGACAAACAGGTGTATTATATTAGATAGTAGACAAAAATTAACAAATAGGCAAACTTATCCATCGAATTTCGACAAAATGAAAGTAAGTCTACCAACTCAAACTCCAATGAGCTTGGGGGCAGTTCGTATTATTGTAACCATTAAAGTAATTGAGAAATTTGACAGACTTATTTCATTCCACAAAATTCTAAGAAATCTGTATGCTCTAGGTCCTAAAAAATACAAAGTGAGGGCAACCCTCTTTAATTCATCAGAATAACGTCTGCCAAGTGATTTTCTGTTTTTCAAATTAATTTGGGTTTTGACAATGTCTGCCAATGGTTTGGTCAAAAAATGATCACACATATCTCTAAAGAGTTTAGGGCTATATTTTGGTGTTGCCTCCACATTACATGTTTTCTTGAATAACTTTTTCTTTGTTTTCAATTTGAACCTTAACTTTTCCTTTCGTGGTGTGCCAAAGGTCATGCTTTGTGGTGTTTGAGTTGAAGCTGAGGGATAATGTAAATGTATGGGTTTCTCCATCTCAATAAGAATTTTAGAAGATCTAGTATCTGAAACAAAAAAGGAAAATAGAGGAAGACTATATGCACAGGATTTATTATAGACAATGTGTTGTTCTATTCATCCATCACATTTTCCAGTGTCTATTTTCTGAAGACCAGCAGGAACATTTTCTTACATTGATAGCAAGTGAACTTTGAATGAATAACCGAACATTTTTCCATTTTAGTAAAGCCATAAAAAAGACTATTGTATAAGAAAAACAAAACAGTTAGGCTAAATGCAATCTAATTATAAGAAAGTCATCTATTTTGATGCATATTATCTACACGAGTTGAATCTAAACGATGATTATATTTACCAAGAGATGGAGAAGCATCACCAATATGTCTTGTGGCGGCTTGAGACGAATGTCCCACTTGCTCAAATGGCGTATCTGTAATTATAAAAATAATTATAATAAACAGCAATTTCAAATAACCAGTTCAAAAAATTTCAAGCATTCTTAGATTTGTCACTCTACACTCTAAAGAATACATAACATTTACATTGCAATTCTATGCAGCTGTTTAAATACAAAGCATATGGCGATTCACAGATAGGCTAAACGCAATCTAATTATAAGAAAGCCATCTATTTTGATGCATATTATTTAAAAGAGTTGAATCTAAACGATGATTATATTTACCAAGAGATATAGAAGCATCACCAATATGTGTTGTTGTGGCTTGAGACGAATGTCCCACTTGCTCAAACGGCATGGTATCTGTAATTATAAAAATAATTGTAATAAACAGCAATTTCAAATAACCAGTTCAAAAAATTTCAAGCATTCCTAGATTTGTCACTCTACACTCTAAAGAATACATAACATTTACATTGCAATTCTATACAGCTGTTTAAATACAAAGCATATGGTGATTCACAGATAGGCTAAACGCAACCTAATTATAAGAAAGCCATCTATTTTGATGCATATTATTTAAAAGAGTTGAATCTAAACGATGATTATATTTACCAACAGATATAGAAGCATCACCAATATGTGTTGTTGTGGCTTGAGACGAATGTCCCACTTGCTCAAACGGCATGGTATCTGTAATTATAAAAATAATTGTAATAAACAGCAATTTCAAATAACCAGTTCAAAAAATTTCAAGCATTCTTAGATTTGTCACTCTACACTCTAAAGAATACATAACATTTACATTGCAATTCTATACAGCTGTTTAAATACAAAGCATATGGTGATTCACAGATAGGCTAAACGCAACCTAATTATAAGAAAGCCATCTATTTTGATGCATATTATTTAAAAGAGTTGAATCTAAACAATGATTATATTTACCAACAGATATAGAAGCATCACCAATATGTGTTGTTGTGGCTTGAGACGAATGTCCCACTTGCTCAAATGGTATGGTATATGTAATTATAAAAATAATTGTAATAAACAGCAATTTCAAATTACCAGTTCAAAAAATTTCAAACATTCTTAGATTTGTCACTCTACACTCTAAAGAATACATAACATTTACATTGTAATTCTATACAGCTGTTTAAATGCAAAGCATATGGCGATTCTCAGATAGGCTAAACGCAATCTAATTATAAGAAAGCCATCTATTTTGATGCATATTATCTAAAAGAGTTGAATCTAAATGATGATTATATTTACCAAGAGATGGAGAAGCATCACCAATATGTCTTGTGGCGGCTTCAGACGAATGTTCCACTTGCTCAAACGGCATGGTATCTGTAATTATAAAAATAATTGTGATAAACAAATAAACAAAATGCCAATAAGGTATTAATAAATCCTGTTGAAGTTATAATTAATTCTGCACTAAGGTGGCAAAAATAAGTATCAATAACAACTGATTGTAATATTTACTTAAATTTAATATTTACCAGACTGAATAGCTATTTTTGTTGGTGGATGGCTCAATATAACATGGCCCTTGCGTTTTAACCATGGGAATATTGTAGGCACAGCTTGAAGACATAGGTACTTTTTACGTCCCCTTTCGGAAGTAAATTTATGCTCAAAGTAGAGTTGACATAACTTATAATTGTTATGTAGAGTCTAGGGTTTTTTCAAACAAATCTCCACGGTTACATGCATCCAACCATAACTGTGCTCTAAAATGTAAATAAAGCTAAGTAAGTATATTTATATTTTTATTTATCATATGTGTATAAAAGAAATAAAGTACTACCAATTTATATTGAATATTGTGTATTATTATTCAGCATATTCAAGCTGAACTCATCAGCAGTGACGCTTATTGTAGTGTATTCATTGATTGTAATATCATTATTATTTATGTTAACAAAGGCACAGAGACAGAAGAATGTTAACACTCAAAACATAGATTCACGCAACTTCCAATGTATAGGTGCAATGGAAGAATAACATATTTAAAAAAAGAAATATATATCTATAATTTATTGCATATAGAAACAATTCCTCTTACCTTACAGGATCTTTAGGAAATCTAAACATAGTTGTTCAGTCTCCATATCTTGAATGACACCCATGAACTGCACAAGTTCTTGGCGCCATAACTGATATAATAGTTTTTGAAACAATTAAAAACAAACAAAATATATATATTATATTGTAAATAAGGAAAAACCGTACAGCAAAGAATATTCTTTGTTAAACACGTAAACCAAAGAATACTGTTGGTGTATTCTTTGATGTAAACAATAATATCACATGACATTAACAGATAACTGACTCTGACTCAGACATGCGCATTTAGAAAATGAATTCTAAAATAGCACAAGCTTCGTTTCTTGTTGGTTGGTGTATTCTTTGATGATATCGTTATTCTTCTAATTTGGAGGGATTCATTGACTGGCAATGATGCCAACCAATAGTTAAGTAGATGAACGTGACAAGTACCCACAGACCATATATATACCATAGACGTTCCACGCCCATGTTAACCTTTCGGATCGAATTAGCGCCATGTCTTGATTGGAAAGGCAACTGAGCTGTCAAATTATATTTAGGCGGGAATTTCAAAAGAATAATTGAAGGTTGTCAATTTCATATTTCGCGGAAAAATTGAAACAATAGAAAGACGATTTCATTTCTTTATTCAATTATACCTATAACACTACAACTTGGAAGATCTTGAATACACTAAATAGGATATAAATAAATGAATCTAAAATAGATACAGAATATATTTACAAGTCAAAAGATACATAAGTGTAAAAAATAGAATTTTATGAATAGGGAAAATATGATATTACATTAATTGATCAGTCATTATTGGAAACAGCACAATAATTGAATCACACAGAATCTTTTGGGGTTTTCAAAAACTTTTTCTTTCTTCTCTTCAAATATATGTTACATGCTTCCTTTTTAACAGGATCGTTACCACAATAAGGCCTTGTATCTTTCCCCTGAATTTTATTGTTGATATATCTGCACCAATTATGCAATAAAGTTCGTGTACTTATTTTAATAACTAAATTTACTGTCTCATTTCTGTGCTTTTCACAAGAAAATATATCAAAATTTTGTCTCAGAATTTGTTGTTTGATATCAGTCACCAGAGTTTTTGATGTAGGATATGTCTTCAAGAAAAAAATTATTGTCTCTAACCACTCATGAAAAAAATTAACAAATCCCTCCGTTGGGTAGCATAACCTGTAACCCCATCCATTCCCATACTCTCTGACTCGAATTAATTCATTACCTGGATCATTTTTTCCAGTGAATAAAGAGTTGTTACAAACCTCACACTTTTTACAGAGTTTTTTAATTTTTTTCAAAATGAATCCTGCAACATAATTATTTACCAAGTTGCTCAATTTTTCCCGCAAATTCACAATATTTTTGGAGCAAGTTGGTAAATCTTTTGTAACAGAACTTTCAGGAATAATATTTTCACAGTTACCACAAAAAAATGCTTTAGTGGATGTAAACCAATTTTTGCCTTCATCATCTTCACAATTAAAGGTTTCTTTATGGATTTTGAAACTTGAATTCACCATCATTGTTTTAAAAATCCCAGCAAAACTTGATGGTGAAGGATTTGTATAAAGTGCTCCAAAAGCTCTAGCCTGTCCAAACATGTTCTCGATGGGATCCTGGTTCAAGCGTCTGGGTAACAAATATTTGAATCCAGATGTTTTCAACGTATTCCAGATAGAAATAAAATTTTTAACAGTGAATGTCCAATTTTTAAGACTAGGAGGACGAGCTTGGTCCTTTGCTTTTTTTTCAAATTGCATCGACCGCAACATGGGTAGAGCCTCATCTGTCCAAAATCTAATATGGTCGGATGTATCGCTAATTCCACATCTGAGAATTTTTCCTCCCTCTGCAGTTTTTCGTCCTCCATTCAATGAATCGAACAATCTATCAAAGAAGAGTAGAAGTCTGGCAGTATCTGCTGCACCTTCCCCAAGAACTTTGTTACTGTCTGAAATAAAACAATAGTAAATTGATATTGCAATCGCAGTTTCTGTCACATTTACTCACCAAGTCTACTAGCCAACATCAGTGTTGATGAAAATCGTTGACTAAAAATTTGAGCAGCTAATTTGACTTTCATTTTTGCCTCCTCAATGTGTAGAGCTGTGATATGTGGCAATGCTCTCAAGCCTTCATTAGTTTCAGAAGCACAATCATTTTCATATAATAATTTAATATGTTGCCATTTTGCAACTCTCTGAGTATTTTGAAAAGAATATTGTAAATTTTTTTTGAGATTATTCCTTTTAGTAAATGAGGTGGATCCAGTATGGGATAGATTTTAAAATCTCCCACTTCAAAAAAACCATATTCATATCTGTCGCTTCTTCCCTGTTTAGAGTATTTCTTTTTTGTGTCATTCATTAAAGAATTTAGTACACTTACATTTACACCGACTTGGTCACAGATTACTGTTATGGGCTTTAGACCTATAGCTACAACATTTTCCAACACTTTAGTTAGTGTATTTTTCAGTTGGACGGATTTTGCCCCACCTCTACTTGAAAAGCAGTAGCATATTGGAGCTTTTATGTTGGATTTGATACCTCTAACCATAAAAAAGAGGGCATGATCACAAATGTATCTACTTCTTCCATCTCCAAAATCCTCAAAACCATCTATAAATCCTTGCCTTTCATTAAAATTCAATCCCGGCATGAGACTCATTTCATCAAAAATTACTGACACAAATTTTTCTGTGTCATCTAGTTTCTCAACTTTTTTTTGCAATGACTTGAAAATATTTGTATTTAACCCAGGCTCAAAATGGATTTCAATTAATAATCTATGTAGAGTAGCTTTACTGGGTAAAATAAATATTTTTGATAGGAAGAGGTAAGACCTGGCACTTTGTTTGTACAGTGTTAACGCCATTATTTTTTCATTCATAGTGAAGCGACGTTGCTTTAGAGATTTGTCTGCTTCTCTAAATTGACATTTGAATAATAATGATGCCATATGGTTCAGTTTTTTGATATTTTCTTCCAAGAAATATTTTTTCTGAAATTCTTCTGCTTCAACTAATCGCTTTTTGAAGGATAATTTTGAATGCTTGGTATAATTATACTTTTTGTACAATCGCCTGACTTCAGAGTAAAGTTTCTTTTTCTTCGGTGTTAGATCTTTTCTTCCAATTCAACATAGTCTTAGAATGTTCTTAGGACCTTGATCTGAAAATGAAACATATTTTTCAATATTACATCAAGAATACAATTTAATTTGATAATTTTAAATAATAATTATTTTCGGCATAGTTGTATGTTTAAAATGTTAAATCAACTTTTAACAAACATCTGCATAACTTACCATCATTAGCTATTGAAGGAAGAGTAGTGTTGACGGTAACTTCGGAATTGGGTTCCATATCTTCCACTTCTTTGCCCATCACTGCATAGTTATGGTCATTCATCACTCCCATATCTGAAAGAAATACTTCATGAGTTCTGCAAAAGGAAACAATGGTGCAAGAAACATACATTTTGCATTGTTGCTATACTTTTCTTGCTCATTACACATAGTTAATCGAGCAGTCATACTAGTAACATTCTTCTCCTGTTTCTCTTTGCCCATCACTGCATAGTTATGGTCATTCAACACTCCCATATCTGAAAGAAATACTTCCTGAGTTCTACAAAAGGAAACAATGGTGCAAGAAACATACCTTCTGCATCGTCCTTGTACTTTTCTTGTTCATTACATATTGTTGATTGAGCAGTCATACTGGTAACATTCTTCTCCTGTGTCTGAGCTTCCCCAGCTTTGATTACATGATGGGAAACGATATTCACTCTATTACCTGAAACATGGTTACTGTAATTTGGTCGAAGCCTTGTAGAGAGGCTGAAATGCCAATGTAATAAATAAGTTTTAAAGAAAACTTGTAAAATTCCAGTATGTTTTCCAATTTCTGAACTCTATTATCTATGTTAATTATTAAGTTGAATGAACATTTCTGAAAGAATAGGCAACTATTGTTGATTTTTCACACAAAATTATTTACCTGATAACTTTAGAGTCGGAATTGCATTTACATGTAATCTTTTAGAGCCTTCTGAAAAATAAAAATGCTCAAAATGTTGATGGCACACTCTTCTATTGGAATACACTTTTACAGGGTCCATAAGAAAGAGTTCAGCATTATCTATTTTCTTCAACCAAATCTGAAACCTGGGAAAGTGCTTCGTAGGATTTGGAAACCGATGGAGCAGAACATTGTTTTTTTTACAAGTGGAAACAGCAAGGAATAATCGAACGCATAGTGAAAATATAAACTCTAGCAAAAACGAGTGACTATCCACAACGCAACAACAAACTGAATAAACACAACAAGGCACAAATAAATAATAATTTGATTTTTGAACAATTGTCAAATGTAACAAGTGACAATTGACTGAAGGCGACGTCTCTTGATTGGAAAGGCAAGTAATCAGCTGTCTTGACCTTGACCATTTGCGTAGAACGTATGGGTATATATATATGGTCTGTGCCACAAATCGAGTGGGTGATTTGTGGTCTGTGCAAGTACCCATCAGAGAGTGGCCTCCGTTGTGAAAGTTCATATTTAAGATGGAAAAGAAGAATGCAGAGGGGTTGATAAATTGCATTCATAAGACAGAAGAAGAGGAAATAATATATCGCCAATGGTAAGAGGTTTGTATAACAACAAAACGTATACGGTGGAAGATAAAGTCAAAATCATCACCAGCCAACAAGACAAAGAACAAAAGCAATTAAGTAATAATAATAATATTGTAATATAGTAATTATTAAAGTAAAAATAATAATAAAGTGATAATGGGTGCATCTACCAACACCAATGCACCCAATATAAGAGGTGGAGATATGTTAGCCATCCGCAAAAGGGGTAGTGTCAATTGAGGGAACGTGATTGTCACTAGTGGAAGGAAAGTTATATTTGTAATATAAGGATAACAAAAAGGAATAAATCTCACCCAAGTGGTCTGTGTCAGTTTTTTTGTTAATGACATTGTTAAATTGTGAAATAAAAGCCATTTCCAAAAATGATCTCTTAATCTTGTTAGACTCTGTCCCCAACACCCTTACAGCTTCAAAATTCATACAATGGTCAAGAGAATGAACATGATTTGCTAAAGCGCAACGCTCCGGATGTAATCTACAATCACTCTTATGTGAAACAATACGGTTAGAAAGTGATCTTAAAGTCTAACCAATATATTGCTTATCACAGTCCCCACATGGAACGCTGTACACAACATTAGTAAGAGAGGTCAACGGACATTTATCTTTAACTCTAGTAAAAATTGATCTAATTGTTAGAGCAGTTTTGTTAGCAATTTTGAAATTGCCATATGCCCGGAACAATCTGGCAAGTCTCGGAGTAATGTCTTTAATGTATGGAAAGGAGGCGAAAATTGGAGGAGCAGGGGTCGTAACAGCGCCAACATCCATTTGGGCCAAGTTAGGATGGCTATCATCAGCCAGCAGCTCCATGGTATTAGATGTGCTGAACAATAATTTATTATGTAAAGTTCTTGGATAAGAGTTATCCAAGAAAAGGTTGAATAAAATGTTAAGATTTTTATTGTGGAAGACACCATTTGAAATTCTAACGACTCTGTCTGCAAATACTATCTTCCTTATATATATATATATATATATATATATATATATATATATATATATATATATATATATATATATATATATATATATATATATATATATATAGAGAGAGAGAGAGAGACAAGTAATCACGGCTGAACTATTAACAAACAAAATTGAAAATATCACGGAGATTGCAGCCTAAATAATATGTATATTCTTGTTATACAAAACCGAGCGCTTTCGAAAGACTATTTCTTTCTTTTTCAAGGTTGCATGTTAGAATTATAAGAAATCAAAGAAAACAGGATACATAGTAATCACATCCGACTTAAGTTAGAGCTAAAATGCCTCAACATTGAATTAAAATGCAATAGGAAACCAAAAAATTGAAAAAGTGAACAAGTAAAAAATTGAAAAAGTTTTTTCAATTTGGACGCCAGGTCTTGAAGGGTTAATAAAGTTAAAGAAGCTGGATTTTCCTAAATTTGAATTTTCCCCGAATTTGAATCTCGCTTTTTAAAATATTTGCATGATTACGACTTTCTGTTTTTGCTTCAAAACTTGATGATTATGAATAAAGGTTTTTAGGAAAAAAGTAGTAAAAAAACTTTTATTGACATTTAAAAGCAAATAATAACAACATATATTCAAGCTATAAAATTTACAGAAATGAATTACATCTTGTGGGTATGTATCTTTACTCTGAACAATATCTACAGATCCAGTTTCTTTTTTTTTTGGGACTTGTTTCAATGCCACACAAAATAAGTGATATGTCTTTAAACATGATGCACATATAATTGGTGGATCATCTAATGTACAGTTACACTGTGCGCAAGGACAGGGGATATTTTTCATACCACTAAGTATTGTTGTGATTTTGTTCCACGACGCTTCGGGGCAAAATTCTGTAATTGAATTAAAGTTTATATTTTTATGCAGCAATGAATATGGTAAATCTGCATTTTAATGTTCGATTTCAATTTTTTTCTTTTTTGCATAAACATCTTTCAAAGATGGTGCAACAAGATTCAATATAAAAAGTTTTTTCTCACTTGCCGTTCTTTTGGCAAAAAGTTTTTTCTTTAAAGAGAAGCATTTAACCTTAGGTAACCCACTAGCAGTTTTACCGCATCCTTTAGGTCTATCTCTCATTTTGGCTACTTTTGGAGTTATTACCCTATCAAGACTATTTTTTAAATCAGATGTGTTATTACTTTTACTATAGCTATGATCACTCATGACGATATGGCTGAGTTTTTCACTTTCGTCATTTTGATTGCCTTTATTTTAAAAAACCACTGTTTCAATTTAATTACTTACACTACTACTACACTTCTACAAGTTTACCATCTAACAACATTTTTTTTACTTTAAAATACTTTGCATTGATAAATCAAAAACATCTCCCGATTGTTCAGATATCAAACTGGCAATATCTCGTAGCAGCAACATAGACTTTTTATATTTTCCAAATTTATTCAATTTCCGAGTTAATTTCCTTTCTGTGTTCTTTTCAGTATAAGCCATATCGGTTATAAAAGTTGCTTTTCTATATGTTACGTTTCAATTGGTTGTAAATTGCAGTTTTGAAATACCCGTTGATGTTTCCTCACATGCAGTATTACATAATGATGGTTCAAATGAAGACATATTTTCTTTTTTCGAACAGAAAATATGTGCCTAAAATTTTTCAATAAAAACATTATTAAAAAAATAAATATATGTAAATAAGTATGATTACTTTAAATTATCTACTATATTCCAAATTCCGTAAGTCTTTTGATAAAATCATTTTCTTTGTTTCACATTCCATTACATGTTTTATTTTCTTTTTATTACCACCAGCTTTAAGAAATTCTTCAACCTTATATTTTTCATCTGGGTTGGACTTGCGTTTTTGTGGTAAATGTTTATAAAAAGACTATAACAAAAGTAAAAATTAAATTTAAAGTTACATTCTAAACATTGCAACAAGTTCCCACACTTACCTCTATTGTTTCATGATTATGATTAGCTATTGTTAGATGATTACAATCTTCAGAAACAATTAATCTGATATTTGCTGGACAATTTTTTTGAAATGTCCTAGAAAGAGAAAAAGTACTGAAATTGTTGCAAGATGTTTATGCAGAAGCTAAACTATCTTACCTTGCGTTGCGAGTGTTATCTGTCGTTTGTTTTTGAACTTTTTTCCACCATGTATGCAACAAAATAAAAGTTGATAGGGCTTTCTGGGATTAATATGACTATGAACACCTTTATTTCTTGCGGTCTTCAGATTTGTACTACTTCTTTTGTAATACTTACCTTTTGTTTCATCTTCCCATTTTTTTTAATTCCGTGAAAAATTCTTTCTCACTGTTGAATATCGCCCCTACTTTCATTTTTATTTCTTATAAAGTACATAGATCACAAAACCTAGAAACTTATAAATATCACACAATAAACACACTTTATATTTAAAGTCAGAGACAACTATTTAAAGTATATTATCCTTCGACCCACCAACCACAAGGACGATGTACAAAATAATTTCGTACATCCGATGTACAAAATAAATTCGTACATCCGATGTACTTCTAGTCACGGCGAAAACAAAAAGAACGCTCACATTACTGATGTGAGCTGAGATTAAATGAGATCTCAGTCAAAAAGAACGCACCTATTATCAAATTTTGATAGTGATGAAGATGTTCTTTACTATGCCGGTGTCCTACTGTAAAACATTTTATAAAAATGACGTCCAATAAAAACTATAAAAATGGATGCCTTGTCCCACTGTAAAAATTTCCATAAATATTTTCATAAAAATGATCAGCTGACACAACTATAATATTGCCTTTAATGTCGATACAGACTATAAAATATCTCAAAATATTGACTTTAAAGTCATTAAAAATGAAAATATGCAAAATCAATCATACATTAGCTAAAGTGAGTCTGGCTCTGGCTTGTGTTCATAGATAAAGATAACCTGCATTATGTTTCTCAAAGTGAGTCATAGAGAAAAGTATAATAAGAGTTCCTGTATTATCAGTTGGCATCACGTTGATCGGAGTGCCACTAGTAATGGGTACAAAAACTAATTTTTACAGGCGAGATATTCAAATTTGTTAGTTTCAATTATGGGTAGGTAAATTTTAAAATTTGTCTTAAAATTATTTATTAGATATAATTACTACGACTTCTTTTTGTACATAAATCAGAAGTTTTATCATAAAGTCAGTAAAACTATAGTGAACGTCTAAAATATTTGTCTGCAAATTTTAGCCTTACCTTCGCAATTAAAAATTGTCAAAATTTGAATCATTTAATTCTGTATATAAAAACTGGAATTCAAAATTTTTCAATTCATTACTAGTAATAGAAGTCAATGGTTTTGATCATAACTAATAAAACGGTCTGTTATTGACCACATGAAGGTTTGTTAGAGTTGCAATACTGCTTTTAAAAAATCCATGCCTGCGCTGTATCTAATTTTTAATTAAAATATTGAATTATAACTGATTTAGACAATTTAATTGCTATTTAATACTGTGATTACTACTTGATAAATGCCTTATTTTGTAAATTTAAAACTTCTATTTCTCTGATCTTTTAGTAATATGCATTTTCTTCTTCTTGGAAGATAAATTATACTGACTCTAGTTTCATTTATTTTACTTAATCCCAGATTCCAAACGTTGTTTTTTAGGTAAATGTTCAAATTGAGTTTTCTCTAAAGTATCATTATTGTTACAAAAAATAAGTTTTCTTTTTACAGGCAATAATGTATTTTCAAAAGCTTGGGCAATATATGGGTGTTTTTACTATGCAACTATACTTTTAGAGGTGTATAATATCATGGCTGTAAATTTAAAAAAAATTTAAGTCTTTTGCGTAATATACTTGTAATTTATAATTATAAAATTTAAACAATATTTTGATCTTAAACTCCAAATTGCAAAGTGGCCAAAAATATTTACTATTACAATTTTACAATACAACTATGACGAATTCTACCTAGTGATGACATGTTAAAGGTTCACTTACTTTTATCTACATGATTAAAACTAAAATCCTAAACAAATTAAAAACGAAACTACTACTCACTCTTTATTTACACGATATTTCCGTGTTTATAATCTTTGTCATATTTTTAGAAAATTTTATTTTTGACACTTTTTCCGAAGACAATCTACAAAAACATAATAAGAGGGGCCTCCTCACAGGTATATAAACCTAAAAACCTACACAATACTAGTTACTAATTTAGTGATTATTTGGTTCAAAATATTTACGATAGATGTCGATACTAGTACTGAATCGGCTTTTACTTATTCAACCAATGACTAAATAATACTGTATTATTTAGTCATTGTATTCAACATATTTTCTCTCTCTGTCTTTCCACTCTTGATGGTTCAAAGAAACGCATCTCTGTTCGAATGTTTTGATTTTAAATATTTCGACTGGTTGCGAGCGCAGAAACCTTATCTCCATGGGTGATTTATGCTTATCTCTGTTTTTTATGTTGCCAGCCCAGCTGTGCATAGATAAGAGAATATTATAATATATACACGGATCCAAACAAAATTTCAATTTGAGTGTAGCTTTTTGATTATTTAAGAGTTTCATAAATGTAATACATATTTAAAAACATTCTATCTTTCAAAATTTGTACCATTTATATTAACATAATAAAATGTTTTCATAATTATACATTTCTGTTTGTTTCATGCTAAGAAAATTAAACTGCGGAAAAGTTGCAAATTTACATAATGTCTGAAAACACAGAGCGTCGTGTCACAACTTTACCTCAATCTAATCATATTCAGAGTTTCTGTTGGTTGCTTTCAAATTTTATTTGACATGTAGGCTCTTTTTTCAACTACATGTGTAAATATATTCAATTTTATCTAGAAACAAATAATATAAACAAAGAGTTTCCAAATTTATTATACAAAGAAATATTTACTCGTAATACAATGCTTAACATTTAATAGAAAGAGGAAAATAAGGTACACTGAGGAATTTCAATTTAAAATAGCAAACTTTTAAAAAACTTACAAAGCAACTATAACAACTAATAAAAAATTTAAAGCGAAAGATCTGTAATGACAAATTATAGTATATATTGTGGGGAGATCGATATATACAGTACAAAATCAAACATACAATCAACATGTACACGTTTGCTTCTACCTTGTTTGCAAAGATTGATCATATGTGTTGTGGAGATTGGAAATGAAACATTTTTCCTTCATTACACAAAAAAATAGTTGGTTCATTTTCTTTTTTCCACGACAGATACACATATGTGTGATCACCTGAATGGTAAATATTTTTTTTGTTTTTATATAATACATTATATTGGTATTATTACTTTTCCATCCAACCCATCTAATATGCGAGAAAAGTATTGGTTTACCCAAAAAAAAGTTGGAATTTTGGATTTTTTGAGTTGTTTTTACGTTTTTCATCAAGAACAACACAAAAAAATGGTTTTTAGAAAAAAATCCTATCTGTATAACTCGATACAGCCCCCGAAGTGCAACAAGTCACCAATTTTATGACTGAATATTATTCAGGATATCTCACAGATCCTCAGAGACAGTAGAACGAGTGCTATGGTACTTGAAGTATCACATTTTTGGAGAAATTTCAGTTTGTTAGCACGGTACAGCCTCTGGAGTGTATATAAATGACCAATTTCATGATAGATATTATTGCGACATTTATAACCGATGTTGCCAAGTTATACGAAGATCCTCAAACAAAGAGAAAAAAGCAATATTTTTTAACAAGAAAAACTATGCACGTCATAAGATTATTAGGTATATTCAGGAACTTGCAATATCTATATAGTGAGCATTTTACCTGTATGTTAGGTATCTTATGTTTTCAAAATTCGATTTTCGACTTCGTAGTGTATTTGCGTATTAGCCATAAGGTAAATTGTGACTAATTTTTGGGTTTCCAAAATAGAGATATATCAGGTAAATGTGTGCTTATATTTTGTTATTGTTTTATTTCAGATAATTGTAGGTTTTTCATTATTATTTTCTCGTTACCATAACTAGATTACTAAATTAAACATTATGTTTCTATCTCTGGCAACTATGTAAATTCTAAACATTTACGTTTTTTGTGCAAAAAACGAACAAATTCGATTGGCTCAAGATAGCACAACACGGGGAGTATTTATTTGGTCGTTACCGATTGTTTCAGCATACTTTGTTAGTGTTATACTTAGTTTTGTATTGCCTATAAGGTGAAAAGAACACCATTTTATTATTTTTATTGCGATATTGTGGTATCTTCATTGGTGAAAAGGACACTATCTCTCGATTCTCATTATTGTGAACCCTCCCTTGGTGAAAGAGACACCTTTTTTTAGTTTTTTTAGCATTATACTTAGTATGGCGCGAGAAAAGTGCAGGAACAAAAAACGGAACAAGAAGGCAAAAACAAAGTTACAGTGAGTAAAAAATCTTTGGCTTTTATATAGTAGTACCAACCTATATAGGTAAAAAGTATAAGGAGTAACAAAATATTTTGACGATTTTTACCGGCAATTTTACTATGTTTCAAAATGCATTTAGTAAAAAAATCAAAGCCTGGTATTGGTGTGTTGACAGACCACGTATTTTTTCTCAACATAGAGTAAGTACACGAAAGAACTTCATTATTTTATCATATCAAAGAGGACCTAAACGTTATTGAAATTGTGTCATTTGTACGCGATTTTATTTTTAAATTTCGAATTCTAAAAAGACTTCGGTCGTGAAGTATTATCAATAACTTTTATATTTTACAGGAAAAAGAAATTTATTCTAAACATTTACACGTGACACACTGGATGTTCGTTCGAAAATGTGACATCATTTTATTTTATTTTTCGGATTTACCGTAAAAATAGTAAATGCTTTAAATTTTTTCTCCTTAATTTGCCAATTTTTAGTATGAAAATATAACACCCTCCTTTCAATCACTTCGAATTATGACAACCCTGAAAATTGCAAATGAGATAGGGGGTCCTGCGACACCTTGTTCCTAAGGGTTTTGCAAGCCCTTTCCATCCATGCTCAATTTTTTTTTAATTTGGATAATTACTAACAAAGTTACAAGGATAAGAAAATTACATTTTTTTGAATTTGAGTGACTGTAGCAGACAAAGGGTTGAAAATCAAGAAATACGACTTCCATGTCCCTACCCTAACTTTTCAAGTTCTATGCTATAACATGAAAAAACTTTTATCACAGGGCGATCGAAAACCACTTATTTTTGACCACCCTGTATCTGATATTTTCTTGTGTCATAGAATAGAACCTGAGAAGTTAGGGACATGGAAGTCGTATTTCTTGATTTTCAACCGTTTGTCTGCTACAGCCACCTAAATTCTGAAAAATGTGATTTTCTTACCCTTGTAACTTTGTTATATATGATCCAAATCAAAAAAATTATACATGGATGTAAAGAGATCTCATGCATGTTTAAAATTTTAACCCTCACCATAGGGAGACTTCACTCTTGTATTTTTCTGTTATTTATGCAAACATGTTCTCAAAATGTCTTATCATTTGATTATCAATTTAATAAAACAATTTAAGGAAGTAAAAATTATATTAAAAATAAATTACAGGTCCTTCAGATTCAATAAAATTATCTTTCAACAAATTTGGATTTTTAAATAGTATATAGTTTTTTTATAATTTATATTAATTTTTGACCCCCGGTTTTGTGTAGCTGCAAAATACACACACCACTTTTGACTCACCTGTCAGGAGTTGTCCTTACAGGACATCCATTAGATGTAGGATTCCCTAGCTCTCAATCTATTATCTTTCAGGCAAGCTGTTTATAACGAGAGAATAAAATAAATTATTTTCATTATTTAGGCCAAAAGAAAAGACAAAACCCCTAGAAGAAGACTTACAGGAGATCAAAGTAGGGAAATTTCAAGAAGAGTTCAGAGAAGAGGACATTGGACTACATAGTGTCGGAGAAGAGAACAATGAACTGCAGGGTGCCAGAGAAAAGGACGTTCAACTACAGGATGCTGTAGAAGAGGACAATCAAGTACAGGACAACGAAGAAGAGGAATTGCAACTACAAGAGACCGGAGAAATGGACATTCTACAGGACACTTGGGAAGAGGACTTTCCACAAGATGCTTGCCAAGAGGACATTCAGCTACAGGACGACGTAACAAAGGAATTTGAACTACAAGAAGTTGGAGAAGAGAACACTCAACTACAGGACGCCCAAGAAGACATTCCACTACAGGACGCCCAAGAAGAGGAGATAATAATCGTTGTTGAAGACGACAGCCCAACAACAGATATGGATGATGATAATTTTGAAGAATCTTCATCACAACAAAAAAGTGAAGAACCTGGGATAATTTCATCAGATGAATATGAACAGTAAGTTGCTTAACAAAATATTTTCTTATTTCCAAGTAGCTATTCTCAAGTAAACCTCTTAAAATTGCTTTTCGAAACAGTTAATTTTAAAAATAATAGAATAATGATTTTTTTAGAATAATGGCACATCAGTTGGAATATGAAGTAGAACCTAAGCCTGAAAATCCGATTACTGGAAATAGGATTGTAGAGCTAGGGTATGTGTTAGATTGGGCTACACGACTACAGTACAATCACTCCAGAATATGTACACTGGGCATGCTCAGTATTAAAGAAGAACGCAGACGGGGCAATGGATTGACTAGTACAATAGTCTTTAAATGTTCAATATGTTCGAGAGAATACGAATACGACACAGAAAATCCAAATAGAAAAAAATCTGTAGTAAATATTGGAGCAGTATGGGGAACTTTGGCTGCGGGGTCCACATACTCGCATACAACAGAAATGTTGGCATGCATGGATATACCTACTATGAGCTCGAACTTATATTACAATATAGAAAATGAACTGGGAAAGGTAAATATACTTTTAAGCATAAATAGATAAAACATGTAATATCTTAGGTACGTAAAATATGAGATTATCATGTTCAAAATCGTTTTAGGAATGGGAAGCCTCTCTTGTAAGATCCATGGAAAGGGCTGGCATGGAAGAAAAAGAGAGGGCTACAGAAAATGGACAACTTTGTTTAGATGGCACACCTTGGATCACAGTGTATGTGGATGGTTCTTGGAGTAAACGATCATATGGGACAAACTATAATGCACTATCTGGTATGGTAGCTATAATTGGAAAATATACAGGCCAAGTACTATTTATAGCTGTAAGAAATAAGTTTTGTGCTATATGTGCCAGAGCTTCCAAAGGCAATGTAGTTGTAAAAAAACACATCTGCTACAAAAATTGGGATGAATCGGCTCCTGCAATGGAAGCTGATATGGTTGTGGAAGGATTTAACTGCAGTGAAAACATGCATGGTGTGAGGTATTGTAAATTTATAGCGGACGGTGACTCCAGTGTATACAAGAATATTATAGAAAAAGTCAGTTATGGAAGCGACGTTAAAAAAATTGAATGTACGAACCACGTCTTAAAAAATTATGGAAAACGCCTTAGGGAAATAAAAAAAGATACCAGGATTACACTAGCAGGAAGAAAACTAGTTACTATGAAAAAGATTGAGGTCTTAATAAAACGAGCAAAAACTTCAATATACGAACATGCCAATCAAGAATTTCCAAACATCGATCTCTTGAAACATGATTTGAGAAATGGGCTGCACCATGTATTTGGAAATCACTCATCATGCCGTCCTGGTACGTGCAATTCTGTGGGAGACATTACTGACAATATGATTCCACAGCTGCAGTCAACGTCCATATTTGATCACCTGAATGGTAAATGGTTTTTTATGTTTTTATATAAGGAATTGCTATTCGTATTATTTATTTTAGGAGCACTGGACCTTCTTGCAAGAAAATTACACCTGCTGATAGAAAACCAAAACAACAATAAAGCAGAAAGGTTCATGAATATTGTAGCAAGATTTAATGAAGGAAAGAGATTGAATCTTGTACAAAGGGGGTCATATCAAAGAAGAGTCCAACTGTCAGGTCTGAGGCATAATGCACATATTGGGTGGCACACAAGTCCCTACAAAAATGTGACTGGATGCTCCCCTGGTCAACATTTCAAAAAATTTCTCTCCCACCAGGCAAATGTTCACGAAAAGAAAAAGTGTCGCAAAACACTTTTTCATACTACCACAACTGAACCATCAGGTGAAGAAGCACTAGTTAAAAAGAGAAAAAATACCACAAATGTAGATTATGGACCAAATGCTGAACAACCTGAAAACCCAGAAATGATGAAACAGGAAGTGGTTGAAATCATGCAAAGATTACAAGTAAGTCAAAATGATTTTAAGTAGTTGTAACTACTTATATTAGGCTAACAGATATATTAATTGAACATTTTTTAGGTAACAGTTAGCCAAAGAGACCGCATACAAGCAGAATCTGTAGGGCAGTTTGGAAATGATGAATATGAAAATCAAAGAAAATTAAGATTGACTGCTTCTCTCTTTGGACAGGTTGTTAAGAGAAAAACAAATACACCTTGTCATTCTCTTGTTAAAACTGTTCTTAAAAAGACTTATTGTATGACGGAGGCAATGGAGTATGGAATTCTTAAGGAAAAAGTGGCTAAGAGCATTTTTGAACAAGTACGAAATATTGTGGTGGTTGATTCAGGATTGTGGGTAGATGTTCAACACGGTTTTCTAGGTGCTTCTCCTGATGGTAAATATATTTAACATAACAAATAATTACCATGTGTTATAAATTCTTTTTGCATATTAAATGACATACATTTATTGATAAAATATTTTAGGGCTTGTAGGTGATGATGCACTACTTGAAATAAAATGCCTCCACTCTGCATCAAAACTGAATTTACAAACAAATACAATAAGCGAAATAATTGACCTCATGAAGAACAAAATTTGTCTGGAAAAACACAACAATAAAATTCAACTTAAGCGGAATCACAATTACTATTATCAGGTATAAACATGATATCTTTATTCCAAAGAACAAAAACTCAAAATCATTTTCACATAATATATTTAATCACTTTGATGTATTTACCAACAATAAATAAGAATAACATTAAAAAGTAGTTATTTGTATAATAGGTGCAAAAAGTGCATTTTTGTTGCAACGAAGCATGAAGCTTGTAGCTCGAGACAAAGTCAAGAGCTACAATCATGCTGAGTGCAACAAACATTCTTTTTGTCTATGATAAAAAGTAACAACTTCTTTGCACCAGTGCAAAAAAGAAAGTTTTGACACAGTCGATAGAGCAAAAAGGCACTTTCACAGATAAAAATATTGCGGGGACTATTTAAAATGTGTGTTTTTAGATCCAGGGGCAATTGAATATAACTAATAGGAGCAGATGTTACTTTGTTGTGTATGTCTGCGATAATATAGATCTGTATATAGAAGAAATTGAGATAGATAGAAAAATATGGGCTGAAAAAATGCTTCCGAAACTTAAGCAATTCTATACAGAATGTATAGCCCCTGAAATAATCAGAAATCAAATAGGAAAAGGGCAGAAATGTATTGACCCCCCTTATATCAAGTGAGCAATATCAGAATATAAGAAAAAGAAAAGTCTGGCAAGACAGAATCTAGATGTGGACGCTGATACTACTCCGTAAGTAAAAAGAGTAACAAAACTTATTTATAAAAAAATCTAATTTCTTTACATTTTCAGAACTGACAATTTCACTAATATGAAACCTGCTGCAACTGCCCCTCAGCTCCATTATTCTTTAATAAAACAGTGTACTGATACTAATCCGTAAGTACAAACACAAACAAGACTATACTGTAAGTAAAAAAATGGCAAAACCTACTTAGAAGAATCATCTAATTTTCTTATTTCATTTACAGTTCTGATTATGTAACTAAAACTAATCCCGATGTAACTGCCCCGCAGATCCATTAATATTTCATAAAACAGAGTTTCCTTATACCATTCTGTAAGTAAAAACACTAACAAGACTTCTTTACAAAAATCAAATTTCTATTCACTTTCAGAACTGACAATTTCATTAAAACGGAACCTGATGTAACAGCCCACACAGGTCCAAATAATTTTCATATAGCAGTTTTCGCTACAACTATACTGTAAGTAAAAAAATGGCAAAACCTACTTAGAAGAATCATCTAATTTTCTTATTTCATTTACAGTTCTGATTATGTAACTAAAACTAATCCCGATGTAACTGCCCCACAGATCCATTAATATTTCATAAAACAGAGTTTCCTTATACCATTCCGTAAGTAAAAACACTAACAAGACTTATTTACAAAAATCAAATTTCTATTCATTTTCAGAACTGACAATTTCATTAAAACGGAACCTGATGTAACAGCCCGCACAGGTCCAAATAATTTTCATATAGCAGTTTTCGCTACAACTATACTGTAAGTAAAAAAATGGCAAAACCTACTTAGAAGAATCATCTAATTTTCTTATTTCATTTACAGTTCTGATTATGTAACTAAAACTAATCCCGATGTAACTGCCCCGCAGATCCATTAATATTTCATAAAACAGAGTTTCCTTATACCATTCTGTAAGTAAAAACACTAACAAGACTCCTTTACAAAAATCAAATTTCTATTCATTTTCAGAACTGACAATTTCACTAAAAAGGAACCTGATGTAACAGCCCGCACAGGTCCAAATAATTTTCATATAACATACTCGCTATAGCTAATCAGTAAGTAAAAACTAAAATGTAGCCTGATGTAATTGTAAGGGATAGTTTATAAACTTTTTGTTTTTTTTTTGTCTGAGGATTAAGAAAATAGAAGATGCAGCTCAGTTGCCATGTATGCATAAAAATAAAGAAAATGTATTCAGTACTTACGTATATCAAATTTGTAATATGGATTCCAAGATAAAATGGATTACTTGTATACTTCTGCTGAATTAGGGGAAAAATAATTTTGTAAGTAAAAATATTATTTATTTAAAGAAAATATTTAAAGTATACTTTTTCAGTCTTTGTAACTAAGTGGATCCAGACTTCAATAATGTGGATGAGGGGTCACCACCCCTTTGTGAGTATAGAATCGTAAAAAATGGATATTTTTATAAACTTTTTATTTTCTTTTTGTTATGAGGAGAAATGGTAGAGAAGAAGATGAACTTCAGTTGCCATGTATTAATAAATATGAAGACAAATACACTAAATTTGTAATAATAATTTTATTGATATTTTTATAAAATGTTTTTTATTTGTTTCTTTTCAATAAAAACATACACCAATTTGTCCTTTAATTTTTTTGAATAATTAATAAGGGTCAATGAAAAAGCGGACATGTCTGTTTATTGCTATAATAAACATTTTTATAGTTTACCTAATTAATTGGCATTTCTTTGCTATTATTCATTTGAATTATTAAGAGGGGTATTAAACAAACATATTGCATAATTGATTTGATTTTGTTTTCAATAAAAGAAAACACTTTTGCTATCATTTACTTGAATAATTGAGAAGAGTCAATGGAAAAACAGGCATGTCCGTTTATTACAAACTGGCGGAAAATGCAAAAAGTATTAACATTTCAATACATAACCTGGAAAAATTGAAGATAGAAAATATATAACATTTTTATTCCTGCATTTCGAAAATAAGAGATTACATATTGTGTTACTTTTTGAAGAGAATAAGAAATGTCTATTTTGTTAAATGAGTACTATTACCAATGTAGTTTTTTTCACTAACTCAGAAGGCTGTGGCAGTGTACGGTTCTTGGAGGAACCAAAAGGCCCTGGTATGCGGATCAATAAATATAATGCACTTGCCGAATCACTAGCAACAGCTAAAAATATGTGTGGATTATTTTTTGTCTCGGCTACAGTGAACACAATCTTTTAGAGTAAATATAAATAGTATTTACGAAGCACAAATTCACTTATTTAGCATGAAAATTATTTAATTATAATCACTTACAAATACAATACACACTAAACTATAAATTTGGGATATTTTTATGAACACAAAACATATGACAACAGCATTTGACCCATAGAGAAAGTAATAATATTATTTGTCTTTGAATTGACTTTCGTCTTCTGTCATAGTTCTATATTGTTCTATACAGCGCCATGCATCACGACGGTGGAGCGGTTGAACTAAAGTAAAAAGATGTTCGTTTGCAAAATTTTCCGTGCAACAAATCTCAAAAAATACAATGATTTGAGATTTCATATTTTCAGAATCGAATTCTCTAGGTTTCCTTTTGGGGATCAGGTTTTGGTGTCCAGATTGGTGACCACAAATTGTCAAAACTGTCAAAATCACACCATCACTTAATGGCTTATATCTTTTTTATAACAATATAAAACTCAACCAAAATACCTGATCCCCAAGACAAAGGTCCAAGTTATATTGTGTTAAAATTTCAACACTTATTTTCTTTGCGTTCTTTAGATTTGTTGTTTACAAAATGACCTAAATTTTGTTGCAAATCACGGGTGCCAACTGTTTTCAGGTTTCTAAAACGACACATTGGCTATTAACTTTGGCTTTCGCGTTTCAAATTGTGAAACTGTGCGCGCGTTTTTACATTCAAACTTCCTCGATGCTGGTGGGGCATAAACATCCAATCACTTTAGTAGTTCCGTCAAAATTATAGAAACTGTTGTATTTCATAAAAACATTATATAAATAGTTTATCCATAGATAACCTTTATATAGGGTGATGTTTATCTATGATTCTAAGTAAGATGCACCATAAAAATATTTTTACCGGAAATTATTCTTATAAAAATGTGTTCTGACCCATTAAAAACATGATTTTTATAAAAACATTTTACGAGATGTCATTTTTATAAAAATGTATGTTGTCACACTATCAAAATGGGGTTTATAAAACTATTTATACAAATTTTTACAGTGGGACAGGGGCATTAGCCAACAGAATTTGTTGACAATATGGTTGAGTATGAGATAATTACAAGTTAGCGTGTACCTAGACACGGCTCAGGGTGTTCTATAGTTCTCGTGCACAGACAAATAATAGAGGTAAGACGGGCAACTCACCGACAAAAAATGCCTCAGCAGATGTGCTGCCATCTTTATTTGTCACAAAAAACTAAAAGAAGGGTTCTGTCGTCGATTCTAGGTTTTAAATGGTGGTAAATTCAAATTGTGTGATATGGCGGAAAATTTAAATTCGATTGATTTATAATTTCTAAGAATGGGGAAAGGCTGCAACAACTTAGTTCAAATTTAGTTTAGAGTATAATTCTACAAAAAATCGTATTGCATACATATCTGACAGATTCTATCATTAATGTCATACTTTTTATTTTTGAAGGAGCTGCAAGCATATTTTGTAGTTTAAGTGGAAAGGAAAAGCAACTTTCTTTTAATTATCCCCAGCAATGAAATCTACAAAAACAATATACATAGTAGTTTAAATCTGATAGTATTACAATAACATGCTTACCAGGTAAATTTAAAACAGGGAGTGCAAATTTTTTTAGTTTTCCCTCTTCTTTACATACATCCAAAAAATGTTTGCAAGAAACTACTTTCCCCCTTAAAATGCTTCTTGGCTGGTTAAATAAACTGGGATAATTGATTCGTTACAACCAAATATTGTTATATGCTTGTTCGCGGGAATAAAATATCTGTAAAATATTAATATAAATTACTCATTTTAACTATAATGACATTTATAACCTACCTTGGAGCATCTTGATCTTGGTTAAAGCAATTGCGAACAACACGCTCTCGAAAGGCAGGCATTTTGAATTAAATCAATAAAATAAAATAAATTAATAACCAAACAACAATAATAGGTGCGTTCTTTTTGACTGAGATCTCCGTTAATCTCTGCTCACATCAGTAATGTGAGCGTTCTTTTTGTTTTACTCACTTTAAGTGAGCTGAGATTTTTCCTCCCCCTTCACCGATGCTGAATGTGTTGTAAGGGGTTAACAGTTTGAATTGAGTCGGAAATGAAGTGGAGGGGATGAAGAAATATTTGATTTGCTTGGTTTATATGTAGTTTTAACCAAGGTTATCTAAGGTTTTAACCATTGACATATAAATAATAAACACACATAATCTATTTTTCTTTTGTTACAAATTATGGATACATTAATTAACATTATTAGATACTGATACGAATCTGTCGTACAGTTTAAATCTATCGACAGATCGCGCGCTTCAATTGAAATGTCGTTCTTTTTGGTGCTTACTCACAACACTTTATCTCATATCACCTTAACTGAAGTGATCTGAGATCTCAGTCAAAAAGAACGCACCAATTATTGCAAACATTAATTGCCTAACCTCAATTATTTGTCTGTGTATGTCAAAGAGATTAAGCCATTGAATAAAAAGTTAAGGAAGGATAGCTACTCTCTACACTCGTAGAGAGAAAGCAAGACGGAAGTAGCCATCTTGAACAACCAAGTATGACTCATTTTATTTTGTTGTTGCATTGGTTGGAGACTACGTTTTTGCTTTTGGAAGTTTTATAATAATTTTATAGTGTTTCACTTTTCATAGGTAAGTTGTTTTCTTTTATACTTTAATTTATATTAATTTTAAATAATATAAAAGATGCAAAATAAACATTTCATATTTTGATGAATGACAAGGTTAAGACATAGGCGTAACATAAAAATAAAAATAGTAAGTTAACTGTTGTAACACTATACATTTAAGAAATATTTATTTGCATTTTTTCAAATTGGATTTATTTATAATGTGTAAATATTGATTATAAAAGTTTGATGCATAAAAATATGTTTTTAGTTTTCCTAAAGTTTGTCAGAAAAGCAAATTGTGGACGATTTTGTTAATAAATATAGCGCGCCTAAACTTGTGTTTATTGCTCCTTCCTTAACTGTTTATTCAATGGATTAAGCACGCGACCGAAATTCTTCCCCAATTTGAAGGCCACCGTTATTTGGGTTATTCAGCATAACGCATTAAAAGTGACTTGATCTTCGTGACAAATATAGATGGCGCGAAGAACGCGCATCTTTTTTAATAAGTATAAGTGCATACCCCCTGTTCTCGTGTGTTTCAAATAATTAACACAACGCCAAAATAGTCCAATGTCACACTTTTCTCAAGACAACCGGAGTGTGACGTAGATCTTTGGTAGAGTAGGAGATACATTCCATACAAACTTTTGACAGCGTTTATTGTGTTATAAGAAAGTTTTGTAAAATTAGTGTTAGAAGCTGTTTTGTTATTTTTATAACCGTAAGTACTTTTTGCATATTACTTATATTTGGAAGAAATCCACAAAACACGTTTTATTTCATATTCTAAAATTGGGAGAAATATAACCTGTTTATAAAATACACTGTATATGAATCCTATTGAAGTTTATTTAAAATTCAACAGTACATTTATAGCACTTATTTTAAAATATACTCACATAACAAAAAAATAAAACTCCTTTGTAACAATAATTCACAATATACGCAAATCACAAAATCAACAAACTTTGTTTGGAATGTAGACCCTGATCAACCCTAACAAGATATCCGATTTACGTCATCGATCCGGTCATCTATCATGACGTCACAACAACTGGCTAGCGTACTGGTGAGATTTCGGAGGCTGTGTACTCGAAAGTGACACGACAAATTTAAATAGAAGAATAGACGTGTACACCATATCATGTGCATGAAACGCGAAAAAAAGTGGCCCTCGAGCGTAACGCTCGCGTTCTTTTTACTTTTGCTTGTATCCCACAGGCGCGCGCAGAAACACATCTCACTTCTCCTCTTTCCCCTCGAGCACCAACAATTTTATTCGTGTATCATGCATAGGTTATACTTTGATTGTGATTTGTGTTATATTAAGGTTGCAAATCGAATGCCGCTTAGTTGTTGGTGCTCGAGGGTAAAGAGAAGAAAGTTTATGATTGGGCGCGCTTCTTGGCTTCAAGCAAAAGTAAAAAAGAACGCGATCGTGCCATGTACCATTATGTAGTGACTGAAACAATCTGTAGGATAGGCAACGTTTTGAAATAATTAAAAAAAGAAGACGAATGATACCTTACCTCAGAATTTGTACCTAACCTTCAAGAAAACACAAGTAGAGGTTGATGATTTAGTCGTAAAAATGCAGAATTCTACAGAGGGTCAAATACAAATTAGATTTATAACTAAACAGGAAATGTAAGTATCAATAAATTGAATTTTTCATTTTACTCAGCACGTTTATATTTCAGTTATGCAGTTCCAGATGTACCCCTTTCAGTTCCACAAGTGATAGATACGAACTCTTTAAATGCATTAATAAATCAGTTATTGAAAGAAAGTAATGTAGATTACTTGAAACCGATAGAGTTTGACTTCCTGGCCATTGGAGAACTGCTAAGAGTTCCTCTTATTAATCATTTACATGAACGGAATGTATCAACAGAAACTACAGTAGATATTGAGTATCTAGAAAGAACTCCAGCTCCACAACCGAAAGATTCCCTATTGCATGATGATTGGATTTGTGGACTACAAACATTAGACAAATGGTAAGAAAATTTAACACTTTTACAAAATATTTATATAGTTATAATTTTTAGGATATTAACAGGCTGTTATGATAACTCCATAAATATATGGACAACGCATGGAAAACTTGTAATATCCTCAAAAGAGCACAAAAATATAGTGAAATCTGTCAAATGGATAGATAAATCAGATGCTAGTAAAGGATTCATTAGTGTATCTCATGACTTAACTGCATTGATGTGGTCATTTCAGCCGGGTAAGTTAAATCAGATTTTATAAATTTTGCTTACTAAAGCCTTCTTCTACTAAGGATATACAGAGTACATTTTAATTATTATAATAATAATAAACGTCCTTTATTGGTACAACTAAAAGGCCATTGACTTCCCTTCAGCATGTAATACTTATCATTCAACATAATAGACTTGATATTAATAAAAGTAACTAATAATAATAAAAGAGAAGTTTTTTATTTATTGTATTTTAACTTAGATATTGGTCACTTTTGTTTTCTTTTATTATCTTATGTTTACTACTTTCCAAACTGACTTCTGAGGATATTTTCGTTTCAATTATTGTGTGTGATCTCATTTTATGCATAGTGCAATCATTATAACTGTACTATGCATACTTGTAGAAAAAGTTTTGGTCCTAGTTGCTAGTTTAGCCTTGAGTGGCTGTACTTGTGTGGTTTGATATAGAAGTTCGTTTGATGGATTATAGAGTGGGTTTGATTGATGTCTCATTTTTATGATGAGTCTTATGGTTGTTATCTCTGCTGCCTGTAGTGTTTTCCAAACAGGTCTTCTTGTTGTCTGGTATATTATATTGCAATACTCAAGTATCGGTCTACAGATACTTTTGTATATGTGTGCTGCAGTTTTCTTGCTTATGCCCATGTTTTTATTATATATGATTAAAGATTATAAATTCAGATTTTGCAAGATTAGGTTTCATTCTCCACCTGTTGGGCTATTTCACTGTTTTATTCATTAGAGTTTGCAATTCTTGCATTGTTTTTTGATGCTGTTATTATGACTTATCAAATTGGTGTCATCTGCATACTACAATATGTATTTTTGTAAGTTTAAAGGTTGAGACACATTACAGGATGGTGTCAGGTAAAGACTACTGCAGTGTGATGGCCATCACATAGTTCATGACAAGCCGTGAGAAATTGATTGTAGTTTTTTTTCTACTATTATTAGTAGTAGGGCATATCAACTTGACATTGTTTTTATAACATACCATAGTGCCAAACACTGTTAAATGATTTATTAATGTCTTGGAAAATAGCAGCAGTATGTTCTCCTTATAGATTGGAGGTTTATATATTTGATATCAGGATCACTAGTGGGTGTATGGTTGAGCACTTTTCCCTAAAACCACACTGATATGAAAGTAAGTATTTTCCGATTTACTTCTATAGTGCTTTATTATGTTTTCGAATTTTGTTGATAGAACATACAGGATTATTATTGGCTGGTAATTTTTAACAGCTGAGTGACGTGTATTGGGTTTTGGGATTGTGTTTAAGATCCCGTGTTTCCATTCTGCTGTAAAGTAAGATGTTTTCAAACAAAATTTTAACATCTTCATAAGTGGATTTGATTGTCCAATTTTTTAAATATTACCATGTTATTTTATCATATCCTGGTACTGTATTTATACCCCTGTGATTAATTTCAAAGTATATTTCTTCGTCAATAGTTTTATCTTCTCGCCCGATATTTTCTTCAAAGTGAGTATTGTACCATATTATTCTGGTAATGTCTATTGTCATATTGAGGATTTTCATCTTCTGTGAATGCCTCAGTGAAATGTTCAGCATATAGATATGCTTTCTCTTCACTGGAATAGAATTTTCCATTTCTGGTTACATTTGTTGATCCATTTGTGTTCTCTGTACTGTTTTATTAACGATTGAATATTCTTGTTGTAGTTGTTTATGTGACGTTAGTTTTCTTCATTGGGATTTTTTAGGTAGTGTCTACATTTTCCTTTTGTTCTCAATTAGTTGTATATGTAATGTTATCCCGACCTTATTTCAACTGTCACCTGATGTACAATTGCTGTCACCACCTGAAATAAAAAAAGGAACCCTACCTTTTTGTTCACTCTGTATTGATCCCGTCCTTCGAGTCCACCAAATTCTGTCTCCAATGAGCGGCTGAGCGTGTAAGGCCAATCCAGTCCGATTTTTGAGCTAGGTTCGCCTGGTCTTAAAACGGATTAAACTTCCTTTGCCAGGACAGGGTTGTTCTCCTCGTTTCTGTCACACTTCCACGGTTGTTACACTCTCCAGAGGGGAAATTATGGGGTAGGGATGATAGGTAAAATAAGGTAGAACCACAACGTTATACAAAAATTATATAATAAAAAAATACTTTCTCTGAGTACACATATATATATATATATATATATATATATATATATATATATATATATATATAACCTTAACCCCAAAATAAAATCCCGTATGACCCAAGTAACTAAAATTCCCTGGTATAAGTCTACCTATACATCTATCTATCTATAAATGGTTTTTGTAATCCTACCCCTGTATATCATATAACTATTCACAAAAAACAAACAAAGTTCTCGTTTGTGCGATGGTGCGGCAAAACTATCCCTCTTATCGGCTTGGTCTTTTTCAAAGTGTATGAGAGGCGTATGGTTTATTATTTTCGTTTCCCAACTTTCTAGTCACCGGTGTCGAGACAATAAATAAATTATTATGTGTAAATACCCTTTAATCGCAACAACGTTTCAGCTTACGTCGTTTCAGGTCGCCATTGACCTTCAGGGAACGAAAGTGAAATTTTTGTTCTATAAAATTCTGCTGAGCTAAGGAAAACAATTAAATTATTTATCGACACTGGCGTTACAAGTTGCGAAATTCCCCAGTAATTAAATTACCTACGATAATTTATGCATTTACACTGGCAAAATAAGAAAAAGTTTTATTTTATAATCACGGCTGAACAAAAGAATGATAACAATGTTTCTCTATAATAAATTTACTTATCAGCGCAAGTTCGCTGAAACCGACGAAAAATGGAAAACATACGCTCCGGCCTTTGTGTTAACAAGTACAAAATTAACCTCGCCTAACTTTCTATCTCTTTCCTGCCTACGAGGTGGTAGAGAATATGTGACCCAACAAAATGATAACTCCTACTTAACAAAATGAAACCTAACTTGTGTCAGGTTGGCGAAACTGCAAAATTGAATTATTCCAGCACACACGGTAAATTATATATTTATCAGGACGAAAAACCTAACTGAGAGTGAACAGATGTGTCCAGTCTCTTTGAAAATAAAAAAAAATCAAATAAATATATTTGCTATCGCTACGCCTTGTATATAACAATTGACTTATACTCCCAAGTTCAGAATCCAGCGCAACTAATAACGAGTAAATATCTCACTAGTGAAAAAAAATCATCCCAATCTAAATTTAGTTCAAAAACTTACTGCGTTGTCAAACTTCCTCGTCGGGATATTTCTTGATTTTCGACGAATCGTGCCAATAAACGGTATCGTGTTAGGTCGAAAAGAAATTAGCGTAGAGGGTAATTCTACCGTTTGTGTATCGAAACAGGAGACAGTGTTCACCGTCAAGGAATAATCTCAGTATCCCTATCACCTCCTAACACAATGGAAAGGACTTTTACCTCTCGTACCGCTAACACTAAAAACAAACTAGTACCGTTACCGTGGCAATGGAAAGACTTTTCCCTTCGCGTGTTCGACCCCCGGTACACACTGCCGCTCCTGCTCTGTGTACACCCGTTTTTGCTTTTCCCCCGACTTCGGTTTTGGGGTTTTTGTCGAATTGCAAAAACAACTTTTTGTTTTTTGAATCGTGCTAATTTTCGTTATCGAAATAATTGTATTCAAAACAATTATTTTGCTTTGACCCATTAAGATGTTTTATTTTTTCTATTCTGTTTTGACTTCGTATTATTTTATTAAACAGAATGTGGGTCGCATTCCAGTTTTTTATTATGATTTAAAATAAAATATGTTTTACCGTTTGTTCTGAAATTTTCTACAATAAAATTATCTTTTAGGTATTCGTATTTATTACATTACTTCCCCCTTTGTAAAAGTATTGCGACCTCCCTGGTCCAATACCTTTTCTTCAAAACCCATGTACAACTATTTTTTCCCTTAATTATATGTGGCCGTCGGCTTACAATAGTGGCCTATAATCTTAAAATTAATGTTACAGTTTTATACATTTTACATATTTATGTTACATTTTCTCAATATTTATGATCGGCACTGTATTTGGCAATTTTTTTCGCTATTGCCCTTTTTATCCCTGACCTAGGTCGCGACCGTTTACACTCGCGACACTGCTGCTCAGTAGATCGTTCATCTGGCGACTTCTGTCTGTCCAATGCTGTGACCTCGGGTGGCTCGTCTCTTGCTGCGTTATTTGGTCCATCTCTATTGTTTCTTCCTCTGGTTTCCTCATCTGATGTGAGTGAATTATCCATTTCGTTAGGGAGTCCCATATGCTGCCTATTAGTGCTATACTGCATCCTATTGTTTGGTGGATACGAATTCCATTTAGTATGGTGCCTGCTATATATTTAATGATTTGGAATGTGAAGTATATTCCAATTATTCCACTTATGACTGAACCTAATTCTGTGAACCATGCCCATGTGTGTTTTAGGGTGGATTCTGCGAGGTTCTTGATTTCTTTTGTATCAAATATGTTTGATACGGTGTAGCCTTGACTATTGGCATTCATTCCCGCTGCTCTGCAAGTAATTATGTTTTCTACTGCTTTTCTCTCTGTCCCGAACGTGAGGGCTCTTTGTGCTGCATTGACTTCTTCTTGCGTGTACAGACCCTTCGCTCCTAGTGGTTGAATGGGGTCGAAATGGAGGTTTATTTCTTCTTCTACTTTTATTGTTTTTGGTTGGTTGGCTATAGTGGGATGTGGCGTTAGACCTATCCATTGGTCATCTATAAAATAAAGTGGTGGTATCATGTTATTGCAATCTATCTCTTCTGCGTGGTTTTGTATTATTCTGGTTAGTGCCATAAATTTTGTTTCGTTGTTTACTTTTATTGGTAGTTCGTTGTAACATCTGTTTGTTCGTCTTATCTCAACTTATTACTGGTATGCATTTTATTATATAAAGTACTTCGCCTAATACTCTGCCTATGTGTCCAGGTTCATTTTCCATTAGTTGGCTGACTGCATTAGGTAGTGTATGTGCCATTAGCAGTCTGTTTTTGAGTATTTCTCGTTTCGTTAAGCATCTTCGGTGTATTGTATCTGTGTAAAGCATGTTTACGTCTCGTTTATATGCTTGTTCAATATAGAGTAGTTTACTATTTACATAATTGATTAGATCGACATTTTGTGTTAGAATTGGCATTGTCGGATGTAATTTTTGTGTGTTTTGAAGTATTATGACAATTCATGGGTGTTCTGTTTGCCATACTTCTATTCCACATAGTATGTTTCTTTTTTGTAATGTTAGTGCGAATACTTTTTCTTTTTCTTCAATTACTATTAGTTCTTCTTGTGTTTTTGTGTTTGTGATTTTGTTGCCTATGCCTTCGTATAACTGGCTCAGATGGTCTTCGCATGTTGTTGGCTCATAACTGGACCAGGTGGGTTCTCCTACCGTGGAGTCGAAACAGTAACCATTCGTGAATTTGCAAGTTATTTCTCCTTGTAAGTGGATCTCGTTAGTTTCTATCGTTACTCTAGCTAGATAGTCTTTGGTTGTTATTTTGGCTGTTGCTATTATTACTACGTCGTTCCAACTTCTGCCGTTTTCTTGGTATGTGATACCTTTACATGTTCCAATATTGTCGAGTGTGCCGCCTATTTTGATTGACGCTGTTGTGGTACCGTTCATTAGTATGTTGTCTATTGTTTGTTGGTACAACTTTATTATTTTATATCTGTGGGTGTTTCTGCATTCTTCTGCTCCCAATTTGTGGGTATAGGTTGATAGTCCTTCGTTGACGACTGATGTGTGGCAGTGCATCCCGCAGTAGAACATGAATTTTGTTACTTCTATTACGCATGATCATACTTTTTTCATTTTTATTTCGTTTCGTTGAATCACTTGTATGTCTGTTTTTTCACTCGCGTACGTTTTTTCTGGTTCCGGACACTTTTGAATGTCTTTTAGCGATAACACTGTGATATTTGTGTTGGGGTGCGAACACTCATACGCGATTAGCCCAACTGCTATATGTAGCCCGCACATGACGAATGTATTTTGCCGTGCCATTGATTTGGTTTTGTTATCCTAAATTTTTTTTAAAATTTACAATTGTTAATACAACTTATCTTTCTTACAACCGTTTTTTAACCATTTCTTTGCTACAATACTATGTTACCTACAATTTTTGTCATATTTATATGACATTTCCTCATTTGACCGAGCTTCACACTTATTTAGGACTGTCAAATGAGCTCTCTTCTTTTGAAGATAAAAAAAATTCTTGAAACCTATGCCCTGTGAGCTTGTTTCACCATTATTTACTTCTGTATTTAAATACTTTTGTAGTCCCCTTGTATTTGTGAATTGAAAAAGAACTTACTTGCGTGAAATCATTTACTTAATCGTACTATTAGTATCCTTTGCCTATATACTTGGTTATAGTGACTTATGGTCTTTTATTTCATTATTCTGTTATGATTCCTAACTTACTTAATTATTCCTATCCCCTTACGTTGGCTTAACCTATGAATTGAACCCGTAAATCTGTTTGGATTAATAATATAACCTAATATATACATGTATGCTTGGTCGCGACGTTTTAGCTACGTCGTTTCAAGCTCATCGTTATCCATCTGGTACTTATTTTGGTCTTGTTTCTTTTATAGTTAGTCGTCTGTCTTTGTCCTGTATTCCGTGTTAGTCTCCTTTTGGCATTAAATGTTTTTGTGTAACTGGGTGCACTTTGTATCCTGTTTCTCACTCTGGCAGAGCGTCTTATCTCCGGTGGAGGTCGTAGTGAGAATTGTGGTCTTTGTTCTGTTCTATTCCCTTTATGTCTGGTTTGGGATGATGGTTTGTTTTTTGGTGGTTGTAGATTCTCGTTCGTTGCCCATAATGGTAGTGCTGCTACTTTTCCTGGATCTACTTCATTTTCTTCCTGCTTGTGTATTTCCTCTAGCTCTTCTATACTCTCCAAGTTACCTATATCTTGTAGTATCTTATGTTCCCTGTCCTCTATTTTTCCTAGGTACGTTTTTAATCTGTTGATGTGTACTATTTGTGTCTTCTTCCCTTTTTGTGAAATGATTTATGTAACCGGTCCTATCTTATCTTTTACTTCGAAAGGTCCTGTCCATTGGTTTTGTAATTTCTTTGATTTTCCTACTTTCGTTCTCATGTCGAGGAGGTATACTAAATCTCCTGGTGCAAATTCTCTTAGTGCTGTTTTTTCGTTATATCTGGATATCCTTTCTTCTTTTGCTTTCTCTGTGTTTTTCAGTGCTGTATTGTATACTTGACTTAATCTAGCTTCTAATTCTGACACATAATTGTTGTCGATGTCGTATTTGATTCTTTTCGGTGTGATGAATTTTTCAAATGGTAATGATTGGTCTCTTCCGTGTAGTAAAAAGTATGGGCTGTATCCTGTTGAAGTGTGTACGCTTCCTCTGTATGCCATAAGTACGTATGGTATTCATTTGTCCCAATCTCGCTGATCTGGTGCCATGTAGTGTGCTAACATGTCTTTCAGTATTCTGTGTAATCTTTCTATTTGACCGTTTGTCGTTGGCGCATAACTTGCCGTGTGTAGCCTCTTTATGTTTAGTAACTTGCATGTTTCCTGCATTAGTTCTGACATGAAATTTGTTCCTCTATCTGTTAACAGTTTCTGGGGTGTTCTGTGTCTTGATATTATTTGTTCAACAAATGCTCTTGCTACTGTATCTGCTTTCTGATCTGGTAACGGAATTGCTTCACAGTATTTGGTAAAATGGTCTTGAAATGTTAGTAGGTATTTGTTTCCTTCGCTTGAGGTTGGTAGTGGTCCTACTATGTCCATAGAGGTTATTTCCCATGGTTCTGTGACTTGTAAATTTTTGTAATGGCGCTTTCTTGAAGTGGGGTGACGTCTTCCGTCTGTTGCATGCGTCGCATTGTTTGCAGTAATTTATTATGTCTGTTCTCATCGTTGGCCAAAAACAACGTCTCTGGGTGAGTCATGAAAGTCTTCTATCACTTTGGTGATATAGCTTCTCGGTATTACCAGTTGATCTCTATGTTCTTCCTGTTCTTGTCTATATAAAATACCTTCTTTGTCGATGTAGTATCTTCTATTTGTTTCTTCGTCCTTGTCCATTTGTTGTAAGGTGTTGCTGCAGAATTCATCTCGTTTTTGTGCTTTTTCAGCATGCCTTTGTCCCATATTGGCTCCCAACCTTCTTCTATTTCTATCGCGTAAATTTTTTTTTGTTTCCCTTGTGTTATCTGGTCGTATAATGATTATTTTGGTGGGTATACCGTAAAATGTAAATTGGATCATTTTAGTAATTTCGTCCCAACAAAGTCCTGGAATTTGGTCTTTGCTTGCTATGAAGGTTATGCTTTCCTCTTTGTTTTCTTCGCATAGTGTCTTCAACTGTTGTATTATGCTCCACATGATTTCATACGAGGTTTCTTCTTTCACCGCTGCTCTGTTTACCCCTATGTAGAATTTTGCGTCCAATGTGTCCCATTCTTTAATTTCTTCTATTCGATTCTGTGCGATATCCGGTAAATTATATGTGGCTTCTATTTCCTTTATCAATGAATCTTGGTTTGGCTTATTTTGGGCTGTAAATAGTACTATTGCTTGTTATTCTTGTATGGACACTAACTTTCCTTCTTTTTCTAGTATTTTGTCTTTTGCTGGTACTTCGTTTTCCGTTATGTATTGTAAGTAATCTTCATATGACATCTCTATGTAGTTGCACGTTTTGTCGAACATTCTGCTTAGCGCGTCTGCATTTCCGTGTTTCCGTCCTACTCTGTGGATTACTTCGAAGTTGTATTCTGCTAAGGTTAAGGCCCATCGTGTTAAGCTTGAATTTGGGTCCTTCAGTGTAAGTACCCATTTTAATGCTCTGTGATCTGTGATGATTGTGAATTTTGTCCCGTAAATGTAGCATCTGAATGTTTTAATGGCAAAAATCACTCCTAGAAGTTCTTTTTCAGTCGTTGAGTAATTTGTTTCTGCTCTACTTAGTGTCCTGCTTGCATACGCTATTGGTCTTTCTCTACCGTCCCTTATTTGGCTTAATATTGCTCCTACACCTATGTTCGATGCATCTGTCGATAAGATGAACGGTTTGGAGAAGTCTGGGAAGATTAGAACTTTGTCTGACGTTAGCGATTCTTTTAGTTGGTACATTGCCTTAAATACTTCCTCTGTTATTTTGAATGGTGTGTCTTTTTTGGTTAGGTTTACTAATGGTGCTGCTAATTCGGTTATATTCGGTATGAACCGTTTACTAGTCCTAAGAAACCTCTTACTCCTTTTATGTTTTTTGGTAGGGGGTATTTGTGTACTGCCTCCAATTTCTGTGGATCTGGAGCTACTCCTTCTTGTGAGATGATATGTCCTAAATATTTCACTTTCTTTAACATAAAATTGCATTTCTTTGGTTTCATTTTAATGTTTGCTTCTGTTAATCTATTGAATATTTCTTCTAATTTTTCTAAATGGTCCTTTTTTCCTGCATAGTTGAATATGATTATGTCGTCCAAATAAACCATACATTTTATTCCCGTTAAGCCTCTTAAGGTTGCGTTCATGAATCTTTGGAAAGTTGCTGGGGCGTTTACCAGTCCAAATGGCATTTTGGTGTATTCGTAGTGCTCTTGATATGTGCTAAATCCAGTTAGTGGAATGTCTTCTTCGTTCATATCTACTTGGTGGTAAGCTTCTGCTACATCAATTGCTGAGAACAACGTTTCTCCTCCTGCTTTGTAGCCTTGTAGTAGATCCGATATGTTTGGTAGAGGGTAATATTCCTTTTTTGTTACTGCATTTAGTCCTCTGTAGTCTATGCACATTCTCACTTTCTCCTCTCCTTCGGGAGTTTGTTTTACCACTAATACGACTGGCGCTGACCATGGGCTGGATGATGTCCTGATTACTTTAGCTTCTAGTAGCCTATCTATTTCTTTCTGAAGCACTTCTCTTTGGTAATATGGTATTCTGTATGGAGATTTGCATATTGGTTGGCTTCCTGCTTCTATGGTTATGTGGTGTTTTAATTTTGTAGTGCTTGTTAGAATTTCATCGTCGTCTGTGAATAAGTGATGGTACTTTTGTATTAACTTAATTAATTCTTCCTTGTACCTTGTATCTATATGACCTAGTTCGAAATTTTTTCTGATCCATTCATCTGTTCTGATGTCAAATTTCCTGATCGTGTCCTGTGTTTTTGTTTGTGGTACTGTGTCCTCTGTACATTCGTATGCTTTTCCTAGTTTGGTTCCTTTTGTTAGGTTTATTATATACACAGAATAAACATTTCGCGTTCTGCCTACATTCATCCGAAGTGTGATTCGACCTTCCGCACGTTGTGCACCTCAGTTATTCGCTCATAAATGCGACTTTCTGGCTACTGTTTCTGCCGCTTGTCATAGTTACCGCTGTTTCTTGACAACTAACTATTTCTTCCGCTTCTTCTAGTGTCATGTCGTCTTTGTGTAAAATGTAAAAACCTACCTCCCTTAATAAGTCTTTTCTCAACCCTACTTTGAATTGGTTTATTAATACCGAATTATGTTTTTTTTGTATGTTTGGTATTTTTTCCCTACTTGCGCCCTTTATATCCTCTTCTAGTATCTTGTTTCCGATTAATTTTAGTCTGGTGCAGAACGACGCTACGTCCTCATCGTGTCTTTGGTAGCATTGAACCAGTTGCATCCACCAATCTGCTAATGATTTTTTTGGTACAAATTTCCGTAGTAATTTTTCTTTAAATTCTGAATATGACACCGTGTCTAACCTTGGAACAGCCTTGAAAAAATCGTGTGCTACGCCCGCAAGTTTAAATTTCAATAATGTTAGTGTTCCTGATTCCGTCCACCCGTCTAATTTAGCCCTTAATTCGAGTTTCTCTATGTATCTAGCCGCATCTCTACCTGTGAAATCGGCTAGAGTCGCCGCTATGACCCCTAATGGTTGTGCCTGTGCTACCCTCAATGTAGGCGGTATACTGCTTGTGTCTCCCATGGTTTCTGAGCCTCCTTGACTGCCTGTACCTAACCTATTTTGCAAATCGAGTGGCATATCGCTGTCTGAACTTGGTTACTTTTTTATATTTATTAAATGAAAAAAATAATTTTTTTAACTTTATAACCTTATATTACTCCTACCCTTCTGGCTTCTACGACGCCTGAAATGGATAGCTTTTGGTGCACGGATAGGATGTTTTAAGATGGGTTAACTTCCCCCTTTGTAAAATTGAAGCTTAAGTCTTTTGGGAGTCTGATTTATTCTAACGAATGGAACTGAAGACGAACGGACAAAACAAAAAAAAATCAATTGTATGCCGGAGTGACCAACTTGACTAATTTGCAGCAGAACGCTGTATTATTGTTCTCATAGAGGACAGTTGTACCTATGGATAACTGCGATGATGGTGGAGGAATCTCGGCTAATTCTCGGTATTTTCCAGCCTTTCTACCCTCCTGTATGCCCCGTTTACTGCCTATTGCAGCCTCTGGTTACAGACCGTACAGCTTCACCGTTCCCTGTATTCTCTTGTGCTGTAGCAAGATTGGCATATAATCTTGGCCTGACAGGAATATCTTCTGTGAAGATCTGGCGTCCCTGCTGACTTACAACCCTGTATTGTAGATTCGCGATTTGACGACTAATCGTTTCCTTCCTGTATATGTAAAGTCGCTTTCTGAAAAATAACCGATTCAGCCCTGTCGGGAAAACTGCCGTGAAACCCAGACAGATCACACCTGTAACGAAAACCTCTGTGACGAAGTAACCAAGCAACCCCGTATCGGACAACCGCTGTGAAGGACTTAACGGAACAACCCTGTATCGGAAAACCGCTGTGAAGAACTTAACGGAACAACCCTGTATCGGAAAACCGCTGTGAAGAACCAACGGAACAACCCTGTATCGGAAAACCGCTGTCACCACTCTAATATAATCCAGACCATATTTTTACACTCTTATGGTGAAGCAGCTATCAACTCAGTCGATGGTTGCTGAGTAGGATTATTTTTCGACCTTGACTGGTCTAGATCCAGTGTGTTTTGCAGGAGCTGTGGTACCCGTTTGGCAGGGTGTGATTTTTCATCACGCACACTGATCTTGGTCTAGTGGAAGCTATGTTTTGCGCAATTACTAGTCCCTGGTTAGAAAAACTCCGTTGTCAATACTTAGTTGACCGAAGTATTCCACCTTACGCCGTTTGGCATGTTCACCTCAGATCGGTATTTCGCCTTTTATCTGATGTATGGATTTTTTCTCGACCTTCTCTGGTCTAGATCCAGTGTGTTCTGCGCCCGCAGTGACACCTCGTGTAGGTTGTGGCTCTTCACCACGCACACTGGTCTTGATCTAGCGGAAGCTATGGTCCCGTAGGCTCTATGTTGCGCTATACTAGATCCTGGTTGCGACCATCAATTTTTCTCCCTCCTAGGTAGGGTAGCTGAACCGCTTGTCACCGCTCGTGGGGTGTGGTTCCAGACAACCGGATTTACCTCTCGGAGAGAAATGGTTTTGGACAACCGCTGTCACCTTCCCTGGGTGAGGTTGTTCCAATAGGGGATGGTACGCGAACCGCTGTCACCAGATGTAATGTTATCCCGACCTTATTTCAACTGTCACCTGATGTACAATTGCTGTCACCACCTGAAATAAAAAAAGGAACCCTACCTTTTTGGTCACTCTGTATTGATCCCGTCCTTCGAGTCCACCAAATTCTGTCTCCAATGAGCAGCTGAGCGTGTAAGGCCAATCCAGTCCGATTTTTGAGCTAGGTTCGCCTGGTCTTAAAACGGATTAAACTTCCTTTGCCAGGACAGGGTTGTTCTCCTCGTTTCTGTCACACTTCCACGGTTGTTACACTCCCCAGAGGGGAAATTATGGGGTAGGGATGATAGGTAAAATAAGGTAGAACCACAACGTTATACAAAAATTATATAATAAAAAAATAATTTCTCGGAGTACACATATATAGCTATATATAACCTTAACCCCAAAATAAAATCCCGTATGACCCAAGTAACTAAAATTCCCTGGTATAAGTCTACCTATACATCTATCTATCTATAAATGGTTTTTTTAATCCTACCCCTGTATATCATATAACTATTCACAAAAAACAAACAAAGTTATGACAGAGTTCTCGTTTGTGCGATGATGCGGCAAAACTATCCCTCTTATCGGCTTGGTCTTTTTCAAAGTGTATGAGAGGCGTATGGTTTATTATTTTCGTTTCCCAACTTTCTAGTCACCGGTGTCGAGACAATAAATAAATTATTATGTGTAAATACCCTTTAATCGCAACAACGTTTCAGCTTACGTCGTTTCAGGTCGCCATTGACCTTCAGGGAACGAAAGTGAAATTTTTGTTCTATAAAATTCTGCTGAGCTAAGGAAAACAATTAAATAATTTATCGACACTGGCGTTACAAGTTGCGAAATTCCCCAGTAATTAAATTACCTACGATAATTGATGCATTTACACTGGCAAAATAAGAAAAAGTTTTATTTTATAATCACGGCTGAACAAAAGAATGATAACAATGTTTCTCTATAATAAATTTACTTATCAGCGCAAGTTCGCTGAAACCGACGAAAAATGGAAAACATACGCTCCGGCCTTTGTGTTAACAAGTACAAAATTAACCTCGCCTAACTTTCTATCTCTTTCCTGCCTACGAGGTGGAAGAGAATATGTGACCCAACAAAATGATAACTCCTACTTAACAAAATGAAACCTAACTTGTGTCAGGTTGGCGAAACTCTGCAAAATTGAATTAATCCAGCACACACGGTAAATTATATATTTATCAGGACGAAAAACCTAACTGAGAGTGAACAGATGTGTCCAGTCTCTTTGAAAATCAAAAAAAAAATCAAATAAATATATTTGCTATCGCTACGCCTTGTATATAACAATTGACTTATACTCCCAAGTTCAGAATCCAGCGCAACTAATAACGAGTAAATATCTCACTAGTGAAAAAAAATCATCCCAATCTAAATTTAGTTCAAAAACTTACTGCGTTGTCAAACTTCCTCCGTCTCGCCGGGATATTTCTTGATTTTCGCTATCTGCTTGTCAACACGAATCGTGCCAATAAACGGTATCGTGTTAGGTCGAAAAGAAATTAGAGTAGAGGGTAATTCTACCGTTTGTGTATCGAAACAGGAGACAGTGTTCACCGTCAAGGAATAATCTCAGTATCCCTATCACCTCCTAACACAACGGAGAGAACTTTTACCTCTCGTACCGCTAACACTAAAAACAAACTAGTACCGTTACCGTGGCAAGGGAAAGACTTTTCCCTTCGCGTGTTCGACCCCCGGTACACACTGCCGCTCCTGCTCTGTGTACACCCGTTTTTGCTTTTCCCCCGACTTCGGTTTTGGGGTTTTTCTCGAATTGCAAAAACAAGTTTTTGTTTTTTGAATCGTGCTAATTTTCGTTATCGAAATAATTGTATTCAAAACAATTATTTTGCTTTGACCCAGTAAGATGTTTTATTTTTTATATTCTGTTTTGACTTCGTACTATTTTATTAAACTGGTCTAATTACTGTCTTGTATATTTTAAAATTTTTGTGTTTGTAGACAATATCTTTGATTTAAATGTGTCTTTTAATGCATAGAAACATTTGTTACCCTATTGTATTCTGTTATTTATCAAAAATGTATCTACTTATAATACATATATATTTAAAAAATATTTCAAAATATCAGAATATATAATTAAAAATTACACTATGTTACTTAACTTATAATTAATATTTATGTCTCAAAACTTTCACTAAATTATCTCAAAAATAAAATATCAAGTGCTTGGAGAATCAACAAAAAATGTTATGCAAAATCTAACCACGCGATCATTCCCGGGTTAATAATAAAAATCTTTATTGAATATAAATAAAATTAAATTAGTAATTTAATTACCTGTATTCCTCTCTTGATAATTACAAACATCGTGGTGTGCTTTGGACTAACCCTTGAATATCTTTCTTGCTTTTTCTACAAATAGCCCTACACCCCAATTTATTTGGAATTGTTGTCTTAATATAAAACTGCCATATTGGGTCCTCTTGTCTTCCCCTCATTTTACTTTATTTACATGTTTTCACTTCACTTAACTAACCTAACTAGCGAAATGCGTGAAATTGTTGGGCAACGCCAATTTATAGGTTGAAAAGGAAAACAAGCCTCGACAGACAGACAGACGAATATTCTTGCAAAAAGCACAACAAACGCGTTCGTGCCACACTCGGCAGTACTCGGGACTGTATAGAGAGTGTATAGGACAGAAGGAAAACAAATCGCGACAAGAACTTTCTTGCAAGAAGCGCGACAAATGCGTTGTCACAAGTTTTTGAGCGGCAAATTGTATTATAATTTTTAGACTTATACATTAAAATAATTAACAATAATTTCAAAAAATCAAAATGTTCAAATTTTATATTCAGATTTAAAAAATCAAATAAATCGTGATTTTTTCAAAAAAATCAATGGTTTTTGATTTTTTTGATAAAAATCAAATTTTGCCCAACCCTGGTCTGAATATTCCTGTTCCTGCTCTACTTGCCGAGTCTCTATCTATGTAACATCTAAAGTAGACTATAAGTTTACTATTTATGCAAAATCAAAAGTTTATATACCTTCTGAGAAAGGCAATTCGTCATTCTCCCAACCATAATCCCCATCTTTGCTCAGCAATTCTACATCAAAAAGACTAGCCACCATTAACTCAAACAATTCTTCATGAGTTAGAGCTCTCCTATTAGTCATTCTGACTGAAAATATTTGCAAAATAGTCAATTTAGAGCATATATTAAAAAAGGGAGGTTATCTTTATGTGGAAATGTTATCTATCCTAAATCACAGTGGCTACTGTAGTGTACACACTTCAAAACGAGAATAAACTAGTTTAAAAGTATAAAGATTTTTTTTATTATTTTTTTTTAGAGAGAAATGTATTATTAAAATTATTTAACAATTGATCAACAATGTATATATAGATATATACATAAATTTTGAAGAGACTCCAGTGAAAATTTCAAAGCGTGAGGCAATGGAAGCTTTACACAAGAATTTCGAAATGTCAAATATTGATCATTCTAATATTTTTGATCAATTTATTCTATAACAGGTTTCAGCAACTAGTAATCAAGTACAAACAAACATAACCGATTACTTTAAGTCATAAACTTTACCGTGTTGTTTTTTTTTCGACGCATTACATTATGTATGTACATTCATACCTATATTAAATTCATAACACCAAAAATACGCATTTTTATTAACATTTCCACCTCTAAAAATGGAATAACAGAACATAGTCCGGGAAAGTAAGGAAATAAAAGTCAAAAGTTTCCCTTAATTGATTTTTCATTTTTAAATGAAAATATATTGACCCATCATCACTCTCCTAGATTGTCTAATAATTTCCGCTGGAGCTTGCGACGCAGCTTGCAAGCTCAGCTCAGACCACCTAAAATTCAAGTGATTTATGCTCGTGTCATTTCTGGATGTGTTCTTACAAAAAAATCGTAGAGATGAAAATTGAAGCAAATCTTATGCTCTTGAAGGTGACGTAAATAGTTTTTTCAAAAAAAAATTTCCGATCTTAAATTTTCCAAAAATTGAAAAAATTTACGAAAATTATATTTTTGGTTGGTAATTATAAATAAAATATTAATATCGAGGTCAAAACATAGAGGGCAAACTTCTAAAAATTTACATTTTTTCAGATTTGGAAAATTGAAAATGGCGGCTGCGCAAATTGGAAACAATTTTTTTTTTCAATCGCCTCTAAATTTATGAACATTAACGATAATGAGAAACGGTTTGTTGCAATAGACAGAGTGAAAGTTATATTTTTATAAATAAACAAAATTTACCGAAAATAAAAATTTTTCCATCTAGTTTTTTCTCATCTTGGCGTTGAAAAATTTGTTTAAAATATGTTTTCACGTTATAAATATGTGTGTCTTTGAAAGACGAGTATTTCAAAAAAAAATTTTTTTAGTTGCGACTTTTACAAGTTGAGATAAACAAATTCAAAGTCCTTTCCATATTTATGTTGAAAATAACGAAATTGATTTTAAAGGCAGGTTAAATAAATAGAAAAGTTACTAATAATGGAAAAGTAGAATATGTGCCAACTAAATCATGTGTGGTAAACTTTAAAACACAATCTTTACCAAAATTCATCACAATAAATAAAGTTTTGAAGGAGGTGGAACACTACCAACAAAAAGTATTACTATGTTTCAATTGTTTGAGATATGGCCATCTTGGCGGACAATGTAAGAGTCATCCAAGGTGCAGTAAATGTCACAAACCTCATAATACAAAAGAATGTCAAGAACAAAATGTCATACCCAAATGTTTAAGCTGTAATGGCAATCATTTTACTACAAACTTCAACGAATGCGATGAATTTAAAAGACAAAAACTAATAAAAAACGCAATGACAACTAATAATATAAATTATCATGATGCCAATTTCAAAATCCCAAAATTTCCTATGCAAATGTAGTCTCAAAAAATCTAAACATGCCATCCAACCCACAACAAATCCCCACTCAACCAGCTATTCAGCCTCATATACACCCCCAACCTACAAATCACCAAGAAACCGCAAACCAACATGACGTAACGGAACACCCACGGACATACTCACATCCAAGGGTACCTAATAAACGGCAACGGCAGATGCCCAGCAGGCCAGATCCAACTCTATTGGCTCGCAAGGAAATCATCTCAAATCCCCGTCCACCAGGCCCAAACTTTAATATGCTAAATAATTACTTATATACTCAACATACCCATACAAGCAATCCAGTACACAATGAAAATTTAGACCAAAATGTAATCAAAACTCTTTTTGAAATATTTTAAGAGTTATTCAATAAACTTAAAGAATCCAACAATATAAATGTGTCAAAAGAGAACTTAGAAAATCTATTTAGTAATCAATTAAAAAGAATTTTGTCATGTGAAACGTCAAATTCGCAGTCGTAAACAAATTTAAATTTTTGCAATGGAACTGCCGATCGGCAGTATCCAATAAGGAAAACTTAGAATATTTATTACAATCAAATCATATAAATATCAGAAACATGGTTCAAACCAAATAAATATTATAATTTTAAAAGTTATAACATAGTAGGAACTGATAGAAATGATGGATATGGTGGAACTGCCATACTAATAAAAAACAATATCTTGTTTAAAGAGGTTAATATAAACATTCCAAATAGTTGTATACAAACTGATTTATGTATGATCAAAAAAAAACAGTACACATAGTATCAGTTTACATAAAACCAAATACAAAAATAAAATTACAAGAATGGATTCAATTTTTTAACAGTATACCAAAACCATTTCTAATAGGTGGAGACTTTAATTCTCACCATCAATCGTGGGGATGCGAATTTGACGATTCATTTGGAAATATTCTACTAGATGCCTTAAATCATTGTAACTTAGCAATATTAAACGATGGCTCATCCACTCTTGTTACAAGAGGTAGAGACAGCGCTTTAGATCTTACAATTTGTTCGCAAGAAATAACACAACACCTCAATTGGAGTGTTGTAAATGATCCTCATGGCTCAAATCACTTACCTTTAATATATTATTTCGAATCACCACAACAACACTCACATTTTCAAAATATAAAACATAACATCTGGATACCTAAAAATGCTAACTGGACAAACTACATTGAAACACATGAAAATATGACACCTGCAACGTGCTACAACAAATTTGAGGAAAACATTAATATGGCAGCTGAGAAGACCATACCAAAGAAAGAGACAAACTCAAATCCCCGAAGGAACCACAATCCGAAGATATGGTGGAATTCAACCTGTGAAGAGGCAGCAAAAAACAGAAAAGAGTCGTATATAAAATACAAAAATAACCCAAATGTCCAAAACCTTATGGAGTATAATAGACTGGAAGCAGTAGCTAAAAAAACATTCAAACACACCAAAAAACAACAGTGGGCTAAATACTGTGAAAGTCTAAATTCCTTAACACCAATAAAGGAAGTGTGGCAAAAAGTAAATTCCTATAAAAACAGAAAACAGCTAAATAAATTACCATTAGATGATAAAGCAGAATGGATCCATGAATTTCACTGTAAAATTTCACCCGCATGGGTTAAAGATATCAAAACAAGTCCAATGGTAATGACTTGCCGCAAAAATTGTCAACACTTACTAAACGGCATAAACATGTGGGAGCTCGAAAGAGCTTTAAAACAAACAAATAACTCTCCTGGCAAAGACAATATTACCTATTCGATGTTATACAATTTACCACCAGGGCACAAAAAATCCCTCCTGAAAATCTATAATCTTATTTGGACAAAACAACATAGTATTCCAACTAGCTGGAAGGAATATGTAGTATTGCCAATATTAAAACCAGGAAAATCCTTACACCAATCAAACTCATACAGACCAATTTCTTTAGCTTCATGTATCCTTAAGACCTTTGAAAGAATCATCAAGAATAGGTTGGAAATGTGGCTAGAAACAGAAAATATTCTCCCAAAAAGCCAATATGGATTCCGGAAATCTAGGTCCACTCTAGAAGCTTTGACAATGTTTGTCACCGACGTTCAGACAGGTTTCACAAATAAAGAAACAACAGTAGCAGCTTTCCTGGATATCTCCGCAGCTTTCGACAATGTTAATCTTGACATACTAACCCACAAACTGGCTGATATTGGTGTTCCTACAGAGCTAGCAACTTTCTTGATCTCTCTATATTCAGAAAGAACTACATACATGCAAATAAACCACGACTTGAATTCGCCACGTCAAACGCAAGCGCAGATAGGACTTCCACAAGGGAGTATATTAAGCCCACTTCTTTACGTGTTATATACCCTAGATATTGATTCTATAGTAAGAAATACAAATATTATCCAATTCGCAGACGATTTACTGCTCTGCTCTACAAACAAGAATCTAAATATTACTTTGGACAAACTTAGCACTCACTTTTATAATATTAAACAATGGATGTCTACAAATAACTTCGTATTATCTCAACAAAAGTCAGAAGTATGTATTTTTGCCAAAAAGAGAAACATCCCACAAGGGCAAATTCAATTAGGACACTATCGCTTTCCAATCAAAACCACGGTTAAATATTTGGGTGTTTACCTGGACCGCAAATTACTTTGGAAAGATTGCATCCACAACATTATAAAAAAATCTCAAAATTCAATAAATATCATCCAAGCATTCTGTCGTACTAAATGGGGAGCAGACCCTAACATCGCCCACCTATTTTACAGGACAATGACTAGATCAATTTTCGACTACAGTAGTAACCTTTACGGAACAGCTGCGGAATCTCATCTACAAAAAATAGAAACTCAAAAAAATCGATGTCTTAGAATATGTCTTGGCTATTTAAAATCAACACCAGTACATGTCATGGAAGCAGAGGCAATAGAGCCTCCACTATCCCTTAGAAGAAATTATTTGCTAAACGTGCTCAAACCATTCACTCCATACACAACCTTTCGATATTAGTCCTTACCCACCCATACTGGCAACACAAAAAAACTCCGCTAACTGTGGACAGCTACACACGTATCGTCAAGTACCAGGAAATTGTATTCTCCTCAAGTACCCTTCCATATTATGCAGAGCAACACCACATTTTATTCTCCTCAAAAATGGAAACAAGTTACGTAAACCCAAACGGAAACTTCTTAGAGCAAATCAACCATTTCTGGCCAGAATACAAATATATATATATATATATATATATATATATATATATATATACAGGGTGTCCCGGGACTAATGGGAAAAAAGTTAGGAGCGTATAATCTGAACCAAAATAATGTTAGTACTTCATATAAACTTTTTCAATGCAGGCCCTCGTTTTCGAGTTATAGGCCTCCAAAGTTTTAATTTTGAATTTGGTTTTTATTTTTATTCTTTGTACTAGTTATTTGATCTTTATAAAATTCACGGCAAAGCTATAATGTACGTGTATGTTTATTTTGGAAAGTTAAACAGATTTACAGTATCGCCATGAAGCCAGGGACGGACTACTCGCTATGGTTAGTGATCCAAAAAATTTGCAGGGATGGTACACCCTGTATGAAATTATCGAAATTGACTTCCCCACACATTAAGATTACGAAAAGGTACTCTTGTTGGAGTTCGATAAAATAAGACGTTTGACTAATATTTACAGTTTTATTAATGCACTACGTACCAATTTACCTAACTAACTTATTAATACGATGTCCAAGATTTACCTACAGTAAACATTAAGAACTTATTTAATGGGAATCAAATAGGTAGGCAAACAGTTGATTTTAATCAAAATTACGAACACAACATTGTTAAGCCATTAAAAAACCTCAAAAAACACAAGTTATAAAACATTAGACTAAAACTAATTCCGAAACAACAACAACAAAAGCTAACGTTATTCTAATAAATATTCAATATGAGCTCCTCCCACTTCCACGTACATTCTAAGTCTACGTAGGTTGCTTCTTTGCACTTGAAAGAGCAATCCCATATTATTTCTAATAACATTGCAGTGTAACACAATTCTTTCTATTAAATATTGCCTTGTTTGCTCAGGTGTTGCGTATACCTTACTTTTAAGATAACCCCAGAGAATGAAATCCATAGGATTAACGTCTCCTGATCGCGGTGGCCATTGAAAAGTGCTTCTACGACCAATCCATCTATTAGGAAACCTTGTGTGTAAATGCTGTCGTACATCTAAACCGAAATGAGGAGGGGCCCCATCATGCATGAACGATGAACGAGTTTGTAATGGCACATCATCAAACAGGTTCCATAACTCATTTTGCAAAAACTCCAAATATCTCTGACCGGTCAAAGTACCGTCAATAAAGTATGACCCTATCAAATGATTGCCAACTATTCCTGCCCAAACATTAACCATGAATCTATGCTGGTTCCTAGTTTGGATAATGCCATGTGGATTCACATCATCCCATAAATACATATTAGGAGAATTAATGACTCCATCTCTGGTGAAACCGGATTCGTCCGTAAAGGGAACGTTACTAATAAATGTATTGTCTGTTTGTTGTTGTCGCTGAAACCACTGGCTGTACTCAAGTCGTGTAAAATAATCATCCACTGTCATACTGTGTACTTTTTTCATGTGTAAAGGATATAACAGCTGTTCTTTCAGGACGCGATGAACAACTGATTTCGAGACGTTATGTTCTCTTGATAATTTTCGTAAACTCGTTGATGGTTCATTATCAACTGCATTTAAGTCTTGTTCAACTGCCACAGTACGTACGCTTCGTACTGGACCTTCTCCACCTTTTTTGGCCAATAGATTTCCTAAAATTTATTATTTTGTTTTGTATACATGGAAAATTACATGTACTTATTCATACCTGTTTCTCGTAACCTGAGATAAATACGCTCAAACATTCATCTGTATGGCAATGCTCTGTTTGCAAAATGTTCTGCATAAAACCTTCTGGCCCCTCTAAACAGTTTAAACACTTTCGAGAAGCCAGTCCATACATTAAATGCCTATCTGCGTACTCGATAAAAGTGAATTGTAACTGTTAAATTAAGGACTTATGAATTATTGACAAGTACTGACTACGAACTATTCTACACAACGTTTGACAACTAATCCTATGGTTACTTGATAAACGGTAAAAACACTTTTAAAAAGTTTTTATCAACTTTCGAATTAATAAGTCGGTAATGTTTTTATCTTCTGCTATCGTTAAATTATTTTTTTGTAGTACTGTTGGTAAATCTTGGACATCGTATTAATAAGTTAGTTTTATCTCGTTGTGTACGTACAAAAATGGTGAATGCGTTGATTGGTACGTAGTGCATTAATAAAACTGTAAATATTAGCCAAACAGCTTATTTTATCGAATTCCAACAAGAGTACCTTTTTGTTAGCTGGATGTGTGGAGAAGTTAATTTCGATAATTTCATATAGGGTGTGCCATCCCTGCAAAATTTTTGAATCACTAACCATTGCGAGTAGTCCGTCCCTGGCTTCAAGACACTACTGTAAATCTGTTTACCTTTCCAAAATAAACATACACGTACATTATAGCTTTGACGTAAATTTTATAAAGATCAAATAACTAGTACAAAAAATAAAAACCAAATTCAAAATTAAAACTTTGGAGGCCTATAACTCGGAAACGAGGGCCTGCATAAAAAAAGTTTATATGAAGTACTAACATTATTTTGGCTCGGATTATACGCTCCTAACTTTTTTCCCATTAGTCCCGGGACACCCTGTATATATATATATAAGATCAAAAATGGATCATGCGTGAATTTAACAAAAACAAAGAGCAAACAACAAGTGTTATCATGGGAAAGCACGCAAAAATAAAGAGGTTACTGAAGAGGAGTGGTAACCGTAAACATGCATGTTTCTAGCTCATTAGCCTTCATCAGTACGGTATAACCAAGTATGGATGTGAAACTTGGGAGCAACGATGTTGAATGAAACATGGAAGAACGTTCTTTGTGTTCTTCCATGTTTCATTCAACATCGTTGCTCCCAAGTTTCACATCCATACTTGGTTATACCGTACTGATGAAGGCTAATGAGCTAGAAACATGCATGTTTACGGTTACCACTCCTCTTCAGTAACCTCTTTATTTTTGCGTGCTTTCCCATGATAACACTTGTTGTTTGCTCTTTGTTTTTGTTAAATTCACGCATGATCCATTTTTGATCTTGTTTCTTTACCTTGGGTTGGTTTTTTCCAGACAGGAGGGCTTTATGCGCCTCCGTGTTGATATTGGTTGTTGTTCCAAAATCGGAATCTTCCAATTGATGGCACAAATGTGCGTTTGGTTGTCCTGTTATTTTCCGTTCTTTGTGTTCTTCAATGTTTCATTCAACATCGTTGCTCCCAAGTTTCACATCCATACTTGGTTATACCGTACTGATGAAGGCTAATGAGCTAGAAACATGCATGTTTACGGTTACCACTCCTCTTCAGTAACCTCTTTATTTTTGCGTGCTTTCCCATGATAACACTTGTTGTTTGCTCTTTGTTTTTATATATATATATATATATATATATATATATATATATATATATATATACAGATGGTTCCAAGACAAGCAGAGGATGCGGATGCGCCTTTTACGATGCTAGCACTTCCCATACGTCTTTGATGCGATTTCGTAAAGAAACATCAATTTATACACTTGAAAATTATGCTGTGCTGGTCACGCTGAGATATGTTTCATCAACTGATATAAGAAATACAGTGATTTTTACAGACAGTAAAAGCCTCGTAGACAGGTTACAAAATATTCATAACTCTTCAAATGTATCCCATGTGGAATTAGAAATTCTAAAGGAACATCATAATATAAGACGACAAAATAAAAATATCATAGTGGTCTGGATAAAGGGTCACTCGGGTATAAAAGGAAATGAAATTGCTGACAGGTTAGCAAAATCGGCTATTTCCTCAGGAGAACCATTAACAATAAAATTCGTACCACATTCCGACCTTAAGTGTGAATATAGGAACAGTTTGCTACTCGAATGGCAAAGAGTTTATGAAAGTAACACTCATGGACAGAACTACAAAAGCTGCCAAGTCAAGATTCCATGTAAGAGATGGTTCTATGGGATATCTCATAGAGAATTCATTGTTACCATAAATAGAATAAGATCAGGGCATGCTATGACACCGCTATATTAACAGAGAATAGGTATTATTGAAAATCCAGCTTGCACATGTGGCGAACTTGGTGATTTAACCCATGTAATACTAGAATGCTCCCAATTCCAAGTAAATCTAAATACTTTCTATGAGGATTTAATAAATCTTAAAGCAAAACTACCTATATGTGTAAACCAAATTGTATTCAGCAACAACATTAATATTTTATATTGTCTTTATAATCACCTGAAAAGGTGCACAATGAAATTGTAAAACCTGATACTAACATAAATACATTGTAAGCAATTTTGCGATTAAATATCTTGTAAGTGCGTCGACGAAAAAAAAAATGGAAAAAAAGGAAAAAAAAGATATTTAGAAAGAAAAAAGAAAAAAAAAGAAAAAGAAAAAAGGAAAATAAAAAGAACAAAAAAAAAATAGATGCACAAGTACTAACAACATACGTAACATACTAACACAGAGAAGGCATATCTGCAAATGTTCGTTGTTTACAAGAAAACCTTGTTTTTATATACTAACATAATTCTTTACAAGAAAACTTTGTTTAATAACTCGTCCGTAAAACCGGATTACAAATTAAATCTAGCTAATTGGTCTCTGCCAAAGCCACCCAACTACTTAAAAAAAATAACATATAAAATAATAAAATTTGAAAAATCATCTATAAATGACAAAAAATATTTACCACCGTTATGGCTAATTGGTGTAATAGGCCCAGCTAGATCTGAATGCACAATTTCTGATATTCTTTTAGATCTAGTGCATGTACCAAATTTCTGTCTAGTCATCTTACCGTTTATGCAGGCCCGACAGAAATCAATTTTACTCAAACTAACATTTTCAAGACCCTGTAACATGTTATTCTTTATTACTTTTTCTAAATTAGATTGACACATGTGACCCAACCTTTTGTGCCATAACATTAAATTTTCTCGGTTTGTTTCAACATTTAAACATTCAGTTTCCTTAACATAAAATATAATTTCATACAAACTGTTTCGCTTACCTAGACCTACTAAATTTGCATTATCATATAAGAATACTTGACCATTTTCAAAAATCACTTTCAAATTTGCCATTTCCAATCTCTTAACTGATAATAGGTTTTTGCGCAAATTAGGTACATAAAAACAATTTTTATAGTGCATTGTATGTCTTTACCATAAACTTTACTAGTTACTCTAATGTTACCTACTGCTATTGCTGATATAAAATTATTATTTTTTGCAATTGCTATATTAATAGGATTGTCTAAATAAACTAAATCTGTAAAATATTTGTCACTGTTAACCAAATGATCAGTACAACCAGAATATATGTAGAAAACAATTTCATTATTTTTTATTACATGATTACAATCATTATTTTCAGATAAAAAACAAATACCCTGACCTTCAATTTCTTCTTGGTTTTCAGTGTAGTTTCCACTTCTATCTGAATTTACTCCTTGACTATTACCTCTGTAACCTCTTCCGTGGCCTCTGTACCCTCGGTTACCTCATATTTATAGTGGCCTTTTTCTCCGCATTTGTACCAAACAAAAAGTGGGTTGGAATGAAATGCAGCAGCAGTTCTATCTTGAGTGTCACTTTTATGTTTCAGATTACTAGTAGTGGCTTGGAATGAAATGCAACAGCAGTTCTATCTTGATTGTCACTTTTATGTTTCAGATTACTAGTAGTGGTATCTTTTCTTCTCTCAACTTCGGCTCTCAATTTTGATTTTGCAACTTCCAATGTAAGCTCATCAGTAGGCATATTTTCTAATATTGATATTACGGTGTTGAAGAAACTTGGCATAGCCAACAACACGTTGTAAACTATATCTTGTTCTTTTATTTCAGCTCCTGCACTCTTCAGCTGTCTTAGGGTTTCATCAAACTCTAGTGAAAATGTTTCCAAATTATTAATGTCTGTCAGCTTCATTTGCATCAACTTCCTTCTTATTATTAACTGGCCCAGTATACCTCTTTTCTCATAACTGTCCTTAAGACTCTTCCACATATCATATGTCGTTTGTTTGTCTCTTACTAACTTTATCTGGCTGTCTTCTAAACGTTGAACTATATATAATTTACATCGATTGTCTTTTTTCTTCGCCTCAGTTAATATTTTTTCATCGGGGTAATCCACTATCTTAAACTTGCTTTTAATAAAATCAAGTACCTCTTTCTCTTCTAGAAAGATATGCATCCGAAATTTCCAAGTATGAAAATTTTCATTATTTAGTAGATCCATGTTATAAATGTTTTTCACACTCATGTTACTTACAGTCGCCATTTTCTTTTTGTTCTGGAATATGCCTCCTTCTAGTTATAAATAATATTTCTTAATTTTCGCTCTCCCTGGGCCCATAACCTGTTAGATTTTTGTTTTCTATTTATTTCTCATTCGTCATTTGGATTATAAAATGATGCACAGTGGACTATTTACAATATATTTACATTACTTCTTTTCATCATTGCATTACACTCACAATACAAAACATAACCACCTAAAAAATACATCTTTTTCTACTTTCATAAGAAAGGCAGCATTACCATATGTCGTTGCCATATTCAACAATAAGTATTTAATTCTGGTTTTGTCTGGAGTATATTTAATTAATCATTAACTGTGTACTAAAAGTTATAGTTAGATTAGATTTTAATGAGGTTACATTGCACTGCAACCTTAAGGTTTATTGTGCCCCCCCCTATCAGAGCTGTTCTCTCTACTACTACAGCTCACCTACCAGTTTCAAGGTTCTAATGAACTCTAGTATTTGGGACGGCTTCAAGGAGGTTAGATTCTCACTCCTACAAATTTCTTATCAGAATCATTTTTTGTGTTGGCTTACAACAATTCATCTAATGTTTTAGGTAATGATAATGTAACACCAAAAGCAGTATTACGTGGTCATGAAAGAGGTATAGATAGTGTTGGAATCAGTCCGAATGCTTTAAAAATAGTGACTGGAGGTTGGGATACAAATTTGAAACTGTGGTCTACAAGTTTGGAAGAAGAGGCAAATGAACCAGCACACAAGAAGAGCAGAAATAATAACAGTGTAATAACTAAAACACCGTTAAGCACTATGAAAGGACATAAGGAAACCATTTCAGATATAAACTGGATTGATAATTATGTAGTATCTACAGTTTCAATGGACCACACAATCAAATTTTGGGATGCAGAAGTAAGTTATTTGAATATATAAATAAATATGAAGCATATTTTAATAAAATATCGGCAGTTTTGCAGGATACAAAATCCGCCGGGAACATCAAATTCCCAGCCTAGTACTTACAAAAGTGACATTTATTAAAAATTCACTAGAAGTTTAGTGGCATCATTGGTTATTAAGTTTCTAAATGTCAACGAGTTTTACATAAAAAAGAAATCTTTCGTTAATTTTTTAGTTTTTAAAAATTATTTATATTTGTAGGCATGAAAATTTTTGTGGATTACACGTCCAGAAAATGTTTTGCGAGTGCTCGTGTTGCTCCGCTTCAGCTAGCAATACAACTCACACTCGCAAAATATCATTTTCTGGACTAGTGATCCAAATAACTATTTCTAGCTATGCGGCATAAAGAATGAAATTGTTGGTCAGAAAGCATACCTCAGTTCCTCTTGGTCACCACTGTCAAATGCACTGTTGGCTTCATCTGCAGACAGACACATCCGTTTATATGACCCAAGATCCACAGAAGGATCTTTATGTAAAACCACGTTTACATCTCACACTTTATGGGTTAGTTCTGTGACATGGTCAACATATGACGAACATTTATTCTTATCTGGAGGATATGACTCTGCTGTAAAAATGTGGGATACTCGAAGTCCTAAAGCACCTCTTTACAATCTACAAGGACATGAGGGACAAGTGTTGAAAGTGGATTGGTCAAACAGGAAATATATGGTGTCTGGGGGTAGTGATAATAGTGTACACATTTTTAAGAATAAACATATTTAATAAAATAAGTTTCAAAAACAGTTTGTTATTTCAAAATTCCTTTACATTTAAATCATACTGTTGCCATCTTCTTAGATTTATGGTGTTTATCTCCAACTTGAAAACGATGAATTACTGTAACAAGAATATTAGTTTGCAGTTCTCATTCAAATTTACAAGACATTGTGACATCAGCTGATTCAAGATGTGTTCGAACCAGGACAAAACTTTCTATTAGCATTTGAGATTAATGATTTCCAAAAACTCACATAATAATTTTACTGGGTAAATTTTTTTGTGGCCAGGGGAAAAGCCCTTAAATAAATTTGCACCATTTATTAATAAAATATATAATAATTAAAAATATTGAGAACAACCAAAAGAAGGTAAGTTTATAATTTTAATTAAACGAATACTGCTTGTCATAGTTTTTTATTGATATATGATTGTTATACTTTCATTTAATTATTTTCAATTTTTTAAGACAATTCTAAGAAAATTGCTGCTGTTATCTTATAAAACGATTGCTTCAATGTCGGCCAGAATAGGGTCCAAGTGTTAAATATAAAATCATTAACAGTCAGTTTTTAAAAATTTAGTGCCACAAGGTAAGAAAAAAATTCTACATTTTAACAATGTGTATTTAAATTTTCTGAAGGATTTTAAGAAAACTTAATTCATTTCGTATTTATCAGGACATATCCTTATCAACCCCTATTTGAATCATATTATTCATGATTACTAATAATAATTAGTGTACTTTATTGGGTCACCCAATAGGCCATCGACCGAGGTCCTTCGGCCTGTTACAATATATTACATGGTGGTTTGTATAATTGTTAGATAATAGTATTGAATTAAAAATATATGTAAAGAGGAAAAAAACAAAAAATTTGGTATGTGGTCTTCTTATTCCTTAAATATTGAAATTTTGAATGTGCTTCCATATGGTATTGAGTGGGTATTTTCTGTGTAGCCTTCTTTCTTGATTCCTGTTCGTACAGAACCGGCTTAGTATCTCTAAGTTGTGTTCTTTATGTGCAAACTTTTCAGAGAGATTGTGTATGCGTTGATTTATGGGGACAATTCCTATTGTTTCGTACAGTAGGCTAATGGGTGGGTTGTGCAGAGGATTTCAGGAGTGTCTTATCTTCGTTATGGTTCTCAAGGATGTGGTTTCCGCAGTTTGAAGTGTCTTGATGGTAGAAGTCTTCGCAGTAAGGTATATTGGGTGACAGTATTCTAGGATAGGTCGGCATATTGAACTGTATATATTCATCTTTAAATGAGCAATTCTTGTATATATATATAACAACAACAAAGAGAATCATGGGTAATTCACGCAAAGTAAAGGGCTACTGAAATAGAGTGGTAACCGTGGACATGCATGTTTCTGGCTCATTTTGCCTCATCAGCATGGCATAACCAAATAATGATGTGAAATGTGGGAGCAAAGATGTTAATTGAAACATGGGAAAACACAAAATAACGGATTTCAGCAGGGAAACCAAACGCTCATTTGTGTCTTCAATTGGAAGATCCCGAGTTTTCAGGACATCAACCAACATCGACACGGAGGCGCATATAGCCCCCCCGCCATGAACCTTCCGACCCATAGTAAATAACAAAGAAGATGTAGGAATATCGCGTGATATGTTAACAACAACAACAAAGAGAATCATGGGTAATTCACGCAAAGTAAAGGGCTACTGAAATAGAGTGGTAACCGTGGACATGCCCTTTACTTTGCGTGAATTACCCATGATTCTCTTTGTTGTTGTTGTTAACATATCACGCGATATTCCTACATCTTCTTTGTTATTTACTATGGGTCGGAAGGTTCATGGCGGGGGGGCTATATGCGCCTCCGTGTCGATGTTGGTTGATGTCCTGAAAACTCGGGATCTTCCAATTGAAGACACAAATGAGCGTTTGGTTTCCCTGCTGAAATCCGTTATTTTGTGTTTTCCCATGTTTCGATTAACATCTTTGCTCCCACATTTCACATCATTATTTGGTTATGCCGTGCTGATGAGGCAAAATGAGCCAGAAACATGCATGTCCACGGTTACCACTCTATTTCAGTAGCCCTTTACTTTGCGTGAATTACCCATGATTCTCTTTGTTGTTGTTGTTAACATATCACGCGATATTCCTACATCTTATATATATATATATATATATATATATATATATATATATATATATATATATATATATATATATATATATATATATATATATAACAAAGAGATTCATGGGTAATTCACGCAAAATAAAGGGCTGCTGAAATCCGTTATTTTGTGTTTTCCCATGTTTCGATTAACATCTTTGCTCCCAAATTTCACATCCTTATTTGGTTATGCCGTGCTGAAGAGGCAAAATGAGCCAGAAACATGCATGTCCACGGGTACCACTCTATTTCAGTAGCCCTTTATTTTGCGTTGAATTACCCATGAATCTCTTTGTTGTTGTTGTTAACATATCACGCGATATTCCTACATCTTCTTTTATATATATATATATATATATATATATATATATATATATATATATATATATATATATATATATATATATAATTGAAATCTCGGAATCGGCCCCAACGATTTTCATAAAATTTAGTATATAGGGGGTTTCGGGGGCGATAAATTCGATCTAGCTAGTAATCATTTTTAGAAAATGTCATTTTATTCGTGTTTTATCGATAATCAACTTAAACATAAACTTGGAAGAAAAATAACAAAAAGGAGGCGTTTGAGTAGTCTCAACTGAAAAATATGACTCTTCCTGACATCTATTGGCGAATAATAATACTATTTTTTGTGAGCAACTAATTGCTTTAACGACACGACAGCAGATGGCGTTGTTAAGTAACACGAAGTCAATGAGTGTTAGACTAAAATCAATTGTTTATTTATGTTATTTGTGTCTTCTTAATGCACGTGTTCACTTAAAAATGCCTAAACGATCTTGGAAAAAAACGCTTATAAACAATCTAACTTCACGAAGCCGCAACTCGTCTCAAGAACACCTAGAAGAGCATCGTCATCAAACTGATCAGGATTCTCAAACTTCTCACAGTGAAGACTCATTAAATACAGAACATAATCAGGTTTCTGCTCGTCCCACACGTGCTGCTAAAGTGAGATGCTTGCAAAATTTGACTGAAATTACACGGACAAGTATATCATAAAATGAATATGGCAGCACATCCGACCCAAAATGATGTTGGTGTCTTTGAACGGCCACAGTATGGACAACTATACTTTTTAGACCCTGATGAAGCCGTGAATGAAAGAGTTAACCATCCACTCAATTCAGGAATTACTACCTCAATGATGAAGTTATTGGAGTTTATCGTTCGAGCGCAAAATCGTTATGCACAGGGATATATAATGATGCGAGAAGTAGAGGATGAAATGAATCGGTTAACGAGCAAAGCTCGGTCATCCAGGTACTATATATATATATATATATATATATATATATATATATATATATATATATATATATATATATATATATATATATATACATATATATATATATATATATATGCAGCTGTTTTCTTACTTATCCCTGAATTCTTGAATGTTAAACTCCGAAAGTGTTTGCTCCTACTGATACATTTCCTCTTTATGTTGTTAGCAGGTTGTTTAAAGTTTAATTTGTGGTCTATATCTCCCCCTGATACCTCGCATAGTTTACGCAGTGAATGTCTTTGCCGTCTATATTTATTTTAGGCGAGTTTGGTGAATTATTTTGCTTAAATATTGTGACTTGTCTGGATTAACTTTCAGCCTCCATTTGTTGTACCAGATCAGGGTCCTGTCTAACAATACTTGTAGATTTTCATCGGTTTTCGAGAGGGTTCTGTTGTGACTAGTCAAGGCCGTGTCATTAGCATACTGCAAAATGTAACGATTGTTATTGTAGTAGTCTTGTTGATGACTGTAGTTGTATATGTCGTGACAGTAAACATTATATAGAAGAGGAGACAATGGCGATCCTTGTGGAACTCCTTGTTCGTTGTGGAATGTTGCAGAATATTGGTCGTTGATCTTGAGTTCTATTCTCAAGATAGTCTTTCAGGAGCAGGATCAAATATCGAGAGCTTCTAGTTTCATTAGTTTGTAGAGTAGTCCTTTGTGCCAAATACTATCAAATGCCTTGCTTATATCAAGAAATAGGGCTGCAGAATGGTTTCCCATTAGTTGGTTAGCTTAAATGTTGGATGTTAAAATGGTTACTGGGTGAATGGTAGAAGTTTGATGTTTAAAGCCGAATTGGTAATCAGGAATTTTGTGTCCGATTTAATTATGTAACAGATATTTCATGATGTTTTTAGGTAGTTTTTTGCTCTATGATGGTTCTTATTAGGTTAAGGAATGGTGATAGTGGTTCCCTGCTTCCACTCACTAGAAGAGTAGTGATGCTTCAAACAGTACTCGTATATTTTGATGAGATATCTGTGTATCTTTTCACTCATTTTTCATAATAGATCTTTAGTAATGTGGTCATGTCCTGGAGCAGTACTCTTTCCTTTGCTTAATATTTCAAAATACACATCTATATTACTGTTGTGTGCTCCATGTTCCCCTTCAAAGTATTCATCATACCACTATCCGATTTCATTGTTTCAGTACACACTGTAGCCCATTTGTGTTCTCTGTACTGTCTAATTAGGGCTTGTACATTTTTGTTGTAATTGTTTAGTTGCGTTTTTGCCTCTACATTGGGATCTCTCAGGTAATCCCTTTTCATTTTTCTTTTGTTTTTTATCATTTTGATAATGAATGGTGGTAGTTCGTGGATGTAGTGTTTTATTTTCAGATCTGGGCTGTTTTCTGTTGTGAGTGATGTTCAATTTTACCTCTATCAATCGGATCGTCCCCCATACGATCAATGTACTCCTCCAACTTTTCGTTAAGTTTGTCTATATCACACTTCTTGATGCTATTTTTTATTATTTCTTGCTCTGATTTGTCTTTGTAGGTCGACGGTTATTTATATTGCATCATGTTCTGTTTCTAAATCTGGATAGGTTTCTACTGTTTATAGGTCTGTTCCAACTGACAGGAAAACCGTACAATGTACGATACAAATCCAGTTGACCTGCTGATTAGTGAATATAATAAGTGTTTGACATCACATGCACTAATCAGCAGGTCAACTGGATTTGTATCGTACATTGTACGGTTTTCGTGTCGGTGGGAACAGACCTTATATTATTTTTGATGTTTTTCGTGTATATTATACGATCTGGTGTAGTCTGGGTTATTAGCCATTCTAACGGATGGAGGAGTAAACGCCATTTCGAAGGGTGCATTATTGATAAAATCCTTTATTTGTCTGCTTTTATTCCAATTCACATTTAGATCTCCTACAATCACAGCATATAGGGAGGCGTTTGTTCGATGGGTGCATTTGGGTGAATATATACAAGAAAAATGTGTAGTTTATCTCCTAGAAATGGAATTGAAAAGTGAAGCCCCTTATTAAGCGGGTTATTCATTTTGGGAGGGTTTTGTTTTAGCATTTTTAGTCCTGGATGTGCCTGTATCAAACTTGCACCACGCACATTAATATTTACTATGTTTCCATTTAGTTGTAGAATGTTCCAGTTTCTGTAGTTTGTGTTACTATTTTCTTTTGTTTTTGTTTTCACAAATAATGCACAGTTGTTTATTTTATGCCTCTCGATAATGTTGTTGATGAGGTGTTTTCTCGGTGAGTAACTGTTGAGATTGGCATGCATGATTTTAAATGTCGACGGGAATTTGAATATTATTATTCCCTGGATAGGTTGAGTGGGCCAAGTCGTCGAAGGTTGCTCCAAGTCTAACATCAAAATATAGAGTCTGTTTCCCAAGAAATGCGCAACTGTGTCTATGGAGTATTGGGCGACGAATTTTTTCCTCAGCTTTGCAATTATTTCATCTCTGTTGGTGCTATTCATTTTATACAGTTTGTTGACATATGTGTCAATAACCATATCGTGAATTGTGACTGCTGATTGTATTTTGGAGTTTTTGGTTATTTTCGGGTCGATTTCGGGGGATTTCTTGTTGAGTGTCTTGATCTGACTATTAGGAATTCCTTCGATTGGCTTAGTTGGTCTACGAGGGCACTTCAAGGACCATGCTGAATGGTCTTTAGCTCCACATGATGCACATTTTGGTGGTAGAGCATTTGCTATAGTGGTGAGGACCTTCACATTTGGTGCATTTTATAGGTGTTGTGTAGTGTTCATGTGCGTGAGTGAATGCTTGACAGCGAGAACATGATTGTGGGAGTGGTGCCAGTGGGTTGCTTGGATAAACTGAGTAGTATCTGTTTTTACAGAACATCCCCTCCACAGTAACTTTTCTGATGCATCCAATCAGGGTGTGATTACTCTAATCAGGGGGCCTTTATGTAGAATAAGTATTTAAATGGTTTGTTTGTGATCTCCCTCATTTTTGCAGAAAAATTTGGTCTGTATAATGAGTTTGTGGGATTTGTTGCCTTGTTTTTGTCTTACAGTGTATTTTCCATTGAGCTTTCTTCATGTATGTTTTTATCGATATTACTTCTGCTTGGCTGATAATTTTTTGTGTGTATTTGGTGTTCAGCTTGTTTTACTTGATTGCTGTTAGTAGTGAGGCCAAATATCACTCTGTGGATATCATCAGCATTGGGAATAAATTGTTTTGGGTTATTCGATGTAGGGAAGTTTCCTCGCCTTTTCCTTTTGTGACCGCTATTTTCTCCATGTTCCATTGTCCTCTATTTCCATCTCTAAGTATTCTCCATCACTTGAATTGCTCATGGCGATGTTTTGTCTCCTGGACTATTGTTAAAGTTCTCTAAATCACGTCGGCTCTCCTTGGTAGCTAGCAGGTTAGTCTCTTGATGTTACACCACTGGTAGAATGAAATTTCCCCAATAGTTGATACTTTTGGAATTAGTTATGTTTAATTATTCCTAAGGCCAATCACCAGTTTTGTAAAAATTCACATAGTGATTGTTCTACTTTTTCACAATACACAGAAAAACTCGTATTTTGATTTAAAGTTAACGATCTATTAAGTACCGATAAGCGATGTTTACTCGTCGGCTACCAAAATAGGAATGGATGATTACTATTTATTTAATTCTCTACATACCAAGAGTTATTTATCCCTAGTTACACTTACCACTATTCCATACTTTGGACAAATGATTATTTATCCAGATATAGACTCTACAGTAAAGTTATGAAGTGTTGTCGTCGAGCGTACAAGAGACAGGTCACGTTTTATATGCTCTTGAATATAATGAAAAATCCACAGTTTACGGTGTGCTTTCTCGTGGAATTTAGTGTCAAAGTGTGGCAATTTTTACAATCTATTCAGTGATCTAATACACATCATTACAATTTTAAAATATACGATATAACAACATTAGTTGGAACAATTTATTCTGGAAGTTCCTAGCAAAAAAGGTAATTACCAAAAACCTTCACAGTAAAAAGAAATGCGATAAAGATACACTTGAACTTTAAATCAGTGAACAAGTCCGGACTTAGAATCTCTGTGAAATGAATTGGGCACATTGCAAAGAAAGTAAAGACATTCCGACCATATCATGTGACGACTGTGAGAGAACTGTTCATAGAGAACAGAAGTGCTCTGGTCTCAATGCATCAGAATTAAAGGTGATGGATTTGAGAGGTGGCAGAAATTTGAAATTTCACTGTGCCGGTTGCCAGATGGGTATAAAATTAATAGCTAAGCTTCTCGCCTCTATTGAAAATATGCAGGCAGAGATCAATGAATTGAAGAAGAAAATCGATTCATCTCCCACTTCATGGTCCGAAGAGAGAATCATTGATGAGAGGAAGAAGTAAATAATGTGTATTGAGTAGACGTGTTACAGAGCGCTGCGTATAAAAGTTAAAATTGAAGGTAAAAAGTGCACACAATTTCGTGGAAATTTGTAGTCTCCTGGTAAAAGTGACGGTAACATATACATATCTATAATAAACGTCGCTTCTGTTGGGCTATTCGTTTAAGCAGAATTTGAATTTATTTTTTTGCAATGGGTCAGGACACATGAAGTCAAACCCATCCCGGCAAGGGTGAGGACGAATTGCACTCAATGGTTAGAGATTTAGTTACCAAACTGTGTACTGCAGATGTTTTCATTAGTAAACTAACTGAATTGATTGCTAATATTATTGAACAAAAATTTGATCAGAAAGTTAAAAAGCTAGAAAACGAAATATATATATATATATATATATATATATATATATATATAATACTTAGTGATAAGCTACAGAAGCAGGAAGTTACAATAAATAATTTAAAAAAGCAAGATCAAAATCGGGAACAAATGGATAGAAATAGAAATGTCAGAATTTATGGAGTTCCTGAGCCACCTGCAACCGAAAACGAGAATCCATCTACAGTGGTGTTGGATATATTTAACACAAAAATGAAACTTAAACTAGATGAGTCATGTATAGATTTCTGTTACAGACCTGGCAAAAAAGGAAATTAATAAAAGCAGGCCAATAATGTTAAGATTTTCTTCAATGTATTTTAAAAATTTAATATACTCTAATAAAATGCTGCTCAAGTCTACAAAAATAGTTATCAGAGAGGATCTTACACTTGAACTGTTTAAAATAGTTAACGAAACTATAAAGAAAGTTGGCAAGATGGGAATTGTATGGACAAATTCTGGAAGGATTTTTGTCAAATTAAATAACCAGCATAATACCATACCATAATCACGTCTTTGGAAGATGTTATGAACTTATTATAATTTTATTATTGTTAATATTTCAAGTGCCCATTTCATGTGGATTTATTTTGCGGCATTTTGTGCAATTGCTTTGCTCCTTACTATATTTACTGTTATCAGTTGAAATAAAAATTCTTGTTTCCAATTTTGTAGGAAAAAGGTTCTGTTTGTATATTTAATTTCGTTATTTTGACACGAGAGCGTATTTTGTAGATGAATTTAAAAATAGGATGTTGTAATGCTAGGTCTATATTGCCATCTTTGCATGACATAAATGATATAATTTTGGGTAATTCATTGGATATACTCTTAGTATGTGAAACTTGGTTGGGTAATTGTACAGGTGATGAATTATTAAATATTGACCATTTTAATATATACCGGGTGGACCGAAATTCCAGAGGTAAAGGTTTATGCATATGGGTTAAAAATTCACTCCGTTTGATGTTATTCAAACAAGGCAGGACTTTGTTTGGGAACAGTTATGGATTAAGATCACCACGCGACCTAACCACATAATCAGAATACAAATAGTTTTCTGGACGATTTTGAGGACAGTTTAATTGAGATAAGACCGGTTGCAGACCAAATTGTTTGTTTGGGTGATTTTAATTTAGATTTACTCGACCTAGAAAATAATGGAGTGAAAAAATTTAATAGTAGATTCATTGAGTTTATCACAAATAATTGATGTTCCTACAAGAGTTACGGCTACTTCAGCAACATTATTGGATTGTGTCATTGTTCAATCTGATGCAGAAGTGGAGAAAGGTATAATTCATAGTAATATATCAGATCATTCTATTGTTTATTGTAAATTTAAAATTGATAGAAATAAGCTGATGCCAAAAATATGTACGTATAGAAGTTTTAAATATTTTGATCAGGATGCTTTTCAAACGGATCTTCTAAATACCTCATTTTTTCGAATATTCGACCAAGAAACTGTTGACGCAAAGTTATCATATTTTATTAACTGTCTAAATAACTTGATCGATAGACATATTCCTTTGGTGACGTCTAGAATCACTAAAGCAGGAGAACCATGGATAACAGATGTTATTCAAATTATGATGAGAGAGAGGGACAAAGCCTTAGTTAAATTTAAGGCAACACAATTACAGAGACATTTAAATTTTTACAGGCAAATGCGGAATTTAACTAACCAGGCTATCTGCAGGAAAAAAAGCATATTTCATATATCAGTTTAACAATAAGTCAACAAAAGAAATGTGGAGGACACTTAAAACACATAAATTAATTCCTGATAAAAATAATAAAATACCAGTAACTTTATGCAAGCCTGACGAACTGAATTTCTTTATAAACTCAGTTCCTGATATAAAACCTTCCAAGAATGTTTTAGAATTTTACAATAATAACAAAACAAATAATGAATTTGAAGAAATAAATGATTATTTTGTGTACACAGCTTTATCACAAATTAAAACAAACACAAGGGGGTGTGATGGTATAAATATAAAGCTTATTAGACTTTGTTGCCCCCCCCCCATAATACCTTATATAACTCACATAATAAACTTCTGCTTGACAAGAAACGTGTCTCCATCGGTGTGGAAGAGTGATGTGGTGACGGTGTTACCGAAGCAACTAAACCCAACGGAAATTAAGGAACTTAGGAGTATAAGTATATTGCCTACTATGTCAAAAAATGTTGAGAGAGTAGTAGAAGTACAAATTAAAGAATGTATTCTTGATTACTTGAGGTACAATCATGATTTCGGAAAGACTACAGCTTTACTACCACGCTTTTGCATATTGTCGACGATATCATAGCTGCATCTGATGTTAAACAATATACGATTTTGATTTTGTTAGATTTTAGCCGCGCATTTGATACAATTAATTACGATTTAATGTTAAATATTCTTAAATTTATAGGGTTCTCTCCAAGTGCGCTGGAATTGTTGGGTAACTATTTAAGAGATAGCAGGCAAAAAATATTGATAAATGATTGTAGTTCAAGTTACTTAAATCTCAGATCTGGTGTACCACAGGGATGAATTCTGGGACCTTTGTTTTTCTCAATATATACGTCTTGTTTACTATCCGCTATTCAATCATGTCAAACTCATCTATATGCTGACGATACTCAGCTTCACTTTAGTTATCCAGAAGATTTAACAAGAGATGCGTCTAACCTGATTAACACAGACTTAAATAAATTTGTTACTGCTGCAGAGGAACATTGTTTGTGCATAAACTCAAAGAAGTCGTAAGTCTTGATATTTGGGCCAAAACATCATAGGGAGAATGTATACCAGTCGGTAAATATAAACATTAGGGGAGAGTCGTTGGCAATTGCGAAGGAAGCGAGAAATCTTGGTGTCGTGATGGATGCAGATTTGTAGAGATGGGAAGTACGCGTGCGTGTCGTATAAAATGTACGGTACACTTTAATGTACGATGTACGTGTCGTACAATTTTACTGCACTGACCGTACACCGTACAATCAAACATTATACTTTGACAGCACCCAACCAGCAGCCAGCAACACAATTACATCTCACAAGGGAATAAAGGGACTGTTGCGTCTTGCGTTCGTACATGTAAATTAAATAGGTAAGTACGTACGTACTATGAATATACTGATCAGATGGATATAATTTTGAAGTAATTGCTTACGCAATTTTAGTAAAGAAAGTATTCGTATATTTTTTCATTAGCTTGACAATTGAGACAATTTAATAATAATGTGAGATAATTTTTTAAAATTGATATAATATTCAAATTCAAGTAATTTATAACAATTTTAGCTTAAAAATTTGAACCCATAATATTTCAATTAGTAGTGCATTGTTTTATGAATATAATAATTACAATAAAACAATATTTAGAGGTATTATTATTTTGTAGATCCTACAACATCAGCAATTATTGTGCGTTTCGAAATGTAATCGCAACAGAATAGAATATAACTACTTAAAACTGTTCGTTTGTTTAGTACGAGATACGGGTCACGCTTTTCCCTCGCTCGGTCCCGTCGTACAATTGTACTGTACGGTACAGTTTGATGTACTGTACGGTGTGTGCTAGTACAACCAAGTGTACTGGTTTTGCCCATCACTACAGATTTGAGGTTTGAGAGTCATATAATTAAATTAATACAACGTGCATATTATACCTTAAAAAACATTTATGGAAATAGACACCTTTTACCATTTCATATCAAGAAATGTCTATGTGAATCACTGATCTTATCAATTTTTAATTTCGCTGACTCAGTATATGGCCCACATTTAACTGCCCAGTCTAAAAATAGAATTCAACAGATTCAAAATTCCTGTCTTAGGTTAATTTATGGGATTCGCAGGGGTCAGAGAGTCTCGCACAAACTCCAATTAATTGGATGGTTAAATATGCATAACAGAAGAATACATCATGCGTTATGTCTATTTCAAAAAATTATAAGAGCAAAAAAGCCGTCGTATCTCCACCGTAAAATTAAATATCTAACAGATGTACATAATCTTAACATTAGATTTCGGGGAGTGATTACAGTTACAAGATTTAGAACTGAAGTCTACAGACGGTCCCTCAGATATCAGGTTTGTCACTTGTACAATTCTTTACCCAACAATCTTAAAAAGCTGGGTACTGGCAGGTTTAATGTCAATTGTAGAAACCAGTTGTTTGCTGATCAATGATGATGACGTTGGCTCGTGTTCAAATAGTATTTTGTTTTCCTCATAAGATTGTAAATAATATCAACTATTACAAATTTGAATTAAATATTTCAATGTGATTTTAGGGTTAAGTGGAAGAGCATTGCTTGTAGGTAATTTATGTACTTGCAAGGAATGAACTTCGCCCATTATTTCTCTATTATATATATGGATATATCGTACTATTATTATAGGGACCGAGAAAGATGACGTTTATGCCACCTGCCGTGAAAAAACACAAACAATGTGATGTAAACACTATTAGTAGTTTTGTATAATCAGCGTTTTTAAATGTTCATTTTTTAAAACTGATATTAAATGTTTCTGATGTCGTCATCAAAAGTATTTTTCTGTATTCATGGCTGTTCAAATATGCTGTATAAAAACACTACGCAGTTGAAATTTTATAGTTTCTCCGAAAATTCATTGAACACTGCGTGGATAACTTTGAAACGTCAAAAATGAATAAATGCAGTAAAAACCCATATGTAATTAAAATGTTCTAATTAAAACATTTTGTTAACTATTATTTTGTGTATAATCAGTATGATACTACAATTGGCAGCTAAAGTTCTAAACTTTCTTTTTACATAAATGAAATATTATTATCGAGAGAATAAAATGTTGTTTTCTGTACGATTTCATTGATTATATAAAATAAAAAACTAGTAATGTGTTTGCTGAGTTTAATATTATATAATAAGTTCAAATAATTAAATACTATTTAAGGGGAAGAAAGTAAACATTTGTACAAAACGAATCACTTCAAGTTTTTTATTTACCTTTCAGAAAAATCGGGAGGATTGGGAACCAAATAAAAATACTAGAATTTGCAGTGCTCATTTTGTCAATAATCCAAAATCAGATAATCCCCTACACCCATATTACAAACCAACAATTTTTCCTGGCAAAGAAAATAAAAAGATCTATTCATTTTTTGCATTTTGTAGGTTGTTTATTATACTGTTTACATCACAATGTTTTTCTTATTTAACACCAGGGCGCTCTACTTTCGGCATAAGTGCTGCCTCTATAGTTCCGTCTCGATCCCAATTATTGTTTTTTTTGAGAAATAATAAAGACATTATTATTATTATTATTATAAGTGAAAGAGAGAAAAAGAAAAACAATGTCATGGTGTATAATCTACCTGAAAATGGAACCTCACAGGATGCTGATCTGAAAGAAGTGAAAGCAATTGTTAGAGAAATAACTAATGAAGACTTCAGAGTGATTGGAACAAGAAGAATTGGAAAAAATAATAAAAATGTATAACACGCCCTGAAAGTTGTATTCTCCAATCCCGAGGATGCTATGAAGGTCATCAAGAACAAAAGGCAGTCTAAGTAAAGAAAAAAATGTGTTTGTAGGAACGGATTTAACTCAGCGTCAAGTTGCGCACTTGAAAAAAGTTCAAGAGGAGATGCAAGAAAGAAGAAATAATGGAGAAGATGTATTCATTCGATACATTGGTGACACTCCTCGAGTAACAAAAAACTTAAAGTAAATAATGTTCTCAGTGATGATGGTAAAATTAATCTTTATTATCAAAATGTTGGTGGTCTCAGAACTAAACTTAGTGAATTGGAACATTCGATTTTAGGGTCCAATTATGATGCTATTATCTTTGTAAAATCATGGCTGAACAAAGATTTTTGTAATGGGGAATTAGGTTTAAATGGTTATAATATATTCAGATTTGATAGGAATGAAACAAACACTGGCAAGAAACGGGGAGAAGGTATTTTAATTGCCATAAAATCTGAGATAAATGCTAAAAAAGTTGAAATTCAAAGGAATATAGTCGAACAGTTTTTTATCATTCTTTTTAAAAAAAAAATAATAATTGGGGGAGTCTATATACCACCATCATCAACTGTTGAGATGTATGAACAACACACTCAGGATGTTGATAATGTTTTTGATAATAACAATGACTGTGAATTTATTCTGTTTGGGGATTATAATTTGCATGAGGCTGTTTGGTTTAAATGTAAACTGTCCAGCAAACTCGCCTGCGATCACATTACAAAACTCTTTTGTTTATTATGGTCTCCATCAAATAAATACCATAACTAATAGTCGAAATGTCTTACTTGACTTAGCTTTTTCATCAATGAATGATATTTGTCTCTCTGAACCATTTAGTTTTATTGTTACCAAACAGTGTACATCACACACTTAGAATTCAATAATGAGCAGCAACTTCAATATGAAGAGTTGTACTATGATTTTAAAAATGCAAATTATTTTGGACAGTGCCAATTGGAATGACATGCTGGAGGGAAATTTGGATTTGGAACAGGTTCTTCAGATTTTTTTCGAAATAGTTTACTCTGCAATTGATATGTTTGTACCAGTGAAAAAATTCAGAATCTCAAATTTTCCTGTACAGTATAGGAAATTAATAATTGAAAAAAAGAGAGCGCATAAAAGATTTAAAGTCACTGGAGACATAGATCATTATCAACAATTTAATAATCTCAGAACTGTCAACAGCTTCAGGCCCATTGTCATCAAAATTATATTGAAAGAAATATTGTTCATGATCCTCGTTTTTGGAATTATATAAACAGTAAAAGAAAATTATATAACTTACCCTCCAGCATGTTTTTCGAAGAGGCAACAAGCAGTAATAAGAATGAGATTGTGAATATTTTTGCCAACTATTTTTCCACAACTTACTCTGATAAGAATGTTACCCAAATTCCGGAATATGGAAAAAGAGTGTTGCAATTACAATATTGAAATAACAGAAGTAATTGATGAATTGATGTTAGCCCCAGAAAAACTTTCTTCTGGGCCTGACGGAATTCCTCTACATTTGATGAAAAAATGCGTATTCAAGCTGGCAAAGCTCCTTCAAACGATTTTCAATATCTCCCTATCATCGGGAACATTTCCTACGTTTTGGAAACAAAGTTTTCTCACTCCAATCCAAAAATCTGGAGCTAGAGATGACATAAAGAATTGTCGTCCTGTGTGTAAGCAATCTGAAATCCTCAAATTACTCGACTGTCTGATTAGTAAGAAACTTACTCATGACACCAGGAACATAATTAATGAAAACCAACATGGCTTCACCTCAGGAATATCCACCAAAACAAATTTGCTTACTTATCAACATTTTCTTTTGAACAGTTTAGAGGTAAGGCACCAGGTTGACTTTATCTATACTGACTTTTCAAAAGCATTTGATTGAGTCAATCGTGACCTTCTAATTGCAAAACTCTCTGCGTTTGGCATTGATAGTACTTTTTTGAACTGGATTGGATCTTATATGAGAGGTGGGACTCAATGTGTCAAATATGCTGGTTCTGTGTCATCAGAAATCTCGGTAACATCTGGGGTTCCCCAAGGATCTCATATGGGTCCACTACTTTTTTTGTTATTTGTTAATGATATATCAGAAGTAATACAACACAGCTGCCACTAGATGTTTGCTGATGACTTCAAACTCTATAGGATCAGTGAGAATGTCTGGGATGCTGAACTGTTGCAAATGGATTTGAGCAGTTTATCCCGTTGGTGCCATATAAATATGCTTCATCTTAATATAAACAAATGTTATCAAATCACATTTTCGAGAATTATGAATCCAATTCAATATTCTTACCAAATGAAAAATGTTAATTTGTCAGTAGCTGATGGCGTTCAAGATCTTGGCATATTATTCGATTCCAAAGTTACATTTAAGACACATATTGATAACATTGTTTCGAAATCGTTTAAATTACTGGGCTTCATTGCAAGATCTTCAGATAAATTTTCGCTTTGCACTTTTAAAATATTATACTGCTCTCTCGTTCGAACAGTTATGATATGGTGTCCATTTTATCAGGCGGATATTGAGAAAGTCCAAAATAAATTTTTAAGGTCATGTGCATTCATACTTGGATATCAGAGGAGAATCTATGAATATTCCGACATTTTGAATTTATCAAATTTGGAACATCGAAGGGCTGAGATTGATTTGAGATTTCTGCAAAGTTATAAATGGAGCTATAAGTTGTCCAAATTTAATTGAATGTTAATCCCAGAAGAACAAGAATTTCAGAACTGTTCATGGTTGTTCATCACAGTACGAACTATGGCCAAAATGAGTCAATTACAAGGGTAGTTAATTTGGCAAATAAAAATTGTGAAATGATTGATTTATTCGACGCATTCACATATTTATTCAAAAATCGAATGAGGCACATTAATTTGTTGTAATTTAGTTTTAATTGATTGTGATTGTATTTGTTGATAATGTGACTTAAACATTGTATTTTAAATATTTATGTTTTTTGTAAATTGGCGTCCCTATATAAATAAATAAAAAAAACTCACCCCGAAAATGGCGAAGATGTTGGCGTAGTTGCTTGCTGAGCTAAGTTCCCAAATCCCACAGTATTCTGATTTGCCAAATTTCCAAAACCAGTGCTGCTATTATCGGTACTTCCAAATGAAGCTGAAAAAAAAAATAGAAAATTGTTTCACAAAAATATAGATATTTATATAACGAGGCTGCGAAACGAAATTTCGCACACGAGAATGAGGGTGAGAAATTATGTCGCAGCCGTGTTATATACAATATTTTTTCTTTAATTAATTTTATTTAAAACAATATTATCAAATACTGGTGTAGATATAAGTATGCTTAAGCGACATGGGGGATGGAAATCAGGTACCGCTAAAGGAAGAGAACTTGCTAATCTGATGCACGATTGCAAATATTATTTCATATCTACCAGCAATCCAACATATTTGGTCTACTGATCCCACAAAAATACCAGATCTTCTTGACTTTTCTGTGACTAATGGTCAACTTATACAGAAATAAATCCTAGTTATGACTTATCATCAGATTGCTCTCTAATCATTGCAACTATCAGCTCAGCAGCTATAACAAAACAAAGAGGAAAGAAAATTGTATAATTATAAAACTAACTGGGGAGAGTTCAGAAACTTACTGACAAATAGTATAAACCTAAATGTAAAACTGAACAACACCCGAAGACCTAGACTTGACACTAGAAACGCTAGTATCTCTATTGCAAGTAGCTGCAGTGAAATCCAATCCACCACAAAAATTTGTCAGCAAAATTCCGCTAGAAATAAAACACCTTCTGAGAGAAAAAAGAAAAGCTAGAGCAACATGGCACCGTACGCACATCCCGATCGATTAAACCAGATTCAACCAACTAACAAACAAATGAAAAACTAAGCTTAAGCAACAAAAAGAAGAATAACTTTCTGATTACCTTAAAAACCTAAACAAATATGATTACACAATATGGAAACCTATTAAAAATGCAAGAAAACTGAAAGACCCAGTACCATCAATTAGAATAACAACACCAAACCTAGGACCCTGAGTCCTCGACTTCCCGAATCCATCCTTCCACTCCCCCTTCTACCCCTGTGAACAGCTTCCCTATAATCTCCTTTTCCCAATCTTCCTCCAGCACCTCGTTCTTATTTCCCTGCATCCTTTTTACCGTCATCTCATACACAATTCCCCATGGATTGTTTTCCAATTTCCCCAGTAGCTCTTCCATTTCCCTTTTTGCCCTCTCCACCTTACGCTCCAGCTCCTTCTTCTCCTTGTAACCCCCTTTTCCCTTTATCCACCCTCTTCCCTTCCCCATACGCCATCGTTCTTTCTTACACTCCCTCCACAGCTCCCTCTATTTCCTCATTCCACCTGTAATTAGCCCTCCTCACACGCATATTACCCCTCTTTCCCTCTCTTTTACAGCCCTTTATCACCTCGTACAATTCATCTACCTCATGTCGAAGACACCTTTCTATCTCCTATCTCACTTTCTTCCCCATACTCGCTACCTCGGTCTTCGTCCACCTCCATCCCCTCTCTTCCGATAATTCCTTTCTCCCTTTCCTTATATCCGTCTCCACATATCTATGTAAGCTCAAGCTTTCCTCATCCTCCAACTACTCACTCTTTCTCCCAGCCATTTGTAATAAGCACAAATATGGCAAGGGGATTTAGGAACACCCTATATATATATATATATATATATATATATATATATATATATATATATATATATATATATATATATATATATATATATTTTCTTTAAATCAAATATAAGTTGAATTAAATATAAAAGCGACTTAGTTTCGTTAGCAGAGGTAGAAAAACTTAATTAATCAATTATAAAAATCAACCAACTACCACAAGGTCGTCACGCAAATAAGTCGAACATAAAATAACATCGATGTTTTGAATATCATAAAAATATAGACAAATTGTGCAACTTAGCATAGAGAAATTTAAGTAAAGTTAACCTTCAATTACGAAAATAAAAAACATAAAAGCGAGGACAAGTAAATGACGCACAAAAACACAGCTACGTTTGATGTTTTGAATAACTAACTCGTCCCAAAATACTGGAAATATATAGAGGGAAATTGGACGATGAGGCAGAGTCGGACAGCGACAGTGCAGTCTGGTACTCCTGGCTTGTCGATTTACGACAGCCCGCATTTTGACAGTGAGTTCTAGCGATTGCCGCGAAGTGCTGGAAGCGGAGATAGCCTATCAGAGCTCATCTCGTTTTTTGTGACGTTCGACCAAGATTTTCCAAACCGTAAGTTTTTGAACCTGATACTCTTTTTTTTCTATTGTTTTTTTTGGGAAAATCATATTGGTATTGATTTTTTTGTGTGTCTGACTATTCATCCTGCCATATAAGTGTTATACTGAAGCTTGAGCCGTATACTACCGTAATTAGATAGTTTATGCTTCGTAAATTGTTCTTTCTCTTAGTAGTATAAAGTATAAAATTTTATTCAGGGAATTTTGCGAGGGGTACATCCCCCATAAAGCGGAGTCAGGTAGATTACTCCAAACACACTCTCAAAAGTTAAGTATCAGTTATGGTATTAAAAAGTTTTATTCCCGAGATATTTAATTATGTTAATCGTTTGTTTACACTGTCCAGTCCATGAAATATATTAATTGTAACATAAATTAAAATTATAGTCGCTTCAACAATAAGATTTTATTATTTATTTGAACTTTGTCGGGCAACGGAGGTTACCACTCGTTCAGCATTAAGGTTATTTTTGCATTACGTAAGTTTATGGAAGTCACTGAAGTAACTGTCAGCTAGGTCAAGGCGTCATACGTTAGTAAGGAGACGCTAGATCGTTTTTATTTCGCTTGAGAAAGCCCTGGCCACTTTTCTCTGACGAATGATCTTTTTTGTCCTTACCGGACGATAGCTGGAAGAGAGGGAGAATATATGTAGGAACCCTCGCTAGTTTCATTTAAGTGCCGGACAAATAACATTATTATTATATTATATCATATTCTTTAGGCATCAGAGTTGTCATTGTTTTTTTGTAACTTTACATTTATTTGTTCGTAATATAGGCATATTTATATGTTATCTACCTAGACTGTTTCCTTTACCCCCAACAAATCCCTCTACCCGACATTGGTGGATTAGACCCTGGGGACGTACAGGCAGCTGGACGACACGAAAAACCTTAGAACTCAGGCTTGACACATCGTATAAGCCGAAGGGGGCCCACGAATACCCTCCCGCTTGAGCCAGGAAACCACCCTCCCGCTCGAGCCAGGAAACCACCCTCCCGCTAGAGCCAGGAAACCACCCTCCCCCGAGGTCCTTCAACAGGGGATTTCCGGCTCTATTGTGCCCTACGGCACTGGTGACAGCAACGTTGCAGAAAAAAAAGAAAATACAAAACTAAACAATTTGGCAAGTTATTACACTGGTGACACCATAAGATTGTAAAATAAGGTCAAAAATTGTTACACATTCATCACATGCTGTTATATCAATATATGACGAACCGCCGTCACCCCCCACGAGGGTGGGCAGGAGTCCATCATTCAGCATCACTAACCCGTTGGATGCCAACACTTCCTCCAGTATCTCTCTTCTCCTGTCCGTTTTCTTACACCCCCCCCCCCCCCCGTCACCATTTTCCTTATGATCCGCCTTTTTCCTTTTGACACCCTCAGGTTCTCCAGTCCTGTCATGTTTCTCTCGTATTCCTCCAGATTGGCATTTGGGCTTATATATACATTGTACACCACCATGTCTCCCATTCGCACTACTCATCCATTTCCCTTCATCCGCCCTCAGCTCCTTTCACACTACTCTTATTCCTGCCTCTCCTATATTGTCCATAATCCATCCTTGCTTCTCCACATATCTAGCATTTGCCTCAGATCCGCAAACCACATCCACTTTCTTCCTAAAAATCACTTGATCTAAAATATCATGCGCTATCCCGCATTTCCCTAAATTTATCTGGATCATCAAAAGGCACCTGGAGCAGACAAAAATGCTAAAAGAACTTCCCCAAAAAGCAATAGTGTTACATACATACATACATATTTAATGGAATAATAAGAAAGAAAAAACAGAAAATATCACAAATAATTGCAACAGTCAAACCAGGAAAAGAACCCTCAGAAGCAAACTCCTATCGACCAATAAGCCTCCTATCAGTACTTTCTAAAATGTATGAGAAACTTATTCTACGCAAAATAAACAATTATATAAGACCAGAAGAATCGACCCCACACCATCAATTTGGATTTCGCCAAGGGCACTAAACAGATAAATCAAATAACATATGTCATCAACAAAGCCTATGAAGACAGAATCTATTGTTCAGCAACATTAGGATAAGGATCATATAACTTGTGTAAAAGATATGATCTAATAATAGAAAATACGATGGTGGTATCAAAATATAGAGCAAAAATATACATTCGTGGCAGGAGAAACGCAAAAAGCCTAATAAACTACATAGTATACACACAAGGTCTGTTAGAAAATATAGCTTAGCAAATATACAGGGTGGCCCATTAGTGTGTGGAAGTGCAATAACTTACTTATGATAAAAAATACAAAGACATATTTTAAATAAAAGTTGTTGTATTTGCACTGATACACATTTCTAAAATATTTTGAGATATACTGGGTGTACATCCTAAGCAAGACAACATGAATATTACTTTTTTTACAGGACACCCTGTATTTTTGTTCACCATCGAATTTTGTGTAAAATTCTGCATACGGCCCTATATTTTATTTTCTTATAAACTACGATGTTGCCAAGTTGGAGCGAAAAATATGAAGATTTGACGAAAATTGGTACACTATAAATGCTGCATAGTAAACGTTATCAGTGATAAGCAACTAAACTTATTTGGTAGGTACGAAGGTAAAGGATGGTTGAAATGTCTGATAGTCCAGGCGGTAGAGCAGTAAAAGTAGGGTGTAATGGATGTTGTTGGATAACGCAAACATTTTTATGCAGAAAGTTGCCGAATATTGTGTACAACAATAATCTATGTTTGCCTACTGCAAAAAGTGCTTGCTAAATGCTGTAGAACAACAAATCTACCGAAGCATAGAAAAATAACCCAATAACTCTTTCTTTTTTGTTTATTTGACGATTTCCTATAAGTTTATGAGAATCGCGAATCGAAAAACTTTAATTTTCCATGAATAATATGCGAAAATTAGTAAAAAATCATACGTAAACTTTGAGAAATTTTTTCGGTAAGTGAAAATTGATAAATATTTATCAAATTTTCAGAAAAGATAGTTAAACATACGACAATTACGCACAAAAATTTTTGTAACGATCGACCGCGTAGTTTTTCACTGCTACAATTATTAATTAACAAATCATAAAAAAGTTGATCGCGCGTACCTTGTTTAATCAAAGCTGAAAAAGGGGCACGCAATTTTTAACAGTAACTTAGTGTCATAACAAACAATAAGCAATTATGAAAATATCCATTTTACGTTTTAACAATTTTTTTATATTTTGTCAAATTTTTTCCATTATAAATAATTTCTCGTTTACAGCATCGGTTCGATGTAATTTAAAAATTGTTTCTCATCTGAATACTGCTTCGCAAGCTCTTTCATTTTAGCCCAAAACGACGAAATTTGACCGTGTACATCCGGAGATAGAGGCCCACAAAGTTAATAATAATTTATGGTTTACTTAATCGTTAAATCGAAATTAAAAAAATACTCTCTTATAGCTGGTTGCAAATACTTTTTATATTCGTCCTGTGCATTTTCGACAGATGAAAGCCTAATGAAAGAAAAATCGATGAAAATACCGTAATCAGAGGAGTTCGTCGGCCGAGCGGCGTGGGGATGGCGGAGAGATTTTTTTTTAATTCGATGTAGCGAAATGAGAGGAATCAGAATATGCCATCAAAAAACAATATTACAAAGAAATTTTGCACGAATTTCAAGATCAAAGGAGGAGGATTTATAGTGGCAAGCAAATAACTGAAACAACTTCAACTGATCTAAGATAAAGCACTTTTAAAAAATGCTCGAAACAAAAAACCTTAAATTTAGCAACATTACCACCAACAGAATCAGTAAACAATCTTCATTCGTACAGGGTTTATTATCAAGTACAAATGTGGCATGGAAATGTATTAAATCCATTAGACCGGGGCTGGAAAATTCAGACAATGTTAAAAGTTATGAACTGCAAATGGATTGTGTAAGCGATAATGAAATTGATGTTGATGATGATAAAGTTGACTATGATACGGATAACAGTTGCACAAATCCAAAAAAAAAGCGAGACTAGATTTGTAACCACAAAAGATGTATTATTATGTGTATAATTTATATCTATAACAATAAAATAAATTTATATTAATTATTCGATATGTTTACCTTGTTTATTTAATGTTATAACACATATTCCCTTATAAAACCCTACTCTATTCAGACATTTCAGCCATCCTTCACCTTCGTACCTACCAAATAAGTTTAGTTGCTTATCACTGCAGCAGCAGTATTGATAGTGCACCAATTTTCGTCAAATCTTCATATTTTACGCTCCAACTTGGCAACATCGTAGTTTAAAAGAAAAGAAAATATAGGACTAGATGCAGAATTTTACACTGATTTCGATGGTGAACAAAAATACGGGGTATCATATTAAAAAAAGTTATCTTCATGTTGCCTTGCTTAGGCTGAACACCCAGTATATCTCAACAGATTTTAGAAACGTGTATCAGCGCAAATACAACAACTTTTATTTAAAACATTACTTTGTATTTTTATCCTAAGTAATTTATTGCACTTCCACCCTGTATAAATGTAAATGTAAATAAATATGGAGAGTATGCGAATCAGAAATTACTGAGAACATCTAAAAAGAACGAGTTGTTGGAATGAAGAGATAAAAAATCTGGTAATGAAAAAATCCTGGAAAAAATATATCCAAACAAGAACACAAGAAGCTAAAGTTACTATAATGAAAAGAGAAAATTAGTATAAAACTATAAAACAAGAGAAAAAGGAATCATGGAAAAAAATTGGTGAGCAGTTGAGAGATAACAAGGTAGATAACTGAAAAATCTGGACGCAGATAAAAATAATGAGAGGTAAAGGAAAATAAATTAAAGCAGTGAGAAATATGAATAATCAGTTACAAAGGAGAAAGACAGATATAATGGAAACGCGGGCTAAATATTGCGAAGATAAATTTAATACCTTGAAAGGATAAATGGGGATCAAGAACAGCACGAAATAAGCAGAGATGAAGTAGAAGAAAATAAGGACAGGAAAAGCAAGTGGAGAATATGGCATAGCTCAAGAAATGATAAGATGGCTGGGACAGAAAGGAAAAGAATAGGTTAGGGAAAGAGGCATGGAAAGAACAAAGAATACCAAGAGGCTGGGAAAATAACTACACCCTAGAATTCTCGTAAATAGATTAAGAGAATATGTAGAATATAAACTGGAAGAGGCAGCATTCAGACTAGTCAGATAAAATAATGATTAATATATTTATAGTAAGAAACAAAATAGAAAGAAATCTAGAAGATAAAGAAGAAACGTTTCTAACATTTATTGATCTAAGAGAAGCCTTCGATGCAGAAGAAAGAACAGAAATTTGGAGATGCTTGGATGAGATGGATATACCTAGGGGACTAAAAGGGGCTATCAGAAGCACATACGAGAACATAAGGGCTAAAGTACAAATAGCAGGAATTAAATCAGAAGAAATGATAAAATTTAAAAACACCAGCACACTGGAAAACTTCATGTCTGCAAAAAATGAAGCTGCCAAAACTAAAAGAATTCTAAGAAAATTGGCAAGACAATCCTGGATTACATATTGCAATAACCCCAACAAAAATACGCCCATGACTCAAATATGGAATCAAGCAAAAAAAATGAAAGGAAATCTAACTAACCGAACCAAGTCTACAGATGACAACTAGGTAGAACCGTTTTTAGACAAAATTACACCCCCAATGGTACCATTAAATCCCAAGGAAATTACAACAGCAAAGCAAGCAGAAGATACACCAGAAATTTTCCAGAGGAGCCTGGAATTTGGGGAATTAGAAAATGCTCTCAATATTTCAAAAAATACAGCACCTGGAGAATATGACATTAAATATGCAATGCTGCTACATTTACCTAAAAACGCCAAAATGTTTTTATTGGATATATTCAACGAAATATGGTCAACCGGGAATTGCAACGTACAAGATTGGAATAAGGTGATAATCATTCCAATTCTAAAACCTGGGAAAGATCCCGAAGATCCTGAATCTTACAGAGGAATATCGCTTCTCTCATGTGTTCTAAAGACCTTTGAGAAAATAATCAAAAATCGACTAGAGTGGTGGATAAACCAGAACCAAATATTACCCATAACCCAATATGGATTTAAAAAAGGATTCGGCACAATTGACGCGGCATCACACATTACCACAGATATACAGAACACATTCTCAGAAAATGGATACTTAATTGCAACATTCTTAGACCTTCAAAGTGCTTACGATACAGTCAACATCCTATTACTAAAAGATAAAATGAAAGAATTGAACTTCCCGGAACGAATCTGTAACCTATTATGTCAAATGCTATCTAAAAGGAAAGTATATATTAGACACAGACTTCCCTAATCGGACCACGACATACCTCACTGGGACTACCTCAGGGATCAACATTATCTCGACTATTATTCAATATATTTACCACTTGTTTACACTCAATAACAGAGGAAACAAATATAATACAATATGCAGATGATATTGTTTTATACTCACAGGAAAAGAAATACGATTACAGAAACTAAAGAACTCATTCATTCCTTTGATTACCACCATCCAGAACCTAGGACTTCAGATCGCACCTCATAAGTCAAGCATCAACGTATTTTCTAGACATACTTTACAAAAACCTGAAAATATCCAATTAGGTAATGCTCTACTACCACACAAAGATGAAGTCAAATATTTAGGAATAGTACTGGATAGCAAGCTAACATGGATACCATTCATAGAACTCATACGAACAAAGTGCACAAAAGCAATAAACTTCCTGAAAATGATTACGAGGACGTGGTGGGGAGCTAGTCTAGACATAGCACTTTTGTTTTACAGAGCGTACATCCGATCTATAATGGACTATGGAAGCATACTGTATGGATCAGCAAATGACACAATCCTAAAACAACTAGATCTTATTCAGAATAAAGCTCTTAGAATTTGCATTGGAGCAATGAAGTCTACACATGTCGAAGCTATTAGAGTGGAAGCAAAAGATCCGCCACTAAAATTGAGAAGAGAATACTTGGCCGAAACAATGATTTTAAAATGCAAATTAAAACAGCCGCCACTAATCCATAAAGTATATGTTTTAAACTGCAACGATTTAACAAAAACATACTGGATAAAAAAAAATCTCCCCCACTTTGTATAGGTTTGCGTAATACAAGCAACACGACATTGATGCAACATACGAGAGATAAATACTTTGAATTATATCCAAACAAAACAAAAATTATAATACCGAAATACTTTGAAACTGCTTCTTATAATCAAAATTTACTCGAAAGAATTACAGATAATAACGAAAGTAACATGGCAGTATACACTGATGTATTAAAGAATGAATTAGGTACTGGGTGTGCATTTTATATCCCCGAAGGAAAAATAGAAAAGAAGTTCAAAATCAATTCCCATAGTTCGATTTACACCGCAGAGGCATACGGAATATTGAAAGCCTTAGAATACTTAGCATCTCAAAACAAACATAAAAACATTACGTTATTTTCGGACTCACTATCCGTCCTACAGAGTATAAATAAACCAAAGAATCCAAGCTCCCTTGTATCTCATCCGTATATTTACAAAATTCAAGTCATCCTAGGACAACTCACTTCAAGGAAATTCGACATACAAATGGCTTGGGTTGAAGCTCACATAGGCATAAAACAAAACGACCACGTAGATATTTTAGCAAAAGAAAGTATCGGCACAGGAGAAGCATATTTTGAGAATAATTGCCTATCGGATTGCATTAACATATGCAAAAACGTATGTATGTATAAAAAATGGACCATACATTGGAAAAACTATACCAAAAAAATGCTGGTACAGGAGCACTACTTACAGCCGAAGACAGACGGTCTCCTTAATAAGAACGCGATTTGGACATGCATCTTACCCCGCTCATCTCAACAAAATCAAAGTAATAACGTCTGATCTATGCGAAGACCACATCTTCTTAAAATGCAAGAAATTCGAAACTCACAACAACATCCTAATAGGAGATCTTAGAGAACTTGGGATTGAATTCCCAATCTACATGCCATTCCTCTTGGGCACCAATAACAAAAAGGTCCTTGACGTAATAATCAAATTCATCAATAAGACAAATATATTTATCTAGAAAGTCCATTGTTAGTTGCTAATACCTATGTTTTGTACCCATATGTATATATACCTTCCTATCCGTGGTCCACCTGTGTTGTTAGAATAATGCCTTGATTGACCCCTAGGCGAGAAGCGTGTGACCTTGTCTTTCCTCATAGTCGATATAACCTTTAAGCATGTACACAAACCCATACAATACTTATTGCGATTTTATCAACAGTGTTCCTGGCTGCATGGATCCACTCCTAATGCCAAAAAAAATCAGAAGAGCTTAAGTTTATTTATATTAATTGTGGATAAGATAACGAAGCCAATAAAAAATAAAACCCGAACAGTTGAATTGGCTAAAAAAACCTGAAAACACTAAAAACGAATTCACTGCAATATGTAGATAATGTGGTATTGATAGCAAATACCAGAAATAGAAAGAGGAGGAATATCCAAATCTATAATATTTACAATGGGATTATGATAACTAACTGGCCTGTAACAGGTATACTACGTGCACGCGTTCGAGTGCCGCGCATTCACTCTCGCTCTGTCTCTTTCTATTCCTCCTCCCGAGGAGCGTTGAACGTTTAACGCAACGGTGCTTTCATACCCCTCCATGGTAGCGTTACACGCTTAACGCAAACTTGTTGGAAGTCGCATTAAAATTTTCACTTTCACAGTCATCTTATCAACATAAAATAATCAAAAATTATTGGGCAGTCCTCGCATAACTAAAAAAATCAAAATTTATTGGATTGTCCTCGTATCAGCATAAAATAATCAAAAATTATTGGACAGTCCTCGTATAAGTATAAAAAAATCAAAATTTATTGGATAGTCCTCGTATCAGCATAAAATAATCCTAACTTATTGGACAGTCCTCGTATAATCATAAAAGTATCAAAATTTATTGGGCAGTCCTCGTATAAGCATAAAATAATCAAAAATTATTGGGCAGTCCTCGTAAAAGTATAAAAAAATCAAAAATAATTGGATAGTCCTCGTATCAGCATAAAATAAACCAAACTTATTGGACAGTCCTCGTATAAGTATAAAAAAATCAAAATTTATTGGATAGTCCTCGTATCAGCATAAAATAATCAAAACTTATTGGACAGTACTCGTATAATCATAAAAGTATCAAAATTTATTGGGCAGTCCTCGTAGAAGCATAAAATAGTCAAACATTATTGGGCAGTCCTCGTATAAATATAAAAAAATCAAAATTTATTGGATAGTCCCCGTATCAGCATAAAATAATCCAAACTTATTGGACAGTCCTCGTATAATCATAAAAGTATCAAAATTTATTGGGCAGTCCTCGTATAAGTATAAAAAAATCAAAAATAATTGGATAGTCCTCGTATCAGCATAAAATAATCCAAACTTATTGGACAGTCCTCGTATAAGTATAAAAAAATCAAAATTTATTGGATAGCCCTTGTATCAGCATAAAATAATCAAAACTTATTGGACAGTATTCGTATAATCATAAAAGTATCAAAATTTATTGGATCGTCCTCGTATCAGCATAATATAATCAGAAATTATTGGACAGTCCTCGTATAAGTATAAAAAAATCAAAATTTAATGGAGAGTCCTCGTATCATCATAAAATAATCCAAACTTATTGGACAGTCCTCGTATAATCATAAAAGTATCAAAATTTATTGGGCAGTCCTCGTATAAGCATAAAATAATCAAAAATTATTGGGCAGTCCTCGTATAAGTATAAAAAAATCAAAAATAATTGGATAGTCCTCGTATCAGCATAAAATAATCCAAACTTATTGGACAGTCCTCGTATAAGTATAAAAAAATCAAAATTTATTGGATAGTCCTCGTATCAGCATAAAATAATCAAAATATATTGGACAGTACTCGTATAATCATAAAAGTATCAAAATTTATTGGATAGTCCTCGTATCAGCATAAAATAATCAAAAATTATTGGACAGTACTCGTATAAGTATAAAAAAATCAAAATTTATTGGATAGTCCTCGTATCAGCATAAAATAATCCAAACATATTGGACAGTCCTCGTATAATCATAAAAGTATCAAAATTTATTGTGCAGTCCACATATAAGTATAAAAGAATTAAAATTTATTGGACAGTCCTCGTATCATCATAAAATAATCAAAATTTATTGGACAGTCCTTGTATTAGCACTCGTGTGTTTACGGCACTCGCCCTTGGCTCGTGCCACAAACTTCCACACTCGTGAGAAAAGTTGAACTTTCCCCACTTGTTGCACATACTATTCCGTTTTCAAAGGTAAGCTTTTGATATTTATAGCGAATATTTTTCATAACTGATTCCAAACTGTAATAAGGAGACACTAGAACGAGTAATGACGTATGAATATCTAGGAACTATATTGACAAAGGACGGAAAGAAAGAGGCAGAAATATCAAATATGAAGAATAAATCCACGAGATCGTACTTCACATTAAACAAAACAATACTGGGACATAGAGATATTGACATGAATGTGAAAATGAAGATCCACAATACAATAACGATACCAATAATAGCATGCGCAAGTGAAAGTTGGACATTAAGAAAGAAGGATGAAGCCAAGATGAACACAATTGAGATGAAACACCTAAGAAAAATAGCGGGGAAAACAAAATGGGACAAATATAGAATACAAACAACAAAACAATAACCAATAATAAGCAAAATAAAGAAAACAGTTAAATTGGTATGGACATATTTTCAGAATGAAAACAGAATAAAATGAAAGGTGATGGAAGTATAGTTGACGCAAGAGATATAGTGCTTTAATGTTTAAGCTTATCGTTTGTGGTAAATGCCGTCATAGTCCAGTCAATATTATAATTTAAAATGCTTATTTAATAAATATTCATTTATAGTATATTACGTAACAAGAGTAAGTAACCCATTACTCGCGAAATAAAAAGTTGTATATTTATCCTCTAATACCGTGTGGTGAAATCGCTGTCACCACTGTAATAACTAATGGTCATAAGATCTGTTGTAACCACTGAAATGAATGGGTAGAAATCCCTATTGTATATTTATCCTTTGTAATGAATATTTGGTCACCACTGTAATAACCGCTGTGGTCGTTTAGGGTTTAAAGCCCTCCGTTACCAGTATAGGACAACCTTTGAATTCCTATTTCCTTGAATTTTGCAGCGTGCTGTCACCAGTGCCTTACGGCACAATTTAGAGCCAGGAATCCCTCTGTGGGTAACCTCGATGGAGGTGGTTTCCTGACACGAGCGGACAAGGTCTCCGTGGGGCCTCTTGGGCTTATACAATGTGCCAAGCCTGAGTTCTAAGGCAGGTCGCGTCAACCCGTTCAAACTTGCTGGTCCGAGGGTAGGGGTTGTTGATAAAGGAAACAGACTGGGTGGATAATATGTACATATATATATTACAAACAGTAATTAATTAAATCCAGTAATTCAGCCCTGGTTTGGACAAAATAAAAGTTACTCGGGGGAGAATGTCCCGGTATGATACACTAGAAATTAATTAGGGAAAAACGTCTTTCATAATCTGGAAGTAGTTTCTCGTTATTATCACAAAAGTAAAAGATGTCTTGCATATGGCTATCCCTGTATAAGGAATGAGAAAAAATTAATATGACTTGGGCAAACGTCTTCCAAAATTCTGAAAGTAGTCTTTCCTGATTATGACATAAATGGAAGATATCTGGCGTATGAATATCCCTGTATTATATAAGAAAATAACTTTAAAAAAAATCTTTCGAAATCTGAAGGTATAAATACGATATTTCTTACATATGAATATCCCTGTACAATATAAGAAAATAATTATCAAAACAAGTCTTTCGAAATCTGAAGGTATAAATACGATAGTTCTTACATATGAATATCCCTGTACAATCTTTAAATTCTCTTGACTAAAGTTTAGGGTTCCCCTGAATTATTAGATCGATTGCAAATCGTACTATTTCCTAAATATGTTAGGTGAGGGGCTCAAATGTCAATAGTGCACTTAATATGACCAGAAAACGTACCTTTGGACACCCAGTCAAATCAAATAAAATGTCAATACGATATTTGTTCGAAAAAATAATTATAATGACATAGAAAAAAAAACTTACGTTTTTGAAATATCACAATGTCACAACAACACAATATCACTGCTGACGTACGGCCGTCAGGCCTTACAGTACTTGAACACTCTATGAGGGTTACTACCTCACTGCCTCTGTTACCAAATTTTCAGCTATTTATTTCAGAAGATTTGGGATTTTACCCATGTCTCATATTTTTTATTTTCGTAATTGAAGGTTAATTTTCAATTTCTTTATACTAAGTTGCAAGGTTTGTCTATATTTTTGATAAACAAACAATCGTGTGTTTTGTCATCGACCTTGTCGGTTGTGTAGAATTTTTTTTTTTTTTTTGTTTCTCGCATCAACCAAGTTGGTTATTAGCGATGGCTTTAATAATATAATCACAGCTTATAGAGTAGAGAGGTATTTGACAGATATTTATAAATATTATCCACATCGCAATCCTTTCCTAGCAAGGTATTCATGTCATTTGGAAAATTACATTGTTGTCTTTGCGATGTGTATAATGAACATTCTAATAGTATATGTTTTACATTTAGTTCACGGTTACAAATTATACACATAGGTTTATCAGTTTTACGAATTAAATATTCATGCGTAAGTTTAGTGTGACCTATTCTTAGTCTGGTTATTACGACCTGTTTTGAGCGGTTACTGCACATTCGCGGCCACTGTTTGACACTTTCCTTCATTTGTCTCAATTTTTGGAGTGATCCTTGCCACTCCGATTGCCACCGAGAATTAATTTTATTTTTGATGTAGGTTTTCACGTCACTGTAAACCGCACTGTTCACTATACGTACATCTCTGCATACTGTAGCGTCTTTTGCATGTTTGTCAGCATCTTCGTTTCCTTGTATTCCTTGATGAGAGGGCACCCATAAGAATCTGACATCCAAGTTGTTATTTTGTAGTAGATGCAGTTGAGTCTTGATTTGTAGTTCAAGAGGGTTGTTAGTGTAAATATTTTTCAAGGTACTTAGGGCACTTAAGGAGTCTGTTATTATTACAGTTTTTTGCAGGATTGACGATTGAATTTCGATTAAAGCTTGTAGGATAGCATATATTTCTCCTTTATACACAGAACTTACGTCGGGTAATTTATATTTCAAAGGTGGTTTATAGGAAGTGATAACAGCAGCTCCAACTCCATTTGGGGGTTTGGACGCATCAGTATATATTTTATGAAAGTTAGAATACATGGAAAGTTTCGTGTGAAACTTCTGATATATTATAGAGGCTGGAGTTTCTGCCTTGTTAAAGTTGGTTAAGCTGGTGTCTATGCTCGGAATTTTAATAAGCCATGGCGGTGGTATATCAACATTTGCTTCTAGTATGGAAGGTATCTGCATGTCTAGTTGTGCGATATATTTGGAAACTCTTTGATAGAAGGGGTAGTCGACTCTTTTCCTGGAATCGTAGGTGTTTTGATATCTATTTGTAACTGTGTTATTGTAGTTTGGATGTTCTTGGTTGCCCATTATAGTACTGGCATATGACAGTGTCAGGTATTGCCTTCTTTTATCTAGTGATTGCTCTCCTAGCTCTACTTGTAAGCTTTCAATAGGGGATGTTCTGTAAGCACCAGAAATGATGCGCAATGCTTGGTTTGCTATGACATCTAAACGTTTTAATATGCGTTTTTTAGCGGAGGCGTAGGCGATGGATCCATAATCGATCTTGGATCTAATAAGATGTCTGTAGATTAGGAGTAAAGTTTCTCGATCAGATCCCCACTCTCTGTTTGCGAGGACTTTTAATAGATTTAGTCCTTTCTGGCATCTAACGACTAGATTCTTAATGTGTTCATCCCAATTTAGTTGCGAATCGAAGATCATTCCCAGAAATGTGATTTTTGAAACATACCCGAGGGGACTACCATTTAGTTCAAGTAGTGGCTTTTGGCCTACTTCTCTCCTGGAGAACATAATACATTTGGTTTTCTCTGCAGAGAAATGAAAACCGGAGTCCTTAGACCATTTTTCAAGTATGTTTATGTGTGATTGTAGAATCGATTTCATTGTTGTTAGATTTTTACTTTTTATATACATTACCAGATCATCCGCATACAGTCGGACTTTTATTGGTTTCTGTATATTAGTTGTGATGTTATTTATAGCTATAAGGAATAAAGTTGGGCTGATTACTGATCCCTGTGGTGTTCCATGTTGTTGTCTTTTTAGATCGGAGATCGAGCCGTTTATCCTAACTTGGAAACTTCTATTATTTAGAAAATTGTAAATAAAAGCCAGCATGTTTCCGCCTATATTCCACTCTTGCAAGGTTTTTACTATGTTAGGTTTCCATGCTGTATCAAATGCTTTGTTTATGTCAAAAAATACAGCTATACATTTCTGATTGTTTGCTAAAGCCTCGTGTATGTCGCTTTCTAAGACGATGATGTTATCGATTGTGCTTTTGTGTTTTCTAAATCCACTCTGTTCTGGTATTATCAATTTTCTTCGTTCTAACTCCCATACAAGTCTGTTATTGATTATTTTTTCTAGTAATTTGCACATGGTGCAAGTTAGGGATATGGGTCTATAAGAATCGACTAATAATTTATTTTTCCCTGTCTTCTGAATGGGTATAATTATTCCTTGTGACCATTTTTTTGAGAACGTATGTTTTGTCCATATTTGATTAAATATTTTTAACAGTGTTGCTTTAGCTGTTTCTGGGAAGTGTTGCAGAAAGCTTATATGCACGTTGTCTGGCCCTGGGCTGCAATCATCAAAAGAAGTAAGTGCTTCGTCAAACTCGCTCTTTAGGAGGGGCTTGTTGATGTCCGTGTCTATATTGTTAATGTGAAAGTTGCGTAGACTGGTTTCATTATTTTCCAGGAAATTTTCTTCGAAAGCAGCATCGCTATATTGTTTCTCGTAATTGCTGGCTAGTAAATCAGCAATTTGTTTTGGATTGCTAATGATTTGTCCGTTATCTTCTAAGGCAGCAATTTTCTGATATGAGTTGTATCCCGATATTTGCCTAATTTTTTTCCAGATAGTGCTAATATTAGTTGAACTATTTATATTTTGTACGTAAGTCTTCCAGCACTCTTTTCTACTTTTTTTTTAGCGTATATCTTGTCTTAGCTCTAAGGTTCTTAAAACTTGCTAGATTTTCAGGAGTCTTGTATTTTTTGTAGCGATTAAATGCTGCTTTACTTGCTTTTATTGCCTGACGACATTCGTCATTCCACCAGGGTACCGGATTGTGGCTTCTGATGGTTTCTGTCATCCCAATACTGTCTTTGGCGGCTTGTTCAATTATTTTGGTAAATTCATTGACTGTTTCGTCGATATCCTCTGTTATTTTGTATTGAGAAAGTAATGTTTCAATGTTTAGGGAAAATTGATTCCAGTTTGCATTGTTAAGACGCCATTTTTGTAGAGGTTTGCTATTTTCTGAGCCGGTTCTAATGTCAGAAATTATTATTGGGAAGTGATCGCTGTCATAGAGATATGGCATCACCTCCCAGTTTAAGAGAGGAGTAATAGCGACATCACATATTGCCAAGTCTATAGCAGACGATGTCCCATTATATGAGTTGAATCTTGTGTTAGATCCATTATTAAGCAGAGTGAGGTTGTAGTCATTCATAATTTCCTCAATAAGATTACCTCTATCGTCTTGTTTCTCCGATCCCCATAATAAATTGTGACCGTTGAAGTCTCCGACAATTTTACGAGGTTGAGGTATTTGTTCAATCAAGTTCACCAAATCATTTTTATTGAGAATAATATTGGAAGGAATGTAAATATTGCAAATATTTATTTTAGATGGATAGAATACAGTAACCGCAACAGCTTCTAGATCTGAGATTATGTCGATTTTATTTGATTGGATATTATCTTTAACGTATGTGGCAACACCCCCCCAGCTCCTCTCTCCAGTGGGTCTGTTTTTATAGTATATGTTATAGTTTTTCAAGTTATGTACATTACTGTCTTTAAAATGTGTTTCCTGTAAACAAATAGAATTTGGTTTGTACTTAGACAATAGTTGTTTAAGCATTTCATAGTGTATGTAATACCCATTTAAATTCCATTGAAGTATGTCCATTTCTAATATGATGATTGTGTCGACGACTCACTTCCCGAGTCAATGGGGCCTTCTGATATGTATCGTCGTAATCGTTTTCTTATCTTGGTTAAGCGGATTTTTAGGGATTTGTTCGTGATTTGGGGGTACACTTTTTCCAGCGTATTAATAAGAGACTCAAAATCTGAGGTATAATTTCTTATGGTACTGATTGGATCACTAGAACCATGAATATTGGTAATCAAATCTGTCAATTGATCATAACTTAATATTAGTTCGTCTGCGTGTTCCTCAATGAAATTTTTGGCCGGTTCCATCATTATCATTATTTCGTCAAGCCCAACTTTCTTAGGTTTTTTTTCTTTAGGTGTTTTGAAAGTTGTTTCCTCTTCAGTGGTGTTATCTGGTATTGGGGGACTTTCAATTTTATTGATTTTTCTTTTGTTGGTTTCTGTGTGATCATTATTTATTATGTCTATTTGGTTTGTTTCAAGTTCGGGTGTGTTGTTGGTGGATATAGGTTGGAGTGTAGGAGGAGTAATATTGATTTTCTCTGGTGGTGTAGGAGTAGTAACGTTAGCTTGAACTTGGGGTGAAGACGTAGTGATGTTGCTGCCGCTTATGTTTGATTGGGAGTGTAGTGGTATGTTAGGAGTATTATCAACTTGGCTGGAAGAGGTACAGTTGTATGCAGTGTGACCTGGTTGTTTGCATTTATAACAACCTTGCCCATCCATGTTGAGAAAAATACGATAACTGATTGTTTCGAATGGTATAAGGAGACTGTCTGGTACTGTAAGGTTATTTGGTGGATCAATATATACTTGACGTCGGAAACTGAGTATATGGCTGTACGCGGGATCAGTTACACCAATTCTTAGGAATGTTATATTTGACATTAGTTTTAGTCCAATATTTTCTAAGGCTTCTTGGATAATTTCGTTTGGGATTGAAGGGCAAACATTTGAAATTATAAGTCTTTCTGCTGGAGTAATCATCCTACGAGCTTTGATTTGTTGGCCATTAATAGTAATTTCTCCTCCATGCTCTTTCAAAAATTTGTCTACAATCTGTTTCGATGATAAATATATACATATTCTGTCATTAGCCATGCGTGAAGCATATAGTATATTTTTAGGTGAGATAAGTGGACCGACTTGATACAAGTAATCTTGGCATTTGATTCCTGTTATTGACGGAAAAATAATAGCTTGTTCTTTTGGCGGGTACTTTGGTTGTTGACTTTGTCCCAATACACTTGAATACGACAGTCCGGGTTGTTGTAAATTGCTTTTAGAGTTATTATTCATGATATAATTTTGAAATTAAGTAACTTTTAAAACTATTTTCTGCTTCTGCACTACCATGTGCAGGTCCGACCCTGTCTACTGAGACAGAGTCAGAGGTAAAAAGTGGATAATGGGATTCCTTTTGATAAGCGGCTGGTTTGTTGATGAAATTTCGTCTTATTACTTCTATATACTATTCTAATTCAGTTGTAAATAGTACTTACGTATTTTATCTGTTGTAATTAACTAAGGTAGATTATGACTTTGGATTGAATTTATTCGATTTTATACTCGCACAATTCGCTATACACTTAGGAGCTGATCGCTTTCAGGTAGTAACCCAACAACGGTCAGGACCGTACTCGGTTGTGTAGAATTGTTTGTTTAAATTCTTTTCTGGTGTAGGTCAACAATTGTTTTTATTTTAAATTGGATTCGACTTATTTTATTATCCCTTTGTCATATTTCGTGTTTATTACATTGTTAAATGTCATTTACCAGGAATGTTGACAGTGCGATTTTTGACGTTTACTAACATGGGCGTAGAAAAATATTATAATTTCAACTAATAATCGTTAAAATGTATTTAATAATTTTATAATTATTAAATACATACATATTTAAAAACATCTTAAACATAACACCAGATAATTAACACTAACTTATATCTCGTTTTATTAACAAGAATTAGGAATATAATAATCAAATAATTTATTATTTTTCCCATCTTTCACTGAACTATAAGTATATTTTTTCGAACACAGCAGGTGTCCATCAGAGATAAGCAACGCTCGTTCTTTAGTTGGTAGGCTGATATCAACAAAGAGTGTACTGTTTTTCTCAGGAATTTGTACTTTGAAGTTTATTATACAAAACAACAACTGATTGAATTTTTACAGGCAAAGAAATTTAATAAATTATACGCCCTAGAGAGTATTGCGGAACAGCTAAACAACATGGACACTCTATAGTGAGACTTCCTCCTTATTTTCGTATTTTCAAACCCATCGAGTTAATTTGAACACAATTAAAAAAGTAATCAAAACTGAAGATGAGTATAAGAATATTGGGCAAGTCCATATTAATGGAGGAAATAAATTTATTATTGATTTACAAGACGATAGTGATAGTGAAGCAGATATGGGAGAAGGATTAATAGAATTTTTGGAAGAAGAAAATTAATTAAGTCTAATATATTTTTCATCTTACTTATATAGTAGTGACAAACAGGAGTTAGACATCATATTTATGTTTAAAGAATTGTTTTATTCATTGTTATAAAATGTTTATTTTTTGTTATTTTACATAGAATTTTGTTCATACAAAAAGGGCTCAGTTCACATCTGGTATCCCGATTAAACCGAACGCCCTTTCAACAATTACGTAACATCAAATACAATATAGGTATTGTTAAAAGTAAACAAAATATTTATACCTTTCAGAGTATAGCTCCGCATCATAAATTAAAGGAGATGTACCATTACATTGCTACACTATATGTTTTGCATCAACTATACTAACCACAAAAGAAGAGGTTGACAGAGAACAAAGTGGATAGACCAAATAAGGGAGATAGGGGATAGGAAAGTAAGAACACTAATTGAAATGAAAAGATTAGTAAGAGACACCTAAAAAGGTAGAAGAAGAAGAGGAGTACATTTAGATCTACAGCGAAGCTTTAAAACAGTAGCAAAGTGGATTGTAACGAATTGAATACAATTTATCGTCTCTTCAAACCGATAGTATTTTAGAGACAGGCCAAGAACGCGGAAAATACCATACAAATGATTAACTAACTTACCTGTTGGTGTACTAGATCCAAAAACTTTAGAAGGGCTTCCAAATGTAGGTGCACCTCCAAAGGCAGACGCTGCTCCAAAAGCGGGGCTAGCTCCAAACGCAGGTTGTGAGGTTGCTCCAAACACAGGCGGAGCTCCAAAACCGCCGGGTTTCTGGAAATTTCCTGGCGAACCAAAGCCAGCTTGTACAACTCCGCTACCGCCACTACTAAAAGCTCCAGGTTGTGGACTACCAAACGTTGATTGTTGTCCAAAAGTATTTTGTCCGAAAGCAGTTTGTTGACCGAATCCACCAGAAGTGCCAAATGAAGATGATCCGAAAGTGCTTTGTGTGTTATTACCAAATATACTACCAGTAGAACTACCAAATATCGATGCTGTTGCGGTTACAGGAGTTTCAAAAGTTGATTGTCTGCTAAAAGGATTTTGTTGCGCCTGACCGAATGTTGAGCTACCACCAAATATACTATTAGTTGTTGATGGAGTACTACCAATATTTAATCCTCCAAAACCAGTATTACTATTTGCAGTATTGGCTGGTTGAGCGAAACTAAATGCAGTATTTGATGCCGAACCAAAAGTATTACTAGACGTACTTGGAGCACCAAATGTGGTTCCTCCTGAACCGAAAATACTATTTGAAGTTGTAGTGGTATTGAATATTGAACTGGGACTCGAACCAAACGTTGCTGGTTGACCGAAAGCAGTTGTGGTCGTTGGGGTTGAACCAAAGGTTGTAGAACCAAATATGGAATTGGATGACTGACCAAATCCAGATGTGGTATTTGGGGCTCCAAATATTGATGCCGAAGTTACAACTGGAGCTGTTGATCCAAATATTGAACTTTGAGTGGTAGCAGCACCAAACGCAGAATTTTGTGTATTACTGAAGATAGATCCAGAAGATGCAGGGGGAGCTCCAAATATAGATTGAGAAGTTGTAGAACTATTACCAAAAACAGTTGCTTGTGTAGTTGGACCAGCACCACCAAATATAGAAGTTGACGTGGCTGGTGAGCCAAGCCCAGTAGGTTGAGTAGATGTAGGTGCTCCAAATATAGATTGGCTAGTTGTCGGAGTACCAAAAATAGAAGACTGGCTTGAAGCAGGTGTAGAGAAATTTGAAGATTCAGCAGATTTAGCGAATATTGAAGTTTGTGTAGTTGTTACAGGAGTTCCAAATATAGAAGAGGCAGTAGTAGGCGTAGAATTGCCAAATATAGTAGCTGATGTTGTTGTAGCACCACCAAATATAGATGTTTGTATTGCAGGAGTTCCAAAGAATGAAGCTGAAGTAGTTACAGCTGGACTACTGAATGCAGAAGCTTGTGTAGTAGTGACAGTGTTATCAAATATGGAAGGCTGTGTTGTAGTGGATACGTTACCAAATGTAGTAGTCACAGGACTGGAAACTTGTGTCGTAACTGTCTTATTACCAAACAGGGGGGCTTGTGTAGCAACGGCTGTTTGTTTGGTAGTTGGAGTGATAACGTCACTACTTACAGTAGAAGTGTTAACAGTAGTAGGTGCAGTAGAGTGGAAAAGATTAGTAGATTCAGCAGCAGTGGTATTAGCTGGAGTAGAAACTGTCGATATTATATTTGAGGATGAATTTATACTCAAAGCGGGTGTTTTTGTAGTACTTGTTAATGATATGCTTGCATTTGATGTTGAAGATGTGGGTGAAGAGAATATAGATGGAGTGGTACTAGATACGGGGGCACCAAATATAGATTTAGCTGTGGATGTAGTTGAAGCAGAAGAAAAAATGGACCCAGTACTAGATGTAACAGCAGATCCAAACATAATAGAACTAGTACTAGGAGTAATTGACACTGGTGTTATGGACGTAGTAGCAGTTGTAGGAGTGAATAGAGATTTCACAGCAGAGGCTGAATTTTCCGAACTAAAATCTGGAATATTTTTATTTGTTAAACTAGTACTTGATTCAACTGTTGATGAACTTATAGAATCAACAGACCCAGAATCCTTAGGTTCAAGTAATGAAGTAGTGCTGGCTGGTGCTACTGTAGATTTAGATCCAAATAATGAGCTTGTAACTGAAGATGAACTAATAGGACCAAACAGAGATGTAGTCTGTGTAGTGACTGCCGTTGAAGTTATTGTAAGAGCTCCACAATTAGGCTTAGGCGTACTCTTGGGAGTAGTCACTACAACATTTGAGATAGTAGTTGTGGGTGTAGTTGTAATGCCAACTGGTCTAACGACACTAGTAGCAGAAGTTGATTGCGGAGTTCCAAACGTAAAATTGGCCGCCTTGGAAGATGCTACCAATATTGGTTTAGTAACAGTAACTGACGCAGTTTTTTGTGTATCAGATGGGCTGATAGTTGAACTTTTTCCGAATGAAAATAAGGATTGAGATGTAGGTAGGGTAGAAACAGATGTTTCAGGCACCTTAGATGGTGTAACTGTAGGTTTTAAAGCAACAGGAGCAGCAGCTGCACTGGATGATTTTCCAAATGAAAATGCAGTTTGTGTTGTAGATGCGGTACCAAAAGCTGGAAAACCTGATGAAGCTTCCGTTTTAGCAGTGATATCAGGAGAAGATTTGGTATCAAAACTAAAAGTAGATTTCGCACCGCTCGGTGCATTACTAACAGAAAACGGTTCGGGTTTCTTATTTGAACTCGTATTATCAAGAGTAAATTGAGGTAATTGAATACCAGACGACCACGCCGGGGAGCCTGTAACAACAGGAGAAAAAGTGGGTACTACTGGTGAAACTGGAGATAAACCAAAGTTTTTTGAAACTTGAGTTGTGGGTACAAAAGCTGAAGAGATCGGAATTTGATTTAAATTACTCAAAGCAGAAGCACTTTTAGAAAGTGGTTGAAATGTACTAGTAGACGGAGGTGCGATATTTTTGTCCAGACTTTTAAAAGTAAAAGATTTTGAAAGATCTTGTTGAACCGGTGTATTTGGAGGTACTGTAGTAGGCCTGATGTCCAGTGACGTTTTCAAAGGCGTGGATTCCGAAAATTGTAAATTTTTAACAACTGTAGGTTTTGCTACAGGTGACATCTGAGCTCCTAATATCGAGAGTATGTGTTTGTTTTTGCCGACAGGTGTTTTAATTCGAGAATAATTAAACGAAGGTTTAATGGCTGTTACGTGGGAGATCTCCCTATATTTAAGAAAATCTTTAATTTGGTTCATTTTCGAAGACGATAACTTTTTCTGTCTTTCCCTAATCTGTTCATAAAGAACTCGATGGTTATTTTCAGGGTCTATTTGGAGACGCTTAAGATCCTCTTCTAATCTGTTCATATTTAATCCAACAAATAAAGGTGGAGAGTTGTCGGACCCCTTTCTTCGTTTGAGTCGACCATTAATGTCTTTTAAAATGTAGCTCTGTAAAAAAAATTAATAAAAATTAACATCATGTTAATAAAATCAGTTCAAAAACTTCTCGACGAGGTAAAAAGTAAAAATAGATGACGCAAGTACTATATCTATTTATCTTATATATAAAAAAAATATATGAAGACTGAAGCTTGACGTTCTATCCGGCCGAGTTGCAAGGCCGAATTAGATACGAAGTTAATAGAATTACTCCGGAAGTTATTCATAATGTGCAAGAAGATTATGTTCGTCGATTTGCTTATTGCCAAGAGACCGGTGGATGGCATTTTGAACATTTAATTTAGCTGAAAAGTATTATGTATTAATTAATTTAATATTACAGTTCGTTCATTGTAAGGTTATTCTATGATTAAATAACTTTTTATGTTCGTCATACAAACATATGTTGTTGATCGTTCGACTGTAAGCACGTGAAAAGTTGAGCTCCCACAAATTGGTGAATTTAGTGGTAAATTTTTGTTTAAAAATTGGTATAATTATAAAGTGGCACCATTAAAGTTATCTGAAATTATAAGCAGTGAAAAATAAACATTAAACAATTCTTTTGGTCAACATTTATATTACGACTTCGAGAACTAAAAAGATTTCACAAACGAAATCAATAGTAATGGAGCAGCACCAGTCGGACAGTTTTATTAGAAATCAAAACAAGGAACTTGTAGAGCTTCGAAGAAAAATTTAATAAACTTGAAGAAAGCCTACAAGACATAAAAGGCAAGTTAAATAAAATGGCTAATTTATTTGATATAAAAGAAAATAAAATAACAAAAATAAGTAAAAAAATTCAGAATGTTGGTATTAAGAAAAAACTCATTAAGAATTGATGGCGTTAGGGAAGAGTATAATGAAAATATATGTACTAAATCTATAGACATCATTACTAGTATACTGGGAGTTAAATGTGAAGAGAAAGACATTAACGATGTATTTCGACTCGGTAAATTTGAGGATGGAAAGTCAAGAACGATTATTTTGAAACTTACAATACATATGAAAATAAATGAAATCTACAGGGCTAAGAAAAAATTGAAGAAAACCGGGATTTACATTAATGAAGACCTTAGTCAGGATTATTATAGCTTATTTAAAAATGCTTGCCATGAACATGGCAAGGATAATGTATGGACGGCTAATGGTAAAATATTGGCCAAAACTGATGAGGGCATTAAGGTAGTTAAAAACTAATTTCTCAACAAATAGCACGCAGATTTGGGTTTAGTTCCTTAACTATGTAGAGAATAGTGTTCATATTATTTATATTTTAAGTTTTTTGTAGGGTACCTGCACGATTAGGATTGATATCAACAACCTGTTATTTTATGTTAACATTTTTATATAGGTACTTCAATTAATGTGTTGTTTTTGCTATCCATTTCAATAATCGATATAACCGTTGTATTCGATACTTTGTTTCCTGATTACTGTTTGATTAAAATCGATATAGGTATTTGTTTTCATTTCAGTAATGTAGCTTGCAGTTCGTTATTTAGGCAAAAATTAATTGTACTTTTAAGTTTTAGGGAGTACTCAACATTAAACTGTAACTTATGAACATTTCTATCTATTATCAAAACTGTAGAGGGTTAAATACAAAAACAAATGAATTTTATGAAAATGTATTGCAAGAAAATTATGACATTATTGTGGCTACGGAGACGTGGTTGAGGTATGGAGTTGGAGACTCGGAATTAGTTGATCCAGATTTATACAATATAGTAAGATGTGAAAGAGATTATGAGGCTTTAAATAAAGGTAAAGGTGGGGGAGTCCTCTTTTTATCTAAAACGAAGTATAAAATTCTAAATTGTAAAACACTTAACGGCAAATTTGAAGGCCTAGTAGTTACATTAAAATTGGGTAAAAACATAGATTATAAGTTTATCAGTTTGTATTTACCACCAAGTAGTACTGTCGATACCTATGTAGAGTTGTTTACATTTTTACAAGAACATACTACAGAAAATACATATGTTTTAGGAGATTTTAATATATCGGATATAAATGGTCAAAATAGCGATAAGCGTAGTTCAAATCAGAAACCAAGCATTTTATTTGACTTTTTATATTACAATTCATTCTCTCTTTTTAATAACGTAACCAATTACTTGGGTAGAACTTTGGATTTGGTGATAGGGCCTGAAGATGGTATTTGCAAGGTGACAAGAGACTTATTACCATTTGTTAAAGAAGATATACATCACCCCGCTTTAGATATAAATGTTACTTTATTACCGACGGAAACAGAGTCTTCTTCCCAAAATAAATCAAATTTAGCTTTTCGGTATAATTTAAAAAATGCTGACTATTTAAAATTAGTTCAAATGGTAAAAGAGGTAAACTGGGATTGTCTAATTATCAAAAATAATGTTAATGAAGCTTTAAGTGACTTTTACAAAGTAATAAATAGTATTATCGAAGTTTGTGTCCCAAAATTTGAATTTAGTAAATATCGTAAAAAATATCCTACATGGTATTCTGATGAAATAAAACAATTAATAAATGAGAAGGAGAAGTATAGAAGATTGAAGAATGTATCACATTATAATTAGGAGAAATATAAAGAACTTAGAAAAAAACTTAAATCTCTCATTAGTATTGCACACAGAAACTTCATTAAAACAATAGAAAATAATACTTCGACAAATATAAACGAATTTTGGAATTTTGTGAACAGTAAAAAATGCAACGGCTTAAAAGATACTAATTTTCAATACAATAATAAATCGGTGGAAAATGTAAAAGTACCAGATGTGTTTGCTGACTTTTTTAGTCCGACTTTCAGTACGGATCCATCAAATTATAGACTTAATTTTAGTAATAATGAGGTTACATTTGTTTCTGATACTCTTAGAATACCTGAAATTATAGAGCATGATTTTGATCAAGCAATTAAAAATCTGAAACCAAAAAAAGGCTGCTGGAATTCCTCCTTTACTTGTTAAGGGTTGTTCTAATTGGATTAAAAAACCTTTGTTACATATATTCATTTTAATAATTAAAACTTCAACATTCCCTGATAAATGGAAAAGTACAATTTGTGTACATATTTTTAAATCAGGCACTAAAAGTGAAATAGAAAATTATCGTCCTATATCCATAATGTGCGCTCCGTCTAAGATTTTTGAGCAGATTGTATATAAAAATATTTATAATTACTTTGAGAAACATTTGGCTGAGCAGCAACATGGATTTGTAAGAAAAAAATCAATTCATTCAAATCTATTTGTGTTTATGAACACGGGATGGGAGACGTTAGAAGGGAAGTTGCAACTGGATACAGTCTATACTGATTTTAGTAAAGCCTTCGATAAGGTGAACCATGAAATATTATTGGAAAAATTAAATAACTTGTCATCGAATCTTTTGCGCTTATTTGGTTCTTATCTAATGAATAGAACTTTTACAGTTCGTTATAATGGCGGTACTTCCAGTCAAATCGCGGTGCCCTCTGGAGTCCCGCAGGGATCTAATTTGGGTCCATTACTTTTTCTTATTTTTATTAACGATCTACCATTGGTGCTCAAATATTCAGAAGGTTTGATGTTCGCGGATGATTTTAAAGTGTTTAAACAAATTTTTTCAATTATTGATTGTGTTAAATTACAGAAGGATATTGATAATGTAACAGAATGGAGAACAACCAACAAATTACCTTTCAATTTAAAAAAATGTTCCATTATGAGTATTTCTAGAGCACAAAATATTATTAACTTCAATTATAAAACTAACGATTTATCTTTAAAGCGTAAATCAGAAATAAAAGATCTTGGAATAACATATGATGACAGACTCTCATTTGTTCAGCATGTAAAAAATATTGTAAACTCAGCCAATTGGGTACTAGGTTTTATTATACGTCAAACATCAAACTTCAGAAAAATCAATGTAATTAAAATGTTATATTACACATTAGTCAGACCCAAATTAGAATTTGCCTGTATTATATGGCAAGGCGAATTCCATACACATTTACTACAAATTGAAAAAATACAAAACAAGTTTTTGCGTTACCTATATTATAAAAAATTTCGAGTTCGTGCCGATTACCATACTATAAGGACACCTTACCTTAGAACAGAATTCCTTAGAAATAGGACGTAAATATGTAATGTTAATGTTTTTGTATAAAATTCTTAATAATCTGATAAACTGTGCTAATATATTAGGAATGTCTTTGTATGTAGTACCCAGGCACACTCGAACCAGATTAAAATTCTCTATACCATTATATACAAATATTTCTAACTCTCCACCCATTGTTAACATGTTACGTTTGGCTAATAACATTTCGGCTGTTGTCCAAGACTTGGATTGGTTTAATACCCCATGTAGGGATTATAAAAATTTAATAAATGAATACCTGGATATTACTTCGGTGTGATTCATTAAAAACCTTGTAGGCCTGTCGATAATAGTTAAATATTTCTTACTCATATCTGTTAATTAAATTGAATCTCCTGTCTCTATGCTTCTTCTGCTTTCTCTGGCCATGATAAAGATGTATGGTATGTAATATTAATAAATGATGTTAATGATATCTGTGTAGATATATAGTATTAATTAGTTGTGATTGGCCCTCTCTCTTGTTTCTTTTCATTATTATTATAACTGTACTTTTATTTATTAACATTATTATCCTTGTAATTAGGTCAATAGACCTGTTAGGATGAACAATAAAATAAATAAATAAATTAGTCAGTTAAGTATGATACTGCTGAATACATTTGTTCGATTTTTAGATTATTTTAATTTTTTTTTAAATCCATTTTGGCGAGCTTTTAGCAATATCGCAAATGAAATTCCTTTCCTCAAAACAAAAGTTCCCCCTACTTCTCCCCGCCTATGTCCTATTTTACCCCCAAAAAGTAAGCAATATACATGCGACATTCGATAGAAATTATCAACTCGTTGAAGACTCGTCGTGATATATTTTGGATTCGTGTGTTCGGAAATCTGACGGATCTTTTAGTGCGTTATGGGAGAGTGCAGACAACCTCCTACCAATCTCCAATATTCCAAGGTAGATTGTTATAAGCTCGACCTATTTTTTTTAAAATACAATTACTATTAATCTCATTAAGCCCCCAAATTACAGTCCGTTTTTTTTCTCTCCTAAATTTATCTAAGCAAATCGAATAACATTATTAAAAGACTTTCAAATGAGATATTACAAGACTCATATTTCAATTTAAAAAAAATCTACGATAATGTCACCGTGTCAAAACTGGTGACGTCATCATTTTAGGACAATATAAAAAAATTGGCACCTAAAATTATAAATCGACCTATTTCAAGATTTTTATCTAAAATAAATTGTTTGCAAAATTATAAATTTGTTCCATAAAATATGTACGGGTGGCACATTAGAAACAGGTATTTCGATTCTCTTTAAAGACATGCTAACATTTTGGTGTTAAGTGTTAAAATTAATGACAAAAACCAGCTGGAAGTGTGAGTGAAAGACATAAAAAAAAGTTGTCAGAAAAGTTTTAATCAAAGTAAGTGTTCAAATTGTGATCCGTTTACTTCCAAACAATAATACAACCTTTGTTCAACACTGTTCTGAACATTTTGTAGCATAACAGGAGTTATTTCACCATATGCCACAATTATCCAGTGGCGAAGATCTTCTAAAGAGTTCGGTTTGCGTTTTGTAAACAACACCTTTTAAATAACCCCATAAGAAAAAGTCCTAAGGTGATAGATCAGGCGATCTTGGGGCCATTCAATGGAACCTCTTCTACCAATTAAATGTGCGGGAAAATGATGTAAAAAGTCACGTACAGCAGCCGCATAGTGTGGTGGAGCGCCATTCTGATGAAAAAAAATCATTTTCTGGGATCTTATCATCGTTTTCCATTATCTCCACAATTTGGGGGTAGATGAGGTCTTCGAGCAAATTAAGATAAGATTCATCCGTCAAGTTATGAGGTAGGAAAAACAGACCAACAATATTATTTCCAAAAACCCCAGCCCGCACATTCAATTTTTGTGGAGCCTGTGTATGTTGTTCTCTCATAATTGCAGGATTTGCATCACTCCAGTATCTGCAATTGTCTGTTCACGTGACCATTAAGAAAGAACGTGTATTCGTCAGAAAAGCATATCGAATATAAAAAGTGGGGGTTGTCCGTCCACCTGTCTTCTAGTAATCTCTTGACAAAATTGGATACGGCGATCTGGATAGTCTTCGTTGAGCTCTTGCACGAGATGAATCTTATAGGGATGGAATGTATGCTGTTTCAAGACCCTCCGAATGCTTCTACGTGGAATACCTGTAGCTGCTGCTATTTGTCTCGTGCTTGAAGAGGGATCCAATGCAACATGTCCCAAAAGTGTAACTGTGTAACCTCGTTAGTAACAGGATTTTGTCTTTCACATTTTCTGTTAGAAACATTTCCGGTCTCCATGAACTTAGATATTAAATTTATCACGTAGGGATGTCTTACATTCTTACCAGGATGACGTTCATTAAAAACTTTTGCAGCTACCCGTGCCGACTCGTTGTTTCTAAAATAGTGTGCAACAAGGTATAAGAGATTTTCATGAATTTGATTTTTTACTCCTTTTTTTATTTGTCTTTCTTTTTTTATAAAAATAATAACATTTTATTGAAATGTTATTACCTAATTATTAATTCAGCGTTTTATTCTGATTTCAATCTGGTTTTTGTCATTGATTTTAACACTTAACACAAAAATGCTAGCATGTCTTTAAAGAGAATCGAAATACCTTTCAAATTATGTCCCACTCGACCCCCCCTGCCATTAAAGATTCTCGAAGGGGTAGTCACCCCTTTTAGGGGGATGACCGTACAACCATAAGTTAACTATCAAAAGTTGTCCCCCTCGAAAACAAAATCGACGTGTCTCGGGGTTTGCCGCTAAAACCTCCCCCGCCAACAATATTTGAGGTGGACTGTTTCTAATGCGCCACCCTGTATATGTTATATGGAACCGTTGTGGATGATTTTTGTATATCTTATATTTTTCTTACAAGTGCCATGTTTCTTTATTGGAATAATTAAAAATTTAATATTTTTTTAGAGATTGAAGGCATATTGTAGATGTCGTTATAGAAGTTATTTCTTTATACACAAGAATTTTTGGCAATATTACCTGTTTCTTTAAAATAGCATTCTGTCTCACCATAGCCTGAAAAATAGCTTCCATAGTTGGCATCTGTACTTGATGTGTTTTCTTTGTGTAATCCTAAAACACAAATAATTTAATTATACTTTAAATAATTGCAGATTTAGGACAGGGCTGAAGCCTTTGAAAATGGTAAAAAGTGAAAAAAAAATAGAACAGGAAAGGTAAGAAAATCAAAAATAAAAGGAAACATAATTTACGGACAATTTGAGGGAAGGAAAGGGGGTGAGATTTTAAGGGTGGAAAACTACCAGTCCTATCGAAAAAAGTTATATGACCAAAGTTATAGGTAATAAAAAGATTTACAACTTTTGTATCAACACTTTTTCACATACACTAGAAATTTATGCTAAAAATTCACAAAAATAACTTTTAATTTTTTTATTTGTATCTCTCATAAAAAAATTTGGTGAAAATTTATCTTTTTATGTCCCAAACTTACAGTAATTTTTTTGGATTCAAAATATTTATTTTTTCCACTTATTTTGATTTAATTTCGAAAAAGCACCCTAATTTTCAACCGAAAATTCTCACGTCTAAATATCTGCGAGTCCGGTCCTGGCAACTGTAGCCTGAACAGTGAAAGTGTCAGTTCTCGTGAAAACAGATTTTTTTCGATAGTCCATCGTAGTTCAAAATTTTTATAAAACATTTCATAGTAACTTTAGAAGTGTTCTCACATCATAGAGAAAGTACTATAAGTTTAATTTCATAGCTTCATACCAAAATAGTGATTTTTATTAGTCATATTGCTATCAATTTCACACCGGTTTGAAGAAAGAACTTACAAAAACCTGATTTTATCGCACTGCTATGAGGCGGCTTGTGCCAAAACAGGTCCGTACTTTCAAACAAAAGTGATCTGAAATTTAAAATTAATAATGTCTAGTACAAATGTTGGGACTTCTGACTACAGAAGCTCTCAGAATGCAAACACCACCAAAACATACTCCTCTACGTTTACACAGCCACAATTTCCTACAAAAGATCAAGCAATTGTTTTTCCAGATATTGATAATATAAAAATTCAAGAGTATCTAATATCACTAGGTGAGCTAATTTATCCACAAAATATTCTATTCACATCAGGGCTGTCAAACAACAGAATCTGCATGTACCTCTCAAATAAAAATATTGTGGATCACTTCATGACCCATCATAGAGGGGTAATCAATATCAATAGTAGCTTAATTGAAGCATGTAAACTCGTAACGCCATCCGAAAGATTAGTTCTCTCAAATGTATGCCCCACTATTCCACATTAATTATTAATTGAAGAGCTTAATAAGAACGATCTCAATCCAGCCTCACCGAGGTCCTTCCTTAAAAATTAGCTCTACCCTTCCTGAATACAATCATATCTACAGCTTCAGACGACAAATCTTTATTTCACCACCTACAGTCCAAATACCTGAATGTCTCCTGATTACACACGAGAACACTACTGAGAGAATCTACCTATCTCAAGACTCTACTATGTTTTTCTTGTAAGAAGCCAAGCCACACAGCAGCAAACTGTAAAACCTCCCAACCTCAATTAAATGAACAGTCTCAAATTTCTACCCAACTTTCCTACCAACCGACGAACACCCAAATCAATACTTCCCAAGCACACGCTGAGATCCCATCAGAGCCCCTATAACATCTCATGCCCAGAATATTTCTTCCATACACATGGAAGAAATTCAACAAAATAGCACCAAACGTAGTTATGAAGAAATAATTACAACCCCTCCTCAAACTGATGAAAACGAACTGGCGAACTCAAATGAATCCCCTTTTGTCAAACCAAACAGACCGAACAAAAAGCCAAAAAACAAACAGGATATCCCTAGAGAAACTCTCATGGAACCAGTTAAAAAAGTTATTTCTGAACAAAATCCTCCGTTCGTCTTAGATATCTGATCTGTTCGAAAACGTCTACGGTTCACCTGACCCAATCAGCATAATAGAAAATTACACAAGTAATTTGGCGGAATTAATAGACATGTTAACAACAATTTACCCATTTTTCGAACACAGGTCAATCAAAAATAGATGCACTAAACTTAAAAAGAAACTTTGATCCCAACTGAAATCTAAAAATGTCGCGCGCAGACCTATTCTCAGCGTTAAATTAAAATTATAAATAATGGAGATAGAGTTCCGGGAGTTGGGAGTTTTTTATTGGAAATTTCCTCATCTTTCAGAATCTTTTTTTGAAATTTCATAAATATTAATAGTTTATGAAATATTGGCAAAAAACGATATGCCATTTTTTTTCATCTTTAATTGTTTATAACTTTTGCAATTTTTTATGTGCTAGTACACGCTTTTAGCACATTTTTATAGGCGTCATTCCGAATCCAATGAGCTATCGCACATAATTTTAAGAGCAATATCTCTATTTTGTACCATTTTCAACTTGTCGACTAGACTATATTCCTCCAGCAACCCAAGTAGATGCTGAAGAGCTGACTGAGTTATTAGAACAAATTCCTCAACCTAGGATAATACTTGGCGACTTCAATGCCCACAACTTTGTGTGGGGATCAACATCAATAAACTACAGAGGTCGCTTACTAGAAGATATTATCGAAAATGCTCATCTATCTATTCTAAATGATGGAAGATCAACCAGGTTTAACATACAGACAGGCCAAGGCTCTTGTATTAAATTCACTATTTGTGATCCTACCCAGACTCTGACACTTTCTTGGGATAGGTTGAATTACACATACCACAGTGACCACTATCCAATTGTTATTCAAAACAACAGAAAACTAAATAACAAACGCGACCTCTATCCAAAATGGGACTTAAAAAAGGCAAAATGGACTCATTTCGAAACCATAATTGTGAATAATATGACAGCTTACACAACGCTTTAGAAAATGTTGTCACCATTATTCAACGAGCAGCGGACCTATCGGTCGGAAGAACCTCTTGTCTGAAACGACGCATTCCAGTGCCATGGTGGAATAGCGACTGTGAATCAGCAATCAAGAGTAACAAAACTGCTTTTAATAGATATAAAAGTTTCAAGTACAGCAGTTAAATTATTAATACCTATAGTCCTTGTAACTCTTTTTTGGAGTTACAAAGCTCCGGTGGCTCTTCGTCTGGTGAGCAGTAGTCGCAGGATCTTGCGAGTCACAGGAATCGACAGGAATAGGGCGCCACTTATTTTTTGGTAGTTCTTCAAAAATAAGAAATTACTTACACCAACTCCCTTCTTGTCTCAATTCAACTTAACTTTGGAACCATAATGATATCAATAAAAAATGAAAATCAGAACCTCACTATATGGTTTTTTTTAATCAAGTAAGTTTTCAGGCACATGTAATCAACTATTTATGATGGAAAAACAAAAATATTCATTAGGTGCATTAAGTGTAAATAAAAACCATAATAACCCCTAAATACAGCTGTATTTAAGTTCACATCTGGTGAACGGTTTATTTAAATTGAGAACTATATATATATAGCAAATGCCTTGTACCTAAAAAAAAATAGATTTGACAGGTTATGAAAGATTGAAAAACAAATTAAACCCCCGTTGGGAGATTTAATAATTAACGTATACATTTAAATTACGAAAAGTCCAATAGACCACTGTACTATTATAAGAAGGTAGGATCACGTAATAATCTAGTGGTAATAAGAATATGCCGGTGCACTCCCCCGGTGGATTCTGATAAGTTGGAATGAACTCACCGACTCCAGGGTAGTGTATCGCTTAAAACGTCTTTTTCTCGGGGGCCTCCTCCCTCAAAGGCTTTAGACGGTTTATCAAGGCGTAGTTATACCTACTTCGAGATTCTCACTCATGCCATGTCCAACATTGCTGCTTCGAACATCTGACTTGCATTTGAAAAAAATCAGATACCGTGAACAAAAATGGCTAGGTCGGCGGATCTGAAATTAATGTACCACTCAACGACTGTACTATTTTAAGAAAATTGCTTAGTACGCGTATCTCCTTGTTACAGGAAAACCTCTCTCCTCAATTCACAACAGCAGAGAGCAGCTTCTTAACAATGCCCACAAACGAAACCCTAAAATTCGCTACTCCTTCTCGATATTCCAAAATCGGACCAGTTAACCCGAAACTAAACGGACTCGAAGTTTTTGTAAACCTTAACGGCCAATCAAGTTCTGATAATCCCTGGTACATTCTTATTTTCTGCTGACCAATGGAATATCTCCAATAGATATTATAACGAACTCAACCGAGCTGGCTTAGTGAATTTCAGATTTAAGTAGTACTCAACCTGTTTAGTGAAATGTGAAGTGTCAACGTCAATCTAACCAAAAGTAGCACCTATTATGACTGTCATTGTAAATGACATTAAAAACAAAACAAAATTCAATAAGGCGTTCGCAATGAAGGCATTACCAAACAACGACAAAGTTTATTTATTTTATGTCTGAAGCCATTCTAAAACTTTGTGTACTCGTTGTATGAACTGTTTACGAAATGCAATCTCATTCAAATATAAACATTGCATTTAAAGAAACACCTTAATGAGTATTATCACTATCCAGTACTGGTAAGTAAATAATACATTAATTTTTAATTGTATATTTAATCAAGGTTTTAATTTCTTTTAGGAACTTGTGTAGCTGTTCAAGATGCAACCACCTGTGTTAATTAATAACAATACTTTGTGTACATAATTTAGTGATTGTCTAAGCTGATTATTGATTGAAAATAAAATATATTTCATAGACACACATTCATTTTTCAATGCTTTAGGTAAGTCTGAATGTTACATCCTTCTAAATTAACAAATAAACGAAATATTGAGATATTAAGTAATTATTGATAATAATTATCAAATAACCAAGTTGAGTTATAATACTGGCGCAGTCAGAAAAGAAAAAAAACTAGTGTAGTAGTGTTTTTGGTAACGAAAAATAAAATTTGCCTGTGTAAAATAAAAAAAATGATCGTCGGACAATTGGAATCTTTTAAATTGGGAGAAGGAAATTGGAGTTCCTACATCACTCGTATGGAGCAGTACTTCAAGGTAAATAAAATTGAGGAACATGAAAACTGCCTTGCTGATCACCCCAGTAGGAGATGAGACATACGAACTAATGGAAGATTTGTGCAGTCCAGAAAAACCGGCAGATAAAACGTTTGCTGCAATACAAAAAGTATTACAAGAGCATTTACAGCCGACACCATCAGAAATTGCCGAACGTTATAAATTCCGACAGCGGAAACAGGAAAGAAAATCTCAATGTTTTTAGGATCAATAAAACAGCTATCAAAATACTGTAAGTTTGGTAATAACGAGATCAACTAGTTTTTGGATTAAAAAATGAAATCATACGACAACGCCTGTTTCCAGAAAAATCGCTCACCTATTACAAAGCTGTGGAAATAGCAGTAAACATGGAAGCAGCAGAAAGAGATTCGGAATTAGTGGGTGGTGCAAATACAGTGAATTTTGTGAAAAAGAAAGAAAGGAAAAAGTTTTCCACGAAAGACCAGCGATCCAAGTCTAAGGTCAAGACGCCATTTTAAAGTTCTCGGCAGGAAGGAAGTCTTCAATGCAGCCATTGTGGCAAGAATAACCACATCACTTCCACTTGTTTCTTCAGGGACGCCACCCGTTACACATGTGGCAAGAAAGGACGCATCAGCACGAAGTATGCAGAAAAAGGTACCGAGATTATAAGTATAATAAGTTTGTAGTTATTGATAATGACTCGGGCGATTCTGATTCTTATTTTAATAATATAACACATGGTAATGACAAACCATTGAAAGTTGATATTTCCATAAATAATAAAATAATATCCATGTAATGTGATTCTGGTTCACCTATATCCACCATTTCAGAAAAATTTTATTTAAATAATTTTAAGAATTTTCGACTAAATAAATCTCAATTAAATTTAAAATCATACTCGGGCAGTGTGATCAATGTTTTAGGATATATTTTTGTTTCTGTTTTGTACAACAATATGTCAGTAAAATTAAAACTGTAAGTTATCAAAAACGGTGGTCTACCTATTTTAGGCAGGGAATGGATTTCTAAATTAAATATCTCTTTAGATAAACTCTTTAATTTAAATTACATTGAGGAAATAAATGTAGGGGAGATACCTGACGTTTTGCAAAGAAAATTTCCGGAAATATTTTCGGAAGGACTGGGAAAATTTAATAAGGGTAAGGAACAGTTGCATTTAAAAGAAAGTGTTAATCCGTTTTTTGTAAAGCACGGAACTTGCCATTAGCTTTAAAATATAAGGTGGAAAAAGAAATAAATAATTTAGTAAAAAATGAAATATTGACGCCGGTAGAATTTAGCTATTGGGCTACCCCAATAGTCCCAGTGCTTAAAAAATCTGGGGAAATTAGAATTTGCGGCGATTATCGAATAACATTAAACCCTAATTTACATGTGGATGCATATTCCATTCTAAAAATTGAACATTTATTTGCCGCTTTGAACAATGGAATTTTTTTTAGCAAGATAGATTTATCACAGGCGTATGCTCAAATCGAACTTGATGAGTCGTCAAAAATTCTAACTACTATAAATACCCGGCGGGGTTGGCTGTCTTTGCTCATTGTTGCACTGATTTAACTACTGCTTGCTGCTTTTGCATGTATGTTAGCTTAGGTTATGGGATGGTGGGCAAATTCAGCTATCGGGTGTCTGCTTCCACGTTAGCACCGCTGGTAATGGGAATAACAGGATCATTTTTGGTGCTGTATTTCTTTGACTAAATCATCCCAACGGTCTTTCGGCTTAATCCTAAGGTGTGCGTATCCGTGCCGAGGGAATGCATGACAGTGAGCTATCATCTGTCAGTAACGGAACCTTCGGGATACTAGGCGCCCTCCCGTCGTAAGTCAGCCTTGTCATGGTAATGCAGGGCTCTGCCGTGATGGACCTCTTTTTCCCTAGCTACTCGTGGGACTTTTATGGAAGAAGTAACCAAAATAAACATAAAAACTGCAGAGGAGATGGAAGTCGACCTATCGACTCCAACTGACCTCCCTGTAACCTCTGATCAGGAACGAGATCTACTCAGGTCTCCAACTCCTGAAAATAAACCTAGGAAGCTAGGTGGTGCAGCCAGGAAACGACTGAGTCGTCTCCTCAAGAGTGGGGTTCCTTACAAATCCGCCTTGCATCAAATTCTAGAGCAGCGGGAGCGGGATCAACCGCAGGAGAGGAAACATTCTCCCTCTGTGGCTGGTACCAGCAAGCGCTTACGCTCTAACGATGACTCACCCGAACAAGAGGCAAAGAAGCCCTGCTCGGCTGAATCAATGGTAACGTCAGGTGAAACTGACAAAAGCTCTCTTATGGGCAGGCTGTATCCGGCATCAAGGTGGGAATTTTACATCTTGAACATCCGACAGCCTCGATCACGACCAAACAAATGGAGTCCCTTCGGTATGCCATTATGGCCGCTGTAGAGGATATACCTGAAAGTGGGCCACAAGTACAGTTCCAGAGCTGTACTTTCCGGCCTGGATAGTTACAGGTCACCTGTGTAAATCAGGTACATTGAGGAAGGTTTCACTACAATAAACAGTTGTGATGGGATATATACTGCGGCAGACAAGCTTCGGGAAGCAGTGATCTCCTATCATGAAAACTGTCCACTCAAGCCAAAAAGAGATAATCGTAACTCTACTTGGTGGAACAAAAGCCTAGATAAGCGAAGAAAAGAAGTTCGACGAGTATTCAATAGATCTAAAGAGTCAGGCAACTGGGAACCTTATAGAACTGCTCTAACAACTTATAACAAAGAAATTAGAAAGGCGAAACGGGAGTCGAAGTTCTGTGAGAGTATATCCGACATACCTCGCAGTACTGGAATACACAAGATTCTCTCTAAAGAGCCGATTGCCGAGATAGGGTCGATGAAACGACCAGATGGCACTTTACGACCTCTAGAAAAGAAACGTTAGAGCTTTTGATTTAAAACCACTTTCCCGGAAGTTTAACTCTGGATAACAACCGACCTCCCCACTTTGAGGGCGCAATGCGGCCCAAAAAGAATGATTGAGAGGTCGCCAAGAACGTTATCACAGCACCGGCGATTGAATGGGCAATAAAATCATTTCAGCCCTTCAAATCTCCCGGTGAGGATTTCATCTTTCCAGCTCTGCTACAAAACGGACTGGAATTACTTATACCCATACTCATTAAATTCTATACAGCTAGTCTGGCGTGGAATTATATACCACCCTGTTGATTGGCGGCTAGGGTAGTATATATACCGAAAGTGGGCCGCACAGACCCACACCCTAAATCGGTCAGACCAATTAGCCTAACATCTTTCCTGCTTAAAGGACTTGAAAGAGTACTGGACTGCCATATCAGGCAGGTAGCTTTATACAGCTCCCCCCGGAGTATCCACCAGTAAGCTTATCAAACAGGCAAATCAACAGATTTAGCATTACATAACCTTGTTGAGAAAATCACACAATCCCTTAACAATAAGGAGATTGCGGTGGCCATTTTTCTCGACATCGAAGGAGCATTCGACAATGCACTACCAGCCTGCATTGGTTCAGCTTTGACTGAAAAGGGCATTAAACCAACGATTACCGGCTGGATATATGCCATGCTCACTAATAGAACAGCCACTACATTTATTCAAGACGAGGCCATCAGCTTTAAGGTTTCCAGGGGCTGCCCGCAGGTTGGAGTGTTATCTCCCCTTTTGTGGTCACTCCTGATGGATGACCTGCTTGGTGCTCTCGTGGGAAGAGGGGTAGATCTGCAAGCGTATGCAGACGACCTTGTCATTCTGTCAAGAACCAAGTCAGGACGGGTTGCACATAATACCCTCCAAAGGACTTTGGACGATGTCTACAGTTGGTGCCAGAGGGAACAGATGTCTGTTAACCCTGGTAAAACTGTAATAGCTCCCTTTACTAGGAGAAGGAATTTGGCGGACCTTCCGCCACTTTCCTATAATGGTGAGGTTATTCCATTTGCAGTGGAAGTAAAATATTTGGAGATCATCCTAGATAAAAAACTTACTTGGAACGCTCACTTGGAAAAAGTCATCCATAAGGCCAGACTTTCCTTGTGGACACGTCGCAGGATCTGCGGAAAATCTTGGGGCTTGGGTCCCAAACAAATCCATTGGATATATGTGATGATTGTTAGACCAATGATCACATACGGAGCCATTGCTTGGGGGTCAAAAGCTTTACAGAAAACGGCCCAAGCAAAGCTCTCTGGCATACAGAAGCAGGCTAGTTTGGCTATAGCTGGTGCTATCAGCACCACACCGTCAGCAGTCATGGAAATCCTCCTGGACCTTCCTCCTCTCCATATACTTCTGGAAAAGGAGGCCAGATGGACAGCATATAGAATTGTGCATATTTCTAAATGCACAAAACAGGCTCATACAGAACAAAGTAGAATGCTAGCGGCCACCGAAAGTCATAGTGTTCTGGGAATGACCTCTGATATAATGCCCCCAACAGTAAACTATAATCTGCCTTATACCGTCCTATTTCCAAATAAAGATGAATGGGTCCTCCGCAAGGATGAACTCTCAAGAGCAGACATCTGTTGGTACACTGATGGATCAAAGACACCCTCAGGCTCTGGTGCGGGTGTATACGGTCGAAGACCTAGCACAGAATTCTCAACATCTCTGAGATCCTATGCAACCGTATTTCAGGCGGAAATTTATGCCATTGCTTCATGTGTGGGGCAATCCAACCATACACACAGATCAATAAAAAAATTTACGGACAGCCAAGCGGCCTTGAAAGCACTTAGCTCGTACCGTGTAACGTCGAACTTGGTTCTAGACTGCCAAAAAAGACTCGCCTCAATAGGAGAACGCAACAGGGTAACGCTGGTTTGGAACCCTGGCCACTCTGGTATGGATGGTAATGTAAGAGAGGGTGCCGCTCATGACTTTATCGGACCAGAACCTACAATTGGCATCGCAACAAGTGTTGTCAAACAAACACTAAATACCTGGACTACAAGAACAGTTTTAGACTTCTCGCATAATATACCAGGATTGGTTCATTCAAAGGCCTTCATACATCCTTCGAATAATGTATCCAAACAAATGTTAGGCTATAATAGACACGAGCTACGGTGCCTAACAGGCCACTGTCGTTTGAATCATCATACGCTGAAACTTGGACTGTCGGACGATCCGATTTGCCGTCTTTGTTTAGAAGATGATGAAACAGCAGAGCATATAATTTGTGCCTGCCCCGCCGCGGCTCGAGTCAGGTATCTGATGTTTGGCAGGGCCACTCTCTTGCCCCCGGACCTGAAATATCATTCACTGAACAAATTAATCGGCTTCGTTAAGAAGCTGAATTTGTTTGGTGAAATTTGAATAGGTATGAGCCACAATACTCTCGCGAGTCGCAGTAGAGGGCCTCATTGACCCACTCATTATAAACCTAACCTAACTATAAATACCTACAAGAGCTTATTCAAAATGAACCGTTTGCCTTACGGAGTGTCTTCTAGTCCTGGTATTTTTCATAGGATTATTGAGAGTACTTTTAGCAGTATTGAAAACGTACCCATTTTTTTGGACGATATTTTAATTACCGGAATAAATTCTAAAGAGCATTTAAATAATTTAATGACGGTTTTCGCCGTTTTAAAACATTGTGGATTAAAGGTAAAATTAAACAAATGTTCATTTTTCCAAGAGCAAATACATTTTTTGGGGTATACAATAAATAAAGAAGGCTTATCAACCGCTGATGACAAGGTTGAAGCTATTTTAAGGGCACCACAACCTACAGATATAACCAGTTTCAAATATTTTCTTGGATTGGTAAATTTTTATGGAAAATTTATAAAAAATTTGAGTGATAAATTATACCCACTGCATTTATTATTAAAAAAGAATAATAAATGGTATTGGGGAGAAAAACAAAATCAAGCCTTAGAGTTAATAAAAAAGGAAATAGCATCACCTAAAATTTTAGCACATTATAATAGTAAATTACCGGTAATTTTAGCAGTTGATGCCCCATTGGCGGTAGGGGGTGTAATTTCGCATACATATCCAAATGGAGACGTACGCCCAATCGTATTCGCCTCACGCACCTTTTCTTCGGCAGAAGAATCTTATAGTCAAATGGATAAAGAGGGAGCCGCTATAATTTTTAGTTTAAAAAAATTCAATGATTTTCTGTTTAGTAGATTTTTTACCCTGTTATGTGACAATAAGGCTTTGGTACATATTTTAGATTGTAAAAAAGGCATACCACAAATATGCAGCTGTGCGATTGAACGTTGGAGTATTATTTTGAGTACGTATAATTACGAAATAAAATATATTCCAACAGAAAAAAATCACGCTGATGCATTGTCACGATTACCTCTTAAGAATACCAAAGAAACAACATACGATTATTCACACATATTTTATTTAGACGAAAACCTTCCAATTGATTATAAAAAAGTGGCAATATTTACCAGGAAGGATAAAATTTTAAGTTCTATTTATAGGTTTTGTTTACACGGTTGGCCAGAAAAGTCTAAAATTGTGAACGAATATGAGGCATATTTTTTAAAACGCGATGATTTACATTTGGAACATGGTTGCATTTTATGGGGGTACAGGGTGGTAGTACCTGAAAAATAAAATCTTTTTTACTTGAACAAATTCACATGGCACATTTAGGCATAAATAAATGTAAGGCGATGGCTCGTTCATATTTTTGGTGGCCGAAAGTCGACGATGATATTGAAAAATTGTGTAAAAAATGCAATACTTGCAATGTAATAAAAATAACCCATCAAAAGTGAGTTTACGCCCGTGGCCTTACGAAGATACCCCATGGAGCCATTTACATTTAGATTTTTTGGGACCGATCCATGGATATAAATATTTAATTGTGATAAATTCTTTCACAAAATGGCCCGAAATTTTTTAAGCTAATGTCAGTGAGGCAAAATACGTAATTAAAATTTTAAATAAATTATTTTCTACTTTTGGTTTACCTACTAAAATCTTATCGGATAGTGGACCTCCTTTTACATCAAACGAATTTCGTCAATATTTAAAAAGTAATGGAATGGGACAACTTTTCTCTACTCCAAAACATACAATGAGCAATGGCCAAGCCGAAAACACTGTAAAAACTTTCATATTGGCTATAAAAAAGGCTTGTATAGAAAATAAAAATGTGGACGATTTTCTCACACAATTTTTATTCGATTACCGCAATACTCCTCACGGTACAACAGGTGAAACACCAGCTAAAAAAATGTTTCAAATGAAAATTCGAGGGAAATTAGATTTGTTAATACCAGACGCAAAAAAAATAGTGGAGGACAAAATTGAAAAATAAAAAGAATATTATGGGTGGCATTCTAAAAAATTCGCAGTCGGTGAAAGAGTTTATTTAAGAGATTTTAGAAATCCAGAATGTCCAACATGGACGAAGGGAGTAGTAACTGGTACAGAAGGTTCAGTCATTTTAATGTAAAGACTAAAGATGATAATGAATTAAGACGTCATTCGAATCAATTGCGCGTATCGTTGGGTAACAACGAAGCAAATGAAACAGAGAACGATCCTTCTACATCAGGTACTGCAGAAAATAAGCTTGTAGCAGAAACTGCAACTAACAGTTCTGTTTCACACCAGGTATTGTCAAAACTGAAAACAATTCTAATGCTGACAATGAAAACAGCTCTAGATACTTTCTAAGGTCGAGAAATTGAGAATTGTATATATCTATAATGTTTGTAAATATTAGGTATAAAGAAAAAAAAAGTGCAGAAATATTATTAAAAAAAGTGTGTAGTGAAGTGAATACGAAAAGATTGGTTAAGTAAAAATGTTTAAAAAATAATATTCCAATTTTATGTTGTGTGGGTAACGGAAAAATGTTATTTCTCTTTTCATTTATTTTGTATTTGGAGAGTTCGTAAATATTAGAAATGTGTTTATAACACCGATTTTTTTTCTTGTATAAAAGTGTAAACAATTTTTGGATTCTCCAATTCTGGGGTGAGAATGTGTAATATATTTAATTGGTTGGTACATCTTGTATACCTAACGAAATATTATCAATACAGGTTTTTATTTCACCTTGAAGTTGAGCTTGTAGATATTGTGGAAAATAAATTCAGTTTCGAGTACAGTAATTAAATTATTAATACCTATAGTCCTTATAAATTAACAAATAAATTAAATATTGAGATATTAAGTAATTATAAATAATAATTATCAAATAACCAAGTAAAGTTATAACATTGCTTTTTCGGCCCTGTTCGGTAGATGACATTAAATATTATCGTGTCAGTCACTGTACCATCAAGCCCTAGCCGTGAATACAACTAGAGACTGACAACACTGGCCATATTTTTCAATCGTATGATCTTTACTTCTGCTTGTTTGTATATTTTTAAGTTCGTAAATTTCCGCTAGGTGGCGCATTCAATCACTTAAAAAATATAATTGGTTTTTTTACAAAATATTCCATAATTAAGGTTGGAAAAAAATATTTGCTTTAGATACTTCTGTCCATATTCTACAACTTTTGTTTAAGTCATTTTTTTTGTATCACCTATTCTTAAGTGGTGGGAGAAGTGTAATTTTGTTGACATCAAAAGGATTGTAACTTTCATATACCTGAATCGATTTTCACAAACGCAGACTCATTGCAAATAGCATTAAAGGCATATTTCAATAATAAAAAACAATAACACATGTAACCTTTCAATTCCGGGTCCACATCAGTAGATATGTACGTGGTTCGTCGCTGTTCGTCGGGGTATTTATTGATGTGGAGGGGGTGAAGTACCAACCCGGCGCGTCTCCAGGTGGCGGATAGGAGAAGGGCCTCTGAGATGATTTTATATGAGGAGGAGGTCTGCCGGGAAATACCTGGGACTCGTTGTGTCTAAAAACTCAACTGGCAGCCCTCGAATACCCTGCCGCGGACCAACTTTACCTATCCCAGCTGTAGTATCGTGGCTAAGGGATTGCACACAGGGTTACGATGCCGGGTGAAATTTCGAACTTACCTCGAAATCACCTGTTATACCAATGTCTCTTGGCTGTCTGTGGTCAAGTCTCGCGGGCCAGTGGGATGGAGGGGGTCTTGGCTTTACTGCCCGGACAAGAGGAGACAACCTCATTAAAAACCTAAATTCAAGGTGGGAAACCGGGCCGAAGAATGCGTGTCTATATAGAAGAATAGTCCTCACTGGTTTCGACCTTGGAGCACCGGGGGGAACTCCACTGTATTGAACCCCTTACCTCTGCATACGGGGCTCTGTAGCGGTGGACAGTAATGACCCTAGCTCCTCGTGGGATCACTCATGCAAAGAAAAAGTAAGACTTTCACCGGAAAAGTAGTGGAGGAAACCTCCACCTCTTCATCCGGGCACCTCACAGAGGGAAAAAAGGCCAAACGGCACAAAGGTCGTGTGCCGTTCGACCTCCCAAAACCGGGCGGCATAGACGACCCACTGAGAAAAGGCCTCAGTGGAGCAGGGGTGCGGAAATACCTGCGACTCCTCAATCAGGGAATATCCCCTGAAGAGGCCAGGAAGCAGGTAACTCAGCGCCCAACCCCCCCGAAGGAATCACCAACGGAGAAAACAAAGCTTAAAAGAGGCCCGGAGCATATTACTCCTCCGCTTAGGCCTCAAAGCAAGAAATCAAAAACAGCTGCAACGGTAACCGGGCAAGCCACTGGTTACGCAGCAGCTATCCAAACAGAAAAAGCTTTTAGGGTGGGAATAATGCCCAAGGATTATCCTGGAGTCATCCTGAAAGCGGAGCAGCTCTCCACACTGGAAGACACTCTGATGGAAGAGCTGTGCCAGAGCAAAGAGAAGGGAATCCACTTCTCCGGTATCCATTTCCGTTGTGGAATGATACTGGTGGACTGTGGGTCACAAGAATCGGTAGACTGGTTTATGAGGTCAGCACCGAAATTAAACTCTTGGGGAGGACCCGAATTGGTGACTCGAAGAGGAGACAATATCCCAAAGCCGGTCACCATAACAGTGTTCTTCCCAAGAAGCCAAGACATGAAACTGGAGAAGATCCTCCAACTTGTCGAGGTTCAGAACTCCAACCTCAGTACTGAGGCTTGGAAGATCCTAAACTCTAAAAAAGAGGGACAGGGACTATCCTCACGATAGGGATCGATCACCAATCTGGGGAGGCTCTGAAGGCAGGAGGTCACGCGCTAAACTTCCGTTTTGGGCGTATCCCTGTCTCGGGGCTGGGAATAAAGTAGAATCCCGCGGAGGATCCAAAGGACATGGAGATACCCTCCACATCCGGAACCTCTGGAAAGGGAAAACAAGGCGAAAGCTTGACCTTGGGTCAGCCCGAGATCTCCTCCGGCTCTGCTGGAATGACTGGGAATGCGGAGACTGCCTCTGCATCCCGGGAAGGTGGGCGGAGCAGCCTGGGGGTTGAGAGTCTAACTCGAGATCAAGAAACCTGCTCGATTACCGAGGGAGATACTGCCATGGTGGTCGAGGAGGGTCAGGGAGAGAGAAAGGAGGGGGATGAATAGAGGCTGAGTAACTCGGCCTCTCTCATCCATAATTATTCACCTTCACGTTCACGAATGTAGCTCAGATTAACCTGCATCACGCGAAGGGAGCTTCAGCCGTGATTGCAAGGTTGTTCGCTAGACTACAACTGGATATTGTACTGATCCAAGAACCATGGATCAACAAAGAAGGCCAAATCAAAGGTTTGGCATGTAAGGATTCTAAATTGATTTATGACCAAAGGCAAGTATCTCCGCGTGCCTGTGTAATCATAAGAAATAACATAAAATATATTTGTGTTTCAGAATACGTGTCACGGGACCTTGTTCCAATCATGGTTCACCTCAACATTGGGGGTATCGACCGAGACATCGTCATTGCCTCTGCCTACTTCGCTGGAGACGGGTCGATGTCACCGTCAGTAGAGGTACAAGAGCTAGTGAGACACTGCGATAGCAGACGGCTGCCAATTATAATTGGTTGTGATGCCAACGCACACAATACCATGTGGGGAAGCACCAATAACAATGCAAAAGATGAGTGTTTATTAGAATATCTCTTAGCAAATAACCTTGAGACCTTAAACGTGGCGACAACCCCCACTTTTGTCACGAGAGCAAGAGAAGAGGTCCTGGATGTAACAATTGTTAATGTTGCTGCTAGGAAAAATGTGAAAGATTGGAGGGTGATGAGCGAGCCGTCACTTTCCGACCATAGGATCATCGAATTTAGGATAGAGGGAAATACCACCTCGATTCCTACAATTCGAAATCCTAGAAATACTGATTGATCTCTTTACAAGACCAATCTGAAGGACAATTTGGAACATGTCGAAGTGAATGGTGTAAATCACCCGCACTGCGACCTGGAACAAAGAGTCGAACAGATCAGTGAGGCAATAATGGAAGCTTTTCATTCCAGTTGCCCACTCTCAGAAGCTCGTTCAGAAAAGGATGTTCCTTGGTGGAATGAGAACCTGTCAAACCTCCGAAAAGAGGTCCGTCGGCTCTTTAATAGAGCCAAACGTGACGGCAATTGGCAGAGGTCCACTGGGAAGCTTACTCAGTACAATAGAGAGATTAGGAAGGCCAAAAGGCTTAATTTTCAAGCCTTTTGCGAAAAGATCACTTCCACTCACACTGTGGCCAGACTACAAAAGGTCATGACAAATGGGGGAACTAACCCCACAATGTCGCTGAAAAAGCCAAACGGATCATACACGGAAGGTGAAGAGGAACGATCGATTTTTCTTCTTAAAACCCACTTCCTAGGTAGTGAACCAGCAAAAAGCACCAAAATAGCACTGAACTACACCAAAAAATCCCGCAAGGAAGATTGGGACATTGCTAAGAAAATATTTACCAGACAACGGTTGGAACGGGCAATAAGTACCTTTCAACCATATAAATCACCAGGAGTGGATGGAATATTTCCAGCACTCCTACAGCAAGGGATAGAGGAGATTCTTCCTCACCTGCTAAAGATTACAAGAAGCAGTCTAGCAGTGGGTCTAATACCTAGAAAATGGAGAAGGGCAAGGGTAACCTTCATACCAAAAATAGGGAAAAAAGATGGGACTGATCCCCGATCTTTTAGATCCATCTGTCTAACATCGTTTCTACTCAAATCGATGGAGAAAGTTTTGGATAACTACATAAGAACAGAGAATATGGAGAATATACCACTTCATAAATGTCAGAATGCCTACAGAGCGGGTCGATCAATTGAGACGGCTCTGTATCAGCTGACAGAAGTCATCCAGAGAACTCTGAACAACAAAGAAATCGCAATGTGCGCATTCCTGGATATATCAGGGGCCTTTGGCAACACAACTCATGTGTCTGTCAAAGAAGCACTAAAAAGGCGAGGAGTGAAAGAAACCATTGTAAAATGGATCTATGAGTTGTTGACAACGAGGATAGCTGAGACACAGGTGGGGAATCAAACTACCTCCGTTAAAGCCACTCAGAGGACACCTCAAGGGGGAGTGATATCTCCCCTTCCATGGAGCCTCGTAGTAGATAAGTTGCTCTACAGGCTAACGGAGCTTGGCTTCGAATGTATGGGCTACGCCGATGACATTGTTTTAATAGTCAGAGGCAAGTTCAAGAGCACCTTGTGTGATTTATTACAAAAGGGCCTCAGAATCATTGAGCAATGGTGCTTGTCAGTGGGGCTAAGCATTAACCCAAGCAAGACCATAGTAATTCCATTTACCCGGAAAAGAACACTTCCAGTCATGAAACACATATCCTTAAACGGGGAAATCATAGAATGGAAATCAGAGGTTAAATATCTAGGGATAACCCTAGACAGTAAGCTTCTGTGGAATAAGCATGTTGAAATAACTGCTAGTACAGCAATAAGAGCTTTGATGGCGTGCAGAAATCTAGCTGGTAAGAGGTGGGGATGTAACCCAAAAATACTGCGATGGATGTACGCCATGATTGTGACACCAGCAATTACGTATGGGGCAATAGTTTGGCACACAAAAGCAAGTCAGTACAGCACGAGGAAAAACCTCGATAGAGTTCAAAGGCTTGCCTGTGTGTGCATCACTGGAGCTATGAGAACGTGTCCAACTAGGGCACTTGAGATCATTACAGATCTCACACCTCTACATCTGGTGATAGAAAGATCTGTCCAAGAGGCAATTCTTAGAATATCTAAGCAAGGTTCAGGCAATGAGAGTATTAAAAATCGGGGAGCTTGGTCCTCTCTGACAAGATACACCTCATCAGCGAATCTTCCCAGTGACGAAATGATCAGGAAAGTAAGCATCGAAAAGAATTTCACCACGATGCTAAATACGAGGAGAGACTGGGAAAGGGAATACACCACCCAAACTCTCAAAGAAAACACCATTAGATGGTATACGGATGGTTCAAAAACCACCATTGGAGCAGGCGCTGGAGTATTTGGGCCTAGCACCAGATACTCATTATCGTTAGGCTCCTTCCCGAGCGTCTTTCAGGCAGAAATACTTGCGATCGAAAGATGCGTGGAAATGAACCTAGAAAGAAACTACCAGAAATGTGACATATCGATCCATTCTGATAGTCAAGCAGCTGTCAAAGCATTGAGCTCCCATGTCATTGACTCAAAGTTGGCATGGGAGTGCCGAAGAAAACTTGATGAATTAGGCATGAATAACAGGGTCTCTTTAGTCTGGATTCCTGGCCACTCGGGAATCACGGGAAATGAAGAGGCTGATACACTTGCCAGGAAAGAAGCACAAATGCCCTTTATTGGCCCGGAGCCTTTCTGTGATGTAGCAAAATGCTCCTACAAGAAAGAGTGTCGGAAGAAAGAGGAAACCGAAAGAGAAGCACTCTGGCGGTGCCTTCCCGGGTTGGAACATTCCAAAAAGTTCCTGGGGAACTTTGACACTGCTAGATCCAAAAAATATTTGGACCTCAGTAAAGATAAGCTACATCTCCTCACGGGCTTTCTTACAGGACACTGCCGCCTTAGGAAGCACTTAATGAGAATAGGTCTAGCAGAGATTGACGAGTGTAGATTCTGTGGGGAGGAGGATGAAACTCCTGATCACCTAGTTCTGGAATGCCTCGCCATTGCAAGCCAACGCTAGAAATGCTTTGGACAAGAAACTTGTAAGGGTGAGGACCTAACCTCGTTGAAGCCGTCCCAAATACTAGAGTTCATTAGAACCTTGGAACTGGAAGGCGAGCTGTAGTAGTAGCGAGAACAGCTCTGATAGGGGGGGCACAATAAACCTTTGGTTTCAGTGCACTGTAACCCCGTTAAAATCTAATCTAATCTTTCAATTGGCAAATACAGGGCGGCTATGTGACACTTAGCTCCATTTATAATTTTTTCTGAGAAATTTCAAATGCAATGCTATAACTTTAACCAGCTTATAAAAAGACAAACGAGACGACTTATTGACCTGTTAAAACCGTAAACTGATATCTCTTGCTATTCGAAATATTTTAGATTTTTTTTGTTTTTTTTGAGAAGTGTTGGCTCACCCTGTAAGATGTAAGACAAATTACGTTGCTAAAATTGTTTTTAGAATAAAATAACATCGTTATGCCTTGACCGAACTCCTATTGCTCTTTTATTTTGTTTGGTAGGGCTTTAAAATGAAAAAGGATATGAACCTCCAATTTACAGATTTAACCCTTATTATCCTAGCGTTGCATATATGCAACGGCTTTTTCTCGAAGTTTACGACATTCTTGTTGAGAAACTTTTGAATTTTGTGTAGAGGTCGCTGTAAATTGCAATGGCGCCATTTTGGTTATTTGTTTATGACCGCTAGCTAGCTTATGTTGAGATCTAGTGGTATTTTATTGAATTGTGTTCTGAAAATTTGAAGAATATGGACGTCCGATTTGAATCATTTTTTCGCAATTTAAGTGTTTTTTTTATATATTTGATAAATTGTGTCTTTATATTGGTGTTATCTATCCTCACAATTAGTGAATGGAATAAACAGGACCGGTTTGTATATTTTTTTGTAGTCGTAAAGTTACTTGTTGCATATATGCAAGGCTAGGATAATAGGATACTGTGTTTACACTAAATGATTTATTTGAGATTATTGGCTATTTGGACAAATAAACACTCTTCGGTCTTTTAATTCGCGGGTCAGTATTGACCATACTTTTTTATTTCAGAAAAGGGCTGACACTAGAGGAAGCTTTACGAATTGCATTTGAAGATGATGAGAATTCTAGTGTTCCTATTGAAGCTATATTTATTGAACCACCTGAGGTGAACATACTAACCGATGAGGAGTCTGGGGATGAAGAAGTTGATTTCGATTTGAATCGACTTTCTGGGAATCAGCTCCGTTCACAGGCTGAAATAAAAGTATGTAATAACGAATGAATTCGCAAGGAATATCAAGATGTGGAAACGATTCAGAATATGAAAGAGGTTCAGGATGTGGCAGCCATTCAGGATGTAGAAGTGGCCCAGGATGCAGAAGCAATGCAGGGTGAGGAAGCAACAACAAAGTCAAAAAAATCTAGGAATAAACGACAAAATATCACTCATTTGAGGACATCTGGATATTTGCTAAATAGAGAGGATAATTTTGCATCTCCCTGTGATTTCTCTCAATTTGAGAATTTATCACCAGTTGAAATATTCGAACTGTTTTGGTGTAATGAGCTTATTGAGTATGTGAAAGAAGAATGTCGAAAATATGCTCTATTCAAAAATTGCCCTGATCCCAAAATCACTTGACTGGTTATGATGTAAATCCAAGGAACGATTTTATTGGGATAGCGGATTAGATATGGGTAATCTACTAGTGCAAAATGCGATGAGGATATTATGCAATTTTTACATTTAGCAGACAATAATAAAATAGATAGAAATGATAAAGCATGGAAAGTTAGGCCGTTAATAAATAAACTAAAAGAAAAATTTATTCAATATTACGTCCCCGATCAAGATATAAATTACGATAAATCTATGGTGAAATATTTTGGACGACACAGCTGCAAGCAGTTTATTAGGGGGAAGCCAATTAGTTTTGATTTCAAAATGTGGTCACTCAATTCCAAACGAGGATATCTCATAAATTTTGATATCTATCAAGGTAAAAATCCAAATTCAGTCAATGAAGATGAAGTTCGTTATGGAAAAAGCACTGCTGCTCTATTAGATCTATTACATGATCTTCGAGATGCAAAAAGAAAATTGCCTTACAAATTATGTCTTGACAGTTTGTTCACAGGCATAAATTTATTACAAGATATGCGAGATATTGGTATTTGGTGCACAGGTACCATCCGACAAAATCAAGTGCCTACAGGAATTACACTTCCCAGCAAGAAAGCTTTAGCAAACGCTAACAGGGGCGACTGTCACTCTACTATTGATATAACTACTGGAATACTATTTGATAGATGGGTTCACAACAACACTGTGACTGTAGCATCAACATGTTATGGTGTACAACCTTTTACAAATGCTAAGTGGTATTCGAAACAAGATAAAAAAATTGTTCAGTTCCGCAACCGAACCTAATGCGGAAATATAATACTTCCATGGGCGGGACTGATCTCATGGATCAAAATGTGTCTAGGCATCAGATCAGTGTCCGCTCGAAGAAATGGTATATTTATACTAACACCAGTAAATCAACGATGCAGTTAAAATTTCGAAGAGACATAGTAACTACTTATTTGGCCAAATATGGAACAAAATCCAAAGGCGCTGGTAGACCACCTGTAGCAAGAGCAAGTGAAACAGAAGGTAGAGTATCCAATGACATTAGATATGACGGAAGAGACCATCTGCTGGTTCTCATACCAAATAATAAATGGAGAAGATGTGCTAATGTAGGATGTACTTCTATTGTCAGAACCATGTGTGTAAAATGCGGCACTGGATTATGCATTAGTTGCAATGAAAATTTTTATATCAAGTAAAAATGTAATTACAAAAAATAAAATTCATTCTTAATAAAGTTGACCTCTAATTATCCTAGTGTTGCATATATGCAACGCTTCCTATAAGTATGATTTTTAAAATGTGTCTTAGTCATCGTTTAATTGACATTTTAAACAATGTGAATGCACAAATTCACCAAGTTTCACAAAAATTTAAAATTCAGGATATTAAGGGTTGATTTTCGTGACCAAAGATCTACCAAACAAAATAAAAAAAGCAATAGCATTTACAACAACTTACAGGGTGAGCCAACACTCGTCAAAATTTAAAAAAAAATCCAAAATATTTCAAATGACAAGAGAAATCAGTTTGCGGTTTTAGCAGGTCAATAAGTCATCATATTGGTCTTTTTATAAGCTGGTTATAGTTATAGAATTGCATTTGAAATGTCTCAGAAAAAATTATAAATAGAGCTAGGTGTCACATAACGCCTTGTATTTGCCAAATGAAAGGTTAGATGTGAAATTGTTTTTTGTTTTTGAAATATGCCCTTAATCATATCAGGCATATAAAACTTACAGTCCTTTTAATGTTAACAAAAGTACACTTCCCCCACCACTTAAGAATAGGTGATACAGAAAAATGACGTAGGCAAAAGTTGTAGAATATGAACAGAAGTATTCAAAGCAAATATTTGTTATCAACTTTAATTTGGGAATATTCTGTAAAAAATTCTGTTTCGCCCGATTTTGTAATAAGAATTTTTTTCCCAAATTCTTAGACAAACGGTTTCCGAGATACGGCCGGTAGCTACCCTTAGCTGATCACCCTGTATATTGAAAAGGAGTTAATATAGCATGCACATAAAGAAATGGCTACATTTGGAAGGATATATTATATAAGGTAAATAAGATCTTATTTACCTGAAATTCATCCCATTGTTCATCTAACGCTCTACTAGCCTGACTTAATTGAGATTCCAAATAATAAATAATCTTTTGAATGTCGGATCGCCTTTTATCAGTAGCAGAATCTAGGGGTTGGCTTTTCAAAATCCTACTCTTCGTTTCATCTTTGGACACATTGAATCTAGACAGTGCTTCTTCATACCAAGCCCAAGACAAAATCAGATTTTGTTTTAGTGAATGTATCTGAAACATAAAACGGTATTTGAGTAGTGTTAGAAGCTGTTGCAGATAAAAATATTCACTTGATCGATAAATTGAAGTTTTTAGAAAAAAATTAAAACCTACCTCAGCACTCTCTCCCAAACTAACATCGACAATCTCCTTAATAAACTCTTGAAAACCTTGCATCTCTTTCAACATCATAACTTTTTCCTCGTTGGATCCAATATTTATATTAATATTCCCTCCTTGATGTAAAATAGCTTTTAGTTCCGATTCTAAGCAGATACATTCGTCTTTTACCATTTTAGCAAATAGAGCTTGTGTTTCCCCTTTCACTTTTTCATCTATAACCAACTGGGGATCTGCGGCTCTTGAAGTTTCTGATATAGCTGATTTCGGCGTTTCTGGCGTAACAGTCGTTTGTGTATTTGATACAAATCTAGAAGTTTCAGGTGTAACAATTGTAGGAGGTTGCGGAGGTTGGGGCTCAGTTTTTGTAGAGATAAGAATCGGTTTGGCATCAACTGGGACTGGTTTTGCAAGAGGAGCTTTTAATGCGGCGATTATTGAAGCGTACTTTTCATTCGATGCTGTATCCTACAAAAATATTCTCATAAATACAATTTTTTTTGTAGAACGGTAAATATAAATAGCATGATTTTTCTACAGCCTGGTGGTATTAATTATCAAAATATAAGTCAGTAAGTGAAAATACTAGGTCTTAATGTGAATCACACTTATATATTTTAAATTGTTTATCAAATAAACGATTTTCAAGATTAAAACTAACTTATCCGCATCTGTGGCCCTGAACAATATTCTATCATAAAATTGTCACTTGTATACACTTCGGGGGATGAATCGTGCGAACAAACCGAAATTTCTCCAAAAATAACCAAAAATGTTGTATATCTGGATTTATAGGACCCGCTGTACTTGCTCTAGTCAGCTGAAAAGCAATAGGGTACATCTGTGAGACACCCTGAAAAATATCCAATTATAAAATTGGTCACATGTATACACTGTATAGTGCTAAAAACCCGAAATTTTTCCAAAAAGGACCAAAAATATCACACTTCAGGTACATTAGCACCCGTTGTACTAGCTCTGGTGAGCTAAAAATGAATAAGGTTCATCTATTAGACGCCATGATCAATATTCAAACATAAAATTGGTCACTTGTATACACTCTGAAGGCAGCATTCTGCCAACAAATTGAAAATTCTCCAAAAATGACAAAAATTTGGTACTGCAAGTACCATAGCACCTGTTGTACTGGCTTTAGTGTGCTGAATATTAATAGGGTTCATCTTTGAAACTCCCTGAATAATATCCGATCATAAAATTGGTCACTTGTATATACTCCGGAGGCTGTATTGTGCTAACAAACTGAAATTTCTCCAAAAATGACAACATTGTCGTACTTAAGGTACTATAGCACCTATTGTTCTGGCAAGCTGAAAATCAATAGGGTTCGTCTGTGAGATGTCCTGAACAATATTCAATCATAAAATTGGTGACTTGTTGCACTCCGGAGGCTGTATGGTGCAAACAAGACATGTAACGAAAAGTGGCCGGCGACATACACACAGGACTTTTTTTTTCTAAAAACAGTTCGTTCGTGTTGTTCTTGACGAAAAACGTAAAAATAACTCAAAAAAAAATTTCAAAATTCAAACTTTTTTGGGGTAAACCAAACTTTTCTCGCATATTAGATAGGTTGGGCGGAAAAGAAAAAATTAATATTTATGAAGGATTACGCCATTTTTACTGTATTTTTATACTGCAATATATTGTAACATTTAAAGAACGTAGAGCAGTAGAAAGTGGGCAGTATAAATTAAATGACATGTAAAAATGAAAACAAAAAATATTTGGTTGAAGTGGTTCTGCAGGATGATTATTTTTCCTTAGCGCGGATTTCGTCTTTTTATTAGCTGTGTTTAATCTAAATTCAGGATCCAATAGATGGGTTGTTCTACCATCTAAACAGACATGAATTATTGAGGACCATATTGGTTATACTTGAGCTTTATCTATATCCACATTGAGAAAAGAAATTAAAACCATTGGTTTTCTATCTCCCAAAATGTTTCTTCCTCCTCTACAACATATCACAACAGAAAATTTTTCCTGGGACACTTTCAGCAGTAATGTTCTGGTCAGTTAGAAATCCAATCCATACATACCAACCCAAAAGCAATTAGTTTAAATCCAGATATGATAATTCCATGTAAGTTTAACCAGGCCATCTTGTTTGTTTTATCCACAAGAAGTAAAAATTCAAAGTTTGTCATTTTTGACTATTCCAACTTTGGAATTTTTTTATATATTCGATATTTACTCAATCATGATGAAAAACTATAGTATTATTTTTAAAATAATAAAAAGGATTATATAAAAAAATTTGCAAAGTTTTCAGTAATCTACTTACCTGTGGTGGTGTATTGACAGGAGTTACACTAACTGAACTTCCAAACGTGAAGCTACCTTGTGGCTGAGGTTTTACAGGTGTTACAGTAACTTGGCCTCCAAATAATGGTTTGTTTTCCGCTGGTTTGCTAAATATTGAGGTATTTGGCGGAGCAGAAGGTTTTGGAATATTTAATATAGAAGCTGGCTGATTTGTATTTTGTGTTGTGAATGTAAAAGTGGATTGCGGCGGTTGTGAAATAGTTTGTGGCAAAGAAATTGTAGTTGGTTGTGGAACTTGAATTGCCGGCTGTTGAGAAGGTGTAAAGGAAAACGTTGACTTGGTCTCTGGAGCTGTTCCTAAAATTTTGATATAAACATTTTTTGAATTCCACTGAGAGTATTAAAATTCTCTATTAATTCCCGATAATTTTTAGATAATATACAATAACAATTTTTATTATGCTGATGATACTGAAGACGCCTGTAGAAATAATTACAATATCTGTTCAACATAACCGCAAAAAACATTTTACATGAAAATTTCAGCACAAAAAAATAAAAGCACTAGTAATCTCCAAAGAGCCAATATTAAATACCTATGAATTAAATTATTGCATGTCAATAAGAGAAGATGTAAGGGTTATTTTAAGAGTAAATTGATACACTGGTATTAAAGACATGCTTGACCATTTAGGCTTTATGAGTGTTAATCAGCGGATGGTTTTACAAAACGTGATTTTTATTTTTAAAATAATTCATAATATGTTACCAAAATATATGTCCAACAAACTTAGTTTTGTAGTAACATATATGTATACCAACTTCAAGAACTAGTTCAACACAAAACTCTATATTTTAATTTTACAAAGGTTTATTGTTATATAATAATTTGTAATTCCTATAAAATCTTGTAGCACCCTTGACATTTTCATAAGAGAAGCTTATAATTATGTACAAATGAATTATTCATAATTATTCCTATCCAATTATTTGACATGTAATTAGCACATAAAGTATAATTATTTTATATTATTTTTGTAAATATTTTGAATGTAATGAAAATAAACTAACTATCCATCTAGATACAAAGAACTCAGTCAATAGCTCATTGGAAAACCAATAAAGATATTTTGTTATTGTTGCTAATTACTATTATTCAATTACACTCTATTCCAAAATCACATCAAAATCAAATTTTTAACTCACCTTTAATACCTGTCTCTTCGCTTATTACAAACTGACCCATGCCGCTAACATCAATAATAGGATCAGGTGGGCAACAGATAGTAGGAATACCCTGCTTTAAATTAACAATATTATAAAAGTAAATAATTCCTTGATGGCTTAACAAAAGCAGATATGGACATGGCGGTAATGCTCCTTCGCCCCAAGGTAATGGTTTTGTGTTACTAATATCCAAAGCCATACCAACTGGGAGTGTTTCTTGTTTATCAGGTCCTAATGGTAATTCCGCACGCGCACAATCAGATACATTCCACTGAGTCCATGTTTCAGACACAGCACCTAATAAGCCTAGTTCCATACTATTCGATGATGATATCATCAAAAGATTCCTAAAATGAATGAGATAGATAGATACACTCATTAAACATCAGGGACAATATTACATTATAAAATACAAATATAGAGTGTGTAAGAATTTCTAATAAAATTCTTACAAAAGTATTTAAAAGACTACCCTAGAAAGGCTGTCAGATTTGGATAATTTAAATTGAAAATAAAATTTGTGAAGCCATTGACCACAACGAAATTATCATTGAGCTTGCATCTGTGAAAGCAAGATGTGTTGTAAGGTAATATAGTTTATTTACGATAAAAATACGATGATGTCATTTTACTTGCCTGCTTATCAGAATAAATATTAATTTACCAACTGTGAATACAATTTATCCTCAACAGCCAGGACAATTTACAGCTAACGGGTTGGCAAAACTTCCAGACGTTGTCAAATCAACTGGTAAAATTCCCCAGTTTGTTTTGACATTCATTGACATTCGACCATCGTCTAATATTTAGAAGTTTTTTTGGTGCTTTTAAATTCATTGCTTCTTTAAGATTAAAAAAAAACAGTTATTTTGATAACTAATTATTTAGGCAAATCTGCAGTGCGTGGTTAATAAAATGCCGAAGCAGCTGAACAGAAAATGTCAAGAGATGGTAACATCTTTGTTGAGCTATTTTGAACGAGAATGCCGAAAAGGGGGCCAGCTTCTCCCGCTTACTGCTGTAAGACACGTAAGTAATAGTATTCGCTATTTGTATTCATCATTATTAATATTATTGTTACATATTTAAATGTAAATGATTAAATGTTTTTAACGTCAGGTTAGGTTAATTAAACTTGATACTTGATAATATATTATTCTTTCATAAATTGAAGTAATTATATTGTAGAGTTGCAGAAGCTTTACAACTTAGCGTTACCACTGTTAACCATATTGCCGCCAAGCATAATAGAGGTGAACAGCCTAAAAGGCCACCTAAAAAGAGACAACGCATAAAACCTACTGTTGAAATTGATAACTTTGATCAAAATGCTTTCCGAAATGTATGGAAATAGTGAGTATATTGAATTTACTGTTTTATTTTATTCACAATTAACTAACACAATATTTTTTCAGAGGTACACATAACCTTGAAAACTTTAAGAGACAAACTCCAGGAGCGTGAACTCTTTAATGGTTGTTTAACATCACTCTGGAAGATAGTGAAAAATATTGGATTCAAATACCAAAAAGTTGATCCTCATCGTGGTTTAATGGAGTTGCCACATACTGCATTAAAACCTGTACATTTTCTACATGAATATGTCAAGATAAAAAGGGAAGGTTTATATCAATTTGTGTTTTTGGATGAGACCTGGATATTTAAAGACGGTACTGTTGGACGTTATTGGCAAGATTCTAATCATAGAAACGTGGAAAAAACCAAAATTGGTGGTCCAAAGTAATTGAATAATAAAATTTAGCAATTAATTTATGATGTACTAACATTCCTGTCATTTTAAGACCTTTTCAAATATTTACTAGTTACACTATTTTATTTAAATCTATATAATTATTAATAATTGTTTTGAGCTATGCAGTCTATCTAGGAAACCTAGTAGTATTTTGTTATCTCCTTATTGTAGGTATATAGTATTGCATGCTAGTTCCTCTTCTGGATTTATTCCTGGAGCAGGGCTGGTTTTTTCTTCCAAAAAACGAGATGGTGATTATCACGGTGAAATGAACCAAGAAATTTTTTTGCATTGGTTTGAATACCAGCTTTTAGTGAACTTGGAAGAACCTGCCACAATTGTAATGGATAATGCAAGTTATCACAGTACAGTGATCAATAAAGTACCAACAACAGCTACCAAAAGAGCTGATATACAGAACTGGTTGATACAAAATTATATTCCTTTTGAAAATACTTTCCTCAAAAGCCAGTTATTGAATTTAGTACAACGGTAAGTTGATATAAACATTTTTCAATATATTATGGTAATACTTAGATAACTTATTTTGTTTAAATATATGCATTTTTGTAGGAATAAACCACCAACAGTATATGAAGCTGACATATTATCTGAAAAATATGGTCACAAAGTGCTTCGACTTCTCCCTTACCACTGTATGTTCAATCCAATTGAACATATTTGGGGCATAGTTAAACATTTTTATAGAGATCATGTGGGAACTGATGGTTCTTCAACAGAACAAGCAATAGGTGTATGGAAAAAGTCTTTAGAAAAAGTGACTCCTGATATTTGGTCAAAGACAGTAGAGCACACTGAAAAAATTATACAAGATGGGTGGGATAGAGAAGTAGTATTTGATAGACAGGATGTGCCTCCACTTATTATTAATTTTGACAGTGACGATGAGGATAGTGATGATTTTGTAGCGGAGTAGTGGAAATCTTGTGTTTTATTTTTTGTATATTTTTATCCAATTTGCTTTATTTCCACCTTTTCAAAATCACTAATAACTATTATTAAATTAATTAGGTACAGTTATTTTATAATACACAAATTAAAACAACGACCACAGTATCGCTACATAAATAATACTGATAAAATGGGAGATTTTTTATTTTTATATCTTTTAACAAAATTTTATTTTGAGTATATATATTTTTCTTTTCCATTCTATTTTTATTATAATAAATATAATAGATATTGTATAAAGAAACAATATTTAAATTTGCATGAAGATGATTACAGCTTGTATTGATTCCTTTTAGCGTAAACCCTTGCAGTGCTATTGAAGATGGTTCTATAGAGCATAGAATAAGGTATAAGGACCTACAGTTGTCATTTAACCCTCTTCTATGTAAAATAATTAAATGTTAATTCGAATATAGAATGATTGGTTACTGTTTCTTGTATCTTATCCATAGTTTTTCATGAATAAATATTTATATTAAATTAATCAAGTCTATCATACAAGCCTTTTATTTTTAAATAAATATTTTTGACTTACGCCCTACGAGGCACGGAACAATGAAAAATAAGAGCTGTCAATCTAACATCAGATTGACTTTTGTAGTTTTCGTTAAGTAAGGGAAAAAACTACAGCTTGGCAACATCACAATATTTTGTTTTGCAACTTCATCGTCTTTTTATCGTAAATAAACTATACACACTTGTTATTTAAATTCTTTTGTTAATTTGCGAATTCAGTGTTTCATTCCTTTCTTTTTTGTGATATTGGTGATATTGCAAATAAAAGTTTTTTAAACTCCTATTGTTTTTTTATTGTATTGATTGTACTAAACAAATCATAAAAAAATATTACGATATAGGATGTAAGAAAGAAAGAAGAAATTGTACCAAACAAATCATTAAAAAATGTTACAATGTAGGATGTAAGAAACAAAAAAAGTGCTCTCCACTCTAGGAATGGCCCTGCACTGGATATCGAAAAATTCCATACTACAATTTTACATTAAAGATCAAAGTATTAAAAAATGTGTTATTGTTATTATTACAAACTTATAGCGCTGCAGATAGATCATATGTATTTTTTAGATTTCTTAAATATTCAATGAGATTCATCATTCTTAAGCAGTGGATTAAAAAAGTGTTTGTATGGAAATCTGTATTGACATACTTTGTTTAAAATTCTTTTTCAACTTAGAAATTCCCTTTTTCTCAATCCCCACTTTTGGGTTAACATCTGTTTTTTATACGAACCCTAAAGAAAAAGAAAGAGCATTAGAAAAAGCCTTGTTTTTTGCTAGCTTGAGCCAGCCTAAGCTCGTACACTCTTGGCTGAATTGGGAAACTATAAAAATGTAGTTTGCCACCTAGACTGTGTAAAAATGTAGTGAGTGCTTTTAGTTAATTCTAGAAACAAATTAAGTAAGATTAGTTTTGTAAACAAAATAATTTACTTGTATTTATGACTAGTAACAATTAAAAACTAAATAATATTTCCATTAAAATACAGATGCAGTGCGATTTTAACAGTCAATTAGTATAGACGTGTTTAAAACAGCTCTCTTATCAACAAATCGTTTTTGTTAACAATTCCAATTCTATTGAACCGGTCAATCCACCTAGTAAATCAGTTAACCAAATTTATAGTTCAGTGAAAAATGTCTAGTACAGATCCCCCTGACAAAGGGGGAACTTCAGATTTGTGCAATAATAATGATAACTCAAGGAATGTGCGTTACAATTCAACATACCAAACACCATTTCAGGAAAGCAAAAACTTAGGAAAGGATAAAGAAACACGCTTGTCTGGTCAGACAGCGACAGGTATTTCAGTACAAGTAGCAAAAAAGTTCAAACTTGATAAACCTAATTTATATTCAATTGATAAAATTTATGTATTTATCGAAAACATTAATAATGAAAGTTTAGGAAATTTACATCCCATGTCAGTTGGACACTTATTACATAAAAAACTAAAAGTTCAAAACATTACCAAAATACAAAAGGTAGGTAGAAATAGAGTAAGAGTAGAGGTTAAAACTACTAAAAACGCTAATATGTTAATAGAAAACGAAAACTTGAAAGAGGAACAATTAAAAGCATTCATACCCAATAATTTAATAGAAAGGAAAGGGGTAATCAAAGAAGTAGATACCACATTCAGTGACGAGTATTTGTTGGAAAATATTGAGTCTCCAAACGCAGTCACCAGTATTCGTAGATTTAAAGGAAAAATTGATATTGATGGGGAAGCAGTATATATACCAAGGCAAACAGTTTTAGTGTCATTCGAGGGCAACGTGTTACCCCCATTTGTTATAATTAATAGCGTTGTATGTCCTGTAGAAAAATACATTCAAAAGGTAGTACAGTGTTACAACTGCTTGAGATATGGCCATGTGGCCAAGCAGTGTAAAAGCACTAACACACTATGCATAAATTGTAGCAAAAAAAAGGAAGAAAATCATTCATGCAAAGATCCTGAAGACACATTTTGTTTTTATTGTAAATCAAACGATCATAAAACGATACATAAAAAATGCCCCGTATTAGAAAAACAGAAGCAAATAAAACAATTCATGTCAGATAATAATGTAACCTATATAGAAGCAAAAAACTGGTCTGATAATTCATATATTAGTAAAATTAGCAATAATAGGTTCAATGTACTTGATAATACGTCGGAAAGCTTTCCATTACTTCCTAAGACAACAATCCACCAATACAAAACAAATAGGGAAAGTAATACATTTAAAAAAAATACACCATCAGAACCCTCAACATCACACAGTAAACACACAATCACACAAACCAAAAAACGTAGGATACAATCACCCAACAATGAAATCACACAAGCACCCATGTTTCCCAGATCCTTTGGTCCTAGTAAACCAGTATTTCCATTTAAAAATAATAGTACAAATGAAAATATGGAGATAGAATCCATGCAGTCAAATGAAGAAAATGATACAACATTTATTCAAACGTTCTTCCAAGTTTTCAAAAACATCTTGGAAGACATTAGCTCATTTGAAGAATTAAAAAAAGTTGACATTCAATTTGTAACAGATAGGTTATATAAAATGAATCATAATCTGCCAAAAAATAACAATGCTTAATAAAATTAAAATATTACAATGGAACGCGCGCTCGGCGATTGCAAATAAATATAGTTTGATGAAGTGTCTGTCAGAACACGATATTGATATTTGCGTTATATCTGAAACGTGGTTTAAAAAACACAACAATTAGAACTGATAGGGATGACGGATATGGAGGTACAGCAATACTAATAAAGGTAAAAATAAATTTTAAAAAAGTAGATATTAACATTAAAGTAAATACTGACATCAACATATGTGCTGCCGAAATTAATTTTAATAAATATTTACAGTTTAAAATATTATCTGTGTATTGCCCCCCAAAAATTAGCATCAATAACAGCGACTGGAAAAGCATATTTAATATCATATCTAAAGAGAACGGCATAATATGTGGAGATTTTAACGCACACAACAGAACATGGGGTTCGTACAAAAATGATCAGAGGGGTATACAACTTCTAGACTTCTTAGAAAATCATGACTTAATATTGGCAAACGATGGAACACCTACTAGATTAAACCGCAACGGGGAAAATTCCGCAGTGGACCTGACACTTAGTACACCTTATCTCATAAACAACATAGATTGGAACGTAATAAAGGACACACTGGGTTCAGATCACTTTCCAATACTTATTAACATCAATGTGCCTAAAAATAAGTGTCTACAAACAAAGGAATTAATGTGTCCTTTCAATAAATGGAATATAAATAGAGCAGACTGGTCAATATTCAAAAACGAAGCAGAACTGTATTTCTCACAAACACCACCTATTTTTAATGACATTAATGCAAAATATGAATATCTAATACAAGGAATAAACACAGCTGCCCAAGTATCCATACCAACAAACAAACCATTCAAGATAACGTCAAGAACACTAGCACCTTGGTGGGACAGAGAATGTGACATAGCTGTAACAGATAGAAAAAATGCGGTAATTGCCTACAAAATTAACAGCACGTTGGAAAACTTCATTACAGTGCAAAAAATAGCAGCAAGCACAAAAAAATTTTTGAAAGAAAAGGCAAGATCCTCATGGAGAGCATACTGCACCAATCTGAATAAAAACACATCAATGTCAGACATTTGGAAACAGGCCAAGAAAATGAAAAGAACTTTCATACAGAAAGAGAACATTCATTTCTCCAGTGAGGATTGGAAAGAAAAGCTACTAGAGAGAATAGCACCACCATCTACCTTCTACCAACATAATTTAGAAAATGAGCAGGAACATGAGGAAACAATACCACAAATATTCGAAAATCTGATAAATATCCAAGAACTAGAAAACACAATAAAACAAAGAAAAAACACCGCACCAGACTTAGACAATATCAGATATCCGATGTTATCCAACCTACCAAATAATGCCAAATCTTTTTTATTGGAAATATATAACAACATACTAAAAATGGGCAAATGCACAATACAAGATTGGGAAAACCTAATTTCAGTTCCAATATTAAAACATCAAAAAGATCCAAATGACCCTGACTCCTACAGAGTCATATCATTATTAGCATGCCTATTGAAAACATTCGAAAGGATATTAAAAAACAGAATAGAATGGTGGTTAGAAGAACACAAAATATTACCAATTCATCAGTACGGATTCAGGAAAGGATATGGCACAATGGATGCGGTGAGCCAACTTGTCACTGATATACAAATTAATTTTGGAGAAAATGGGTATACTGCAGCTACATTCCTGGATGTAAAAGGAACATACGACTCTGTAGAAATTCCAATACTGAACGGAATGCTGAAACAAATCGGTATGCCTACCAAAATAAGAAATATTCTGTGCGATATTATGACAGGCAGAAAAATATTTATAAGACAAAAAGACACATTATTAGGACCAAGACATACATCTAGAGGTTTACCACAGGGCTCCGTTTTAGCACCACTGTTATTCAACATATATATCATCAAAATGCATCAAGCATGCAGGAATTACACACTTATACAATATGCTGATGACTTTGTAATATATGTCAAGGACAAAAAATATGAAAATTGTATAAATACTCTAAACAAGGCCACCTCAAACATCATAAAAGCTATTGAAGATGTAGGGTTTGATCTATCAACGTCTAAATCAAATGTCACCATATTTTCAAGGCACCGTATCCCAGAAACTCAGAACATCCAGTTGGGGGACCACATGATACCATATAAAAAAGAAATTAAGTACTTAGGAGTAACATTAGATAATAAATTAAATTGGAAACCATATATCGAGGCAATCAAAATAAAATGTAATAAAGCCATTAATTTCCTCAAAATGATCACCAAAACATGGTGGGGCGCAAGTACTGAAATATGCCTGTTATTCTATAAAGCATATATAAGGTCCATTTTAGACTATGGTTCCGTTCTATACGGATCTGCATCAAAACAATCACTGAAACAGCTAGAAGTAATACAGAATAAAGCGTTAAGAATATGCTTAGGAGCGATGTCAACAACACCTGTGGAACCACTAAGGGTGGAAGCACTCGAACCACCATTGGAATTGAGAATAACATTTCTCGCTGAAAAAATGGTACTTAAGAATAAAGCAAAAAATTCTACACTGATGGCCAAAATATGTGAGTTAAATACATTGGACCTGACGAATAAATATTGGGAAAAAAAGAACTCGCCACCGATATGCACCGCATTTCGTAACACCAATAAAGAAGAAATTTTAACGTATGAAAGTTGCAATTACTTTGAGAACATAGAACACTCTGCAAAAATAATAATTCCTGCGTACTCAGAAATACCACAATTAAACAAAGAAAAAATTATCAGACTTACAAAAAAAGACATCAACAGTACAATAACAATATATACAGATGCATCAAAGACAACAAAAGGTACAGGCACAGCGTTCTATGTGCAAGAAACGAAAGAAGGAAAAACCTTTAAGCTAAGCAACGATTATTCTATATTTTCAGCAGAAGCTGCAGGCATAATGAAGGCGCTAGAGCACACAATCCACCAAAAAAAGAAAAATGTATCTATCCTAACGGATTCGCTGTCTGTTATCCAATGTTTGAATAATAATGCAGTAGATACCATCACTCACCCGCACATTAAGAAAATTCAATCCCTACTACACCAACTTACTAAAGAGAGTGACGTTCAAATAATATGGGTAAAAGCACATTATGGAATTTACGGCAACGAAAAAGCTGATCAGTTACCCAAAACAAGTGCCGAAAAAGATGAATGTTAACCGAACGAAGTGGCACTACAAGATTGCTTGAATAAATACAAAAGAAAAATTCAAGCAGCATGGAAAGAGAAATGGGACCACTATGTAAAAACAAAGCCTACTAGATACACACTACTGCATAGGGAAATACCAAAACAACAGTGGTATAAAGGAATCAATTATTCACGTAGGGAAATTAGCAGTATAATTCGAATGAAATTTGGACACGCGTCTTACCCAGAGCACTTGAGCAAAATAGGCGTAATCGAATCAAACTTATGCACAGCCTGCAATGTCATAGGAGACCTGGATCATATATTTTTTGAATGCTCGGAATATCGTAATGCCACGAAAGAACTTTATAATAACATAATACATGAAAAAATATTCCCTCCCATCAACATGTTACACTTACTGGCGCTGAATAACATCAAAATATTAGACTGTCTAGTAAAATTTCTAAGGATGACTAACATATCGATATAGTTAAGTTATATAGAGCTTGTGACCTTTATTACCATAACCCAAATGTTTATACCTTCCATCCGTGGTCTACCTTTGTATGTGTTCAAATAAAGCCCTGAACGACCCCTGGGCGAGAAAACTTGTAACCCTGTGCCAATCCTTTGATCGAAAAGCGGTATTAACTTGAATCGCAGACGACGATAGTTTGATAGGTTGAATTAGGGCTCGCTTAAGTAATAAGATACATATCCACAACACGAAAATCAATAACAAACTCAGTATCGATTCTGATTGGCACTTAATTGAAATTGGATTCAAATATAAACTTCAAATACATCACTATATATACTGTATATATAACCTAACACAAAGTATTTGGCTGCATGGATACCTCCAAACGCTATGAAACCCAAAAAAAAAATACAGATGATTCAACAACGTTGCCGGTTCTCTTCCAACAATGATATATTGCTATGCTTTGTGTGGGTCTAATAATTTTGTACTTATTTATTAAGGGACTTTGGGGGAAATCATCTTTATTTAACTGTTGTATATAGTAAAGTGAATCCAACGAACTATCACTTCTCGTTTTTGTATACAAAAATAAAAATTATCAACGTCCCCAAAGATACACTAGTAGATGAAGAAATTGAAGAAGAAATTATAAGGCAAAACAAAATTGGAAACAATGGTGATAATTTTCATTTAAAAGTAATAAATAAATCAAAAGAAATAAATGAAACAGGATTAATTAATCTAGTAATAGAAGTAGACACTGAAACTTTAAATTATCTTAGAAGTATGGAGTTTGTATACGTTAGTTTATATAGGTGTAGAATTTTTGAATTTGTAAGTGTTGTAAAATGTTTTAAATGTCAGGGATTTAATCATTTTGCCAAGAATTGTAAAACAGAGGAGAATTTTGGTGGTAATTGTAGTAATCATAAATCTAATGAATGTAAATTAAATAAAAAATGTTGCATAAATTGCCTACGAGCTAATGCAAAATTCAATCTAAATTTGGATGTTAAACATGCGGTGTGGGATAGGTCTTGCCAATGTCTTATAAAAATAGAAAAACAACAACTTAAAAAGACGAATTTTATATAACAATTGGAAATTGTTCATTTGAATGTATGCAGCTTGTTGTACAACTTAAATCAATTTGATACCCTTTTACATAGATGTAGCATTGATCTCTTAGCACTAACGGAAGCAAGAGTAACAACTGAAATTGAATATAATGAAATATATATATCAGGGTTTAATATAGTTAAACTTAACTCCGAGAATAGGCACACAGGTGGCATAGTGTGTTATATAAAAAATGGCATTCCTTATGAAGTCATTTTCGAATTGACAATTCCAAAAATGTTATGGGTAATAGGGTTAAAAATTAGAGGAATGTGTTTTATTGTTTTGAACAGATCGCCAAGTTCTAGTATTTCGGCATTTCTAACTGAATTGGATAATATAGTAGAGGAAATTTATCAGAATTGTAATGTAAATGTTTTTTTAATGGGTGACTTTAATATAGATGTTAGTCCAGAAAAAAATGATTTTTATGGGGGAAAATTAATTACTCAAATGAAAGCTTTTCAACTTAAACAAATAATAAAGGAATATACCCGGATAACACAAAATACTAGAAGTACAGTTGATCAAGTAATTACAGACAATAACGAGGTAACAGCTGAAGTGAGGAGAGAACCAAAAACTACAGATCATGATATGACATACTTTAAAATAAAGTTTAAGAATCCACAAAGTAAATTAAAATTAAGTAATGATAGTACAACTACTTTTAAAACAAGATATGTGAAAGGTATTAACGAGAAAGATTTTGAAACGGCATTACATGAAAAACTTTGGAAGCGTGAGATGAATATAAATGACCTACTTGGAAAATTTAATGAAAATATTACCTCCGTTTTAAATAAGTTTGCTGCAGAAATAGCTATACGTAAAAGGATTGGTTGTGAATGATAATGAAATAAAATCTTTAGAAAAATTAAGAGATCTGGCATATAAAAGGGCTATAATTACAGGTATGGCTGTTGATTGGGTAGGGTATAAAGATCAAAGAAACAAAGTTGTTAGTCTAATACGATCAAAGAGAAGATTATATTTTGAAAACTTAATAGATAGAAACAAAGGAAATTGTAGGAAAATGTGGCAAGGTATCAAAAGAGTAATGGGTAAAGGAAAGGGTGAGATAATACAAGCTGTATACTTTAATGATATATTAGTGGAAGTTGATAAATCATTAGCCGATTCTTTTAATAATCATTTTGTACAAAGTATAGAACTTTTGATAGCTAATAGGGACAAACATCGCGATTTGAATCAAAGAAATCATGTTATAATGGATAACCTAATAACTCCTTTATACAACTTTCAAAAAGTTACCCAACAAAAAGTAAAGCATTTAATAATAAATTTGCAAAAAGATTATTCAGCAGACGAGAGCAAACCATTAAGCTGAAGGGCCTAGATACGATTAGTGGTAAATTGACAGATATAATAAATTCAAGTAAATTTCCTGACTTGTGGAAAACATCACTTATTGTACCTATTCAAAAGGTAACAAATACAAAAAAAATGTGATACATTTAGACCAGTTAACATGTTGCCTCATTGTGAAAAAGGAATTGAATTATACATAAAGGAACTACTTATAGAACATATTAATAATAATATTTTAATAGAGAAAAACATTGTTGTGAGTCTACACTGGTTGTCTCAAAATAGAAGGAATCTATAGATTCAAAAAAGTTATATGTACTGTCTTTCTTGATTTTAAAAGAGCGTTTGAGACAATAAACAGGGACTTGTTAATCATAAAACTAAAAAAATATGGTATACTTGGAAATGCACAAGAAGGGTTCAGCAGTTACTTGAAAAATCGTTACCAACAAACAAAAGTAAATAGCTGTCACTCCAGTAAACTTCTTGTGAAGTATGGAGTCCCTCAAGGAACAGTATTGGGGCCTCTCCTTTTTATTTTATACATTAATGATATTGTTAAGTTCTGCGATATTCCATTAGTTTTAAATTTATTTGCTGATGATACCATACTTTCAGTGGAGGGTGAAAATGTGGAAGAGATGATGAATAAAATGCAAAATATTATTAAATTATTAGAATCGTGGCTTATTGACAAAGATTTGTATGTAAACACAAATAAAACAGTAGTGATGTTATTTAATAGCAATAAACGTAATGTTGCATGTGATATTAAGTTGTTCAGTCAGTCCTTAAAGCTTGTTAGTGGATGTAAATACTTAGGTGTTATTATTGATAAAGATTTGAATTTTAAAAAACATGGTCGTATGTTCATAAGCAAATTAGTAAAAAAAAATCAATTATTTTAGAAGAATAAGTTCAAATCTGTCTCTAATGTCAAGAGTTACATTACATAAAACTATAATTGCACCACATTTTGAGTATTGCCCAAAAATTTTATATTATTTAAACCAGTCTGAGAAGTCTAAATTACAAATTTTAGAAAATAAAGCAATGAGGGTTATTTTAAGAGTAAATAGGTACACTGGTATCAAAGACATGCTTTACCGTTTAGGCTTTATGAGTGTTAATCAGCGGATGGTTTTACAAAACGTGCTTTTTATTTTTAAAATAATTCATAATATGTTACCAAAATATATGTCCAACAAAATTAGTTTTGTTAGAGACATGCATACTTACAACACTAGAACATGTAGTAACATATATAACGATTTGTCAATTCCTATAAAATCTTGTAGCACCCTTGACACTTTCATAAGAGAAGCTTATATACATATATATATATATATATATATATATATATATATATATATATATATATATATATATATATGTATATATTAAAGTGAAACATATCTACCAGGTTAAATTAAATCATTAGCATCATTCAGATAATGTAAATCTTAGTAGTAGTAGTAGTAAATATTCAATAAAAGGAAATAATCCATAAATACATAGCTTAAACATGTCAAGAAATATTTACGAATAGTGTACAATTGATAAATTGATTTAAGAGATTACCATTTAATTTAGTAACTATTTTTCTTTAAAGTATATTTCAAAGTACAGAAAATATAACAACGACAAGTAAATTACGTCAAACATAATTTTGTACATAATTATGATGATCACTGTATATAGGATCACATGAATTTTGAAATAAAATTCAACTATTATAATTTTATATTTTGTAAACACTTTCAGAAACCCTGTATATTGCATAAACTTTTCAATTATTTGTATGAAACGTCAAAATCAAAATATCAACGCGAAAACCAACGTTCTGTTAATAGTTCGGGTAGAGTGATTCGGAGTGACTATAGAAGTGCATAGAAACACAGTGAATGTATCTACAATAACGCAGAAATAGATATTTTGATTTAATAAAAACAATGTTTATTTATCAACAAATGAACAATGAAAAACAAAAAGGAAAAACATTTAAATGTTGTTGATTCTGAGCTTGGAGACGCCGTGTGAATTAAATAGATGGAGGACGTGTTACATTTTTCTTCTCCAAATTTTTAAGAAACTAATATAATTTAAACAAAATCAAAATGAAACGTTAACTAAAGTGTTTAGCAAAGTCTTGAAAAGTAAACTAACTAAAAATATCATTCGTATATTAATAAATAAGTGAAACAATTGTGATATCGTCTAGATTTGGTAAGATTGAACAATTACCTTATTAATATAATTTCGATGACTATCCATATATCTTGCTATTGATAAGATATTTCTACTGGTGAAATAATTCACATCTCATCATTTCCACATCCTGAGTTTCGCTTATTCGATCATAGGCGATCGTTTTTACAAATGCATCACATTCAGGGTCAAGAAGAACCAACTATGAACACTATTCCTCGTGTATATTTTGAACTTCTCCTATAAAAACACTCACAGATATATTTATATGTTAGGTTATATTATTTTTGGTATCAATTTATTAGTTAAATATTAGTCTTAAACTTTCAATCTCCACTAATATATCGGACACGAAACACTAAACTCATATTAAACAAGTACTTACCAAAATTCATACAATAAACTATAATAATAATAAATCCTAAACACGTCACATTTTTCTGCATCTTGTAAACTGAATTATATCCACCACAGAATAACACACCACACGACGATCGTATTGGCAATAGCGAAAGTTGGGATTGAAGCGTTATGAATGTACATTCAGAACACATAGAATATTGATAATTGAACGAAATTTACTTGCTGCGTTTGAGGTAAATAATATTTACAACTAATGAAAATCGTTTATGCGAAGATTTTCGCTAATAGTATTCCATTGAATCTAATATGTATTACTAATTCATTAATTGATAAAAAATTCGTTATTTCACTATCTATATTTAATTAAAATCGTTTGTCTATGTTCATCTTGCGGTTCTTTGATATCTTACCTATAGTTTCCTGTCACTGACAAGCGTGAAGTGCCGAATCCCATTCCTGAGATATAGTAACGACAAGATAAAACAAATTTACAATATTTTTTAACTTATATAGTATTTTTGAATTGGAATTCGTGGTAAGCGAACCAATTCTGGCGCCCATAAACATCCATTAAACCCATAAACATTAATAAATAAATAATTAAATTAAGCATAATAAATATATAACAATATATTATTATATATTCTACTATGTTTTAATTATATGAATATGAATTTATATGATGTAAATTTTATTTTGTTGCTGTCGTCACAATTTGTGATAGTAACTACACTAATGTGAAAACACCTTTACCGCTAAATATAACCTATTAAATTTGTTTGACAGCAATTGTCAAATTAATATGCCCGGCTCAGATAAATATGAAATTTTATATTATGAAACTTAAATCAATACACAATCAATTAACTCACTCTTAACTCAGGGAGGGATCAAAGATTTCAAATAAGAATTCAAATTTTATAAATTTCCAAATAATTTTCCAAATTACGTATTGCACTATGCAAAATCTAAAGTAACTGTTTGTCCAATACACTATGAGACAATTAAATTCTTATGACATAAATGAAATTTACTGTCAGGAAATTAACCAAATGTCACTAATTATACTAAATTTTCTCTAGCATAAAAAAAATTATCAAATATAATAAGAATGAATATGAAAAAAGAACCAAAGAGATTTAGAATTCAAATTTATATAATCTATTATCAGATAACAATTACAAAATTAAAACTTTTCAAAAAATATAAACGCATAAACCAAAGATATAACTTTCTATCAAACCTTAATATTAAACAACCTATAATTAGAAATTTCCTATCTAAATAATTTAACCAAAAGTTCAAAATGTCTACTTTTATAATTGATATATGTCAATGTAAAATGCGCAAATTTCCTTTGTAAATTGTCTGTTCCAAAATAGTCTTCACTTGACGTTGAATTTTTTTATATAAGTAACGTTACTATAATTTCAATGTATGTATATAATCATAAGATGCATCTATTTTCGAAATATTTTTACTAAAGGCCCATTAATTCTCGAGAAATAATATAGATAATATGGACTGGACTCACCAACTATGTTCTGGTAGACTCGTTCGTATTCTAAAACGCTTTTTAGAATTTCAGGAACAACTTTTCTAAATCAATAATTTAGAAACCGGAAACACCACTCTCACTTAAACGCTGTAATTCTTTGCAAAAGGCAAAATATGTTGAACTGATAATAATCATACAAATTACTCAGATATACTGAATTTAATTTGAGACAACTCTTATTCGATGATTGTCTCGAGGGAATCTAAAATCAACTCTATTTTAAATAAATTTGAGACAACTCTTATTTGATGTTGTCTCTCGGGAATATCAAAATCAACTAACTAAACTGTTTCAATAAATAATTCTCCTCTCCTTTGGTTACCAAAAATTCTTTTTTTTTTAAAAAATACAAATTTACGTTTTCATATACAAAGAGAGATTTTCATTGTTTTAGTATAAATGCCATTTTGCTAACAGAGACATCTGTATTCTTGTTTTCAAATCATTTCAAAATCTATCTATCATTAAGTCCATTCTGCATTAATGTCATACGAAATTGAACTGTCAAATTTTATTGGTATATTGAACCTTTCAAATTATTGATAATACAGTGTGTATCACTAGTATTACAACCAAATAAGCACATTTTCTTTATTTCAATGTTTTCTTTAAAATTTAGATAGAGGATATATATATATATATATATATATATATATATATATATATTGCTATATTTTCAAACCTTTGAATATAATTGCCCACGTTTGGAGACAATTTGTAATATTTCAATTCTTTAGATATAATTGCCCTACGATATGGAAATAAATTATACTATCTTGTCGCAGCGACAATTATTGTGCATACCACTTAAGTACGTATTGAATAAATTTGACAGTAATTGTCAAATTAAATATGCCCGGCGCCAATAAATATCAATATAAAGATGAATTTATGTACAATCAACTTATTACTCCTATCTCAGGGTGGGATCAAAATTGTTCAAAATTAATTCTTCAAATTTATTTGTTTTTTAAGATATTTCCAAATTAAATGTTTCACTATTATCAAACTCTCAAATAACCGTAAATTCAATATAATAAAAGGCCCTTTAATTATTTTATGACATTTACTAATTTACTGTCACTAAAATTTCAACCAAATGTCACTGATTAAATTGAAAATTTTATGAATGTAAAATGATAAGTTCAATGAGATTGGCTACTGAATGAATAATACAGGTAGTTAGAATCAAAATTATATATTATACTATCAGATACGAAAAATTAACAAAATGGTTATTCCCAGAAATTATGATAAAAGAACAACAGTCGTAACCTCTACAAAAAAAACTTAAAATTAGAATACAACTATGCTAAAATTTAACCTAATGAATTATTATCAAACGTTCAAATAATAATTTACACTTGACGTGTATCAATGTCAAATACCGAAACTTCTGCTCAAAATGGTCTATTCACTTGATGTTGTAAATGATATGTATCAATAAATTTGGTATATTTCAAAATTTTTTATATATATGCATCTTTTAACTGTATTGAATTTAAGGCCTGATATTTCTCGAGAAATAGATTTAAAACTGGAGAGGACTCACCCAATGGATCAGGAAATCTCGTACTTATTCTAACGTATTTAGAATACTGCAACTTTCTAAATATATACGATTTAGAAAAACTGGAACCACATACACTTTTACGATACAATTCTTATCCGAATTATGTACGCACTGAATTTATTATATGGGTTATTTATCTGATTGTATGATATGCAATTTATGCAATCTACCAAAAATTCGAGACAACTCTTATTCTGATGTTGTCTCTTCAAAGGATAAAAAGCTACTGACTAAATTTTTTCAAAATAAATAATTCTCCTTTCTGTTGGTTACCGATTTTTCTTGTTTTTGAAAAAATTACTAAACTATAATTTTCAATAACCAAGTGAGATTTTGAAATTCTTTTATTACATTTGTAATCTTGCTAGCAGAGACCTCTATATTTTACAATTTCAAATATTTTCTCCAAATCCTATTATGTTCTATCTATCATTAGATGTATTCTACTCAATTGTCATCGAAATTATGAAATGTCATGTTTGATATTTCTACTGAATCTTTCAAAATTTAGGAATTTACGTAGAGTACAGTGTGTATCGAGAGTATGACAACTAAAATTAAATAAATTTCCTTATGTTTTACTTATTCTTTAAATTTCAAATAGAGGATGTGTATTAATATATATATAACAGAATTAGCGGGCATATCACGCAAAAGAGGTTACAGAGAATGAGTGGTAACCGTAGACATGCATGTTTCTGGCTCATTAGCCTTCATCGGTACGGCATAACCAAGAAAAGGTGTACAACTTGGGAGCAAGGATGTTAATTGAAACATGAGAAAACACAAACAACGGATTTCAACAAGATAACCAAACGCACATTTGTGCCTTCGAAACTCTTTTGCGTGATATGCCCGCTAATTCTGTTTTTGTTTTATATCCCACGCGTTATTCTTCCATCCTTTCATTAGTTATTTGTCTATTTCCAGGGTCGGAAGGTTCAGACAGGAGAGCTATAGACGCCTCCGTGTCTCTGTTGGTTGTTGTCCTGAAAACTCGGGATCTTCCATTTGAAGGCACAAATGTGCGTTTGGTTATCTTGTTGAAATCCGTTGTTTGTGTTTTCTCATGTTTCAATTAACATCCTTGCTCACAAGTTGTACACCTTTTCTTGGTTATGCCGGACTGATGAAGGCTAATGAGCCAGAAACATGCATGTCTACGGTTACCACTCATTCTCTGTAACCTCTTTTGCGTGATATGCCCGCTAATTCTGTTTTTGTTTTATATCCCACGCGTTATTCTTCCATCTTTTCATTAGTTATATATATATATATATATATATGCCAGCACTCCTGTGTCGGAGTATAGGCCGCTCTTTTTGAGCTCTTTTGATCCCTTTTGTATGGTGGATCAATCCGTGTGATATCTACTGCTTGCTACAGCATGCGGTGTGAGTTCGCCATCTTTGTAATTTTTTTCCACTCCTCTCTGTCCTCTATTTTTCTTCCCCAGTCACTGACTCCCATTTTCTTTAGGTCATCAATCACCTGACCTTCCCATCTAAGTTTGGGACGTCCTCTGGGCCCGGGGTTGGCAGGCTTCCAATCAGTGATTTTCCTTATTGGATCATCCTTATTCCTTCTTCGAAAATGCCCGTACCATCTTAGACGCTGCGCTTTTATATGTTTGACTATATCTTTACCATTCATGTACTGACTTATTTCGTAGTTATATAGCCTTCTATACCCTTCATTCGGGATATGTTTTAGTCCTATTATCCTCCGCATGATTTTCCTCTCTAGCACTCTGAGATTTTCTTTATCTTTATCAGTTAAGCTCATATTTTCACCTGCATACGTTATTACTGGTCGTATAGCAGCTTTATAAATTTTAATTTTGGTTTTTTTAATTATGCTTTTGTCCCTTAGCAGTTTCTGATACTTCCAATACACTTTGTTCCCTGCTATTATTCTTGCGTTTATCTCCGCACTTCTGTTGTTCTTCTCATCAATTACTGTTCCCAGGTATCTGAATAGACTTGCTCTTTGAAAAGTGTAACCTCCCATATTTATAGTGGCTGTGTTGTCTGCCTTCCTCGAAATTTGCATATATTTTGTCTTCTCTTGGTTAACTACCAGCCCTCTCTTTGCTGCCTCTCTTATTAAGTTCTTGAATGTATTTTCTAGGTTTTTTTTGTCTCTAGTAATTAAAGCTAAGTCATCGGCATATCCTATTATTTGTGTGGGGCTGTTACTTTTATGTCTATTGCTTTAATGACTCCATCTAGGGTTATGTTAAAAAGAGTTGTAGACAAACTATCTCCTTGCCTTACACCTACATCAATGTTTATGTCTCCTGTATTCCCGTCTCTGGTTATCACATTTGCAGTAGAATTCTTCACTGTCATTTTCACTAGTCTTATAAGTTTTTCAGAAATTCCTATGTTCCTCATATCAGATATTAGCCATTCTCTGTTGACAGAGTCAAACGCTTGCTGAAAGTCGATGAATAATACATGTAGATCAATGTCATGTTCATAACACTTTTCGATAGTCTGTGTTAGTAGGTGTATGGCGTCTACAGTAGATCTTTCTTTTCTAAATCCCTGTTGATATTGACCTAATATGGGTTCAGCCTGTTTGTTTAGTTCTGTTTTTATTAGTTTGATTAATATCTTGTATGTAGTGTTAAGCAGCATTATACTCCTGTAATTCTTGCATTTGGTTGGGTCTCCTTTTTTGAAGATTGGAACTATATGTCCAATACTCCACTCGTTTGGCATATGTTCTTCTGCCCATACATTCATTATCAGGTCATATATTTATTGCAGTAAGGCTTCTCCTCCATGTTGGATCAGTTCGTTATTTATATCATCTGGACTTGCCGCCTTGTTTGGTTTGAGTTGTTTCACAACATCTATAAATTCCTCGAAAGAGGGTCTGTACTGCTGTTCACCGATTTCTCCCTCCGTTACTGCTTCCTTATAATTTTCGTCCATAATATGATTGTTTTGGTATAGATTTTGAAAGTGTTTCCCATTCTTTTTTATTTATTTTTACTTTCCCAATTGCGTTTCTGCTACTGTATTACTTTCTCACATATTCGAAGAGTTTTCTATTATCCCTATTGTTCTCTTCTATTTTTTGCATTTGTTCTGCAACCCAATTTGATTTTTTTCTTCTGTAGGTTTTTCCGCTTTTTGCCTTATCTTTCTGTATTTGTCGATCTCTTCATATTTTCCTGTTTCCAACCATTTATTTCTTGCTTGTTTTTTCTCTACGCTTACCAGCTTACATTCTTCGTCGAACCATTCTTTGGATGCTTTGTTTTGTTGTAATCCAATTTCTTTCTCTGCAGAGTCTATAATGCTATTTTTAATGATCTTCCATTCACTGTCTATATCTCCTTTTTCATTATGAATTCTCAGTTTATTTGTTAGGGTTTCCGCATAATTATTTTCACCCTTCTCTCTTTCCAGCTTTTTTAAGTTCCACTTTCTTTTGTTGTGCTTTGAAGGTTTATATCTTGATATTTTCATGTTCATCTTCGCTATTAGTAAAATGTGGTCTGTATCAGCATTTGCTCCTCGGTATGACCTTGTGTCTTTAACCATTTTCATCCATTTCTTTGATATCAAAACATGATCGATTTGGTTGCCGTTTCTTTTTCCTGGGAATAACCAAGTTGTCTTGTGCTCCTTTTTATTCTTAAATTTTGTACTAATTATAAAAGTATTTGTCTCCGCAGCTAGGTTGCACAGTCTTTTGTCGTTATCGTTTGTGATCTCGTGTATTGTTTCTTTTCCAGCTATTTCTCGATTATTTTCTTCTTTTCCTATCTGGGCATTAAAATCTCCTATTATTATCAAAATGTCATTTCTAGAGATATCTTCACAGGCGTCACTTATCTTCTCATAAAACTTTATTTTCTCTTCTTCGCTTGCTTCTTCCGTTGGGGCGTAGGCATTAATTATACTTATATTTGCTTGTTTATTCTCAAGTTTTAAATATGAAATCCTACCGTCGATTGGCTTAAACTCAATTACTTTGTTTCGTATTTTTTTACTGACCATTATTGCTGTTCCATTCCTTCCTTATTGTTCCTCCCCTGAGTAATACATCGTAAATTTTTTGTTTTCTATTTTCCCTTGTTTTTTCCATCTGATTTCTTGTAACGCCAGAATGTCTAAATCATAATTCATCATTTCTTGCGCTATGCTGTGCATTTTCCCAACATTTAGCATTGTTTTGATATTCCAAGATCCAATTTACAATGAGTTTACTTTTTGTTTCACCCGCTTCACCCTCTTTGATATTTTCCTAACGTTGTCTTTGGTTTTTGTTATAGTTTTAGTTACTTCTTTTTCCTTGTTATTTGCCGTGGTCATTTTTACAATGTTTCGATCCTCTTGAGCTACTTTTGCTGCTAGTTTTTTCCTTTTTTTATATCCGTAGGATTTTTAAACATTTTTGTAGTTCTTTCTTTATCAATATCCTCTTCTTCTTCGGTCATTGATCTACTGCTGCATGTTCTTCCTTTGGGTTTGGAACCTGATGGTCTAACTGTATCATTCCCTTGCATGTTTTGTTTTAATTCATTTAAAGAGTAAGCCGTTCCGTTTATCCGTAGTCTGTTATAATTTAGATTCGCTTGATGTCCTTCATTCCTTGCTTGTTTCATGTATGATCTAAGTTATTTCCGTTGTATTAGTACTTCTCTAGTAAAGTCTTCGTTTATGTATATTGGTGTATTTTTTAATTTGTTTGTTTGTTTTAATATCTCTACTTTCTTCTTGTATTCCTTCAGTCCCAGCAAAAGCGGTCTTGGTTTACTAGGGTTAAGATTTTGTTTCCCTATTCTTCTAGCTTCAATAACTTCATCGCTTTTAAGTTCCAGCTCCAGCTTCTCCATTACATTTTGTAAGACACTCATTAGTTGCAGCTCATCTTTGTTTCCCGTTTCTCTTACTCCCTGTATTATAAGGTTTTTGCTCCTCGCTTCACGCTCTAATTTTTCTATTTTCTCTTCATGCCTGCCTAAAGCCTCTTTTAGTTCATGATTCTCCAGTCTAATGCAGTTGTTTTCTCTTTTTATTTCCGCCATTTCACTCGGAATGCTATCTAATTTTTTCTCAATCCTTTCATTTCTATTTTCAATTTCTTCTAGTTTTCCCAATATTTTCCCCAGTGCTTTCCCCATCTCTGAATTTTCTTCCATTTTGGAATTGACAGGTACCGCGTCACAGACCTAGTTTTTATTTACAAAGATCCTACTTAATTCAAATCTCGGCCCGGTGTCTGTGCTAGCTGTGCTCTATCGTTTCCTTGAGCGTATAATTCGTTTCGTTTCCTAATTCAATTGTTGTATATTCCAGTTGTAGTGAATTTATTTCTTAGATTACGGTCCTGTATCGGCACACTGATATTGTTGTATTAGCTTCCCATTAACAAGTAATTAGTATGGTATCACAACTGTTTTTGTTAGACAACTTGTTTATGGTTCTACTTTGAATAGGTTAGGTTGAGGTTATGATAGATTCACGTGTTTACGAAAAGTTATCCTTAAGTTTATATTGTAAATCGACTCAATAAATTTTCGGTGAAGTGTGGATTTTATGAGTGATAGCCCTGTAGACTGTAAAGATTGAGATTTGGAGATTCTGAGGGAATATTACGTTTTAGTCAAAAGTGAGGTTAGACCTGATATAACATAACATGAATAATTGTAATTCTTGTAAAAATACGATTCCTGAAGCATCTAAAGCAGTGTGTTGCGATAGTTGCCATATAGTTATGCACCCGCTAGAAGCCTGCACGGGTTTAAATGCATCAGAACTCAGAGCTGTTGTCATTCAAAAACGTACTATGTTGTATTTTTGTAAAACATGTAGGGAGGCTTTCAAAAATGTACCAGCCCTGTTGCACCAAATTGGAGAGTTGAAGAATGAGTTAGAACTTTTAAAAAAGGAGCTTGAAACTGTTAAAAAACACAAATGCAACCACGGTGATTCTGAAATCAGCACAGAAGAAATTGTCAATGAAATACAGGAAAGGGCAAACAGATCTAGGAACTTCATAATTTATAATGTGAAAGAATCAGGTAGTGATGTCTTATCGGAGAGGATAGAAGATGATAAGAAAGTGGTGCTGGAGGTCTTTGAAACACTGAATATCACTTCGAGTAGTGGTGATAGGAACAAAGTTGAAAAGGTTCTTCGTATTGGCAGAAAGTCGGTTGGCTCTTGTAGACCAATAAAAGTCATCTGTGCTGATCCGTCATGGGTTAAGGAAGTTTTGAAAGCTAAGAAAAAGTTAGTGCATTCCGATTATAAGATTAACTCTGATCAGACTAGAATACAGAGGGAGCAATATAAGAAAGCATTAGCTGAATTACAGTTGAAGAATGAGGGGAATGATAAGAGTTTTGTAATTCGGTATATCAATGGGTCTCCTAAGGTCATAAAAAATGACCGACAGGCAGTGAGAAAAAACTAGATAATACCCCACTACTAATGTACTACCAGAATGCTAGTGGTATGCGAACCAAAATTTCTGACTTTGGTTTAGCAGTAAATTCTTCTAACTATGACATTGTTATTATCGCAGAAAGCTGGTTGTATGATGATATCTATTCGGAAGAACTAAGTTGCAGTAATTACAACATATTCAGAGCTGACCGGAATGTACAAATTACAGGGAAGAATAGAGGGGGTGGTGTATTGGTCATGGTGAAGAATCATATTCAGGCTTCGATTATTAACAAATCTGAGACTACATTTGAGCAGTTGTTTGTATTATGTAAATGTTTGGGTGTTAAATTTATTGTGGGGGTATTTATATACCGCCTAGGTCGTCTGAAGATCTGTACCGGGACCACTGTCTGACAGTTGAACAGATATGTGCTGAGTATCCTAATGTTAAGCTATACATAGTAGGAGACTTTAATTTACCTGAGGCGCAGTGGTCGAATGCTGATAATGGAGTAAGTGTGAGATGTCCTGCCAATTCATCTGCATTAGAACTGGCACAAATGTACGGATTCTATAGTATGTACCAGATGGTGGATGTTCCGAACAGCCGAAACATATTTTTGGATTTACTGTTTACCAATGACTGCTTCACTGAATGTATTAAATCTCTGGACCCTATTTTTAGCGACACTATTAATCATACTTCATACACTTGTAGCTTTAAGTTAAGGAATGCTAGATTAGATCCACTTATGGTGGAAGATTTTTACTTTGATTTTAGAAATGGTAACTATCAGGGTTTAAACGATTATTTATTCTCAATACATTGGTGTCACATTCTCAATATTAGGGATATAAATGTTATGGTGTCGGAATTTTACAAGGTTCTTAACTATGGTATTCAGTTGTTTGTTCCACAGAAAAAATTTAGAACATCCAACTTTCCTTCTTACTTTTCTGCAGAATTAAGAAAGTTGATTTCTCTTAAAAAAAACATTCACATAAAGTATCAGAGGTCTAAGAATGCTACAGATTATTTAGAGTTTAGTAAGGTTAGAGCGAAGTGTAAAAAATTATCGAAAGAGTGTTATAAGAATTATTTGAATACTATAAATAGTGACCTGAGTATGAACCCAAGAAATTTTTGGAAATTTATAAATAAAAAAAAAAGTTCTAATGAAATTCCGAATAATATGAGTCTCAATAATGTAATAGGTACCAACGGTCAAGAAATTGTTGATCTCTTTGCCGATCACTTTGCTACGGTTTTCTCAAAATCTAATGCAATACCTCCTGAGGAGGCTTTACCACAAATTAATATTGATTGTCCATGTATAAGTGTTGCAGAGGTATTTGACAAGCTGGGATCACTGCCTTATAAGTTGATGATTGGTCCTGATGGTATTCCAAATTCGGTCTTAAAGCAATGCAGATATTCTTTATCACAGCCTTTGTGTAAGCTATTTAATTTGTCTTTGTCTACTGGTGTGTTTCCAGATATGTGGAAAGAAAGTTTTGTCTCTCCAATATTTAAGTCAGGTTCAAGAAATGATATTAAAAATTATCGTAGTGTATCTATACAGTCTTCAATCCCAAAAGTTCTTGATAGTTTAATGTTTGACTGTTTGAATTGGCAGTGTAAAGAGATTTTAATTGATGAGCAGCATGGCTTTAGGGGGGGGTCGATCTACGGTAACCAATCTGCTCATATACAATAATAAGTTGTCGAATGCCTTGGAGAGAGGTTATCAGGTTGATGCCATATATACTGACTTCTCCAAGGCCTTTGACAGAGTTAATTACTTGTTGTTGGTTAGGAAGTTAAAAAATTTAGGTTTTTCAGACGGATTAGCGACCTGGATGCTTGGCTTTCTTAGTGAGAGAAGGTTGAAGGTAAAAATTGGTAATTTCTTGTCAAGAGTGATTGATGTGAGCTCTGGTGTCCCTCAGGGGGGACATTGTTCTCCTTTGCTGTTTAGCCTGTTTGTCAATGACATCAAAGATATTATAAGGGATTGTGAATTTTTAATGTTTGCCGATGATCTCAAATTATTTTTAGTGATTCGGAATGACATCGATATTGATTTGCTTCAAAGGGAACTAGATAATCTGTCTGAATGGTGCAAATTAAACTTGTTAGATTTGAATGTTGATAAATGCTTTAAGATCTCTTTTAGTAAAAAGAAAACTAGAATCCCGTCCTCTTATTCAATAGATGGTCAGTTGCTAGTAAATAAAGAATTGGCTAAGGATTTGGGAATTCTTTTTGACTCTCATTTAAGTTTTGGTGAGCATATCAATCAATTAGTGGTTAGGGCTCAAAGGATGTTGGGATTTACTTTGAGGAATTGTAATGATCTCTCTCTGGAAGCTGTGAGGTCTATATATGTTGGGTTGGTCAGATCACAACTGGAATATGGTACATGTATTTGTACACCACAGTATAATGTTTATAAGTCGTTACTCGAGAGATTGCAAAACAAATTCTTGAGATATTGTAATTATAGGTTCAATTTGAATCTCATTGCTGATCATGATTATTCTCTAATTTTACATAAACTAAACTTGCTCTCGTTGGATAAAAGAAGGATTATGTATGACATTACCCTCATTTATAATATACTTAATGGTGTTGTATCATGTCCATCCTTGTTGTCTGAAATATATTTTGCAGTTCCACAAAGAACGCTACGGCATTGTAACCTATTTTCCATAAGTTTTCATAGAACTAATTATGGTAAACATTCTTTTATGGGCAGATCTCTAGAATTTTTAAATAAGAAGGATAAGTTGGATGTTTTTAATAGCTCTTTCCAGGTCTTTAAGAGTACTCTAATAAGGTTTCTTTGAAGTAATATGTACTGTTATCTTATATTTGTCATAATATTGTCATGTTATTGTTAATTTGTCTTGTGATTTTTAAATACATCTAGTAATGCTGTTTTTTTTAGATTTACTTAGTTAAGTTTGTTATTTGTAGTTTAACATAACCGCATTGTATGCTGTTGTTTCTATTTTGTAGTGGGGTTTTCCCGTCTAATAAATAAATAAATATGTATGCTCATGTACAATAAATGTTTTAAACTCACCTATTTCTATCAGCTTTTTGTTACTTAATCACTGCTACTGCTTTAAGTCTGATATTGCCCACTTTTCTAAATTTCCACAGATTTTTAAACCACTTATTTTTTAATTTAATCGGGATCGAGATTTCACGTGCTTCGCCTTTGCTAGCCAGGGTCGAACTCCCTTGACACTTTCATAAGAGAAGCTTATAATGGGCTCGTTTCATGAAATTCAATGATAATGTCACAAGATATATTGGGTCTGAACTAAGAATTTGCGACTAATAACGACACTCTACGATTTCAAATAAAAATCAAAAAAAATATTGAAATTTGAATTCTTGTGGTAGACTGTGGTAGGCTAGAGCCAATGGCAAACAAAGATATTTTGCGCTGTTGTCACGAGGGAAAACTTTATAAGTAGACTAGCTATCTTTTTTCTTTAACACCCGTTAAAGAGAAACGCAAAGTACTGTCAAAACGTCCATTTTTTATACAAATTGTTTTTGCATATGTTAATGCAATCCGATAGGCAATTATTCTCAAAATATGCTTCTCCTGTGTTGATACTTTCTTTTGCTAAAATATCTACGTGGTCGTTTTGTTTTATGCCTATGTGAGCTTTAACCCAAGCCATTTGTATGTCGAATTTCCTTGAAGTGAGTTGTCCTAGGATGACTTGAATTTTGTATATATACGGATGAGATACAAGGGAGCTTGGATTGTTTGGTTTATTTATACTCTGTAGGACGGATAGTGAGTCCGAAAATAACGTAATGTTTTTATGTTGGTTTTGAGATGCTAAGTATTCTAAGGCTTTCAATATTCCGTATGCCTCTGCGGTGTAAATCGAACTATGGGAATTGATTTGGAACTTCTTTTCTATTTTTCCTTCGGAGATATAAAATGCACACCCAGTACCTAACTCATTCTTTGATGCATCAGTGTATACTGCCATGTTACTTTCGTTATTATCTGTAATTCTTTCTAGTAAATTTTGATTATAAGAAGCAGTTTCAAAGTATTTCGGTATTATAATTTTTGGTTTGTTTTGATATAATTCAAAGTATTTATCTCTCGTATGTTGCATTAATGTCGTGTTGCTCGTATTACGAAAACCTATACAAAGTGGAGGAGAATTTTTTTTTATCCAGTATGTTTTTGTCAAATCGTTGCAGTTTAAAACAGATACTTTATGGATTAGTGGCGACTGTTTTAATTTGCATTTTAAAATCATTGTTTCGGCCAAGTATTCTCTTCTCAATTTTAGTGGCGGATCTTTTGCTTCCACTCTAATAGCTTCAACAGGTCTAGACTTCATTGCTCCAATGCAAATTCTAAGGGCTTTATTCTGAATAAGATCTAGTTGTTTTAGGTTTGTGTCATTTGCTGATCCGTACAGTATGCTTCCATAGTCCATTATAGATCGGATGTACGCTCTGTAGAACAAAAGTGCTATGTCTAGACTAGCTCTCCACCACGTCCTCGTAATCATTTTCAGGAAGTTTATTGCTTTTGTACACTTTGTACGTATGAGTTCTATGAATGGTTTCCATGTTAGCTTGCTATCCAGTACTATTCCTAAATATTTGACTTCATCTTTGTATGGTAGTAGAGCATTACCTAATTGGATATTTTCAGGTTTTTGTAAAGTATGCCTAGAAAATACGTTGATGCTTGACTTATGAGGCGTGATCTGAAGTCCTAGGTTCTGGATGGTGGTAATCAAAGGAATGAATGAGTTCTCTAGTTTCTGTAATCCACGATCATATTTCTTTTCCTGTGAGTATAAAACAATATCATCTGCATATTGTATTATAGTTGTTTCCTCTGTTATTCAGTGTAAACAAGCGGTAAATATATTAAATAATAGAGGAGATAATGTTGATCCCTGAGGTAGTCCCAGTGAGGTGTGTCGTTGTCCGATTAGGGAATTATTGTGTCTAATATATACTTTCCTATTTGATAGCATTTGACATAATAGGTTACAGATTCGTTCCGGGAAGTTCAATTCTTTCATTTTATCTTTTAGTATTGGGATGTTGATTGTATGGTAGGCACTTTGAAGGTCTAAGAATGTTGCAATTAAGTAACCATTTTCTGAGAATGTGTTCTGTATATCTGTGGTAATGTGTGATGCCGCGTCAATTGTGCCGCCTGCGAGAATAGCGGGGGAATTTATAGTAGTAAATATGTTTTCCCAATCGTTGCTGTTTATATTTATACCTGGCGGACAGTACAAAGATGATTTACATATTTCTATTCGAGCGGCACAAACTGAGATATGTTCGTGGACATTCAGATTTAAATTTATTTTTTCGCCTTTCATGTGGTTTTTAAATAGGATTGCTGTTCCTCCATAGCCATCCGCTCTATCTGCCCGAACGATGAGATACCCTTCAAATTTGAATTGTTTGTCCTGTTTAAACCAAGTTTCTGCTAAGATTGCTATATGTACATTATTTTCTTTTAAGAATTTTATTAAACTCTATCTATTTGCTACAGCGGAACGCGAGTTCCACTGCAAAATATTTATTGTATTGTTTTTATTAGCCATTTCGGAATTTGCTAAGTTTATTTTTTACGTAACCTATATCAATTTTCCCCAAGTCTTCAAAACTTGTTATATCATCTAATATATCCTTTAAGATATTAAAAAGAGTGACTAATGGATCATCTTTATCACTGCATAAGTCAACTTCCATACTCGTTGTTTTTTGGCCTATTTGAATCGGTTGCTCTGGTCCGAAGTTTCTAGGAAACATTGGAGAGTGGATTTCCTCTCTGCGCATATTCACCTTTCGTTTTTTAGGAGTATTGCTGAGAGGTGTTGGTGGAGTTCGGGGGTCGTGTATGGTAGGAGGGTTATTTGTTCAATTCCTAGGATTTGTTGGAATGTCAGGTCGGTGGCTATTATAATTATTTTTATTGTGGTTCATATTTTTGTTTGGAAGGGCGGGAAAATTTTCTGGAGTATTGGTTAAGGTTTCAAAACTATTTAATAGTGTGACATTGGCATAAGAGTTACAAATGTTTGCTTTTGCCTCAAGAAAGGTAGTATTATTTTGTGCCATGTGTTCTTTTTTTTTGTTGTTCAAATGTAGGGCATGTTCTAGAAATCGATTTGTGATCGTTAACCTTACAATATATACAGAAAGTGTTTTCCGGATTGTTGCATGTGTGATCGTCTTCTTTTATTTCACCACAATTTAAGCACCTACTATTTGTTGACCGACATTGTTTGGCTACATGTCCATATCTTAAACAATTGTAGCATTGTGTTACTTTTTGTACATAATTTTCTACTGGACATACTACACTATTTATTTTTATGTGTGTTGGCAAAGCATTACCCTCGAAAGTTACTAGGATTGTTTGTTTTGGTATATAAATAGTCTCTCCGTCTATGTCATTTTTTTAAACCTCCTAACTTCCGTGTCTCTACTCGTCGTAATGATATTTTTGAGTAAGTACTCTTCGTTAAAAATTCTATCGACCTCTTTTATTACACCTTTACGCTCCAATAAATTATTTGGGATAAATGCTTTTAAATTTTCATTATTAAGTTCTTTGTTATTAATTAAATTATTAGCATCTTTTAAAGTTTCTAATTGCACTCGTACTCTATTTTTCCCTACCTTTTGTATTCGTTTAATATTAGATATTTTTAATTTTTGGTGTAAAATATGCCCTGCGGCCATGGGATGTAAACGACCTATGTTATCAGTATTCAACTTTTCAATAAAAACATAAACGATTTGTGATGTTGAATGTTTTGGGTTTTTGTGGATTGTCACCTGTTGTCATCTGAATAGAGCGGCGTTCGTCCTCTATGCTGCTAGTATGGTTATTAACTGGCATTAAAATAGAATTTTCGATTACTTGTGGTCCCATCTCCCTGTTATTTTTATCTGGTTCGCTGTTGATATTCGAAAGATTATTTATGTTCCCTCCGCCGTCGGGGAGGAGATTTTCAGTCATTTTCTATTACTTTCCACGCACTCTTGTTTTACACTAATTTAAGTTTATTTCACGTAAAATTTACCAGCGATATTTGGTTTAAACGGATTGCTGTGTCGCACATCTTTCACCTACAATTACAGGTACTCGAATGTGGAAAAAGCATTTAAATTTTTATGCATTGACCTTCATATTCATATAAACCCTATTCACCAACCAAATATAAATAACTGACGCTTCTATTATTGGTTTGCCACTACCCAAATAACTAACCATTAGTTGTAAGCCAAAGGAAATAACGGTAATTTAAAATGCGTGTTGCTTGTGTTACCAATGTGCAACACACAGCCTGTGGCAAATATGTTTTGTGTGTAGCACATGTAATACACATGGCAGCCAACGTGTTAAACGAATCTAGTTTTATAAGCTGTAAACATGTTTTTAGTCTTCTATTGCTTGTTTCTGGAGTAATAGGAGTTTTTAATATCACTCTTTTAATAATTTGTTTGTTTTTCATTCTTATAAAAAGAGAAAACAAATTAAAAGCAATTTTCACATTATACATCATGAACATGGCTCATACACAATTGCAGATGCAGTCTGTAGCCCAATTGTGTTGTGGATTTGTATGGCACAACTTAATAATATAGTATTTTTGTTGTTCAATGAACTGATATGAACGAGCTTTCGGAAATATGTAGTGAAGTTTGACTACCAGATTATTTTATCAACTATACTGCATATTTAATTGTATTTTTGATTAGTCATGGTGAAGATTTTCATTTCCCAGGGAAACAAAAATCCTGCTGTCTGCCCAATTAATAGACATTTTGAAATACTGGTGAATATTTACCTTTTCTGAATGTGAACATGATATTTTGCAACTTAGCTTCATTTATTTTGATGAAAATTATAAATTTGTTATGCCTCTGTTGTTTATGCATTTTCAGTCAACCGTGATTAAGAATAAATTGTTATAAACTAAAAATTGTTTTCTTACCAATGTTGCAGTAGAATAATATAAAACTGTGGCATTCTGCTAGATCCACTATAACAAACATCTTCATAGTTAATATAATTAGTTTCTCCTGTCTTAGGTGCATTTATCACAATCAATTTGGCCTGACCATCTTTCTCTGAAGATTGATATACTCCTATAAATTGATAATTTGATAGCCAACATAATGAAATTAAAGAATGTGGCACTTCAAAAGTGGGAGCATTGATTACTTTAACTGCCTTCAAATCTGGTTTGAATTGGGTAATATGACCATTTTTGGAACCAACTGCAAGCTGTTTGCCCTTTGGACTCCAACAAAAACTTGTACTTCGAGATGTTGCAGGAAGTTCATTAATTTCTACAGTATTGTCTGTAAAAGATAACTTATATTTCTTCAATTTTTAGACCTTTTTAATTATATTTTAGTGAATAAATTTTCTTCATTTTAGGTGTAATTCACTGAATAAAATGTTTTTTCATAAAAATATAATTTTTATGTTTCTGCACAATTTTAGTCTTTATCAAAATATTATTTGACAAAGTAAAATAGCAAATAATTTAAAACATTTACCTTTAAGGTCATAATTACCAAGTGTACCATCACTTTTACAGGCAGTAAATATTCCCGGTAAAGATGGATTCCAATTTACTTCAGTAACGTAAGTGCCTGGCGTAGCTGATAATCTTACTTCTCTAATAATACTTATACCATTTTTATAAAATGATAGTACATCATAAAAAATAACAACAGGACAATTGTCTCTTTGTATAACTACTGCCAGTATAGTACTGTCGCAGTTGACACAAACATGTTTAGGTGGAGATGGTAAAGAAATGTTTCTTCTTGGGTATTTCGTTATTTCTTTGTCTTTGTGAGTAAAATTTTCTACTGCCTTTAACTGAATAACTAAAAGAACAAAATTAATTTGAATTCATTTCACAAGATAGTAAAAGCATACTTAAAAATTATTTCGCGTCTTATAGATGTTTATGTTTCAAATAAAAACAGCATGAGAATATAGTAAAGTACACTGATTTTATGATTTACATACATGAAACCAGTAATATTACCATTCCCAATAAGGAGATTCAACAAACTAGGTAGCTCTTTAATCCTCCATAACTAACATACAGTCTCTGAGACCGGCCTTTTAAAGTTGTATCTCTATAATGTAACTGTGCCAACTTACTTTTCAGCGCGCATAAGTTTCTTATCTCAACATCATACGCTTAGTGCTAATGTGGCAGTTGTCCAACTTGTCTCTGCATTTAGTTATTACTGCATTTGGTCTTGTAGACCGACGTTAGTTTATACATACCTGATTTGCTGAAGATACTTGGTAAGTCAATATTCATTCTACATGATAAAATATGTGTATAAATTTATATCCAGAACAGTATTTATGAAGACTCATTGGGTTATTTGTTCAACAGAATATACGATAAAAATAGCTGCTTGCAGTTACAAAAGAAATAAGCAAGACTTGAAAGGCTTCGACAAGAATGCAAGGATGATCCAGATGATGAAATAGCAACAGATAGTGACAACAGCTTAGAAGACAGTGATTTTGAAATGATGCAGCAAGAATCTGAGTTTACACAAGTCATTTCGGAGAATGACGCTGATTTCTTTCAATCATAATCTTGTACAAGGTTTCGAGAACCATGTTTCATACGCAGAGATGGAACAGGGTATAGAAAGTACACGAGTCAAAAACAACACATCGATAAATATTATTACACAATTGCCAGGAGTGAAGGTTAAAGCTTAAGTTGAGGAAAGATTCAGTTGAAATATCGCAGAGGAAATGTTACAAAATATTGTCTCCTATACCAACATCTACATCTGGTCCAATAATTACTGCAAAACGTATAGAACAGCTAGAGAAACTGACATAATAGAGATAAAATACTAACTAGGACTTTTTTATATTGCAGGTGGGATAAAAATCAATAATCAGACAGCAAGATATCTCTTTAGAACCACTGGAATGAGCTATGAAATTTTTCGTTTGACTATGTCTGAGGAAAAATTCAACTTTTTACAAAAGAGTATTCGTTTTGATGACAAAATGGCATGAGCAGATGCAACAGTTTGACAAATTTGCTGCAGAGGTATTTTTCCATGTCTAACTATACCACAATTGATGAGATGCTATTAGCGTTTAGAGGTCGATGCAATTTCAAGATCTACACACCAAGTAAACCTAACTGGTATGGCATCAAGGTTTATTCATTAGCAGACGCAAAAAATTTTTGTACTTCAAAGTTGATAAACACTGCCGTATAATCTGGATACGTCTAATATGGCCTTAGTTCCTAGATTGTGTCAACCTATCTGGGGTACTAGAAGAAACATCACTATTGATAACTTTTTAACTACTACAGCTCTAGCTGGAAAAATTGTGTGAGATCACCAGGTAACTATTATAGGTGTCGGGTTTACATTTAATGCTCATATATGAATTTTTTCCATTCTTTTCTTTTTGCTTCATATGTTCTTTTAACTTGTTTATTGCGGAAAAAGTAGACCCAGGCCGACCTGTCGTAAGCATAAGCTTTACTATTTGTTTCATAGATCTGACAACGCCGCTTCTCAATCAAGCAAGTTTTCCTTGTTATCTGTTATAGTTTTTATCACAATTCTTATTTTCACCACACAGTTAATTTAATGTTTGTTTTGGGTAAACTATCGAAGTTTCTGATAATTTTTTTTGTTCTATGTTAAGTTCAACACTTGACACTTGTTTTTAATTATTTTTCTCCACACCTCTCGAATTTTCGGGTTCAATGTAGGAGTAAATACAATTCAATATTTCTGTACTCAATGCCAAGTTGCCACTCAGTCAGGAAAAATATGCCGCAGATCACTAAAGAAATGACCATGAAGGGACCAGAGAAGACAACAATGTTTGCATTTCGTGAAAAATGCACATTGCTTTCTTTTACACCAAGAAAAAATAAAAATATTTTTCTTTTGACCACATTACACAAAGATGACACTATGGATGTGGAAACTGGTAAACCAGAATTGATAATTGAGTACAGTAAAACAAAAGGTGGAGTCGACACAGTGGACAATCTGTGTAACAGTTATATCACCCATCATTGGCCTCTTGTAATTTTTTTTAGTGCTACCAACGTTGCTAGCTTAAACTCTTACGTAATAATATAGACAAGACTTTACCCCAGAGATCATTTCTTGAAGAGCTTGGATTAGACCTTGTTGAGAAGCCTGTTAAATGTCCATCAAATAACAGTTTTCCAAGATCTATTCGTGTGAGAGTTTGTGAAATTTATGGTATCATCAGAAATAATGAGCCACCAAGAGAAGTTTTATATGGTTCTTGTAATTATTGTTCAACCAAAAATAACAGAAAACCAGGTATTTCTGTAAAAAATGCATGTGCCAAGAACATTTAACCCCACTGTAAGTTGAAAATGAACATATTAGTGTTTTTAAATGAAACTCAAGGTCTCTAGTTAATTCCACAATATAATACAAGTTATTGAAAATTCTAAAAAATTGACAATTGTTTCGATAAATCAATATCATCCTCAGAATGACAGAAGTTACATTTCATTTTATGCCTACCTGATGTTTAGTAGTTATATTTTTGGCTAGACCAAGAAGTAACCTAACTTGTGATTGGCTTAATATATGTTTATAGAAAAAAGAAGAAGATGTGATATTACAAATATTGAAGCTTAGATATTATTAGCCCTATGGTGATATCCTGGATATCATTTTTCCAATTAAGATCAGTATAACTGTGCAATGATATAGAAAACCAGGAAAACTATATCTGCTGATCTTTACAATTATCACTTAAGAAGACAGTTTATTAGTGGAGAATTCCCTAGATTTAACTGTTCATTGACAACTTCATATTGTGGGTTTCTTAAATGTCTTCTAATTTCCAGTTCTTCAAGGAAATCCAGTTCTTGTTTCTTTTCACAAATATGCAGCACTTCTAGTTCTGTGTTAGGTGTCAATGAATGATTGGTGTCAAGTAGATGTTTTGCGTAGTGGGATTTATCTGGTTGTTTTAATCTGTAAGCTCGTAAGTGCTCACTGTATCGTATTTCAAAATTCCTAAGGGTCTGACCCAAATAGACAGCATTACATTCTGGACATTTGAGTTTATATATACCTGACTTCTTTAATAGTGGTATTTTTGTTTTTACATATTCCACGAAGTAAGGGTCGAGACAGTCAATTTCATGAAAATGAACACTTAGTTCAATATATTCTTTCAGATTATGACGACTTTTATTTTCAAAATACTTGACAAATAATTTTTAGTGGAGGTGTCTATTTTTAATTCATGTGTTTCAGGTTTTTCTTTGTTTTTAATTTTGAATTGTTCCTGTTTTTGTTTGTATCTGTTATACAACCGCATTTATATTAAAGCTGAAATTCATAAAAAGTAACCAACTTAATGTTTACTTAACCCAAATAAAAAAATCAATTCAGAAATATGCACATTGTTATCTTTTTTCATAGTTTTTATGAAATTGGCCTCTGAGACCGACGTTAGTTATAGTATCCTACTGCAGTCTAATGTACAAAAATACACTGTAGTATGAATTATTCACTTAAAAGTAGTATTGGAAAACCAAACTAACCTAAGCACCAATATATTATCCTCTAAAACGCTTTGTTAAGCTTATTATATAGAATATAGTAAACAATTTATTTACCTTTGAAGTTCGCTCCATTTGAACCTACAAATAAAAGACCATAACGACTAGCGCAGGATATTAAACTGTGATTGTTCTGAAACGTTTCTACATCACGATTCTCGAATATCTTCAGACTGCAGTGTAATTTAAATTGGATATCCTAAAATCAAAATGATTATTTGTTAGTTTTAGCATCTTTTTAAATACATACATTAACATCAACAGGATCAGGACATGTTTTCAACATTATTTATATTTACATATATCTCTTCAATTAAACTATAGCATTAATTTTTTTAAAAAGCAAGATCTCTATCACTGCAAAAATATTTCTAATAACCGAACTTTATTTCTTCTTTTTTAAATTACAAACCTAACCTAACCGAACTTTATTTCTTCTTTTTTAAATTACAAACAAAACATTAATTTCCAAAGATAGCATGTGGCTGTTAGATCAAGGATTTATACCGCACAGGGATAAGTACAATGATTAATTAAGATGATTGGATATATCTTAACAATCCTTCAAACTGAGAAAATCGTTGTTAATTACATGTCCGTTAGTATGTTGTAGATGCCATTAAAAGTGGTACTGATAAGGATACTAATGAATGTTCCATTTGAAGAAAAGGTAGATGGCCGAATACTTGAAACAAAGTTTGTACATTAAATAGTTTTCCTTAATTTGGTACCTATAAATAAAAATTAAGTCCCCCAGAGGTTTCATTGTTTTAAAATTGCAAATTGGTGAAAAAATGATCAAAAATATCAACATTTTATTTATTATGGCGGTATGATCGGTAAGAATAAAGAATAGTCACATAAATGTGTAGAAAGAGAATGGGCGCGTTCAGCTATGCTAGCGCACAGTTAGTGCTAGCAGGGGCGCTCTTGTGCTAGCAGCGGCTCTCTGTGAAAGTGCTTTGATGCTCTGTAACAAACAGATAAACACGTCACATAACCTTTAAATTTATTATCTAAATACAAAGTGCCTTCAATGGAAAACCTTATAAATTACTTAATCTTGGAAGAACAATATGTATAATTATTAGCATAGTGAAAAAAATTCTTTTTTAAGATGAGTACATTATAAACAGATTAGTGTGACGTCACAATTTGAGGTTGTATCCAAACCATAGATATTATAAGTTAGGTATGGACAACGCCCCATAACCCCAAATCAGATACTGTCATATATTTTAGGTTAAGTTGATGTTTTTGTCGTTGTTTTTGTACTAATTTAAACATTTAAGTAACAAAATATAGTTGAAATTTAGTAAATTATGGTAAGTATTTATTTCTTTAAATAATAGAAATAGTGTTATATCAACAGTTATTTTTAGTCGGGCGGAAGTGTTAACATTTGTAGCGTAACTCCAGAAGCTAAGCAAGCACTAAAAGAATTTAGATTTAGAAAATCTAATAACACAGCTGCCTTAGTTCGTAAGTATATATTAAAGTTAAATAACTCAATTACATTTTTTATTGAGTAATTGTATTGAAAGAATGATTTATGATTATGACTAATAGTTTACTTATCACTTGAATTACATGAATCACTAGAAACAATAGATAGACAGAATTAATCTCGAATTATTTATTACCTTAGGATATCATATAGTTTCTACATTTTATATTTTGTACTTCAAAACATGTAATTATTTGGTTATCAAAGTAAGGATGTTTGAAACACGCATTAAAGTCAATATACGTATTTTTATGAAATCCACATTGTCAAAGTTTTCCAAAAATCTATCTATAATGCAGAAGCTATAGCCATTATTCAATCTCTTAATTTTATCATCAAATACAATTTCAAACGGAGTTATTGCTACAGATTCTTTATCAATCTTAGAAACAATAAAAAATATAAGCATACCTAACAACAATTCAAACCCATACATATTTCAAATAAAAAAACTCATATTTATATTATCAAAAGAACTGGACATTTGACTAAATCTGCGGTCACTACAGGTCAAGATATTAACAGTTACATAAGTAATTCCGACATTGTTTCTTATATCAAATCTAAACAAGCCCAATTCTGGAGACAAGACTCATTACAATCAATATTTGAAAGTACAGCAGTGTATTCCTAAGAATCCATGGTTTTTTAACTTAACTATTCCTAGAATTTACTCAACAATTGCAATCACAATAAGATTCGGACATGCTTGCTATCCCTTACACCTATTCAAAATAAAAACCCAAAACATTGAATTATGCAATCACTGTGATGATAATAGATAACCACTAAAATTGTTCTCCAACCCAATTTTTGTGTAGATCCAAATGAGTGATACCTTGTAATCTTAGTCTTGAAGTGCTTAATATATATCCTAAGTTACGACATCGGCCATTAGTCCTTACAAAAGTTATTGGTAGCAAAGGAAAAAAAAATATTTTTTCTTTTAAAAGTTTAATTACCCTCTTTGCATTCGCTACACTTATTGAGATGTTTTTAACACTTATTTAGTATAGAATGTGTACTTTCGAATGACAGATAAAAATATGTTAATTCAATTCTTACCAACTGTAATTAATTGTAATGAAGACAGCATAAAATCGATTCAGTTAAAGTGCAGTGTTTTTGTTTAATAACTTCTGCAAATCGGTACACATAGTAAGAAGTAGAATTTTATAAGCAACAAACATTTACATGCTGAAGAACAGAAAATTCCTTCTTTGACACCCAGACATTTTGTAGAATCGTATTTTTTTCAGTGTGGAATAGATCTTGGAGTTCTCTAAAACCATAGGCAATTGGTTAATGAGTAGCAGTAATCAATGAAAGTATTCCGTTTTTATATCTCATCCTTATTGAAAAACATCTAATTTGTCTACCATAAAAAGTGTCTGTTGATTCATAGATAGCACTGGTAATAAGATCTACATAAAAAAATATAAACTGCAAGAATACTTTAAAAAATCTAATAGTTAATATTTTAAAATATGTTGTTAAAATACATCTTCTGTTGGTGGCAATTCACTAGCTGTTTTTTGGTATTCATAGTTAATTTTGTTCTACTTTTGCCAAGCGAATCTTCTTTTTCATAATCATATCATTTCTTTCAGAATTTTCTCTCTAGTTGTAAATAATCATTTTCCAAACTCAGATAATTTAAATTTTTCTGAATATTTAAATAGCAGATTGAAAGGTGTTACTTTTCCAATTTCGAAAAAGGCACTTGTTGCATCACATCCTGTAATTCTGTTCAATGCTGGCAAATTTTTACAAATATATTCACCTAGTTGAATAACAAGGTCATTTATGGAAATAAAATGTTTTTATTGGAGTGTGCTTCAGAATATCTGGACTGTAAAAATACATTACACTCTACGAAGTTTCATCAATAACCCACAACACAAATTTATAAAGCTCATGGGAAAGTTCATTTAACAAAGTCTCAGTGTTAAAGGCCTTGACACTCTTATATTCAGAACGTGAAAAAAATTTTGAATGAAGGTCCCTTATCATTTTTTTTAGAATTCCGATAGCTTGATGAAGTATTTGATGTTCATCCAATGTTGTTTTTGTTTCAAACAATTCTTCATCTTCCTCAAATAATTGTTGTTTTGCCTGGCCTCGATATGAAAGATTTTTGTCTCAAAAACATACTCAAATTAGAAGAGATACATGAATTTGTTATATTACATTGAGACATGAGTTGATTCACACAAGAAATTAGCAATGCAAGTGTGGTAACAATTTTAGTAGATATTTTGTCACATAACAGCTTCTTGCATATTGCTACCTTCATTCAAATCATGGCCAGATACAGCCTCCAGAGTGTATAAAAGTGACCAATTTTATGATTGAATATTGTTCAAAATGTCTCACATATGTACCCTACTGATTGTCAGCCGACTAGAACGAGTATAGCGGGTCCTATAAATCCAGATATACATTTTTGGTTATTTTTGGGGAAATTTCAGTTTGTTACCACGATACATCCCCCGAAGTGTATACAAGTGACAATTTTATGATAGAATATTGTTCAGGGCCACAGATGCGGATAAGTTAGTTTTAATCTTGAAAATCGTTTATTTATTATCGAAATCCCATTATTCCAAAAATATATCATGGAACAAAGTTAACCCATTTAGAGAACCAGCTATACTAGACTGATGTATAGTCAGTTGCATACTAGTAATGGACAGAATTAACAGAATTGTTGTACTGTTAATAAATAGATACAATAAATAATGTTATTGTATTTTTATAATGCTACAGTGCGTTATGTGTTAACTTCGAAAGCCCATATATTATTTAAAAAAATAATTTTAAAATTCTAAAGTTCGTTTAGAACAAGTAAGTTTACAATGAAGTTATTTTTATACTCTGACGCTACAAATTAAATAATCTGTCTGCTTCTGGTTTATTGCTGGTTTCAAGTTATTACCTGAGTTTGTGCTATCAATGTGATGGAAACGAAGTATATCAGCTGATCGTCACTATTTTCACAATAAAAAATATTTTCAGCTAAGTCTGTGAGGGGGGTATATCCCCCCATAAGTACGCCACTGATAAGTTATCACACTTTGAAGATTCGTTCAAAAATAAAAGCCAAGTATGTAGTTAAAACACAGTCATTAATTTTAAAAACATTCTCGGTCGAACTATCCTACAGTGCGGACGTATCGATTTGAGTTCTCTTGCGATAAGTGATTTACTTACCTAGCAGTTTCCTATTATTATTTTTTCTGTATTGTATATAATTAGTGTAGCAAGGATACTGCAAGTAGCTTTTATCTATTTATTTGTTTTGCCCCGGCTCTGAAGCCCAGATGTCCAGTGGCCAATATGAAAAAGGGGGCAAGGACCCACCTCTGCGATCAACGAGAAGAAATTGACCTAATGTGCATGTGGAAGAAATTACATTTTCTGGAGATATTGATATGAATCATCAAAATAACCAAAATACGATGGATTTAACAATTAATAATATTTCAAACGAAACGGTGAACAAAAACAATGATGATACGGAGTCAGTAAAAAACTTACTAATAGGTTCGAATATATCAAGTAATGTAAACAGTGGTCGTAGGCCAGTTAATACAGACAATAGATTTCTACCGACCGATTTAGGTCCATACTTTATTTTTGTAGAGCATTTAGAACTAAATATTGGTCGTTTACATCCGATGAAATTAGGTGAAAAGTTGTTAGCGCTATCAAATTATGAAAATAATATTACTGAAATAACTAGTGTTGGAAAAAATCGTGTAAAAATTGAAGTAAATTCGAGTAACTATGCTAATAAATTAGTAGAAGAACCATTTTTCGAGAATAATAACCTGATTGCATACATTCCAAATTATTTAACCGAAAAACGTGGCATAGTAAGAGGTGTTGACACATCTCTGAGCGAAAATACTCTTTTAAATATCATAAAATCGAATGTTTCAATTAAAAAGGTACAACGTTTGAATAGAACAGTGGAAAAAGATTACGTTATACAGCGGGTTCCTAGGCAGATGATAATTGTAACTTTTGTTGGCAAATTAATCCCACAATTTATTTACATTAATAAAGTTAGGTGCTCTGTCGATACCTATGTTAGTCCGGTCATGCAATGTTATCATTGTCTTAGGTACGGTCATACATCGTCTCAATGCAAAGGTAAGAAAAGGTGTCAAAATTGCGGATCAGATGAACAAACTGATAATTGTCTGAATAGCTGTAGTAGATACTGTGTTCACCGTCAAACTAGCAACCATTCTTCTTCATTAAAGGAATGCCCAGTATATATAAAACAAAGGAAAACCAAGGAAGCTATGGCTAATTTGAATATATCATTGAAAGAGGCTGAAACAGTAGTCGATAATCCCAGCTACACCAGCATTATCCAAAAAAATAGGTTTGTTCCACTAGCTAATTCAGAAGTTGATTTTCCCACTCTAAAACCTTCCAGTTATCAAAATCGTTACTCTAGCAATCCTCTAAAAGAAAATAGTCCAACCTCACCTACTCCGGAAATTAGCGCAAATCCTCGTAAAAAGAGAAAAAATAATAATATTCTATCTGACTTCCCTCCCAGTCGTAGAGGTCGCAGGTCCTGTATTCCAGTTTAGTCAAAAGAATAGTGAAAGTGATTTTGATAAATTTGCCTATCAACTTAGCTCTAAAATAAATACCATGCTTGAAAATTTTATACGAGATATGCCTCAATCTTCTTCATGTGCAATCAATAATAAGTTAATATTTAACGAAAATGATATTGATAGTAAAATTAAAAATATTGTCGATAGTTTATTCAACCAATCATGGTCAATACTAGCTTGAAAATAGTTCAGTGGAATGCCAGATCTTTAAACTCCAATAAATTTTCGTTAACACAACTTAATGTTGAAGACAATTTTGATATTGCTCTGATATCCGAAACCTGGTATGAACCAGCGGATGTCAAAAGGTTTCAAAATTTTAATATAATAACAAAAGATAGAAACAAAGGACATGGTGGTGTGGCTATATTCATATCAAACTCAATTAAATATGAAATTATTGAATTTGTTAATAACTTCAATCCCAAAATAGAAGTATGTGGTATTAACATTACTAGTGGTAATGCAAAATTGACAATTATAAGTTTGTACAAACCTTCGACAACTAAAGCAACTGTACAAGATTATATCAATTTATTTAACCAGATTAAGCACGAGTGTATCATCGGCAATGGCGGCGCGAGCCGCCGCGGGGCCCTGTGCGAGGTGATATTAGGGGGGGGGGGGCTTCCCCGGAAAATTTTGAAAATTTAGGAGCTAAATTATACATTTTAAGCCTCTCTAGAGTTCTTTTTGTCAGTGTTATATCTCTATAGTTCCTAGAAAAAATTGTCTAAAATAAGAACCTATGTGCTTTACTTATGGTCATCCACAACACTAAATAAAAATGTATTTAATTTAATGTAATAATCAAATACATAAATAATAATACAAATGTTTAAAATGTGGTAGATATTTCTTGAAAGGCCCCAAATTACTTCAGATGTTGTCTGTCTAGTTGCAGTAGTATAGCAGTTTCGTTACTTCAATACTTGCAGGGCCCCAGATAAACATTAAAACCGTGTAGAAAATATTTATATACATATTTATTTATAAAATATTTATTTTTAAGTATAAGATTAAAATAACCTCAGATCCTCAGAATAGGGGAAATATTAGATAAAACCTTCAAAGCTTTCTGAAAAATACCGACAGATTGATAGCGCGAGGCCCTGTGCGATCGCACAGCTCGCACATGCCTGGCGCCGCCACTGATCATCGGTGGTGATTTTAACGCTCATCACGGAATCTGGGGTTCGGAGACGTGCTCGACAGATGGTAATATACTAGTTGAAGCGTTAGATTATTTTCCTGCTTTAGCTCTAGCTAATGACGGTTGTGCCACAAGAATTTCTTCTCCAGGACAAGCTAAATCTGCTGTAGATCTGACTATTTTATCTTCAAAATTGTGTTCTTCATTTACACACATATGGTTCTGATCACTTCCCTATTGGGATTGTGATCAATGATATCCAAAAGGAAAATTTTTCGGTTAAGCGTATTTGTAAATGGTCAATGTCCAACGCTAATTGGAAGTTATATCAAACCTCTATCATTGAATCATTCCAATCCGTCACTATTTGCAACGATTCTAACGCCATGATATCTTTTCTCACTGATACAATAACGGCAGGTGCAAATAAGTCTTGTAAGGTAATAAAATCAACTACTCATAATCCGACTAAATACATTCCCTGGTGGGATCAAGAATGCCTCGCAGCGACAAATTCTAGGAAAAATGCGTTAAAAGCTTACAGAACAAACTTAATCCCTTCTAACTTCATTGAATATAAAAGATTAGATGCTATGTGTAAACGGTTATTCAAAACCAAATCAAGAACAAATTGGGCCAAATTTTGCTCCTCACTTAACAGACAAACTCATCTAAGCGACATATGGAGAAGGGTTAATAACGTTAAAAATGTTAAAAAATCTTGTATAGTCAACGAAACATTAGTTGAAAACTTGCTTCAAAAAATTTCACCCGACCACGTCCATTATCCAATAGACTGGCCTATTAATTCTCCAGAACAACATTGTTTACTAGCACCGATAAACATCAATGAAATAAAAACAAGTATTAAAACTTCTAAAAAGTCTAGTCCAGGAATTGACAGAATTAATTACCTTATGCTAGGAAACATGCCGGACGTAGCGTTACAGTTCTTATGCAAAATCTATAATAATATCTTGATGAAAGGAGACAATTGCGACTCTTTAAAACATTGTCTTATCGTTCCAATTCCAAAGTTAAATTATTCAACTGCCCTCAGACCCATTGCCCTTATGTCTTGTTTATTAAAAACTTTTGAAAGGATAATGAAAATTAGACTGGAATGGTAGTGTGAAAGCAATAATGTTTTTCCAGACACACAGTTTGGTTTTCGTAGGAAAAGAGGCACAGTAGACTGCATTGCACATCTAGTCACAGATATTCAATCAACTGCATTCTCTTTTTAATAAATTAATTCAAATTGGTATTCCATCCAGATGCACGTATGTCTTGGTTGAACTATTTATGAATAGACAAATATTTATTCGGTGCAACAACCAAATTCTTGGCCCACGACTTGTTTTCAAAGGTTTACCGCAGGGATCAGTTCTAAGCCCGCTACTCTTTAACCTATATACCTTAAGCGTACATGTTATGGATATAGAGTGCAACATATTGCAATATGCAGACGATTTCTGTTTATATGTAAAGGAAAAGACTTATCAACATTGAAACTCTAAAAGTCATTATGCAACATTGTAATACATGTTTCTCAGATCTAAGTCTACACCTATCACCTAAAAAATCTTCTGTTGTATTCTTCACATGACATCGTCTACCAGCTGTTTCCAACCTGCAACTCACTAATATGACGATATCAGTTAATAGAAATTATACTTACTTAGGTATCACACTGGATTCAAAACTAACTTGGAATTATCACATAAACCAATGTATTGTCAAATGTGAAAAAAGTTTAAATATGCTGAAAGTTGTTAATCGTTACGATTGGGGCGCTGACCCCAAAACCAATCTTATGTTCTACAGGGTCTATACGAGATCCATCTTGGATTATGGAAGTTTTTTATATGGCTCAGCCACAAAATCTCGCTTAATCAAATTAGATAGAATACAATTCAAGGCTTTACGATTGGTTTTAGGTGCTCTCAAATCCACATCTACTAACACACTGTTGGCTGAATGTGGTGAACCTCCTTTACATCTGAGGCGCTTATTTCTTGCAGAAAAATTTATTCTTAAATGTACATCCAATAACCAAAAAGTACTTCTACAGAAGATAGGTCAATTATGAGTCAGCAACCTAACAGAAAAATGGTGGCTAAATAAAAATTCTCCAATTTTATCCATTGCATATCCCAATACATCACACCTGTCAATTAATAGAGACGAACAAAGAGCTTTTTCAGCACCTTATGACATATCTTTTCTTTCGTGTACAGTAGTTATACCTAATTACGACGTACCAAGTAGCTATTGCACAACTATGGAAGAATAGTTTGGAAAGCTGGGTAATCTCTGCAAAATATTTACAGACGGGTCCAAATCTTCTTTAGGTGTGGGATGTGCTGTATACACATCTAACGAGGAAACAACACTACAATATAAATTAAATTGTCATTGCTCAATCTTCACTGCAGAGCTATTGGCCATATATTATGCACTATATTGGGCTTTATACAGTAATCTCCAATATCAAAACTTTGTCATCCTTTCGGATTCCCAGTCAGCTTTAACAGCCATTAAAAACTCTGCAAGAAGTATATATCGCAATAGTATAATCGTAAAAATATTATGCATATTAGTTGAATTAAGACAACTTAACAAGTCTGTAACGTTTATGTGGGTCAAAGGCCACTTTCAAATATCTGGAAACGAAAAAGTTGATCAACTAGCGAAAGCCGCAGTTCTTTCCGGAACGGACGATCTTTGTTTACCATGGAGTGACGTCATTTGCTCAAGAAAGGAGAGAATGAGACACAATTGGGAAATAGAATGGTCACAATTCTGCAACAGAAGCAATAACTCGTACTGCAAAATACACCCCACTCTTCCATCCACAAGACTTAAGGAGCATAGTCATCCTATAAGAAAGATTAACGCTATGTACTTCAGATGTCTCTTTAGTCATGCAACAGTACGCGCATACCTTTATAAAATTAAAATGAGCGACTCCAAATTGTGTGATTGTAATCAAAGTTATGATGATATTAATCATTGGATGTTTAGCTGTCAACATAATAGTCAAGCTACAAGATATCTGATGGAAACTCTGTCTAAAGAAAAGGTTCCTCTCCCACAAAGTCAAGTTTCTCTGTTATTTCTCAGTCGATGACATACTATGGTTCGCACTATATTATGGGAATTTCTTAAATGTACCAAAAGAAAAATATAAAAACCAGTACAACTGTATTTTAGATGTAGAATGGTAGAGGTTAGTTGTAGTATACCTATTGTCTTTCTTTTGTAACAATGATAAACCCCCTTACCGTTGCCTTTATTGTGTGTTGTAAATAAAGTGGCTATGACGGGCACCTTAGCGTGAAACGAGTGTCCATGTCTGTTATCCTTTCTTCTTCGTTTTCTACGAATTCTGTTGTATAGGGCAATGAATGATGTGTGACTTGGATATGAGTGAATATGTTTGCTGCGACATGTCCTTTGTTTCCCTTTTTATGTCATATTACTTATTTCGTGGCTGAATGGGATCCAACTCCCAAAGCCAATAAACGAGAAAAAGAATTTAAAAACATTTCAAACTCTATTATAGGGATGATTCCCTAAAATAGGGATAAATATTTGTTTAATCAAATATATGTGCCATGATTATTAGTAAAAACAGTTGTTCAAAATAATAGAGATTCAATGAAAAAACGTTTAGGTACATCCAATTGATGAAACCAAAGAAGAACTGGAAATCAGGCTATCAAATGCGACCTCACATTTTCACCTCTTTTACTTTTCCGTCCAACGTATCTAATATGCGAGAAAAGTATTGGTTTACCCCAAAAAATTTGGAATTTTGAACTATTTTGATTATTTTTACGTTTTCCCTAAACAATAACACGACAAACGGTTTTTAGAAAAAAATCCTGTGTGTATGTCGTCATCGTTGTCGTTGTCCACTTTTTACATGTCTTGTTAACACGATACAGCCTCCGGAGTCCAACAAGTCATCAATTTTATGATTGAATATTGTTAAGGACATGTCACAGATGAACCCTATTGATTTTAAGCTCACCAAAGCCAGTACAGTGGGTGCTATGTTACTTGAAGTACGACATTTTTGTCATTTTTTGATAAATTTCAGTTTGTTAGCATGATGCAGCCTCTGGAGTTCAACAAGTCACCAATTTTATAATTGAATATTATTCAGGGCATCTCACTGATGAACCCTATTGATTTTCAGCTCACCAGAGCCAATACAACCGGTGCTACAGTACTTTAAGTACGATATTTTTGTCATTTTTGGAGAAGTTTCAGTTTGTTAGCACGATACAGCCTCCGGGGTATACACAAGTGACCAATTTTATGATTGGATATTATTCAGAGCGTTTCAAAGATGAACCCTATTGATATTCAGCTCACTAACGCCAGTAAAACGGGTGTTATTGTACTTGAGGTACCAAATTTTTGTCATTTTTGGAGAATTTTAAGTTGGTTAGCATGATACAGCCTCTGGAGTTCAACAAGTCACCAATTTTATAATTGAATATTATTCAGGACATCACACAGATGAATCCGATACAGCCTCCAGAGTGTACAAAAGTCACCAATTTTATTATTGAATGTTCAAGTTGTCTCACAGATGTACCCTATTGATTTTCAACTGACTAGAACGAGTACAGCGGGTTCTATAAATCCAGATATACTACATTTTTGGTTATTTTTGGAGAAATTTCGGTTTGTTAGCGCGATACATCCCCTGAAGTGTATACAAGTGATAATTTTATGATAGAATATTGCTCTGGTCCACTGATGCGGAAAATTTAGTTTTAATCTTTAAAACCGTTTATTTTTGTTTCAAACAATTCTTCATCTTCCTCAAATTGATTTGGCACCCCATGCTGCTTTGAATAAATAATTGTTGTTTTGCCTGGCCTCAATATGAAAGATTTTTGTCTCAAAAACATACTCAAATTAGAAGAGACACATGAATTTGTTATATTACATTGAGACATGAGTTGATTCACTCTAGAAATTAGCAATGCAAGTGTGGTAACAGATTTGTTTTTAATAATGTTAGTAGATATTTTGACACATAACAGCTTCAAAGGTTCGAGCATATTGCTATCTTCATTCAAATCATGGCCAGATTCTTAAAGTTTTTTTGCAGTCATCATATTTCTTTCACTAGTGTAGTGAGAATAGTAATATTTATGATATTTGGCATCTGCAAAAAGATCGTGTGAAATTCCATACGATTTTGAATAGTGAAATATTCTCTTTCTGTAGCAGCTTTTAATGTTTTCTCCTCTTGTAGTAGCACCCACCCCTGTACATAGAAATTAAGGGCTTTTTTTATTTACTGTACTGCTACTACCATAAATACAACATTGATTTTTAATTTTCGGTTGGTCCCTTAAAGTTTGTCCGCATTCATATTTGATATTTGACCTGTATTGATGTTAATTTTACTACAATATTTTTTTCTGCTGGAAGAATGATACATGTAGTTCATCCTGAATTGACTATATTCTAAAATAGTTTTAATATTATAGTATTGGTCCACAACTTGGTTTTTTAATAGATAGCCCATAATTTTATTAAAAAAATTTCGATTAATTGTGCACTAATATAATTCTTTAACTTTTCATCCTATTTATTGTTGACTTATTTTCAGTTAAAGTCGATAGGGAGAAGCAAGAAATTATTCTAGATGAAAAAATTGAAGACATTTCTGTTGATCAGTTACAAGAAATTTTGCCTAGCCACCAACCACGTTATATTATCCTATCATATAGACAAGAACACAAAGATGGAAGAGTTTCTTATCCGTTGTGTTTCATCTTTTTTACACCAAGAGACAGTCATGCAGAATTGCAGATGATGTATGCAGGATCAAAACTGGCCTTACAACAAGAAAGTGAACTCACTAGAGGCTATGAAATTAGAGAGTTGGAAGATTTAACAGAAGAATGGTTGTTGGAAAAATTAGGAAACTAATAGGTAGGTTAAACTGGAATAGAATATCACTTTTAGTTGCATGAATTTTATTATTAACTATTTTTAAAAATGGATGTTAATATAAACTTAATGATGTTCATGCTTCCTAGTCAAAGACGTTATTGAATTGTAAAACCCAGTGGTTTTCACCATATTTCCTTTAAAAAATAGTAATGTTCAGTTATGTTTCGTTAGATGTTGGAAAAATTTCTTCTTGAAAATGGCTACTGTTTATGAATTTATTGCTGAGAAATGGCTTAGTAAACCTGCTCATTCTAAAAATGAGAAAATTAATACTTTCAATATATGTTCAAAGCTGTTTGCCATCAAGATTTAACACTCAGAGTCCCCAAAGCAGAACAACCAGCGACAGTGTGACATTGTCGCAGCAAGAGGAAGAGGCCTGGAGTAAAATTGTTCAAAGAATAAAAATAAACTGCAGCTTGGAGGGATGGAATTTCACGCTTTAAAAATAAAATTAAGACTGTAAATGATTAACAGCAATAAAATGTTATGAGACAATCGCTGAGATGAGCAGTGTATTATTATTGCAGACGTAATGACGTGCCGTGCCGACCGTAAATTATCTGCGAACAAATTTAATTTCCTGCAGTAAAATTTTGAGATTTTGCTGGTCCATTGCAATAAGATGGAAATGCATTCAAATATGACTTGGGCTTGAATAGTTAATAATACATTTACCTTGTGCACTCGGATAAATATGGAAGTATAAAAATATAGAAGGTGTGAGAGAAGCTGGAATGATGGTTCTCTGAAATAAAAGCACTCTCAGAAAAAGATAAAACTTTAATAAGTACTGACATGTCGATGGTGGCTTACTAGTATTTGAATCAAAGCGGACTGCTAGAAAATATACTGAAGATATGAACACTGAAGAATACTTGTAGCAAATGATAGATCTTATTCTTTCTGGATCTGTTATAGTCATTGTCACCTTGCGAAAAATATGTTATTCATTGGCAATGGCACGCTGAAAAAGAATCTACTTTAGTTTCTAATGATGAATAAACCTCTTTGTTTGAAATGTGTTGTCCACAAAGCGACTTTAAAAGAAATACAGTAATGGTACTTCACTTTCTGCCCTATCACTGTGTATAGAATTAATGTAGGTCCAAGTAAAGAAATTTGTAGCAAGGCATAACACTACTTTTAAAATGAAAGACTTGAAAACATTTTCCAAGAGGGAATAAAGACAGAGGATTGCGAAAACTGAAGTGCATTGAACATGGTGATCGGAATAGAATGTTAGGAACTGATTTACTTGAAACATGATTATTAAACTTAAAAATTAATTTTTATTGCAAATAGTAGATTTTTTCGTAAATATTAATATACATCCCAATTTTTCTATTTTCATATTATTTTTACTTCTATATAGGTCTTTACATAATTAATATGTTGATAATCTTTCCTTCTCTAGAATTATCATCAGCATCAAGCTGTTCAATCCTTACGGATTATGGCTAATGCTAAGGCTTTGCCTTTCGATCCGTTTATTGAGATAGATAATTCCTGTCCTTTATTTTATACAGTTTGCTGTGGGTCTTGACCGTTCTCGTTATCTTTTGCCACTATACCCTGTTTTTACATTTTAGTTACCAGTTATTTATTACTTTGCTCTTTGAACCTTCTTCAATTGCCTCTTTCCATATTTTTTTGGGTCTTCCTCTTTGTCTAGGTCAAATCGGGAACCACTCTAAAATTTTCCTGATCATTTCCAATGGTTTTCTTCTCATTATAATCTTTGTGCTTTTATGAACCTCATAATGTTTTCGCTTTCCAGTTTATCCTCTATTTCTTTATTGCTTCTGCATCTCTTGTAGTGTCTGGTCCCAGAATTATTCTCATTATATTTCGCTCTAATACTTCAAGATCATTTTTCTCTTTTTTAGTTATTGCGCTTGTTTTCATTTCTTAGGTGATAATGGGTCTTATAATCGTCTTTATTTTTGTTTTTTATTAATGTACTTTTTAACATTGCTCGATTCCAACCATAGACTTGATTTCCTTTTAATAACATGTTTCTCATTCGTTATTTCTCATCTTTTCCTAATTATCACTCCTGAATAATTGAAGTGGGTGAGCGTCTCAAATCTGTGCTTCTCTGTTTTATGGTAATTTACCTTCTCTTCTTATATACATATATTTTGTTTTGCCTTCATTTATATTCAAACCAAATTTTCGTACTTCCCTGTGTAGCCTATCTATAACTTCAATTGTTTTTGTGTTTGCTATTATCGTAACATCATCTGCATATGTTATAACTTCACCATTACATTTTTCTTGTCTAAATTTGCCCTTCTCAGTATGTCTTTCATTACTAAATTAAATATGGTTGGAGACAGATAGTCTCCATGTTTGACCCCTCTGTTGATTTCAAATAGATGTGTTGTTATGGCCTGATATTTGACTTTAGCTCTTGTATTTGTTAAAATCATGCTAATCAGTGTTCTTAGTTTTCTTGGGATCTTCAATCTCTCTAATTAGTTTACCATATGCTCTCTAATTACTGTATCAAAGGTACTTGTAAAATCAATGAAGACTGCTTGTGTATTTCTGTTATGTTCCCAGTTGTTTTGCAGTATTTGTTCTAGGGTGTGTATTATATTAATTGTCGACCTTCCTGGCTTGCAACTGTTTTGGTAGTATCCTAGAATTTTTTCTGCATGTACTTTTAAATGTTTATTAATTAAAGTGTCACATTGAGTAATGTTACCGGTCAATAATTTTGGTAGTTTTCCTTGTCTCCTTTTTTATATACAGGTATGATTATGCCAATGTGTCAATCTTCTGGCATCTTATTTTGTACCCATATCTCTTTGATTATATGACAAATTTGTTCCTGCAATTGTTGTCCTTCATATTTCAATAATGTTGCTTCTATTTCCTCGTCCCCTGTAGCCTTACTATTTTTTAGTTTTTTGATTTCTCTTTGTATTTCATCTGCTTCTGGACTTCCTTCTACATTTTCTCCTTCTTGCAATTGTTGCTTATCTACATATTGTGTAAGTGCATCATTATGTCTGTCCATGTACAATATTCCTTTGTAGTGTAGAATTATAATATTGTATAATTATTATTATAATAAACTACCTGTAACAAATCGCTGTCACATTACTTTCATTCGCCAAACTGTTTTTTGTACGCAAATAATTAGAGTGACCCTAATTTAGGACCGATTCAGGGTATACAAGAATTATGAAATTTTCTAAAACTATCATTGCAATACATTCTTTAAGCCAGGGTTGGTCGATTTCGTCCAGGTGGACAAAATTGGACGATTTTGTCCAATTATGTCTGTCTGCTCAAAATAAATTATGCTGGACAAAAATGGTATTAAAAAAACTTTATTATATTAGTGTGTGGTTATCAATAACAACTTAAACAACAATAAAACATTTTGAGGCTTGATTACTGACTAATGCATCAAACAAGTCAACAATATAAAATATAAAATAAAATGTATTCAACTTTTAAACCAAACTCTACCAAATTCAGATGTAGGTATACTACGTACTACATAACATACAAGATACTAAAAAGAATTAAGAATAGTGTATAAGAATAAATGATAAACCACTTGAAACCTGTAGACATTTTCGTTTTTTGAGTACCTACCTTGATTCTTGTATTACAAGAAAATAAATGAAACACTGTGTCATAAACACAAAATAGATATGCATATATTTTACAGTAAAATACATGGGAATTTTTTGTGATACTTTATACTTTACTTACATAGGTAGATATATAAGTTAAGAAGTAGGTAATGAAAAATAAAATGCAGTGGTAGTAGTAAAATGTTAAAAATAAAAATTATCATTTTCAGTTCGTAGTTAGATTGTTTAAATTTGAAGTTCCTTGCCAATTATGCTCATTAAAAACATTCAAGCTGTGTACACGTCTCAATATAAGTTGAATAAAACTTTTGTTGCATTTCTTGTAAATTTTAACAAAATTTTAAAATCGTAGCAAAGTGCTTTCGACTGTCAAGTCATCCTCAGTGCTTACCTACAAGCAAGTAAACCAATAAATTTAATGATAAATAAAAATTGGAATAAAAAAGTGAGGTTACTTACTTGTTAGGTAATACTAGGATGAATCCACAAAATTGTCCATACAACGAAAACCAGTTGAACATATTGAAATACAACTAATCAATTAAAAATTGCGTATCTAAAATCCATCCCTATAAGGAATTAATAAAGATTAAAAATTACAAATCAAACATGATGTGGTGAAGACGGTCGGCTGACAAATCAACTTGTGTGCACAGAATGCCAAGGAGCAAAGTCCCGTTGACATGGAACTATTGATTCCATGGAATAAGAAAAGAGGCAAAATTTCTGATAGCCAAAACCACCGAAACAAGAAACAGATCAAGAGGACAGTCTAATGAGAACCCACTCTTAACCTGAGTCAAGTAACTGTGATAAAGAGTAACAAAATTCCTTATTTTTTTTATTTATTATGAGGCACATATAAAACAAAAAGAGAATCCCACCAACTCAATTCCATTATTAACACCGGTCTAATGAGAACCAATAACAGTAAAGAGCTGAGAGATTTATCGAATTAGTGAATTAAGCAGATTTTATGCTAATATACAAATAAACCTCAAAAGATCTGTCAACAGAAGCGAAATTCATCGACACCACCGATCGAAAAAGATATCTTTTAATTTAATTTGTTGATGAAATTTAAACGAACAAAATTATTTGTCTATGAATTCAAACATGAAAAAGTTATGCAATAAAGACAGGAAAGACTCACAAACCACGCAACAAGAATAAGTCGAGAGGACAGTCTAATGAGAACTAACCCTTAAGAACCCAATTCAAGCAAACGTGATAAAGAAACCTAACAAGACCCTTGAAGTGTTGACTAAAGAGGAAACCCCAACTCGTTAATTATCAAGACCGGTCTAATGAGAACTGAACTCAATAAAAGAATGAGATAATCAACAAATTAGTAAGTTCTACCTTAACAGCTCAAACCCACAGAAATGGAGAGTAATTAACCAGAACAAACAATCGAACGGAAGTCCGTAAACTCAATTTGTCAATGAGACTGAAGGATTAAGTATTTTGTCTATGAAAAATAATGTCAAGAGGTTATTAAGTTGTGTGATGAAATACTAACATGACCGAATCCAATGAAAGGAAAGAATTATGATGAAATTATATCAATCTATAAGGGTCAATCAATACCAAACTCAAAGAACACAACAGGAAGGAGTTATAGAACCTAACAACTTGTCAACCTTAATATAAGACCCAAATCAAGGTGATGGTCTAATGATAACCCACCCTTCAACCGGATTTAATTAATATGAACAAGAGAGGGGCAAAGGGGTCGAATCAGTTCATATAAAATGTAATAAAGGAAACCAACAAGAATCCCAACCAACAATTGTAATCAAAACAGTCTAATGGGAACGTGACTCAAAAGTTCAAGTTGAGAGACTCGAAGAGGAATCTATTAAGAATGGTAGCAAGACTCAAGCTCCGACAAAACCAGGGGAATGATAAAGTTGAACATTGATCCTGAAATGAAAAACACATAGAGTTAAAAGGAAACAAAAATTAATTAAAACGAAGCCTCAGAAGCTTCCCACGTCTAGAAAATGTATATCAATAAAGATGACTAAAAGTGTTAAAACGGTCAACAATTGTCAAGAAAATAAGAATAAGACAAAAAAGAAGAGAAAAGGAAAGAAAGAAATTAAATGTTAAATAAAAATAAAATAAGCAAAAAAGATTTAAGAAACGATTAAAATTCCTGAAACTGGATTAATAATCAAAATTGTAGCCTCCTGTGGAGAGGGATATAAGATCTATTCAAATTAACTTGAGTGTTCACACAGAGGCTATTAACTGACAATTCACTATTTATGTGTATGTCCTCAAGAAAATCCAATCCGTAATCATTTCTAAGAGTGACCCCATGTACAATTGTCGAATTCCTACCAGACAATGGAATACTTAGAAGCCTATGGACATAATAATTGAAAGCTGCCATTTTATGTTGGTGTGGATGGCAGGAGGAACTTGGAATGACATGGTCTGTCTGTTTAGGTTTCCTATATATATTGTAAGACAATTTGTTGAAGTATTTGTGAATTGTGATGTCTAAAAAATCAATTTATTGTCACTCTCAACCTCAAGTGTGAACTTTATCCTCGAATTAAAATATGATTTGAATGTTATTTATGTCCCTGGCAAAGACATCCATTTTGCAGATATGTTATCTAGGTCCCCACTAAAAATCACAAATAGTCTTGATACACAAATGCATGAAATGGTGCATACAGTATCAAAATACTTACCAATGAGTAGTGATAAAAAAGATTTCTTTAGAAGAGAAACAAGTCGCGATGAAACACTTGCAAAGATTATAGACTTTTATTATAACGGGTGGCCAAATGAAAAATTATCAAATTGTGTTAAACAGTATTTTAATTTGAGAAACGACATATATGTAGAAAATGGTCTGCTTTTCTATAATGACAGGTTGATAATCCCAAAAAGCTGTAAAAAGTTCATTCTTAAAACTTTACATAAAGGCCACTTAGGGATAAATAAAACCATAAATAAAGCAAAATATCATTTATTTTGGCCCAAAATGACTTCAGATATTTCAGAGTTTATTAAACAATGTCACATATGTGAAAAATGTATGCTAAGTAATTACAAAGAACCTTATTACCACACAGCGTTCCCAAACTAAATTTCAATAAAGTCTCCACAGATATACTAGAATATGGTGCAAAAGCGTACCTTATCATAATAGACCAATTCTCTCACTGGATTGAGCTAAGCCAGTTGAATTCTAAGACTTCCGAGTCAGTTATTAATGCTATGCAAAACGTCTTTACAAGATTTGGTTATCCTGAGACGCTAATAGTTAACAACCTACCATTTATTTCCAATAAGTGTAAAGATTACTATAAACAACATGACATTACAATCCAAACATGCACACCCCATCACCATCAAAGTAATGGACTAGCCGAAAAAGCCGTTAGTGTTTGCAAACCAATTCTAAAAAAATGTGACGAAGAAAAAACCGATTACAGAAATGCAGTAATGGAATACAATAACTCACCTATAACGTTTTTAAAAGTATCTCCTGCTCAAATATTACAGAGTAGAAACCTTAGAGGGCAACTACCAACAAGCAGCGTTAACTTGGAACCACCAAAACCACATTTATACATACTTATGTAAACAAAAGGACCAAATTAAGTCACATTATGATAAAACGAGCCGGAAACGTACTATAGATTTCAAAAGGGGGGATAATGTAGTAATTAAATCTAAAAATGAACAATATTGGGAAAAAGCAATTGTTTTAAAAGCAGCAGATGAACCTAGGTCATATTGGGTTAAAAAGTTGAGTAACGAGAGGTTATTCGGCGTAACAATTATCAAATGAAATTATCAGTAGTTAACAATACCGATAACCGCAGAGTGCTACAGCCTGAGCTGTACCCTGAACTGATACAAGACTTACCTCATCAGGAAAACAATGTAAACATATCTGAAAACAATGTAAATATATCTGAAAATCACAATGATGTGGAAACGCATGATACTGTAGATATTGTAGAGGATAAGGAGTTAAATTTGTCGGATAGATATTTGGACTTACTATTGAACCCTAATGTAGAAATACATGAACAATATGTAACTACAAGATCTGGGCGTTGTATAAAGCCTAGGAAGGTATTACATATTTGAAAGGGAGGTGTTTGATAAGTGATGCGACGCGAAGAAATGCCTTGCGTCACTTGTCATCATCTGATCCAAGGTATGGCGGCAAAAACAAGAGATGTCAATAAAAAAATTATAGTTGTATTATAATAAAACATCCAAGTCATCTATCGTATTATTTAATTACCTGCTCACCAGACAAATATTTTAAACAATATGTGCCTCATAATAAATAAAAAAGAAGGAATTTTGTTACTCTTTATTACGGTTCCTTGACTCAGGTTAAGCGTGGGTTCTCATTAGACTGTCATTTTGATCTGTTTTTTGTTTCAGTGGTTTTGGTTATAAGAAATTTTGCTTCTTTTCTTATTCCATAGAACCATGTCAACGGGACTTCGCTCCTTGGCATGCTGTACGCACAAGTTGATTTGTCAGCCTGCCGACTTCACCACATCATGTTTGATTTGTAATTTTTAGTTTTTATTAATCCCTTATAGGGATGAATTTTAGATAAGCATTTTTTAATTAATTAGTTGTATTTTAATATGTTCAACTGGTTTTCGTTGTATGGACAATTTTGTTGATTCATCCTAGTATTTATTACCTGACAAGTAAGTAACCTCACTTCTTTATTCCAATTTTTCTTTTTCATTAAATTTATTGGTTTACTTGCTTGTAGGTAAGCACTGAGGATGACTTGACAGTCGAAAGCACTTTGCTACGATTTTAAATTTTTTTAAAAGTTTTATTAAAATTTATATGAAATACAACAAAAGTTTTATTTAAATTATGCTCATGTTCAACACTTTATATTCCATGACTAATTTTTATGCTTTTTCTAATACAAGCCTATTCCTCAATTTTGCATGTAACGTAAGTCAGAAAATATCTGCTCAATACTTGCTGATTTATTGGTCCCATTTTTTGAAACCGCTTTCCATCCCTCTATGGGGGTAAGGGTTTCTATAACACTTTTAACAAAAAAAATCTCGGGAAACGGCTTTGATTTTAGATTAAACTGAAGTAATAAAGGTAAAAATAATGTATCTACTTTCTCGCAATTTCTTGCAAATCAGCATCTAACTCCTCAATATATTTGGGATTTAGCATAAAAGCAATTATATGTGCTGGAGTGATGAAATCGTCGAATCTTTTATTTATGACTTTCGTAGGGATGTAATAATTCATTTTCTAAATACAGCTTTTTTAAAGTTAAAAATTCAAATAACGCATCAGATATGTTAGAATTTTCTGATTGAACCCAGTCCAAAGCACATCTTATGGGTTTAAGTTGTTTGAGTAAATATTTAGCTTCCTTTGCCAAACCGACAGTTTTTATAATGTTTTTAATATTTGGTAGTACATCATCTTTATGAATAATAATAATTAGTGTACTTTATTGGGTCACCCAATAGGCCATCGACCGAGGTCCTTCAGCCTGTTACAATATATTACATGGTGGTTTGTATAATTATTAGATAATAGTATTGAATTAAAAATATATGTAAAGAGGAAAAAAAACAAAAATATTGGTATGTGGTCTTCTTATTCCTTTAATATTGAAATTTTGAATGTGCTCCCATAAGGTATTGATTGGGTATTTTCTGTGTAGCCTTCTTTCTGATTCCTGTTCGTACAGAACCGGCTTAGTATCTCTCTAGGGTGTGTTCTTTGTGTGCAAACTTTTCAGAGAGGTTGTGTATGCGTTGATTTATGGGGACAATTCTTGTTGTTTCGTACAGTAGGTTATTGGGTGGGTTGTGCAGAGGATTTCTGGGGTGTCTTATCTTCGTTATGTGGTTCTCAAGGAAATGGTTTCTGTAGTTTGAAATATCTTGATGGTAGGAGTCTTCGCAGTAAGGTATATTGGGTGACAGTATTCTAGGATAGTAACTGTTGAGATTGGCGTACATAATTTTAAGTGTCGACGTGAACTTGAATATTATTATTCCCTTGGATAGGTTGAGTGGGCGAAGTCGTCGAAGGTTGCTCCAAGTCGAACATTAAAATATAGAGTCTATTTCCCGAGAAAAGCGCAATGGTCATGTCCAGGAGCAGTACTCTTTCCTTTGCTTAATATTTCAAAATACACATCTATATTACTGTTGTGTGCTCCATGTTCCCCTTCAAAGTATTCATCATACCACTATCCGATTTCATTGTTTCAGTACACACATTAGCCCATTTGTGTTCTTTGTACTGTCTAATTAGGGCTTGTACATTTTTGTTGTAATTGTTTAGTTGCGTTTTTGCCTCTACATTGGGATCTCTCAGGTAATCCCTTTCCATTTTTCTTTTGTTTTTTATCATTTTGATAATGAATGGTGGTAGTTCGTGGATGTAGTGTTTTATTTTCAGGTCTGGGCTGTTTTCTATTGTGAGTGATGTTCAATTTTACCTTTATCAATCTGATCGTCCCCCATACGATCAATGTACTCCTCCAACTTTTCGTTAAGTTTGTCTATATCGCACTTCTTGATGCTATTTTTTATTATTTCTTGCTCTGATTTGTCTTTGTAGGTCGACGGTTATTTATATTGCATCATGTTCTGTTCCTAAATCTGGATAGGTTTCTACTGTTTATAGGTCTGTTCCAACTGACAGGAAAACCGTACAATGTACGATACAAATTCAGTTGACCTGCTGATTAGTGAATATAATAAGTGTTTGACATCACATTCACTAATCAGCTGGTCAACTGGATTTGTATCGTACATTGTACGGTTTTCGTGTCGGTGGGAACAGACCTTATATTATTTTTGATGTTTTTCGTGTATATTATACGATCTGGTGTAGTCTGGGTTATTAGCCATTCTAACGGATGGAGGAGTAAACGCCATTTCGAAGGGTGCATTATTGATAAAATCCTTTATTTGTCTGCTTTTATTCCGATTCACATTTAGATCTCCTACAATCACAGCATATAGGGAGGCTTTGTTGAGAAGCTTTTGTTCGATGGGTGCATTTGGGTGAATATATACAAGAAACATGTGTAGTTTATCTCCTAGAAATGGAATTGAAAAGTGAAGCCCCTTATTAAGCGGGTTATTCATTTTGGGAGGGTTTTGTTTTAGCATTTTTAGTCCTGGATGTGCCTGTATCAAACTTGCATCACGCACATTAATATTGACTATGTTTCCATTTAGTTGTAGAATGTTCCAGTTTCTGTGGTTTGTGTTACTATTTTCTTTTGTTTTTGTTTCCACAAATAATGCACAGTTTATTTTATGTCTCTCAATAATATTGTTGATGAGGTGTTTTCTCGGTGAGTAACTGTTGAGATTGGCGTACATGATTTTAATTGTTGACGTGAACTTTAATATTATTATTTCCTTGGATAAGTTGAGTGGGCGAATTCGTCGAAGGTTGCTCCAAGTCTAACATCAAAATATAGAGTCTGTTTCCCAAGAAATGCGCAACTGTGTCTATGGAGTATTGGGCGACGAATTTTACCCTCAGCTTTGCAATTATTTCATCTCCGTTTGTGCTATTCATTTTATTTAGGTTGTTGACATGTGTTAATAATCATATCGTGAATTGTGACTGCTGAATGTATTTTGGAGTTTTTGGTTATTTTTGGGTCGATTTCATGGGATTTCTTGTTGAGTGTCTTGATCTGACTATTAGGAGTTCCTTCGATTGGCTTAGTTGGTCTACGAGGGCACTTCAAGGACCATGCTGAATGGTCTTCATCTCCACATGATGCACATTTTGGTGGTAGATGACGAGTGTCTGTTATAGTTGTTTTGTTTAGATTGGATGTGAGCAGAAAGCCCTGCTTTGTTGAAAGTATTACATTCTCTGTGTTTGGATGAACTGTGTCCCATAAGTCTGAGAATTTTTTGCGTGTTAAGTCCTCAGGGGCCTTTATGTAGAATAAGTATTTAAATGGTTTGTTTGTAATCTCCCTCATTTTTGCAGAAAAATTTGGTCTGTATAGTGAGTTTGTGGGATTTGTTTCATTTGTTGCCTTGTTTTTGTCTTGCAGTGTATTTTCCATTGCGCTTTCTTCATGCATGTTTTTATTGATATTGCTTCTGCTTGGCTGATAACTTTTTATTTGTATTTGGTGTTCAGCTTGTTTTGCTTGATTGCTGTTAGTAGGGAGGCCAAATATCATTCTGTGGGTATCTTCAGCATCAGGAATAAATTGTTTTGGGTTATTCGATGTAGGGGAGTTTCTTCGCCTTTTCCTTTTGTGACGCACTTTTCTCCATGTTCCATTGTCCTCTATTTCCATCTCTGAGTATTCTCCATCACTTGAACTGCTCATGGTGATGTTTTGTCTCCTGGACTATTGTTAAAGTTCTCTAAATCACGTCTGCTCTCTTTGTTAGCTAGCAGGTTACTATCTTGATGTTACGCCACAGGTAGAATTAAATGCCCGCAATAGTTGATGCTTTTGGAATTAGTTATTTTCAATTGCATCATTAGGATTTTCTATAATTTTTAAGTAATATTCGCGCTTAAATAGAAATGTTTCAAGACAATCCAGTCGACTGCTTCAGCGTGATTCTCCAGTAAGCTGAGGAATTCCTGAACCTTTTTGTTTTGCCAGATGACCTTTAGCAACATGGTGATTACGAAAAAATTTACTGACATCTGCTGTTATTTCTCTCAGAATGTTGTTAAGGTTTCTAGTTTTGCAAATGTTATGGCTGAGCAAATTTAAATAATGAGCTGCACAAGCATATGCTGTAAATTGAAACTCATTTTGATTATTGTTATTGATTTTTCCTACAAAGCTTCCCTCATTGTTGCTGACAAAACTTTTTACTTTGCACCCAAACTTTTGCTCAGCTTCTTCAACACCATGAATTGCTAATTTGAGGCAATACGTTTCTTGTCAGAGACGCTACTGTCACAAATTCATGACACAAAAAAATTTTTTTTCATTGAATGTGTAAAAAAAAGATTCTACAAACACAAACTTAACATCGTACATCCTTCTTTGTATCCTCAAATAAATTGCTGCTATGCGCTACTTCACAACTTTTCTATATCCTAGTCAGCATTGAACATGTTAAAGCAGGTAGGTACAAAAAACTAGGAGTAATTAATGGTAATTAAATGTAAAAGCAGCACTTACCTCTCGGGTTTTCAGGTTTTCCTCTATTTTCAATAGGTTCTTTATGAAATAAACACAAATCACAACTTAAAAAACACCTGTGCACAAATACAGGCGTGTATTTTAAGTTGCCTAATCAACAAAAATTTAATTTTGTTCAACATTGTCCAATTTTGTTCATGTCATGGACGAAATCAAAAAAAGTAGACAAAATTACAACCCTGCTTTAAGGTGTTGATCATGTCATTATAAATTCACATTTTATCACTCCAACACTAGGAAACTTTTTAACTTAAACTTTTCACATTCTACTAATGCAAAATTTACACCACTCCAACCAAAAATTCACTTTTGTTTATTGCAATATATTTTTAAGATGTAGATAGTCTTCAATTTAACACTAAATATTTTCAAATGATAACACAAAAAACATTCCGATTCTATGTTCTAATACTATACTTTATTATTTTACAAATCTATTTTTTTATATTTTCAGGGACACAATGTGCATATAAATTATTGCTCCATTCATAAATTGAGTATACTTGCCTTATGATTGTTTTTTATTGATACTTGATTAAATCAAGAGTATACATAATACTTTATTTGGTATCTTATAAGAATTTGTATTTGATCATCACATATCTTATATATTTAAATAAGACTATTTACCATATTGTTTCCTATATAATATTTTTAATCGATGTATTCATTTGTTATTTTTTATATATTATGTATACCAGTGTATTATGTGAGATGGTGACACTGGAATCTCTGTTATCTTGGAAATGAAATATTTCTTATGAAAATTGACAGTCTAAGTATGATAGGAACAAAATGAGCTTCATTTGCATTGATTTAATAAGATGGATGTTGAACGATGAAATAAAACAATATAATTTGTTTAAAACTTCATTTATTTGAACTAATGTTCAATTTAAACTGGTTCACGCGTTTCACTAACACAGTAGCTTTGTCAAAACGAATGAAGGTATAATATAAAAATGTTTTAATATATACAGTGCATAAATACAGAACTCTATTTACTAATGTTAAGAAAGGTATTGAAAGAAATTACCTGGAAATTCATTCACTACAAACATTCCTAAGCTATCTAGGTAAAAAGGTTTAATAAAGGAGAGTGATTGATATCTATTTGGTCGTTAAGAAGATTACCTGAATATTTATTTTTGTTAATCTCAAGGGTCTCTAATAAATCATTAATTCAAATCATTTATTAGAAATGTTTAAGATGTTTTTTGCAAACAGCAATATTCATTCATGGCATGGAAGCTTCACTGGTGTCCTGATGATACTCTTGAGTTAAATTTTCCCTCTTTCTAAGCTAATTTTGCCTTAAATAAATATTATAAAAATCTTATACAACTGGTATCAACATTCAACGCTTATTTGGTCCCCTTTTACTATAAATTGGCTTAGTTAACTACATGAAAAAACGACTACACGGACTTTTATATCGATTTTTCAGCAGCTTGAAGGAACTGAAAAAGTAGTAAGAATTGTATAATTTGTCACATTTCATTATTTTATCAAGCCAGCTCAATTTGCTCCTAAAACTCTAGGCTGTTAATTTAAATCAAAATATTTTGATTTCTCGATAATGGGGACTCTTATTGTCCCCTCCCTCTGTTAGTTATTTGAATGATCTCGCCAGAATATATTATTTTAAAGAATCGTGGCTGTACTGATGGACAAAAAACATACTCAATTGAGAATTTAAAAAAAGACTTCACATCTCTTATTTCATTATTAAGTTAGTAAGTAAGTGGCTCCTTTGAGAAAAATCTAAACCTTTGGGAATGCCATTTCTTGCTTTTAGAGAATTCTAGGTAGAGCCGTTTATGAAATATTTGACTATGAAGGTAAATACGTTGTTACTGGTTGATATATGAAAGCAGTTATAGATTCATGTAACAATATAAAATAAAAAAAGCCAAATGAATCAGTCGCTGGTGTTTATACTATGCTTGTAACTTGCTGTTCTTGTGGGCAAAAAATAAGAATTTACTTTAGACTCATCAATACGTAGATATAATAAACGCAAATTAGTTTAAATCATTATTTAGGCAAAAAAATAAATAAAATTTAAAAACATGTCAAGGCTAATTTTTTTGTTTGTCAGTATATACACATTCCAATATTTATTGTGTACAATTTAAGTGCCAAGTTTGATTTATAATTCCATATAATTTTATTTTAATACTTTTCCAATATTTTTTCAAGAATTACCCTTTTTTAAAATTTGGTAATTTTCATTGAAATGTAATACAAGATCAATCAATTTACTCACAAACCAATATATGATCTCAAACGTTACTATTTGATTTTAGTTTCATACTAAACTCATATTTTAAACATGGTCACAGTGATTTGAACTTTTCGCTAATATCAAAATAGAAGGTATATTTTTAATTCAAAAACTAATTGATTTAGATATGTAGAATTTGTAGACAGTTCATTTTCTGGTAGAAGTTAAAATACAATCATCTATAATTTAAAAATTTAAAGGAGGGTAGTTGGAGTAATGTACAAATGCCGATTTTCTGGCCTCATTATTTTTACTTCTGTGTAGTTTACTGAGAAAGGCGCCTCCTCATTAATAGGCAGTATTCTCTAGCCGGATGAAAGTATAATGATACTTTGTATCTCATACACTTCATCAAATTGATCTTTACCCTGATGTCATACCAACAACCGTACGAAATGAAAACGTTAGGAAGTCAAAACGATGTGGCGACTGTTACTTTTCACTATTTGAATATCTTGTCACAACAAATGTTTCCATTTCAAAATACACAAATTTAATACAAGTCCTTGAGCTTGTGATTCAAGCATTTATCCTGTTATGTTCTAAAAAAAGTAAAATATTGTCAGATTTGCTTACAGTCCAGGTATACAACCAGGGAAACTCAGAAAACCGTCAAGAAACTCACTGGAAATCGTTCCTTTATAATGGTTTTCTAATTCTGTTACAAAATATTATATTCAAAGAAAGTATGTATCAACAATAAAATATAAAACTGTATTTTTGCACTAAAGTGGCACAATTACCCCTAAACTGGTCTTCTTTCAACAACAAAAGCTTGCTAAAGCAATCTGTCGAAGTATACAACTCAGAAACCGTCAAGATAGTCTCTGGAAATCGTCCATTTACAATGGTTTTCTAATTACAGCTCTAAACTTCAATATTCTTGTTCTGATTCAAAATATTATATTCAAAGAAAGTACATATCAACAACAAAAGATAATAAAAACTGTATTTTTGCACTAAAGAGGCTCAATGATGCTTAAACTGGTCTTCTTTCAACAATAAAAGCTTGCTAGAGCAATCTGTCGAAGTATATAACCAGGGAAGCTCAGACAAACGTCAAGAAAGTCATAAGAAATCGTCAATTTACAATAATATTCCAAATACAATTCTAAACTTCAATTTTCTTGTTCTGTTTCAAAATATATTCAAAGAAAGTACGTATCAACAATAAAAGATAACAAGAACTGTATATTTGCACTGAAGAGGCACAATTATGCCTAAACTGGTCTACTTTCAACAACAAAAGCTTGCTCGAGCAATCTGTCGAAGTATACAACCAGGGAAGCTCAGAAAACCCTCAAGAAAGTCACTGGAAATCGTCCATTTACAATAATATTCCAATTACAGTTCTAAACTTCAATTTTCTTGTTCTGTTTTAAAATATACTCAAAGAAAGTCCGTATTTCCACTGAAGAGGCACAATTATGCCTAATCTGGTCTTCTTTCAATAACAAAAGCTTGCTCGGGCAATCTGTCGAAGTATACAACAAGGGAAGCACAGAAAACCGTCAAGAAAGTCACTGGAAATCGTCCTTTTAAAATGGTTTTCTAATTACAACTCTTAACTTCAATATTCTTGTTCTGTTTCAAAATATTATATTCATAGAAAGTACATATCAACAATAAAAGATGGCAAAAACTGTATTTTTGTACTAAAGAGGCACGGTGATGCTTAAACTGGTCGTCTTTTAACAATAAAAGCTTGCTAGAGCAATCTGTCGAAGTATACAACCAGGGAAGCTCAGACAAACGTCAAGAAAGTCATTAGAAATCGTCAATTTACAATAATATTCCAATTACAGTTCTAAACTTCAATATTCTTGTTCTGTTTCAAAATATATTCAAGGAAAGTACGTATCAACAATAAAAGATAACAAGAACTGTATCTTTGCACTGAAGAGGCGCAATTAGGCCTAAACTGGTCTTGTTTCAACAACAAAAGCTTGCTAAAGCAATCGGTCGAAGTATACAACCAGGGAAGCTCAGAAAACCGTCAAGAAAGTCACTGGAAATCGTACATTTACAATGGTTTTCTAATTACAAATCTAAACTTCAATATTATTGTTCTGTCTCAAAATATTATATTCAAATAAAGTACATATCAACAATAAAAGATAACAAAAACTGTATTTTGCACTAAAGAGGCACGATGATGTTTAAACTGGTCTTCTTTTAACAATAAAAGCTTGCTAGAGCAATCTGTCGAAGTATACAACCAGGGAAGCTCAGAAAAACCTCAAGAAAGCCACTAGAAATCATCAATTTACAATAATATTCCAATTACAGTTCTAAACTTCAATATTCTTGTTCTGTTTCAAAATATATTCAAGGAAAGTACGTATCAACAATAAAAGATAACAAGAACTGTATATTTGCACTGAAGAGGCACAGTTATGCCTAAACTGGTCTTCTTTCAACAACAAAAGCTTGCTCGAGCAATCTGTCGAAGTATACAACCAGGTAAGCTCAGAAAACCGTCAAGAAAGTTACTGGAAATCGTCTTTTTACAATGGTTTTCTAATTACAACTCTACACTTCAATATTCTTGTTCTGTCTCAAAATATATTCAAATAAAGTACATATCAACAATAAAAGATAACAAGAACTGTATCTTTGCACTGAAGAGGCGCAATTAGGCCTAAACTGGTCTTGTTTCAACAACAAAAGCTTGCTAAAGCAATCGGTCGAAGTATACAACCAGGGAAGCTCAGAAAACCGTCAAGAAAGTCACTGGAAATCGTACATTTACAATGGCTTTCTAATTACAAATCTAAACTTCAATATTCTTGTTCTGTCTCAAAATATATTCAAATAAAGTACATATCAACAATAAAAGATAACAAAAACTGTATTTTTGCACTAAAGAGGCACGATGATGTTTAAACTGGTCTTCTTTTAACAATAAAAGCTTGCTAGAGCAATCTGTCGAAGTATACAACCAGGGAAGCTCAGAAAAACCTCAAGAAAGCCACTAGAAATCATCAATTTACAATAATATTCCAATTACAGTTCTAAACTTCAATATTCTTGTTCTGTTTCAAAATATATTCAAGGAAAGTACGTATCAACAATAAAAGATAACAAGAACTGTATCTTTGCACTGAAGAGGCGCAATTAGGCCTAAACTGGTCTTTCAACAACAAAAGCTTGCTAGAGCAATCTGTCGAAGTATACAACCAGGGAAGCTAAGAAAACCGTCCAGAAAGTCACTGGAAATCGTCCAGTTACAAAGGTTTTCTAATTATAACTCCAAATTTCAATATTCTTGTTCTGTTTCAAAATATTATATTCAAAGAAAGTACATATCAACAATAAAAGATAACAAAAATTGTATTTTTGCACTAAAGAGGCACAATTATACTTAAACTGGTCTTCTTTCAACAATAAAAGCTTGCTAGAGCAATCTGTCGAAGTATACAACCAGGGAAGCTCAAACAAACGTCAAGAAAGTCATTAGCAATCGTCAATTTACAATAATATTTCAATTACAGTTCTAAACTTCAATATTCTTGTTCTGTTTCAAAATATATTCAAAGAAAGTCCGTATCAACAATAAAAAATAACAAGAACTGTATATTTGCACTGAAGAGGCACAATTATGCCTAAATTGGTCTTCTTTCAACAACAAAAGCTTGCTCGAGCAATCTGTCGAAGTATACAACCAGGGAAGCTCAGAAAATCCTCAAGAAAGCCACTAGAAATAGTCAATTTACAATAATATTCCAATTACAGTTCTAAACTTCAATTTTCTTGTTCTGTTTCAAATTATACTCAAAGAAAGTACGTATCAACAATAAAAGATAACAAGAACTGTATATTTGCACTGAAGAGGCACAATTATGCCTAAACTGGTCTTCTTTCAACAATAAAAGCTTGCTAGAGCAATCTGCCGAAGTATACAACTAGGGAAGCTGATAAAACCGCCAAGAAAGTCACTGGAAATCGTCCATTTACAATGGTTTTCTAAATACAACTCTAAACTTCAATATTCTTGTTCTGTTTCAAAATATATTCAAAGGAAGTACATATCAACAATAAAAGATAACAAAAACTGTATTTTTGCAATAAAAGGCACAATGATGCTTAAACTGGCCTTTTTTCAACAATAAAAGCTTGCTAGAACAATCTGTCGAAGTATACAACCAGGGAAGCTCAGACAAACGTCAAGAAAGTCATTAGCAATCGTCAATTTACAATAATATTTCAATTACAGTTCTAAACTTCAATATTCTTGTTCTGTTTCAAAATATATTCAAAGAAAGTCCGTATCAACAATAAAAGATAACAAGAACTGAAGAGGCACAATTATGCCTAAACTGGTCTTCTTTCAACAACATAAGCTTGCTCGAGCAATCTGTCGAAGTATACAACCAGGGAAGCTCAGAAAACCCTCAAGAAAGCCACTAGAAATAGTCAATTTACAATAATATTCCAATTACAGTTCTAAACTTCAACTTTCTTGTTCTGTTTCAAAATATACTCAAAGAAAGTACGTATCAACAATAAAAGATAACAAGAACTGTATATTTGCACTGAAGAGGCACAATTAAGCCTAAACTGGTCTTCTTTCAACAACAAAAGCTTGCTCGAGCAATCTGTCGAAGTATACAACCAGGGAAGCTCAGAAAACCCTCAAGAAAGCCACTAGAAATAGTCAATTTACAATAATATTCCAATTACAGTTCTAAACTTCAATTTTCTTGTTCTGTTTCAAAATATACTCAAAGAAAGTACGTATCAACAATAAAAGATAACAAGAACTGTATATTTGCACTGAAGAGGCACAATTATGCCTAAACTGGTCTTCTTTCAACAACAAAAGCTTGCTCGAGCAATCTGTCGAAGTATACAACCAGGTAAGCTCAGAAAACCGTCAAGAAAGTCACTGGAAATCGTCCTTTTACAATGGTTTTCTAATTACAACTCTACACTTCAATATTCTTGTATTGTTTTAAAATATTATATTCATATCAACAATAAAAGATAACAAAAATTTTTGCACTAAAGAGGCACAGTGATGCTTAAACTGGTCTTCTTTTAACAGTAAAAGCTTGCTAGAGGAATTTGTGGAAGTATACAACCAGGGAAGCTCAAAAAACGTCAACAAAAACACTAGAATTTACAATAATATTCCAATTACACTGAAGAGGAACGATGATGCCTAAACTGATCTTCTTTCAACAATAAAAGCTTGCTTACAGATTTGCTTATGAATAGAACCTAATTAAAGTTTGTCCCTATATATTTTCAACATTAGAGGTCATAATAAGGCATTCAAAATATCATTACTTAAAAGATAAGTGTATATTTATGTTTTCATATTTTATTTCTAATCCATATGTTTTTACTATCAGTAGAAAAGGATAAAATGTCTAAACTTTGTGTTTAGTGATGTTGACTGTTGGTGATGTCAGGGTTAAGGTGAATTTGATTGACTTTATATATCACTTTCTTAAAACTTTGTAAAGTAATTAATTAAATTTTGGGTTGGCAGAAAATATATTTGTCAATGAATGGATTTTTTGTTAATTAACACTAAATATTTTTTAATTTATATTTTTATCATAAAATTACAAATAAATGCCAATATATTCTAGAATTAGCCAAAAATTTGTTTAAGTATTTGTCAATTTTATGAAAATAAAAAAGAAATTTACTGATGGTAACTTCAAGCTGTCTAATGTTTATCAATTTTCCAGCATATCCGTATTGTTGATTATCCTTGTCCAAACATTTATAAGACTATAAACTCTGATCGAAGTTATTCTAGAATTCTAGAAAACGTATTTTGCAAATAGTAGTTTATTTTCTCAGAGCAACTTGTTTTAAACGCAGTTGAGCTCTTCTGAGAAACCCAGCGCTTCCAAAATGATTTTCGCTACTTACATCTTATCTGATAAGTGTCTAAAAACTTTGTTGATTTTGCCAGCGTTTTTTAATGCAATATATGCATTTTTTTGGCATGCAAATCGATAGTCACTTCACAAGTTTTCTATAATCCTCAATTATGATGCCAGTTTAAATTACACAAGTGGGTTGCATCAGAAGATCTAGGGGGTTAAAAATATTTAATCATTGTTTAGTTTAGTAATGACACTTTTTTAAATAAATATTATCAAACATATTTGATTGTGATAATAAAATATCTGAATTGGCAAATATTTGAACGAATTTTACCAATACACTTAGAGTTTTATATATTTTTTTAAGAAGTTGATTAGCCTTTTGTTGGGAATTATTAATAATAATAACCCCTGCAGTATTAAATATTTTCTTTTTGCGAACTGTTTTTATATTTTAATTTTTTAGTTAATTTAAATATTGATTTGTAGAAGACTTATCCTGACAGAAGGTTAATTTAAAATAAAAGAAAACGTAGCGTACAGTAGATAGGTACCTGAAAATAGACATTTAACTTTTATCGACATATTTTATATTCAAATATTAAACACAATTAATGTATAGAATAGGGTACATAAAAATATAACAATGTAACTTGCCAAAAACAAACTGTTGAATACATTCCAAAGTTAACCAAATACTTGTGTATACAGTGTAAGTAAGAAAAAAAGCAGAACTTAACGGAATGCGGTTTTGATAATTAATTAGCGTATTGAAAGAACTATTATATTTATTAAACTACTTTGCTTCCTTTCATCACATGTTTGTAAGAACATTTCCCGAGAAGAAAAGCAAATGGGAGTAGGAACTGTTGACATATTTAAAAATATACTCATGTTCAGAATTTTCACCTTTTGGATATTGAATTTTTAAGAAGACCCAACGTGTTGACAATCTCTTGCAGATTTTTGGTAGACAACAGATCTCTCTTTTGTGCATTTCAATTCAATAGCAAAGTCGGAATACTTTTTTTCCTAGTATGTTTTCAGTATATTATTGTTTGAAACCCCAAAATTCACAAGAAGAACCGAATTAGATTTTTAATCCACCATCGGGATCAGGGGCGGATCGTGAAATTGTGGAGCCCAGGGCTAATACCAGGGTTGGGCTGATTAAAATCATGATTTAAAATCAATTTTTTTCTTTTTTATTCACAACCAGATAACAACGTAATATAAAAGTTTTCTCAAAAATCAAAAGAAGTATCTGCTTTTAGCAAAAACAACAAAAAAGAAATACATGATTCCAAATTCTTAAACTAAACGTAACACCTAAATTTGATTACTGTATATTTTCAGTCTATTCATTTTCGTTATGCAAGTTAAACAAAAACACGAGTTTTCCTCCTTTTTCTATGCCTAATCTGTTTCTAATATCCGAGTGTACAAGACCAAAAGAGCTAAATTCGCGTTCTACTGAAGCTGAAGAAGCAGTTGCACACAGGAACTGTTTTATTATTGGCAACTGTTTCAAGATTTTCGGCTCCTCATCATTTTGTGATAACCACCAGTCCGTTTACATTTTTTATTACTTCGTCCGAAAACATAATTTGCTTAAATGGAGCACGGCGGGCATTTAACTTTATTACTAAAGGTAACAGTCCAGTGTTTTCATATAACTCGTTAATTGTTTCTAAAGCTATATTCTTTTCTTCTGGTGTTAACTGGTATTTTGTTTTTTGTGGATTCAACATATACGCTCTGCGATAGTAGCATTTTTCCTCTGCACAGTATCAAGAGCAACTAATATAGGTTTTAAAATGTTTAAATAATCTTACACTGCATGTTTAATCGCAATATTTGATACTTTTTGGTAAATAGTGGAATCAATCTCTTTTTTATTTTCTTCACAGATTTTTAATATGATGTCCCACTGAGTGACATACATCTCTAAGCAGTCGCCAAGACTATTCCATCGCACATCGCTCAGAAGGACTAAAGCGCTGCCTCCTGCTTGACTGAATTTAGCTCTAGTCAAATGGTTACTTCGAAAAAACTTAACAATTTGGACCACATGTTCTTTAACGTCTTTAACTTGAAAGTCCTTGCACAGTAAATTAAAAATATGTGCAGAGCAGCCATAAGTTATAACTTTAGCGTTCGTTTTTTCTTCTAATGTTTTTCTCATAAGTGTCATATTTGCGGCATTGTCTGTCACAAAAGATTTTAGGGTACACTTGTATTTTAATTCACATGAAGAAATCCGGTCACAAACTATTCGAGTTAAATATTCTGAAGTATGTGGATTTCCTGATGTGTCTATAGTTTTGTATAGGAGGGCTTGTCCATCTTCAGTGGTTATCGTTGCACATATCACTAGTTCGTTGTGCACGTTTGACCACCCATCAATTGACATATTTACGGACTGTACTGACAGGGAAGAGAAACATTTTTCTTTTTCCTCTTCATAGATTTCGTCCAAAAGACTTGTTGCTACCGTTTTTCTCGAGGGCAGTGTATAACCAGACCTTAATAACTGAATGACTTTTTTCACCTCTTAATTCTCAATACATCTGAAGCTCGAATTAGTAGCAAAAATAGTATTTGCTATTTGTTTGTCAATTTTATGTTTTTCAGCAGTTGAAGTCTGCATTACAAAACCACTCATAGTAGGCTGAGTTTCGATTGCTTTCTTTTTTTGGACTGGCTCAAAAGTTGTTGGACTTGTTGGTACTTTCGGTGGAGTTTTTCTAACATATGAGCTATCCGTCATGAATGAACTACAACTTGAGGCAGATGATGTGCTAGCAAAACTGTCAAGCGACATTCGACTCTCTGGAAAGCGAAAAAACATAATTGAAATTGATTAATTGATGATATATTGATATAGTATTGAATTATCAATTTTAAAATAAAGTGAAAATGTTCAATAGAGATGTAAAAGCAATTTTATTTTTTTAAGTTGAAAAAAATTAAAAATTAAGTAAGTATAGAAGAGTCAAGATAATCTTTAATTAACCTGGGAAAGGTCGCGTTAAAAAAGTTACATTAAAGGCCACGTGTTAGATTTCACCTAACATTTAAAAACAATCCTATATTCCTAAAATCTATATCCTAAAATATCTATAAATGAATACTTAAAAATTATATTATCTTTGTTAAAAATAATATCTATAAAATTTTTTTAAAATTTTCTCAAAAATGTATCTTCTTCTTCTCATTGACTTTCAGACCTTAAGGTCCATAGTCTCCCTATTGGGATTCCTAGCCTCATTTTTCCGGCAGCGGTGGCCAGCCTCTTGGCCAACCCTACTGCTTTAAATCAGTAGGGAGTTTCTGAATTCGGTGATTTAGTTTCTGCTCTGAAGTCTGTCATTTGCTTCTTCTACTATTATTTTCCATTCTTTCCGGTCTTGTGCTTTGTTCTTCCAGTCATTTATTCCAATTACTTTAAGATCTTCTACACCATCCAACCATCTAGTTTTCGGTCGTCCCCTTGCTCTTCGTCCTTGTCTTTTAGTTTCCTGTATTTTCTTGACACACCTTTCATTACCTAGATGTTGTACATGTCCTGCCCACCTTAATCGTTTACTTTGTTATTATTAGGCTATTGAAGTTTTGATTAACTTCGTAGTTTCTTAATATTCTCCATACTCCATTTTCTTTAATTGGGCTGTATATTATCTGTATTATTTTCCTTTCCCAGTTTTCTAATGTGCTTTCTTCTTTTTTTTTGTTAAATTCCAGGTTTCTGCGGCGTAAAGTACGACTGGTCTAATTACTGGCTTGTATATTTTAATTTTTGTGATTGTAGACAATATCTTTGATTTAAATGTGTCTTTTAATGCATAGAAACATTTGTTACCCTGTTGTATTCTGTTATTTATTAAAAATGTATCTACTTATGATATAATACGTATATATTTAAGAAATATTTCAAAATATCTCAGAATATATAATTAAAAATTACACTATGTTACTTAACTTATAATTAATATTTATGTATCAAAACTTTCACTAAATTATCTCAAAAATAAAATATCAAGTGCTTGGAGAATCAACAAAAAACAAAAAATGTTAGGCAAAATCTAACCACGCGATCATTCCCGGGTTAATAATAAAAATCTTTATTAAATATAAATAAAATTAAATTAATAATTTAATTACTTGTATTCCTTTCTTGATAATTACAAACATCGTGGTGTGCTTTAAGTCTTTGGACTAACCCTTGAATATCTTCCTTGCACATTCTACAAATAGCCCTACACCCAGTTTATTTGGATTTGTTGCCATATTGGATCCTCATTTCTTCCACTCATTTTACTTTATTTATATGTTTTCACTTCACCTAACTAGCGAAATGCGTGAAATTGTTGGGCAACGTCAATTTATAGGTTGAGAAGGAAAACAAGCCTCCACAGGAATATTCTTGCAAAAAGCACAACAAAAGCGTTCGTGCCTCACTCGGCAGTACTCGGCACTGTATAGTGAGTGTATGGGACAAAAGGAAAACAAATCGCGACAAGAATTTTCTTGGAAGAAGCGCGACAAATGCGTTGTCACAAGTTTTTGAGCCGCAATTTGTATTATAAATTTTAGACTAATACATTAAAATAATGTCAAAGAATCAAAATGTTCAAATTTTATATTCAAATTTAAAAAAACAAAAAAAATCAAATAAATCGTGATTTTTCAAAAAAAATCAATGGCTTTTGATTTTTTTGATAAAAATCAGATTTTGCCCAACCCTGGCTAATACTACTTAGGGGTCTACGTAATTGTAACGTTTCCTTTCTAACTATCTCCGAAAATGCAATTTTTCACAAATCACAAAATATTCTTATTGAATGATTAATATGAAATTTGATCCAGCAAACAGGACACATATAACTTCTTAACGAGTACAGTTTGCTAAATTATTTTGTTGGTCTGTTATTGAGAAAGCAGTTAAATGACCATGTGTTTTGAGTTAAATTTCCTAAAACTTACTATTTCCTGGATATAGTGCCATGGCCTAAAATAATAACATTTATACCATGGCAATGTCAGATCTGACCCCATTGTTTTTTTGTATAAAAATTTTACCTCGTTTTTAAATTATTTTGTTTAAGACTACTTTTTCATTTTTATAGAAAAATCAAATTTCGTTAATTATTTATAACTTTATTTAAAAAACTTTGGTATCCAGTCAAATTAACATAAATGTACACTTTCTAAAATTGTAACAAATATTATAAAACATTTTTATATTCAGTGGTGAATTTTAGGGATCATACCTGCTACCTAAAATAAAAAAATGACAACCATGTTTTTGAACTCATTTTTAAACACAACCTATGCATATCATACTTCATTTGGGATATTTGGTTGTATTGTTTTATGAAAGCGACCTTTGATGCTGTCTTGAAAACCTCTGTTCCATTTTTCTTTTGTTTGTTTTCAGAGTATCGAAAAATTGTCTGTAAATGGGTTTTTAAAGCCTATTAGTTTTTGTCCGTTTTCTGCAGCGGACTTTGCTAACAATTCTACTTTTTCATTGCCCTTAATACCTACATGTGCTTTAATCCACACTAAAGAAATATGTTTATTATCAAGTTTTATCTGGTGGAGTCAGTATATCAATTATTATGTGGTTTTAACTGACGTAATTGTTGTGGTTTTTATTTTTTCCAGTGAGCTTTTACTTTCTGTGAAAATGACGAAATTAGTCTTACATGAGTTTAGGCACATTTTTAATGTTTCTCTTACTGCGGTGAGTCCACTGTGAATATTGAAGAGTACTCTGGGAGTTTGAATGCCTTATTTCTATTTATGTTTTTGTAATGTACTGCGCATCCAGTATTACCTTTACTGACTGATCCATCTGTGTATGTTTGTTCATAATTTGTCTATTTACATTTATCTCCTGATTTATTATGTGTACATTTAGGTCATTTTGTGGTTTTTCTATGACAATATCAATTTCATATTATGTTATGTAAGTTGCAAAGCTTTCTGTTTGATATATGGTTTGTTTATATTCCTTGACCTGATTATCTGATTCTATAAATAGGGGTTTTTTCTTGTGAGCCCAGTATTTGTGACTAGTGCATAATTGAGATAAAGTTTGCAATTTCTCCTCTGTTTCATTATTTTTAGCTATTAAATTTTAATGTAAATTTTCCTGCTAGTAAAACCCTTCTTATTTCCATTGGTGGTTCTCGAAATTCAGTTTCAAGTATATTTATTAGGGTACTGTTCAGATATCTACCGCAAATGTAAATACTTTTATTTTCAATTTTTTTTTAGTTGAGTTTTGGCGATCCTACGATAGAATAATGAATCATAGTCTAATATTGATATTACGATCTATAAATTAAAATTGCTATGTTAGGGTCTGCTCCCCATTTTTGCCCCCGTATTTACTTTAAAATGTTAATTGCATTTGCTACCCTTGTTATGATGTAGTTAATGTGTTTTTTCCAGTTAAGCTTCATATCAAGATATATATCCAGGAATTTGACATTGGTCTCATATTTAATATTGAACGATGACAGTTTAATGAAACGTGGTGGATTGTACCTTTTTCTTGTAAAAGTACAAACGTTGGATTTCTGTTCTGATGTTTTTAAACCAACTTCCTCGGTCCATTTTTTTAATAATTGCAATATTATGTGAAAGGGTCTTATTAAAGCTGTCTATTTGTTTTGATTCTGCATAAATACATATATCGTCGGCAAATTGTAATATTTTAGTGTCTATTGTTAATAAATTTTCTAATTCCTGCGAGTATATTATATAAAGCAGTGGGCTTAAGATACTTCCTTGGGGTAGACCTACCTGTGTATGCGCGTTTTTGAATATAAGATATCCAGGTTTACGTTATCGTATGCTCCTTCTTGCCTAGAAAAATAGCAGAAATTGAGTTGTTTTTAATGAAAGCTATTTGGATATCAGTGACCTAATTGGTTAAACTTTCTTGTGTAGATCGTTCCCGTCTGAATCTATATTGCGATTTAGGTAATAATTGATTTTTTTCTAGCCAAAATTCTAAGCGACTTTTTATTAGCCGTTCATATGTCTTCAAAACACAAGATGCTAACGATATGGGTCTATATGATTGGTAATTATCAGGTGGTTTGTCCTTTTTAAATATTGGTATTATTATGTAATCTTTCCAGTCTTGTGGTATTGGGGATTGGTGGGTCCAAATATCATTAAACTGCCTGAGGATTTGTTCTTGTGAGTTTCTGCTTATATTGGCTAACATTGGGTAGTGTATTCGGTCTTTTCCCGGACACGAGTTGTTACTTAGTTCATTTAACGTAAATGTTCTACGCAGAAAATCATTTGGTGCTTCAGGTAATTCCATACCAACTTTCGTTTGCGGAACCCAATCTGGATTCAGCTTACTATGAAACTTGGGAATCCACTCATCTACGTCAATAGTTTGATAGTTTTCCTGTCTTCTACCTCTATATTTATTTATTTGCTGCCACACTCCTTTAATAGGGGTACTGCTGTTCATAGAACTGCAGTAATTCTTCCAAGATTCTCTTTTCGTTGTTTTTGTTATTTTTTTAACCATGGCGTCACTGTGTTTGAATTCCAATATATTTTCAAGGTTAGGATTCTCTATATTTGTTGTGCGCGAGTTTTCTTTTCTGGTCTGCTTCTTCACATTCGTCATTTCACCACTGCTTTCCTCTTGATTTGATTGTTTTGACTAATTGTTGGGGTATCGTTGTAGATGCTATTTTATTGATAGAATTAATTACGTTTTCATATGTTGGTTCCTCATTGATGTTTGAGAATATTTCTTCGCTGGTTTCTGTATATTTACTCCAGTCTGTTTTTAATATCTTCCATTCTCTGCTGTCGTTGAAACTGAAACTATTTGGCTTAATGAAGCAGTCAATTATAATTGGCAAATGATTAAAACCACAAAGATCATTATGTGTTTTCTATTGCAATAAGTGTGATATTTGTGGACTAGTAACTGTTAAGTCAATGGCACTGGCTCTTGAATGTAGATTGTATTAAATTAAAGTGGCAGGTCCATCATTTAAACAAATGAGATTGTTTTCTAAACAGCTTAAAAGTGTGTTCTCATAAATGTCATTCCACTCACAACCTACCCCATGCCTGGTTATGAGAGTTTAAGTCACCTCCAATAACATACGGAGACGGTAAAGATGAAAAAAGGAATTCCATACATTTACGTCAAAATATGTAGCAGGTTTTATATACAAGGATACACAAGTAATACTATATGAATCGCAACTAATAGTTACACATTTATATGGTGTATCAGGAAAAACAGGTGAAAATACTTCTCTAAATTTAATATTTTTTTAATAGAATAGCTACCCCTCCCCTTCCGTCTAGGCGGTCGGAACGAAGGATATTATAAAAGGGAAAATTGACAAAGACCCCTGGCCTAAACCAAGTTTCTGATAGTAATGCTATATCTGCATTAATCTTACTCAAAAGGTTTAATAAATTCTCTTTAGAAATCGCAGACCTGCAATTCCATTGGCAGATCTTAAGTTCTGCCATGGTTAGACCCATTATAGGTTCGTTCTTTTTCGTTTTTGAGTATACTAAACAAATATAATTCTTGTATATTGTACGTATTTTTGGCTTTAAGTTTTTCAGCTATTGTTTTGATTATTTCCAAGAATTGAGGTGTTTTTATTAATTCCTTTACATCTTCAACAATTTCTTCTTGTTGTGATCTGAGATTAGAACAATATGTAGCTGATTGGAAGATTCCCCCAGATGTGGAGGGTAGATTGCATTGAGCTATAATTTTATTATGTGCTTCTAAAGTGAAATTTTGTGAACTGGGTCTGGTTCTTTTAGGAGTTTTAATTATTGTTTGAGTATAATAGGATGACCTTTTAGGAGGTGATGGATCAGTCTATGTAACTGTTACAAAGGTTCTTTTTCGAGCTTGATTGTCAGCATCTTTATATGATACATTTTTTTCAGACATTAATTTGTTAATTTCTTTTTGTCGTTTGAATTCGGGACATTGGTTAGTAGCATTGGTATAATGTGACACGTTACAGTGGAAACATTTAGGGGTTGTTGCATGATTACCTTCACACTTTAAACATCTCATAGATCCTTTACAGTGCTTACCCAGATGACCATATCTAAAACAATTATAACACAAAACCACTTTGTCAACATATGCTTCAATCTCACATATTACATGATTCATTTCGATATATTTAGGCAGAATTTGTGATTTAAATGTCACTAGTATCCTTCCAGTTGGGACATACTTGACAGTTTGATCTGGCAATATCACTTTCCCGGATAACCTTTTTGTTGATTCCACTTTGAACCTACAATGCAAATCGTGTTTTTTTATATTAGTTTTAATGTATTCATCTGAGTACTCTAGTTCAACTTGTTGCAATTGATTCTGATACTATTTTTACCTATGGGTTGTATTGACCTATATGCTTGTTAATTTCTTTGTGATATTTAAATTATTGCTTCAATTTTCATAGCATTTAATTTTCCAGTGAAATTTTCCGAAATGTGTTCAATATATACTGAATACGGGCCTGTGTCTGTAGATTTAAATAAGTATATTTTTCTTTTTTGTGCCCTACTAATTATTGGGTTGGAATTAGTTTCATGGTTGGGTTTTTGCTTTTGATTTCTTTGTTTTTATTATCATTTGGATGTGTTGTGATATTTTCAAAAAATATACTAATTTGATCATTACTTACTTTGTTTGAAGTTGGGTTATTTTGTTTACATTGCCGCTTGAGGAGATATGAATATCCATAACATCTCTATTTTGTTGTTCATTTGTACCAAAACCTAAAAATCCATCCTGAATTCCAGGATCGGGAGGTTACTTATATTATTTTTATTCACCAACTAAAATTACTTCAACAACTTATTTATTTTAAACAATGTAAATTGGATTTACTGTTTTTATCGCACTCTGTTAAACACGTCTATGTACTACAAAATGTAGAATTAATTGTATAGATACCCCCATTACAAACTGCTTTTTGTCTTATGCAGAACGTGAATCTGAAAACTACCTCAATGTAGCAGGAACTGTATCTGCACCTGCACTCTTGTACTTGTCCTCAAACGTCCAGGAAAAATTGTAAATACGTGCAAACCTCATTCAGTGCACGGCCTGCTAAGGTTTCTGTCCAGGAATATAAAAAAAGTATTCTCTACCTTCATTGCTTTCAGAACAGATTAGAAAAGTTAAACTATATGCTGCTATTAAGTTAAACTATGTTTGACAGTTCTAGTGAAGATGGAAATAGTTTCTGTCCAGGAATATAAAAAAATTATTCTTTACCTTCATTGCTTTCAGAACAGATTAGAAAAGTTAAGCTATATGCTGCTATTAAGTTAAACTATGTTTGACAGTTCTAGTGAAGATGGAAATAGTTTTTCTCAGAAACACAAACCTAATTGAATTGGTTTGAGAAGACTTTTGTGTATGGAATTAATTAGTTTTAGTTAAAAATGTAATTGAAACAGGATGAAGATAGTGACTTTTGAAAAAGAAATGCAATCGTAATGCTGAGAAAAGTATAAGAAATAGTCAGATTAAGCCAAAAAGGATGTGTTCAATGAATTCCCCGCTTAAAGATTTATTCAACTTGGTATGTAATTCAATTTTGCAATTCTTGGAGATAGTTAGTTTTGAAAAGAAACTACAATTATTGAATATCTTTCGCCTTTAATATCTTATCAACGAAAAACGATATTGACACTAGGCCAACTTTATTCAATGGATAGTTACACAACAATAAATATATACCAATAAACGAAAAAATCAAACAAATGTTATTCATTTCAATTTACAAATTTTAATTCAACAATTATGTTTGATGATTGAAAGAAACTACTGTTATTTCGGAGTTTGGCAGTCCCCCAATATCGTCTATTTGTTTTTAATGGCGGCTGGGGGCCTTTTGTATCCACTGAGCTGCAGTCTACAAATTTCTTTAGTAGATCCGCCCCTGACCAGGATATTGGACAGTTTGTTATGTAATTTCCTTCTACACAAAATATTTTTCAAAAATGAATAAAAAAAATCTTGCATAAGCCATTGGTGGATATTCGTTAATTTGTTATCTATTTCTGAATGTATCTTCTTACCATGTATACTATTCGACAAAATGTCGCTTTGTAATTTTTGCGCCCTAACTAAATAATATAATATTTTAAGTTTGTATATTGGAAGAAGACAATTTCTTATATATATATATATATATATATATATATATGCAATTAATTAAAACAACTTTTTTTGTAAATAAAACATTTTATTACAAATATTTACAGATGATAAGGCGATATAAGATTTATTTAAAATGTTATTTAAATAAAGGAAATTTCAAACATTGTGCGTAGTTGTTTTATTACAAACTCATTTTACTGTAAACATTTTCGATTTTTTTAACGTCACTGTATAAATTGCACAAGTTTCTTAAAATATATACTTATAACATATTAAGGATGTACCTATACCCAATATTAAATTTGGAATTTAATTATTCATATTATAAAGTATGCTGAAGACTAAACACTGCTATTTCGATTACATGGAAAAATAGCACTTAATTTAGTATTAAGAGAAATAATTGAAATTGAAAGTGTCATTTGACAAGCTGATTTCCTACAGCCATGATTTTATTACAAGATATGTGGCAACATCGGGCTGTAACGTGATTCGTTTCTGAAGAGTAGCAGTATTATTCATTTATTTGTATGAATGATATTATGAATTTTGTTGAGAAATTAGTATAATTATTTTTAATTTAGTAAATATACAGTACAGGTTCTGGATCATTAATTATGTAAAATAGCTTGGGAAATGGCTAAGGTTCAAAATGGACCTTTTTGACAAATCCAAAATCTTTCGGTGGTGGAGGTAATGGGACACTTGGGTCATAGTATACAGGGTCTGACTAAAAAGTAATTATACAGGGTATAGTCGTTATTAAGAGGTTCAATGTCAAAAAGGCATTAGCATGTATCTCTGATATTATTGTATTGAAGTGGGATAAATAACACTATTTCACGTGACGTGCCTCCTGCATAATTAAAGAACGTCACGTGACGTAATGTTATTTATCCCACTCCAATACAATAATAACAGAGATACATGTTAATTAATATCGGGTTACTTGGGGGATATAATATGAAGAAACGCATACATAAGCATGGAAAGCAAAATCCAATTATATAAATCATATGTTAGGCCAGTACTAACATACACAGACGAAACATCACACAAAGAATGATGAGAACAACAGAAATGAAAGTGCTGAGAACTATAAGGGGAATGTCACTCAGAGATAGAACAGGGAATTAGGGAGTCCAGGATGTGGTAAGATAAATGCCTAGCACGACGTCGCAAATGGATGGATCATGTCGACAGAATGGACACAGGAAGAATCGCGAAATGGGAAAAACACAAAAACCCGATACTAAAAGACCACCAAGAGGAACCCCAAAGAGAAGGTAGGACAGCTGGATGTCTACATTGTTGATGTTACCAATTGCCACAAAAGTAATAGACCATTATGACAAGTGACATACATATAAACTGTAGTTGGTATTAGTGATATAAAAATATATTTCCTCTCTAGCGTTGTGTGTCTGATATAGAAATAAAATATGACATGTGGTGGTAGTTTTATTTAATGAAATAATAACAGGTTATGGGCCCTGAGGAAATAAAGAAAAAGGGAATTGAATGTTTAAATCTGTAACGAAAAAGAAGATACTATGGGAAGCAGTAAAAATAATTTTAACATCGAAGTATTAAATGGTAGAAATTATCACACGTGGAAGTTCAGAATAACCACACTATTGGAAGAAAAAATGTCATCGATAATATTAAGGTAGAATTTAAGCCAACTGATAATACATTAAGAAATGAGGCAAGAAAAAATGACAATATATGTAAATCTCTAATACAGTGTCTCGACGACGACCAAATTGATATAGTAAGGGACAAAAACACAGCCTACGCAGTATGTGGAAAAGTCTTGAAGAAAGTTATGGCAAAAAGGGTATACCAGGACAATTACTTCTTAGAAAAAGGTTAATGAGTATGAAACTCAAAGTGAATGAAAACATTGAAGCATTTCTAACCAACTTTGATGAGACAATAAGACAGTTAAAGGCAACAGGAGCTGAGCTAAAAGAAGAAGATATTGTGTGCAACCTATTGTTGGCTATGCCTAATTCTTTTGAAACTGTTGTTACAGTGCTAGAAAATTTACCAGGAGAGTTAAATGTAGATATAGCAAAAGCTAAATTAAGAGCCGAGGTTGTTATAAAACAGTTTATAACATGTTATTTCATTCAATTACCACTACCAGTTAAACGCATTCATCTCTATCAGTAGTGTCTGTGTTCTTTTGATCATAGATAGTGTGCTTAAAAAATATGTCAGTTCGGTAACAACTGTAAATGTCACTGTCATCCGTTTTATAAGAGAATTCCTTTGCCGATTCAAAAATTTAAAAAATGCAATTAATTCAGTGAATTGTCACCTGTTCCATTAAGGTAATAATTTTTTCTTTATTAAGAGAGATAATACGGGTTAATGCAACCAGACGCATACGTTATTTATTATTGTTGAAATATAATTATAAAAAATATTCGTCAACAATTTATTTCCACTACATTGAGGAATTTGGGAAGGATTACTTCAGTTCCAGTGCTGGTTGTCTACGTTCCATGTATATTGAAGGATTGGTATGCAAGTGCATATGATTTAAGTTCTCTAATGTATTGGATTGGGAAGTTAGCCCAACCCGTTCATAATTGATCCTATCGAGCCGGACGTATCCTTCACAACATCCTATTTCAAGTTGAATAAAACTACCAGTCAGCAGTTAGTTACAAGAGATTATCCGCAGAAAGTATTCCAGAAAGAAGATAGATCCAGTTTCACCAGTTTTGGTATTCTTTCTGCCTTTTATGAAAATACACTGACTTTCCTATGTGCACTATTTAGATTTAGATTGAAATTTTTATATTTTTTAATGGGTTTCGTCTGGTTTGCAGCCGTTAAGGTAATTTATTAGTTCGAATTATTATCTCTCATCATTTTTCTTCGAGAGTGTTTTAATTCAAGGAATTGACAAATTTAATTCAGTTTCATTATTGTATGTAGTACGTAGGACGTTACTAATGGAAAATGTTGGAAGTGCAAAACGTCTAGCCATGATCTATATTCTTGTCCCGGCTTCTCCAAAATGTCTGTTAATCAAAAGTACGATTTTCTGAAAACACAACTGTTGTGTTTTAGCTGCATGGGCGGTAAGCATAAAATTGTCGAATGTAGGTCAAAAGGTTGTTCAGAGTGTGGCAAAAAACATCACACTTCCCTCCATAGAGATAATATTCAAGCGCGTAATTCTTTAACTGATTCTAGGGTTCAAAATGAGAACAAGTATTGCTCTCTTGTTTCACATAGGGCAATTGAAAATAACTCCAGTTCTGCTTGTCAAGGGACATCCGGACAAAACATTTCTGTTTCAAGTGCCAGAGGAGAATATTCAAAAGATACAGCTGTGCAAGGTTCACAAGTTGAACAGTTGAATACTATTACATCTAAGAGCTTATTAAATCATGTGGTTCACACAGTGTCAACAAAATCTGAAACAAATGTTATGTTGGCTACTGCTGTTGTAACTATTTATTCGAGTACAAATTTTCCTATCCAAGCTAGAATCCTTCTGGATGCTGGCAGTCAAGCGTCATTTATGACAGAGAAACTTGCAGATAAGCTTAAACTTCAAACTCACAATGTAACATTACAAGGACAAAGGTGTCCAAAATATAACATTTCTTTCAAAACAAATGGCTGACATAACTCTTCATTCCAATGCTACTGATTTCAAAGTCAAAATAAATTGTAGTATTCTACCTTCTATTACTTCAAAAATTCCACAGTTCCCAGTTAAGATACGTTCTTGGAAAATTCCAGAACAACTCCATTTAGCAGATCCAGATTTCAGCACTCCATCAGATGTTGACATTCTGATTGGAGCAGATGTATACTACGATATTCTTCTTCCTAATATTCTTTCATTAGGCGAAAATAGCCCAAAATTAGTAAACACGCAGTTCGGTTGGGTGGTAGGTGGTAAATATTCTGAGTCACATCCTTCGAAAAATGTAAAAACATTTTTTCTCCAATCATGTGCAGTAGTATCTGATCTTGGCATTACGTTAAATGAAACATTTTCCAAGTTTTGGGAGACAGAAGAACTCCAGGTTAAGCCACCTTTATCTCCAGAGGAAGAACTTGCTGAACAGGATTTTATTAAAAATCATAAACGGTTGAAAAATGGTCGCTTTCAAGTGAACATTCCCTTAAAAAGTACAAATGAATATGAAAAGTTGGGAAATTCTTATTTCATAGCAAAGAAAAGATTCATGTCTTTAGAAAAAAGACTTCATTTAAATCCTCACCTGTTCCAAAACTATAAGTCTTTCATAGATGAATATATAGCCCTTGGTCATGCCTAATATATTCCTTTTCCGGATGAACTCAAAATTCGGAATACATATTTTCTCCATCATCATTGTGTACTCAGAGGTGATCATCAAACCACAAAACTAAGAGTTGTTTTTGATGCGTCAAGTAAAAGTTCTTCGGGTGTGTCCCTTAATGACATTTCACTAAAAGGTTACCAGGTCCAACCTGATTTATTTGACATTTTATGTAGCTTTAGACAATACCGTTATGCGATTACTGCTGATATTCAAAAGATGTACAGGCAAGTATTAACCAATCCTGAGCAAAATTTTCTTCAGAACATTATTTGGCGACAATCCCCTGCGGATCCCCTTCAGTGCATTGAGTTGCAAACAGTTACTTATGGTACAAACTGTGCACCCTTCCTAGCAACTCGATCTCTTACGGAATTGGCACGTACATCAGAGAAAATGTTTCCCGCTGCATATGATGCATTGTTGCACCAAACTTATGTTGATGATATTCTGTATAGTGGTGAGAATATTGCCGAGCTAGAGACGTCATACGACCAGTTAAATTCACTTCTTAACTCCGCAGGGTTTCAACTTAATAAATGGAACTCAAATTCGTCAAAGTTTAGAAAAACTCATTGTCTAAATGAAGACACTACAAACCATGACATTTCAATAGAGAATGTTTCCAATAAAGTTCTGAGACTCTCCTGGAATAATGTAACAGATAATTTTCTGATTTCTAGTCCATATTCCTTTCCTACTGAGATTATTACAAAGTGTAAAGCGCTTTCCATAATTGCTCAAATGTTCGATCCGCTAGGCTTGATAGATCCAGTAATTGTGACTGGAAAAATATTCATTCAGAGATTGTTGTTAGCAAATCTTTCATGGAATGATTCTCTTGAAAGTGAACTTCTTTCTGAGTGGTGTAACTTTATAAACACATTACCTGCTTTACAAAAGTTAAAAATTCCACGTTCATTGTTTCTAGATAAACAAATTGTTCTAGTCCAACTTCATGGATTTGCAGACAGCAGTATCAAGGCATATGCTGCCTCTATATATTTCCGTGCTGTATATTCAGACAACTCTGTTTCTAGCAACCTTGTTACTTCGAAGTCAAGAGTAGCCCCAATTAAAACCATAACTCTTCCAAGATTAGAGTTATGTGCCATGGTGCTATTAGCTAATTTAACTAAAAAGATATTAGACACTTTTCAACACAAATTAAAGTTTTCTTCCGTAAATCTTTGGACCGACTCCCAGATAGCTTTGTATTGGATTCAATCCCATCCATCCAGTTGGACAACTTTTGTAAGCAATAGAGTGTCACAAATTCAATCACTATCTTCTAATTGGAAATGGAGACATGTAAAATCGAGTGAAAATCCCGCTGATATTTTATCTCGCGGAGTTCTTGCTTCAGAATTAATCGACACCAAACTCTGGTGGCATGGACCAACTTTCTTGCTCGATGTTAATTGGAATTACATAAATACATCAAGGACTATTGTGGTTGATGCTCCAGAACAAAGAAAAAATGTGATGTATACATCATTGATTTCTACTGCCCAAATTCAGTTTTGGCAAACTTATTTTCAAAGATTTTCTAACATTAATTGATTAATTAATTCTATATGTTACATGTTCAAATTCATTACAAATTCAAAAAATCGTTCTGTAGTTTCCATTGGTCCTTCGAGCGTTCTAGAGAATGAAGCTGCTTTTGAATTCATTTTAAAACAGACCCAGCTTTCCGTATTTTCCAAATACATTTCTGAAATTGAGATGAAAGGAACAGTTTCTGACAAAAACATTCTTCGGTTAAATCCAATATTAAATGAAAAGGGTATCCTATGCGTAGGAGGAAGATTGCAAAATGCACCTATTCATGATTCTCAGAAACATCCAATTTTGCTTCCATCCAAGAATCATGTGGTAACTATAATGCTTCGACATGAACACATAAGACTTGGTCATGCTGGAGCTCACACAGTTTTGTCAAATTTTCGATTGAAATATTGGCCTCTTGATGGCTTACAGCAAGTCAAAAGAGTGATCCACAATTGTATAATATGCCACAGGTTTAATGCCAAATTTGCACAGCAGGTAATGGCTAACCTTCCACGAGACAGAGTTTCTCAGTCACGACCCTTCGAAAAGGTATGAATCGATTTCGGAGGTCCCTACTTAATTAAATCTTCTCGATTGAAAAAAGCCCCAATAACAAAGTGCTGGATTGCTGTATTTGTGTGCATGGCTACAAAATCCGTACACTTTGAATTAGTTTCTGCCTTGTCGGCCGAGGCATTTCTTCTTACCCTTAAACGGTTTATTGCTAGAAGAGATAATCCCAGTGTGATATACAGTGACCAAGGAACTAATTTTATTGGGGCCAACAACCATTTAAAAGAATTATATAATTTTTTTCAAAAGCCCGATGTTGAGAAAAACATTTCTACCTTTGCTGTTTCAGCCCGCATTCAGTGGAAATGTATACCTCCGCATAGCCCTCATTGGGGAGGATTATGGGAGGCAGCTATAAAAAGCACAAAGGCTCATCTTCGACGTGTTATTGGAGATTCTACGTTAACATATGAATAATTAACCTTCATAGGACTGGCCGGGGTCCGTTTGTACCCCATGACGTATGTTTTTGCTGTATCTTTGCAAACGCAAATTTTTAAACATCGATCTTTCATCTAGCTGCAGTTTAAGAATTATTTTGATAAAATATGATGATTTAGTAGTTTTTATTGGCTGGTATAAACAAAAAATAGTTTTATATTCCAGGGGTCTCTTCAGACCCCGGTCAGCCTTTTACGTCCGATAAAATAATCCCGGTAACTGTTAGTAAAATCGGGGAATCCCATACATTTAACGTTTGTTTACTCACAGGGAATTTACCCGTATAATTGTAAAATGTAAATTACCAGTTCAAATGGGGGATTCCCCGCACTGCGACATAATTTTTAGACTTGAATATTCGGGTTAGTCTCTTGTGATATTGCGAGTAGGGTACATCGTTTTGAAAATGAGTCAGTTTTTATCTAGAAACAATCGCAAGGGGCTTACTGACGATGATATGTTACGTATACTTGAAAGTGATGATCCAGAGTTTGATAGTGTTATCAATGAGGAAACATCGAGTGATTTAGAAGATGAAGACATTGTCACAGAAGTAGAGGAAGAAAATGATGTAATAGTTGTTGATCAAAGTATAGAGAAAACGAACCCAGAGGAACCAACAGTTAGTAACAGCCAGGGCATTCCAGTATATAAATCTAAAGATGGAACTGAGTGGTCAAAAATTCCAGGAAACACAAAAGTTAGACGTTCAAAAGCTAATATTCGGAGACATGCTCTAGGCCTTACAAATTACAGTTCTGATATCAAGTATAAAAGACGCTTTTCTTCTTTTCCTATATCCGGATATTCTGAACATAATAGTAACCGAAACAAACAGAAAGGCACAAACATATTATGATAAATGGAATATAGAAAATCCGAATAAAATTAAAGTTTTTGTACCTGTTGATTCTACAGAGATTGAAGCTTATATTGGACTGTTGCTTATTCTTGGCACACTTCGCGGATCGAAAGAGGCTATCGATATGCTCTGGTGTCAAGATATTTCTTACTGTCGTCCTATAATTCCTGCTGCAATGTCAAGAGACAGATTCAAACAAATTACTTCATTTTTACGCTTTGATAATTTTCAAACAAGACTAGAACGAAAATTAGTAGATAAGCTAGCTCCGATAAGAGATATATTCGATATTTTCACTTCTAATTGTAAAAAATCACTTAATCCTGGCGACCATCTATGTGTAGATGAGCAGCTTGTACCATTTAGGGGTAAGGCACCATTCCGAGTATATATGAAGAGTAAATCTGATAAGTATGGAATCAAAATATGGGCTCTTGTGGACTGCACCACTTCTTATATTGGAAACATGCAAGTTTATTTGGGTAAGTTATATGAAAAGCGAAAGTGTAAGGGAATGGGTGTTGACCTTGGCGGTGTCTGTCTATATACCTTACAGTTTGCGGATGATCAAGTCTTAATAGCAAATGACAAAGATGATTTAGAATATATGACACGTAAACTGCAGGAAGAATACGAAAAATGGGGTTTGCAACTTAATACCCAAAAAACTAAATATTTACCTATAGCACAAGAGAAGATGAACATAGAACTGGAAAAGGAGGAAATTGAGGCTTGCGATGAATATACATATTTAGGTGTAACTTTCGACATAACAGGGAAGGACGACAAAGAAATAAATAAACGTATCACACAAGCTAGACGGATAATTGGGTGTTTGAATGGGATATTTTGGAGTAAGGAAATCGGAAAACATAGAAAATATAATATCTACGAAACCCTCATAAAGAGCAGCCTATTATATGGGTCAGAAACGTGGCGAATAACAGAAAACAACAAAAGACGATTAGAAGCTGTAGAAATGGATGTATTCAGAAGATCGTTAGGAATCAGCAGAAGACAAAGAATACGAAATGAGGACGTACGTCTCCAAATGGGGATAGAAGGCTCCTTAATAACGGACATCGAGAGAAAACAATTAGTGTGGTACGGGCATGTTCAGAGGATGGAAGAGAAAAGACTTCCCAAGAAAGTAATGAACTGGATGCCGCCTAATCGTCGAAAACGCGGAAGACCTAGGAAAACATGGAAAGAAGGAATAGCGAAGGCGATGAGCTCACGAGACCTGAGAGAGGGCCAATGGGACGATAGGAAGAGATGGAAGTTAGACATCGGACAACGTCGAAAGACGTTTTAAAACCGATATATATATATATATATATATATATATATATATATATATATATATATATATATATATATATATATATATATATATATATATATATATATAATATATATATATATATATAATATATATATATATATATATTATATATTTTTAAATAATGCCTCTACGTTGGGAGCCATTTTTATTATATATAATTTTACTTACGCCCTTATGTTGTAGTGCTATTTTATATTATAATTTTTAATTTACCTCAGTTGGGCTGCTGTTTTTTATTATGTATATTTTTTTTTACTTTAATTTAATATATATTTTATTATTATTTATGGGCGCCAGAATTGGTTACGCTTACCGCTATACCCAATTCAAAATTATTATCAATTTTACTTTACCTTTTAAATACTGTATCTCAGGGATGAGATTCGGCACTTGACGTTTGCTAGCAACAAGAAACTATAGGTAGATATCAGAGAAAAATAAGACGAACCTGAACAATTGAACATAATTTAATTAATGAGAAAAGATAAGAAATTTTTATAATCAATTAATAAACCAATATTATACGTTTAAATTCATTATTGTATCATTATTACGCAACAACCATATAAACGCTTTCATTACTATAAATATTGTTGAAACTCAACAAATAAATTTCGTGTATCATTATTCTTATTCTATGTTTGAATGTACATCCAAAAAAAACTTTCAATCTCAACCATAGATCTTTAAGTGCGAAAACGTGTAGTGTGCTGTTCTGTTAAATGTTTTGTTTAGTTTACAAAATGGAAGGCAAAGTGATGTGTCTAAGAATCTTTATTATTATTATGCAAAAATCTAGTGAATACTTATTTAATATGAATTTAGTGTTTGTGTCCGTTATCAGTGGAGATTGATCAATTAATACTAACGTTTAACCAATAAATTGCTACCACAGACAATTAACCTACGTACAAAAATATACAAGTGAAATGTTTTTATAGAAAAAGTTTAATATACACGTGGAAAATGTTCATCGTTAGTTATAGAGCATAGCATTGAATGTGCTGTTCTTGGAGGAAAAAATGATCAGCTGTGATCAAACAAAAACGAAGTCCAAGATGTAGGAATGATGATATATGTGGTTAATATCGTCAGCAGAGTATCTCTATTATAAGATACCTTGGATAACCACCAGAATAATTGTAATAAGGTAATTATAGTTATAGTTCTTACCAAATCTAGATGATTTCACTAAAGTTCACTTATTTTTAATTATACGGAATGTATTTTAATTTGTTTACTTTAAAACGTCGTCTGATTAATATTTCTGATAATTTATTTAAGTTATTTCAAATTTTAATAGAAATTTGAGGAGATAAAATTTCACACGTCCACCCTCTAATTCATTTTCACGGCGTCTCTTTAAGCTCAAAATCAACAACCTTTTATTGTTTTAATTTTGTTTTTCGAGTTCATTTGTTGATAAACAAACATTGTTTTCCTGAATCAATATATCTATCCTTGCGTTAGTATAGACGAAATCACTTTGTTTTTATGCATTTCGAAAAACACACCGAACTACACCGTACGAATTACTAACATAACATTGCTTCTAGCGTTGATCTTTTGACCTTGACGTTTGCTAATAATTATAAAAGTTTATGCGATATACGGGGTTTCCGAAAGTGTCTATAAAATATAAAATTGTAATAATCGAATTTTGTTTGAAAATTTATGTGATGATATATACAGGGATCACCACAATTATGTATAATATTACGTTCGACGTAATTTACTTGTTGGTGTTATTTATTTTGCAATATACTTTAAAAGAAAATAGATACTAAATTAAATAGCAATCTCTTAAATTAATTTATCAATTGTATATGATAGTTAAAAATTTCTTGACACGTTCAACTCATGTCTTTACGGATTATTTCTTTTTTTATTGGATGTTTACTAATGAACTACTAAGATTCACACTATTTGTATGATGCTGATTTGATTTAATTTGTCTGATAGATATATTTCACTTTAATATATATGAAAAGCAATATAGGCAAACTTTATATTCCTATGTATCTATTAATTTTTAGGAAAACAAGGTAACAACACGGAAAAGGGTCAAGGTCAAAGGGTTGTCCTAGATTTGACAGCCCATTTGGAAGGCGGATTTGGAATAACGACCGATAACTTTTTTACAAGTTTAGAACTTGCTGACAAGTTGTGGAAAAAAAATATTACTTTATGTGGAACCCTCCGGAAAAATAAAACATTTATTCCCAGGGAACTTCTACCGGCATCGTACAAGAAAGAGTTTTCAAGTATGTTTGCTTTTAGAAATCAAAGAACGCTATTATCCTATGTTCCAAAACAAAAACATGCTGTCATCTTACTTTCAAGTGAGCATACTGATAGTAAAGTAGCTGTAGAAGAACAGCACTATAAACCAGAAATTACTCTTCATTACAACAAAACAAAAGGTGCTATCGACACTTCAGATAAGTTGGCCGAAGAATATACAGTGCAGAGAAAGTCAAACCGCTGGCCAATGGCAATATTTTCGCATCTTATAGATATCGCAGGAATAAATGCTTATAAATTGTGGTTACTGCAAAACCCGGATTGGCGAAAAAACAGTTTGGATAAACGTAAAATGTATATTTTGGGACTAGGAAAAGAACTCATAAAGAAAAACGTTTTCCGGTGATATAATAATAAATCATTCAGACGAATAGAAAACGGCATATGACAGACGTTTTTCCCGAACTACTGGATGCAACAGAACATAGAGTTGAAAACAAAACATTACCAGGGGGCGCTGCCATATGTGTCAAAGAGGAAAAGACAGAAAATCCAGAAAAATATGTATTAGGTGTAATAACTTTGTGTGCCTAGAACATTCAAAATCGGAGATAGTTTGTAAAAAATGTTAAAATGATATGTAGCTAGTAGTATTACTGATTAGGGTATTTTGTATTTTTTCGTGATGATTTTTGACTAATAAATGGTTAATAGTAAAACTTTAATAAAACTTCTTTTCTATATATTTAATTTAAAGAAAAATACAGCATTTCTGCAATTTTACGCATGGGGTCTTCTCGGACCCCAGTTAGTCCTTTTCGTAAAATTTTGATGTCCGTCCCATGAAGGTTAAGCACTATTCTTGCCCAAATTGAGGCAGTCTTAAATTCCAGGCCTATCTGTCCTTTGTCTAATGATCCTTTAGATATGAACTGTCTCACTCCAGGTCACTTTCTCATAGGTACCAGTATGACTGCCTATCCTGAAGTCAATCTGACCGACATACCAGAAAATAGACTTTCATTTTGGCAAAAGTGTGCCCAAATCCAGCAAAATTTTTGGAAAAGATGGCATGTGGAGTATTTAAACAGGCTCCAAAACCGACCAAAATGGTTAAGTCCTTGTAAAAACTTACAAATTAATGAACTAGTTCTTCTTAAAGAAGATAATGTTCCACCACTTAAGTGGCCTCGTGCTCGAATGTTAGAAATTTTCTTTGGTTCACATAACAAGGTGAAATCTGTGAAAGTCAGAACATCTGACTCAATCCTCACCAGACCAATAACCAAAATTTGTCCTCTGCCGATTAATCATTCGAGTATGGATTAAATCTAACTGTGTTTGTTAATCTTTGTGCAACATGTATGATTTACTCCAGAGTTATGATTTCTGTTTTTGTTGTATAGAGTTTGTTTTACGTTAGTACTATTTACAGTCTTTGTTTGCTTATGGTTTTTGTCCATGCAATTTCTTCTATAATGTAAAGTACCTTAATGATTGGATAATCGCTGCTTCTGTAACTTGCTTCAGGTAATACACCTAACCAAAGTATTGAATTTGAGTTTTTTTATTATAATTCAGTGAAGTCAGTTGCTTCAACGGGGGGAGTATGTTATAAAACAGTTTATAACATGTCAGTTCATTCAATTACCACTACCAGTTAAACGCATTCATCTCTATCAGTAGTGTCTGTGTTCTTTTGATCATAGATAGTGTGCTTAAAAAATATGTCAGTTCGGTAACAACTGTAAATGTCACTGTCATCCGTTTTATAAGAGAATTCCTTTGCCGATTCAAAAATTTAAGAAATGCAAGTAATTCAGTGAATTGTCACCTGTTCCATTAAGGTAATAATTTTTTCTTTATTAAGAGCGATAATACGGGTTAATGCAACCAGACGCATACGTTATTTATTGTTATTGTTGAAATATAATTATAAAAAATATTCGTCAACAATTTATTTCCACTACATTGAGGAATTTGGGAAGGATTACTTCAGTTCCAGTGCTGGTTGTCTACGTCCATGTATATTGAAGGATTGGTATGCAAGTGCATATGATTTAAGTTCTCTAATGTATTGGATTGGGAAGTTAGCCCAACCCGTTCAGAGGCAGAGAAAAGAAAAGTAACTAGTGAAAATCAAAATGAAAATATGTGTAAACCTGCAGGTTTTTCCACTTATAATAGAGAAGGTAACTGTTACTCATGTGGTGAAACAGGACATTATAAAAGTCAATGCCGAAATCACAAGAAACTCAAGATTTAGATACATTACGAGGGGTCGAGTTCAATTTGGTAGAGGTAGAACTAGAGGCTTTAATACATGTAATAGAAGAAGTAGTCCATTTTCCCACAGTTACAATAATGAAGCAGGGAATAGTAACTATGCTGAGAATGAAGATATAGAAGAAAATTCTAAACAAGACAGTCGAGCTAATTGTTTTTGGTCAAATGTAAATGAGGGTTTTGAAGTACAAAATGAAAATGTAAGTCGGGATAAAATTGTATTTTTTATTGATTCGGGCTGTACTAATCACTTTGTAAATAAAAAGAGTTATTTTGAGGACATTTTAATGTTAGACAATCCTTTAAAAATTGCTGTAGCAAACGATAATAATTACATTGCAGCTATTGGTGTTAATGATATCAAAATTATAAGTAAAATAAATGGGAAGGATTTTAAATGTATTATGAAAAATGTATTTTATGTACCAAAGTTAAGGAAAAATTTGTTTGTCTGTCAAACATCTAGAAACTGCAAATATTGGGGTAATATTTAGTAATGGCAAAGTATATTTGTATAGAAATAATGATCTAATAGGTTTAGGACATAGAGAAACAGTTTATATGAAATTACTTTCACCATTAATAAGCATGAATGTTTGAATGTAGAATTTGAAAACCAAATTACAAAAAAATGTGGCATAAAGGTTAGGACATATCTGTCAGTCAAATTTGGAAAAGCTAGTTGAAAATAATATCGTATCTGGTTTAGAAAATATTAATTTGGGTAAAATAGAGTTTTGTGAATCATGCATTGGGGGAAAATGGCTAGATTAAGTTTTAATAAAAGAACAAGAGCTAAACGACTACTTGAAATTATACATACTGATGTGGCAGGACCAATAACTCCCAACAGCTCATGATGGGGGTAAATACTTTGTGAGTTTTATTGACGATTTTTCAAGTTTTATTTTTGTTTATATTATAAAAAATAAAAATGAGGTATTCAAGTGTTTGAAAGAATATGTAAACTTAGTTGAAACAAAATTTATTACAAAAATTTCAGTTATTAGGTGCGATAATCGAGGTGAATATATTCTGATTCTGAACCTTAATAGAATGAAGTAATTAATTAGAATTTGATTCTCAAGTTCTATAACTGGCTTTGGCGTTTTTCAGTATTTTACTATAGGCTCCGGAGATACTTCATTGCCAGCTGCCTAATGTTGCTTCTTTTAATGATATCTCCGGTTAGAAGAAGTTGCGGTTTGCGCTTTTTAGGAATTTCGTTCCCTATTTAACTATGCAAAAAGAGACATAGCCTACTATTTAAAATTTTCATGATAATGCGCAATAACTGTCGTAATGTCAAACAGCGCCCTCTAGGTGCAACACCAAAATATATTCGGAAACAATTTATACAGGAGATTATTAAGTAAAAAGAGCGGTTTTAAACGAGACCAAGTTTGTTTAAATCCATTAACACCTACTGGAGTTATTGTTCATTAAATAAAAACATATTTGACGTTCCCCCACCACTATATTTTGTAAAACAGAGTAAAATACCATAAATAAAAAATGTCACAAATTTTCCGTTGTTAACGAAGCTATTATTTAAAATATATCTTTACTTGCATATTTTTTGAGAAAACGCCCGTTTTATGATTAGCCATAGCAGTTGCGCTCCCTAGCGGCCATCTTTCGAACTTGAAAATAATTTCCAGTGATTTCCCTTGGCCAATTTACCTGTTAAATTATCGGTTCCTGAGATATGGCCGGCGTTCTTAGTGGGCCACCCAGTACTTATTGTTATATACATGCCCTAATATTTATAATGTATTAAATAAACTCTTATTCATTTTGTAAAATTGAAAAAAGTTTAGTAAACTAATTATTAACTTTTAGTCCAGTTAGATCAATTCCTTCGTTGTAAACAGACGTGCGTTCGATCTAGTGCCAAAATTTAAATCGTATATTTTTAAACAATTTGAATAAACTAGTAAATTGGTTTGTTAAGGTAGTAGAAAAACATTAGTTTGTGATAAATACCCAAAAAATAAGTTTCAAATGAGTGCTAATAGCGGGGGTAAACCCCTCGTAAACCAGAATGATGTGATGGAAACAAACGATAAAACAGATTTCCTAGACGTTTCAGAAAATGAATTTAAGGGATTTACATCACAAGAACAAAATATTCAGATAAGTAATAAAATATTTTCAGTTTCAACCTTATCATGCGAAACAAATGATAATGATAAAAACGAGAAAGATCAATTAGTAAACAAATCGCCAAGCTTACAAATTAAAAAACCTAAACAAGTTTTTCTATATCAACAATCTGACCTCGGCCCATATCATGTATATGTTGAAAATAAATCAAGCGAATTTAAAGGTAGATTAAATCCTTTAAAAATAGGTGATATCCTTTCAAATTTTGTTCATCTTCACGAAAAAATCTCAAGTATCGATTTCATTGGCACATTGGCAGAAATAAAATAAGAATAAAGTTTAAAGATTATAAATCAGCAAATTATATTATCGATCAAAAAGACAATCAAATTTTTGTTAAAAATAATTTAGAAATATATGTCCTAAAATTTCTATTAATACGTCAAGGCATAATTAGAGATATATCTACTGAATTTAGCGAAGAATATGTTAAAAATAAAATAAAAATGCATGATATGCATTGTAAATTTCAAGTACTAGAAGTTAAGAGACTAAACAGGAAATGTGCAAATGAAAATAATATAGAGTATGTCCCAACAAAAACTTGCGTAATAACTTTCAAATCCCAAACTCTCCCAAAATACATTACAATAAATAAAGTACTGAAACTGGTGGACGTATATAGGGGAAACTGTTGTATAGTGGGACAGGTTCCATAGTGGGACATTTCAAATTGCCCGCCAACGGTATCGCTTAAAATACCGAAAAAAGTTGTCAATTGCATCATATATGCGCAGTGGATATACCTTTGCCACTCGCCGCTAGAGTCTTCAGTATGGCCATGTTGTCTCTGGTATGGCGTCAATCTCGTTAATGTGAGCATCAGAGTGTCAAAGTTTTTTTATACGACCACGTGTTGGGCACAGTTTATGCCAGAAATATTCATTTGTTTCTTCCGTATTTGAGAAAAATTGTGCTCGAAGGTGAGTTGAGGTTATTTTTCAATGTTATTTGCTTGTTTTTTTTTTAATTCCGAAAATGTTAAAAAGTGTATACGGGTGTATAGTGGGACAGAATTGCATATTGTTGTTGCAGAGTTGCATATGGGGACAAATTTTTTTTGCTCTCTAATAGAATATTTTTGTTTCTTTCAAGTTTAACTCTCTAATTACCTTTTTTTCCAGAAATGGACAAGAAAAGGGGCCGCAAATATAAAAAATCGTTTCTTGAGAGTTGGAGAATACACCTTGAGAATGCCGAAAAAATGCGAAAGGCAGTAGAGGCTGTTCTTAGAAATGAGATCAATATTAGGAATGCTGCACTTCAATTTGGAGTTAGCAAATCAGCGTTGCATAGACACTTGAAAAAACATAACATCAATGAAGCAAACACGCAGGAAGTAAATTTTCAGAGGCAACATGGCTTTAAGCAAATTTTCAGTGACGATGAAGAACTGCTTAGCGAATATTTAGTTACATCATCCCAAATGTGCTACGGATTAACAAGCAAAGAAGCTAGAGATTTGGCTTGTAGATATGCCGACGCAAATAAGAAAAAAATTCCAAGACAATGGTCAGAAAATAAAATCGCTGGGGAAGAATGGTTCAAACTTTTCCGAATCCGACATAAGATAAGCCTGAGAACGCCCGAGTCTGAGTCGCGCAACTAGCTTCAACCGCCACAATGTAGAACTTTTTTTCAAAAACTTCCGTACAGTTCTGGACAAATACAGTTTCAACCCCAACCAAATTTTTAACTGTGACGAAACTGGTGTAACTACTGTACATAAGCCTCCAAAAATAGCTGCACCATGTGATCAAAAACAGGTTGGTAAAATTACTAGTGGCGAAAGAGGTATACTAGTAACAATGTGTGCCACTATATACACCAATGGGACATTTGTACCATCCTTCTTCGTATTTCCACGCATACATTTCAAGCCACACATGCTGCTTGGTACTCCCCCTGGATCAAAAGGAACAGCGAATGCTAGTGGATGGATGTGTGGTAATAATTGTATAGAATACTTACAGCATGTTTCAGACACCATACAATGTAACAATGACAATAAAATTTTACTTATTCTTGATAACCACGAGAGTCATACAGATGTTAGGGTACTTGAATATTGCGAAGACATGGCATAGTTCTTCTTACATTACCACCTCACTGTAGCCATCGCTTGCAACCTTTGGACGTCAGTTGTTTTGGCCCTTTCAAAATCTACTACAACAGATCAATGGATGACTGGATGCTACAAAACCCCGGCATTATCAATGGATTTTAAAAAACTGGCATTTGTCCTTTAAATGTTGAAATATTTCAAGATTGCGACTTTTTAGGCTCCGACGTGTCAGACCGAATTGAAACCGTGAAACCAGTTCAATTGGCCAATATAACTGCAGATAACTCTGTTGAAAATCAAATTCCAAGTTGCTCTGGAATGTCCAGCACTGGAATAAAATCACTCAAAGAGAATATTGTTACCCCGGAAGCTGTAAGACCATTTGCAAAGGCTGCACCTCGAAAAATAAATACTAGTGCCAGGAAAAAACTGCTTCAACTGTATTGACTGATACTCCCATAATTGAAGAGAAGAAAGAAATATTGAGGTTGAAGTTGGACAAAACATCTCAAAAGCGACAGAGAATTGAGAAGGCCTCGGAAGTTAAGAGAAATTTATTCGCGCCGAAAAATGACAGCGCAAGCGAGTGACTTTTCAGTGACTGAAATATGTGATGATGATTCAGATGCGGATATCTCCGATGAATTTATGAAGGATCTAAATAAGATACTTAATATATCTGATTTCATACTTGTTCAGTATCCCATGAAAAAAAGCACCAACCACTTCGTTGGTCAAATAGAAAAAGATGAATACACAGTTAATTTCATGAAAAAAAAATCCAAATAATAGGTTCAGCTTTCCTGAAAACCGAGATGAAGATGTTGTGTCTGAAGAAAATATCATTCAAAAACTTCCAATGCCTTTTGCTTCTGGTGGAACGGAAAGAGCAGCTAAGTAGTGGCTTTTTGATTTCGATTTCGAGGACTTTCATATGCAATAATGCTTCTCGCCACTGTTAATTTCTTTCTTGTTTTGAATTTATAGCATAGTTAATACTTTCCCATTTGTACTACCTCTCCGAATTTATTTATTTTTGATAGGTAAGATGAAAACTATAAGTTCAAGTTATGTTTTCTAGCTCAAGTTATGTTTTCTAGTTAAAGTTATGTTGAGAGATATGTTTTCCTATCATTACGATTGGGCGACCTACTCAGTTTATTTAGAAGATTTATTTTTGTCAATAAACGACGAAAATTTATTTTTGTATTTATTTATTTGGCTTCAAAAACAAACCATTGTCCCACTACATGGGGTGGTTGCATAGTGGGAAAGTGGTGTATCGTGGGACCTTCAATTTTTTCTAACTTAAAATGTAAAAATTGTTAAAATTTTTGCAGGCGTTGATAAACAAACTAATTTTGAATATATTAGAATGTTCACAATAGTTAAAAATTATTCAACAAATTTTCTATTTCAATTACAAGAATATTGTCCCAGTATACAACAGTATCCCCTATACAAAAAGTTATATTGTGCTTCAACTGCTTAAGATATGGCCATCAAGGTAGACAATGTAAAAGCAAGCCCCTATGATTTAAATGCAATCAATCTCATAATTCAAAAGAATGTAACCAAACAAATATTGAACCAAAATGTTTAAGTTGTTCAGGCGATCATCTCACTACAAACTTAAAAGCATGCCCCGAATTCAGTAGACAGAAACTAATCAAAGAGGCTATGTCCATATCAAATCTAAGCTATCATGACGCAAATAGAGAAATATCAAAAAACTCCTACTCCAATGTTCAAAGAACTTGAACCATCTCAAATAGTAAATGTCTTCTGTCAAAAATCCTTCCCCCCATTAAATTCGCATCACACAAATCTACCTTCACATCCTGTCTCTATACCTCCACAACTCTTACTCCCAAAAAATTTCTTGAAAACTTCCACAAACCAAAGCTCATCTCAAGCAGCAAACAAGAGGCACAGACCAAACAGCCCAGACTTAATAATAGAACAACATAAAGAGATAATATCTCAACCTAGACTTCCCTTACCAAAAATTGGAGGAATAGTAAACCCCAATTACATAAAAAACATTAGTGAAGCATCAAGCACACAGATTGCAGATTATAGCATAATAACAATATTAGAAGTAGTCATAGAAACTATCTGTAAAGTTTTAGCATCAAAAAATATAAATGTACCAGAAGAAGAGCTTATGTATATAATTAGTATACAGTTTAACGTAAATACGGCCTCACCTTCGGAGACATAACAAATGAATTAAGTATTTTACAACTGCCGATAAGCAGTATCTAATAAGGAAAACATAGAGTACTTATTAGACAAATATCAATTTTCGCTAGCACTTTTATCCGAAACTTGGTTTCATCCTGACAGATATTATAATTTCAAAAACTTCAATAATGTTCGGGCAGATCGTAACGACGGCTACGGAGGATCAGCCATCTTAATAAGACAAGGATTAGTTTTTAAAGAAATCGAAATACAAACTTCATTTAACTTTGAACACAAATGTATTTCTGTGGAAATACCTTATAAAAACAAAAAAATGCATCTAGCCTCGGTATATAGTGAAGCACGCTCCCGGATAACGTCACAGCAATGAATTCATTTTCTAGAATATATTCCAAAACCCTTCATACTGGGGGTGATTTCAATGCTCACAACTTAGCGTGGAACTGCGAATATGATGACGTAAATGGTAAGTGTTGAGTAGAAGTGAATAATTTTCAGAATTTCACGTAACAAAAGTTTTAATTATATATTTATCGACTATTAACAAAGATCGTAAAGATTTACAAAATTGAAACATGTATATCGTAACGTCGATATTAAAGAATGGAATGCTGTCAGTCGTGACAGTTGTTGTACCTCCTTGATCCCTCTACGACTTGTCGCTAGCGGTCGGCGTAGGTGGATGCTGATAGGTCCGTATTGGCGACAACATAGCCCCCGCCTTGAAACACTTCAGGGTTTCAATGTAGATTATTGTTGGTTTGGCAGAATGCAGATTTTTACCACTGGGCGTTTTAGCTCACTGGTTGACGTTTTGACGGTCACAGATCGTATGAGCCATCAGCACCCTTTTGAACTTCAGAGACTCTGCCTAACTTCCACTTTAAGGGTGGTAGTCCATCCTCCTTGATCAGTACCAATATACCGATTTTAATTAGCTGCGGGTGGTTTATTTTCCACTTCGTTCGAGTCTGCAAATAGGATATATACTCCTTGTTCCATCGAGACCAAAAGTGTTGGATTATTTGTTGTACTCTTTCGAATCTTGAAAGACGATTCACTCTAATGTCCAATAGGTTGGGTTCTGGTAACGCCATCAGACTTTCTCCAATCAGGAAATGTGCCGGGGTAAGGGGATTTGTATCATTAGGATCGGATGATATTGGATAGAGTGGTCGGGAGTTGAGACACGCTTCTATTTGACATAAAATAGTAGTGAATTCTTCAAAGGTAGTAGAAGCGTTACCTAGTACACGTTTCAAATGGTATTTGGTAGATTTAACGCCAGCTTCCCAAATACCACCAAAATGTGGTGCATTAGGAGTTATAAAGTGCCATTGAACGCCGTCGGTTGAGAGTTGTTCAGCAATGTTAGTTCCGGAGGAATCGAAAAAGGATTTCATCTCATTGTTAGCACCAATAAATGTGGTACCATTGTCGGAGTATATTTTTGTACATTTACCCCGCCTAGCCATAAAACGACGCAGAGATTCCAAAAAACATTCAGATGTGAGGTCACTAACAACCTCTAAATGTATAGCCTTAGTGGCAAAACAAACAAATAGTGCTATATATGCCTTGAAAGTTTTGAAGTTTCTACCTTTTCTGTCACGGAGTTGGAATGGTCCCGCGTAATCAACTCCAGAGATCGAAAATGGACGCGATGGAGTGACTCGTGATGGCCTAAGATCTCCCATTATATATTCATGTGTTTTTGCTTTGCATCTAAAACATCGTACACAGTCGTGCACAATCCTATTCACAAGATTGCGACCAGATAGTGGCCAAAATCTTTCTCTGATTGAAGCCAGAAGAGCTTGAGGACCAGCATGCAATAGCCTAATATGTTCTTGTCGGACAATTAACATAGTCAGGTGGCCATTTGAAGGAAGAATCACTGGATGTTTCTTCAAATAATCATAGTCGGATTCCTTTAATCGACCACCTACACGAATCACTTTATTCGCCTCATCATAAAATGGGTTCAAGCTTAAAAGTTTGCTCTTTTTATGTACTGACTTACAATGTGACAATTTGTGATATTCGTCAGAAAAATAATGACGCTGTACAATTTGAATGAGTAAGTAAAGTGATTCGTCAAGTTCAGTAGTTGTCAATGTGCCTTGGCGTTTAGGTTTACACTTATGCCTGATGTTATTTGAAAATCTCAAGAAATAGGCGAATATGCGCTGTAATTTCATGATAGAGGAACGTGACTCGATAATTGTGAGAATATATGAGATGAAGTCATCAGTAGCATTAACGAATGTAACAAGGTTATTACGAAGTTCTGGAAGTTCGGACGGAGTCAAAATGGCGGTGTCGTTGTCATAAGAAGGCCAAGTGGATTCATGTTGTAAGAGCCATGGAGGACCGTGAAACCAAAATTCGGATTTTGCCAGGTCGAGTGGAGTCAATCCGCGTGATAATAAGTCGGCGGGATTGTCGTGAGTACTTACATGTTTCCATGCTCCAGTTTCAGAAAGGTTCTGAATTTGTGCTACCCGGTTGGCCACAAATGTTTTTAATATGTGTGGGGATGAATTAATCCATGAAATGCATATCATAGAGTCGGACCAATAAAAAATGTTGTCGTATTGAGAAATGCATAAGCGTGCTTTGTCAATGAGCTCAGCAAGTAAAAGCGCCCCAGATAATTCCAATCTAGGAATAGTTAAGAGCTTCAACGGTGCTACGCGTGTTTTGGCACAATATAAATGAGATGTAAGATTACCCAGCAAATCGCAACAACGAATATAAATGCAGGCGCCATACGCGGTCTGAGATGCATCGCAAAATCCATGAATCTGTGTGAAAACAGGATTGGGACATAATGCTTGTCGGGGTATTTTTATAGAATTGAGGTGTTGCAACTGTGATTGGTAATGAGACCAAACTGTATGTATGTTACTGGGAAGGGACTCATCCCAGGACAATTTAAGTTTCCAAAGTTCTTGTAGTATGATCTTTGCCTTTATGGTAACAGGTGACAGTAGCCCAAGTGGATCAAAGATCTGGGCAGTAGATGACAGAATTTGACGTTTAGTGACTTTGAGTTTCTGATTGGAAATGTTAATAGAATACTGTAAAACGTCGTTTGTTGGATTCCAAAGCAATCCCAACGTTTTACTTTGATCCTGGTCTCCTATATGTATTAAACCGGGCTCAGCATCAAGAAGGAAATCTTTAGCATTCGAAATCCATTTTCTTAATGGAAAGCCATATATCGATAAAAGTTTGGAAATATTGTCCTTAATGTAATTAATTTCATCGATAGTTTTAGCACCGGTGAGGAGATCATCTACATAAAAGTCATGTAAAATAATGTCCGAAATTCGGGGAAATTCGATTTTATGACGGTGTGCAATTTCTTGTAGCGATCTGATCGCGAGAAAAGCTGAAGATGCTAATCCGTAAGTAATTGTTTTCAAGACATACACATTAATTTCTCTCTCGGGTGTAAATCGCCATAAATTTTTTTGAAAGTTACATTGTTTTTCATTTACAAGTACTTGACGGTACATTTTGGTTATATCAGCACTCAAAACGTAATTATGTAGTCGAAACCTTAATAAAATATAAAACAGATTATCTTGAATGTTGGGGCCTACCATCATGATATTATTAAGTGAAATACCCGATGTGGTTTTAGCTGAGCCGTCGAAAACTACCCGCAACTTTGTAGTTAAAGAACTTTCTTTTAATACACAGTGATGTGGAAGAAAACACCCCGTGTCATCATTCTGCTCATCAGCTAAAACCATGTGACCTAGACGAATGTATTCATGAACAAAATTATGATATTGCAATTTCAAATCGGGATTTTTTTCAAGTTTTCTTTCAAGATTGTAAAATCGATTAGTAGCAATGCTTCTAGACTGGCCGAGAACAGAAATATCTTGTTTGAAAGGTATTGTCACGATAAAACGACCGATATCGTTTCGGCACACGGTGTCCTTAAAATGTTTCTCACAATAATTTTCCTCGTCAGATAAAAATCGTGTTTTAGGGTACTCTTCTAATTCCCAAAATTTTGCAACCTGTGTTTCTAAATCGTTTGTTGTTGAAATACTACAATGGTGTGACGTAAAATCTCCATTCTTTATAAACAACGGACCTGAAACTAACCATCCTAATGTTGTTTTTTGCAGCGTAGGAAGACCGTCACCTAACTTGACTTGACCAATACTCAAGAGGTCCCAGAATGTATCAGCCCCTATTAATAAGTCTATAGGAGCCGGTTTATCAAAATTAGGATCTGCCAATGTTAATTTTTTAGGTATGTTTAGTCTTGTTGAATGTATGGATAAAGTTGGTAGATAGTCTGTAATTTGTGGTAAAATAATACAAGATATTGTTTTCTGGAAATCGTTAATGTTTGATTTGAATTTCAAAGAGACGTAAAATTGAACTTTGTTGTGCATTTGATTCACACCGGAGATTGAAATGTTGATTGAATGTTTGTTTAGGTTTAAAAGCTTTGAAAGTTTCTCGGAAATAAAATTCACCTGGCTACCACTATCAAGTAAAACCCTACACTGATGTGCGTTATTAAATACGTCGTAAACTGTAATTACTGCGGTAGAAAGTAATATTTGAGATGGAGTAGACAAACTAGTTGTGAGTGTATGTTGTGAGTTGATACAATCGTTAACTGTACCAAGAGCCCCCGTACTATTTGTGGTACCATTGTCAACCGAAGTGCCGTTTTCTCCTTCATCACTATTCTGAAAATGTAACATAGTGTGATGCACTTTGCCGCATCGTCGACATCCAGCTGACTTACACTCTTTCGTGCGATGGTTAGATCTTAAGCAGTTTATACATAACCTTAAACGTTTCGCAGTGTTCAGTCTTTCCATTGTTGTTAATTTATTAAATTCAGGGCATGAATATAAACTATGATTATTTTTGCATAGAACGCATATAACCTTATTTGAAATAGTAGCGAACGATTTCGTATGTTTTTGGATGGATTGTTTCGAAGCACGATGTTTAAATCCTTCCACAGAATCACACTCTAATGACGACAAAATTCGACAACGGTCTTTCAAAAATTCCAATAAATTTTCAAGACTCTGTATGTTTTTTGAGTCGGCCCGTGATTCCCATTCACGCTTTGTAGTGTTGTCAAATTTTGTCGTTACGAGGTGAATAATCAAATCATCCCATTGGTCAGTAGGACGCCTCAAAACCTTCAATGCATTTAAATTTGTTTCAATACCGTCTAATACTAAATTTAAACCTTTATGTGACTCCTCTTTAAGTGTGGGTAATTCAAAAAGAGCCTTAACGTGATTTTTTATTAATGCTTGTTTGTTTTCGAAACGATCTGAAAGTAACTTCCAAGCGACCTCATAGTTATCATCACATATTTGTAAAGATTTTATTTTATCCGCAGCACTTCCCTGTAATGAAAGACGTAAATAGTGAAATTTTTGAACGTTTGACATCGCTGTGTTATCGTGAATAATTGATTTGAAACTATCTCTAAAAAATAACCACTGTGTGAGATTTCCATCAAATGTAGGTAGATTGAGTTGTGGTAAACGAATATTAAGCAAATGCTGATCAGTTGTGGAACTGTTATTATTGAATTGTTGATAACTACTATCGTTAATGTCTTTTTTAACTCCTTTTGAAATAATGAATTTTTTAACAGTTGAAGTGATTGCATAGAAATCATCTTCGAATTTTTGCCTTTCCGGGGAATGAATGATATGATAATTCATTTCGAAATCTTTATCTTCGCTCTCAATTGCAAGTTGAGCACAATTAAATTCTTCCAAAAGTTCTTCGGCCTTTTTTAACCGAATCTGCAAATCTTCGATGTTAGTTTGTTCTACATTTTCGACCGAAACGAAATTATCTCGAAAATGGTTTGCAAATCTGGTCAAAGCGCTTTTTATGGAAGTACGTTTCACTTTATTTATGTTTGACATAATGTAGAGAAATAGAAAACGTTAAATCCACCAAATACCTTGCTGCAAATTTGTAATTTGTAAATAATACGTAAATGGATTTGTGAATTTCTGTGATTCGTAAAGTAAATTATGTAGTTTATGTCAAATAAAATTGTGCTCGTTCTAGGATGGTATAGGAAAGGAGGCACTAACCTGTAATGTTGTCAGCAAATTAATGTTTCATCCAAGCTCGAAGAACCATATGTTGAGTAGAAGTGAATAATTTTCAGAATTTCACGTAACAAAAGTTTTAATTATATATTTATCGACTATTAACAAAGATCGTAAAGATTTACAAAATTGAAACATGTATATCGTAACGTCGATATTAAAGAATGGAATGCTGTCAGTCGTGACAGTTGTTGTACCTCCTTGATCCCTCTACGACTTGTCGCTAGCGGTCGGCGTAGGTGGATGCTGATAGGTCCGTATTGGCGACAACAGTAAGGTTCTATTGGAAGCGATAAAACATTGTAACCTTATAATATTAAATGATGGATCACCTACCCTAGCACACCAACAAACAGCAATAGATCTAACACTATGTTCACAAGATATAAGTCATTTAATTACTTGGACTATTATAAAAGAGCCATGTGGATCAGGTCACCTGCCAATACATATTAAGATCGCCTTGAACTCCTCACCAACAAATATCCCCACAAGGGTACACAATATATGGAATCTGAAATACGCCAATTGGGAACTATACACTTCAGTATTAGACTCTATTGAATCAATACCAACATATGTAGCCATAATTATTAACATAAATAACAGAGCCGCGAGTATTGCAATTCCTAGATACTCCTCGAATACGACAAAGCGAAACCACACGTCTAAACCATGGTGAAACAGAACTTGTGAAATAGCTGCAAAAAGACGGAAATAATCTTACGCCCAATATCAACAAAACCCGAATGTTCAAAATCTAACAGAATATAAATGATTGGATGCAATCGCCAAAAAAACTATCAAGGAAATGAAGAAAAAAAGTTGGATAGAATATTGTCAAAGCTTAAATCAAAATACCCCAATCAGAGAAGTTTGGCACAAAGTAAACAGATATAAAAATCGTAAACAAGGAAATAAAACTCCTATAGACCCTAAATATGCTTGGATAAACGACTTTCATGCAAAAATTTCACCTCCAAGGGTACAAAATGTGATAATTCAAGAAATCTACACACTAAACAAAAACAACACACATTTACTACTACTTACCCTTTAATTTTTGGGAGCTCGAACAATGTTTAAAACATACCAGAAACAGCTCACCTGGGATAGACAATATATCATACATAATGATACACAAAATGCCTCTAAAACATAAAAAGGCGTTATTAATTTTATACAACTTTATCTGGGCTGGCAACATCCAATTTCCAACAAACTGGAAAGAGTATATAGTACTGCCTATCAAAAAACCAGGAAAACCATCAGACAATCCAAACTCGTACCGCCCCATAGCTTTAGCATCTTGTTTATTTAAAACACTTGAAAGATTGATGAAAAATATATTACATTGGTTGGAAAGAGAAAAACTACTTCCGGAATCACAATATGCTTTTATAGTCTCCAGATCCACTCAAGAACCCTTAACAGTGTTAACAAATGATATCTATTTAAGTTAGACAAAAAACTTATCAACAGTAGCCGCATTTATAGACATTACATCAGCATTCGACAACGTTCAACTTAATATTCTTCGTGAAAAACTCACCAAGATCGGACTGCCAACCTCCTTAGCTAATTTTATGAATGTAGCATATTCTGAACGCTCAATCATTTTCAAGATAAATCATAAAATTACTCAGCCAAGATGTTCCAAATTCGGACTACCTCAAGGCAGCATCCTCAGCCCTCTTTTATACATAATCTCCAACTCCACTCCAATAATATACAATTTGCTGATGACAGATGACATAGTAATATACACATCAGATAAAACTGTTGAAAAATGCACACACATTAAAGATCGAATTTACAGAAATCTAACAATGGTCCAATGTAATAGGACTTTCCATCTCTGAACTGAAATATGCATTTTTTCTAGAAACAGAACCAATTACCAAGGACAACTTACAATAGGGTCATATAATTATCCCATAAAAAATACAGTTAAATACTTGGGCTTATTACTTGATAAAAAATTACTATGGAAAGATTGTATTCAACAAACGATAAGAAAGTGTGAAAACTCCATAAATATACTAAGGACTTTCTGTAAAACTAAATGGGAATCAGACCCAAATACTGCACTTCTATTTTATAAATCAGTGACAAGATCAATAATAGATTATGGAAGTCATTTGTATGGCGCAGCATCTGAAACTCACCTACGTAAAATTAAGACCCAAAAAACAAATGCCTCAGAATATGCCTAGGTTATCTAAAATAAACACCTATAAATGTCATGGAAGCCAAATCTCGAGAGCCTCCCCTCAAATTGAGGAGACAATTACTTTGTGATAATATAATTATAAAGGCAACATAAATGGCGCGCTCATATAAACAAATTACATGAACAACAATTTTAATACTAACACATAGGTATTGGCATCTCAAAAAAGTCCCACCTCTAACCAACAGTATTACTAAACTTGCGGATTGCAAACATCTACTATATACCAATCATCACTTACCTTATTATTTACATGAACTGGAAGAATTGTTCTGTTACAATATACCCTGTAAATACTTTGAACCAACCGTCGATGTAGCCAGCTATATTCCATCAGCATTCAAGGATGAGATAAGAACACACTGGTCTGATCATCAGCAGAATTTTGGTACAGTTTGTTTGTTTATTTGCTTATACTATTTTATTGATATAACTAATTGTACATTTCTATTTATGTTTTGTGCTTACATCCTGGATATTTTTATGCTTGTATCTTGCAGATTTATTTTTCGTTTTTTTCTTTTTGTCTAGCTGTTTTTTGATCATCTGGCTTATTAAGTATGTACTTCGTTGTTTTTATTGTTTATTGTTAACATTATCTATGATAAATAAAGCATAATAATAATAAAAAAGATATATACAGATGGGTAAAAAAAAGTGGTCACACCGGATGTGCTATACTCCACTCAAACAGAAATATCAGCCTAAAATATAGCCTACATGAAGATGCCTCAATCTATACTGCAGAAGTAATAGCGATCCTTGAAGCTATGAAATATATAAAATTAAATCATTCTCACAGATAGCAAAAGCGCCGTGGATAGATTTAATCACATAGGTAGCAAATGAAACCATTGTAAAATGGATGTATGAGTTGTTGACAATGAGGATAGCTGAGACACAGGTGGGGAATCAAACCACCTCAGTTAAAGCCACTCGGGGGACACCTCAAGGAGGAGTGATATATCCCCTTCTATGGAGCCTCGTAGTAGATGAGTTGCTCTACAGGCTAATGAGCTTGGCTTCGAATGTATGCGCTACGCTGATGACATTGTTTTAATAGTCAGAGGCAAGTTCGAGAGCACCTTGTGTGATTTATTACAAAAGGGCCTCAGAATCATTGAGCAATGGTGCTTGTCAGTGGGGCTAAACATTAACCCAAGCAAGACCATAGTAATTCCATTTACCCGGAAAAGAACACTTCCAGCCATGAAACCCATATCCTTAAATGTGGAAATCAGAGGTTAAATATCTAGGGATAACTCTAGACAATAAGCTTCTGTGGAATAAGCATGTTGAAATAACTGCTAGTAAAGCAATAAGAGCTTTGATGGCGTGCAGAAATCTAGCTGGTAAGAGGTGGCTGTAACCCAAAAATACTGCGATGGATGTACGCCATGATTGTGAGACCAGCAATTACGTATGGGGCAATAGTTTGGCACACAAAAGCAAGTCAGTACAGCACGAGGAAAACCCTCGATAGAGTTCAAAGGCTTGCCTGTGTGTGCATCACTGGAGCTATGAGAACGTGCCCAACTAGGGCACTTGAGATCATTACAAATCTCACACCTCTACAGCTGGTGATAGAAAGATCTGCCCAAGAGGCAATTCTTAGAATATCTAAGGAAGGTTCAGGCAATGAGAATATTAAAAATCGGGGAGCTTGGTCCTCTCTGACAAGATACACCTCATTAGCAAATCTTCCCAGTGACGAAATGATCAGGAAAGTAAGCATCGAAAAGAATTTCACCACGATGCTAAATACGAGGAGAGACTGGGAAAGGGAATACACCACCCAAACTCTCAAAGAAAACACCATTAGATGGTATACGGATGATTAAAAAACCACCATTGGAGCAGGCGCTGGAGTATTTGGGCCTGGCACCAGATACTCATTATCGGTAGGCTTTTTCCCGAGCGTCTTTCAGGCAGAAATACTTGCGATCGAAAGATGCGTGGAAATGAACCTAGAAAGAAACTACCAGAATTGTGACATATCGATCCATTCTGATAGTCAAGCAGCTATCAAAGCATTGAGCTCCCATGTCATTGACTCAAAGTTGGCATGGGAGTGCCGAAGAAAACTTTATGAATTAGGCAAGAATAACAGGGTCTCTTTAGTCTGGGTTCCTGGCCACTCGGGAATAACGGGAAATGAAGAGGCCAATACACTTGCCAGGAAAGGAGCACAAATGCCCTTTATTGGTCCGGAGCCTTTCTGTGGTGTAGCAAAATGCTCCTACAAGAAAGAGTTTTGGAAGAAAGAGGAAACCGAAAGAGAAGCACTCTGGCGGTGCCTTCCCGGGTTGGAACATTCCAAAAAGTTCCTGGGGATCTTTGACACTGCTAGGTCCAAAAAATATTTGGACCTCAGTAAAGATAAACTACATCTCCTCACGGGCTTTCTTACAAGACACTGTCGCCTTAGGAAGCACTTAAAACTTGTAAGAGTGAGGACCTAACCTCGTTGAAGCCGTCCCAAATACTATAGTTCATTAGAACCTTGGAACTGGAAGGCGAGCTGTAGTAGTAGCGACAACAGCTCTGATAGGGGGGGCACAATAAACCTTTGGTTTCAGTGCACTGTAACCCCGTTAAAATCTAATCTAATCTAATAGGTAGCAAAACAAAATAAACCACATCGAAGCCCAAATATTAAAACACCACCACGATATAAGAAGTAACAATAAATCGGTCTGCCTTATGTGGATAAAAGGACCAGCCGGTATTCATGGTAATGAAGTAGCAGACAGACTAGCAAAAGAAGCCCTACTCTCAGGAGAAGTCCTACATCACGATCTATCAATATCTGATTTATATAACAAATTTAAACAACAAAGCAATGAGGAATGGCAGCAACACCACAGAGATGCAGTGACTGGGCAAAATTATATTCTAAACCAACCACAAATTCCAAATCAAAGAAGGTTTCACCAAGAATCTAATAGAAACTTCATAATTACAATAAATCGAGCTCGATCTAAGCATGCCTTAACACCAGAATACAAATTCAAACTTAACATGGTAGACAACTCTGATTCATATCTTGTTGAATTGTCATATAAATGCCGTTGAAATCAATAATTTATATAGTAGTTTAATTAAATATGAAATACCTCTCCCAACAGACTGCAACTGCATGTTATTTTCTGAAAATACTCACATATTGTACCTACTCTATTTACATATCAAAAAGTGTAAAATAAATTTGTAGCTATACTAACAAAATATTGTAAGCAATCTTATTATCAAGATAGAAAAAAGAAAGAAAAAGGAAACGAAAAAAAAGAGAGAAAAAGTAAAAACAAATCGTAGAGTAAAATATAATCACAAATATATTGATAAAAACAGCCTGGCTAATTGGCAATCGCCAGAGCCATAAACCTAGTTAAAAAAACTTTTAGTCAATTATCTTCAAAGAAGACAAATTTTACAAATATCTATTTACTTTAATTGTTTCAACCCTTAATTTGGAGTCTATCCATAATACAATGAAGTTCTAGAGTAACCAATAAATTCATTTTCTATGGCATTATGAATACAAAAGAAAAATATGTCAATTTTTTTATGTATGAAACTACACTTTTTGAATATTCACCCGCTAAGCCCAACTACCTCATAAATGTTTTTAATGAATAGTTAGTGTGTATTACTGTGTTAAAATGGGTTTCCAATTCTCTATTCACCCATATAGGACTATTTGATTTATGAATGTTAATAATCAAGTAAAATAAATTTTATTTCTTACAAACAAGTACCTGTTAAGATTGACTGGTCTATCTTTTTGTGACATTTAAAACTTGTTCCAATTCACTAGACAACGTTAATAATAGGTCTGTTCCAACCAACACAAAAACCGTACAATTACGATACAAACCCAGTTGACCTGCTGATTAGTGAATATAATAAGTCTGTGTAATTTACATCAAATTTGCTGCGTTACTGAGATTGTACGGTATTAGAACGGTATGTACTTCGGTTGGAACAAATCTATTGTTTAATTATTAATCGTTTATTTGATGATTCAATTCATTTAAAAACCAATCTCTCCTAGACCGAAAGAATTGGAAATATTAATGGGAGCAAGTTAGAAAACAAAAGCATTCCGAAGTATGTGATAACTGACAAAGATCTTCTTAAACCTGGTAAATCAAAACTGAATTATAAGGATCCTGATAGCACCATAGAAGCACAAAGGATAAGACGGTTAAGACATATTGCCTAAAATAATTATAAACGAAGGAATGGGAAGAAATAAAAAAAGGAGATCAGGGACGAAGTAGGTGGAGGATGTAGAGAAAGTTTTAAAATACTTAAGAATCCTGAAAGGAAGAAATAAAACTTACTTTTTAATTCAATTTCAATAAAAATATTTTATATTACAAAATTAATACAAATGATTTAATACATTATAATAGTGTAGTAAATTCTATAATATCTTACGAGTAAGTTTTGACTTACAAAACGTAAAATCACAAACAAAAACAAAATTAAAGTACATTTCCAGCATACCTGGTTGTTTATTTGGGCCAGTTCTTCAAATTATGCATTTCAAATCCTCCAACAAGTCTTTCATCGTCAGAAAAAATCGGCATAATATCGAGAACCGAATTCCCAACTGTCTTTGTATTTGTTTTTAAAAATTAACGATTTTAATGTTCGAACATTTCTTGATTTACGGTCGAGCTGGCCGTCAATTCTCAGTTGGAAATTAACACGTATATCATTCTGGAACAAATAGGGAAACATTAGGGATTTCGGTTCTTAAAACATTTTTATAAGAGTAAATATATTTCCAAAGTCATCAATCAATATCACCATTCGCTAATATTTCAAATTATTTGGTGATGTGACAAATTGAAATTCAAATAAAAATACCAATAGCCAGAGAATGAAATTTCATTTGATTTAGTGCAAAACATTTCTATAAGAGTAAAAATGATACAGCATCATTACATAATATCTAAATCCAACATTAAAAATTTTGAAAACATTATTACGTGTTTGTTGACCATTTGTCGAAATAGAAAATTTGTATAGTGATTGAACTCCAACCATTTAAACTTTAAAATAGACCAATAACTGGAATTGGTGATCCAATCACAATATAAAACGAATTGCTATTGTTTGATTTCTGCAAGGAATCTGGTTGCACAATCTTTACATGTACAAATTTTCGAAAGCCACTATTACAAAGCAGATAAGTACTGGCCCTACATACTACTTATAGTCTATTTTTATGCAAGAGAGTCATAAAACCTAATTTCTAATGTAAAATTTAATACAGTCATTTTAAATATTATTACAAAATAATCTAGGTATTTAATAAATGTATCTAAGCTAATACAAGTTTTCAGTATTTTATAACAATAAGCTGTACAGAACAATAGAAAAAGGTTTGGACAGGCCAAATGCCCTATGTATTAAAGACTACATAGTCCTATCATAAGGTTACTTTCAATAAGTACCTATTTGCCAATAAAAGTTTAAAATTTTGTTTTATTTTAATTCCAAGAATCTCTTATAGTAATGGAATTATAAGTAGATAAATACCTTTCCAACAGATTTCACCGATTATTTCCCTCATGTGTAAAAAATCCCATAAGAGGAGTGCAATTATCGATTGATTACAGCGGTAACTGTACTGTAGAAACCGAAAGAGCACTGCGATAATTGCATTGTTTACGTATCCACGGTAATCCCATTGTGAATCCATGATAAGTAAAAATTAAATCAGTTTGACAAGTAAAGTCAAAAAATATTTTTAAAAATGTCTCGTTTCGGATGTGATTCATTGGGAATTATAGAAAATAAAGTGACGGAAAGCGAACCAAATAACAGACAATACGTGTGGCGACATTTTATGAGCTTTTGTGCTGAAAAAAAAATATACATTTGATGAAACAACACAAATCAACGTTTTGGCAGAAATATTAACGGACTGGGCATTCAATATGCGTAAGCAAAATGGTGAAGAGTACAAAGAATTCACTGTTAAAACAATTTGGAACGTCACCGCAAAATTACTAATGAATAAGTTTTTCACCGAATACAAAATTATTTTTAACCCTTTTACTGACATTGAATTCAAAACAGCCAGAGATGCGAAAAATGCCAAGAGAAAACTGATCCAGCGAAAAGAAAAGAAAGTGCAGTTTTTCTAAAGTACGATGAATTTCACAATATGGTTCGTGGTTGTGATGAAGACACCCCAGATGGGTTACAAAAGAAGGTATTCTTTGTTTTTGCTTTTGAGTTAGCTTGGCGTGACGTCTCTCAAGTTAGCGGGACAACTATTCGGAAAATGACTTTTGACTGGACCAAAAATTGCCGCTCAATTGCCGTGAAATTCCCGGAATTGCCGTTAATTATTTTTTTAAAAAATGGTTTGGTCCGCTAACTTGAGACTCAAGTTAGCGAGACACCCCCTGGAAAATGGCTTCCCTCCGTACGGCAATTAATTTGAAGTGGATAGATAATTGCCGCTTGATTTGCCGCTCACGAAAATATCATTCCCAAGGTCGGGATATGATGAGGTCTGGGGCAAAACGGGAAATTTGACATTCCCCATCTCAAGTTAGCGAGACACCCCCTGGAAAATGGCTTCCCTCCGTACGGCAATTAATTTGAAGTGGATAGATAATTGCCGCTTGATTTGCCGCTCACGAAAATATCATTCCCAAGGTCGGGATATGATGAGGTCTGGGGCAAAACGGGAAATTCGCCATTCTCCATCTCAAGTTATCGAGACACCCCCTGGAAAATGGCTTCCCTCCGTACGGCAATTAATTTGAAGTGGATAGATAATTGCCGCTTGATTTGCCGCTCACGAAAATATCATTCCCAAAGTCGGGGTATGATGAGGTCTGGGGCAAAACGGGAAAATCGCAATTCTCCGTTTCAAGTTGGCGAGACACCCCCTGAAAAAGGACTCCCCCCGTACGGCAATTTCTTTTCAGTACTTTACCCTGTACCCTGATCAAGGATTACGATCTTACACTCCCAAATAAAAAAAATGTCCGATAGAAGCTGATGTTAAACGTACGACCATTTGTTCTGTATTTGAATCCAAAGAGTCTACATCTTACAGATTTCACCTCACGACATCACGTATTAGAATTGCATTTTTCAGGGTACATGGTAATTGAGTTATATAAAAACAGCCTCCTTGTTGTAGGTGTGATTTCTACTATTTACAGATATTTCGAAGTAAAATCCGGGGCTATAGAGTCGCGAGGCTGAAATTCGCAGAGTATAAGGTACTTGGGGTTTTTGAAAAACGATGTAACCGTTCGTAGGTGTGGATATGGCTATTAAAAAATTATTTCTAAATATAATTCGAGACCATACAGTCGCGAAGCTACGATTCGCAGGGTACAGTTATCATTTTTTTTTAAAGGAAATTTTGGAGCTACAGAGTCGCGAAGGTGTTGCTCGCGAGATACAAGGTTTTGGGTTTTAAAAAACAGACCTATCTGACGTAGGTGCAGCACCGGCTTCAAACAGATTCTTATTTTAAATATAATTCGGGACTGTAAAATCGCGAGGCTAATATTCGCAGAGTACGGGGGTCTCGGGCATTAAATAAACGGCTTACCATTTGTACGTGTGGCTCCGGCTATATATAGAACTAGTTTCAAATACATATCGGGGCTATTGAATCATGCGGGAAACGGGTTACTTATCGTCGGCGTAGATCTGGCTGTTCAAAAAATTATGTAAAAAAAATTTGGGTGGGAAAAAATTTAGGTATGACTAGGGTTTAAAAATCCATCGGGTGCGAAAAGCATGAATAAGAAAGAGGAGAAACGAATTTCTCGGTTGAGTGCTCACGATTTTAAAATACTGTGAAGTACAGTGTTTCTGGATATTTTTTTAGCTGAGTCTAGCACAGGCCCATAAACGATGTGTCGCCCGTAGAAACCGTATTTCACGGAGCGGCAATAATAATTCATGTCATTATGGAGAATTGCGATTTTCTTGTTTAGCCCCAGAGCCTATCATACCCCGACCTTGGGAATGATATTTTCGTGAGCGGCAAATCAAGCGGCAATTATCTATCCACTTCAAATTAATTGCCGTACGGAGAGAAGCCATTTTCCAGGGGGTGTCTCGCAAACTTGAGATAGAGATTGGAGAATTTCCCGTTTTGCCCCAGACTCCATCATACCCCGACCTTGGGAATGATATTTTCGTGAGCGGCAAATCAAGCGGCAATTATCTATCCGCTTCAAATTAATTGCCGTACGGAGGGAAGCCATTTTCCAGGGGGTGTCTCGCTAACTTGAGTCTCAAGTTAGCGGACCAAACCATTTTTTAAAAAAATAATTTACGGCAAATTCCGGGAATTTCACGGCATAAAAACGGAAATTTTTGGTCCAGTCGAAAGTTATTTTCCGAATAGTTGTTCCGCTAACTTGAGAGACGTCTTGGCGTGGTGGAGAAGGCTACAAGTGCTTAATTTCATACCTTAAAGAAGAATAAAATAGCATAGGTGAAAAAACAGGAAGGATTATTTACGACCCTGTATTAACTAAGACAACGCAAGGAGAGGAAAAATCATGCGCTTCGCCGAAATGGCTAATAATGAATAAAATCAATCCTGATTTATGTCCCATTCGATTATACAAAAAATTCATAGAAAAACGGGATGGAATAAAAATAAATCGAGTTTTTCATACCATAAATCCCGCTAGGAAGTTGAACAGAAAATGGTTTAAAGATGTTCCCTCTGGACGAAATACAAGTATAAGCAAATGGACTAACATACAAGCCAAAATATCAGGTTTGAATACAGAGAATATTATTAAACTAACTAACCATTCCTTACGAGCTACGGCTGTCTCCAATCTCGCTAAAAAGGGTATCGGCGAGCAGCAACTTATAAAAATCACTGGCCATTCCAAATCAATAACACCATATCTTCAAATGGATGAAAATCATCATGAAGAAATGGTGACAAAAATGCGTGGTAATGATGTACCACAGCACTTTCAAACATTTTCAGCCGTTAATGTACCGGTATCTGCACTGTCTAATCAGAACAGAAAGAGTTATTACAATTTTGTATTTCATTGCAATTCCTGCAACTTTTAGTTTAGGTTTACTTTAAAAAAATCGTTTTATTATATATTTCCGTTCTTTCTATTAAAAATAGTTATGAAAAAGTCGTATTTTTGGTTCTTTTTATTTTGTTTGTACCTAACAGCATGTTTTAAAATGGATATTTTGTATTAAAAAAAAAATAGGAATTTAATATTTAAACCAATATTTGTATTCGGGAAATATTCCCCCGAATTACACTCGTGCATCAAAATAACCAAATAATTTTTCATTCGAGCGTGTTGTCTTGGAAAAACTGCATTCGGTCATTTTCATATTTTGTTAAAAGACCCCTCCACCTTCGGTGTCGGGCTTTTTCTCCAAAATATGAAAATTAACTCATGCAGTTTTTAGACAACACGCTGTCATGCAAAATTATCGGAATTATTGATGCACTTGTGCAATTACTTCCGAAAATGCGATTGTAGGTTTTTCCATTTAGTAAGGAGGTCCAAGTTGTGTATTCTTAACAGTTTATTAAAGGTCGTTTAGTTGCAATTTGCAAGGTGCAGTCTATTGTGAATTCTAGTCCGATTATGGAAAATTTGGAAAAATCAGTCCTTTAATTAATGAAAAAACATTAATATTTAAATGTTTTAAATCATTTACAGTAGTAGTATACTTGGTGTTAGGAAATCTACGATTTACAGATTTATTAAAAAAGATAAATGTGGCGAGTTTCAAACAACATGTATAGCTCCAGGAAAACCAAGATTTCAAATAGAAAATCATTTGAAAAAAAGACTTCGAATGAAAGTGCTTGGCGTCCATCTTTAGAAAATAATTTCCGACAGTAGACAAAGTTCTTGCCACGGTTCGACATGATAGGATTACCCTGAAATGAGTCAAGCACACTATGGAAACTTTTAAAAGAAATAGGTTTTCACTGGAAAAAAACATTCCAGAAAGTGTATTTTAATAGAAAGAAGCGATATTGTAGTATGGAGAAGAAATTTCCTAAGGACTATAAACGAAATGAGAACCCAAAGAAGAAATATATTTCATTTAGATGAAATATGGATCAACACCATATAAATTTTGGCAAGATGAAACTGTTACAAGTCGAAGACAGGCTTTTTTAAATAATTTATTTACTGGTTTAAATCCATTATCAGGAAAGGGGCGCAGACTGATAATAGTAGGGGAGGGTGCTGTACCTTGCAGAGCTTAATTTCAGTGGGAACGCAAGGGAACGGCGTTCCCTCACATCCCAAGAGTGTTGGAACGCAAGGGGACGCAAGTAACTCTAAAACTGCGAATTATTAAAAACTGTAAGTAGGATAAACTTTAGGCTTTGCTCGCGAGCGGCTCGTAAGCAGATAATAAGCGCCCTACCAAGCGATTGTGATGTAGCGAATCAGGGAGGGAGGTCAGTCATCTCGTCCGCACCACACTATAACAAAACAATATCCTCCGCCTACCCCCTCCATTACTTCACCGCGCCCCGCCACCGCACACACATTACAGTGGCAAGGTGGCAACACTGATCACAGCGTAGGTAAAAGATGTTGGAATATCTAATGAACAGTAACCCCACCATGCGCAGACGACGAATATAGGACTCCGAGATACCTACACTCTTAACTGAAAATATCGTCATTTTATTTTCTTTCATCGTATTGAACCGATCGTATATTTGAAGTGTTAGTGAGCTTATTATTTTCTGTGTTTATTTTAAGGGTAACGCGTTTCAATATTTCGTGTTTGATATAGGCAGTATAGTTAATAGTTAAAAGGAGTTTACGATTGTTATAGACTTATAAATTTAGTTATGTACGTATATATTATTATTTATCATTATTCTTCTAGTTGCATATTTACGATATGAAATATTATTTTATTTTTCCCCAACCCAATCTATGATGCGAGAAAAGTATTGGTTTACTCACAAAAAAGTTGGATTTTTGAATTTTCACGTTTTTCAGCGATTAATACACGCCTATCCTAACAGTCAATGAGATTTCTTCAATTTCTTAAAATCAAACAATTAACTATCATTTTAAATTATGGAAACGCTACCTAAATTTCCCAATAACTGATAAATATGCGCCTTGCTGTTAATGAACTATGCCGTGAATGTCAGTCAGATTATTTTTGAGATTTCCTAATATGTACGTCTTTTCAAAATGGCAATATTTGGCCAAGAATCTCTAGAAAATATTGAAAAAACTGTACAGAGTGTTACTCCGAGAAGTACAGTTAATAAATTGTCTGCATTTATGTAGTTGTGTATTTATCTCCCTAAAATACATTCGAGATAATTTTTTTAATCGAGAAATACATTACAAATTGTATTCAAATTTTAATGTCACGACAAAAATTCTCGAATCAAGAGAAGTAAAAAAAATCACTGGAGCAAGCTCTCGTGATTTTTTCACTCTCTTGATTCTCGATTTATTGCCATGACAATAAAACTTTCATACAATCAAACATATATTTATCGATAAAAAAATGATCTCTTTTGTATTTACCCCCCCCCAAAAGGTTTTTAGGAAAAAAATCCTGTGTGTATGTCGTCGCCGGCCACTATTTCTTGTTAGCACGATACAGCGTCCGGAATGCAAAAAGTCACCAATTTTATTTATGATTAAATATTGTTCAAGATATCTCACAGGTGAACCGTATTGATTTTCAGGTCATCAGCGCCAGTACAATGAGCCCTATAAAATTATAATAATTTTTTTACAGACAAATCTTCAATCATGAGCAATTCTAAACGAGTGGTTCACAGCCAGAGTCGTGAAATAATTTATAACGTATATAAATTCATGAAAGAAGAAAAGGAACAAGGTAAACTTAAACTTCCCCTAAATCGGTTACAAGAAAGAGTAGCGTTAGCCACTGGTGTTGGGCTGAGCACCGCAAGAAGAATAATTAAAGAAGCTGATTCAAGAAAAAGTGGTGAAAAGTTTAAGTCACCAAGAAAAAATATTAACAAACCATGCACCCCAAGAGGATCAGTAGATGAGTTTGAAGAGGAAATTATTAGGAGAATATTTTATTCATATGCAGCTATTCACAGACAAAGACCAACGATAAAAGTTGTGTTTGAAGAAGTTAAAAATGAAGAAGGGATTACTTTTACAGGGAAAATCGATTCATTTCGAAAATTGGTGCGAAAAATGGGATTCCGTTGGAAAAAACTGAAGACAACCGAAAGGTCTTAGTCGAAAAATTTGATATCAAATCCAAAGGAGTCGAATATTTAGGGAAATTGAAAAAATATAAAAAAGAAGGGTGGGAGATTTTATACTGCGATGAAACATATATTCATGGTTCACATACTGTACCAATGGCATGGGACGATGGAAGAAATAATTGTCTAAAGGCACCTGTGTCCAAAAGACAACGACTCATAATTTTACACGCCGGGGGCGTATCAGGCTTTTATGATGGATTGAAATTGAAATCAGACTTAATAAATGGCCTAATCAAGTCAGACTCTAAATTTTCACTGCTTTTGGATGAGGCCACTTCAGTTTCGAACAAAAATGCTTTGATGGTTTATATCAGAACTGTTTTAAAAGGAATGCAAAACCCTATGACAATATTCTTAACACTTTTTGAGCTGAATAGCACAACATCAGCTGGTATTTTATAAGAACTTTTAAATCAGTTACAAGCATTAGGTCTAAGCTTTGAATTCATGAAAGACCATATGATTGCTCTAACTTGTGACGGTGCATCAGTGCTACTAGGTAAAAAAGCTGGCCTTGCTATGCAGCTTAATGAAACATTCCCCAACCTGTTCATTTGGCACTGTTTAAACCATCGTTTAGAGCTTGCCGTGCACGATTCGGTAGAAGAAGCTGGAATCAATCATTTCAAGATATTCATGGATAAAATTAGAAATATGCTTAGTTTCTCTCCGAAAAATAGCAGGGAGTTGGCAGAAGTTGCTAAAAGACTAGAGGAGCAAATTTTGAAAATCGGCCGTGTTTTAGATACTCGTTGGGTAGCCTCCAGCTTAATGGCGGTGAAAGCAGTATGGACAGATTTTAAAGCTTTGTACAATCATTTTTTAGAAGCATCTGGAGACAAGCAACGGGACTCGAAACAACGTTCGACTTACAAAGGTCTTTGTAGCAGATTGTCATCTACAACTTTTGTACACAACCTAGCGTTAATGTACGATGCTTTATATGAGTTAGCGGATTTATCCTTACAGTTTCAGAAATCATGCTTCAACTTAATCCAAGCTCACAGTAGCGTAACAATGTTAATAAAAGTGTTTGAAAACCAAGTTGATAACATGGGTAGACGTGCAGTGGAATCTAAAATAGCTATAGACAATATGAAGTTTCAAGATACCGATTATTCCAGAAAAACAGTTCTACTTGCTAACAACTTGACTTAAAGGTTGCTATCATCTTCAAATACGTCTGAAAACTACGACTCTATCATGAATGACATCAAAGTGATCCACCCCATGTATTGGCCAAAAGGTTTATCTATTACCTACGGAGAATACGAGATCCAGCGAAACTTGTGGAAAACCTCTAAGCATCTACGAGGTTGCTGAAATGGTCGGATATGCATATCCGTTGAGTTTTACTCAAAATAATAGAATCAGCGGATTTAAAGTATCAGGAATTGTGCTGCTAAACGAAAACATATTTCAAGACCATGAATTCGTACCATCCAATGTAACTGATCGTCCTTTGAATATTCTGGAGATATATACGTCCCGAACAATGATTGAAAAAATCTGAATGGAATTAGAAGACTTTAAATTATACTCGGGCGGGATTTACTCGTTTTCGGTTCAGCCTATACACTGCGAATGTTGCTTGGCACATTCAATGTGTATGTTGTCTTTATCTAAGTGTTATTGTTGCACGTGTCGCATCTTAGTGGCATTCATCCGACTATTTAGCTATTTATTTGTGATGTTGGACATTGTTTTTACTATTTTCAGGTAAGTGATTCTGTTCTCTTTTTTATAATAAAAAGACCCAACAGAAGCAACTTCATACCGTCCTATAAGCTTGCTTTCAGTAATATCCAAAATAAATGAAAAACTGAACGAAGATCTACCACCCTAAGAATGGATTTCAAATCACCAATTTGGCTATTGTCATACTCACTCCACTATACAGCAATGTCATCGGTTAACCCAGGAAATAAACAAAGCAATAGAAGAAAAGAAGTACGGCTCAGCCGTATTTTTAGACATAAGTCAAGCCTTTGATAAAGTCTGACATCCAGGACTCTTCTATAAAATAAAATAAAATTTTACCTCTCTCCTACTTTCCACTGCTGAAATCATACTTAGATGAAAGGAAGTTGGAAGTTAGACTAAAAGAAGACAAGCCAACCATCTTTTCAATTTCCTCCGGAGTGCCTCAAGGAAGCATATTAGGGCCAATATTGTATATTCTGTACACATCTGATCTGCCGCTAACATGCAATACAATAGTCACCAATATGTTAAAGTAGCTTCTAAGATCAAAGATGGCCGACTTGTGTGGTAGCTGTGCAAGCTCCTGCAAAAATTCGTATGCTATTAATTGCATAAAATGCCAGAAATGGTATCATACAAAGTGCGAAAAGGTACCACTCGCATTATTCAACCATTTTGCAAGTGAAATGAAAAATCCGAAAGATACAATTGTGAATCTTGTAAAAAGAATGAGGTTATGACCACAGTACAAAATAACAAAATCCCTTCAAAACCTTCAAAAACAAACTCAAATGATACTAATAGCAAACAGGAATATACCCTGAATGATATAATGGAAAAATAAATGGATATGGATAACAAATATACCGATCTACTGAACAAATATGAAGAACAAATTAAAGTCAAGGAAATTCTGAAAGCAGAAATCCTGACAATAAAGTCGCAACTAGGAAAGGCACAAAACAAGAATGAACAAAATGAGCTGAGGAACAACAAAATTGTCAATGAGGTACCATATGACAAGCGAGAAAACATCGAAGATATCATCAAAAAAATGGGCGAAGCACTGCAAGTTCAAACAGTAAATAAACTGAAATGATTCAGAATTAGAAAAGGGCAAAACCACAATGGACAGATGCCTATAAAAGTATGTTTTACCAGTGAAAACGAGTAGGAAGAATTCTTGGAGGCTAGAAAGAAAAAAAAGATAAAAGCGAAAGACATGGGATACGAAGAAGAAGACATTATCTACATAAATCATGATTTAACAAAAGCAAATCAGAGAAGTGCTGAGATACAAGAAATAAAATGACTATAGATTTGCATGGATAAGCCGTGGGAAAATTTATATACGCAAAGATGAACATAGCCCAGTTCAGCCAATCGAAGACACCAGTAATCTGAAAAACTAGAAAAATCCAAAGAAATTAGCAAACCAACAGCAGAAGCACAACTAAGAATCTTATATATAAATGCACAAAGTCTCAGAAACAAGTTGCAGGAACTACAGTGTCTCGTGAAAATGAAATATTGTGATATATTAGTAATTGTGGAAACCTGGTTATATAAAAATGAAGTACACAAATTCGTAATTAATGGATATACAGCTGTGCATGCATGTAGAGATACTAGAGCCGGAGGAGTCGCAATATATATTAAAGAACACATCAAGTTCATTGATATGAATAATTATGGTGGGGACAGCCAATTCAACATGATTGGGATGAATCTACAGGTAAATGGTGTAAAAATTCTAGCCTTATACAGAGCACCATCATTTAATGTGAAGGAATTCCTGGAAATATTGGAAGAAATACTATAGCTTGAGAAAAAAACTCTAATAATTGGTGATTTTAACATACATTTATTAGATAATAATGAAACCACCAGTGACTATAGGAATTGTGTTATACTGAATGGTTTTGAAATCCGAAACAATATAGGCATAGAATATGCAACCAGAATTACAAAACACTCTCATACTATTATTGATCATGTTTTAGCAACAAGCAACATAGACTGTAAGGTAAACATTGAATATAGCACAGTTTCGGATCACAATATATTCACACTTATTCAGGTGTCCACATGAATATTGAATATTTTTCAATATTGAATATAGTAAGTTTTCAATATCAGGAAAGTTTTGTATTCACGTGTCACTCTTGAAAGTCAAATTCTTGAATATTGAAACACTGTTATTGAAACAAGTTTTCAGACTTGGCAACGATGGAAATTCGGTCAAATGATACATTTTTTGACAGATTGATTCGTTTCTGTGATTAGTTTGTCGTTGAAATTTGAATGTTGAGGTTGGGTACTTGAAATATATTCATTTTATTTATTATTTGACAATGGAGAGGAAAAGAACATCCAAAAAACAGTTCAATATTTTTGGATTACATTTTACTAACCGGAAAACTAAGTCCTTCGAATAATCCGGAGGACTTAGAAACACTTTGGAAAACTTTAACAGAAGAATTCAATTCCTGTGGCGATGGTCCCGTCAGAGAAATGAATGCATGGAAAAAGGTAAATAAACTGTTAAATTATGGTTCACATGTCTAGGTAAAGTAAAAGCTATTTGCTTATATTTTAAGGTTTTCACTGAATGGAAGGGTGTTCCGAAAGAAAGCAAGAGAAAACAAGTTGCTCTCCGAGCTTGAGGCACAAATAATTGAATTGACCGGACAAGGAGCAGTGACAGGCATTGATATAGGTGAACTAGGTTTCGACCAAAGTTCCTATGTACTTTGAAAGCCATTTCTTCACCTATAATTCACTCTCAGGCAGACTTTAATTAAATAAATTTTAGTCCTCCGAAGAAAAAGAGCAATTAGATGTGGAAACAGAAACTACCGAAACCCAGCAAACCCCTATTCAAGATTCAAAACATAAAAGGGCCAGTAAGTTCAATTTTACGACTATAAAGATAATAAATGAAATTGAAATAAATTCTGAAAGACAAAGTTAAATCAATTTTTCCTCATCAAACTGAATAAATGCTTTTTCATTATAGACCTCAAAAGAACAAAAAACAGCGATATATTATGTCAAACATATGGGAGTGCAGTCAATGAATTGGGTGAAAAAATTAATGGCATAAGCCTTGCAATTCTGGAAGTGGCAAAGGCCATAAACCGATATTGTGATATTGTAGAAAGTAGTATTGAAAATACGGTGAATGTGGAACAAGATGAAAATAGTTGAAGAAACATAATTTTTTGAAGTGGTTGCCTTTTGATATTTTGTAATGAGAATTTTGTTGTTTTTTAAGGAGGGAGAAACTTGTACTTTTGCTTTTAAAGATAATTTTTTGTTTTTGATTTCTTGTAATGAGAAATCTGTTTTTTTAGAAGTCTTTTACTTTTTTGTTTTATACAACTTTCGATTTAAATATCATTTTTGGTTCCTTGTAATGAGAATGTTATTTTTTTAAGGAGGCAGAGACTTTTACTTTTGTTGTGTTATGACAATTTCGTTTCTAAAGATTTTTATTTTGTTCAATTTCATATTTTTAAATAAATGTTATAACTATATACTTTTAGTATTATTCTTGTATTTTCTTTTTGTAACAGAAAGCAACCCTTTCAGAGTCCAAAAAAATGATTTACAAGCAATATTTATTGTACATCCAATATATGGAAAATGGGAACAAAAGCTTTCCTGATTTATTTAAAGAACTGAACAAGGTGCCTGGTGGAGCATGTAAAAATGTCCAAGAATGGCAAGAGGCATTTTGGAGATGGAAAAATTCTGTCAAAAGAAAAGCCAGGGAAATTTACATTGATCAGCATCTCACAGGTGGTGGCTTGCCAATACCAAAAGTTTTAACTGAACTAGAAGAAAAACTGTTAGCTATTCTAAGCATAGTGTGTATTGAGGGAATGTCAGTTCCTGAGCTAGGGTTTTTAAAACAACAGGTTTGTTGACTTGAAGCACATTTTATAAAGTACTACCACACCATATAGTCTGTTATTTCGACATAAATCAACATTTAAAACCTTGATTCTACATTCGTACTAGCAGAAAATATATGTATCTTGTATTTTTATAGGAATTATCGTTCTTAAGCACACTTGTAAGTCTTAATTAAAGTAGAGCTCAATTTTATTCTTAATAAGACCATATGGCAATGACATTATATGTAAATAATTTTAGGAATCTAGACCAGTAAAGCAGTTCAAGCCACCTAGAAGGAAAAACGTTGTAACATGTCACTACACCAGGAACCTTCATTAAAGTAATTCTGACCAATATTCAGATCATGAAAATTAATTGGTTCATCTGGAATAGGCGCATCAGCCTCCGGGTTCTCTTCTAAAATGTCCCGCCTTTCTAGCAATATATTGTGCAGAATGGCACAAGCATTTAAAATTTTTGATGCTTTAATTGGGGCATAATGTAGGGCCCTGTGTCCAAAGCAGCATCTAAATCTGGATTTCAAGATGCCAATAACTCGCTCAATTATGTTTCTTATTCTTCTGAAAAGAATGTTGACTCTTCTTTCCTGCTCATTCATATCTCCTATGACAGGAGTAAGGAGCCAAGGTTCTAAGGGATATCCCAATAGCCAAGAGGACCTGTCTCCATTTCTAAATGCTTGTATTAAATGAAGCCTGGGTAAACTTGTGCTCCATATTGCAGAATCATGTACACTCCCTGGATACCTGGGGTTAACAGTAAGAATTCTATAATCTGCAGAACAAATTATTTGAACGTTGAGGCTATAGAAACCTTTACGATTATAGAAGAGAATAGGTGGAAAAATTTGATCATTGGTAGGTGGTGCTACTATTCTCACATGGGTTCCATCTACAACCCCAATTATTCCTTAAATGAAGGCAATGATTTGTTATTAAGTTAATTTGATTACCTACTTGAAAATCATGTTAGAACACTAGAAACAAATATATAATAAAGAATAGCTGTTTAATTTGTTAGCAAAAACCAACCTGGAAACGCATCAAAGATGTTGAAAAACTTAATTTTTTCCTCATTTTTTTCTCCATCATTTTGAGGAAATTTAACTTTATATCCAAAGTGTTCATTTAGGATGTCAGTTACCATATCAATGCACCTGCTAACTGAAGATTGACTCATGGGACAGTTCATATCCTGTCCAGTGGATTTTTGATATGTTCCTTGGGCTTAAAAGTGTAGGGCACATAAAATTATTTGTGATTTGGGAATTTTTAATTAATTTCTTTCAGGATCGGGTATAAATGGTCCTATTTAATCTATTAAGTATCTTTCCGTATCCTTGTTAAATCTATATACAGATTTAAAAACAATTTCAGGAAGATCAAGGGGATCTGAAGTATTTCTTAATTTTTTTTCTTTGGTTGTTCTCAAGCCTGAAAATATGTTATGTAAATACAGAAAAATTCTATTTGAATATTTATTTTTACCTTTCTTCTTCATTTTGCAATGCTGCAATTAAAAGAGGAAAATTTAGGATATCACCCATTCTCACAAAAAAAACTAGACTAGTTGGGTAGGTAGTTGATTGAAATACTCGTGACATTAATGCATATAACCTCTAAAATATTCAAGATTCAAGTTCATAAACACTTCCTTTATCAAATGCTTATGATATACGGAAATTGGAAAACTATTGTTGAAAGTTTTGGGTCACGTGAATAACAAGAATTGAAAAATATTCAATAGTGAAAAACGTTTCAATTACCAACATTCAATATGGTTTGTCAAGGAGCACCAGAATATAAATTCGCCATACTTTTCAATATTCAATTCAATAAACAAGTTTCAAGGTGCACCTGAATAAGGCCGATTAGAAATAGAATTATATACGAAAAATAAAAATTATAATTGTAAAGAAGCTAAAAATAAGGCTACAAAAACAATTAAAATGGAAATTACGGAAAATAATGATTGGATAACCCCCCAGTTTTTAGAACTATTGAAAGGAAGAGAAGAATTATACAAACTAATAAAAAAATTCCCTCAAGATCAACGAATCTTAGGGGATTTCAGAAATGAAAAGAAAGTTGAAAACGAGAAAAGAAAACTAAAAACTAACTTTTTCAGAAAAAAATGGAATGATGCCAATGGAAATCGAAAGAAACAATGGAATTTCATAAATAACCTAATAAAACATGAAAAGAAACAAACTAGTATAGATACAATAGAGGTAGATAAAACATGAATAACTGATAAATTAGAAATTGGAAACAAATTTAACAAATATTTCTGTCATATAGGTCAATCAATCGTCAATAAAATCAATGCAAAAGTTTTAAGTCACCCACTTGCACACTATTTCGAGGAAATCAATATAAAAAACTTGTACTTATATGATACTAATATCAAAGAAATAAGAAACATTTTGAATGGAATGAATGAAAACTCTGCACCAGGTAATGATAAAATTTCTGTAAAAGATTTATTAAGAGTACAGGAAGTAATAATAACAATTTTAGCCAACTTGGTTAATAAAATGTTCGAAACAGGGGAATCTCCGAAGGAGCTGAAAGTGGGTAAGATTACCCCTATCCATAAAGCAGGGCCAAAAAACAATTTAGAAAACTATCGCCCAATTACTGTAGTTTGTGCATTGTCAAAATTAGTGGAAATTCTTTTCAAAAAACGTATCATGAACTTTCTTACTAGGTATGTTGAATTGGACAAGTATCAATATGGTTTTCAGAAACACTCGAATATCCAACTTGGATGACAAAAAAATTCTCCTAACAATATTTATTGACTTATAAAAAGCATTCGATGTAGTGAATCATGAAATACTACTCTAGAAATTGTACCTATTAGGTATGAGGAAAAAGTGCAAGTATATTAAAATCATATCTAAAGGATCGGCAACAGTAGGTCTCTGCATAAAGTAAATAGTGAAATCGCAAATATAAACTGCGGAGCCCCACAAGGTTCATTCCTTGGACCACTATTATATTCAGTACACACCCTAAATCTGAAAAAGGCAAATCTTGAAGCTCGCTATTACATGTTCGCAGATAATACCATCCTAGTATATGAGGGATCTAACTTGGGAGAACTGGAAGCCCTGGTAAATACTGATCTACAACTACAGATAGAACAATGTAAATAAATCTACAAAATAACAAAAAATCAACAAAAATGCAACACAAACATGAATATAATTAATGAAATACATTCGTATGAAACTAGAAGTCAAGACCAAATTTATCTACCCCAGGTGAGAACGATCATTGCTCTAAATAATCCCATTTCTAAATGTCTTCAGTCATTCAATATTTTGCCAAACTACACTGCGCCGAAAAATTAACGCATAATTTAAAAATTATCTGAATACTATCTTTAACTCAGAGATTTTCATAATTTTTTAAAGGGCAGTTATTATTTTGTTTATACTAAATATGTTTTTTACAATTTATTCAATTACCGAGGCGTATAAAGAAAAATACGGGGATAATAAAAAAAGTAACCAAATTTTTATTTTTTTATTTGTATAAAAAACTATGAAATTACGATATTTAATATCTTGTGTTGCCTCCCCTTGCCCTAATTACGGCTTCACTTCTCCTCGGCATGCTTAAAATTAGATTTTGAATTTCAGCTTGATCAATCTGCTCCCATATTTCAGTGAGCCTTAATGACAGGTCATTTAGGTTCTCAGGTGGAGGCATTAAGGCTCTAACACTTCGACCCATGTTGTCCCATAAGTGCTCTATGGGGTTAAGGTCAGGACTTCTAGATGGCCACGGCAAAGTTGAAATTTCGACTTCCTGGAGGTAATTTTGTACCACTCTTGCCACATGCGGACGTGCATTAATAAAAAAGATTCTCCAATAAATGGGGCGTATGGTACCACATGCGTTTCTAAAATGTCTGTTATGTATAGGTCAGTAGTCAAACGACCTTCCTGAATCATAACCAGCTCCGTATGGGCCTCCAAACTAATGCCACCCCAGACCATTACAGACCCCCCTCCATAGCCTACTGTTTATACAATGTTGCATTGGGCGTATCGCTCTCCAAGGCGTCGGTACACTCTTCTACGTCGATCATTACTAAAACGACAAAATTTGGACTCATCGCGAAACAATACATTGCCCCAGTGCTGGTGTTCTTGGGCAAACTGGAGTCGCAGCCTTCGATGGTTTGCGGTTACAAGAGGACCAGTTGCAGCACGATAGGGGGTAATTTCGGCTTCTGTCATCCTTCTTCGCACGGTATCTTGGCTAATTTGGTAATTATACCGACGATAAAATTATTGCTGCAGTGAAGTGCTTGTAACAAATCGAGTTCTTAATGATTGCAATCGCAAAAATCGATCTTGATTGTTAGTTGTGACCCTATTCCGTCCTTGTCCAGGTCTTCTTTCGTTACTACCAGTCTCCCTAAATCGTGCTATAGGCCTGGATATGGTAGATTGTGTCACTCCTAGGCGTTGTGCCACTTCAACTTGTGGCAAGCCTTCTCCCACAAGTGCTACGGCGTAGCACGTTCCTCACGCGAAAGATTTCTCATCTCACGGTCGTTTTGGGCCATTTTGTGTTGAAATGCACTTATATAATCTGAATATTGCCTATACAAGTGTAAAAAGCAAACTAACAGCAAATAAACGACTAAACTTAATATCTAAGGAATTTTGTTAAATGTCTGTTTTGTAGTAATGTCAAAAACAATCTACTTTTTATGTATTCGACACAAAAACGATATCTTGAAAAGTTTAAAGACCATCATAAATAAATATTTTTCAACCAATGGCGGCATTTAAAAAAATGTTTTAAGGTCATTGTTTCAATTTTTAAAATTATGTGTTAATTTTGCGGCGCAGTGTATATAAAAAATAAAGCCAGTTATTCCTTGTTCAAAGGGGAAATGATGCAATTTATAAGTGGCCATGAAACTTAAAATATATAGGTTCCGGTACCAGCATTTATTGCTGATTAAGAACAATGCTTTGTTTTGTTGTTGTATGTATATGTGTGTGCGTGTGTATATATATATATATATATATATATATATATATATATATATATATATATATATATATATATATATATATAGGTGTGTGTGTGTGTGTGTGTGTGCGCGTATGTATGCATGAAATTTTTCGAGACTATCAATTGAGCTTGTCCTGAACATTGTAATTAGGTGTGATTAGTTTTAAGAATCCTTTATAGCCTGAACATGTGATGGGCTAAGAGATTATTTTTTCATACATTGTACTGTGACTTTGTACACTTGTTGAAATAAAAGCATATTTAATAAAAAAATAAAAAAAACTATACAAAAAATATTTAAACCTACCCCAAGTATGGTTAAGCAAATGGAGAATAAAAGTTAACGAAAACAAATGTGTCCATATAAGCTTCACTCTCCGCAGGGAAACTTGTCCGACTGTCAACATAAATAATGTCGATATACCACAAACAAATGTGGTCAAATACCTGGGACTGCATCTAGACAGTAAATTAAACTGGAAACAACATATCATCAAGAAGAAAAAACAAATTGATATAAAAACAAGAGAATTATATTGGATGATATGAAGAAAATCAATAAACTACTTATATACGAGACAGTTCTTAGACTCATATGGAATAGAACTGTGGGGATGGACAAGTAAATCCAATAGGGCAATTATACAAAGATGCCAGTCAAAAATTCTTAGACAAATAGTAAGTGCTCCATGTTATATCTCCAATAATACAATGCATAACGATCTACGTATTAAAAGCATAGATGACGTCATACACGAAAATGAAGCCAAACACTAAGGAATATTAAAAAACCACCCAAATCCAATATTAGAACACCTTCTGGTACCCCTGAAAACCGAAGACTCAAGAAACTGTGGCCAATAGACTTAATACGAGTTCAAGAGGGAATGCCAATGGACATTGAACTCAACACGACATTGTAGTTGCTAGCCTCGCTAGCACACTTGTGATCACATTTACTTATAGAATTAAAATTCTAAATTTTGATTGCTAATAAAATATATTAAAAAAAATATTTGGAAAAACGAAGAAAAAGTCAATCAAAAAAACATCAGCAGGAGAAATTGAAATAATTTTAGGGTGTTCATTAATCATGTCATATAATCGTGTACAAGCGATTCACATGTACTGGTATAGAAATGTAGCCATAATAGAGACAGATTTATGCTGTTATTATCAAAAGTATACCTAAACAATCCAGAAAGTGGATAAAAAATTTACCATATGGAAGAAGTTCTAACCTGCTTAAAGCACACCTTTATATTAGAAGAGACTCCACATTTCAGGCAATAGATTAATCTATGACCAAATTCAAGGGAAGGTCCTCACTAAAACAATATCTTCCATTGAAGCCGATCAAAAAGGTGGCTCGAAAACTGATTACGTTTATTACACAAATATCTATTGTGGAAAAGATATTCAAGTCAAAGAGTTGTGCTAAAGTTTGCGGAAACTATAAGACTTCCTAATGTGGTACTATGCTTTCAAGGCGTTTTCTGTTCGTCAATACTCTTAGATTCAATCGGATATTCTGCAGTGGGAACCTACAAGGTGCGCCATAAGTGTGACAAACTTCGATATATCCGTTATTATAGGAGATATGGAATAAAGTTATACGAGTCGACTCAGCCTTTCCATCGCTTAAAAATAATAAAATTGAATAAGTATTTACGGTAGAATTAGAAGCTAATTATGAGCTTTCAAATTGATATAATTTTATTTTTTGAGCTCGCTCTCTTAACCCCTAAACCACCCTTAATTATGAAGGCATCTTTAGTTATGCAACCATTATTGTACTCTCATGTATTATGATTTGCCTATGCAATCGGGTGTCCGTGACTCCCACTCTGGTTTTATGTGTAGTATATCAATATTTGAGAATAGTTATATGATCGGTGAGGTGACAATTATGTTTTGCGACTTGACGAGAGCGGAGTAAGGTTAGATAGATCAAAGATTTTATGTATTATGTACCATCCTGAATTTTGTAATATATATTTAATAAAACCCAAAAATATTATTCGCATTGGTCCGAGCTTTTGACCCAGTAGCCCTACAACAATCAGAAGTGGGATAAGAAAGCCGATGACCAAAAAATTAGTGGATTAAAATACTTGAAAGCATGGCCGAAAACCCAGAAGTAACAATCCCCTCTGAAAACTCAGTTATTGGTGAAGATATCGAAACGACTACACAATTAAACATTGAAGATGTAATACAAGCTACGGTTCGAGCAATTTTTACATATGAACAAAGCAGAAATGATCATAGGGAAGAAAACCAGTCACATGCTACGAATAAGGAATTATCAGCGCTTTTGCCGGAGTTTTACGGGTCCGAAGACAAGCAACAAAATGTTAAAGTGTGGCTAGAACGAGTTGATTCAGTCCAAAGTGCATATAATGTACCGGATGGAACTCTAAAATTGTTGGCTGTTGGAAAATTGAGAGGACACGCGTTGAAATGGTACCACAGCAAAGCCGACCACGTGGCAATGGAGTGGAGGGCCTTAAAAGCCGAACTACGCAAAATGTATATGCCGATGGTAGATCCAGTCACGTTAAGAAGAATCATGGAAAGAAGACGATAGAAAATGTTTGAAAGTTTCTCGAGCTATTTCCACAACAAAATATTATTGGGGAATCAGGCCGAAGTACCGGAGAGTGAGATGCTTTATTATATTATCGATGGATTCGACGACAGAACATTGCAAAACCATGCTAGAATGATGATAAGTTCCACAAATACATTAGAAGATTTATACTCGGTTATAAACAACGCGTCAAGAGAAGGCGCTAGTGGAAGCGGAAGGGAAACCCAACATATACAAAGTGCTCCAAATAGTGCAAGTGTAAACCGAGAAAGGGTGTTAGTGTCGATAAAGTGTTTTAATTGTGGCCAAGAAGGCCACAGAGTGAGTGAATGTACGAAACCGAAGCGACCGCGGGGTTCATGTTATCAGTGTGGTTCCCCCGACCACAAAATATCATCGTGTCCAAGAAGGCGGAACCAGGAGGCAGCAGCGCCGGATTCAACGACGAGCAGAGGTAACGTAGTGTATTTAGAACAGACCCAGGAACACGAAAAACCTTATTTAGTAGAAATACAAATTGTAAGTAGAGAATCTAAAGTATTAACTGGCATTTTAGATACAGGTAGTCCTATATCTCTAATTAGTGAAAAATTTGTTGAACCCAGTGACCTAGTTAGTTATGATAGCAACCAAACGTTCTCAGGCATAAACAATTCGCGTTTAGAAAAATTGGGGATATTTTATTCCGACATTGTTGTTAACCAAATTAAAATGCATTCAAGGTTCTATGTCATTAAGAAGAGTAGTATTAGTTTCGACCTACTATTAAGCCGCGATTTTTTAGACCTATCCTTACCATTTAATGCAAAATCAGAAGTGTCTCAGATTATGAATGATAATTATTTTTGCCGAATAAAACCAGATAAACCTGCTACAGGTTATAAAATGAACCTAACTTTAAAATATCCATCAGTTTTTTTCAGTACTCGACCTAGGAGATTATCTTTTATTGAGAAAAAAGCTGTTGAAGAAATTATAGCAGACTTATTAAAAAACAATATTATTCGTGAAAGTGAATCACCCTATTGTTCAAATATAGCTCTTACCAAGAAAAAGTCAGGTGATTACCGCATGTGCGTATATTATAGAATATTAAATAAAAATTTAGTTGAAGATCACTTTCCTTTACCTTTAATTGAAGACCAGTAAGACCGGCTTAGAGATAAGTGTTATTTTACTAAGCTGCATTTAAAAAATGCTTTTTATAACGTTTCGCTAGCTGATGAATCTATTAAATATACATCTTTTGTTACGCCTACGGGGCAGTACGAATTACTGAAGTGCCCATTTGGCCTAAGTAATAGCCCAGCAGCTTTTGCCCGATTTGTTAACAAAATATTCAAGCCATTATGTGACAATAATAAAATCTTGATTTATTTTGATGATATTTTGATAGCTACCAGGACAATGCAAGAAAATCTTGAAATACTTAGAGGTGTTAGAGTTAATGAATCAAAATTTACTAGAACTCAGATTAGATAAATGTTCAATTTTGAAAAGACAAATTAAATTCTAGGGTTATTTGATTCATGAAAAAGGGATAAGCCCAAATCCGGCTAATACAGAAGCAATTAGATCGTACCTGGTTCCAGCCAATACTAAAAATCTTCCAACAAATTCTCGGGTTAGCTAGTTTTTTCCGGAAGTACATTAAAAACTTTTCTATTATTGCCAAACCACTGTATGACCTATTAAAGAAGAATGCAAAATTCACTTTTAATGTGGAGCATTTAACAGCTTTCGAAACTTTGAAAAACTTATTGACATCTCAACCAATATTGGCAATTTATAACCCCAAAAAAAGAGAAGGAGCTGCATTGTGATGCATCTGTACAAGGTTACGGTTCAATCCTACTGCAGAAGCAGGCAGATGATAAGTTTCACCCAGTTTTCTTTTTTAGTAAAAGAACCATTACTTATGAGGCAAACTATCATAGTTATGGATTAGAGTGCCTTGCAGTAATTTATTCTTTAAAACGATTTCATGTATATTTGCATGGAATCCAATTCAAAATTTTAACTGATCGTGACAGTTTCAGGTTAACTTTAGCCAAAAGAGATATAAACCCACGTATAATGCGTTGGTGCTTGGTCCTACAAAATTACAATTATATTATAGAACACAGATCTGGTGATCGTATGAAGTATGTAGATGCATTAGGCAGAGTACATTCAATTTTTGTTCTAGAGGGTAATACCTTAGAGCCATTAAACAAACCAACAATGAGAATATTACTTGCATATGTAGTTTACTAGAAGAATCAGAGCTCCGTTTCTTTGAATTAAGGAACGGGTTAGTTTATCGAAAACACAAGAATATGATACTATTTTACGTGCCTAAGGACATGGAGAATCATATTTTACATTTATATCGTAATAATATGGGTCATTATGGTGTAGACAAAACCTATGAATTAATCACACGGACTTATTGGTTTCCCAAAATTAAAACAAAAACTCAAGAATTTATTAATAATTGCCTAAAATGTATTGAATATAATCCAAAGTCAGACAAACGGGAAGGATTTTTGCACAACATTCCTAAGGGCAATTTACTTTTTGAAACCATCCACATAGACCATTATGGACCTCTTTCTTCAGTTAATCGACAGAAATACATATTCAAAATTATCGATGGGTTCACAAAGTATGTCAAGTTTTATAGTTGTAAAAGTACAGATAGCCAGGAAGTAATCAAACATTTGAGAGACTATTTCCAACATTATTCGGTTCCGAAACAGATTGTATCGGACAGGGGCTCATGTTTTACATCCCAAGCCTTTTCAGAATTTATTAAAGAATATGATATTCGACATATTCTCATAGCCACAGGAAGCCCCAAAGCCAATGGGCAAATAGAGAGAAAAATAGGTTATTAACTCTCATGTTGGCCAAAATTACAGACGAGCAGCAGAAAAATTCGATTAAGGCTTTGGGTGATGTAGAATTTAGCTGAAATAATATGCTAAATAGGAGCACAGGTGAAACACCTGCTAAACTACTATATGGTAGAGATCAGACGGGTAAAGTCAATGACAATGTTAGGGAAATTCTAGACTTATTGAATGAAAGTGATAGGGATTTAGTTAAAGTTAGGCTAGAGGCTGAAGAGCGAATAGAAAATAGTCAGACCCAGAATAAGAATTATTATGATGCTAAACGTAAACAAGCAAATCAATACAAAATAGGGCAACATGTTATGATGGCTAATTATGACACTACTCCTGGAGTAAATAAAAAGCTAATACCCAAATACAAAGGCCCTTATGTGATTAGTAAAGTTTTACCAAATGATCGATATAATGGGATTTCAAAACACTCAAATGCCTTACAATGGAGTCATTGAAAGTGCCAGATTAAAACCTTATGACCATCTTGTTACTGACACTTAGGATGTTGAATGCATTGACATATAGTGAATGTATTTTATGCTGACTGTATATTTCTTATGTATGTTATTTATGTATCAATCTTCTTAACCCTTGCATCAATAAAGCTTGATGACAAGTTTTAGTAATGATTAAAATTACTTTTATGTTAATTTGAAACCTTATGTAAATAGATACTGAGAATATTATGTTTCATTTTTGTAACTTTAAACTTTATGCAGCAATTGTTATGAATATTATGTTTAATTTTTATAAGTCAACTTTATGTAACTAATTATTGTAAATGCGATAACTTTATGCAACTAACTGTTGTACATTTTATGTTCCACTTTGTAAATCCGTCAACTTCATCCAATAATATCGGATGTTATTTACTATAGTTAATTAAGGGGGGATTGATCGAGGGCGATAAAGTGTTAGGATTGACCGAACTGTAGGTATCTTTAGTTATGCAACCATTATTGTACTCTCATGTATTATGATTTGTCTATGTAGTCGGGCGTCAGTGACTCCCCCACTCTGGTTGTATGTGTAGTATATCAATATTTGAAAATAGTTATATGATCGGTGAGGTGACAATTATGTTCTGCGACTTGACGAGAGCGGAGTGAGATTATTTAGATCAAATATGTTATGTATTATGTACCATCCTGAATTTTGTAATATATATTTAATAAAACTCAAAAATATTATTCGCATTGGTCCGAGCTTTTGACCCAGTAGCCCTAAAATTGATACATGAGCAAAACCGACAAGAGTAAAGTAGCTTAAAAAATTGTGATACAAAATCAAAATTAGTATTAAAATATTCCCTGTCTTAGGTGCTCTTAAATTACGTAAGGTCCGGTTGTGGTGCTCAACGTTTATCGCAAGAAATTCACCCTAATGGCAAAACGGACAAGAGTCTTGAAATATTCCTTGATTTAGGAGCTCTTAAAATATATAAGGTCTTATTTTGGTTTTCGATATTTGTCGCGAGAAATTCCCCCTTAACATTCTAATTAGCAAAACCGACAAGAATAAAGGACCCAAAAAATTGACATAAAAAATCATAATGGGTCTTAAAATATTCCTTGATTTAGGAGCTCTTAAATACATAAAGTGTGATTTTGGTAGCCAACATTTAATAACTTAAGAAGAATGTATTTATAAAACACAAAATAAGTTACATTGTGAATGTGTAAGATTCAATAATACACTTTTCTTTACGTTCACGCAAAAAACAAAGCTTTATTTGAACTGTTTTTTCTACGGATTAATTTTTAAATTCCGTGCAAATACCCAGAATGAAACAAAAATTTATCCTTATTCCAGATTTTGAAAATAAATGCATTTTGACGATATAGAAGAATTTGGGCACAAATTTTTTCAAATCAGTGCAAATTTCAAAGCTCTAGTACTATTAGTCTTGATAGGCGAAATAATTTTACAAAATGACGATTTTCTCCAAAACATGTTCAGAACAGTTACTGAGTTTCTGCAATGGACAGCCGACTGTGCATTTATGAAAAGTATTCTTAAGATTATGTGTAGAAAACACTGGAAACATTTTTACTCTTATATTCATAGATACAAATATAATTTAATGTAATATTACAGACAGACAAAGTTTGTTGTTGCTACTATATCTTAACAATTAACTTACTAATAGTAAACAAGTGAGAGACACAAACAAGACTGTCACTTTAATCACGTGGTAAGGTAAAAACAGAGAGAGAAAGCACAGTGAATTCCATCTTGATATTCCAGAAATAAAAGATACTTCTGTGTATCAGCAAACAGGTTAGTCAGAATCAATATACAGAGCAGTGATTCCCAAAGTCAAGATAGACTCCCAGGTGTCTATGGGATGTAGTGTAGCAGCAGGGGGGCCATCAAAACCAGTAACATTTTGAAAGTTTTCTAGGAGGAAAAAGTTTGGGAACCTCTGATCTGATAATATATTTATAATTGGAATGGAAAGATTACCAATAATCGATACTATGGAGTATGAGGTGAAAATATTATTCAACTAGATCAAATATAAAAGTGAATAATCGAATCAAAAACTTAAATAAGTGAAATTAAATCCATCTAAATAAACATGTTATGAAAACATGTCTCTCTCTTTAATGCCATTGAAGATGCATTTGGGAATGAACATATTACAAAAATGTAAGAATAATAAACCTATAAATAATGTAAATACAGGTGCTGATAGAAGGAAACTTAACATAATTAAAAAACTTTTATAAAAAAACCAAAATATAGATAATCAAATTCAGTTATAATACAGAGAAGACAGTGAAATTGTTTATGAAAGACTCATTTATATATGACACGAAGACTCCAGAATACCTTTATCAATGATGTATTGAAAGATAATTGCAATTTAAGCAATTAAGTTCGAAACTCTCTATAGTTTTGGTCAAATCTTAAATTGCTAGAATACTCAAAAAGAAATTAGCCAATAGACCGGAAGTATGAGTAAGGAAGACTTTTCACTGGCAAAAGCTACATGTAAAGATCGAACTAAACAATTTAGTTCTGATTTATAATAAAAATATTTTCTCTTTTTCCTATACATCATGACTAAGTAAAACATATAAGAACAAAGGAACTGGATTATGGTATGATTTAACTATATATATTAATCATGGTTATTGAAAGCCATTTATGTTTAATTATGTTGTTTGTACAGTTTAAATGGAATTTGTGAAAACATTCAACAATCATACAATTTAGTATGGAATAGTTAGAAGAATAGTGCATTAAGTTTGAACATGTGTTTAATTAATATAAAAATATACAACATTTCTGTTATCTTAGTAGTGCAACAAACTTTAGTGAAGTCTTAAAATATAATAAAAAAACGCTGTACTTACTAATCTTATCATTAGTCTAACAGAGAAACTGTAGTTTTGATAACAAATACTGTGTAAATACTACTGAGATAAAAAATATAATTTCACGAAATAAAATGTTTAAAGTGATCGTTTTCAATGTTTTTAGTAAATTATAATACAAATTGGAATATACAACATTACTATATCGGTGTAAGAGATACATGGAAGGTTTGAAAAAAAAGTTGGATATTTTAGAGCACATTAAACTGAATAAAGATAATGTACAACATCTATCGACCGTTTCAGATTATACAAGGAAACCCAATACCCAATTTTCGTTTGTGTAATGTATCACTTTTCTTTCAATAAATATCGAAAAAAGGGGACAGGTCGAAATTTCGCAGTGACAGCTAACACAATTTTGCAAGAAAATGGTGTACCTCAAGGCTCAGTGTTGAGCCCAACACTGTTCATCCTTTCCATCAATGATATATGTAAAGTAATCTAACCACCGGTAGTTTCTGCTATATATGCGAATGCAGTTACTACGACCAATATATTGCAAAAAACAGTTAACGCTCTTTACGAATGGTCTATCAGAAAAAGAAATTATCAAAACGCTCCAAATATCACAGCTACTCCACTCTAGACAGAACCGCTACGAACAAAGAGCTGAAAGCAGCAATGGAAGAAGACACTATAGGAACCGATGCCAATAGTTCCTCTGTTGACAACGCAGCGGATAAAAACACTCAACCCTTTTAAAACTGAAATTAACACAAGCTCAAATCCACCAACCAAATCTCTCCAGGAAATAGAGCTCGAAAACACAGAAATTCCCAGTGATAAATTTAAATCTGAATATGAGACTTTGATAAAAACTAGTAAATCAATCACTGCCCGAAGTATGGTTATAACGAGGATCTAGATGCTATAAATATAATTCCATCAAACGACCAGATGGAGATAACAGAACCACCCACAGATTAGTTTATCAAACCAAAAAAATACACTACGTTTAATAATATTATTAATCAAACCAAACGCAACAAAAATACAACTACTTGGTAAGAGCAAACTCCAGCACAAGTTGTCATTCTTTTACTCCAACAAACACATACTGATCCTAATTGATTCAAAGAAAAAATTTTCATCTTTTTTCTTGCTCAAATTTGTTTTGTAAAAGCAGAGCCAGCTGATAATCGACTTCAGTCATGTTAAGCGGTATAATCTGTCCAATTTTTTACATAATCAGAACCAATTACACATAAAAAATTCATATGATTGAAAATCTAAAATGATTATGATTTATATAAATGTCAAAATACATTTTTGTAATTTTTTACATGACATTCAGTGCTGTCAGTAGAAATTACATGATAGGTGAGTTCCACTTAAAGCACACAACGCCCACTTTATCATTCCACTTAAGGCCCGTGGTCGTCGCAAGCGGTCGTTCAACATCATTGGAGACGTCACTGTTTGCGACCGCGTCTGGCCCTCTGACGAGGACACACACGAAACAATCCCCGCACAGAAAAAACGCAAAAAACTCAAATTTAAAAGACTGAACACAGCAGTATTCAGCTCGGACGAAGAAGGAAACCGACACACTTATACAGTGTCCACCATAATGTTCGCTACATATGGGAAAAATTTTTAGTTGTAGTATATAGGAAAATTTAATATATGCGATCGATCCTGCATGGTCGATAACCTAAAATAACATTGTGACATCAGTCACGTGAATACTGTCATGGTCGCAAATTAGAAAAATTCGATGGGAAAATGCGAAAAGTGGGGTTAGATGTCAAAATATCGAAAAAAGTTATTTGGAAAAAGTGATTAGAATGATATTTTATGAGTAAGTACGAAATTTGAAGCAAAAACAACAAAAAATCAGAAATTTCGTATTTTTCCCTAACGCAGTCTTCTGAAATGATATTGCCCGAATTTCATTATTGAAAGACTTCAAGTAACACAATATGTAATGTATAAACGTAGAACTATTCAAAATTAATTATTGAAATCGTTCGTAGAGAATTAAATAGAAGTATTAGTTGAGCAATTGTAATTTTTCTGTAGCAACACCCTGTATCTTGTCAATTTGTGAAGTTTAAAATAATTTAGTACTGATACCACAATTGAAAAGAACCGTTCTTTATATTTTGAAGAAATATTTCATTAAATTATTAAAACTCATTACCTACTCATAATAATAAAAATAAATTGAATTAGTTGACCAACTTATTACTATTTTTTGAAACAATATTTAACAGATTACCCACTAACTTAATACTAATAAACAACTTATTAATTCAAAATTCTACATGCCCTCCATCTCGTTCCATACATTTCACCGTCCTGAAATTCATTTCTCTTTGAACATTTCGGAGCGTACTTTGGTTAATAGCATATACGCAATCTCTTATGGATTGTTCTAAATGTGCGACGTTTCTGAAGGGTCTTTCTCGATAAACACCCTCAAGAAAAAGTCCAGAGGGCTTAGGTCCGGGGTCCTAGCGGGCCAATGATTTACTGAATAGCGACTTATCCAATGCTCACCAAATTCGGTATCTAACCATCCTCTTACTTCTCGAGTTGAATGAATTGATGCACCGTCCTGTTGAAAATACAGATTGGCTCGCTTTGCCAGTAGGATACCATCCAAAAATTGGGTTAATTCGTTTTACAACAAAGTTAAATAAGTCTGGCATTAAGGTTTACTCTTAAGAAAAATGGACTAATAATTTGACAATTCCAAATTCCGCAGCATACATTAACCTTGAATCTGTATTGATCTTCATTTGCTATAAAAAAATGGGGGTTTGTGTCTGCCCATCAACGACAGTTTTGTAAGCTTACTGTTCCATTTTCTGTGAAATTTGAATTATCTTCTATCATTTCTTGATACCAAGCGCAAAAATCAAACCGGGCGTCATAATCTCTATCCTTCAGAACTTGAATAAATTTAGGTTTGTATGGGAGAAACTTATATTGCTTTTCAGAATACGGCCAATTGAGGTTGAAGAAATATTAATGTTTTGATAAACTTGCGCTATGGATACTTCAGGATTTTCTGCAACGGCCAAAAGCACTTCCAAACTATTTTCTTCATTAACCACAGTTTTATCATGAGGCATTTTAAATTTGTTTTCAACTGAATCAGTTTCCTCAAAAGTCTTTAATAATCTTGCACAGTTGTAAAATAGACGTTTTGGCCAGGATGTCTTTGGCAATAATATTAGCAGCTTCTTTTGAGCATTTCGAATTTTCTCCGCAAATTAGAACCAATTCTATTTTTTCTTCTTGTGATAGTATAGAAGGCATTTTCAGTAAAAATATCATTACAGAATGTGTAAATAGAAGTAGGTAAACTTAACGAAAACGGAAAATTACGGATCGTGTCACAATGAGTATTAATTTATGATTTGAAAGCCCGCTTAGTTAAATTCAAATTTTGTATTGCGGCAAAATTGCTAGAAAAAATGGGCTCTAGGATGGTGAAATGTAGGGAGCTAGGAATCGCTATGAAATGTATGCAGACATTTTAAAGATAGTAAATTATCTTGTAATAATATTAGCGTATTGGGTTTTTGTCAATATTATTTCAAAAAGGAAATATGACGCTTATTATTAAATAATTATTATTACTGTAAGTAGTCAATGTTTTGAAACTTTGATGAAATATTACATAAAAACATTAACAACGGCTCTTTTCAATTAGAATGTCACAATTAAATTATTTGGAACCGCACAAACTGACAATATACAAGGCATTGCTACAGAAAAGTTTCATGCGTTCAACGAATATTTTCATTTTATTCTCTAGGAATTACCTAAATCAATACTTCCGAATTATTTTACCATTACACATTAAGCACTGCGTTACCCGAACTACTTCAACAATGAAATCGGTGCAATATCAGTTCAGATGAGGGCTTGGCGAAAAATACGAATTTTTTTATCGCTCCAAATTTCATACGTGGCCGCCCTAAAATATCATTCTGATCAGTTTTTCCAAATAACTTTTTTCGATATTTTGCCATTTAACCCCACTTTTCGCATTTTCACATCCAATTTTTCGAATTTGCCGCCATGACAGTGGCCACGTGACTGATGTCAAAATGTATTTTTAGGTTATCGATCATGCAGGATCGATCGCATATATTAAATTTTCCTATATACTACGACTAAAATTTTTTCCCATATGTAGCGAACATTATGGTGGACACGATAAAAAAGCCAAGGCCAAAGAACTGACCACTACACCTAAAAACTCAAATTCTTCCTGTCCACTCATCGTAATTGACGGCAACGTGTCCACTCACAAAGAAATGGTGAGAAGGCTTAAAATTGAAATAAAGAAAAATTTCGAAATGAAATACACGACGAATTCCACTATCATTTTACTAAAGATACAACCGATTTCAGAACTCTTAAGAAAACCTTAATTACAGATAAGGTACCTTTTCACACTTACTCGCGAAGGGAGCTTTCGTCTTAAGAGGGTTAGTGGAAGGACCAACTCATAAATGTCTACAAAATCAACATAAAGGACATTTATAGAAGGATCACGAAAGAGAGGCCGTTACACCTGGTACATGGTTGTGATAGACTCCAAAATTACGCTGGACTCCCTAAACAAAAACATACGTGTCATTGAACATACTAGAATTCAATGGGAACACCGCAGACAATCAAAGCCTATAATTCAATACCATATCTGCCAGCTCTGGGGGCACGCTACCTCGAATTGCGGCAGAGGACCAAGGTGTTTAAATGCACGGCTTCTCACCTCACACCCGAATGTCCTAAGGACAGATCGAAGCCAGCCAAATGTGCGATCTGCCACGGGGACCACCCGGCTAATGCTGAGATATGTCCTGAGTACATAAAAAGAAGGTAATGGTTAGAGGCAGGGAGCATTAAATCAAGCACTACCAAATATATATCGGCGTATCCACTAACAATGAAGACATAGACCCAGAACCAAGGACAAACCAACATAGATTTCCCTAGTCTCCCATCCAAACCGGACAAACAACCAACACAACGCAGCGTCCCCCTCAATCCAAGCCTACAGTAAGAACCGAAACTACATCAGATATCAACGAATTCGCCGAACTCAATACCCTATTCAAAGAAGTTCAAAATACAGTCAATCTAAAAGAACTAACGAGAGCGGTTGCAGATCTCTGTCGCTGATATACATAAATATTATATCTAAGCAGGTAGGTGATAAAACAGGAATTCAAAAACGTAATTTTCTTAAAATAATTTTCTGGAATGTACATGGAGTCCTCAAAAAACTCCATCTCATCAGACATTTTCTCGAAATTCACAAACCTGATATTTTCTTTCTTATCGAGACGTTCTTAAAACCTAACAACTCCGTGAAATTTAGAAATACCGAATATAGTCTCTTTAGACAAGACCGCCCCGGAAATATCGCTGAAGGCGGTATCGCATTACTCCTCAAAAAAAACATAAACTTTCAACTCCTGCAACCAAACAACTCTTCAATTGAACATATCCTTATTCTCGTAGACAACAAAATCAAAATTGTGGAGGCATACAGGACTCCTAACAATAAGTTAACGGAACTAGACTGTTTCAACATAATTAAAACTCATAATAGAGTTCTCATTTTCAGTGACCTCAACTGCAAGCACCCTCAATGGGACCCATGTACCACATGCTCAAACGCAAACGAAAATATTCTCCAAAGATTCTGCGATAATTCAGAATGCAATATTTACACTACATATGACCCCACCCACTTTCCTTACTCGAATCACGCCCCCAGTATCCCCGACATAGCCATTGGACACAACGTGAATAATATTACAAAAATGAAAACAATCCCTGGTATAAATTCCAACCTTGACCCCGTCCCACTTGAACTAAAAATAACAACATACACATACCCAACAAAAAAATACACGATTACAAAACTACAAACTAGACACAATTTAGAAAATATATAAATCAACACCTAACAATTACAGAAAAAATAGAAAACGTACAACATCTTACAACCACCATCAAAAACCTACAAACCATAATCATCATAGCCAGAAACAACACAACTACCTTGAAACTAAATCCACGTCTCCAAAACTCCTTCCCTGATTACATAGCCAAGATTATTAAAGACAAAAATAAAATACGCAGACGATGGCAAACAACAAGAAACGACAACGATCGGAAATCCCTAATACACTATCAAAACACAGTTAACAATTTTGTACGAAAATACAGAAAGGCTTTCTTGAAAAAATCAAGCTAGCTTATGGAAAATAGCTAGGCAGCTTAAAAACAAACACAATGAAATATCTAAAATTATTTCAAATGGCAAACCATCACGCAACAGTCCAAAATCGCAGAAGTCTTTGGAGAGTACTTCCAAAACAATTTCACAAATAACACGTTAAATTCACCGCATCACCTTAACATATCACACACAGTACAAAATCATTTACATACAATTCAATCACTAAACACTAAAAATTTTGAGATATATAATACAATTCAAACATTGAAAAATAAAACAATACCGGGTAAAGACGGGATACCAAATATCCTACTTAAAAATCTTCCTAAAAAAGCTTTAGTTCAATTAACTTATATAACTAATTACATTATAAAAACTGGTAACTACCCTGATATGCTCAAGATTGCCAACATTATCCCAATCATCAAAGCTAACAAACAACCTTGTTATGTGGATAGTTACAGACCCATATACATACTAAACAAAATAGCAAAGGTGATAAACAAAATCATCCTAAAAAGGATCCCCCTCAAGTAATACGGATTCAGAGGTGGCCACAGCACAGTAGCTCAAATCATAAGATTAATCAACTACACAAGGGGATTTCAAAACAAAAATAAGTCCATAATTGTTATTATTGACATCCAGAAAGCCTTTGATTCCTTATGGCACGAGGGATTTTTGTGTAAACTAATAAATATCAAATTACCAGATTACTTAATTATAATCATAGACTCCTATATCACCAATTGCAAATTTTACACTTATGTGAACGAAGGCTCGGTGGGAGCTTACCCCATACTAGCTGGAGTCCCACAATGCTCTGTGCTATCTCCTTTGCTGTGCTATTCCTTGTTTACGTATGATTTACCACTTTCTCCTGATATCCTTACAGCCATATATGCGGACGACACTTGTTTTGTGTCATCAGCAACATCTCCAGACACAGCACTACACAATATCCAGACACACATAAATACACACATTATTCAATACATGAATGACAACAAACTTACAATCAATGCCGCCCAGACAGAGTACATGTTACTCAGACAAATAACTCCAAATAATAGCTCATTGCCATTTCAGCTTTGTATAAATGGCCAAAATATCACCCCTAACACTACTTTAAAATACCTTGGCTACACAGTGATTGGCAACACAAACGCAACAGCGCACATTGCCAAACAAGTACAAAAAGCGAACATTGTAGTGAGCAAATTATATCCGTTACTTTGTAAGAACAGTTGTCTTTCCATATGAAACAAACTTATGATATACAAACAGGTCATAAGACCAATATTAACTTACGCCTCACCAGTCTTCTACACAGCCACTAGACGTAATTTTCACACACTGCAGATGATGCAAAACAAGTGCCTACGCATGGCAATCAAAAAATACAAAACCGTTTACCCCAAACTCCCAAAAACTTCATGGTCACATGAACAAGCCAACATGCCCATTATTAAGGAATTGATAACAAAAATATCCAAAAGCTTTTACAACAAACTGTCTGCGATCAAACCTTCGAAATACACACGGAACCACTAGTCGCGCAGGAGACACCCGTGATAGTGGGTGTACGCTTCTGCATGGTAATCTATTCACATTCACAGTTGTTTAATTCCTAACAACCAATATAATCGAATTAGGGGTTAACCCCTACTTCACTCATAAAATATTATAGTGAAAACTTACCATCAGATACCTGTACGATTTTGAAACCCTGTTTTTCAGGGACGACCCAGTTGAAAATGATAGGGAGATATATTTTTATACCAGAGGAAAAGTTACTACTACCAATGATAATAATTGGATAATGCATTCGGCAAGGAACCATGTTGAGCATCAGACCAACACAGGGGTGCTACGAATAGCCAGACATCCGGCTTTTATATTCTTTGTATATATTCCAAACACCCATGTATATATATAGTTGACTAACGATTGTAAATAAAGACAATATAAAATAAATAAATATCACAGTTCCCACTGTTGAGCAAGTTGTAATTCTAGGAAAGGTATTTGATAAGAGGCTTAGCTGCAAAGAACACATCAAACAACTCAGAGAACAGTCTAGGTACACCCAACATCCTAAGAAGCCTATCACACCGGCAAAGGGGAGCTGCGGACGAGATATTATTAAGAATCTATAGATCATCATTCACTCTAGATGTCAGCTACTAAAAGTAATTTAAGACCTCTAAACAGTGTACAAAATTCAGCTCTACGAGCTTGTTTAAAAGCTTCCTGATAAAGTCCAATTGAAAGTATTTGCTGTGAAGCCAACGAACCTCTACAACAGTTTCTCTTATTACGTTATTCCAGGGTATCTGCACACCCAGAAAATCTTGTATATGAAGTTATGCACAAGAGGAATATAAATCCTACCACACCAATCAGCCATATCTGGCTATCACTACTTTTCGATGTAGACCTTAATCATTACTCATACCTTCACTCCTTCATTGAATAAAAATATGCCAAAAATCAACCTAAATTTAAGCAATCACTCAAAGCATGACACTTCCAACAAGCTCCTAAGGAGACAATTAGGACTTTTGACCTACTAGAAATTCCGAATTCTCCAGATCAAATTCACAACGTGTTAAATTATTTTAGACATTAATTTCAATATCAAAATGTAATCAGTTCTAGATAAGTCAACAATTTATATATTTTGTCCAATAACTTTCTCAATTCTATAATATTTATACTGTAACTGTGATAATGGCCTCTGAAGCCGAGACACATTAATTTCAATAAAAAAATTACATTTCCTACGACGCGACGTTTTGTATAAAAAATAATCATCATTATTGCCACTCTTTTAATACGGTCTTGCATCTTACCGAAAGTGTGAACTAAGCCTGAAATATGCAAAAAAGTAATAATAACAAAGGAATGATTCAATTTAATATCTGAGTTCCTTTTTGACTTTTGTAACATGACGTTTTACCGATAGCTCGTTATCAAGTTCGCTGCGAAAGAAACAAGTGATTAGTGATAAATGATAAAAAACATAAATAGTATAAAACATTCTATCGCCTCATTAGTCCGAGCACTTCAGACAAAATTAGTACCAATGAAATGAACAAACAAAAATGTAGATAGTGAATAATGAATGTTTCCATGTTTCCAAACTAAATCCAACAGAAACCAACACTCGGGCTTTAGCTTATCTCACTCAACCTCCGAAACCAACAAAGATTTGTCGATTTCCCACCCAAACAAGGCTCCACATCAAGCCTACTCAACAAATGAACCTAGCAGAGGGTTAATGACAACTAGCGAGTACATGGATAGCTTGTCTGAAGATGAAGAGACCACACAAAACGCCAGACATACATGGCAATCAGTCAATAAACGAAAAAGAAAGCACTCACCAAAAATTTCAACCCAATAAACACGAAAAACCGATTGTCACCTCTAGAAACCAACACAGAGGAAACCCAGAAAGGACCAATTAACCCCTTACTGCATCCCGTGTCAAATATGGCATACGCCAAATTTTTTTTTCTAAGTATTGACGTTACTCAGAACCTTATCTCAAATTGTGCTATATATGACACACTCGCTTATTGGTTTGTGGCGACGCGGTAGCCAATTCCTTCCAAAATAGGCGTACACGATTTAGTTTCATTATGTCTGTTGGAGTACAGGTGTTGTTGTTATTTATTGAAAGTTCTGTTGTTGTTGTATGCAATATTGGCTAAAATTTTACGAAACTAAAATAAGTGGTCGAAAGGTAAGAGTTTATATTACAAGTTCTTGAACATATAAACATATTCAACATATTGTTTGCTGAAAAAAATGACATTGTTTACATGTCCCATATTTCTCACAGGCCGAAGTAAGTGGAAAAATAAATAGGGTTCATTTTTATTTTCAGATGGATACAAAAACTTTTTATGGCTTGAAAAGGGCCATAATTCCGGTTACTGACATAAGCGATGACGAAAACTTATCTGACGGCGATGAAAATGACTTAGAAATAAGACAAGAAGTTTTGTGCTATGAATCTGAGAGTGACACTGACTTCTCAGTGACAGGAGAAGTTATTGACGAAACTGATGATGACGTTCCTTTGGTTTCCCGTCTTGAGTCTGCTAGGGCTCAATATATCAAAAAGGCATCTCAGAACCAGAAAGAATATGAATCTTCTACACCTTCCACTCTTCGTTTGGCAGAAATCACGCGGGAAAAATCTGAAAAAGAGAAAATCAAATGGGAAGAAAAAAAATTCCCATTCCTTGAAGATGGCATCAAATTCAAAGGTTCTGAATCACTACCCAACAATATACAGGATCTTGATGGAATCATCCAATTTTAAATTTTTTTATTTACGGATAAAATTGTTACTTATATGACGGAAAAATCGAATCTTTTTGGTGTACAATGTAGGCCAGAAAAGCCACCTAATATCACGAAGGAAGAAATAAAAGTTTTGTTGGCATATGCATTTATATGTCAATTGTTCAATTGCCAGCTACTAGAAACAGTTCTTTAGATATTCATTCTGTTTCTAATGCTATGAGTTGCAATAGATTTGAACAAATTAGAAGGTTTCTCCATTTCAACGATAATATGAATCAACCAAGACTTGGAGAACTTAAATATGACAAACTTTATAAAATTCGACCTCTGTTGAACAAAATTAGGGAAAGACTTTTGCTTGTTCCAAAGGATGAACATATGGCTGTTGACGAACAAATAATCCCGACAAAAAGCTAGGTCGTGTTTGAAACAATATAACCCAAAAAAGCCCCACAAGTGGGGCTACAAAGTGTTTGTTTTGAGTGGGGTGTCTGGGTTTAGCTATGATTTCGATTTTTATAGTGGACCTACTGAACTAGAAGACGGCCTACCCAATTTAGGCGCGAGTTCTAATGTAGTGGTAAAACTGTCATCGACTATTCCTAAAAATCAAAATTATAAACTTTTTTTCAATAACTGGTTCACTAGTATTCCTCTTTTAGTATACCTATCAAAACAGGGTATTGTACCTCTTGGAACCGTAAGATCTAATCGAGTGCCAGATTTCCAGTTTCCTAAGGAAGCAGAAATGAAGAGGAAAGATCGAGGTGCTGTCACAGAAAAAGATGCCAACATTGATGGTGTAGATATTTCTGTAGTATCTTGGTACGATAATAAAATAGTGAATACCATATCAACTTATGTTGGAAGTCAGCCCATGTCCGACGTAAAACGGTTCTGTAGAAAAACAAAGTGCCATATAGAGATTCCCCGTCCAAAGTGTATTGGGATATACAATAACTATATGGGTGGTATTGATTCTTAGATTCAATGTTGGGTTATTACAGAATCCAGATCAGGTCGAAGAAGTGGTATATGAGAGTATTTTACCATTTTATAGATATGTTGTGTGTCAATAGTTGGATTTTATGGCGACGCTCTCAAACTGACGATATGTACTTGCCTCTAGCAGAATTCAAACTGGCACTAGCAGAAATTCTAACTAGGGCTAATGTTCTACAAAAAAAATGGGGAAGGCCAAGCAATGACTTACAAACTCAATTGCAATTAAAAAAGAAAAAATACCCGTTTGCGCAAATACCAGCTCAAGAAATTAGAACTGATAACTGGGGTCACTTACCGGAATGGTCTCCCACTGAGCGCCAACGCTGCAAGTATATAGACTGCTTGGGAAAATCACACATTTATTGTGCAAAATGTATGGTTTTTTTGTGTCTTAATAAGGACCGTAACTGTTTTTATCGCTTTCACACTGAATAAGAAATATTTTTTATATTTTCATTACTAAAATTAAAATGTATATTTTTTATTATTAATGTTACCTAAAGTTGTTCCATATCTAGTACATGTCAAAATTTTTGAATATAAGAAAAAAAAACATGCCGTAGAATTTTTTAAATATTTTTCCAGATCTTCTGAGGTCCTAATACATTACATAAATTAAAATAATATTAATCAAAAAAATCATGCAGTAAGGGGTTAAACCAAACAACAAAACGAGCCTGCCCCACCAAAACCACCATCAATATTCATCTATGGTGTGAAAAATTTCTTTTTTACTGAGATCTCAGATCACTTCAGTTAAGGTGATCTGAGATAAAGTGATGTGAGTAAGCACCAAAAAGAACGACATCTCAATTGAAGCGCGCGATCTGTCGACGCATGCGTGAATAAGAAACAAAGCATATAATAATAATAATGTTATTGTATCCATAATTTGTAACAACAGAAAAATAGATTGTGTGTGTTTATATGTCAATGGTTAAAACTATAGATAACCTTGGTTAAAACTACAAATAACTCAAGCAAATCAAATATTTGTTCATCCTCTCCACTTTATTTCCGACTCAAGTCCAACTGATTCCCCCTTACAACACATTCAGCAGGTGAAGGGGGAGGAAAAATCTTAGCTCACTTAAAGTGAGTAAAACAAAAAGAACGCTTACATTACTGATGTGAGCTGAGATCTCAGTCAAAAAGAACGCACCTAATGACTGAAAATTTGATCAAAATGATAAAGCAGACACGCACTACACCAAAGCACTAGCCAATGAAATTGTCAAAATCAGCACACTCACAATTGACACCCATTGAACTTTAGTCAAATACTTAAGGAATGAGGAAATAATAGACTACACATACCAGCCAAAAGAAGATAGAGCATTCTGAATCGTTATTCATAACCTACACCATTATGTACCTATTGATGAAATAAAGGCTGAACTCACAAAAGCAGGACATAACGTGCACAATATAATGAACATTAGACACAGAAGATCCACTTTCCATGTTCTTTGTTGACCTAGAACCTCAACCAAACAATAAAGCAATCTACGAACAAAAGTACATATCGTCACCCTAATTATCAAACCTCGTAACTCCAATTTTGGTCAAAAATGTGGATTTTGGTACCATCTGTGAGAGAAAAAAAAACTACCTATTATGGAGAAAAACATGTAACTCCACATTAGTTTATTTTAATAATATGGAAAGAAGAGAAAACCTCTTAACTCCGTATACATCCGCGTGCCCTAGAATATCTCGTAACTCCATGATCTCTAACCTAAAAATTTTAAAAGATGTGACAGACACAAGACAAAATTTATTATATTTGGTTTGATAGAAGCTTTAATAGTGTATTAATTGTGCTTTACGTTAAATAATAAAAAAAGAGAGGTAAGTCACTGGTATTACTTTTGTTATTGTATTATTGTATATTATACAATATGAAAATATGGACACTTAAAGTCCTTACTGTTCTAAACCACACAAATGCTTGAAGTGTGGAGGAAAGCATGACACCAAAATATGCCAGAAACCTAAAAATACTCCAGCAAGGTGTGCCTTATGCAATGGTGATCATCCAGCAAACAAATAAGGGTGCTGTGTTTACAAAGACTTAGTCCAGAAAAGAAAACCAATAAATAAAGCCCCCAATAAGAACCAGCCACAAGTAGGCAACCCGAACTAACCTCCTGTCCAAGAAGCTTCAACAAAGACATACACAAATAACTCAAGAAATCATAACCTAACCTATGCACAAAACAGCAGCAGAAACACATAGGACCAAACAACAGCTCAGCTGAGTGAATAATTGTCAAAATTCCTATAAGAGTTCAAAAACATGTTCTCTCAGTTGATAAATCAAAATAGCATGATTCTAAATCTACTTTTGACTGTCATAAACAAATTGAAGAATTAATGGCTACTAGAATCATGAGAATTGCAACTGAGAATGCCAACGATCTTATTAAACATAAACAAGAAGTAATAACTTTCCTAGACATCCACAAAAACGATATACTACTAGTATCAGAGACTCACTTTACCAAGCGAACAACCTTATCAATTCCAAATTACTTAACATACCCTACCACCCACCCAGATGGAACAGCAAACATCATCAGAAATTCAATTACCCATCACGAACTAGATAAATATGAAACAAATGCTATCCAAGCCACAACAGTCTAAATAATTAGTAACAAACATAATCTCAACATCATATCTGTATACGCCCCACCTCACCACATTATCACTACAGATATGTACAAACAATTCTTTCACACCATTGGAAACAAATTTATTGCTTAAGGGGACTGGAATGTGAAACACAAAACACACACACTGGGGATCAAGACTCATCACTACTAAAGCCCGTAACCTCCTCAGCGCTATGACTGATGTAAACTACAACCATCTCACCAATGGAGAACCCCCAACCGACCCCAGGAAACTACCTTGACTTCTACATAGTGAATATTAGTATAAAAAACCAAAAGAAATAGATGAAGCCACGCAATACTTATAAAATACAATCCACCAGATGTATCAGTACCCCACTGCATATTCGACAACTTGTAACTGAGGAAAGAAGAGCCAGAGGAAAGGGCAATGATCACGCTATAACAATGATCTTTACCAATACAGAAGGCGTGAACTCTCTATAACACTCAGAAATGCCCAAAACTTTAAGTCTTTTACCCAAGGCCTGTCTGTAGACAACTACAGCTTATGCAAAGCAACAAAAAAGTTCAAAAGACCCATACCGCCAATAATGATCCACAAAGACTGAAAACCCCTGTAAGAAACACTCTCATACAGACCAATCAGCCTATTACCCATCCTTAGCAAAATATTTAAAAGACTACTGCTCAACAGATTCCAAGACGAATATGACCTAACAAACATCTTACCAAACTACCAGTTTGGATTCCGAGAGAACAAGTCAACCCATCAAACACACAGAGTAATCAACACCATCAGCCAAACCCTAGAAAGAAAAAAGTATTGCAGTGGAATATTCCTAGACGTCTCTCAGGCCTTCAATAAAGTATGGCATGCGGTTCTACTGTACTAGATAAAAAATACTCCCTTTTATAGTCCTACCTAGGTAAAAGACACATCAGTTGAACACAATGGTTCAATATCAGACAACTATTCCTCATGTACACTAATAACCTGCCTGAAACAGACAGCACAACCTATCCAAATCCATACAGGTGTCAATCACTACCTGCCAGAACAACTGCCCAACAATCACAGTTGATGGAGTCCCAATACCAGTCAAACGTGATGTGAGATATCTAGGCCTGCACCTAGATCGAAAATTAACCTGGGAGAAACATAAACAAACAAAACGAAGACAGCTAAATATCAAATTCAAACAATGTACTGGCTAATAGGCCGAAAATCCAAACTATCATCCAAAAACAAGCTGCTGCTATACAAAGTAATGCTAAAACCTATATGGATATGGACTAGAATAAAAACAATAAAGATATTTTAGCTGAAAACTCACTTCCAAAGTCGAACACACCCAACTCTTTTACTAAATACTCTTGTGATGAAGTAGATTGTAAAATGGCAATAAATGTGAAAAAAATAATACCTACAACACAAATAAAAATGACTAAGACACCCCTCTACCTAAAAATTATACATAAATTAGTAATAATAAATTTTCAATTGGCGTTTCTAATGGACATAGAAATAATTTTTTAAACCGTATTCTAACATTTCTGGCATGGTACTGTTACAAGCATTTAGAATTTTTTGTTGTATTTGCAGCTGAGTAATGAAAAAGTGAAATCGACTTTTTAACAATCCTAATTTTCAGTAATTCCCTTTTGTTTGTTTGTAGATGTTTTAACTCAAATATAATAGTTAACAATACAAAAATAAAAGGTAATATCGAGAAGTAAATTATTGAACACTTCCTGTGTTTAAAAATGGTTTCCTCAAATTAAAAAACTGATGCAATTGCAGCTAAAAATATATTCAGTTAATTATTTCCAAGATGCGGAATTCCTGAAATTGATATACTTATTGGAAAGCCAGAAAAAATTGATGAGATTTTGGGGGGTGCCTCCACAGGTGGCGGATAATGGAATGCTCGCGAGATATGGAAGGTACTGGGGAAATAAAATACCCGGATCAGACCAAAACTAGAACTGCTACCTTGTAGTTAGGGAGGGGATCTCAAATGTTAAGGGAGTAAACCATGTCAGGAAAAACTGGTAGCCTGAGGCAGCAGATGGCAGTCACTCCATCAGGATCGGAAGAGGTGGGTTAATAACCTGCTTCTTCTTAAATTCAACTTATTACCGAAACTGCAAGAAATGAGATAAACCGAACCGGAAAACCGGTACAGACTTTTGGCATGAAAATAAGGACTCGTTGACACATGAGTGAAACTCAATGAAATAGTTTTGGAGAGATCAATACTCAGGAAGGAAACATATTGATATAATCAGGGAATGAACATGAAAATGCACCTAGGAGGACAGGAGTGACAGTACTAATGTCACCAAAGGCTAAATGGGCACTTGCGGATTGGAAACCAATCCCTAAGAGAGTAATGTTGGCAAGATTTAAAACTAAGGTGAGGTATGTTTCAATAATACACTCCATGCTCCAACAGAAGAGGCTACAGATGAGGAGAATGATAGTTTTTCTGGAAACGCGGAGTCACTTGCAAACATGATTAAGAGACAGCACATTGTCCTTCTGATAGGACACTTGATCGCCAAGGTGGGTGAGGATAATAGCAGATTTGAAAAAACTGTTGGTAAACATGGTCTTGGAACCATGAACAACAATGGAAGTAGGCTAGTTGAGTTTTATGAAGGCAGGGAACTGATTGTTGAAGGACTCTATTTCCGCACAAGATTACTTGGACCTCACCAAATGGAATAACAAATTGATCATCTAGTGAATAGTAAGAAATGAAGGAAGTATCTCTTTGATGTACGGGCTAGAAGAGGAGCTGCTGTGGTAGTGACCACCATCTGGTAACTGTTAACATAAGATTAAAAGTAGCATCAACAAAGGTACAATTAGAGAAGAGGTAATAACTTTTTGATTCAGACAAACTTAGAGAGAAAGAAACAGCTCAAAGATTAAGTCTATAACTGCAAAGTAGATTTGCTTGTCTGGAAGTGCAGGCGGGAGACAGTAGAAGTAGATAAAGAGAACCTTTGTAGAGGCTGCAGGGGGAGTAGTAGGATATAGGGAAAGAAGCCGTGGATCGCCGATGAGACCCTGGAAAGAATTGAGGAAATGATAGAGTTAAAAAAGAAGCAGAACCAAGCTAAAGAAGAGGACGAAATTATAAATGCTACACATGTATATAACATAAAACAGAAAAATCCAAAGGAGTTTTAGAAAAGACAAGCGGATTTGGGATGACAGGTAAGCAAAACAAGCCCAAGAAGTGACAGCACAAGAAAACAGTAAAGGACTCTATAGAATCACCAATACTTTGACCAACAGGAGCAAATTAAGGACAAAAGAGGAAAAACTACAGTAAATGAAGAATAACAAGTGGAAATATGGAATGAATTATTCGAAGAACTGCTAAATAGATAAGTACAAATGGAAGAGGGAAGAAGATCGCAGAATAAACACAGCCGTACCTAAGAAGTCAGAAATAACAGTTGCACTAAAAGAAATTAAGAACGGCAAATCGCCCGGAGTGGACCAAATGCTAAAAGAAAACCCAACCCTTCAGCAGACATTTTTTATGAATTACTGAAAGAAATATGGGAAAAAAATTAATCGCAGATAATTGGAAGAAAGGGTTACTGATCAATATACCAAAGAAAGGAGATATGTCATTACGCACAAACTGGAGATGTATTATGCTGTTCTTGGCGGCTAGTAAGATTTTCACCAGGATAATTTCGAACAGAATGAAAGGCATAATAGACTTAAAACTTCGAAGAGAACAAGCAAGCTTCAGAAAGGACCACTCCTGATCAACATCCTTAGAATCATAGAACAATTCTCGGAATACCAGGTAGCTGTGTTTCTGTCCTTTGTGGATTTCGAAAAGGCATTTGACTCCATCACCCGAGAGTCCCTTTTGGGGTGCCAATGAAAATCACCAATCTCAAAAGAAATTTATAAGAATTACAGATGCAAGGTAATTCACGAGGACAAACTATTCAATGAGTTCGGGATTGAAACAGGAGTCAGAAAAGACTCTTTGCTTTCGCCAACACCATTTCCCGTGGTGCTAGATTGTGTGATGAAGAGAGTATCAAATAGACCTAGGGGTTGCAATGGGGACTGATGGATAGGCTGGAAGACATCGATTTTGTAGATTATTTGTGTCCGATGTCCCAAATACTGGCTGATATGAAGAGAAGACTCCATAATCACGGCACAAAAGTTGGTTTCAAAATAAATTTCGAAAAAACAAAATAAGGATCAACGCTAGGAACAACCAGCAGTTAATGATGAACAATAAGATCATCGAACAGGTGGATCAATTCCAATACCTGCGAAGCATTGTGTCTAAGACAGGCGAGACTGAAGAAGACGTCATCAGCAGGATTAGGAAGGCCAAAGGAGCATTTGCACAACTTGCACCCTTCTGGCGTTCAGTGGAAATTCGAAGGAATACTAAATTAAGAATAATTGAAACAAATGTAAAGTCAATCCTTATGTATGGCTGCCAAACATGGAAAGTCACAAGAACAAATAAACTGCAAGTGTTTATAAATAAGTGTCTCCGAAAAATTTTCAACATACTGGTCAGATATAATAACAAACAAAGAATTAATGCAAAGGAAATTTTGCTGGTTAGGCCATACTCTAAGAAGGCCAGTCAACATAAGTTGTCAAGCCTCGGAAGGGCATCCTCAAGGAAGTAGGAAGGCCGATGAGGTCAGGAGTATGAAGAAGGCAAGAGTTGTGGACAGATAAAGCAGTTGGCGCAAAACCATGTATGGTGGATGGCATTCGTTGCAGCTCTGTATCCCCCAAAGGAATTAAGTCAACTAAATCAATTCTATAACTAAGCATTAAGCAAACATTTTAGGCAAGTACAGTGAAGTAAATTAAGATTTTACATTTAAGTAATTAATTTCATTGATGATTATAAAAATTTCACGTTGTATACTAAGTGAAACAAGCAATGACGTAGAAGTTAGTATTGAATCAACCAGATGGATTTTGAAGAAGAAAAGTACGCAAAGTACATGATCATGACATAGGAATTGTAATTACGAGGATGTATTGATATCTAGTTGGCATAGACCAGTTCCATGCATAAACAAAATATTGCGTTACCATAGCAACGAACAATAACTGTCAGTGTAAAGGGGTAAGCAGATTGTAACATGTCACTGAGACATGTTACTATTTTCATCAATTATTTTGGAGCGTTACTTATTCGTCGGCTACTTCCACCTCTAATTCCAAATCCTATTATTTCAAATATTGGGAACACATCGGTGATCGTTTTTGCCATCGTTAAAATATCTACTTAAACTACGATTGAAGTGGAACTCGCTCTTTGGTTCATTCTTCGCTGAAAAGTTACTCAGCATTCTCTTTTATATATCATTTTGTGTGTGATTTTTAATTTTCTTCGCTGGTAAGTTATCTATATATTTTCAAATTGTAAATGTGTGATACAAATCATTCTATTTCGATTTTTATAAGTAGTTAAAATATTTCGTTTTTAAAAAAAACATTGTTTTTGTTATGGCGTTTTCCTTTTTTTCTTCGCCGGTATTATCTTTCTTTAAAAAAAATCTGGTGGCGCCCTAAGTAATTTTATGAAGCGAATTTATAACAGATTCTTTATATGGTTATTTTCCACTGATTTAAATTTGCTTTTTCTGATTATTTTGGAAACAGGACGGATAAGAATGAACAGTTTTCTGTGGTTTTATTTTGAAAATTAAATTCAAATTTTTGTATGTATTGGAGTATAAGCTCCTATCTGTTCATTTTATTCCTCCTTTCCAATTTCAATTTTCTACTGTTTTCTTATTTCTTTCCCTACAGCGCTGCAGCCTTTAAGGACCGCTTTACCTCCACAGACTGTACTTTAAGGACCGTTTACAAAACTAACCTCCACAGACTGTACTTTAAGGACCGCTTCAGACCTTACTGTACCGACCTCTACGGACCGTTATATACTTCTACAGACCTTTACGGACTCTACCAGATCCACTCAACGGACCACCTCGTTCTGCAGTCCAGACAACCACGGTTGAAGACCCCTGGAATACTGCTGCGAGCTGTAGGTCCCGAGTTTTCCCAAGATAAGTCCTTAACTTACTTTTGGTATAAGACCTAAGAAGTTGCGAGTCCAAAAATCTGCTGGAAAAGTTCTTGCTTCAGTTTTTTGGGATTGCCATGGAGTAATCATGATTGATGTTTTGGATAAGGGTAGAATAATAACTGGAGATTACTATTCGATATTACTGACCACTCTACGGGAAAAAATTAAAGAGAAAAGATGCGGAAAGCTATCCAAAGGTGTTTTGTTTTTGCAGGACAACGCCCCTGCACACAAATCTCATGCTGCCATGCAAAAAATTCGTGATTTAGGGTTTGAATTACTAGAACACCCCCCTTATTCACCAGATTTGGCACCGCCCGACTATCATCTCTTTCCTCAACTGAAAAAAGTTTAAAACGTCGTAAATTTTCTTCCAACGAGGAGGTAATAAAAGCTGGAGAAAGAGGAGAATATGTTGAGTAATAAAATATTTTGACATTGAAATTTTGTTTGGTTCTATAGTAGGCTAAGAATTTTTCAATATATCCTCGTATATCACTGGAATGGTCTTTAAATTCATGTTTTTAATGTATCATGAAGGTCCATACTTGAAAAATAGAACTTGATAGTGACCCCGAAAAAAACGAGACGTTGGTTGAAGATTTACTTTTTGAATTTTTGATATATTTTAAAACATGATAGATGACAGCCAGTGTGAATTATCCCAAGTCGTCAATTTAATGAGCTCTAAAATTTGAACTTTTTTTATATAATCATCTCTATCTGTTATGTTTCCTGATATAGCAATGTTATCAATTCCAAACTGAGACAGCCTTTATAACTAGTCAACGGAGAACGTTTTTAAACAATATTTCATAGTTTATGCAATGAACTAGAACCAAAATACAGACTAGAAAAAATAATCAGTAAGATTTTGTAGAGGGTAAGAGATCTTATTTTTGTTGAAATATTTAAAATTTCTTAAAAGTTATTCTTTGAAAGTATATCATTTAGAAAGAGCAACCAGGCGTTTCTAGACTCTTGTTTTTAATTCAGTACAACATGGTTTAATACCGTAATTTTATCACATACATTGGCTTGTGTTGACCAATGTTAAAAAAATTATTTATAGTTTTTAACCCGTCCACAATGGGACTTGTCGATCAGCAGTTATTCTTGGAACTGTGTGAGACAAGACTGAAAAATATGTCCTCAAATACTGATAGTATCATAATAGAATTGTTGGTCTTGTATGAATGTATGAAACACTTTAATGATAACCATTTTTGTTTTGACTTTGACACTCATTATTCGGCCAGTCACCAGGAACAAATTAATAATAAAGAACCACACCATCGTAACTAAGAATACAACAAAGATATAACCTGGTCACAGCGGCCTGTCAAAATATTATAATTTGTAACAAACACCAGGCAACAGAATACCAATTGGGATGAAAAGAATTAACAAATCTTGTTCATTCACATATTCATAAACGTACCTTTTATTTATATATGAATTTCATATCCTTCCATTATGTTTAAAGCTAAAGAATGGCAGATATTGAAAAGTGGAGAAAACATTTTTTATTAAATCTTTAAAAATGTTTTGAAATTCTTGGTAATATACACAATGTTTTTCTTTACTAAGGCACCTTCGGAAGTACCTAACATGACTCGTTGGATGTCATGGAATGGAATAATTGATGCATAATCAGTAAATTCTGCTTTTTCGTTTTTTAATATTTATTGTTTTCAAGAGGAGCATGATACATGCCAACTTTAACTTTACTTGTTTGAATGATGTGTATTTTCACTACAGTTTAATTTTTAGTATGTGTACATACTTAGTGTTTATTATCCAAAAAGATCAGTTTTATACTCTCAAATATGAAATTAAAAATTATTGGAGTCAGTGTTTTACGAGAATAACTTTTAAGAAAATTATTACTACTCGAATACTAGATAAGCATAGTCAATTTTAAAAACAACATAAAAATATTAGTCTCTGTTATCGTTTCCATTTAATTACAATCCAAAACAATAAATATCTTTATTAATATAAAAGTTATAATAACTCAGAAAAGAGTTGTGTTTATTTTTTCAACCTAAGGCAGTAATATAAAGACAAACAATTCTTATATATTATAAATAATATGTCCCATTGTTTATAACCCAACCAAAACAAAGATGTTCTCATGTGTGTTCAATATGAAAACTTTCTAGAGCTATAACGTACCCGTAGAGGTAATAGAAGAAGCTTAGTAGGTAGAAAGCTAACTTGATCCATCCTTCTCTTTGACACCTTGTAAGCACATCTGCGTTCATGATACTTGTTGGATCATATATTCCATAACCGGACATCACAGGTCTGGTGCGATATCTATTGATGTGGTAGGCTATTAGAGGAATGTTCAGGAATAGCGAGAACCATTCTCCAGAAGCAGCAAAGAGAATATTGAAAATTAAATGGAGTAAGTATTCTGGCAATACTAGCTGTAAAGGAAAATTTACTTAAAATACATAATTATAGGAAAACATTCGATTACTTTGCTGTTTAATATTAAAAAAAATACAATTTAATTCGATAATCAATCTATAAAATCAAGACCATTGACAGAATATAGCCTTGTAACTCTTTTCCATTTATTTCCTATCCTCAGATTCACTGGCATGGAATTAAAAGCAAAAAGCACTTTTTTTTATTTAACAATAGGAATGTTTCTAATCTAAAAGATTAATCAACATTTTTGATTTAACCTAAACTTCTAACAGTTTGTTGGGGCTTTGCAGCAAATCAATGACTCTGCTTTGCACTAACATACATTTATACAAACGATTCAGTACTTTTGAGCCTTCGTATCTCAAGTTGGTTGTGTAGAAGCTGGTTCAGATGTTTATGGACAGGGTTGGGCAAAATCTGATTTTCATTAAAAAAATCAAAAACCATTGATTTTTTTAAAATAATCACGATTTATTTGATTTTTTAAATTTGAACATTTTGATTCTTTGAAATTATTGTTAATTATTTTAATGTATAAGTCTAAAAATTATAATACAATTTGCGGCTCAAAAACTTGTGACAACGCATTTGTCGCGCTTCTTCCAAGAAAATTCTTGTCGCGATTTGTTTTCCTTCTATCCTATACACTCACTATACAGTGCCCAGTAGTGCCGAGTGAGGCACGAACGTGTTTGTTGTGCTTTTTGTAAGAATATTTCTGTCGAGGCTCGTTTTCCTTCTCAACCTATAAATTGACGTTACCCAACAATTTCACGCATTTCGCTAGTTAGGTTAGTTAAGTGAAAACATATAAATAAAGTTAAATGAGTGGAAGAAAAGAGGACCCAATATGGCAGTTCTATATTAAGACAACAAATCCAAATAAATTGAGGTGTAGGGCTATTTGTAGAAAGTGCAAGAAAGATATTCAAGGGTTAGTCCAAAGACTTAAAGCACACCACGATGTTTGTAATTATCACGAGAGGAATACAGGTAATTGAATTATTAATTTAATTTTATTTATATTTAATAAAGATTTTTATTATTAACCCGGGAATGATCGCGTGATTAGATTTTGACTAACATTTTTTGTTTTTTGTTGATTCTCCAAGCACTTGACATTTTATTTTTGAGATAATTTTGTGAAAGTTTTGAGACATAAATATTAATTATAAGTTAAGCAATATAGTGTAATGTTTAATTATATATTCTGAGATATTTTGAAATATTTTTTAAATATATACGTATTATATTATAAGTAGATACTTTTTTGATAAATAACAGAATACAACAGGGTAACAAATGTTTCTATGCATTAGAAGACACATTTAAATCAAAGATATTGTCTATAAACACAAAAATTAAAATATACAAGACAGTAATTACACCAGTCGTACTTTACGCCGCAGAAACTTTGAATTTAACAAAAAAAGAGGAAAGCACATTAGAAATCTGGGAAAGGAAAATACTACGGTGAATATACGGCCCAATTAAAGAAAATGGAGTATGGAGAATATTAAGAAACTATGAAGTTAATAAAAAATTCAATAGTCCAATAATAACAAATGAAATAAGAAGTAAACGATTAAAGTGGGCAGGACATGTACAACGTCTAGGTAATTAAAAGTTTGTTAAGAAAATACAGGAAACTAAAAGACAAGGACGAAGAGCAAGGGGACGACCGAAAACTAGATGGTTGGATGGTGTAGAAGAAGATCTTAAAGAAATTGGAATAAATGACTGGAAGAACAAAGCAAAAGACCGGAAAGAATGGAAAAGAATAGTAGAAGAAGCAAAGAACAGACAGAGCAGAAACTAAATCACCGAACTCATAAACTCACTACCGATTTAAAGCAGTAGGGTTGGCCAAGAGGCTGGCCACCACTGCCGGAAAAATGAGGCTAGGCATCCCAATAGGGAGACTATGGACCTTAAGGTCTGAAAGTCAATGAGAAGAAGAAGATACATTTTTGAGATAATTTTAAATTTTTTTTGATAGATATTATTTTTAACAAAGATAATATAATTTTTAAGTATTCATTTATAGATATTTTAGGACATAGATTTTGGGCATATAGGATTGTTTTTAAATGTTAGGTGAAATCTAACACCTGGCCTTTAATGTAACTTTTTAACGCCACATTTCCCAGGTTAATTAAAGATTATCTTTACTCTTCTATACTTACTTAATTTTTAATTTTTTTCAACTTAAAAAAATAAAATTGCTTTTACATCTCTATTGAACATTTTCACTTTATTTTAAAATCAATAATTCAATATCATCATGAATATATCATCAATTAATCAATTTTCAATATGTTTTTCTCTTTCCAGAGAGTCGAATGTCGCTTGACAGTTTTGCTAGCACATCATCTGCCTCAAGTTGTAGTTCACTCATGACGGATAGTTCGTATGTTCGAAAAACTCCACCGAAAGTACCAACTAGTCTAACAACTTTTGAGCAAGTTCAAAAAAAGAAAGCAATCAAAACTCAGCCTACCATTAGTGGTTTTGTAATGCAGACTTCAACTGCTGAAAAACATAAAATTGACAAACAAATAGCAAAGGCTATTTTTGCTACCAATTCGAGCTTCAGATGTATTGAGAATTTAGAGGTGAAAAAAGCCATTCAGTTATTAAGGTCTGGTTATACACTGCCCTCGAGACAAACGGTAGCAACAAGTCTTTTGGACGAAATCCATGAAGAGGAAAAATAAAAATGTTTCTCCTCCCTGTCAGGACAGTCCGTAAATATGTCAATTGATGGGTGGTCAAACGTGCACAACGAACCAGTGATTTGTGCAACGATAACCACTGAAGATGGACAAGCCCTCCTATACGAAACTATAGACACATCAGGAAATCCACATAATTCAGAATATTTAAGCTCAAATAGTTTGTGCCCTGATTTCTTCATGTGAATTAAAATACAAGTGTACCGTAAAATCTTTTGTGACAGATAATGCCACAAATATGACACTTATGAGAAAAACATTAGAAGAAAAAACGAACGCAAAAGTTATAACTTATGGCTGCTCTGCACATATGTTTAATTTACTGTGCAAAGACTTTCAAGTTAAAGACGTTAAAGAACATGTGGTCCAAATTGTTAAGTATTACCGAAATAACCATTTGGCTAGATCTAAATTCAGTAGGAGGCAGCTCTTTAGTCCTTCCAAGCGATGTGCGATGGAATAGCCTTGGCAACTGCTTAGAGATGTATGTCACTCAGTGGGACATCATATTAAAAATCTGCGAAGAAAATAAAAAGGAGAGTGATTCCACTATTTACCAAAAAGTTTCAAATATTGCGATTAAACATGCAGCGCAAGATTATTTAAACATTTTAAAACCTATATCAGTTGCTCTTGATACTGTGCAGAGGAAAAATGCTACTATCGCAGATGCTGTAGAGCAATGGAAACATTTACAATACATCTTTGATAAATCTGTGGAATTACCATTACAAAAAGCACAACAATTTAATAATCGATATAAGCAAGCGCTAACGCCATATCATTTTATAGCGTATATGTTGAATCCACAAAAAACAAAATACCAGTTAACATCAGAAGAAAAGAATATAGCTTTAGAAACAATTAACGAGTTATATGAAAACACTGGACTGTTACCTTTAGTAATAAAGTTAAATGCACTCAGTGCTCCATTTAAGCAAGTTATGTTTTCGGACGAAATAATAAAAAATGTAAACGGACTACAATGGTGGTTATCACAAAATGGTGAGCCGGAAATATTGAAACAGTTGCCAATAATAAAACAGTTCTTGTGTGCACCTGCTTCTTCAGCTTCAGTAGAACACGTATTTAGCTGTTTTGGTCTTGTACACTCTGATATTAGAAACAGATTAGGCATAGAAAAAGCAGGAAAACTCGTGTTTTTGTTTAAATTGTATAACGAAAATGAATAGACTGAAAATATACAGTAATAAAATTTAGGTGTTACGTTTAGTTTAAGAATTTGGAATTATGTACTTCTTTTTTGTTGTTTTTGCTAAAAGCAGATACTTCTTTTGATTTTTGAGAAAACTTTTATATTACGTTGTTATCTGGTTCTGAATAAAAAAGAAAAAAATTGATTTTAAATCATGATTTTAATTTTAAAAATCAAGCGATTTAAATCAAGACTTTAATCAGCCCAACCATGCGTAGAAGTGTACCTAAATACAAAATATTAACAGATTTGGTTAATTTTTTTAGGTAATAGAATAATTTGCCAGCAGTTCTATGATGAAAATTTAAATGGAGCAAGGTATCTACAAATATTAAATACCGTAGTGCAAACAGCACTTAATAATATGCCGCCGCAAGAAAGAAATCATGCCTGGTACCAACAGGATGGGGCCCCTCCTCATAGTGTTCAAAATGTATCCGACATATTAGAAGAAATGTTTAATGGAAGAGGCTGGCAAATAAGGGACCATATAGATGGCCACCTCGCTCTCCGGATTTGAACCCTCTGGATTTTTCAATATGGGGCTATATAAAAAATGTTGTTTACTAGCACCCTCTTACGACCAAAGAAGATACTATACATAAAGCATCTTTTTCAAATAACCAATCATGTTGTGGTTGAACGATGTGAAAAATGTTTTCAACAAAATGGTGACATTTTGAACATTTGTTATAATTGGTATAATCGGTAAAATATTCCAATGAATAAATTTCAATAATCTCATTGATTTATTTCTTGTTGTTTTAGGAACAAACGTCCCATGTTCTTGTAAGGTTTTTTAATATTGTGTTTAATACTTTATGTGTTGGTGGAATTACATTTAAATATCATATAACAAAAATTCAAAATATTCTAGATTCAATTTTTTTACATTAATAAAGGATTTAAAAAACTTTATTAGTATTAATTTAAACTGTTTAGCAAATTTTACATGTCATAAAGTGATTGCAATAATATCCAGCCTACTACATATTTATAAAAAAGCTGGATAACTGTCTAAAAACAGATTTTTTTAATGATTACATAAAAAAATACAGTACAATTCTGCATTTTGTAGTACATAGACGTATTTAACGAAGTGCGATAGAGAGTAGTTTTGAACAATAAATTAAATTCACATTAGTGAAAATAAATAAGTTGAAGTAATTTTAGGTAGTGTAAAAATAACATGAGTAACCAATCCGACGGAGATCCCCCCGATCCTGGAATTCAGGATGGATTTTTAGGTTTCAGTAAAAATGATCAACAAAATAATAATGCTATGGATATTGATGATAACTCCTCGAACGGTAAGGTAACAAAAAATAACCCAACTTTAAACAAATGAAGTAATGATAAAGTAAGTAATGATCATATTAGTATTTTTTTTTGAAAATATTACAAAACATGCAACTGATAATAAGAACAAAGAAAACAAAGGCTAAAACTCGGACCATGAAACTAACAACAACACAATAATTAGTAGGACACAAAAAAGAGACATAAATAATTTTGTCAATAAATATAGCTCTAATGATAGTGGCCCGTATTTCGTTTATATTATTAGTAAAAAAGAGAATATAGGAAACTTACATAAAATAGCAACTGCAAGGATAATCATGAATGCAGTTCCAGAAATAAAAAATAATATTATCAATATGTCAATTATTAGAGAAAAAAAATTAGAGTTAAATTCATATTAAAGTGCAAATAAGTTGTTAGAAGCTACATCTTTAACAGAAAAAGAGTATGATATTTATATTCCCGTTTTTTATAATCACAAAAAAGGTGTAATAAAACAAGTCGATAATGAGATAAGCGAATTTTGAAGTGTCACATGTAAAAAGAATTGTAAGAAAAAATGAGGTAGAGCCAACCACAACTATCATAGTAACTTTCAATGGGCAAACATTACCCAATAAAGTCATAATTGAAAAATTAGTATACGAGGTGGAACAATACATACCTAAAGTAGTTCAGTGTAATAAGTGTTTAAGATATGGTCATATGAGTGTACAGTGTAGATCAAAAGAAAGATGCAAAAAATGCGGAGAATCACATAATTATGATGAATGTACAAAAACAGATATAAATTGCTTATTTTGCAATGGAAACCATCTAGCCACAGAAAAAAAAAGTGTAACGAGTTCCAAAGCAAAAGGGAGTCTTGGAAATTATTTTGTGAAAATCTTAATAAAAACACACCGGTAAAAGACATATGGAAATATATTAAAATGTTAAAAAATTCATATTCTCCTCCTATAAATAATGTTCAAATAGGAGATTGGACAGAATTGTTTTTTAATAAATTAGCTCCGCCATGGGTAGAGACAGAATTTGAGTTAGAGTTGGAATACAGTAATATTGTACAAGATTTGGATAGCAAATTTACATTACTAGAACTAGAAGCTAGCACAAAAAATAACAATAACTCTGCCCCAGGCAGAGATCTTATATATTATAATATGCTCTTAAAACTATCAAATTTTGCAAAACAAATATTATTGAACATAATAAACAATATTTGGTCAAAAGCGACCTTTCCAGAAGACTGTAAAGAATTTTTAGTATCTCCAATATTAAAACATGGTAGGGATCCAGAGCTACCTCAGTCTTATAGAGGTATATCACTAGCATCCTGTCTCATGAAAACTGTAGAAAGAATGATTAAAGCACAGCTAAATCACTGGTTAGAGATTAACAACAAAATATCTAAAAGACAATTAGGGTTTAGAAACGGGTGTTATATCAATGAAAATATAGGATATTTGGTTAGTGAAATAAATTCGTCCTTTTGTCAAAAACAATCAGTACCTGCAATATTTGTAGATTTGGAAAACGCCTACGATAATGTCGATTTAACTATTATGTACAATAAAATGGTGGGGATGACACTATCATAAAATTTCTCAAGCAAAATAAGACATCTTTATTTGAATCGTGTTATATATTTGAAAATAAATAATGAACTGGACGGCCCAAAAACAACGAATATTGGCCTTACACAAGGTAGTATCCTAAGTCCAACTTTGTATCTAAAATATACTATGGACTTAGAAAATTCTGTCATAATAAATAATGCTACAAAAGTAATACAATATGCTGATGACATTTGTATATATCATAGATGTAAAAACATTGCTGAAGGATGCAACAATCTTAACATTGCATATAGTAATCTGGAAAAGTGGTGTCAAAATAATGGACTAATAATATCAAAAAGAAAGAGCCAGGCCTGTATATTTACAAGAAAACGACAGTATGTTCCAAAACAAATTAAACTAAATGAAACTACTTATGAGATATGCACATCTATCAAGTACTTGGGTATATGGCTAGGTCAGAAATTATTGTGGAAAATACATATAAATTATATCATAAAAAAATGCGAAAGAGGAATAAACATACTTAGGTTGATATGTGGTACCAAGTGGGGATCAGACCCAAATATAGCTTCCTTATAAGTCTTATATAAGATCTATTTTAGATTTTGGATGCTTTTTTTATGACCAAGCGGCAGAATGCCATTTAAAGAAGATGGACGTTATAATCCATAAATGTATTAGACTTTGTTTAGGAGCTCTAAGAAGTACCCCAATTGATTGCTTATATGCTGAAGCTGGTGAAGTTTCAATAAGATTCCATAGGCAAATATTAGCTGGCAGCTTTTTAGCAAAATTAATAACCAAAAATAGTGACCTCGTAAATAATATCTACTCCCTGCATATTCTGGATCTTTCACACAACTATTATAGTAACAAGAAAAGTTTTACAATCGTCCAAGCCTATTCAAGAATCCAAAAATTTAAAGAAGATCTTTATTGTGCAAATTTAGATCCTATTCCACGGATATATACAACACAAATAACCACATACAGTGCCCATTCCTTCAGGACTATTCCTTAATACCGATAAATTTGAGGCAAATAATATTTATACATGATGTAAAATATTTTCCAAAACATAATATAATCTTCACCGATGCATCCAAAATGGAAAACAAAGTAGCATGTGCAGTTTTTGATCCAAAAAAGAACTATACTTTATCCTTAAGGCTAAATGACTGCTTCTCAATTTTTTCAGCATAACTAGTTGCAATCCTGGAAGCAATAAAATATATTAAAGCTACATAAAGGGATATGAATCAATATGTTATAGCTTCGGACAGTAAAAGCTCGATAGAATCCATCAAAAACATCTATATTCAAAAAAATCACACTATATCCTGACTAATATCTTACTAGAATATTAAAAAATGGAAGAGCTTGATGTCAAAATACAATTTATATGGATTAAAGCCCACTGCGGGATTAAGGAAAATGAAAAAGCTGATGAAGCAGCCTAACAAAGAATCTACAAAGAGTATGTTGTTCCATATAAGCGCATTCACACTGATATATCATCCTTACTGGAAATCGAAACAAAACAAATCTGGAAAGAACAATTTAAAAGAAAAGAAACTGGTCAAGCATATAAAAATATACAAACTGATATTCCATCTAAACCTTGGTTTACAGCAAAAGATTTGTCTCAACCATATGTAGGAATGAGATTTAACCACGCACTTGTCCTGGCATACTTATATAAAATCAAATTAAACGAATTACCATATTGTGAATGTGGCGAACTAGGAAACCTAGAACATGTAATTTTAAATTGTAAAAATATTCAAAACAAAATTGATTTATTGTATCAAGATCTAGAGAATTCTCCTGCATTGATCCAGCACTCACTTAATTTAAATCAACTGAATAGTTTAAATAATGTACATATTTATAGAATTTTATATACACATATTGTTAGACTAGAAATTAATATCTAAGATCCTTTGTGTCCAACCTATGTTGCACCCCTAATCTATATGTGGTACACCCACTGTGTTGTCCAGCTCTGACATACCCCAGAGCAAATTTAAGTGTCCCTGTGCATTCCCCAAACGAATTAAAAAATATATATAAAAAATAAATAATTAAATAAAAATCAATATATATATATATATATATATATATATATATATATATATATATATATATATATATATATCTATATATATTTATAAACAGAAAAAAAATAAAATAAAATGAAAAGAAATAAAAGGAAAAAAAATAAAGTATAAATAAAAAAAGAACAAAAAATAAATGAGGAAAAAAGAAACTATTAATCTAGTTAAAGATATTAGGTATTAAATATAATGTGAAAGCAGTGATGGCAATCAATCATTTTTTGCAATACAAATTAAATCTGGCGAATGGAATCTCTTCCGAAGCCATTGTAACCTCACACACACACATGAAAAATATTAATTATGGGTATTGTTAAGTTAAGCAAGTTATTTAAGTTGAAAGGTGTCTTATAAATTTCACACTTTTTGGAGCACCTTGTATAATTTATCGTTATAGACAATATTGTAAAAAGTTGCCTTAAAATCTTTTTATTAACTTTTTAAAAAAAATTTTGGTTCAAGTTGATCCGTTTTTTTGTTATTCCATTTTTTGTGAAACACTGTATTTCGCTAAAAACTAAGATATCTCAAAAACCAAAAAATATAGGTAGAGGGAACCCTTGTGTAACTGACATTATTTTTTACGTTTACTTTAGAAATGTAAAAAATATAGGGTGTTCCATTTAAAATAACAAAGCTGACGTATGCTTCCGGTATAACCGAAAGTCAAGCATATTTTCATTCGATTGATCATTGCCGAAAACCCTGTAGTACACATTTTCAGGTCTTAATTCTGGCTAGTTTTTCTAAAGCTCTAATATAGCATTGAAACATATCATCCTGTACATTTTTTAAATATCTTCATCTTATATATTGAAAAAATTTATGAAAACTGAAGTCTGGCCGTTCTATCCGGCCGATTACCTTCATTTTTTTTAAATGAAAGGTATGTAGACACAGATATGTCATCAATCATTGAAATTTACTCAACTCCCACCTTACTCAAGTTATACTCAAACGCGATTCTTCCCTGTACATTTCTTATGGGACACATTCACTCAAGCAATTCGAATTCTCATAGCTCCTCTTCTAAGGAATGAATCTTGATCGTTTCACTCTCAGAATACTCAGTGGATCAAGCTATTGACTGTTTAAATGCGTTGAGTTTGAGGAAAGTTATGTGAGCACAATCAAATTTACATTCTATTTTTTCAAGATTTTCCTTCACTCAAACCTCTATAACTAGAGTTCTAATTAACGTATGCTGTTGACACAAGTCTAAGAACACTTAGCGGATCAAGTCCTTTCTTTTGAGCTATTAATTGTTTACATTCATTGAGTTTGAGGAAAGTTATGTGTGCACAATCAACTTTACTTTCAATTTTTTCCAAATACTGCGGCCAACGCACAGCTATTGTCTGGAAGGAAGTACTGTAAAATGATTTTATGTAATAATTACACTCTATCATACATAGTCTATCCTAATGCTGCGGAGCAGCATGGGTCCTCTAGTCTTTATTAAAAGATAAGGTGAAGAGTGGGAGTGGCGTTTTAACTTTCTAGCTTAGTATCTGGTTTACCTCAAGTATGTTGAAACCTTTGTTCTTTAGGTCTTCTAAAATTTGTCCAGTTTTACAAGTCTGATATAATTTTTTCACAACTACTTTAATCGGCCTTGACTGCTTGTTTTCAAATAAGAACCATTCCATTTGGGTATTGTTTAGGGCCTCAGTAAGACTCCTGTATGTATCAGCATCAGTGACATTTACTTTCATATTTCCTCCAGCCAACATGGATTTTGCTTTCCTGCAAATAGGCTGTTAGATCTTCATTTTTCTGTACTTTATTAATTATAATGGGGGGAGGTTTGGTATTAACCGGTTTCAGTTTTTAACTCTAATCCATTCTGTTTCCCTTCTTAGTTCTTCTTCATCCTTAAAATATTATCTGTTTTTCCAATTTTTCTTTTTCACTGTTCCCTGATGGTTCAATTCTCTGCTGGGGAGTAAAACGTTTTAGCATGGCAAGCATTTTGTCATTTTTAGAGTTTCTGATGAAAGATTACACTATTTTATAATGATATCAACATAAAATTGGGCAGACAATTCAGTTTTTTCTAAATATCAATGATTTAAAATGGGACTACTTTTTGACGCGGAGTAATTTGAGGTTTTGTGACATGTATAAGCGCATTTATTACGGTTAGTAGACTGACTTACTTTTAGTGCTTTGTTTTTAATTGTGAGTGATTTGGGAATATTCATTATTAGTGTTCTTGATCATGAATGTGAACACAATTTATTTTGAACAACTTGTTCATTTGTTTATCAATGAAAAAGATGTTATTGACCGTCTAAGGCAGTGGTTCCCTAGCTTATTCAGCTGGCGACCCACCTTTCCTTATTGGAATATCTTCACTGTCCATGATGGAGTAAAAACCTTACCTTTACAGTATACCTTCCTTTTGTATGTATAATTTACCATATAATATTCCAAATATAGGTATAAATGCTTTTTTGAAGATACAGTTTGATTATTGATAAAAATTGGGCAAAATATACAGACTTTGTAGCAAAACATTTATTTTACAACAAACGTGTGCAATATATGCAATTGGTAACAAACTCACTAACAAGTATTTCCCGGAGAAGATAAAAAGTACAATTATAGAAGTAGATAATATTCGAAAACAAATTTTAATTTTTCAGGCAAAAAAATCGTACAGCTTTGATTTGTCCACAATTAAGAAAACTGTTATCACAATCTATCAATATGTAAAATTGTTGTTTTTAAGTAAGAATACAATATTAATGAGATTTTTGGGACTGTTTCGATTGAACTAACATGCCAATGTCAGGATTGAATGAAGATGTTTTTAATCTGAAGTCACTTTCAACAAAAATCATAATAGTCAATACACATTTTGATTTTTCTATCTTTTCTGTTGATTTATTCGATGGTTTTTGATAGTTTAGGAATCTAGTCGCAACCCACCTGTTACCCTTCCAAGATCCACTGGTTGGGAACCGCAGTTCTAAGGCAATGGGGTCACTTGAGTGAAAATGTCTGTTGTACAGCTAGAAATAGTAGGAGGTATTTTAGTACAATACGAGGCAGACAAGCTGTGTTGGGGCATGTATTTTATTGTCGATATTGTAGAAAGGGCCACTCAATATTGAAAGACTCTTTCTTTGCAAATATGAGAATCCCCATAATGAAGCAGTACTATTTGACACATTGACAGATACGTATCGTGGTTTGTGTAGTATGTTATAGACAAAGCAATGGTAAGTAAATTTATTATTTATATTGTCAGTTTTCTAATCATCATACATGATTGTAAACTGCTAACTGTTATAATCTCTAAAAATGAACAGTAATTCGAGGGGGGAGGACCCCCTCCTAAGAGAAATCACACAAAAGGTATAATTAGAGAGGTCGATACAAGAAAAATACTTATTAGACAATATTGGAAGCGATAAAAAGGTAGTGAATATACAAAGAGTGAAATGAAAAATCATTGATCCAGATAATGAAGTACAATATGTACCATGACAAATGCTTGTCCTTACTTTTTTAGGTGATTCCTTGCCACAATGGGTTAAAATTAATTTAGTTAGGTTTATAGTGGAGCCCTATATATCCTGTAGTAGAGTGCTTCAAGTGCCTTCAGTATGGACACACTGCAAAATATTGAAAAAGTACAACTATCAAGTGTAAAAAATGCGATCAACTGCATGACGACCCCGAACACCTCGAATGTAAAGAATATGATTACTGCAATTACTGAGAACAAATTGGACATCAATCGGTATCAAAAAATTGTCCGAAATATATCCAACAGCGCAATATTTAAAAAAAAGTTAGCAATAACAGATTTGATATATTATACAATTTACAAAATTTCCCCAATTTTTCAAGCAATGATAGTAGGGATACTCCTTCAGAGTCCCCTTCCACTAGTCACAACTGGGTACCTCGCCCACCAATCGTACATTATAAAAAACTTAAAATAATATCTCAGGTCAGCATTAAAAATCAACCCACTTTTCAATCAAATTCAACAATGCCCAAAGGTATTCTACCAAATCCTCAGAGAAGATTTCCAAAGTTATAAGGAAAAATTAGAAACCAAAATTTTACATAAAATACCTACTCTTTTCATGCACATTCTCAAAAAATTTAATTTAGCTATTCCAGACAGATCCGTTGTTGAAGAAACACAAAACAAGTTGAAAATAATTTTAGATTCGTTTATGGAAGTTAATAGTATTGCATTCAATTGAAATGGATAAAATGAATATTCAGGTTTTGCTTTTATTAAAAATATGCCTAAAAATTTCCTAAATAACTCCAAATATTAATTTGATATAATTACATTAAATAAAACTTGGCTTTCTCCAAGATAAATGTTCAATTTAGCTGGATATAATTTTGTTCACTTAGAATGATTGGATGGATATGATGGTGTTGGTATACTCATCAAGGACAACTTATGTTTTTCTGAATTTAAACTTAGGAATAATTTTAATTATAAAATAGAAATCTATTCAATTAAACTTTTGGATCTCAAAATATGTGTTATTCGTATTTACAAATTTCCTAACGTACAAGCTACTACAACTGACTGGTCCAATATTTTCACTCAGATACAAGGGGTTGTTCTCGTCTGTGGGGATTTCAATTCCCATCATAGTTGCTGGGGTTCTACAATTGATAACAGTCAAGGTAATAGATTAGTAGATGCTATTGATGGAACCAATTTAATAGTTTTAAACAATGGAAGGCAAACTAAGATAAGCACTTTTATTACACCAAACCTCTTAAGCCTAGCAGAATAGAATATATTAGATAATACCTTAGGGTCCAATCATTTGTCTCTCTACATAACAATATCCTGTAATTATGTTCCATCACAAACTACCCTTTCAAAAAAGTGGACAGAGTCCGGTATAAGTTGATCCTTTGAATCACTTTTAAACATCATAAATAATGCAGCTGATAGATCTATGAAATCACGCAATGGAAGTAATAAAAAAATACCAAATTTGGTGGGATAATGAATGCAATCAAACAAACAAAAGCAACAACAATGTTGGAAAAATTTCCTTAATCAACTAAATAAAAACACTCCCATTTCAAAAATTTGGATGTTCATAAAAAATTTGAAATAAAAATTTCATCTATAAGAAACAACCAATAGGTACACGAATCTTTGATAAACCAAATTTTTGACAAAATTTTTGACATCATAGCTCCAAATTTTGTACCGAATTTATTTGAAGAAAATAGCAATGATATAATTAATCCCCATGTGGATATCCACTTTGACGCTATAGAGTTGGAGGCTGCTATCAAAAATTCTAGATGTACAACACCTGGAGCTGATTTCATTACTTATGATTTAATTAAAAAGTTATCTCAAACAGCCAAAATATTTTATTACAAATTTATTATTGGTGGGTTAATGGGAATTACGTTGATCACTTATAACAAGAAACTATATGTATTCTTTTAAAACCACAAAAAGACAGGACATGGATCATATGATCAAGGCGTGACTGAAATGGTATAACAAAAAAACTCGATTCTACCAATTGCACAGTATGGTTGCAGAAGAGGCTACGGAACAATAGATGAGGTATCACATCTGGTTAATGAGGTTCAGATTGCATTTTCAATGAACAAGTACTTAGTATGTCTATTTCTTGATATAAAGGGAGCTTATGACTCTGTGGATTTCAACATTCTTCAACAAAATAAGATAAATGTAGGCTTTAGTAAAAGAACTTCTCAAATATTTTACAATTATTCTTTGGACGAACAGTCTTTATTAGAGATCACAATTATATCCAACACGGACCTCGAACTGTTTATCATAGACTACCTCAGGGATCAGTATTAAGCCCAATTTGATTCAATCTATATTCTGGCAATATTCATAAACAGATTAATAACCTTGCTAACTGTATTCAGTATACATATTATTTCTGTATATACTCCATCCAGAACACATATGATGATTGCATTTGTGCTCTCGAAAATATAATGCAAGTAGTGTTAAGATGGACAGAAGAAACTGGTATGACATTATCTACAGAAAAATGTTCCATAATGTTTTTTACCAGACAGACTTCGGGCATCGGAGAGTCTAACTGTGTGTGGGCACACTATGGCTGTGGTAAATGAATATAAATATTTAGGTATCATACTAGACACTAAACTCCTTTGGTCCAAACATGTACTCCATATTAATAAAAAATGTGAAAAAGGTTACAACCTAATTAAATATGTAACTAATCGAAATTGGGGTTCATCACTGAGTACTGCAATCTTATTTTACAGAGCTTATGTGAGATCAATAATTGATTATGGATGTTGTCTGTATGGCTCCACTTCCAATTCAAACTTAAAGAAAATTGATCACATACAATACAAATGTTAACGTTCGTGTGTAGGTGGGATGAAGTCCACACCTGTTTATGGTATATTGGCAGAATATAATGAACCTCCTCTGGGATTAAGACGGGAGTATCTATTTCAAAAATATTAAATAAAACTTAGATTTCGAGAATCTCCCCCAGATTATCAAGTTGAGTGAGATCGTGGCAGAATATTTAACAAATCGATTCTAAAAACTGAAAAATACACCCCCTCTTGCGAAGGATTTTACTGAAACTATGAATTACACTAATACCTACAAAAAAGACAAAATCATCCCAGCATTTCTGGTGCAGTTTAGGGCTTTTATTACACACATCACAAAGTCATAATTCCCAAGTATACAACTTCTAATCAAATCAATGTAGGCCTTCTGAAATCAATATTGGCAGGCTTTGTTAATAATATATTCATATATACCAATGGATCTAAGACGAAAGATGGGGTAGGATGTGAGTTTTTTATCCAGACTTTAGACTTATCATATGTTACAAATTACTCAATATATGTAGCATATATACAGCAGAACTCATATCTATACAGAAAAGCCTCAATTAGTTTATTACAAACCAATTATGTAATGTTGTAATTCTTTCAGACTTTAAATCTGTTATCAATTCAATAAAATCCACTTCTATCAGAGTACTATGTAGTATAAAATCTATGTTTTTGGAATTAAATGTTACGTTTAGTTGGGTTAAAGGCCATAGCATTATAACTGGGAACAAAAATGCCGCCCTGTTAGCAAAGGATGCAGTCATAAATGGATAAGTTTGCAATATTTTCACATCAGCAGATATAAACAACAAGATAAGGCATGGGATTGCTAAAAAATGGAAACAGGAGTGGATACCTTACAAACCACTATTTTAAAATTCATCCTACATTACCCCCTCCTCACGAATTTATATTCAATTATACAACACCCAAATTCTATTCATCAACTATTTTTTAGACTTAAAGCCAATCACGGGAGATTTCCAGCACACCTTGCAAAACTTGGCATTTTTAGATCATTATCCTGTAACTTTAACGAGTAATCTTATTGTGATCTGAATCACATTTTTTTTGGTTCTCTTAATAACATCGTGAGATCCGAATGTTTACCTTCTTCTAAATATTAGCCATATCCTTAATAATAATAATAGAATAATTAATTAATAAATTTCTCCAAGGAGTCTAATGTTACTATCTAAATTGAACAAAGCAATTTCCAAAATTCTGAGGCAAATGGAGTAATTTCTGTGCCATCTTTCTATCTCACACACACACACACACACACACACACACACACACACACACACACACACACACACACACACACACACACACACACACACACACACACACACACACACACACACACACACACACACACACACACACACACACACACACACACACACACACACACACACACACACACACACACACACACACACACACACACACACACACACACACACACACACACACACACACACACACACACACACACACACACACACACACACACACACACACACACACACACACACACACACACACACACACACACACACACACACACACACACACACACACACACACACACACACACACACACACACACACACACACACACACACACACACACACACACACACACACACACACACACACACACACACACACACACACACACACACACACACACACACACACACACACACACACACACACACACACACACACACACACACACACACACACACACACACACACACACACACACACACACACACACACACACACACACACACACACACACACACACACACACACACACACACACACACACACACACACACACACACACACACACACACACACACACACACACACACACACACACACACACACACACACACACACACACACACACACACACACACACACACACACACACACACACACACACACACACACACACACACACACACACACACACACACACACACACACACACACACACACACACACACACACACACACACACACACACACACACACACACACACACACACACACACACACACACACACACACACACACACACACACACACACACACACACACACACACACACACACACACACACACACACACACACACACACACACACACACACACACACACACACACACACACACACACACACACACACACACACACACACACACACACACACACACACACACACACACACACACACACACACACACACACACACACACACACACACACACACACACACACACACACACACCCATAAGGAAGGTGAATTTTTGATATTTTTCTGGATTAAGTTAACGCCAGCATTATTGGCATTTAGATTATTGAATATAAGGGTCTCTACTGTTCATAAACATTAACAATTTGATAAGATATGTAGCTAGTTGGAAACTGCTGCAAGTTCCAGAGTTATTCCAGTTAGGTGCAGTGGGACATATTGTACAAATTGACGAAAGCGTTATCACGAAACGAAAATACAAGTTGGGACAATAATTGTGGTACAGAAATGGGTGCTAGGACTTGTGGATACTACCACAAAAAGAGTAGTGAGCATCTACATAGAACACTGGTCATGAGACGTTATTATTCCTGACATCAGGAAGTATATTTTGCCAGGAACTGAAATTTGGATTGATAGGTGGAGAGCATTTGAGTGCCTTAGTACACTGGATGGTGTATCGCCTTACACTCATAAGGCAGTTAACCATACAGAGAACTTTGTGTATCCAAACACTGGAGCAAATACCAATGTTATCAAAGGATACTGGGCGAGGATAAAGCAATTTTGCAGAAGGCTGGGGGTGATGCATTCCACGCTGCTTCCAGAACATGTGGACCATTTCATGAGGAATGAAATATATGAGAAGAATGCAGATGCATTTGCCAATATTGTGGAACATATTAGAGAAAAATATGTATTTTGAAATGTTTTTTTTTAAATTTGTTTTCATACCTGTTTCCAATTTATTATATTGTAGCTGATAAGAATAGATATTATTCATTGATCTGTGTCAAAGGTCGAGAAGAGATCTGAGGATTTTTACGATTTTACATGCTTTTTGTTTAGTTTTTGGCCAAAACTTTTTCTTATTTTCCGCATTTTTATTACATTCTATTCTACAGGTCCCAGAGCCTTGTGAATTTTGGTTGGAGTATAGGTTATTTTTTCTTGAAACTCAAAAAAATATAAAAATCCGCACATAATCTCATAAATAAAGACTGTTCTAACATTTGAAGTAATTTTTATAAAAAAAATTGTTAATTCTTGCCTAGCTAATGTTTTCCCCTCTGTCGAATTGCTTAAACTTGTATTTGTAGCTGTTTAATTGTAACTTCTAATTTTTCTGTTAATTATTTTTCATAAATCCAAGCATTATACAATGCCCTTTTCATTTTCACTACGAGCTTGATTTTTCTGTACTAACAGTGCCTCATTCAGTGTAGGTTACCATATTCTCATTAGTATAAGAACCAATAACGATAGCACTTGTCACATATATCTTTAAACAGGTTTTTCGGATAATTTATTAATCGGAATACAGTACTTTACTTGGCCAAAGTCAAACGAGTACTTGAGAAGCACTGTATGATGCAAAAATTTGTTGAGGAATTGACACTGAGACTGTCATAAATTTTTCAATATTGGAGTATAATCATCATCTTTCTATTATGATGCCTATTATTTTGAAGAGAGTATCCAGAAATGCCTTATATATTATCAGAATCACTGCTTACTTCTAGCCTTTAGGTGACTTTTCAATTTTCTAAACCATTTATATTAATTTCGTGACCTTAATTCAAATCTGCCATTTAAGAGATATATTTTAGTGAAATAGAATGTGAAGTTCAGATTGAAATTTCAAGTTGCTGGATATTATGTGCATCATTCAAAAATTCAGAACAAAATACTTTCTCATAGTTAATAGTAAAAATAATGTAAAAACACCTAGAGGCAAAGAAATACCATAACCTAACAAAATGAACTCTTAATGTTGATTAAATAATAATCCAAGTGCACAATTACGCGTGAAAATGACTTGCTTATTTGCACATCTTAATCTTGAAAGAAAAAACGCTCATTCATTTAAATTATATGATATAAATGATACTTACCGGGTTTAGACTGTTACACTGATCAATTGGATTTTTATAATCAGTTTTTAGTTCATCAAAGGCTATTACGTGGAAGAGAGAAAAGAATATTAAAAAGGCATCTACAACAAGCGCTATTATATAAGAAAACGCTGGAAAATTAAATGCCATTGTTTAATTCTCTTAACACTGCAAATAAATTATAAATGAATGACTATTTTCTCTAATTCAATAACCCTAGAGGTTAGGGTTCAACTTTGACAGTAATGACAAGGCAAAATTAACCATAGACATATATGTCGTTCGAAGCGGCGTGAGTCTGTTTGAATAAAATTGAGAATACCAAATCTACGTATCCAGTACAGTAAAATAGTACTTTGGGTATTCGACTGGACTGAATAATCGGATGGGATTGGAGCTCCTACTGACAGCTGTTTTGACAGCACCATAATGGTTGGGTGTATTTCAAAAAACAGGAAATTCGTGTACACTACAAAATTTATTTTGGAGCTTGAAATCTCAAATATTTGATTCTATAAGCTTAATACTCACTTAGGCGAAGTTCGCGTTTTTTGACATATTGTGTCAAATCCAGACTGTTGTCGCACATTCGCGTATTTCATCCATACTCACAAATGCGAAATTCGCCAACGCAAAAAAGTTGAAATGATTTTAACTATTTTGCGATTTTGTGTCATTACTGTCATTTATAGTGTCATTTTTTGATGGTTTGTGCAGATCATAAATTTATTCTTGAGAGATATTAGGTTTGTGTACCTACTACACTATAATATCTTTGTAAATGATTGTTGTAATGACAAGCATCCATGACTGTTTTCTTTTTATAAAAATTGCTCAAACACAAACAAATAATAATAAAAATGCTAGGTAATGTTATTTCTCTTGATTTGTGACAAACGATACTTGTAAAAATCGCAGAATAGTTAAAATTTCCCGCCGCGAATATTTTTAAATCTGGATTTGACACATTATGTCAAAAAATCGCGAATTTCGCCTAAGTGAGTATTAAGCTTTAGACTTCTTTTCATTGGTTAGAGACTTTTATTTAGAAGTAATTCACCAACTACTTAGTAGTCACCGACATATGTCAATCAGTGTGATTGGCAGAAAAAAACGCTTAGAAGCGCTGGTAAGCCAAATGGTGATGCCTAAGCGGTAAGCGCTTTCAATTGCTGTATAACTATTTTTCTTTAGGACGCTAAGTTGGCTTTAACCGGGAAACCCAACATATTATCTGTCGTAAACGTAATTAGTGTTTTAAATGAAACTTACTGTTTCTAGATAACTCCACAGTTTATTGAAAAATGTTAAAGATTCTAAAAAATTTGAAAATTGTTTCGATATTACCTTAAATTAATTGCACAAAACAACATATAAACTGATTTCAAAACAAAATAAATAAGCAAAATGGCGGAATGTGTCTGCTCTGTTGATGTTAGCAAATGTGTCCCGGCCGACAACTGTATACCATTACTATGGGTGCATCCACTTAAAACCCACAACGATTGCAACACCCACTTTATTGTTCTACTTAAGGCCCGTTGTCGTCGCAAGCGATCGTTTAACGTCATAGATGACGTCTCTGTTTGCGACCGCATTTCGCCTACTTCACCCATACAAATTGGTGTGTCTGAGTGGGCTTTCATCAAAATGTGGCGACAATTCAAACATAGCAATAGTCTCTCATGCATTTTGTCAAAAACGCACCCATAAATTCACGGGAATTCAAGATTAACTAAATTTTACCCTGGTCTATGCGAAATATGTAATGCGTATAGCCCAGGTAAGCCCAAAGGAGACAGTGTCCAATTAAATTAACTGTTTTATTTCTGAAAATAATATGTACAACGATAAAAATAAATTAAAATGAAATAATTCAATATTCTATATAATACTTCGGTACGTAAATATTTCGAAGGTCACGCTTCGTCGATCCGTATCCTTCCGTCGGTTGATAGGTAGTGACGACCTGAATTGAACCTAGGTGGAACTAAAGCGGTGTGTGTTTCGATTTCGGAGATATACTAGTCGGTAGACGTGACTCTCTATGTCCCGTGAAATGTTCAGCTAACCGGAGATCTGCGCAACCGGCGGATCAATACTCTTTCGGTTTTAGTCTCAAGATTGGGGAGTACCGTTTATAGCTAGTCACTACCCAGCTTAACGAATACTTCTACGTGCAGGGACTGTAGTTATTCCAGTGTCTCAATACCACACCGAAATTATTCTAACAGTTAAAGCGATCGTTTATAGCTAGTCAGTACCCAGCTTAACGACGCTTCCGTACGGAGATACCGCAGAGATTTCAGTGCGTCAGTACCACACCGAAATTCTTCTAACAGTTAGAACAATCGTTCATGTTTCCGTCAATACCAGAAACCAACGGCCGTTCTAATGAGTAATGTACAAAGTAAGATCAATACTCCGACTTAGTACAACACTCGGCAGAAGATAGTTTAAGGTTGAACTCAGTACCCTCGACCTACGCTTCGCACTGAAGGCAGCTGAACTTGTAGGAGCAGGAGTCCGTAAACCAAGTCGCCTTTTCGTCTGTTGATTCGCATTTTTATATTCATCGTGGTGGTGGTGGGGGTAATCTCTGTCCCTTCTACCGTCGATTCATCGTGCGCATCCGAAGTGGTGGCTCTGCTGTTCTGGTGGGGTATATCGTCATCGCGGCGATAACTGGTTTTCTGAATGCAATTTTATAGTAACGCATTTATGTCGTTACAAATATTTACTCCAAACTGAACCAAAAATTAGTTTATTTATTATTGTACATACAAACTGCACATTTTCGACCCCGGTCAAATGTGCATTCCACTTATAACTTTCCCCTACAACGTCTGTGTTATTTTTACGTATAACAGGTATTTCAGCGGTTGCCAGCATTGTAGGCTTTAAGTTGAACGTATGATTCGTCACTATATCACAGATCACCTATATAGGATAGGTGGTTTGTAGAAGACTGCTTAGTTCGTTTCTCAGCGCTTGTGAGCACTATCAAGCGCTTTTTTCTCCCAAGCACATCCAATATATCACTGTAATCTAGCAATTATATTTTCTTTCTTACGAAGAATTTTATATCCCAAAATAAATTAATTTATCTGTACCTACTAACTTGTGGAATAAAAGTAGATCGAGTCGCATACACTTTGAAAATGGCAAGTGTGTTAGATTTATGGACTATAGATCCTACAAGCATCATAGAACTAATAATTTGAATTCGGTGGCACCCATTTATGCGGCCTGAAATGTATATAGGTTTGTTCCAACAAGAAATCCTGGATCAATCCGAGACTATTTTAGAATTTTGAAATGAGCATGTGCGGATTCCATAAATTCATGAACTATTCCGGATCAAAGTTTTCTGTTGGAACGGATTTCTGATTGAATGGAAGTATCGGACAAAAAATCGTCCCAACAGATGTTCCATTTCAATATTTATACTGAATACTGATACAACAAATCATCAAAAACCGTACAATATATTCCAGTTAAAGCCATTTTACTACTTAAAACTACATAACAAGAACAAAAATAAAAGGCATATCATATTATCAGCATGATAATACCAAAAATCACAAGGACTAGGTTAACATAAATGATCTCCATTAAAATTCAAAACAAAGCTTATATAAAAATTCATTCTATGCAAGCGCGAATTCCAAATCCGAAAAAAATCCACAAACTTTTCTGACGGTCCAAGAACAGTCCGAAATCAGTTCAAATGCTTGTTGTAACATTGGACTTTACAAACGGGGATTCAATCTACTGTTTGTTGTAACGCTCAAATTGGACTAATTTTGACTGTTGTTGGAACAAACCTTATGATTCCAAATAGACGGTAAGATCTTGTAGTAGTTTGAATCTTAAGTATATTCAGAATTTTCGATTTCTGTTTCTACTGGGATTTTGTTCTTGCTTATGCAGAAATCATGAATCAGTAATCCACTTAACAAATTCGCTCATTTTTTGTTTTTATTCTAAAAAATCTAAACTAGGTAATCAAAATTAATAAGAAGGCATTCTTATTGTTTATTTACTTTTGTTTTCTGTGTTAAAATTGGTTGAAATAATATAAATCTTGTTTTTATTATTTCAATGTAAATTTCCTTTTTATTAAAATCTAATTTTTTAAGTTTCGACAAAAAAAACGAGAATTTTGACTAAATCCGCTTTCATTCAATAACATACGTTTCATTTACTGTGACGACAATAGTTGATTTACGACACAATTATGGATTGCGATATTGTGGTTAGAAGAGGGGTTCGTAGGGTGTATACTTGAGTATCTTTCAAATCACTATGGCTGGTACTTAGATTGAGGAAGGACATTCAAGGCGAGAGGTTCATCGAATAATGAATGTGAGTCATTCTGCTATTTCTAGAGCATAGAACAGGTACCTAATCCATAGTTTTATTTGCTGTGCTTCGTATCCAGTTCGATAGAGAAGGATGAATGCCCGAGAAAACCTAATCTTGAGGTCTTTAGCAGTGCGAAACCGTACACTTACATCGACTGCGCTCCAAAATCGTCTAGTTCTACCGACTGCGGAACACGAATTTTGGACCAGTCCATATGAAATAGATTCCATGAAGCTGGTTTGCATTTAACAAGAGTTCCTAGATGCTCTAGATTAACGGTACAGCTCGGCGCTTGTTCGGACAGCGTCATCAAAATTGGACAAGAGAGCAGTGGAGTGACGTCATGTTTTCCGATAAGTCCATAATGATGGACATGCACGAGTATGGATACGGCCCGGAGAACGTTATTTAGAGTCTACTGTACAAGAAGTTGTTCCTTTTGGAGGAAGGTCTAATATGGTATGGGCAGCCATAACTTTGACTGGGAGCACGGAACTCATAGTAATTAGAGGTGGACCACTAATAGCGGCGAGGTATAGGGACAATATCCTAGAACCTACTGTAGTACCATTTGCCAATAACATGCGCCATGATTTCAGGTTAGTTACGGAGTACATCAATAGCACTATAATGAGGTAACGGAATGGCCAGCCAATAGTCCTGATTTAAATCCAATAGAGCACCTTTGAGACACTCTTGCGCGAAGATTACAACAGCGTCAACCCATTGAACATTTTGTTGCTCTGGAAAATCTTTTGATTGAAGAATGGGATTTTAATGAGGTTGTCTCCTCTTGGTCCGGGCAGTAAAGTCAAGACCCCCCCCCACCCACTGGCCTGTGAGACTTGACCACAGCCAGGAGACATTGGTATAACAGGTGATTTCGAGGTGAGCTCGAAATTTCACCCGGCATCGTAACCCTGTGTGCAATCCCTTAGCCACGATACTACATCTGGGGACAGGTAAAGTTGGTCCGCGGCAGGGTATTCGAGGGCTGCCAGTTGATTTTTTAGGCACAACGAGCCCTCAAGTATTTCCCCGCAGACCTCCTCCTCATATAAAATCATATTAGAGGCCTTTCTCCTATCCGCCACCTGGAGACGCGCTGGGTCCGTGCTTCATCCCCGACGAACTATGTACATACCTACTTATGTGGACCCGGCAGGGGTAGAACACCCTATTAGTTTTTAAATTAGTAAATTTTTTCCAGTTGCAGTAATTGTTTTGTAGTTCTTTGTTATTTATATTTCTACAGTCTTAATTTTATTTAAAGTGTCCCAAATATAAAAAATTTAACATGTCTTTATAAGCATATCTTGTTGATATAAACAGTATAAATTTGAATTGATTCTGTCTAAAATAAAAATTAGGAAGTGTCTCATTCGTTTTGAGTAGTTTACTTTTTCCCCTAAATTATTTATAATAAAATTACGGATGGATGGTACAAGAGCCAGATACAAAACGCTATCTTCACGTCAATGAGTCATTGTCGCATGTCGCATCCATCACCCACTTTGACTCTTTGACAATTGTAGTGTCAGTTCAATGTATTGTAAATAAATGTCTTTTAGTTTAATTTAGTATACAACAAATGGTGACAATAAAATGACTGTAGTAGAGTTTTTTGGTTGTTCTTGCTTAGCATTCGGGCCACCACTTATAATGTTCGTATTTACAATTGCACATGATCCTATACGAATCATTATCTTGGTAGCTGCAGCGTTTTTCTGGTTAGTCTCATTACTTTTATCATCGATTGTTTGGATTTCATTATTTCCTATTAAAACGTATCTCCAGTTTGCGATATTCTATACAGTATTATTTCAAGAAGGCTTCAGATTTGCTATTTATAAAATACTTCGAAAAGCGGAAAATGGATTGAAGAAAATTACTGACAATAGTACCACTTTAATTGAAAATAAACACATATTGGCGTACGTAAGTGGCTTAGGATTTGGAATTATGAGTGGAGCGTTTTCCCTAGTAAACGTATTAGCTGATGCAGTTGGACCTGGAACCATGGGATTGAAGGCAGGAAAGGAAACCTTTTTCGTAACGAGCTCAGCAATCGGTTTATGCTTTATTCTATTAAATACTTTTTGGAGTGTTATATTTTTTAATGCGTGTGATAATAGAAACTATATACATTTAAGTTATGTTGTAGTGTCACATTTAGTAGCATCATATCTGACATTATTGAATAGTCAATTTAATTATTGGGGATGTATTACAACTTTGTACATAATACTGATTTTCACTGGATGTTTGGCTCTAAAAATTGCTGGGGGAACAATCCGTTCATTGACAAATGGGTTTAATTTTAAAGCTATAATTTAAATAATTAATTTACTACATATTATTACTGTCATATGAAAAGTACAAAAGTCAAATAACGAAAATTTTTGATCAGTAACCATATATTCGCCACACTATCTAAGTTTCTATAACATTGCAATAACATGTTTATAATGCATACATTACAAGTGTTTTTAAATTTGGAAGTGATTAATGCCACTAAAAGGTTCTTTTTTTAATGAAATTAACTGTCTCGACCTTCTTTTTTTAAATCGTATTTTGGCACTTTTCATGTAGTAGTGACAATATTCTCATACTAGTAATTTAAATTTATTTATTCCATTTATATAAGATTTACAGTTGTTTAATACCTTGTAATAATATAAAAACAAAAATATATTTGTCTTAACTGAAATAATATTTATTTATTTATCTCCTTATGAGGAAGCTGGAATTACTAGAGAGTAAATTGAAGAACAAATATCAAATTTTCCAACTTCTTTGTTATTCCCAATCATATTTCCACCATGAAGTCTTTAATCTTGAAGATTTTTAGCACTATGCTTTCATAAATCTATTTATTTTTCTAGTTGTTTTTACCATATATTGTCCCTGTGTGCCCTGGTTGCAAGTATCATTTTTTCCCACTATGCTCTATTCTGATATTGTCTTTCCCAATCTATAATATTTAATGCTCTTGTACCTTCTATCTCGTTTTATAACTTTTTCCTCAGTACCTTTCTCGTTAGCCAGAGTAATGATTGTAATTATTATAACTAGAGGACCCGTGCTGCTCCGCAGCATTAGGATAGACTATGTATGAGAGGGTGTAATTATTACATAAAATCATTTTACAGTACTTCCTACCAGACAATATTAGCTGTGCGTTGGCCGCAGTATTTGGAAAAAATTGAAAGTAAAGTTAATTGTGCACACATAACTTTACTCAAATTCAACGAATTTAAACAGTTAATAGCTCAAAAGAAAGAACTTGATCCACTGAGTGTTCTTAGACGTGTGCCAACAGCCTACGTTAATTAGAACTCTAGTTATAGAGGTTTGAGTGAAGGAAAATCTGAAAAAATTGAATGTAAAGTTGATTGTGCACGCATAACTTTCCTCAAACTCAACTAATTTAAGCAGTTAATAGCTCAGAAGAAAGAGCTTGATCCACTGAGTGTTCTGAGAGTGAAACGATCAAGATCCATTAATTAGAAGAGGAGCTATGAGAATTCGAATTGCTTGAGTGAATGTCTCCCATAAGAAATGTACAGGGAAGAATCACGTTTCAGTATAACTTGAGTAAGGTGGGAGTTGAGTAAATTTCAATGATTGATGACATATCTGTGTCTAAATACCTTTCATTTAAAAAAAAAGTGAAGGAAATCGGCCGGATAGAATGGGCAGACGGACGAACTTCAGTTTTCATAATTTTTTTTAATATATAAGATGTCCATCAGATTTCATCTGTCCTGTCCATCTGTCCTTTATCCTTTTATATATCTAACAATAGTTTCTCCATTAATTTTTCCTATTTTTTAGCTTCATACTTCTGTGTTTTTTATGTTTCATCCTAATATGGTTCTAAATTTTTCTTTCAGCCACTTAACACTTTTTTGTTTAGTACTGTTGTTTCTTTTGATCAATTACTGTCATATATTTTAGATTTTTTTATTGTTCTGCTTTTTTACTATTTTTTATGTCTGCCCATAGAGGGCAAGCAAAAGCTTCTTTCGCCTAACTCTATCCAAAAATATACATTTCCTGGCCTCTTCATATTTTAGTGGTTTTCGTATAATATTTTTTCTTCATTAGCTCTTTTTGGAGGTTAAAATTCTGCAACTTAACTGAGCTTACTTACTGCAGTCGCCGGTTTTTTACATTATCAAACCATCGTGTGATACTAATACCTCCACATTGCATAAATTCAGTTCTCTTTGGAGCCTTCTTTATCTTTTTTGAACATATTTTTTGGAAAAAGTTTTCTGACGACAAGCAAACACTTTTTTCCAAGTAATTCTCTTATCAGTAAACAGAAGAGGATCTTCAATACGCTATTGATCAAATTAAGAAACAAGAACAACAATAAAACAAAATTGAGAATAACGGGAATTTAAATTCTAATGAAATTAAAACTAACCAAACATTTATCAAGTGGAGAAAATTCGCTAATAGATGGTGATTATCTCCTTACTGACCTGGATGAGTCTACAAAGGCCATTAAGAAACAGAGCTTTCCACTGCCTCGAAGAGCCAAGCTAAATGCATGAAAAAACTTCAGATCGAATTCCTGTCCCAGATGTTGACCACGGAAGAGGAGATGCCCGATCTATCCTTGGCGTGATACTGGAAATTGTCGATGATGGATTCTATCGAATCGGAACAAGAAATGGATTTCTGAATCAGCTTTTCTCAAGGTAATTTATCTCTCCCTCTCTCTTTCTCCGCCCTTCTCTTTCTCTTCATTTTATCCCTGCCCAATATATTAAAATTATTGTTCAATGGTGATATTTTTTTAGGTCTCAATTCAGTAATTGTCCCACAAATAATATCCAAGAAAATGAAGTCCCTATGCTGCAACTTATCAATTACTTGGAAGTGGACAAGGATTTTTTAAATGCTCTTGCAACACTAAATGCAAATCCAAGAAATGCATGTGTAAGAAAAAAGATGTGCTCTGCAACTCAAAGTGTCACAAGTTATTACCTTGCTGTAATAAATGATAAACATTTCTATCTTTCTTTGTATTATTTTTATTTGTTTTTCATTTCACTTTTACTAGCTCAAGGCAGTAAGAGTATACTTGCCCTAGGTATAATCAACTCTGGCTAGTAAATGTTGATCAAAATTCATCAATTTCGTTTTTCATCAACATTTACTGAAAATACCAGTAAGAGTCGACTTTTTCTAGGTCAAGTCAACTCTTACTGGGGAATCTACTTTTCCTGTAACATATACATCCAATGCTAGCATATAACCCGTTACAGCATAAATCTTGAAGCCTCTTTTTATTGGCTTGAGTGGCATATATTGCTTAATTGTAAAGCGACCTTTGAAAGCTACCATGCTTTAATCAATTGATGAAAATTTGGAAGGAGCAAATAATGTTTTGAAAATTAAATAAAAGTGGCCGTATTTTATATAGTTTATCATAGTCGGCAGCACCTCGAACTAGAATATTATCATTATTGTTTAGATCCAAATATCGCAACATTTTTGAAAACGTTTTCAATGCTACTACTCGAGCCACACGTTCGACATGAAAATTTGCTTCAGTCGAACAGTACAATCTTATACTAAGTAGACGATGAAATCCCATAATGATCAGTAGTCCAAAAAAAGCTTGCAGTTCGTCCACATCAATATTTAGGTCGTTGTTTCGCTGTATTGCATACCTGTTAGACTCTTTTACTATGTGGTTTAATATTTCTTTAGTCATAATAAACAAAATTACAAAGGGTTGATACTGTTTAGTACTGATAGTTTTGGTCCAAAAGGCTGACTAAAAGTAGCCTTTTGAAAATAAGATAAATCGACACGGCTATTTTATTCCATTCATAGTTTCGTTATTCTTTTTGGTTTTATAATTTTATCTCGGGCTGTCTGAAAGCCCATAGTAAGTTGTTCATCCACTTGGATTCGGTCGGTTATAAGGTCCTATTCAACAATTTTACTTTTTACTTCACCAATTAACAGATTGATTGATACAACAACCATTGGCAACGTAGCATATTTTCCCCTTGTAGTTTTTTTGTTAAACTTTTAAAGTTTATCAATTATTTATGGACTTCTTTAAGTGTTGCCCATTAACTTTCTGTTACTGCGAATTTTTGTATATCTGCATTTTGACATAAGAAATTGAGGCCATTTTTACATTTCAGTGCAACTGCTAGCATGCCATCACTGGAATTCCACCGTGTAGGTACATACATCCTACACAGAAGTAAGATTACTTGCAGCCCCAGTTGTTTCACAGGCACCTCTAAATCTTATTAAAAGCTGCTCGGAATGCTTGATGTTTGATAAAACAGACCATATTTTGCAAATTGCGTTAGTGTTGTCATCCATCTCTTCAATTTGATTTTCTATGACATTTTCGCCACTGTTCTCATCATCGTTTTTAAAACGTAAATAATTTAAAATTCCGGCGTTATGTTCTATTGTGGGATATTCCAAAGAGGTAGAAATGGTTTAAATTCGTTATTTTAAAATCCCCAAATCCGAAATCCGAGGAGGAATGCTGAACGCCTTATCAAAACACCGTCGAGAATATTGGGTTAGGACTTTAAACGGGGCAATTTGTGCGATACATACTAGTCACAGAACTAATGTTTTTAGTTCTGTGATACTAGTGATGGGAACCATCGAATAAATTGAACCATCGAATAATTACTAAATGAATAAATCTAACCATCCAATGAATTAATTCGAATAAATTAGTTCGCATGGACTTTTCTATTAACATGCAGTGTCTCCCTCTGTTACAAAATTATTTAGTAATGTATTGAATATTGATTATTTTAACGTTACGGCAAAGAATACACCACGGTAGTCTCGCGTATTTAGGCAACCAAGATATCAAATAATTGTTTTGCTGTTCTATTTTGTTTATAACATTGTAACTTACGTAGCGTCATTTCGTTTTCGTGTTTGATTGTGTAAAATTTAGTATATTAATACTGAATATGCTTAGATCTGTAAGTAAAACGTCAGAAGTGTGGAAATACTTCACAAAACGGTCCGAGAGAGATGTATTTTGTGAATTGTGCAAAAAAAACTTTAAATTATCTGGCAACACATCTAACTTACGTGAACATCTAAAAAGCAAACACCCACATACAGGGGACACGGGTAATTTAGATAAAGATCGTCTAGGTCATCGTAATGAAGCATCTTCATCTACTTCAGAAGATGTTAATCAGCCATCTACATCTTCATCGTGTTTATCTACTCCTACTTCCTCTGTAGATGAAAATCCATGCAGGAATATATTACAAACCCTCAAACGAAAAAGACCACATCAGATGAAGCTACTGATCACAAATAAAAAACAGGCATTGTCTGATAGTGAACGCGATATAATCGATAGAAGTTTAATTACAATGATCGCTATTGATTACCAGCCTATCTCTGTTGTAGAGAATGTTGGATTTGTGAACTATTCGAGGCAATTACAACCATTGTATACGCTTCCTAATAGAAAACAAATCTTATTAAAAATGATACCTGCTGCATACAACAGTATTAAACAGCAATTACGTAATATGTTAGAGGATGTTAAGCATGTTATATCTGTAACAACGGATATATGGACTTCCGATAGTACTAAGGCTTTCCTGACCTTAACGTGCAATTTCATACATAATGATAAGTGATTGAGTAACGTTTTATCAACGAAATAATTTCCAGAGCGTCATACCGGCGAAAATATTGCCAACGTTTTACAGTCACTATTTCAGGAATGTTCCAACATTGACAAAAAAGTTGTAGCGATAGTTAGTGATAACGGTGCTAACATTAAAAACGCGACAAATAATATTTAAAACTACGGCATCACCCTCGTGTCGTGCATACCTTAAACTTGTGAGTAGAAGAAGCGCTTTTTAAGGACGAGACGATTAAATAATTAGTTACAAAGTGTAGGTCTATAGTGACACATTTTAAACATAGTGTAGTGGCATCAGAACAATTAAAAACTATGCAAAAGCAATTAGGGGTTCCTGAACTTAAAGTGAGACAGGATGTCTCTACGAGATGGAACTCAACCTTAATAATGATGGAACGATTATTAAAGATAAAACAAGCCTAATCAGCTATTATTTTGACACTACCAAAAGCTCCTCTTTTCCTAATTGTCTCAGAATGGGAAATAATTAGTGACTTGGTGTCAATATTAAAGCCAGCAGAGGTTATGACGTCTGAGCTATCAGGTGATAAATATGTAACAATGTCAACAATCGTTCCCCTTGTTAGAGGCATCCAACATGCTGTAAAATAAAAAAAACCAATAACTCCGTCTGGACAATTTCTCCAAAACTGTCTCTTGGAAGTCATTAGCAAACGACTGGGAATGTTGGAATCAAATATACTGTGCGCTAAGTGTACTTTTCTTGATCCCAGATTCAAAAAATCAGATTTGGAATCATTTCAAATAGTGAAGATGCCCAAAAACTGGTTACGAACGAGTTAAGGGATGGTCTTAACTTAAAAAAGAATGTAGACAAGGAAAAAGTAGTACCTACAAGTTGTACCAACGAGGACAATGAAAATAAGAAAGAAGAAAATGAAGAAGAGATAAGTATCTGGTCTCTATTTGACCAAAAAATAAAGCAAATGCAAGTTCAAATGACGCCACTTTCTGCAGCTCACGTTTTAATTAGAAGTTATGTTGATATGCCCATTGTAAACCGACTGGAAAGTCCACTTGACTTCTGGAAATGTCATAAAATTCCTTTAGGTGGATTATACGATTTACATTTAAAGTATTCTTCCGTGCCAGCTACGTCCGTCCCATCAGAAAGAATTTTTTCTAAAGCTGGTCAGATAATTAATGACCGCAGAAATAAACTATGTAGTAAAACTTTGGACAGTATAATTTTTTTAAACAGCAATATTCGATGTTTTGAATTTTAAAAATTACAATAGTAAAATTTACTTAGTTGGTTTCTTTATTTAGCTACTTACCACTTACCCAATAAAAAATAAAAACTGAATTGATTTTAAAATAAAGACATTTCAAAAATTATTAATTTGCAACGCATTAGTAATTAATTAGTTAATAACAGAATTTGTTCTTAAATCATGAATAATTTGGTATTTATCCATAGTAATGCATTTTCGATGACTGCGTTAGTTACTTACTGCTACTACCTAAAACATTCATAGTTGACTGTTTTTGGCTACTACTAATTCATTCATTGGCGATAAATTCATTTTTATTGCATCTACTAATTCATTCACATTCATGAATACTTTTTTGACGTTAGTTACTTACTGCTACTACTAATTCATGCATTCGTTCGCGAATAATTTATTTTTATTGCTTCTACTAATAACATTCACATTCATTCATAAATGAATACTTTTCTGACTATTGAATACTCGGCAACCATCGAATTATTCGATGGTTCCCATCACTAATACATACCTTAAACATGCATGAATTTGAGGTCCGTCAAGCTGCCCCCCGCCCGATTGGAATTTTTCTACCAAAATGCTAGCACACATAAAGGGCACCTAGCACAACCTATCACAACCATTTTTATAGCTAGCACACCAACAGGTCCCAATAAAAATGCTTTTGAATTCGGGTGGGGCCAGGTTAACGCTAGCCCCCCCCCGGTTGGAATTTTTTCGCCAAAATGCTAGCACAGATAAAGGACACCTAGCACAACCATTTTTATAGCTAGCACACCAACAGGTCACAATAAAAATGCTTTTGAATTCGGGTGGGGCCAGGTTAACGCTAGCCCCCCCGGTTGGAATTTTTTCGCCAAAATGCTAGCACAGATAAAGGACACCTAGCACAACCATTTTTATAGCTAGCACACCAACAGGTCACAATAAAAATGCTTTTGAATTCGGGTGGGGCCAGGTTAACGCTAGCCCCCCCCCGGTTGGAATTTTTTCGCCAAAATGCGAGCACAGATAAAGGTCACCTAGCACAACCTATCACAACCATTTTTATAGCTAGCACACCAACAGGTCACAATAAAAATGCTTTTGAATTCGGGTGGGGCCAGGTTAACGCTAGCCCCCCCGGTTGGAATTTTTTCGCCAAAATGCTAGCACAGATAAAGGACACCTAGCACAACCATTTTTATAGCAAGCACACCAACAGGTCACAATAAAAATGCTTTTGAATTCAGGTGGGGCCAGGTTAACGCTAGCCCCCCCCGTTGGAATTTTTTCGCCAAAAACCTAGCACAGATAAAGGACACCTAACACAATCTAGCACACCATTTTTTATAGCTAGCACACCAACAGTTTACAATAAAATTGCTTTGGAATTCGGGTGGGGCCAGGTTAACGCTAGCCCCCCCCCCGGTTGGATTTTTTTCTCCAAAATGCTAGCACAGATAAAGGACACCTAGCACAACCTAGCACACCATTTTTTATAGCTAGCACACCAACAGTTTACAATAAAAATGCTTTGGACTTCGGGTGGGGCCAGGTTAACGCTAGCCCCCTCTGGTTGGATTTTTTCCGCCAAAATGATAGCACAAATAAAAGACACCTTGCACAAATTTTTTTATAGCTAGCACACCAACAGGTCACAATAAAAATGCTTTTGAATTCGGGTGGGGCCAGGTTAACGCTAGCCCCCCCCCGGTTGGAATTTTTTCGCCAAAATGCGAGCACAGATAAAGGTCACCTAGCACAACCTATCACAACCATTTTTATAGCTAGCACACCAACAGGTCACAATAAAAATGCTTTTGAATTCGGGTGGGGCCAGGTTAACGCTAGCCCCCCCGGTTGGAATTTTTTCGCCAAAATGCTAGCACAGATAAAGGACACCTAGCACAACCATTTTTATAGCAAGCACACCAACAGGTCACAATAAAAATGCTTTTGAATTCAGGTGGGGCCAGGTTAACGCTAGCCCCCCCCGTTGGAATTTTTTCGCCAAAAACCTAGCACAGATAAAGGACACCTAACACAATCTAGCACACCATTTTTTATAGCTAGCACACCAACAGTTTACAATAAAATTGCTTTGGAATTCGGGTGGGGCCAGGTTAACGCTAGCCCCCCCCCCCGGTTGGATTTTTTTCTCCAAAATGCTAGCACAGATAAAGGACACCTAGCACAACCTAGCACACCATTTTTTATAGCTAGCACACCAACAGTTTACAATAAAAATGCTTTGGACTTCGGGTGGGGCCAGGTTAACGCTAGCCCCCTCTGGTTGGATTTTTTCCGCCAAAATGATAGCACAAATAAAAGACACCTTGCACAAATTTTTTTATAGCTAGTACATCAACAATACTTTTGAATTCAGGGGATGGAGGGTGTCTGCAAAATAACGCTATGGTTACACGAATGAATGAAAATGTTAGATGTATTTGTCCCTAAACATCATATTCCTATAAAAAATGGCCCCTAAGCAGCATTATTGTTATCAGCTGTTGCCGGATTGTGCTTGATATCTATATTTTCCCATCTAGCAGGGTATTTGATTAATTAATAATTAACTATTATTTAATTAATAATTATCTATTTATTTTCAATTAATGCTGAAAAACGAAAGAATACAAAAAACTTTCACTTTTAAAAATAATTTTGTTGAAATCATAGTAATTTTAATAAAACCAAATAATTAAATTGAACCATATAGTTACGGAATCAGAAACAATCCGTACACAAATAAGTTGCCAATTACGTCACACTATAAAAAAGGCAACGACAAACGTTTGCGTACAGACATGTTGGATAAATAAATATCCAGAAAAGCGAAGCCGTTGGATATGTCCTTTGGACAAAGTTGTGCAATCTGGGAAGGGGCGGCTGAGATCCCTAAAAATGTTCCAATATATTGAGAATACCTGTTTTAGATTGATCGTGGTTCACTGTAGTCCTTATTTAAAAGAAACACTCAAACTCTATTTTTAAATTTGCCAGAATATTTATTGCCGAAGTTGATGGTTAATTAACCATTGTAATGATTATATAAATATTGATAAATATTGCATTTCACTATCAGATTTTTTTTTAATTCCCAAGTTTACTTAGAACGTGCAGCTTTTAATTTTTAGAGCCGGTTAATCAGTGCTTCAAATATTTCTGTGGCATATCATAAGATACCAACACTACTATGTATTTTTCAAAGTTTTTAGTATGTATGTCTAGTTTGCATGCCAATCCATGATTAGGTATGTGACGTCGTTATAAATTCAATATGGTGGATCACCAAAGTTGGCGGACTAAAGAAAGTGGACTAATTTTTTTATGCTTTCGTACAATATGGGTATGAAATGGAAGGACTAAGAATACGATTGTGAGTTATAGTCCGTTGCTCCAATCCTTCTACATTTATGGTGTACTTGGGTTTTTTTAGTCCTTTATTATGACATTGAGGTCGAATTGTTCGACTGCGTTGCTTCGATTGGTTCACTTTGACTTGTGTCATTTGCCGAGATAGATGTCAATAGCATTGGTTTGTAACCCTATATTGAAGAGCTGGACTGTTCGAAATTAACCGGATTAACCGGCAAACGAAATGGTGTGTTGAATGAGATGAACATACTGAGAAACCTGTCGAGCGGCAACTAAGAAGTAAAAAATAAATTAAAAGTAAAAGACGTTTTAAAAACAAGCTTTTATTCAAATGCACTAAAATAAAATAAACTTTTCCTTTAAAACTTTTACTATCAAATTATAACGTCATTGCACAATTTATATAATATAAAAGCTTGTCGTGGGATTTACCTGTGTAGATAAACAAGTAAATAGAATAAGTTGATCAGCTTGATTTTACATTTTAGAATATTCAAACTAAGTCATAACGAGTACTTAAATCTCGCGCAAATTTTTTATATCATATAAATCGTGTAATGACGCTATAAGTTTTAAAGGAAAAGTTTATTTCATTCTTTTCAGTGCATTTGAATAAAAGCTTGTTTTTAAAATGATTCTTATTTACAATTTATTTTAGTTGGAAAATGAACGGTTTTAAAGATGAAAACAAATTTTTCCGCACTAATGTACTCCAAAAATGGCCAAAAATGTGTGATATATCTGGATTGATAAGACCCATTTCACTTGCTCTGGTGAGCAGAAAATCATTAGAGTTCATCCGTGTGATGCTCTCAACAATATCCAATCATAAAATTGTTCACTTGTGTACACTCCGTGCTAACAACCCGAAATTTCTCAAAAATTACCAAAAATTGAGTATCTCTGTATTTATAGGTACCATAGCAACCGTTGTACTGGTGCTGGTGAGCTGAAAATCAATAAAGTTCATCTATGTAATGCTCTAACAATATTCAATCATAAATTTGGTGACTTTATGCAATACTGAGACTGTATCGTGCTAACAAGAAAAAGCGGCCGACGACAGTGACGACGACATACCCACAGGATTTTTTGTCTAAAAACTCGTATTTAGTGTTTTTCACGCTGAAAACCGTGAAAATTATTTTAGAAAATTCCAAGATCCCACCTTTTTTTGGGGTAAACCAATAATTTTCGCAATCTTAGATATGGTTTGCAGAAAAGTAAAAGATTGGATTCGCAGGAACCTTCAACGCACAAAAAGTAAGTAAATCTAAACATAACCAATATCAATTATATTCGTCTAATCGGACGGAGAGCATTCACATAAAATAATGAAGGATATGGATTTTTTTTCACTTACATGACTTCACAGTCGTAAAAAAGATGCAACTACATGAATAAAAAACTGACAAATAGTTTTGTTATGCAACTACATTATTAATATTAAAAAAACGATTTTTAAATTTTGTCATTTATTTATGGCACAATAAAATTAAAAAATATATACAAGTTACAGGCCTAGATATTTCCAGAGATTTTAGTACGGCAGCCAGCGATAAAAATTTTGTACTCAAAGCTGAAACTTTGCACAGTAATAACCAATATAAAAAAATACAGGCAGAAACACAGGTTCGTTAAATGTTATTAACAGTTCATGATTTTACATCATATTATCAATCACCAAAATAAAAATTAGCCTTAAGTTTATTGTCACAACATTTGCGTACTATTTTTAAATTGAATAAAAAAAAACAGCTTTAATTACTCTCGTAGGTGAAACTGGTTTCACCTTTGTTAGCAAATCATCATACATAAGCCATTTGTCATTATGCCTAAAAGCATAGGCAACAAAATATCCCAGATGGTCAGGATGAAAGTCACCCTGGTATCCCACCAGTCCTCTTAAAATAAATGTGGTTTGTCTACATTTCAAATATTTTGGCACTGAATCCAAACTTAACTTTAAATCTAAGCTTATTTCTTGAACATTGACAGGTTCTATAAGAATATAATTATTAGATAATTCAATTTTTCGGTTCACTACATTATTACTACATTTTAAGCAAGTTTTATTTTCACGAGGCTTAGATAAAAAGTCAGCTACGTTCTTATTCATATACAAAATGGAGTTTATTTCTACAGAAAGAAAATAAACTTCTTCAGAGCTTTCATTATCGCATGAAATACACTGCCTAGTTTCTGTCGCCATATAGAAATTATTTAACACTTTTGAAATAGTATTAAATAAAGTACTTTCCCCATGAACACACAGAATATTCCCAGGCAGTACATCATGAGGAAATGAATGGCTGTCACTTAACATCGAAGCAACCGAATATTGACCACAATAGTTTATTACAATTTCATATAATAAAATACTTTTTGATTTTACTCCATCTGGATAAATTATTTTTTTCACAACTCCACCGCTGGCGTCAATGCTTATTCTAGCATAACCGTCCTTGCAAAATTGTCTAAAAACCATTATTTGCCTATTATTCCAGAAATATACGTAAAATGGACTGTAACCAATATTATGTATGGTATTCGCAAATTCTTGAGTGCTTTTAGCTTTGTGTAATGCCACAATAGGATCATCATCCATTCTGGTTGATTTCAAAAAATCTGATTTAGCTCCTCGTATAGTAGATAGCTTAGGAATGAATGTGGGTTCCAAGTCATTTTCTCTCATATATTTTCGAGCTAATTCATTTCGAATACTGCTTGCGGACGTATTTTCATAAACCATTCGAGATACAATTTATTGTCTTTCTTTACCTTGTAACGGCAATTTTGAACTGTTTATATGTGTTTGAATATAATTTCCCGAGATAGTGAACTTAATGATAGGATCATCTTTTGATATAATTTTGCCTTCTAATATAGCATTACATTCTTTACATTTTGCAGATATGCTTGCGTAAAATGTTCCGTTAGGAAATATTTTAATCCTTTTAAAAACAAAGGAACATTTCAGCTTTGTTGCATCGAAAAATTTTTTTCGCATTTCTGAAGTCCAGCTGATTTTTTCCCAAATGTAATAATCTTTTATCACACTCCTTTTATGCCCTGATTTGGATTTAGATTTATCCATTCTGTTATATTGTACGACCTGCTCTGAAAAAATGTTGAATTCATTAAATGGCAGCTCGATATCAAATTCCTGGATTTCGTTTTAGTTGTCTGTTGAATCTGTGCATAAAGAGTCACTTGATGTTGTGTAATTGTCCGAATTTTTTTTAACTTGATCTTCTTTTTCTTAATTCTTTTTCTGTATCATTAGAATATCCCATATGTTATAATAATTTTTGTTGGCAGCCGTAAATAGACCTAATGGAGATATAGTAACTCCTTTTCCTTTTAAAATGTCTGACAATTTTTTCCATATCTCATTATTCCTATATGCAAATGTTCCAGTTAAAAAATCACACTGTGGTTCGATATTTTTAAAACACTCAATAATTTTTTGAATATCTTCATTCCCTCTTTTTTATACCATTTTTTTCACTAAAATAAGAAAAAATAAATAAGCTACATTAAATAAATTGAGTTATATAGGGTTATTCAAAAGTCGCGCGAAGGTCAATTATCCCAAAAACTGCTAATCTCAAAATTACGAACTAACCCGAAGGGGCAGCAGCATCGGAAATTCTTTTACTGTGTGAAACCAATACGATTTGTAAATGAAATTTAATGTTTTTGAAAATGTCTGTTATCATATTTCATACTTTATTAAATCGCTAGGACAGGCATACTACCTGCGCATCAGATCATTTGACGGATTAATTCCGAACAGGGCAAACTGAGCGGGAACTTTATCATCATTCAAAAAAAAAATTATTGCCGAAATACACGGAAGAAAAAATAAGTCTGAAGATTTGCTAAAAAAGATATCTTGTAGCTGTAATTAAAGTTGCAAGACATTAAGATGTAGTTGTAAAAAGCATGGATTTAAAATGCACAAATTTGTGTTCGTATTGTTATAATTTGAATGTCTATTCTAACACTGAAATAGAAATTATGAACGATTCCGATGCAAAAGATGATATCCAGGCAGAAAATGAAAACGCATTGCAACAAGAAACATAACCGAGAAGAAGAAGATAATGACGGGGATGATATTGGAGAAGTTGAAGAAATTTATGATGAAGAAGCAGATGTAGAAAAGAAGATAGAAAGATGTAATTGAAACTTTTTTGCTATTAAATAAATTTTATTACCCCTGATAACATTTAATTTAACAAAGATTATTTATTATCTTTTCCCATACATATATACTCTCCCATTAAACTTTTTGCGATAAAATGGGAACTGTTCCCTCTTCAAAGTTCTGTTGGAATAGTTCAATATTTCTGATAAATAAATAATGATATATCCCGGGTAAAACGAAAACGAAATTTTTGCCAAAAAAAAAATTCAGTTTTTGGCAATTCTAACGATTTTTTTTGCTTAAATGTATGTTTTTATTATTCTATATGAAAGTTGAGATCTTTGCGAAATAAAACGAGTACGTAGGATGAAATAAAACCTTTTCTGGGGCTTTGCAGAAAGCCCTTTTTTTGGAAAAATTGAGTTTCTGGAAAACTAATTAATTTGGCTAAAAACCAAAAAATTTGCGGTTTAAGATATAAGAAGCTACAATTGTGGCAATTTTCAGAATTATAGAATTTTTTCGACGATGTTTAAAATAAAAAACGAAAAAACCGGTTCTTTGTGCCTTTTCTAAAATTTTTAGGTAATGCGAAAAAATGTGTTAAACAGAAGTTATGTATTTTTTAGTAATCTATTTATATTAATATTTTTTCGATACAGACAGTATCTACGCCGGAAACTGCAAAAAACCATTTTACAACCCTTTCCACCCTCACCTCTCGCAGTCGCACACATTCAGGTAGAGAGTTTTTCAATAAACATTTGTATTCACTTGTTTCAAATATTCCCGCTGAGATAACCCTGTTCGGATTTTTTTCTATGAAAAAAAGTAGTACATCTGGCCTATTCGGGATAACGACGAAAAATTTCTGGTTTTTCGAAATTAGCCGCCGATTTTTAAATACTACAGCTATTCTTTTATAATAATAATAATGCCCTCCACTTAACCTGATTGTACCTACGTATTAGTAATCTTTCACGTATAAATATGAATCTATTAGGTTTCTAATAATTCAGACACATATCGATTAATAAAATGAGGAAAAATTAATATGTCTCGATCTCGATATCGACGGCTAGTAGTTATGGAAAATTAAAAAATAAAAATTTGTAATAATTACTTACCTCTATGATTAAAAATTATAATATAAACAATATACACAAAATATAAACTGTGTTTAAGATAAGTTTTCAATTACTAAAGAACTATTTAACTTTTTGCTTAAATTAGAAAAAAATACACAGTGGTGAAATTCAAAGAGAAAACAAATGGACGGATCGGCAGATTGTTAGATGGGTCTTAAAGAGCTGAAAGGACTGAATAAAATTCTTGTACTTTCAATTTGACCCATGGACATTGGATATTTTTTACTACCTCAGAACTATTCTAAATAAATAAATTGTAAAAAAGCCAGATGTTTGGGTAAGAACGGCAGGTCTAGAGGGCTGAGCAGTATAAAAAACGTACTTTTTCTTTCATATTACAAGCAAAATGTTACTGTAAGCAAAATTGATGACATAGGTATTTTTATTTTTCTAAAAACTAGGTATAATCCATCAGAAGTTCTCATCGGACTTTTTAAAAGGGTCGTTAAACCAAGTTTATCGTTAAAATTTGAATCATTTTTATGGGTCTTAAGAGTAAATAAAATTCTTGCAGGTACCTTCAAATTGGCCTATTCAGATGCTTGGGTTAAGAAAGGGTTTCCCCGAAGGGCTGATGGTTGTAATAATATGTATTCTTTCTAAATATATTACAAGCAACATGGGCTATATAAGTAAAACTAATGATCTAACTATTTTCACCAGTGTAATTCGATAGAATATTTCTCGATTAGACGACATAAAACTGTATTAATGCGAAATTTATATTACGTATTTAAACAACATTACATGGCATTTAATGGTTCATTTTCAATTACTTATTTTTGGATTAAACTTGAAGAATCGTTTTCAAACCGTGACATTTATATGATATTTGAAATTAAAATTATGATAATAACAACAATTGTTACTTAGACGTTACTTAGATACGGACTTAAAAGGGAAATTATCGGCCCTGCCGGAGAGTCATCTCCGAAATGATCCAGCTTAATTTGGAATTTTTACCATATGAGTGGAATGCTCCGAAAATTTTTCGTAACTACAGTAAGAAACAATTAAACCAGCCGTTTTACATATATATTCAACCTATTCATTTATCCATTCATTTATTTATCGAGTAAGTATAGCGTTATTTCACTGACCTCCGTCCCACTCCCCAGCATCAAGAATCAAGAGTGATGTTAGTGTGCTTGCTATGGAAAATGGTGTGATAGATTTTGTTAGGTGTCCTTTATCTGTGCTAGCATTTTGGCGAAAAAATTCCAACCGGGGGGGCTAGCGTTAACCTGGCCCCACCCGAATTCAAAAGCATTTTTATTGTGACCTGTTGGTGTGCTAGCTATAAAAATGGTTGTGCTAGGTTGTGCTAGGTGTACTTTATCAATGCTAGCATTTTGGCGAAAAAATTCCAACCGGGGGGGCTAGCGTTAACCTGGCCCCACCCGACTTCAAAAGCATTTTTATTGTGACCTGTTGGTGTGCTAGCTATAAAAATGGTTGTGCTAGGTTGTGCTAGGTGCCCTCTATGTGTGCTAGCATTTTGGTAGAAAAATTCCAACGGGAGGGGGGGGGGGTTAGCTTGACGGACCTATGAATTTGTACAGATCATTTTGTATAAGGTAGGTAAATTATATTAGTACATAAGAAAAACAAAAATTATTATCCAAAATATTTGAATTTATAGTTAAATATGGTGTTAAACTAAACAATTTTTTAGGAGAACCAGCCAAACTGTAAGTTAGGGGTAGCCCTGATTGGGTCCCTTCTGTAAATATGGGATACGTTAGCACCAAATCACAGGATGAGCAAAGTGTAAAAAGACATATTAGATTTGTTAAACGTCACACGAAACTTCTTAAAATTGTCAGGATTATTGTTATTTAAAAAAGTTGTAATCCCCAATCAAAATCTTCATTTTCTTTAGGATGAGGTAGATGAAGCTGGGAATACTCCATTAATTATGGAACCCTCAGCAGGACAACCTACAGAAGCCGTAGAAATTTCTGAACTGTGCAACGAACACTTAAGTCGAAGGAATGCTAATATTCAACGGATTTGGTTATGGATCTCGTTTTCTAAACATAGACTCGTTCCATAATAACCGGCCTTATGAAACTTGTTTTTAAATATAGTGTAATTCTAATATGGTAACTTAGTACTAATTAAATACTTTTAATTATAGACTGTATTTTAGTAATGACAATGTATTATGTGCGATATCTACAATAATGTGGAACGGGCATTTATCCATTTAATTATTGAACATCATTATTACGTCAAAATGCTTCGTGATGAAAACTTTTAAATAAAAAAACTGGATTGTAACATGACCAAAATTATAAAGCATCCTGTACATCAGGTTTATAAAAAGGCGGTAAGTGCAATTGCTGATGTTTTCACATTAAAATTTATTTTTGTGTGTTTTCTCAATTTAACCTTCTAATTAATTTTAAATATCCTAATTAAATTGTTAATCATTCACTACAATTACTAACCTAATAATTGCTAATCATTCATTACAATTACTAAATTAAAGAGAATATTACACATAATTGATTTCATTGTTGTTTAAAATTACTTTTCTGAATTTAAATAAATAATCATTTTTGCATCCGTTCTCTCAAATTGAACAGAGTATTCACAAACAATCGAACAAACCCAATTGACAGTTGAAGTTCTCATATTTGTCAGTCAAACCAAAGAATACACTGGTGTATTCTTTGGTCAAACCGACACCACAGATCATATAACTACTATTAAAAAAAGAAGATAGCTCACTCGTTGCAGGCTTTAGTTACGACTAACAACACAAAAGGCGCTGCCATAGCAGTGACATAACAGAACTTTTTGTTCTGTGTGACATAGATACTGTCATTGATCTCTGGCGGGAATATTCAAAATTTTAAAATGGCAGGAATTTTTAAAAATTCAAATTGTCGGGTATAAATTTCAATTTTGTTTTACTAGTATAGTATTTTTCATGATCTAAGAAAGTGACTAGCCTCCAGTTATTATATGAGAGGCAATATAATAGATTTTCTTAGATCGTGAAAAATACTATACAAATCAACTAGCTATATTGCATATTGAGAACATTACTACTAGTAATTATATGCACCGTTTCCACCGTATTTTTGTACTGGGAATTAACATCAATATAAACTAGGAACAAAGCGATACATACTATTTTCAGAAAAATTTATTTGTACATTTTACATAATTTATAACTTAAAATTATAATTCAGAACATAACCATTACATTTAAATACAAATACACACAAAACAATTCTAATATTACTTCCAGATATTTATTATTTAAAAAGAATTGATCTTTTTCTATGGCCCACCCAGGAGACGTAAGTTTAAGACTTCAGTCCTCATTAAGGTTCCCCATCAAAGACAGGCCTACATTTTGTGGTATCACAAACACTTATTCTAAAATTTATTGAAATGGTTCTATAATTCACTAAGTGACGGCACAAACACTTATTTCAAAGTTAGTTGAAACAGTTTTTTAATTCATCATGTGGCTTCACGAACAAATTCCTTTGAAATAAATCAAATAGGTTCTTTAATTTCCCAGTAATCTGACTTAGATTAGTTTCCAGATCACTACATCAAAAACGAGATCTTTAAAGGCTCTAAAGCTAAAGCAACAATAATGACAACTTTTTTATGTATTTCCCTGACTAGCCACACAATGGGTAGAACATACTCTTACATTTACTTACCTATGATACAATAAATACGGATTCAAAAGAGCTTACTATTTCTCAATCAATTAACAATAATCAACATCCACTACACAGGTTGACAACATAAAAAATTGTTTCTATTCAATGATTAAAGTGTACAATAAATTACCGAAGATAAAGCGAACAAAAGATTTTAATGAATACATGTCTACTAATCTGTAACTACTGTTAAAGCTTGCCAGTTTTATTCCATTTTGTTACTATCACGTTGTATTAGGATTCAGGATAAATAAAAGATTATTATTTTATTATATATCATCTGGTAAATTGAGTTTTTGTCACGTAAGTTAGTGGACATAGATATTAACGTACCTATAAATATGTTTCAGAGTTAGTAAACTCCATAATATTTGTTAAATACTCTTGATTAGTCAAATTTTGTGTGTATATATTCAGAAAATGTTTTGATGTGTTGATCAGCTTGCATGAGATTTTTCCGTGCAATAGTACATCTAGGGATTGTCTTGTACAGTGTTTCTTTTTTGTAACGCTTACATCTTCTCAGAATGTCCTCACTTGTTTTAACTATAAGTAAATAAAAACAATATAATTAAACTAAGGTACAAAGCCCTAAGATGTGTGTGTACCTTCATAATACCACAATATTAAATTATCATTAAAATAATGTAATTTAGTTTGCTAATAATGTTTAATGTTCTTGTGTATACTATAAAATATTGCAATATGAGTATTGTCATTGCATAAATAAATTTTTAAAATATATGCTAGTTTTATTAGGCCAGAAAAAGAACAATTTATTATTACTTTAACACAATCCTGCACTATTAATTTTTGAACTTAATGTTTAAATCATCTTATTTTGTAACGAAGTGTAAGAATACTTTCCATTAGAACTTTGACTGAAAACTGGTTGTTGTCTGCCACTTTCTAAAACAACAAAAATAAAATGAAGTGGCTATCAAAAATAGTACGTTTATTTTTATTTTTTATCAAAAACCATTCATCTTCACAAAACACACTAAATTATTAAAATAACCTCAATTATTCCAGGAATTCTAGTATATATCTACTGGCAATTAGGAATTTTACATTATTTAATAATCAATCAACTACAGTATTTACCAGTTTGTCCCAAGTATAAAGTAGGTACTGCATCTCGTTTTAAATTTGTTCTGTTCTGTTGTTATTTTTGGCTTGGAATTTCCAATCCTCAGAAAAGTGGACATCACAAACTCTATAGTTCCGAATGACTTTATCCTGGGTAAGTAAATATTCATGGTTAATGTTATTCATCCACATACGGAAAAGCTAACAAAAAAGAAATTGTTGATTATAAGGAAATTCCTATCGGCACATATGAAGTAAAATAAATCAAAACACCTTATTCAAAACTATTTCTATTGTGAACAATGTGACAAACAAATTTATAATGTGGAAGCTATGGGAATATATTTTTTATATACATGAGAATATTATATGTTTTAATGGGAAACGTTGCGTTGACCGAAAAGTTATAAATATGCAATGCTTCGTTAGCCCTACATTTTTAGGTCTTTATAAATAAAAGATTATAAGTTTGCAATTTAACTTACCTCAAGATCTTTATGAAAAGCATGCATTGGCTTTTCAGTGTTCTTAAAATAACAATTAGGTACACAACACGTGTATATACCATTATTAAAATGAAATAAGAATCAAATATAATATCCATAATATTAAAAAAAGATAAGAATGATGAAATCGAAAACACGAAATAACGAATATTCAATGCTTTGAAATTCAAGCAATCAAACATGAAAGACTTGACGTTAATATCGACACGGAACCACCGTGATATCGAAAATAGCAGATGTTACCAACAATAAAATATAATTTATTACCAACTGCGGAACAGCAGCGCTAAGTTGTTGTTAGTCAGAACTAAAAAGTGAACAACCCCTGACCGACACAACCACCTGTAGAGGTTCTAACATGACAGGTGTTTAAGAAAATATTTTTTGGAAGTAAAATTCGATTTTAAAAATTTTAAATGTGATGTCCAAGTTTGTATAATGTTAAAGGTTTACTAACCTGTTTAATTACTGATGGAGGCGATGAAGCCAGGAAATTTTATTATATGGAATCTGACAGTACGTATTTTTTATCAACCTTTTTATCTTTTCATAAAAAAACTCAGTCAAACTTTCACTTAACTAGCAATTCGATATTTTCAGTTTCAATAATCATAAATAATATTAAAAATAATTTTGTATGCAATTAAATTTCATATCTAGTTTTCCTATCTTCGTTAAAAATCAATTAATAATATAAAACTTTTTATACCTACCTAATAAGTTTAACATCTGGTTTCATTTCTCTTTTTTAGTTTCAAAAAAACCTCATTATGACACATATATTAAATTTAAATAATAGTAACTTCAATGCAATTAAAATCATTTTTTATTATTAAATTTCTAATATTAAAACCTTTTTGTATTACCTTTAAATTACATTCATATATTACTATTGTTAACTTTCTCAACTTGAATTTTATTTAGTAATTTAACACTATTGGTTGTGATTTGAATATGTATTTTTAGATTAAGCACTGATGATGGCTCTATGTCTAGAGAGCTGAAAGCGCGCTATGCAAAAGTAAATCAAATTTTACACGTGATACAAATATATTTTCTTTGTTACCCTATACGTGTACACAGCCACCAGCATCATTTGATGTCCTTCATTTATAAAAAGGAGTCCAACAGTACTATGTCGAAGGATTCGTGGATTTTTATCATAACTGTATGTTATAGAAACAGTTTGTTGAAAACGTTATTAATACAAAATTGTGTCAGATAAGTAAAAACTTGTAAGCGAATAATACTATACCTTTAATTAAAATACACCTTTAAGAATTGTTATATATTTAGTAAAATCAAAACGTTCTTATAGGATTTAGTTTTTAATTATTTACCTACTCCAGATGTAAAAAACACATTTTTTTAAACTATAATTTTATTTGCATAGTAAGTATATACAAATGTCAGGAATTATGAGGTAATTCACCATGTCCATAATGCTCACAGTTGGCAAAAAACTTATAATTGCTGGTCAGTTCACTTGCACCAAGAGTATATAGGGATCAACATTATCTATACTTGGAAGTTTTCAGTCGTAACGCGATTTCACATTTCCTTTGAAAGATAAGTGGTATCCTTGTTTATATATAACGCTACGCGTAGCGTATATATAAACAATGTTGGTATTCATTTCAAGCCATATTGTAGTTAAAGTTGATAAAATATGCAATAAACGGAATAAAAATTCGAAATAAACATCAGAAATCTGCAGATAACAATTAGAACCTAATGGCATACCCACCCTTGTATGCCCTACCGACAAATTGGCCGCTCTGTCAAAGACACGTGACTCAAAAATTATTTATATATGCCCAAAATAAAAATTGTGTTTGCCGAAGCATTGTCAACTGTTATACCTTGAATTTTATTAGTTAATTGTTTTTCATTGAAACATTGATAAAAAGTTCCTGCGATATCTTTCCCTGCATGTTTTCCTAGAGAAGGTACAAAATCCAGAGTTATAGGTTGTAATTGTCACGACTCATCAATGGAATAACAAGTTAGCACTATCTTCCACTTATGGAGGTCAATCCATCCACAGTAAATGATAATTTGAACAGCTTATTCGAAAGCAGATCAGTATCATTTTCTTTTAAATATTCAAATCGAGCCATTTCTAATCATTATTGTTATTTCGTTCGTTTTGGAAAAGTTATTACAGTTAGTGTATTTCTTGGTAATTGCAAAAATTAAAAGGCAAATATTTGAGTTAACTTCTCAAAAAATTTGAAAATCTGGTCTACATTACAAGTTTCAATTATAATAATTCAAATAATCCAAGTTTATTTACCTCAAGATGAGATTGAGATTTCGCTGAAAACATCTGAAGAAGAGTTAATTTAGGTTCGGGAGAACTGAACCTATTTTAGTTTTGCACAGTTGTGATTCAAGATACATGGCAAAAAACTACTTTGTGTGTTTCAGTTCAAGATGTTTCCACCCAACCATCTTCAACGAATTTGTGCATATCTTGCATTCTGCATTTAAAATTTAATTTTTTGTTATTTTTAATTATTATAAGCAAAGTGAGTTTCGATATTTAAACGACCAGTACAAAAACAGCTAACTATCGTTTAAAAATTTAATACGTTATACCCTCGATTACACCTATACATATCATATTTTACTGCTTTGTACAAAGGGTGGGCATTTGATTAGGGGCCAATACCTTTCCTCACAAAAAAAGTTAATACAAAACTTTTTCGGATTAATTGAAATTCTTTATGTCATAATAAATATTTTATTTTAATAAGATAATGAATTGTATAATTTATGTATGTATATATTCCTAAATGGGATAGAATAAAAAGTGAAGAAATACGAAAGAGCATTGGCCTAGAACCAATACTAACAAAGGTGAAAAAGAAACAAATGAATTGTTGCTCACGTGGTGAGAATGGACCAATCCCGACTGGTAAGAAGAATAATGGAGATGGGAAAGTCGACATAAGGGAGATGAAAAAAATAGCAGGGAATAGAAGAGAGTGGAAAAATGGATAAATGATAAACCGGAATCACACTCCGACACCTGAAAGCGTATGGGAAGCGGAGGAGAAGTATATATCCGGGTATAAAGTACTCTACTAATTTCATAAAAAGTGATATTTTGTTACCTGACAACAGGGATAAAATGTTAAACTTTTTTCCCGTTACAGAAAAAAAAAACGATTTAATCCAACATAAAAGCTTTGTGAATATTTGCAATCTCTAGATAATTCTTCACCTCTAGAAAGTCGTGTGTATGCGCTAGATTAGCACAATTCAATTAAAAACTAACTCAATTTACAATTATTCATCTGCTGAAACTACTGCTTGGACTAATAACAGATTCGTTAACAGTTGAAGTTTCACTAGCAGTTTCCGCTTCTTGCTACTGTTTTTGAGGTTCATAATTATCATCACTGCTTCCACTAGTTAATAATAAGTCTTCTGTTTATCCATTAATTCTTCTGGTTCTAAATTACTAAGATTAATAACACTTCGCTTCCATTTTTGCGTAGTCTCGGGCGTACTCATAATTAATAATTAAAAAAAAATACGTTCCGTCCCAACCAAAAGTAAACTAATACTGAATCAGGAAGCGACACGAAGGCCCATATTATTTCACACCACCAATATAATATAATACGGTATCCGCCAAAATAAGCAGTACCGAAACAGAGAGTGCTGTGGAGTTGTTTATGTAATATCGATTTGTCATATTTGACTTAATTGTCATTAGTTGATATATTAATAGTACGCTGAAGTTAAATCTGATTTAAAAATGGTTCTAACAACGGAAGAAAACGTTTTTTTGGTAGAGCATTATTTTCGTTCATACGGAAAAGGTCGTAATGATGGTCCAAGCTTAGAACAGGTGTCAATAAAATATCAACAAAAATTTAATAAAGCAGCTCCTAGTAAAAGTGTGATGTTAGCTGTTGAAAAATTTCGTCGCACTGGTAGTGTATTGTGTCAACGTAAAGGTTCTTCAGGTCGTCGAAAAACAGTATGCACTAACGAAAATAAAGGACGTGTTCCTAACCAAGTTGTGCAATCACCTCAAAGAAGTCTTGTAAGATCTGCATGTAAACTCAACATTAGTGAAACGTCTTTACGTCGCATGTTCAAATCAATTGGTGGTTATCCATACCGTATTCAAGTTGGACAACGACTAAATGCTGCGGACAAACGTGCAAGAGAAATTTACTGTGGTCGCATGTTGAGTTTAATTTACGAAGATCCCGAATTTTTAAAAAACATATGGTTTTCAGACGAGAGTCACATTCATCTTAGCGGCTATATTAATCGACAAACAACCAGATTCCTTGGATTTGAACGTCCTGATGTCATTGTAGAGAAACCACTCCACAGTCTTCGAGTTACCGTTTGGTGCGCGGTATCTGGTCATGGAATGATTGGTCCTTATTTCGTTGAAGATGATAATCAGAATCCACTTACTGTCAACCAAGAGCGTTATAGAGAGAAAATTTTTATACCTTTTGTGAGAGATCTAAATAACTTTTGCCGTGCACGAAATCTACAGTTTCGCACACAATGGTTCCAACAAGATGGTGCAACGAGCCATACAGCTGTGCGCACCTTAGACTTACTCCGTCAGAATTTCGATAATGGAATAATTTCTCGGGGAACAGACTTCGAATATCCTTCTCATTCACCTGATCTGACGCCACCTGACGCACACATTTGGGGCATAATGAAGGACAAAATATTTCACTCGGAAAATCCGCCGGCGAATATTGCCGAACTACGGGAAAGAATACAAAATATTTAAGAACTAGCATCGTTCCAACCTTTAGGACCCTAGAATATGATAGCTTTAGTTATAACGTAAGTGCTCATTATTATTTTCTTTCTTTTCCATAACCATTTCTTTAGTAGTTATAGTTGTATATATATTATAACGGATATGTAAGGTAGAAACATTGTCATGAAACAGAATAATTAGAAATTGCTAAATAATAAAACAGTAGACTATACTTTACTAGGATGATAAGAATGAGACATTAAAATTGCTGATGTTTATTAGACAATTGTAAATATCTTCACTCAATTTGCTTATACAGCTTTTATATAATTTATAATTCAAGGAAACTTTACAACTTGCAAAGAATTAAACAAAAAGAAACATTACCTTTAATCATAAATCCGAACCCATAGAATAAAGATCATCCATTTGTATCAAATATTTTATAAGAAAATAACATTGAACACATAATCTAAAAAAGAAATAAGAATCAATAAATATTCAAAACATAAAGGATATTGTTCAATATTATAACACAATGTTTACAAAGAGATATGGTTAGAATATTTGACGCTGTAATGTCAATACGCCTCAGCGACAAACGTTAACATTAGAGTAATTTCATAGAGTAAATAAATAGAAATTGATTAATGAATTTAAAAGAATATAAAATGAATGTAAATAGTCAAAATAGAGAATGTTGACAAATTGTTTAAAAGAATTTATGTGAATGGCTAAATACAATCGTAACAATAACTAATTGTAATAAGAAAATTAAACTAAACATTGGTATATTAAAGACTATTGTATATCGCCAGTATAAACTATTCGTCCCATTATAATCAAATGAACTTTAATATTAAACTAACAATCAAGTGAAACTTATTTTGATATATAAGTAAAGATATTTGAGAGTAAATAAAAATGAAATCATAATTTTGAGTGCGTTAAACAAAGGTGATTGGTTATTCGAGACATGACAGAACAAATTTTCAATCAATAAACAAAGTGTAACACACATTTTCAAAATAGTGAGCTGGAAAAAACAAAAGACTGATTGTTTATTGAAAAAAGTGGAAGAAAAAAGAGTTGTTGGTAGCTTGGCGTCGGTTCGAGGATGTTGGTTGGAGCAGCGTTCCAGAAATTTGATAAATTATCCCCAAAATAATCATTAAAAAGTAATAAACCAATAACAAAACATACAACAGTACTTATCAAATATCTACAGCTAATTTTCCTGAGAGAAAATCAATTATTCTCAAATTTATCCGACTTTAAACTTCGGAAGCAGCGTTCCAGAGTCCAGAGAGGAAAATCCTGATTCCAGGACACAAGGTCAGTGCGTATTGTTATATAACAAGAGTTAAAGAACTCACTAATTACAATCCAGTGTTTAAAATCTCATGAGTAAAATAAACTTTGCGAAAAAGATCTATCTGAAAAAGAATTATAATAGAGACTTAATATAACTATACAATTAAATAATTTTCAATAATAAATGGCCAATCTAAATAGACAAAATTAAATACTTACTCATTTCTAAAAAAAACTTAAGAAAGATGCATCTGAATTCATTTATGTAATATTTCAATTCTATATATACAAAACTGATAACTTATTTTTGTACCATATTGTTTCTGTGTTTCTGTATGTATAATTTTTCCAACATAAATTCTTTTACATGTGCATTACGCATCAAATATTCGGTGATACAACGGAAAGCACGTTGTAAAATTGAACAGACGCAACGCGTCTATGAAATACTTCCCTTAACGCATCATCACCTGATGTTTTAAGCATGCGCATAGCATGCCATACATAAAATAGATCAATTTATATAATAATTAATATAATTTGATGAGTGAATCGGAATTAGAGAATATAAGTATATTACTTGAAAATATTTTAAATTTACAAGAAAGTGAAAACAATAATTTTGAAAATAATATAACTGAAAAAAATTTAGAAAATTTAGACTTTGAAATGACTTCATCAGGTACAAACTACCAACTACTTAGATTATATTTAGACTCAATTCCAAATTTTGATGGAAACCCTCATACACTTAATATTTTTATAGGTAATTGTGAAAGTTTTATTTCTGCGTTCGCTAGTAACACAGATGCTTCTTTAAATACATTTTTACTTAGAGCTATTATAGGTAAATTAATAGGTAGAGCTCAAATATTAATTGGTTCCCGAACAGAATTGAAAACGTGGGATGAAATTAAACAAGCTTTAAACTTAAGTTTTGGAGACCAAAGAAACATTGACTGTTTAGTACAAGATCTTATTAACTTGAAACCTTTAAAAAATGAAAGTCCTTTTAATTTTGGTATGCGATGCCAAGATTCTAGGAGCCTTATTATTTCCAAATTAAATTCTTTAAACTTAGACATAAATGAAAAACGCTTACACCTTAAGCATTATGACAATTTAAACTTTTATTCGTGGATTACCTGTACCAAAACAAACTAACGTACGTTTAAGATCACCTGACATCTTAGAAAAAGCTATGAGTTTAGTTGTAGAAGAAGAAAATTTTCTACATTTCACTCAAAGATTAAGTAACTTAAATTCTAATGTATCATTTAAGCCTAGTTTAAGAGTGACCCCTACAAGGAATCAAAATTTCAATCAGTACCCTTCATTCACCCCAAATTATAATAATATACATCGACATCAATCACCAACACAATTTCAACCAACCCGACCAATATTTCCATCTAATTTAATAACTCGTCCTCCAGTATCATACCCACAGAGGTATACACAACATTCTCCTCCAAACCAATCTTACAATTGGCGTCCAAATAACAATTATCCGACTCTACGTTATCCATTTTTCACAAATCAAACTTACAACCTAATACAACGACCTCGCAGCCAATTATAAATTTCAACCAGCAAAATGTTCGCCATAATAATCAACAATTTAATCGTCCAAATAATTCTCAAAATTTCAAACCTGAACCTATGGATATTTCTTCAGGAAACACTGTACTTAAATCCCGATCAAATCCCAAATTTACATCAGCAGAACTTTTCAATCAAACTATAGACAATCCTTATGGAAATCGAGAAATCAATAGTTCCTTTCCAACCGATAACCAATTTGATACAGAAAATTATGAAAAATTATTTAATTACGAAAATTCATATAATTATGGAACTGACGAAAATGCTGACAATTATTATACGCCGGAAACAGAATATCCTCATGTAAATGATCCGACAAGTTACAATGATTTTTACAGAGATTCTCATGTAGACTCTCACGTTACGGAAATATCAAATAATCAGATTCAGGATTTTCATAGTCGCACATGTCTAAACCAAATAACATAATCTATGTTAACGCCTTGAAAACGAATTTGCCATTCATAGAAATTCCAGAAATAAGTGCAAAGTGTTTAGTTGACACAGGAAGTTCAAAGTCACTTATAGATCCGGAACTTGCGTATAAATTTTATAATAATTGCATTTTTAAAGAAAAATTTAACATTCAAACTGCTCATAATATCACATATCACGACGAGGTAGCTCATATCCCATTGTTTGATATCTTTAATTTACAGGAAACTCATAAATTTTATCTTTTCAAGTTTAGTGAAAGATTTGATGGAATCATAGGCGTAGATTTACTTAAACAATTAATGCTAGCATTAATGTTAGTAAAAAGGAAATTGTTACCCCTAACACAATTATTCCTCTAATATTTGGTTCAAATACTGAGGAAAATATAAGAAATTATTCATTAATAATACCAGGTCGTACTCAACAAGTTGTTAAATTACCCGTTAATTACAAAAATGGCATTGGAATACTTGATTACGAGAAGTTAGGTAATGGACTCGAAACACCAAAAGCTTTAGTAAATATAGTTGATAATTTTGCAATAACTACAATAATAAATTCTAATGAGAATCCGGTTGAACTTGATATTCATGAACCTTTTAACATCGAACCTTTAAGTTTAGTTGAAGTTAATTTCTTAGAAAAAAATGGAAGTAGATTCGGAAATAAATTTAAGTAATTCCGATGATAATAAATTGAAAGAAACTTTAAAAAATATCAGATTAGATCATTGTAATAAAGAAGAGAAAGATGCATTAAGAAATATTTGCTATCAGTATAGAGATATATTTTACTGTGAAGGCATCCCTTTAAGTTTCACGAACGAAATCAAACATAAAATTAAATTAACTGACGATAGTCCAATTTATACCAAATCATATCGGTTCCCGGAAATTCACAGAGAAGAAGTGAAGAGACAAATGGGAAAAATGTTACAAGATGGCATCATTGAAGAATCAACTTCGCCGTTTTCTTCGCTTATTTGATTGTCCCAAAACGATCAGATGCTTCTGGCAAGAAAAAATGGAGACTGGTAATAGACTACCGCAAGTTAAATGAGAAGACTATTCAGAACCGATATCCAATTCCCAGGATAAATGAAATTATGGACCGACTAGGAAGAGCTAACTATTTTACATCCTTGGGTTTAGCTAGTGGCTTCCACCAAATTGAAGTTGATCTCGAAGACGTACCCAAAACTATTTTCAGCACCCCACAAGGTCACTTTAAATTGAAAAGAATGCCTCTTGGACTTAAAAACGCCCCTTCCACTTTTCAAAGTGTAATGGACAACGTATTACGAGGACTAACTGACGAAACATGTATTGTTTATCTTGACGACATCTTAATTTATAGTATACATATACAACGAGTGAAACAGGTATTTGACAGACTGAGAAAATATAACTTGAAAGTATAACTTGACAAGTTCGAATTCCTTCAGAAAACTATAGTATATCTAGGTCATATTATTAATACCGAAGGTGTTAAACCTAATCCCGAGAAAATTTCTGTCATTAAAAATTTCCCAATTCCTAAAACCCAAACAGAAATCAAAAGTTTCCTTGGACTACTAGGATACTACCGTCGCTTCATACCCAATTTTGCAAAATTGACAAAACCCATGACTAAATGCTTGAAAAAAGGTATGCGAATAATTCATGACAAAGAATTTATAGACTCTTTTCGAAACTGCAAAGAAATTCTAACAAATGACCCAATATTACAATATCCGGACTTTTCCAAACCCATGATACTAACAACCCACAGTAGTAATTATTCTCTTGGAGCAGTATTATCACAATGTACCGTTCCAAATGACAAACCTGTAGCTTACGCCTCACGAACTTTAAATGACTCAGTAACCAACTACTCCACCATCGAAAAAGAATTACTAGCAATCGTATGGGCTTGCAAACATTTTCGACCTTACTTGTATGGTCGACAATTTCACATATACACTGACCATAAACCTCTAACCTGGCTTTTCAAACTAAAAGAACCAAATTCAAAACTTGTACATTGGCGTTTGAAATTAGAGGAATATGACTACAATATATTTTACAAACGTGGATCTTTAAATGTTGTATCTGATTGCTTGAGTAGAATACCAATTAACGCTTTAGACACTGAATCAGTTATTAACAACCCTGGTGACACTAATCAAGAAATTTTAGAATTCTTACGTGAGTTTGAAAGCTCATTAGAAAAGGAAAAAGCTTCTACGAGTGTGCAAAACCAATCAAAAATATTATTTCAGATATACAAATACAGCCTCCTAATAATACCGCTGTTATACATAAAAATTCTAGAGACGAACTCAATACACCTCAACCTGACTGGACGAAACTTTCTACTCCTAAATCTAATTCTTCAAGCGTTCATTCCATAGCTGATAATGAAACCACTAATCAAGGTATTCCTATATTAGACGAAATTATGAATAACAAAATTCACCAAATTTTAGTATACTCAAATTTATATCTAAAAATAGATATCTATCAACATACTTATGAAAATCATAAAATTATAAAAGTTAAAATCTCTGAAAACGACAATGAACGTTTCATATTTGAATTTTTAGTAGACTACACAGATCTTAATAACACATTTTACATTTATTTTAACAAAGAAAATTTATATAACGATTTCAATAAAGTTTACTTAAAACATTTCTCTTCAAACGAACCAAGACTCATTAAATGCACTAAGTTAGTAAACACTGTATCTGATAAGGAAGAACAAATGATTTTATTGGAAAATTACCATGAAAGCAAAACCTCACACAGAGGAATTCAGGAAACTTTAGAAAAATTAACAATAAATTATTATTGGAAAAATATGAAGAATACAATAACTAATTACATAAATTCTTGTACTATTTGCCAGAAAAATAAATATGCTAGACAAAAACCGTATGTTCCGCTAATGCTAACTGAAGCCGCGTCCAAACCGTTTCAAATTATACACATTGATGTGTTTATTTACGACGGAGTCTTATCTAACGTTAACAGATGCATTTACAAAATTTGCACCACCAGTGCACATTCCTTCTAAAACAGCTGTTATTATAAGTAAAGCTTTAATAAAATATTTCACATCTTTCGGAGTACCACAATTAATCGTTATAGAATTTAATAACGAAACTATTAAAAAACTTTTAGCGTTACACAAAATTAAAATACACTTTACCACAGCTGGTCATCATGAATCCAATTCTATAGCCAAAAGAGTACATTCAACCTTAATTGAACATCTAAGATTATTACGAGAACTCTATCCCGACGAAGATGATTTAATGGATTACGCAATAATAGGTTACAATAATTCTATACATAGTTCACAAGTTTTACCCCTTTTGAACTTACTTTTGGTCACGAAATTTTCATACCCCAAGCTTTCTATAACGATTATGTGAACAATCATCAATCAAAATTACAACATGTTTATAGAGATGTACACGAGAAATTGAAACAAAACAAAGAAAAAATTATAGAGAAACGTAATACAAAAGGTGACTCGAATAATGAATTTAAAATCGGTCAAATTGTATACAAGCACAACCTCAAGAAACGAAATAAAAAAGATGAACGTTTTCTAGGCCCTTTCGAAATTACTCAAATACTTGACAGGAATCGTGTTGAAATTTCTGGAAATTTACTCAAACATAAAAAACTTAAAGCACATCAAGAAATTATTCACATTAATGAACTAAAAAAACCTCCCATTACAGGTTCCTCTGTTGGACCACCGAAGGAATATTAAATACCCCTAAATTCCATAACCTAAACGATAATCCTGGCCTCCTACCCTTACGACTAGGAACAGCATATGTACAAACAGATTTTTGGACCTTCATACACATTTACGATATTAGAAACTTGACAGATCACTTTTTAACTTTAAAAGACCAATATGACAATCTACACGACTCTCTTTCAAAACACCCCAGCATATTTAATTTTACAGAACACTTCGATAATTCCTATCATATAATTCAAGTATTAGAAAATAAAATATCTTCACAAATCAATCAAATAAATCCACTATGGAGAAAGCAAGTAAAACGATCACTTTTTGACGGACTATCCCACAACCAAGAAATATTAAGCTGACGCATTAACGATTTACAAAAAGAATTACGAAATATAAAAATTGAAAATATAGAAACTTTCCATTTCTTCTCAATAGAACAGATCGTTTCTCAATTCTCTATTAGCTTTCAAATAATATATGATATGCTCGATAAAATAGAAGTAGCTATAAGCTTCGCAAAAATAAATACTTTCCACATTTCTTTAGCAAACCCCAGCGAAATACTTTCAGAGATAAACACAGTTAAGAAAAATATTAACAAAAATAACAGATTTCCTTTCGAAACATCTTTAAACAATATTCTATTATTTGAGAAAATTATCAAAGTTAAAAGTTACAGTAAATATAATAGTATTATTTTCATATTAGAAGTACCGATTGTAGAACTTAGTGAATATAGCTGACGCATTAACGATTTACAAAAAGAATTACGAAATATAAAAATTGAAAATATATCCCATACCTACACCTTCAAACCAAAATTTTAAACTTATAATACCCCAAACCAAATTTCTCCTTTTAAATGAGCTAAGCTATGCATCTACAAATTCGAAGTGTGAGGAAATTATTCAAGAAGAATTCATCTGCCGAGAGATACAAACAAGAGTAATCTCACAGAAAGCTCCTTGCGAAGTCCAACTTCTAAAATATTCCCAATCTACAAACAGTTGTCGAGAAATTCCATTTACCATTAGTGAAGTTAAAGTGCAGACATTGGAAACCGACCATTGGATTGTGATCACCCCGTATAGTGTTATAGCCAGACAAAATTGTACCAAAGACATTACGAACATTCCTGTAAACGGTAGTTGCTTAATCGAACTTAATAACCGCTGTGAAATTTTAAGTGCCAGAATATAAAAACATTGATTTACCGAAATTACAAATTAATAAAAATAATTACACTTTAGATACCGTTAAGCTAAAACCTGTGTATTTAGATTCAATTGATCTTAACGAAATGAACAATGTCATCAGTGCCATTCAAGAAGATAAAACTTTAGCCGAGAAGATAGATTGGTCACCGATTCATTTCAAAAGTATAAGCTTTTATTCAATTTTGTTCTACTTTATAGTTACAGCCTGCATTATCTACCTAGTACTCAAGAATAGAAAAAAGAAAAGTCAATCCAAACGGACGACAACGAGTGAAGAAGATGTTCTGAAAAATTTTCCCCTCATGTCGAACTCTGGTCCATCCCCAGCATAGTTCTCTCCTAGGGCGGAGGAGTTACGTCAATGGATATTGCACATTATGCAGTAATGTATTTTGTACAATAAGCATATTATAAAATATATAAATATCGTTTTACTAAAATAAAAGGTTAGATTGTATTGTTAAATAACGTCTCATGTGTGTAGTTCGTTTTTAAAAAGGCCTTCTCGAAGTTCGAAAACATCATTCGCAACAATATTAATAATTCTAGTATAGTGGCTCTTGAGGCTTTGCAAGTTGGATAACGCTGACCTAAAAGAGCAAAATAGAACCGTTTCAAACGAAACCTAGTTTTAATCCATTTAATTGCATATGCAGTTAACATTTATAAATGTACAGGGTTTAACGAAAACGTAGGTCATAAATGAAATCAAAAATTCTGGATCAAAAAATAATATTTTTGATAGGATCACACTAGAAAAAAATATTAGTATCATGAACTGAATAAATTAGACTGATCATTAGTAGAGTTTATTCCCAAACTATATCTGGAACATTTTGTAAAATTACATTTCTAAATTGATTTAGGTATTAACGTACTTCATTTATATAATTTATTTACAAATCATTTATATAATTTAATTCGCTTCAATGTCTATAACAGATACTCTGGAAAAGTACCTATCTAAATTAATCAATTCAGATATATTGGCATTAAAATAATCGTCAGTTGTAACTAACTTCAAGCCCCCAAAATAATCTAGGACTTCAATATGTTCCGGAACTACTTTGGCAACAAAAAACAGATGATCTGAAATTAAGAAAAAATGGTAAGTATATTTTGAATCGGCCTTCATTTTCGTTACGACTTATTAAGACATTTTGTGATTAGTCGATATTCAAACACCTCATATCGCTTTTGCACAGTAATAGAAATTTGGCTTAATATTTTAGATGAATAATAATAATATTTTACCTTTTGGCCAGTTTTTCATGGCAGGGTGCTTTTCAAATAAAGCATCTCTCCCAAATGCGTACTCTGGCGAAGTTGTTTGGATCTGAAAACGATGAAACTAACTTATAAACATATACATTTTGATACATTGAAAATTGATATCAGTAAAAAAAACATGCAAGTATCAAAACAACGTTGATCTTTCAGAAATGAACGATTATAAAACAACGGAAGGAACGAATATTTAAAAAAAACAGCAAGAAATTTATTATATAACAATATATAACAATATCCAAAAGCACCAAAACAAAAGACCACAAAATTACTTAAAATCCTATCGAAAAACAAAGAAAAAAATTATGAATGAACACAGAAATCACAATTGCTGTACACACAAACAACAACTCTAGCAGCCAAGCAAGTATTGTTTATAATAATTGTGTTTTTAATGTTACAAATAATTTTTAGTTCAAATAACAAAATACTAGTGATGTAATTAGGTAGGACATTTCATTTCTTAGGTAATGGTTTTTGAATTTCTAGTTAGTAGGTACCTAATGTAATAGTGCCTAATATCTGGTTAAATATGTAGTTATAAGAAATTATTAAATGTATATTAAGTCATTATTATTATTTTGGTAATATTTTTCCCTAGAAAAACTAATACAATAATTAATTGCCATGCCCTAAGACTTTCATTTTCATAGGTAAGTACGAGGATACCTAAATTATGAAAAAAAATGTTCTAGTCTTTAGTAAAACAAAATGGTTCTTAACATAAAAAACAACATGTCCTTTTCACTTTAGTAATAAATAAGGCATTTAATTTTTGAATTAAAATATTTATATTTGCAACACAATGCACTTAGTATTACTAAAATAGAAGGAAAGTAAGATTTTATAGAAAAGCGATGTTTATGGCAGTTTATCAAAGGTTCTTGTTGGAACCTCTTGTGTAATGGAGTTGTTTTTAGATATTTAAAATAAACATGACAACTGTGCGTCAAATTGAAAGCTATTCAGTTCTTAGTTAAAGACAGACAGAAATTAATTTTTTATAATTCACGTATACAAAATTCACTTTGTGACGTCGAAAACAGTGTCACAATGAAGTCTTTTGAACATTCCTTTAGTAATTTTTAGTGTCATGCAGTTGGTTATTGTATGTTATATATTTTTTTATTTGACATTTGACTTTAACCTTGAAATAAATTATAGAATGGTCTAGCGTTGTTCTAGCTAGCATATTAAATAGTCTCAAAGGTAATTTTCAATAAATTATTTATTAAAAATATTAATAAATAAAGTACGCTAACGTTTATTCATCAATGATTTGTCAATCGATTATTTTTATATTGTATAGGATCAATATATAAGGTGTTCAACTTTTGGGGTAAATTACCAGATATCTGCGTGAAGATGTATTATAGAAATAATTCTGTTCGTGATATAATATAAATAGACTGCAAGCATATACGAAGAAGCTCTTTTTTAAACAAATAATCATCCTCTGTTTGCTTAAATGAAAGTTTGTTTACAATTTACACAATTATTCGGTCATAAATGTCAAAAGTCAAAAGTGCTGAATAAAACCATATATGATCTGACCAATCAAAAATCTACAGAATTTCCAACTTAAATTCAAACTACTACAGATAAATCTAGGGAGTTCTCCACTAATAAACTGTCTTCTTAAGTGATAATTGTTAAGATCAGCAGATATAGTTTTACTGGTTTTCTATATCATTGCACAGTTATACTGATCTTAATTGGAAAAATGATATCCAAAACGATATTAACAATTTTCATTATATTGTGGAATTAGCTAGAAACAGTGAGTTTCATTTAAAACACCAATACCCCTCCTAGTTTAAAAACAGGAATAACATGTAATTCTATTTTCCTTTAAAAATTAAATATATGCGAATTATAAAAAATGTTGTGTAAAACTTGTGTCACAATGACTTTCTGTAGTACTTGTGATTTGCACGACTCACCGCTTCGCGGTTCGTTGCGCAAACTTCACTCGTACTACAAAAGGAGTCATTGTGACACTTGTTTTACAAATAACTATTTGTAAATGTCAATTCAAAATAATTATTGTCCTATTTAATGAGTGATAAAAAGTCTAGTTCCAATTATTCATAGTGTTTTTACATTCCACAAACAATTCACCAAATTATTTAAAACATTGTTCAGTTCGAGACGGATGTGAAGAAAGAAAATTAGGAAACGGTACGTTTCGCCGGCAACGTTTCGCCAGTAACGTTTCGCCTGTAATTATTCGCCGGGAATTTTTAGCCGGTAGCACGATTCGCCGACCTCACGTTTCGCCGGTGAGTTCCTTTAGTTATCTCTTCCACAGATATTGTGCCCACAAATTAAGACAGCAGAAAGAAACAACAGAAAAAAACAATCAAGCAGAGTTAAGGTGGATAAATAGGTATAATTAAGCTTGTATAACAACGTTAATGTCTTTTTACCAATAATATTACTATACTCGATAGTCGAAATTGTGTAAAGTGACGTCATCGGTTATCTACCGATTTAAAGTGAACTCCATGAGCGTATCATAGTTTAAGGGTGCGAATACTGAAATATCTGGAATTTCAATTTTTAACATTTGAAATAATAACTTATCACAAGTTGTTCATAAGTAAGTTAAAACAAAATAAAAAAATGTTTAAAAGTCAATTCCAACTTACTACTACTAAAACTAAAAAAAAGTTGTTTGTCAAGACCAAAATAAATTACCAATAAGTATAGGTATGTTGCGAGGTCACTTGTAAAATGTCTGACTAACTGGAAGTGGTATCACTCCCTGACGACTCCTCAGAATCATCGCTTTCTCCTCCTATATCGATAATGAGTGGTTCCGTCATTACTTCTACACGTATGTCTAAATCCCAAAACTTTATTTCTTCTTTTAATACGCGTTGAATACATTTACGCCAACTCTCAGCAGTAACGGTATGCAGCGCCTCGTCAAACAGTTTCTCAACGTCAGCCATTTTGAATGTACTGTTTTTTCTCGCAACATAATTTTTCACTTGGGCCCAAACCAGCTCGATGGGGTTTAACTCACAGTGGTAGGGAGGAAGTCTAACAACTGAGACGTTGAAATCTTTCGCCATTTCATCGACAACGTACTTAATATAACTGCTTTTATGTTTCCGTACGAGAGATAATAATTCAACTTTTAGCATTGCCTCGTTGTGCGGAATGCTTTTACTCTCTAACCAATCAATTATAACCCTCTTGCGGCTAGCTGAAGTAGGTATTTGCTCCAGTCGACGAGAGTGGTATGAAGCATTATCCATAACTATCACTGAACCAGGAGTTACCTTTGTTAAAATTGATCTAAACCATGTTTCAAACCTGTTACCATCCATCTCTTCATGGTAATCGACAGTTTTTTTGGACTGAAAACTTAGTAGTAATCCACCTTCTACAAATCCTTCCTCGCTTCCAATGTGAGTGATAATCAGTCGACGTCCTTTCCCAGAGGGAGCTTTTAAACCGGAAGAGAAACCCTCCATAAAGGCTTGTCGATTGCTTCGTATATTCATGTCTTGCCACACTTTTGACACAGTGTGGCCTTCATTTAACCATGTTTCGTCAAGATAATATATGTGCCGTCCTTCGTTACGAAACTGTCGTATCTGTTTTAAATAATTTCTCCTCCATTCCACAATGTCATTTCGTTCAATTAAGGCACTGTTTCTACTTCTTGTTTGGTAACGAAAATTCATTAATTTTAAAGTTCGTCTCAAAACTTTATCACTGATGTTTGGTAAAGTATCATCAGCTTCTATTACCTTGCTCAATTTAGCTACCGAGGGGATTTCATTCCTAAAATAAAAAGAATGTATTTCCCTACGTATAGCATTCTGTGTTTGGTCGTCCAAAACAATTTTCTTTCTTCCCCTACTTTCCGGTTTACAGTTTTCACCTCGTTCTCTTGTCAAAGATCCGTCCCGCGATTTCTTTAGAATATTGTATATAGTACTCTCAGAAACTTTAGTTAAATAACTGCACTTAATCACAGCGTCACTAACACCCAACCGTTTGTCCATGGCACGCAGTCCTTCGTACACATTTAATATGACTTTTTCTTCCCGAATTAAATTGTTACGACGCCGTTTTTTATCGCCAACACCGCTACACTCCGCCATTATTGTCACTAAATATACCGATATAAATATTACAATAAATACCAATAATAACCGATTTATCACACAAAACCACAACACAAATACTGATGTTACGTTCATGAAGAGAATAAACACCTCACATAACTGTTTACTATCACTGTCTCATTCGCGTAGCTCGATCTATCTATCTCGTTCTCAAAGCCGGAACATTGAAGCGACTCTCCAACATTGTCAAATCGGCGAGTTTTTCACAACAAACTTTGCGTTCAAGAAATATACATAAACACTTCACATTTCACATTTCAAGTAAACTAATTATTATTAGTCTGCTTGAAATTTGAAATAAATATATTAAATTGGTATTGACTTAATTACATTGCATCTTTTGTACCTGAAATATTGACACAATGGATTTGAAGTGTATTTATAAAATACAGCATTTCTCTCTAGAATACATATGGCAACTGCGCTTTAACCAAAGTGTTGATTAGATAGCTCTGACTCACTTTACACAATTTCGACTATCGAGTATAGGTAGAACGAATTGCAAAACCAAAATCAGATTAAAGTTGTATTGTACTTTGAAGGGTTGTCGGATTAACCGGTAAATAAATGGGGATATCCAACAAATGGCATTAAAGGTCATATAATGTTAAGGTAACGCCTACTAAGTCTATCCAGTACCTGTTTTTGAACAATTTTACCACCACCACCCATTAAGTGCATCAAAACTAGTTAGGTACCTGTTGCATCAAGTTTAGTGCAGTGCCAGTCATGGAGACGAAAAGAAGTGACCGAAGACGGTTTTATGTATATTTTTGATTCTTTGTGTGCAAATGGTGAAAAACAATATTTTCGTGGCCGACGAAGAGATATACAATGTAAAGCGAAAGTGCACTTATCATAAATAATGAAATAATTTGGACATCACGTACATGATGCTTCAGCCGCCAAAGTAGAGGTAAGTATAATATGTTTTAATTTATTACTTATTGGTAAAATCCTTGCATTTTTAAATAAGTGATTTATCATGAAGTCTTAACTAGATACCTTAATTAATCTTTATTTTATAAATTTAGGTGTCCAAAATGGTTACATCCCTTAAAAAGAGAGCAGTTGAAAGCCAAGAAAGTGCTACTGTGATCATAAATAACTGTCAACAAACACTTACCATTTCTGCAACCGAAATTTGCCTATCTGATCGAAGTTTAAAGATGCAAATAAAAAGAGCACGGAAGGTAATCAATCATGCCCCGTTGCACCTAATTCTTTGGAAGAACTATAAATTCCTCAAGAATATGAAGAGTACTCCACAGACGGTGGCAACACAACAGAACGTTTTTTACTAGCAGACAATTACCCAGAATTACCACGCTTATTAATATTTGGGAGACGGCGAGGAATTGACATATTAAAAACATCATCTAGGTGGTATGTTGATGGTACTTTTAGCGTTACACCGACGTTATTTGCCCAGGTGTTTGTTATAATGGGTGAAAAGTATGGAACCATCCATCCTTGCGTGTATATACTTTTACCAGATAAAAGACAGAGAACTTATGAAAAAATGCTCCAAATGCTGATCGAGTTAGAGCCTTTATTAAATCCATCAAGAGTGTCAGTTCCTTTTTGAGCTTGCAATACACAATGCTTTCCATGCAATATTTCCAGGAATGTCTATTGATGGATGCTGTTTCCACCTTGTGAAAAATTTGAAAAAAGTTATTGGACAAGAACACTTAACAAGGTTTGTAGTAACTTTACAAAAATAAAAAAAAATTAACTTTTTCATTTATATTTATATATATTTTATTTTAGAGAATATCGAAATAAAGGAAATTTTGCGTTAGAAGCTATATAGAATGATCACTGCATTGGCTTCTGTGCCTGTTCCAAATCTAAGCGATTCATTCGACTTACTCTATGATCATCTGGAAAAAGCGTTATTGCCTGTTGCAAACTGGTTTGAAACAAATTATTTGGGAGTTCGCAATAGGAGGGGAAATGGCATTCCAAATTTTCCACCAGAAACTTGGAACTTGCATAACCGGGTTTTGAATGCAATAGAGGTGAAATAATGTAACCAAAATTATTAAAAATAATAGAAGTTGTGTTTTTTAGAAAACTAACAATATAGTAGAGGCTGCGCACAGAAGAATTCAAGCACTACTGGTCTCGCAGCACCCCACAATTTGGAAATTCATTTCGGAACTGAAGAAGATTAAAAAAATAGAGACATTTTTTACGAAAAGTTAGTTGCTGGAAATGAACCCAATAAAAAATGACGTTTATATTAGGACAGACCGACAGATTCTCACAATTGTAGAAGATTTTAGTAACAGAAATATTTTAGATTTTTTGCGAGAATTAGCTCACAATTTTGAAATGATCTAAAATACAGTTTTTTATAACACTTTTGTACATAATATATTATCTAAGATATTTTCAAATTGAATACTTGTGTGGAAATGAGTTATTTCATAAATGCACTGCTGGCGAAACGTTAACGGCGAAAAATTCTCGGGCGAAACGTACCTGTCGGCGAATCGACACCAGCGAAACGTACCCTATCCAGAAAATTACAAGCTATTGAAACAACATTCCTATTTTCCTATTCAATTTGCAAGTTAGACGTTAGTCAACGGTACACCAGTCCTATAAGAAAGTAACGATTCAGCTGGTCCATTGTAATATCCCATTAGAGATACACTCTAGGTAGCAAGTTTGACGTGAGTTTGTTTAATTCCTATTTTTATTACTTTTTGTGGATAGATTATTGCAATTTGAGGTCCTATATTCACTGAAATCATGTTATACATTATTTTAATAACCTATTTTACTATTTGATTGGCATAGTTCATCCAAGTTCCTAAAGATATATCAATTGAATCATTATTTTGGGGATTAGTCTGGGTAAAAAATAGTTCCATATTTTTGGAATTTTAAGAGCATTTTTTCTTTTTTATTCGTACTTTGTTAATAAATAATTGCTAACTTAATTTGTATTTCAAACAATCAAACATGTCTTTGAAAAGCTTAATTATAAATCGAGAATCAACAAAAAAACTTGATAATCTTGTAAGTCATTGAAAAATAATTTAATTCAGCCGTCACTGGCAGAGATTGAATTTCGGGAGACATTTTATCATGACATAATTAATGAATTTGGTAGAATTTCTACACAAATTGAACAAAAATGTGAAGATGATATGTTAAACTAACATTTCGAACAACGTCGAGTAGTTGAAGAGCAGTTCTATTTATAGTGCAATGGGGATTATTAAAACTTTTAGCAAGGATAATAAGACTCTTAATGTATCTGCAAATAACATTTCAGTTAATCCATTACAAAGTCATCAATTTGATTATTTTCTGAGAGAGTATGAGGAGTGGCTCCATTTTAAAACAAACTTCTTGTCTATTGTTCATAATAATCCATTCATTAGTAAAGCTAGTAAATACAACTTTTTAAGAATTTCCCTTGAAAGTTACGCCAAACAAGTGATTGAAGGCATTGAATTCATTGACGATCAGTATGAAACTGCGAGGCAAACTTTATGTAATCGTTTTGACAAAAAACGAATATTGACAAATAACCATGTTAAGCTATTTTTAATACAAAACCAGTACATAAGGAATCGGCTCATATTTTTAGACATTTATTAGATGGAATCACTAAGCATTTAGCTGCATTAAAAAATTTAAAACTGACACCAACAGAAACAGCTGATATATATCTCATGTATTTGATTTAATCAAAATTAGATAATGATCTCCAAAAGAAATGGGAGGAATTCAAACCTATTGATGAATTCCCTACTGTAGTATTTAATACTATATGTTGAAGGCCATTTTAGTTGTAGCAATAAGAAGAAGAGCCATATATAACCATACTTCTTATGTAGATTAATATAGTTTTCCCTCCATATGTGCACATGTACTTTCTATCAATATATTATAAGTTACGTTCTCACCTCGAGTTTTATTAATAGTGCAAAAGGCACTGTCATGTAATATCAATAAATATCAATATATTACACCTACCCTTCAAGAATTTCTTGATTTCTTAAATGACAAAGCAAATTGGCAAAGAAATCATGAAATTTCCATGAATACTAGATATACCAAGACAAATAACAAAATCTTATTCAAATCTTCATAATAAATATCATTCAAGAATGAACCTTGTAGTTGGTTCAATAAAATGCAATTTTTGTAAGGGAAATCATACAATTTACAATTATGACGAGTTTCTAAAACTAGAGCCAAGTCAAAGACTATCTGAAGTGAAAAATTAAACCTTTTTATCAATTTCTTAAGAATTGGCCACAGCAAGATTCAGTGAACTTTGAGACATTGTAACAAATGTTCTCAAAAACATAATACTCTCTTACATATCAACAATCACACTCGTCCAAGTAACAATTCAATTACACCTTAAATATTAGCAATTGTCTTTCATTTTATTTTATTTTATTTTATTTTGCTGATTTAATTGTAACGTTGGTTAACTAATATACTGAATGGTATTGTAACATCATCTGACTGGGTTATTGACAGGGGAGTTATTCACGCAACAGGTGTCATTTCTGATCATGATATAGCTACATGTAAAGTAAAACTGAGTGTTGAAAAACATGGCCCCAGAATGATTACGTATAGGTCTTTTAAATATTTTAATGAAGATGATTTTAGAATAGATTTATATAATATTCCATTTTCTGGAATATATGATCAGGAAGGGGCTGATGAAAAAATAACGTTTTTGATCAAGTGTCTGATGAACCTCTTCGACAGGCATGTGCCGTTAATAACATCGCGTATATCTAAGCCTCGAGCACCTTGGTTAACTGGCGCTATAAAAGAAATGATGAAAATACGAGATAAAGCGCTGCACAAGTATAAGAAAACTATACTTGACCATCATTTTCAGTTTTATAAAGACTTGAGGAACTACACAAATTCTGCGATTAAAAGAGAAAAGAAAGCATTTTTTACATACGAACTTAGTAACAAGAATTCTAAAACTCTTTGGAAAACTCTAAAAACGTATAGTATTATACCTACCAAATCAAGAACAATAACGGACAATTTGAAAAGTCCTGCTGAAATAAATGAATTCTTCATCAACTCATGTTATATGAGAGAACCTCCTGAAGAATTACTTTCGTCGTACCAACTAAGAAAAATAATAGATTCGGATTTTGAATTTCAGGAGGTTAATGATTTATTTATTCACCAAACAATAAATGGTATAAAGACAAATGCTGCCGGTGAAGACAAATTAAATTTGAGACTATTAAAGTTATGTTGTCCATATATAATTCCTTACATCACACACATTATTAACTTTTGCCTGAGTCATAATATTTTTCCTGAACTGTGGAAAAGAGCCATCGTAAAAGTATTGCCTAAAAAGACTAATCCACTTAAAATTAAGGATTTGCGCCCAATTAGTATACTGCCAACTTTATCTAAGGTACTCGAAAGAGCAATAGAAGTACAACTGAAGAAATATGTTGATCAGTATTCATTATTACCTATAACACAATCTGGATTTCGAAAAAATTATAGTTGTACAACGGCTCTTCTCCATATTATTAACGATGTTGTTAGAGCTTTGGACAAGGGTGAATGCACTGTTCTGGTCTTGCTAGACTTTAGCAGAGCCTTCGATACCATTAACCACAATTTAATGCTGGAAATTCTACATTATATAGGACTTTCCAATAGTGCCAGAAACCTTATAGCATCTTACCTTCGAGGACGTAAACAGATGGTTGTGGTTGACGGACACTCTTCTGGGTATATGGATTTACGGTGCGGAGTCCCTCAGGGCTCCATTCTGAAGACATTGCTCTTTGCTTTATATACTTCCTGTCTAGTGAAAAATTTTAAGTTGTGTAATGTACACCTGTATGCAGATGATACTCAACTTTATCATAGTTTCCACCCCAGTACTGTAGTGGAGTCATGTGGGTATATAAATAAGGAACTTAATAGTTTTATTAAAGCTGCAGAGGATCACTGCCTATTAAGCATTAATTGTAGTAAGTCTAATGTTATACTTTTTGGCAACAAAAATAAAAAAGATGAGATTTCTGATAGTGTACGTATTGTAATAAAAAATGAAACTCTTCAGAATGTTAGCGAAGCTAAAAGTTTATGTATAATATTGAACTCCGATCTAAAATTTGAAAAACACATAAATCAACTTATACAACGCGCATACCTCACTCTTAAAAATATATATGGCAACCGGTATTTTCTCCTATAACATGTGAAATCAAATCTCTATGAGTCACTGATATTGTCTATATTTAACTATGCTGATGTACTATATGGATCGTTTTTATCCAACCAATATGGTTGGCTAAATATGGCTAATAGAAGGATTCTACATGCAGCTGCTCTTTTTCAAAAAATAATTTATGATAAAACACCCTCATACTTGCACAGAAAAATTACCTATCGATCTGATCTACATAATTTAAATATCCGATACAAAGGAACCCTTTCACCCCCAATCTTCAGACTAGAAATTTTCAGGCGCAGTTATTCCTATCAAATATGTTCGATTTATAATCAGGTACCTGCCATGTTTAAAACTTACAGATTGCAAAGATTTAAGAAGATATACAAGAAACATTTATTTTCAATACAACACTGATATTCGTACGATTGTTAGATTTAACTGTAATTTATTTTGTTGTCACACCAACCTAGCGATGTATTCAAAGTTAAGTGGAGGAACAGTTTATAAGCTGATGTTATATCAGCTTGTAAGCTGAACTTCGCCTTTTGCTTTCAACCTTATGTGTATTTTCTTTTTTTTCTTGTATTAATATATGGACGCAATAAAGTCGTTTATTATTATTATTATTATTATTATTATTATTATTATTATTATTATTATTATTATTATTATACACAGTAAAAACAACAAAATGGATTGTATTACTTTGAAATTAACAATGATTTTTCTTTTTAAAATTCATAAATGACAACTAAAATGCATAAAATGACAACTCTTAATACTACTGTCTATGGAACACTGCTCCGCGCTTTAAGTCACGAACCTTCGTGTTTGGCAGTGAATACATAAAATTGAACATAGCCCCCACTTTGAAGGGCACCTTCCATATAGTAGTATCGGAACCCGCGGGAACCAAACACACGAAGTTTAAATTAAAGTCAAATACGAATGTCGTTTCGCACTGGTAAAGGGTATAAATGTCCAACGGATCTCACAATTGGTCATTTGGACGTAGTGACTTCGGTTATCCGTGATACTCCGTCTCTGCCAGGACATAATATTGTTATTCTGCCGGTAGGACATATACAAGGTGGTTGGGCATCATTTTGATAAGTACCAGTGTGTCTAGATCTATTTTACTGGGTGCAGCTTTCCATTTATGATTGATGCAATTGGGAAATATATTATTTCGAGAATTGTCGCCAGAACTGTTGATACAACTGTTGAATATGTTGCAGCCTTGACAGGCGGTTTACAGGTAGATTTGTAAGGTCATGGTTAGGGACAGACTTTGTAGTGCGACCAATTAAAAAATGTGAGGGAGTTAGAGGTGAAGGATCATTTGGGTCATTGGACATATCAAATAATGGTCGCGAATTGAGTATCCCTTCAATTTGTATTATAAGAGTGTTGAATTCATCGAACGTTACATTTTTATTGATCAAGACTCTCTTCAAGTGATGTTTTGCCTTTTTAACGGCTGCTTCCCACAGTCCTCCATGATTCGGGGTATATGGGGAAATAAAAACCCATTTAATATTAAATTGACTTATTAACTCGTCATTAATCTGATTACAATTGTTAGACAAAAAATGTCCTAATTCCTTTAGTTCGTTATTTGCTCCGACAAATGTGCTTCCATTGTCAGAGTAGATAACAGATGGAACACCTCTTCGTGAGCTGAACCTTTTAAAACTTGCCAGAAAATTGTCGGTTGTGAGCTCCGAAGCAACTTCGAGATGAATTGCTTTTGTGCAGAAACAAATAAATACTGCTAAGTAACATTTTGTTAATCGTGTACCTCTTCCTTTTTTATTGAGAATGAAAAAAGGGCCAGCGTAATCGATACCCGTTACTTGAAATGGTAGTTGAGGCTTGATTCGTTCATTTGGTAGATTGGACATTGGGGCAGCAAATGGCACTGGGTTGAACTTTAAAGCTGTTTTAGACTACACAATTTCATGTACAAGATTTGGTTCAATTTCTTGTACAAGATCTAGAACCACAAATTTGTTTGGCAGTAAATTTATTCTGTATTATACTGTACAATATATTGTTCAAGAAATAGTTCGTGATTCTGCGCAGTACATCGTTTTTCTCGCGTTAAAATCAGAATCGTCTATGTTAAAGGCTAAATGTAATGTTCTATGATCCTAGTGAAATGTCAAACATAAAACAACTTAAAACTTTTGGACTTTGGTTGATCCGTTTAGTGTGTGAAATATTGATTACTTTTGATTAATTTATTGTTATAAATGAAAGTAACACATAAACGTTGATAAACGTGAAACTGTAAACAATCAACTATGTTAGGTTACAGGGTGTTATAATATATCCCAGCTGCGCATGCCCTTGGCCTAGAAATAGAACATGTTCTATTTTCCGACACAATTTTCGGTTCAATCTACGTTTTTAAACAATTTGCTGTATGATACTAGCGTTCAAGAAATTGAACCAAATCTTGTACAAGAAATTGTGTAGTCTAAAACAGCTTTTACGCATGTTATACAATTTTTTACAATTTGTTTGGCTAGAATGCGTCCTTTTATTGGCCAATAGAATTGTCTAATAGATGACAGTAATAACTGAGGGCCTGGGTGCAACAATTGTCGATGTTTATGTTCATGTTTATGTTCAAAAATTAGCTTCGTGAAATGGTGAGTGGAAGACAATAAAATTGGATGTTTGGTACTGAAAGGTAAATATGTATTTTTTAATCTTCTCTTCCTCCGACTCTTATAATTCCCTGTTCATCAACGAAGGGTGCTAATGATGAAAGTTTGTGTTTATTGGGGAGTGTTTTATTTTTCTTGAGTATTTTCAACTCTTCGAAGCATGAATCTTGTTGGACTTGTCTTATTAATATGGCTCTGGCATTTTCTAATTCTGACGTAGATAGAACACTAGTTTTCCTGTGGGTTTTATTTTTCAGATTATTACAAAATCGTGAGCAATAAGCTGTGACTCGTACTAACCTAGTTAAGGTAGAAAATCGAGTAAGTAAATCGAATGAATATGACGGCGTTGCATGTAGAACTGCGGTTTTCTTTTTCAGCTCCATCAACTCTGATTTTTTAAGAATAAAATCTTCACTTGGCCAATCAGAAATGGGTAATTGTAGCAAAGCTGGACCTTTCCACCAAAACACACTCGAAATTAACATGTTAGGCGGAATACCTCTGGAATCTAGGTCAGCTGGGTTACTTGAGCCATTTACATATTTCCAATTAGTGAGGTTTGATAGCGATTGTGTCTTTGATACGCGATTTGCAACGAAAACTTGTAAATCACTGGGTTCGTGGTGTATCCAACTCAAAGCAACTTGAGAATCGGACCACATATGAATAGGAATGTCAACCTTAAGCGAGTTGACCACATGTTTGGTTAATTGTGCACCTAAAAGACAGGCGCATAATTCTAGTTTGGGGATAGTGATGGTTTTCAATGGTGAAACTTTGGATTTTGAACAGATACCTGGCTTATCTGTACTGCGGAGGTAGACGCATGCTGCATATGCATCTCACGATGCGTCACAGAAGCAATGAAGCATTACTTCCGAGACTACATTGCGAGGAATGGATAAATGATTGAGACCCTCAAGGCTATTTTGAAATTGAGACCAGTTCTTTAGTATATCTGGAGGAACTGGAGCATCCCATGAAATGTGGAGAGACCAAAATCTTTTAACAAGTATGTTGGCTAAAATAATAGGTGGGCTTAAAAGGCTCAGAGTATCATATATATATATATATATATATATATATATATATATATATATATATATATATATATATATATGAGCGATCGTGGATAAAATGGAGCGTTGGAGCGTTAAGTAGGAGAAACATGAGTTGAAAACTGCTTAATGGTATACTTTAATGTATCCGAGCTATTATTCCATTGAACCCCTAAAGTTTTACTAGACTATTGATCCCCTTTATTTAGGAGACTACAGTACATTCAAAAGTGATTTAAAATGACTATCTAACAAGAACTGTTTTTGTCGAAACGCTCACACAACAACTCCCAGGACTTCTTAAAAGGCTGCTCAGTGTTATCTATGCCTTCAATAAAGTTAGCCGCTTAGCCTTCTAGCGAGGCTTTTAAATATTGAAACTTATGGTTATCGTTTAATGATTTATTATTAGTAATTGTAGAATTGAAATTGTTCTTAAAAATAATCCATTGCTGAAATTATCCTGAAAATATCGGTACCTTTATTATAGGCAACCACATCTCATTCCAGTTACCTACTCTCAAAAGCTCGTTCAGAAAAGGATGCTCCTTGGTGGAATGAGAACCTGTCAAACCTCAGAAAAGAGGTCCGTCGGCTCTTTAATAGAGCCAAACGTGACGGCAATTTGCAGAGGTACACTGAGAAGCTTACTCAGTACAATAAAGAGATTAGGAAGGCTAAAAGGCTTAATTTTCAAGCCTTTTGCGAAAAGATCACTTCCATTCACACAGCGGCCAGACTACAAAAGGTCATGGCAAATGGGGGAACTAACCCCAGAATGTCGCTGAATAAGCCAGACGGATCATACACGGAAGGTGAAGAGGAACGAGCGATTCTTCTTCTTAGAACCCACTTCCCAGGTAGTGAACCAGCAATAAGCCCCGAAATAGCAATGAACTACACCAAAAAATCCCGCAAGGAAGATTGGGACGTTGCTAAGAAAATATTTACCAGAAAACGGTTGGAATGGGCAATAAGTACCTTTCAACCATATAAATCACTGGGAGTGGATGGAATATTTCCAGCACTCCTACAGCAAGGTATAGAGGAGATTCTTCCTCACCTGCTGAAGATTACAAGAAGCAGTCTAGCAGTGGGTATAATACCTAGAAAATGGAGAAGGGCAAGGGTAACCTTCATACCAAAAATAGGGAAAAAGATGGGACTGATCCCCGATCTTTTAGATAAATCTGTCTTACATCGTTTCTACTCAAATCGATGGAGAAAGTAGTGGATAACTACATAAGAACAGAGAATCTGGAGAATATACCACTTAATGAGTGTCAGCATGCCTACAGAGCGGGTCGATCAATTGAGACGGCTCTATATCAGCTGACCGAAGTTATCCAGAGAACTCTGAACAACAAAGAAATCGCAATGTGCGCATTCCTGGATATATCAGGGGCCTTTGACAAGACAAGTCATGTTTCTGTTAAAGAAGCACTAAAAAGGCGAGGAGTGAATGAAACCATTGTAAAATAGATGTATGAGTTGTTGATAACGAGGATAGCTGAGACACAGGTGGGGAATAAAACCACTTCAGGTAAAGCCACTCGAGAGACACCCCAAGGGGGAGTGATATCTCCCCTTTTATGGAGCCTCGTAGTAGATGAGTTGCTCTACAGGCTAACGGAGCTTGGCTTCGAATGTATGGGCTACGCCGAAGACTTTGTTTTAATAGTCAGAGGCAAGTTCGAGAGCACTTTGTGTGATTTATTACAAAAGGGCCTCAGAATCATTGAGCAATGGTGCTTGTCAGTGGGGCTAAACATTAACCCAAGCAAGACCATAGTAATTCCATTTACCCGGAAAAGAACGCTTCCAGCCATGAAACCCATATCCTTAAACGGGGAAATCATAGAATGGAAATCAGAGGTTAAATATCTAGGGATAACCCTAGACAGTAAGCTTCTGTGGAAAAAGCATGTTAAGCATGGCGTGCAGAAATCTAGCTGGTAAGAGGTGGGGCTGTAACCCAAAAATACTGCGATGGATGTACGCCATGATTGTGAGACCAGCAATTACGTATGGGGCAATAGTTTGGCACACAAAAGCAAGTCAGTACAGCACGAGGAAAACCCTCGATAAAGTTCAAAGGCTTGCCTGTGTGTGCATCACTGGAGCTATGAGAACGTGTCCAACTAGGGCACTTGAGATCATTACAGATCTCACACCTCTACATCTGGTGATAGAAAGATCTGCCCAAGAGGCAATTCTTAGAATATCTAAGGAAGGTTCAGGCAATGTGAGTATTAAAAATCAAGGAGCTTAGTCCTGTCTGACAAGATACATCCCATTAGCGAATCTTCCCAGTGACGAAATGATCAGGAAAGTAAGCATCGAAAAGAATTTCACCGCGATGCTAAATACGAGGAGAGACTGGGAAAGGGAATACACCACCCAAACTCTCAAAGAAAACACCATTAGATGGTATACGGATGGTTCAAAAACCACCATTGGAGCAGGCGCTGGAGTATTTGGGCCTGGCACCAGATACTCATTATCGTTAGGCTCCTTCCTGAGCGTCTTTCAGGCAGAAATACTTGTGATCGAAAGATGCGTGGAAATGAACCTAGAAAGAAACTATCAGAAATGTGACATATCGATCCATTCTGATAGTCAAGCAGCTATCAAAGCATTGAGCTTTCATGCCATTGACTCAAAGTTGGCATGGGAGTGGCGAAGAAAACTTGATGAATTAGGCAAGAATAACAGGGCGTCTTTAGTCTGGCTTCCTGGCCACTCGGGAATCACGGGAAATGAATAGGCCAATACACTTGCCAGGAAAGGGGCACAAATACCCTTTATTGGCCCGGAGCCTTTCTGTGGTGTAGCAAAATGCTCCTACAAGAAAGGGTTTCGGAAGAAAAAGAAGCACTCTGGCGGTGCCTTCCTGGGTTGGAACATTCCAAAAAGTTCCTGTGGAAATTTGACACTGCTAGATTCAAAAAATATTTGGACCGCAGTATAGATAAGCTATATCTCATCACGGGCTTTCTTACAGGACACTGCCGCCTTAGGAAGCACTTAATGAGAATAGGTCTAGTAGAGATTGACGAGTGTAGATTCTGTGGGGAGGAGGATGAAACTCCGGATCACCTAGTTCTGGAATGTTTCGCCATTGCAAGCCAACGCAAGAAATGCTTCGGACAAGAAACTTGTAAGAGTGAGGACCTGAAGTCGTCCCATATTCTAGAGTTCATAAGAACCTTGGAACTGGAAGGCGAGCTGTAGTAGAACAGCTCTGATAGGGGGGGGGGCACAATAAACCTTTGGTTTCAGTGCTTTTTAACCCCGTTAAAATCTAACCTAATCTAATCTAGGCAACCACATCTTCTGAAGAGGGTCAATATTATTATTCGAAATGTTTGACTGTTAATCGGAATTTACCTTGCATGTGAAACTGATGCTCGCAAATTATCTAAAATGGTTTTTAAGTATGATTGTGTTTTTTATAAAACCTATTCTGAAATTCTTCTCTCTCTAAAAAATGGCCTTCTAACTCATTCTCGCTACATTTTGTCTCTAAAATTGATTGAACTCTTTCAAATTCATTTAATACATTTGAGTGATTATTAAATCTCAGCTCTACGTCGTTAATATTAGGTAATTCATCACTTGGAGGGGTTTTAAGAAAGTCAATGTATTTTTCTAGTAACGTTAATTCTTGTTTTATATCACCTCTACTACGTGTAAGAACCCTAAGTTCGTTAATTATAATTGTTTCACTCCCTGTATCTGTCATCTTGACTTTCTATCAGAACTAAGAAATTGTGATAATTTCAACTGACTGCTTAACAAACACTCTTATTGTACCGTACTAATACTCAAAACTCGAAAAGTTATAAAAAATTCAATTAACAATGGTCGCAAATACCTTTAGGAAGTATACCTATACCTCAAAACTTGTTAATAACTGAAAACTCTAAATCATATTTCAAACCTATGTCTCAATGTATACAAATTGAACGGTAATTACACAGTTTATTTGAAAATTGTCTTCAAATACTCGATTGAAAAATGCTAATGATAAATTTTCGCAAAAAAGAGAGTATAAGGAATAATAACTTGAATTGGACCACTGGAATTGTCTCGATACTTCACGCCTTGGATCGATAATCACCACGTGTTGGCTTGAAGAAAATCGTCGTAAACTTTTAATTTCAAAACTTGGTTGGTTAATTATTATATTTGATAAACAGTAAAAACAACAAAATGGACTGTATTACTTGGAAATTAACAATGGTTTTTCTTTTTAAAATTCATAAATGACAACTAAAATGCATAACACGACAACTCTTAATACTACTGTGTATCTAACACTGCTCCGCGCTTCAAGTCACGAACCTTCGTGTTTGTCAGTGAACACATAAAATTGAACAACAATTGCTCACACTAGCACTAACCTATTAATGAAGCCCAGAACTACTTCCAATCAGAGTCAAGTCCTATTATCAACTATCTGTTTTTTAGTTAAATATAATCACGGTATCTTTCACAAATGTAGAGCTATTTTAGACAGTGGAGCCCAAGCAACTTAATCACTCATTAATTTTGGGACAAGTTAAATATTCCATTAACCTCCAGTAATCTTATTATTATAGGAATTAACCAAGTAGAATCAAAACTCAATAAACAATCTTCAATTACTATTTATTTTAATTTTGATGATTATCATTCTTATATAACATTTCGTGTTGTACCTATTATATCTAGATATTCCAGTTCATAAATTGAATATTTCCGAATTTATACTTGAAGGTTTTAATATACCCGATTCGGAATTCTCACAGCCAGGTAATATTGATGCATTGATAGGAGCTAGTCACTTTCTGAAGGAAAACATTATCATGGCAAAAATCTTCCTATTGTTCAAATACCAAATTGGGTTGGATAATTTCGGGAATTGCACCTATTTACCAAATAAAATCCTTAAAATATGCATCAGTATGTAATTTTTCCAAAGTTCAATCTGAAGATGAACAACTTGAAAAATTTTGGAAACTTGAAGATATCTCAAACGATTGTGTTATGTCACAAAACGAGATTGAATGTGAAAACCTATTTTCCCACGAAACATTTAGAAATTATGAAGGTAATTTTGTAGTCAAGTTACCATTAAAATATGATCCATCTCTCTTAGGTAATTCTTTCGAAACTACCTTGAAAACAATTAGAGAAAAAAGAAACTCTCATCTAACCCACAACTCCAATCCGATTATAAACGATTCATAAATGAGTACCTTTCATTAGGCCATATGACTAAAATTGGTTCCGTTACTAACAACAGCGTTTTAGATTCTTCTACCATTTGTTATTACTTACCTCATCATTGTGTCGTTAAAAAAACCAGTTTAATAACAAAGTTATGAGTTGTTTTTGATGGTAGTTGTCCATCTAGTTCAGGGTTTTCATTAAATGACCTCCAATATCACGGACATAAAGTTCAAAATGTTATTTTCAACATACTCATAAGATTTCGACAATATGCCTATGTGGTCTCTGCAAATATTAGTAAGATGTACAGAATTAGTGTTGCCGCGAGACGAGACGAGAGAAGGAAATTTTAACGCGTTGAGGTTAGGTTCTACCATATTTGCCATAAATTGTATGCAATATATGTCCAATATAACAGAACCTAACCTAAATGCGTTAAAACTTTGCTTGGTATTTACTACAGGGTTGCGCATTAGTGCGACAAAGGTCAATATCTCCTGCACCAATAAAGATAGCAGGAAAACGTTTGACGAAGCCTATTAAGGATTAAGAGGTGCCTGTTATAAAATTATTTTTGTCTATACAGGGTGCTCAAAAAAACCAGCACGGTAAATTTTGTTTATTTTTTAAATAGAACACCCTGCATATTTTTAAATTTTCAGACTCCATCCGCTTTCTTCAATGGTACCGGAGATATTGACCTTGGTCGCATTAATAAACCTCCCTGTATATCAAATATGAGAAAGGTAGATTCAGATAGTAGCAAAAAAATAAGATATATTTTATTTAAAATACCCTGATGATGTAATAAAAAAGCTGGTAAGTTTTGCATCGCATTATATTTGTTCTTAAAAACCCAAGTGAGGTGACATTTATTAATTAAGTTCGTACCTACTATTTTCTCACTTGGACAAACATGGTATTAAACCATTGTATTTATGTAAATTTTTATTAGAGATAACCATTTACTAATTCTTTGGTGCATGCCGACCGACGAGGCTCATTATAGCAAGGGTCCGATCCCAGATGTTGTTACCAGATGTATTATTCTAAAAAATAATAGTAGATATAGGGAGTTTCTCACTATCGTTTCCTCATTTATGATTTGTATCTTATATCGTCTGGCTAGTTATTTGAGAAGATTTGAAAATGAAATGAACACGCCAAACTTTGTTAAAATTGACTAAACATTTAAGTGACCCAAGCGGTAGCAGTAGTGAAATTGAAATGGACGATAGTGACAATGATAAAGACTACACACCTAAACAAGGAGCGGAAAGTGACAGTGACATGAACGAAAGTGATCGACCCGATTTATAAATCAAAATCAAAACGTTCCAAAATTGTTGAAACAAGGGAGAATCAAACAGAGCAATATAATAGGTAGTGCATCATTGGTTCAAGGACAATCAAAATATTCGCAACACTTTACTACTACTTTTTGGTCAAATAACACTAAAGTGGCTTCATGTAATGTGTGCAAAAAAATTAATACTGAGAGCGACAATATAAAAATGTGCCAATCAATTACTTCTGAACTAAAATGGCACTTAAAAGCAAAACATTCACAAGAATTTTCTTAACTTTTCCCATCGAAGATAAAAGTTTCGCCTGTTCAACCGCAACCGACATTGGATGACATATTCAAATCCAAAGCTAAAATGGTAAGTACCTACAGTTAATTATTTTCATTGTTTTTTTCATATGGATTCACATGAGTTGCAATTTAGGGGATTGTTTTGATTATGTTAATTTTTTGTAGTCTGTTTTTGACAGTTTTAATCGCTATTACTTATTGATTTTATAAATGTTCTGATATTTGCATTTACTGATTTGAAAATGTGTAGCATAATCCATTATCTCTTTGCCCCGGGTGATGGTGTGGACTACACCGAAACGTTAGCGCTGATTTAATAAACAAAATTTTCCTTATTTAATATTATTAACCTTGCCTTGTTGAAGTTTCCACTACTGTCGTTTAGTCCTAAACACACATCGTGAATTTTTTGAATTAACATTCCTTTTCATTTCAGGTCCCTGTAAAAGATGATATCTTCGAGTGGGTGTCTTTGAAGTGCCTACCATTTAGCTTTTTTGACGATGAACATACTCAAACTTTCTTCAAAAAACTAAACCCCAGGGCAGTGCTTCCAAAACGAACAGCCCTAAGAGAAAAGGTAATGAAAACATTTACTTTGGTTCAGAAACGGATATTAGAAAGAAACTTTAAAAAAGAATAAATCGCAAATATCTTTCACAATCGATGGATGGACTATTATGAAATAACAGCACATTTTATTGATGAATTTTGGAATTTGAATTCAGTGGTAATAGATTTTTTGCCATCTAATGGTAATCATACTGGAAAAGACATTGCACAAATATTTTATAAATGTGCACAGGATTATGGAATTGTTGATAAATTACAAGGAATTACAGTGGATAATGCAGCAGCAAATACAACTTTTTTAAAAGAACTGGACAATTTAATTAAAAACTCATTCAATACAGAAGATTCACATTATAGATGTTTTGCACATATTTTAAACTTGGGTGTGCAAGATACATTAAAACTATTAAAATTGGAAAATGATTCCATTGAAGGGGGCGCCGATGATGATTTGGCCGAAATTAACCAAGAGACAGAATTACCGCCTTTGACGAAAGTAAGATGTTTGTTTAAAAAAATTAAAAAATCTGAACAAATGCTGAATCTGTTGAAAACGTTATGTGATGCTGCCAACATAAAATATGTGTCAGTAAATATAAATGTGTCCACAAGATGGAATTCTACTTGCGATATGTTAAATGTAGCGATTCGTTTAGTTCAAAGTAACGAAGATTTTAGTCACTTACTTTTAACCGAAAAGCAATGGAAATGTATGTCAATTTTTAAAATATTTTAAATCACGTTGTGGAGAAACCTACTCAACCCTTAGTTATAGTTGGTTTTAACATATTGCTAGACAAATTGGAATCTTTTTTAATTTCTCTTAATGATATAGAAGCCACAGATGTGGAAAATACCTTAATAGAAGCATTTCAAGTAGGGTGAGACAAAATGCTAAAGCATTATTATAAAACGAATTGGGTTTATTGTGCGGCGTTAGTATTAGATCCGAGTCACGAAACAGAGACATTCAATTTGACCCCGTGGGGAAGACAAATTAATTCATTAATTTTTCGTAAAACCAACAGCTACTGTCGCCACTACGACGGAAACAGAAAGGGAGAAAGATTCATCATTAAAAAGTAGTGACGAATTTATGGGTGGCTTATATAAAAAACCGAGCATTAATATCAACAATAGAGAGGTAGCAAGAGCCGAATATCAAAAATATATAGACGGAGAACGAGCTGGTCCAGATACCAATATTTTAAAATGGTGGGCTGACCATGAGGAAATATTTCCAAATCTTGCTGGAATGGCTAGGGATATATTAGCCATACCTGCTACCAGTGTTCCTGCTGAAAGACTGTTTTCAAAAGCAGGACTCGTAATAAGAAAACATAGGTAGAAACCGTCTCAATGCAGAATCAGCGAGAACATTGTTATGTTTAAACTCTTGGTATTCGGGTAGCCTTAAGAAAAATATATTTCTTGAAAAATGATTATTTTAAATTTCCAAAGTTTTTAGTGTTCCTAATATACAAAGTGGAAATTCTAACTGGAACAAATTCTGTAACTTCATAAATAAAGGTTTATCGCAAAATTCCTGAAACACGTCAATTTTAATTTTCAATGGGGCATATTACAAAGAGATTTGTTTATCTTTTTAAGTATCTGGTGGGGTTGCAGACAACCCCAACTTTTTTTTAAATGGAAGAGTAGGTTGATAATTTTTTATTTTAAAGCTTTTTCAATTGTTAATACAATTCCACTTTTTTGTTACTTTTTATAAGCAATGCGTCGGAAAAAATGAAATAAGGAAATATTTACTCAAATTACTTTAATGTATAGGTACATTTTTTCTTACTTGATAAGCCCAATAAAAAACCTGCTCGATAGTTTTTTGGTCAATTTGAACTGAATGTGATTGATTTGTTAGTACTTGTTTGTATTTCAACGTGTAAATAACAAAGGAGAAATAAGAAAATGCCCTTTTTAACCGAGACGCATCGTATCGAAATTTTAATGATGATCGGATATGGGGACAGAAGTCGAACACAGGCTGAAGTCGCTCGATTATTTACTGAAGTTCATCCAGAATTACCTTCAAATAATCGAAGCACGATTAGCAAAAGGTTTTAAAAGCTGACGAAGAAGTTCAATTGAACATATTGTTGGAAGTTGAAGAAAATCCTGTTTATCCAGCTAGGCAAATAGCTCGCGTTCATGTTGCCAGTTACATAAGCGTTTTAAAAATTCTCAAAGAAGCCAAAAAGCACCCATATAAGATGCAAAACCTGCAGGAGCTTAACGAAGGTGATCCTGATCGTAGACTCGATTTTTGCGAACGAATTATGGCTTCTATCGATGGTGGACAAATTGCTTTGGAATGGGTGCTGTTTACTGATGAGGCTACGTTCACATTAAATGGGCACGTTACTCGACAGAACTGCCGTTATTGGGCTGACGAAAATCCCCGTTGGATGCGTGAATCCCATACCCAAAGGCCTCAAAAAACAAACGTCTGGGTTGGAATTATTGGGGATCGCATAGTAGGTCCTTTTTTTCAATGGAAACGTAACCGGAGAAACATACCTTAATATGATCCAAGATTCCTACTTTAGTAAATTTATTTCCCAATAATTTGGATCCCAACTTATTTGACCAACGGATGTGGCTTCAACAAGATGGAGCACCACCACATTTTGCTGAAAATGTCCTATCTTAACGAAGTGTTTCCAAATAGGTGAATTGGAAGAAGGGGCCCAATTGAGTGGCCAGCAAGATCACCCGATCTTACTCCATTAGATCTTTTTTTATGGGGATATCTAAAGAGCAAAGTTTATGCCACTAAACCTAACGACATCGCCGAGCTTCAACAAAGAATCAGGGACGAAATTAGGCAAGTAACACTTTGAACATTTATTGCATTAAAGTAATTTGAGTAAATATTTCCTTATTTCTTTTTTTTCCGACACATTGCTTATAAAAAGTAACAAGAAAAAGTGGAATTGTATTTACAATTGAAAAAGCTTTCAAATAAAAAATTAATCAACCTACCCTTCCATTTAAAAAAAAAGTTGGGGTTGTCTACCACCCCACCAGATAATTAAAAAGATAAACAAATATCTTTGTAATATACCCCATTGAGAATAAAAATTGACGTGTTTCAGGAATTTTGCGATAAACCTTTATTTATCAAGTTACTGAATTTGTTCCAGACTTTCCACTCTGTATGTACAGGGTGATTCATAACTATTGGGACATACGCTAAGAGTAAATTGTTTGGACCAAAATATGGCGATAGGACCAAATATACCTCAATAAAATATTGCTGTGGAAAAAGATAGAGGGAGTTAAATTTGAACTTTTTTTTTCGTTTTTTGCTAATAATTTCACTGTATATACATCGATTGTTATCAAAATCGGCACAGAGCCATAATTTTATACAGGCAATATTATTTTATGTATTATTTGACATTTTGTTACAGGGAGAGCCTCGTGAAGGATTTCTGATGATGAAATTGACTGGTAACTTTTTTTGACGAAACGTTTTAGTGATTTTTATTAAAAAATATGACATAAACATCATTTCTACATAATATTAGTACTCTTGTTCAAACACGATATTCTCATTCGTTTTCGAGAAAAACGCAATTGAACAGTTCAGAGTATCGGAAGGGGATTTCAAATATTATTTCATTTATGAAAAGTGTGCTTTGGACTGTCAGATAATGGTTGTTGGTAAATGACATTTCTTGTCAGTGAATATTTTTTCTGCGAGTTTATAGTCAATTGTTGCATTTTTTAAAGCTTTCATATACTTTTTCGATTGAAATGCCTCGTCACAATCATTTTACGAATGATGAAATGCGGGATATGATTTGTGTATATGCACAAGAAAATTTTTGCGGGCGCTCTGCAGCCAGAAGGTATGAATTGTTATATCCAGGCAGAAGGCAACCAAATCACAGAACTTTTTCAAATCTATTTCATCGTTTGGGTGAAACCGGGTCATTTCACAATAAAAATCAAAGTGGTCGTCCGAAACAAATTTCATCTAATCAAGAAGATGAAATTTTGGTTCGAGTAGATGAGAATCCTACAGTAAGTTCACGTCATTTGTCATCAGCAAAAGGACTAAGTCAGTCGTCTATTATTAGAATTCTAATAAAAGAAAAGTTCCACCCGTATCACTTCACTCCTGTTCAAAATTTGCTTCCAAGAGATCTCCCACGACGGTTACAGTTCTGCCAACGTATTCTCAAGAAGCATAATGGTGACCGAAATTTTATTAAGAATATTATGTTCACCGATGAAGCGACTTTTACCAAACGAGGGGTATTTAATTAGAGAAACAGCCATTATTGGGTAGAAAAAAATTCGCATGCTCTGAAAGAAAGACATTTCCAGCATGAGTTTAAATTTAAATGGAGATTCTTATTTTTTTTTTGCAAAATACTTTTAGCTATATTTTGTATAATCTGTCACTAGCTGTAACAAATCAAATGTGATTTATGCAGAATGGAGCTCAACCTCATTTCCCTTTAGTTGTTAGAAATCATCTAAGTGACATATTTCCTCAACGATGGATTGGCAGAGGAAGTGATTTTGAATGAACACCAAGAAGTCCTGGGTATAACTCCTTTGATTTTTATGTTTGGGGACATATGAAGTCCCTAGTTTATGCCAATGAAATTAACTCGAGAGACGAACTCTGGAGGGAAATAAAAAATACGGCTAACTTTATAAGGGGACAGAATAATATGTTCTTTGAAGTTCGAAAGTCCATTATTAAAAGAATTAGAAAAGGCATTAAAGTCGGAGGAGGCGACGTAGAACATTTAATTTGAGTTTGCTCTTTTTATGTTACATTGTTTTTAATTATGCTTTATCGTCGAAATAAAAACCTTAAGATACAAGTTTTTTGATTGTCCGTTACTTGAAATCCCCTTCCGATACTCTGAACTGTTCAATTGCGTTTTTATCGAAAACGAATGAGAATATCGTATTTGAACAAGAGTACCAATATTACGTTGAAATGATGTTTATGTCATATTTTTTAATAAAAATCACTAAAAAGTTTCGTCAAAAAAAGTTACCAGTAAATTTCATCATCAGAAATCCTCCACGAGGCTCTCCCTGTAACAAAATGCCAAATAATACATAAAATAATATTGCCTGTATAAAATTATGCCCCTGTGCCGATTTTGATAACAATCGATAGTTATACAGAGATATTATTAGCAAAAAATGAAAAAAAAATTCAAGTTTAACGCCCTTTATCTTTTTCCACAGCAATATTTTATTGAGGTATATTTGGTCCTATCGCCATATTTTGGTCCAAACAATCTACCCTTAGCCTATGTCTCAATAGTTATGAATCACCCTGTATAAGTATTAACTAAATGTAGGTAATAAATGTTTTTTTTCAGCCTAAGTTACTTTTTATACATTAATATACCAACCTTTTTTATATCTAGGTACCTATCTGTAATATATTTTTCGATTCATGAGTAAATTTTATATTGCAATATTTTTTTGACTCTTCAGAATAAAAATTAATTATTAAAATTGGCGTTTTATTATTTTTAATAAGATTGCATTTTTCACCGTACTCTTATTTCGCATTTATATAGTGACAGTGTGGTCATTTGAGTGTGCCACTGCAATGATGTACGTTTTAACACAAATTATAGATAATCAGAAAATTTTTTGAAATATTTTTAGTACCTACGTCTATGGTTGCTTCAAATATTATATTTTTTCTGTTTTCTACCTAAATTATCAAGCAAAAATTGAGATAATATTCAAAAAAGCCATAAGCCTACTGAGAATATTTTAAAAAACTTCCTGATAATGTATAATTTGTGTCGAAACGTACATCATTGTATTTGAGGTAATATGTACTCAAAAATTAATATGAAAAAATCTTGGTCCGTATTTGAAAATACGAAGTTGATCATGATATCTCAGAGACTTATAACAAGTAATATAGAAAAAGGTAACAGTAGTTTGCAAAAATTAAAAGAATACAAAGATTTTATTTGAAGAACGTTGTCCTAAAATTAAATCCTTTCGAGTTGAAAGGAATCAATTTTAGAGGTGTCAACAAATCACCCGTATCTCAGGAAGTGAAAACAGTTTTACAACGCGGTTAATGAATACACGAACATTTTTATTGTGCTAATTTCAAAAAGATATGCCTGTCACGATTTATTTGACTGCAAATAATTTTATCCAGCGATAAAACGTCATAATAATAATAATATGGGTGCAGTCGAATAACTCGAAAACCGCTGGTCCAAATATAGACATTATATATATATATATATATATATATTATCCCCCAGATGGCGGAGTGCGTTAGAGCGCCGGAAATTGGGTTTTCTTGACCTGAAGGACGGGGGTTCGAATCTCACTCTAGTGAGGGCTTTTTCATAAATAAAAAATTTCACTAAAAATCTGGGGGTACAGGGTCCGTCAGTAAATGGCGAAAAAATGGCGAAAACTGGCGGACGACATCCCTCGCCCCTTGCCAACCCGCATTGAGGCAGCGTGGTAAGGTACGCCTCACAACCCCAGCATGACAGACAAGGACAAGTTACGGCCCTCATTCTCCGTAAGCCCGAAGGGCCCTAGGAGGGGTAGATCCTGGGAACCAGCCACGAGGGCAGAGGGTGCTAAGAATCTGCGGAGTCTAAACCACTACCCATTGACTACATTACACCTAGCAACTTATAACTGCCGTACACTCTCTAATCAAGCTAGGATTATGGAACTGGAAACACAGGCAGCAAAAATAAAGTGGGATATCATGGGCATTAGCGAAGTAAGACGAAAAAATGAAGACCGTCCAAGATCATCTTGGACGGTCAGGCATATTGTGTTTCACCGATGAAGGTGTATGTTATGTGTTTATTTTAAAAAGTTTTTAATTTAGGAATGATATTTTAATTATACGTGATGGACATTGCGCTCGCAGGCCCATGTTTTATGATTACCTTTCTGATGAAGGACATTGACTGTCCGAAACGTTAAAAATAAACTAAAATGTAAAATAAAAAAAAACTGAAAATACTTTTCAATTTTATGCAGAACCAAAAAATCCCAAGAATATTTGTTTTGAAATATATATATATATATATATATATATATATATATATATATATATATATATATATATACAAAGAGGAATTTAAGCAGATTTCAAAAATCTCAAAAAATATAACGTTTTTTCTCAAGAGAGATCGAAAGAGACGAGAATTTCTTGACGAGAGAGGCTACTTCTCTCGTCTCGTCTCGTCAGACGAGAGAAAATGGGTATCTTTTCTCGTCGAAAGAGGGCGAGACGAGACGAGAGACGAGAATGTCTCGTTTCGGCGGCAACACTACACAGAATGATCGAATTGAACCCTGATTATCGATCATTACAACGAATAATGTGGCGAGACAATCCCAATTGTAATATGTCAGTGTATGAATTAAACACTGTAACCTATGGGACAAGATCAGCTCCATATTTAGCAATAAAATGCTTACATCAATTAGCATCAGAAAATATCGATCAACTTTCCACAAGCATCCAATGCTATCAAATTAATATATTTTGAGGAATTAATTTCCAGGAAGCTGGAAATCATTTTAATACCTTTATTCGGTCCTAAATGCCTGTAATATAAGTTTGCACCATCCCAGGAGGTAAGCTTAACTTTTGATAGCCAAAAAAAACCGCCAAATGTTTACACTTTTTCGGACTGAATATGCCATTCCATTCAATAATGTAGAGGACTAAATGCTGCGTCGAATGACATCTAAAAACATCAAATTTGGTTTAGCCGAAATAGAATGTTAAAAACGAAGAAAATTTCGTAGTTGGGTGCAAATTTACATTTTGCGAATTTCCAAGAGGACATAAATTTAAAACAGATGCTCCTATGGGATAAAAGCTGTAGAGAAGAAATTTTTTCGTTATATAGATAACGTATGGTCCTAAAGTTTTTGGAAATTTTTTAAATTATTTATTTTTGTACCCAATGTCGTTTAATCAAGTTGCTATTGAAACTAAAACGTCACACGTAATCAAGTTTGATTATGACAGTTTAGTTTTGCAAATCGATTGTAGTAAAATGTCTTACAAATTAGATATTCGTCAGGACATTTAGAATCTAGTTGGACGAATACCTAAGCATGATATTGTTGCAATCTACCAAGAGCAAAATATAAGTAAGTCAACCATTTACAACACTATAAGGAATTGTGAAGATGGTATACCATGCATTAATTTACCCAAAAGCGGTAGACCAAGAATTTTGAGTGTAAGAAGAGAAAGAAGACTGATGGAAGCTGCTAAAGACAAAGTTGGAGTTTCTCAGAGAAAATTAGCCCGGAGATTTGGTATTTCGAAAACCACTGTATTAAGAACAATTGATCGCACAAACTTAGTGTTTAGGAAAAGAAGAAAGGCACCAAAATACACCGCAGACCAGCTAGAAAGAATTCCGCGTTGTTGCCGCGCATTAAGGCGTATGTATCCACTTTGTCAATAAATTGATTGTAATGGATGATGACAAATATTTTACCTTATCCCATTCAGAGATTAAAGGAAACGATGGGTTTTATACCGATAACATAGAAAATACAACAGACAATGTTAAATTTAAAAGTAAATCGAAATTTGAGGATAAAGTTTTAGTGTGGTGTGTCATTTCTGAAGCAGGATATATCTCACAGCCGTATGTTGGTCGTGTTCGGGGAGAAGCCTTAAATGCAGAACTTTATATTCAAAGATGTCTTACTAAATTACTTAATTTTTTAAATACATATCATCTCAACGATAATATAATGTTTTGGCCTGATCTAGCTTCATGCCATTATGGTAGAATTACCAGACAATGGTTAAGTGAAAATAACATTGACTTTGTACCTAAGTTGGACAATCCTCCTAATGGACCTCAGGCTAGGCCAATAGAGGAATTTTGGTCAATACTATCGAGGAAAGTGTACGATAAAGGATGGGAAGCTACAAATGAAGATCAATTGCGGCGTCGCATCTTCCAAAAGATTAGAGAAATAGAACCTGCTCTTGTCCAAAGGAAGATGGGACAAGTCCGAAGAAAATTACGACTCATTGAGGATAACGGGCCACTATCCATAATGTAATTTGTAATTATTTTTCGTTATTAGTGTTGTTAATTGTTGCCACATGTGCTTTTAATATTAAAAAAATTTGGAAAAATTTATCAGCATTCAAAAATTTTCCGAAAACTTTAGGACCATACGTTATAGTAGAACTCCAATTATCCGGATCGCCAATTATCTGGATCGCATTCGACTCCGAATAACACGCTCAGACTCTCACCGTTAAAATCAGATGCACGCAAAAAATAAGTAGTGGTTTCGCCGTAAAAGCAAGTACTCTTCTGTAAATGTGGCGTTCACTGAAACGATGAATGAATGCAACCACGCCTAGAGAACAATTTCTCTCTAACGACAATAACAAAGATCGGCTTATTTGCATGATGCGTGAGAAATCGATAGAGCATGGGTTTAAAGTGAGGCAAAGTGTTGAGGATGTTGACAACCTTATTATCAACACTTCCATTGAATTGGCAGGTCATCATAATCGGGAAGGACACCGATGTATTGATCCTATTAACCGACAAAGCACCAAATTGATCCAGCATCCCTGTCAACGTTTTTCATAAAAAATATGCAGATCCTGAGTTTCTCATTTCAGCAAGTGAACTGTTCTTGGCAGCCCTCTATACATCCAAGGCAGATGAGACCTCCTTGAACCAAATCCGCTTCGAGATATTTTTAAAATACCTAACAAAGCCAACTTTAGAGCTGGCCTTTCTACCTCCAATAAATGCAGCCTCTGTCTAACATATTCTGCGGGTGTACCTTAAAATCCAGAGTTGACCTTGGCCTTCTCCCCATCATAAGCACCAAGGGTCCAGTTCCACCTGAAATTCTCAACACTGTGCCCTACAAATATACAAAGGAGTGTACAGGGAAGTGCAGCTGTCGAAAAGTAGGCACGAAATGCTCAACAATATGCATCAGCTGCAACGACCAGTCAAGCTCGAATCTGCCACCCTTCGAGGATGAGGATGAGACCTTCATTGTCGTAGAAGCAGAAATAGGAGTAGACAGTATTTTTGAAGATGATCCCGATGAAGAGGACCATGATATGCAACCGCGTCTTCCCAGCTTCTCAGATGAAGGACCATCGACATCGAATAAACTGCGAACATACATTTCATCAATAAATTGTTGATCAGTAAAGTGTTTTTGTTACTTCATCTAAACTATTAAGAAGTACGATTAATTCACTTATTAACGAATTAATAATAATGGTATTTATTACAGAAAATACTGAACTTTTATAATCATTTTTATTTGTACGGATCTCTACTCAGGTTGTGCATAATACTTTAACATTGCAAAGCAAAATGTCGAAAAAAACGATTTTGAATTAATGGCAAATTTCGAATTTTAAATGACTAAATTTAAAAACTAAGGTATCTATGTAACGTGGAATTTTATTCTCTATAACTTTTTTTCATTGATTTTTTAATAGGAGTATCTGTTTTCAAGATATGTCGACTTTGAACGCCGCAAAATATAAGTTTGCACCGAACTACGATATTTTTCTCGTTTTCGGCTATACCACTAAACCTAACTTGATGTCTTTAGATGTCATTCGACGCATAATTTAGTCCTCTGTATTATTGAAAGGAACGACATTTTCTGTCCGACGCACCGTTTTTCAGCTACAAGCAAAAAAATAAAAAAAGGTTTTTTTTGGCTATCAAGAGTTAAGATCACCTCCTGGGATGGTGCAAACTAAGATTACACGCATTTAGGACCAAATAGAGGTATTAAAACGATTTTAATTATGCTGGACATTACTTTCTCAAAATGGTTTTTTTCTATTTAATTTTATTGAGCTATCAATGATTGTTGATAAAATAATTTAAATGTACAAGGTGATTCAAAACGTGTACATTTCTCGACTTCCTTAAATTGATCACCCTGTAAGTTATTACGTTCTGCATTATCTGACGTTATTAGAAAGAACTTTAACTGCTCTTAGAGTTGAGACATTTATTTGAATCTCCTTGTACATTAAAAATTATTTTGTCCTTAAAATGTTGAATTTGACTGGCCTGTTGGCTTAGCCCAGTGTCATCTACTCAGTAGAAAAAATGTTGAAATTTTATTAAAAATGGTAGGAAACTCTAGATATTCTAGATCAATTGAGGGCCTTGGAATAAAAAGGGTATTGGTGATTTTTTTTGGATTTGAGATATCTACATATGTTAAAAATTGAAGTTGATATTTATTTGGTGCAAAACAGAGGGAGGTGAAAAATTGACATTGACTACCGTCTTTTGCAGAATGAAATATTCCCGCAATTTTGTCAGTGCAAAACAGGAATAGGAGTCATTTGTACCCATTTTCTTCCAAATTAAACTCAGAATTTAGCTATTATTTAGTTAATTGTACACAGTGAAAGTATCCAAACGTGCAAATTTCTCTGAAACGTATGAACTCGCAAGGAATCACCCTGTATATGATTGTATCATTTATATGAACAATTTAACAATTTCATGTTGCCTGACACTAATTAGTTTTGCGGAAAGAAAGGAAAATTTGATTTGTATAAAAAATTGTGCTAACGTAATATTTGGTGGCTGCTCTAAGCCTCCACCAAAAATGAAAAAATAAACTAAACTCTTGTGAATGTTTTTGATCTTTATTTCGTCACATTAGAATAACAAGGTTCTAACTGCAATATTTGAAAAAAATAAGATATTGGAATATCAAAGTTCTATATGAGGAAAAGAAATACTTCTGTTGGTTGGTTCAGCCAGCTTAATAGCACAATTAGCAATGTTAAAAAGTTCCATCTCAAGTCAACAGGCAATTCAAGTTATTCACATGGTTCTATCTGCTTGTAGATAGAACTACGTTATAGTTTAAAGAGAATTACACACAGCTAGAACTCGGATATTCCCATCGGTGATATTATATAACCCGGGTTTTTTGAAAAATATTAGTTTAAACTAGAATAATGTCTGGAAGGTCGTTTAAAATATTAAATATGGGTTAGTAGGGTTACACTTTATTAATAAAAATTATTGTTATTTGCGGTTTTACGTATTATATAGTTTATTGGACTCGATGTAATAATGTATTATTTGAAAATATTTAAAACCAATAAAACTATATGTTTCCACAATCAATGAACTGTGATATTTTGATTGTTTGTAGCGTTGTCTCCTGTACCCATTCCAAATACGGGGGGGGGGGGGGTGTACCAAACAAAATCTTTATCAGGAAAACCAGTTAGGTGAAATTGAAAGCACGAAAGAAAACCAAATGAGTGAAGCCAATAGAATTGAACATAGTACTACTAAACAAAAAACGCAGGAACAAAAACAAATTAATGAAGTCAATAAATTTGAAGGTGATACTGAACAAGAGCAGTACAAACAAAACCAATTGAGTGAACATAATGTAATTGAAGACGGCCATGGAGAGAAACTGCAGAATGTAAGCCAAATGAGTGGAGCCAAAAGTGATATCGAACAGGAAATAAGAGACGAGAGCCAAATGACTGAAGTAACTCATGACTCTGTGATTCTTAATGAGGCTCGTCGTGTAGAAAAAGTGATTAGAGGAAGGGACCCAAATTTGAGATAGGCGCCTAATTTGAGATAACTCCGCATATAACGGTATATGTAACGTCATCTAGCAAAAGTGGTGTCAACTTATGCCAATAAACTAGACTGCAGTGGTAAGGAGTCGTTAAGAGCGTCAGTTCGTTTGTTTTTATGCAAGTGAATTTTTCTTCCGATTTGAGTCTTAAAGTTTTTTTGATAGTGTAAAGAAACCAGCATTTGCAGTCAACGTAAGTGGAAATAAAATATTTTATGTGTCGAAGTAGTTAGTTTAGGTGTTGCCTGATGATGTCTTATTAAAATTGGCTGTATTCTTTCATAACTAACCTAAAAATATTGTCAATTTTTATACCGAGAATTCCTAATTTGAGATACCAAATGGTTCTGAATTTGAGACTATCTGAAATAAGGCTCCCAATACATATATTACATATATTTTGATGTTTTATTACAGATGCCTGGAAACACAAGAAATGGGATCCTCGTGGTATGGTGAAGGCTGTGCGTAATAAAGAGATGGGATATCTAAAAGCCTCAACCATTTTTGGTGTACCCAAAGGCACTGTGGAAAGATACTCAAAGTCAGATAAAAGCCCAGAAGAACTTGTCAAACTATCGATAGGCCGGAAATCAGTTATCTCTGAACAACTAGAAAACGAACTAGTTCAATATGCATTAGCCATGGAACAACGATTTTTTGGTCTGAGGTCGGGCGATATTAAACAATGGCATTCCAATGGGCAATTAGGAGTAAGTTGCCGCATCTATTTAATGGCTGGGAAAAAATGGTTTAGGTTATTTTTGAAGAGGTATCCACAACTTTCGATGAGAACACCGCAAGGCATGTCTGCAGCTCGTATCAAATATTTTACTCCCGAAAAAGTCGCAGCGTTTTTTGATCTCTATGAGCCAGTATATTTCAAGCTTCAAGATCCTTCCCAGAGGGTATTCAATGTCGACGAAATGGGCATTACCATCGTTCAATATAAGCATAGTAAGGTTTTATCGTTGAAGGGAAAACAACAGGTTTCTACATTAACCTCCACAGAAAGAGGTAAACTAATCACCGTAATAACCTGTATGAATGCTGTAGGAGTTTATGTACCGCCATGATTCATTTTTCCACGGAAAAATATGAAGTCCGAGCTAAAGATTGGTGCTCCATCTGGAGCCATAGCTGAGTATCACATTTCTGGTTGGGTTCAATCAGATATTTTTACAAGATGGTTAAGTCATTTTATCAAATTCACAAAACCCACAGCTGCTGACCCTGTTCTATTTGTGTTGGATGGACACTACTCCCACACAAGAAACATTGCTCTCATAGATTTGGCAAAACAAAATTATGTGACGATAATTTGTCTTCCGCCACATCCTATCAATAAAATGCATCCTTTAGATGTTTCATTTATGTCTCCGTTATAAACCTATTACGCTCAGAAGATAGAAAATTGGCTTCGGGAGAACTATTTAAGTACTGTATCCCCATACGCAATTGCCAGTATTTTTGGCAAAGCCTACAATAGAGCTGCCACTATGGAAACATCGTGCAATGGTTTTAGAAAAACGGGACTGATTCTTTTGAATAGAAACACCTTCTGAGACCATGATTTTGGCGTGCATAATGTAATGGAAAACAAAACAGGCCTTCAAGAAGAACACCTCTCCGAAAAATCAAATCATCAGGATGATCATCTGAGCAACCAAAATGAAAACGAAGCAATGGCTCTATTGCCAGAAAGAAATGAACGTACACCAAGTCCATCCTCAGCAAATAAGCCTCAGAGAAAATATTTTTCTCTCACGGATATTTGTCCTCTTCCTGAATACAAAACCAGAGAAACTAAGGTAAATGTTAGGTCTGGGAAAGCATCAATAATTACCTTAACTCCTTACAAAGATGAATTACAAGGTAGTTTAGGAAAAAGAAAAGGAATTGTGAAGATGGTATACCATGCATTAATTTACCCAAAAGCGGTAGACCAAGAATTTTGAGTGTAAGAAGAGAAAGAAGACTGATTGAAGCTGCTAAAGACAAAGTTGGAGTTTCTCAAGGAAAATTAGCCCGGAGATTTGGTATTTCGAAAACCACTGTATTAAGAACAATTGATCGCACAAACTTAGTGTTTAGGAGAAGAAGAAAGGCACCAAAATACACCGCAGACCAGCTAGAAAGAATTCCGCGTTGTTGCCGCGCATTAAGGCGTATCCACTTTGTCAATAAATTGATTGTAATGGATGATGAAAAAAATGAAAAACAAAACAGGCCTTCAAGAAGAACACCTCTCCGAAAAATCAAATCATCAGGATGATCATCTGAGCAACCAAAATGAAAACGAAGCAATGGCTCTAATGCCAGAAAGAAATGAACGTACACCAAGTCCATCCTCAGCAAATAAGCCTCAGAGAAAATATTTTTCTCTCACGGATATTTGTCCTCTTCCTGAATACCAAACCAGAGAAACTAAGGTGAATGTTAGGTCTGGGAAAGCATCAATAATTACCTTAACTCCTTACAAAGATGAATTACAAGGTAGTTTAGGAAAAAGAAAAGGGAAAAATACTATACCTAAAAAAACATCAGTGAAGAGTTAGAACCAAAAGAAAAACAATCAAAGAAACTGGTAAAAAAGTTTACTGCAATTGTACGAAAACAGAAATCAGCAGTTTTAAAACAGGACCAACCTTCCACTTCGGGGTTAGAGCAGAACAGGAAAAAACGCCGGTTTTCTTCTAGTTCAAGCTCAGAAAGCAACAGCAGTATTATATTGGCTAATTCCTCTTCAGAAGAATCCGAAGGAACTGATGCTGAATATTTATTTTGTTCCGGGAGATTTTCCGAGGACACGGTTGGCGAGCTATGGGCAAAATGTGTTCACTGCGGCAGATGGCCCATGATTGTGGGGAAATTAAAGATGCTAATTTTATATGTTCTTTCTGCGAAAAAACGGTTTTTTTTAGTAGTATCCCAAATTGGGAAATCTGTCTCAAATTGGGACATCAGTGTGTCTCAAATTAGACAACCTATTATTTTATGGGAAAATTGACAAAAAAAAACTTCAAGTTAAATAAATTCAGTAGCTAGCTAGCTATTTTAATGTAGATTCTTTATTACGATGTTTTGTTAATACACCAAGCAAGCGATATTGTACAATAATAATAAAAATTTGTTCAATGATGATTTTTTTTTTCGAATTTACAAAAAAAGTGTCTCAAATTTGGGTCCCTTCCTCTATTTTGCTATTGCTATTATAGCATGGTGTATGCGATGTTAGATATAGATATTTTCCTAGACTACCTATTCGTAATGTTCTTTCATTTACAGAGTTGAGGAATTTGTGTGAAGTAGGGGAGGGAGGGGTAGATTAGATTAGATTAGATTTTAACGGGGTTACAGTCCACTGAAACCAAAGGTTTATTGTGCCCCCCCTATCAGAGCTGTTCTCGCTACTACTACAGCTCGCCTTCCAGTTCCAAGGTTCTAATGAACTCTAGTATTTGGGACGGCTTCAACGAGGTTAGGTCCTCACTCTTACAAGTTTCTTGTCCAAAGCATTTCTTGCGTTGGCTTGCAATGGCGAGGCATTCCAGAACTAGGTGATCAGCAGTTTCATCCTCCTCCCCACAGAATCTACACTCGTCAATCTCTGCTAGACCTATTCTCATTAAGTGCTTCCTAAGGCGGCAGTGTCCTGTAAGAAAGCCCGTGAGGAGATGTAGCTTATCTTTACTGAGGTCCAAATATTTTATGGATCTAGCAGTGTCAAAGTTCCCCAGGAACTTTTTGGAATGTTCCAACCCGGGAAGGCGTCTCTTTCTTCCGAGACTCTTCGCTCCGGGCCAATAAAGGGCATTTGTGCTCCTTTCCCGGCAAGTGCATTGGCCTCTTCATTTCCCGTGATTCCCGAGTGGCCAGGAACCCAGACTAAAGAGACCCTGTTATTTTTGCCTAATTCATCAAGTTTTCTTCGGCACTCCCATGCCAACTTTGAGGTCAATGCTTTCATAGCTGCTTGACTATCAGAATGGATCGATATGTCTAGGTTCATTTCCACGCATCTTTCGATCGCGAGTATTTCTGCCTGAAAGACGCTCGGGAAGGAGCCTAACGATAATGAGTATCTGGTGCCAGGCCCAAATACTCCAGCGCCTGTTCCAATGGTGGTTTTTGAACCATCCGTATACCATCTAATGGTGTTTTCTTTGAGAGTTTGGGTGGTGTATTCCCTTTCCCAGTCTCTCCTCGTATTTAGCATCGCGGTGAAATTCTTTTTGATGCTTACTTTCCTGATCATTTCGTCACTGGGAAGATTCGCTAATGAGATGTATCTTGTCAGACAGGACCAAGCTCCCTGATTTTTAATACTCTCATTGCCTGAACCTTCCTTAGATATTCTAAGAAGTGCCTCTTGGGCAGATCTTTCTATCACCAGATGTAGAGGTGTGAGATCTGTAATGATCTCAAGTGCCCTAGTTGGACACGTTCTCATAGCTCCAGTGATGCACACACAGGCAAGCCTTTGAACTTTATCGAGGGTTTTCCTCGTGCTGTACTGACTTGCTTTTGTGTGCCAAACTATAGCCCCATACGTAATTGCTGGTCTCACAATCATGGCGTACATCCATCGCAGTATATTTCTGCACGCCATCAAAGCTCTTATTGCTTTACTAGCAGTTATTTCAACATGCTTGTTCCACATAAGCTTACTGTCTAGGGTTATCCCTATTTAACCTCTGATTTCCATTCTATGATTTCCCCGCTTAAGGATTTGGGTTTCATGGCTGGAAGTGCTCTTTTCCGGGTAAATGGAATTACTATGGTCTTGCTTGGGTTAATGTTTAGCCCAACTGACAAGCACCATTGCTCAATGATTCTGAGGCCCTTTTGTAATAAATCACACAAGGTGCTCTTGAACTTGCCTCTGACTATTAAAACTTTGTCATCGGCGTAGCCCCTACATTCGAAGCCAAGCTCCGTTAGCCTGTAGAGCAACTCATCTACTACGAGGCTCCATAGAAGGGGAGATATCACTCTCCCTTGAGGTGTCCCCCGAGTGGCTTGAACTGAGGTGGTTTGATTCCCCACCTGTGTCTCAGCTATCCTCGTTGTCAACAACACATACATCCATTTTAGAATGGTTTCATTCACTCCTCCCTTTTTTAGTGCTTCTTTGACAGACACATGAGTTGTGTTATCAAAGGCCCCTGATGTTTCTAGGAATGCGCACATTGCGATTTCTTTGTTGTTCAGAGTTCTCTGGATGACTTCTGTCAGCTGATACAGAGCCGCCTCAGTTGATCGACCCGCTCTGTAGGCATGTTGACATTTATGAAGTGGTATATTCTCCAGTTTCTCTGTTCTTATGTAGTTATCCACTACTTTCTCCATCGATTTGAGTAGAAACGATGTTAGACAGATGGGTCTAAAAGATCGGGGATCAGGCCCATCTTTTTTCCCTATTTTTGGTATGAAGGTTACCCTTGCCCTTCTCCATTTTCTAGGTATTAGACCCACTGCTAGACTGCTTCTTGTAATCTTCAGCAGGTGAGGAAGAATCTCCTCTATCCCTTGCTGTAGGAGTGCTGGAAATATTCCATCCACTCCTGGTGATTTATATGGTTGAAAGGGGAGGGAGGGAGGGGTAATACCAATCAGGTGGGTAATTCCAGTCACTTAAAATAATTGGTAAAAAATGGCGCTCCTAAGTAAAAACCGTGCCACCATCGAGTATCCAATGTCTTAAACTCGATGCATTGAGAGCGGCCGCGAAATCTGCAATATAATTCGATTATCAGCAACGTGAAGTAGATGTGCATTTTGCTTATAATTTTCCGAAAAATTTAAAGCGATGTAAGTACAAAACTATTATATTATAAATATTACTTTGTAAATTATTGTATTGTGCTTCTTCGGGAGTATTTAGCCTTATATAATCTGCGTTAGCGAACGTCTGAACTATGAAGATAACTTTGAGGTTATGTTCTAACACATCAATCTATTAACTAACACACAAAAAAGGAAAAAATAGCACGGTGTGAATACATTATTAATTTATAAGATGTCCTAAAGACAATTTCAATTGTTTAACGTGAAATACTAATACTTAATTACGATTACAAAGATAGCAAAGCCTCAAATCTAAATTGAAACGTACGCCTATTCCCAGAATAAATGATTATTAATTATACAAATTTATCCTAACATTGAAAATATAATTGAAAACCTGCTTTTTCTTTACAATCTTTTACCAGTCCTTTCCACCAGCGACAACAAAAAGTCAGTCAGTCGAGCTAAACAACATTCGAAAATATTAACTGACTCGCCTCTTAAGCAACAATTAGAAGAGCAGGCGAAAAAAACAGCAAAAGCAACAAATGTTAAGAAACCACTGTTGGTGAAAAAAATGAAAAAGGGTTTTAAGAAAAATTTTAAAAAATTGTTACAGCGTTACTCTGAAGAAGATGATATGGACGTAGAAAATATATGCCAAGATGATGAATTGGACGATATTGAAAACGATAACCAAGGCGAACATATCAAGTGTTTGATTTGCAAAGATTTTGGAAAAGATGGTGAAATGTGGTACCGTTGTGTAAGATGCGGTGGTTGGGTTCACGAGATGTGTAGTGGGTGAGACACGCCCGAGAACTACAATTGTGACATTTGTATAAAAAATAATATTTTCTGGTTTCTACCTTCATTATAAGTGTATAGAAGTTTTGTTTTTATTTTATATTGGCAGTAAATTGAGTAATATATTAATTCTGTCGTGTAGGTTGAAAATATCTTATTATTTTTTCAAAAATAAAATATATATCAAATACACCCATTTAAAAAGCACTAAAAATGCATTGACTGGAATTACCCGCCGAGTGGGGGAATACCGGTCAACGCCTATTTGATAGTAATTGCGTTATATATTTTTCGCCGTTTATACTCTCTGTTTAAATTTTATTCCACAGATTAGTCATTAGTTAAGAGTATTGAGTGTGATAGTTTAAATTATTAGTCATAATATTGTTTGTCGTTTATACACGATTTCGCTTAGGTGACCGCTATTCCCCCACATGCCCCAACAGATGCTGAGAAAAACAAAACTGAACCAGTTATTGAAACCGCAACAGGTGGTGAAGATGAAACATCTAATGAAGTGCATGGAAATGCAAAACAGAAAGAACGAACAAATGTTAGAAAACGAATTCGACGAACTAATGAGTGGAAAGTCAATACCAGGAACAAACTGCGCCAAGCTGGAAAAGAATACGTTAATGTACGAGGTACAAAAGTAAAAGCAAGGGAGATTAAAACCGGTAAGGATTGTTTAGATGGTTGTAACTACCACTGCTTAAGAAAAATTGGAGACAGTACCCGAAAGGCGCTTTTCACTTATTATTATGGTCTTAGCCTAAATGAAAATATGTGTATTTAAAAGAAAATACCCAGAAACTGCTCAAAAACCGTAAAACTACAGAAGAGGCTTCTCGTAGGCAATATTCTTTTAGTGTTTTAAACGAAACTCACGGTTTCTAGTTAATTCCACAATGTAATAAAAATTGTTGAAAATTCTAAAAAATTGACAATTGTGTCGTTAAATCAATATCATCGTCAGAATGACCGAAGTTACATTTCATTTGGTGCCTACCTGATGTTTAGTACTTATTTTTGGCTAGACCAAGAAGTGACCTAACTTGTGATTGACTTAATATATGTGATATTACAAATATTGAAGCTTAGATATTATTAGCCCTACGGTGATATCCTGGATATCATTTTTCCAGTTAAGATCAGTATAACTGTGCAATGATATAGAAAACCAGAAAAACTATACCTGCTGATCTTTACAATTATCACTTAAGAAGACAGTTTATTAGTGGAGGACTCTCTAGATTTAACTGTTCATTGACAACTTCATATTGTGGGTTTCTTAAATGTCTTCTAATTTCCAATTCTTCAAGGAAATCCAGTTCTTGTTTCTTTTCAAAAATATGCAGCACTTCTAGTTTTGTGTTAGGTGTCAATGAATGATTGGTGTCAAGTAGATGTTTTGCGTAGTGGGATTTATCTGGTTGTTTTAATCTGTATGTTCGTAAGTGTTCACTGTATCGGATTTCAAAATTCCTAAGGGTCTGACCCAAATAGACAGCATTACATTCTGGACATTTGAGTTTATATATACCTGACTTCTTTAATTGTGGTATTTTTGTTTTTACATTAAACAATTTTGTACTAACGTTACTTTCTGTTTTAAAAGAAATTGTTGTATTAGTTGCTGAAGATATTATCTTTGAAATATTATTAGAAATATTTCCTGCATATGTGATGGTTTTATAAGTTTTTATTTCATCAGTTTGTTTAGGAAATATTAGTTGTAATGCCACTTTCTCCTCTTTTTTATTAATTAGCTTATTTATCATATCTAATGGATAACCGCTGGATGCTGCTATTTGTCTAATTGCATCAATATCTCTATCAAAATTACATTTGTTCATAAGAACAGAAAAAGCTCTATGTATCATTGAATTATATGCCGCTAGTTTATGGGACATGGGGTGATTGGAATTAAATGGAATTGTCACATCAGTCTGTGTTGGTTTTCGGTAAATTGAATAATCAAGTACATTATTAACTTTTTTAATTGTTAAATCAAGAAAATTGATTGAGCTATTTTCTTCAATTACTAATGTAAATTTAATTTTTGGGTATAAATTATTGATGTGGTTGAAAAATAAATTTAATTGTCGTTCACTATCCACAAAACAAGCTAATATGTCATCTACATATCTATACCAAGATAAAACATTTTTCGAAATATTATTTTCAAAGATCTTTCTTTCTAAATTGTCCATAAAAATGTTTGCCAAAATAGGTGATATAAGGCTTCCCATTGGTAAACCTTCATTTTGAAAATATATCTTATTGTCAAAAGTGAAATAATTCTGATTAATACATACATCAAATAAATTAAGTATATCTGATATTATTCCTTGATTAATATTTTCATCTTCTAGTATTAGACATTCTTTAGGAGGAATTTTAGTGAACATATTAGTAACATCGAACGAAATGAGTTTATAGTTATCTTGCAAGTTGATTGCTTTCAACTTTTTGATTAGTTCTATTGAATTTCTAATTGAGTACTGAGATTCATATCCGTAACTATTAAGTATATTGTTGAGCCTCCTTGCCAATATATTATTAGGAGCATTAACATAAGAAACTACAGGTCTAATTGGTTTCGTTATTTTATGTAATTTAACGGTTCCATATAATTGTGGACAATGAGGATTCTTATGTATGATTAGACCTTTTTTTCGTAATCACTTAAAAGATAATTATCTTCTAAGTGATTACGAAAAAAGGAAAAAAGGGTCTATCATACATAAGAATCCTCATTGTCCACAATTATATGGAACCGTTAAATTACATAAAATAACGAAACCAATTAGACCTGTAGTTTCTTATGTTAATGCTCCTAATAATATATTGGCAAAGAGGCTCAACAATATACTTAATAGTCACGGATATGATTCTCAGTACTCAACCAGAAATTCAATAGAACTAATCAAAAAGTTGAAAGCAATCAACTTGCAAGATAACTATAAACTCATTTCGTTCGATGTTACTAATATGTTCACTAAAATTCCTCCTAAAGAATGTCTAATACTTGTAAGAAAATTACTAGAAGATAAAAATATTAATCCAGGAATAATATCAGATATACTTAATTTATTTGATGTATGCATTAATCAGAATTATTTCACTTTTGACAATAAGATATATATTCAAAATGAAGGTTTACCAATGGGAAGCCCTATATCACCTATTTTGGCAAACATTTTTATGGACAATTTAAAAAGAAAGATCTTTGAAAATAATATTTCGAAAAAGGTTTTATTTTGGTATAGATATGTAGATGACATATTAGCATGTTTTGTGGGTAGTGAACGACAGTTAGATGTATTTTTCAACCACATCAATAATTTACACCCAAAAATTATATTTACATTAGAAATTGAAGAAAATCAATTTTCTTGATTTAAAAATTCAAAGAGTTAATAATGTACTTGATTATTCAATTTACCGAAAACCAACACAGACTGATGTGACGATTCCATTTAAATCCTATCACCCCATGTCCCATAAACTGGCGGCATATAATTCAATGATACATAGAGCTTTTTCTGTTCTTATGAACAAATGTAATTTTGATAGAGAGATTGATGCAATTAGACAAATAGCAGCATCCAACGGTTATCCATTAGATATGATGAATAAGCTAATTGATAAAAAAGAGGAAAAAGTGGCATTACAACTAATATTTCCTAAACAAACTGATGAAATAAAAACTTATAAAACCATCACATATGCAGGAAATATTTCTAATAATATTTTAAAGATAATATCTTCAGCAACGAATACAACAATTTCTTTTAAAACAGAAAGTAACGTTAGTACAAAATTGTTAAATGTAAAAACAAAAATACCACAATTAAAGAAGTCAGGTATATATAAACTCAAATGTCCAGAATGTAATGCTGCCTATTTGGGTCAGACCCTTAGGAATTTTGAAATCCGATACAGTGAACACTTACGAGCATACAGATTACAACAACCAGATAAATCCCACTACGCAAAACATCTACTTGACACCAATCATTCATTGACACCTAACACAAAACTAGAAGTGCTGCATATTTGTGGAAAGAAACAAGAACTGGATTTCCTTGAAGAATTGGAAATTAGAAGACATTTAAGAAACCTACAATATGAAGTTGTCAATGAACAGTTGAATCTAGGGAGTTCTCCACTAAAAAACTGTCTTCTTAAGTGATAATTGTAAAGATCAGCAGATATAGTTTTCCTGGTTTTCTATATCATTGCACAGTTATACTGATCTTAATTGGAAAAATAATATCCAGGATATCACCATAGGGCTAATAATATCTAACCTTCAATATTTGTAATATCACATCTTCTCCTATTTTCTATTAACATATATTAAGTCAATCACAAGTTAGGTCACTTCTTGATATAGCCAAAAATAACTACTAAACATCAGGTAGGCACCAAATGAAATGTAACTTCTGTCATTGTGACGATGATATTGATCTATCGAAACAATTGTCAATTTTTTAGAGTTTTCAACAATTTTTATAATATTGTGGAATTAACTAGAAACCGTGAGTTTCATTTAAAACACTAATATGAATATATTCCACCAAGTAAGGGTCGAGACAGTTAATTTCAATATTCTTTCAAATACTTCATGAAAACTCAGGACAATACAATTCAAGTATGTAAAAAGTCCTTCCTAGGTACACTGAGCATTTCCCAAAAACCTGTATATACTGTGCATGCCGGGAATTCTAATAAACCCAAAAGTTTAAGAGGAGAAGTAAGTAGTAGGAAAATCAGTGATTAGACCACGTGTAGAGATTTGCAACTGTAGAATCACATTATTGCAGGAAAAATAGCAGGAGAAAATATTTGGAGTCAACGCTCAATTTATCCAAAATGTACGAGTTGTATAAGTACCATTGCACAGAGAATGACATATAAAATTCAGTAAAATTGTCAATGTATAGGCATATATTTTACACCAAGTTTAATTATGGATTTCATATACCTTAAAAGGATGTATGTGAAAAATGTTCCGTATATTATTTGAAACAGAAAGAAGGAACACTTGACAACACTGATCGTGAACAAATGGAACAACACAAAGCAGCTAAAGATGCCATGAGGATCGAAAAAGATAATGACAAGAAAAGTGATATTCCGGTACTATATTTTGATTTGGATCATTTGTTGGAAATCATTTTAATTTACAAAAACTAACGATGTACAACTTGACGGCCTATCTCTCAACCATAAATACCACATATTGTGCTATATGGATGGAGACTGATGCTGGCAGATCCGGCAATTACCTTGCTAGTGCTTTCCGAAAAATAATAGAGAGAATTCTGGATGACAATCATATTGATGAGCTAATAACATGGAGTGACAGTTGTGTTTCTCAGAACCGCAACTCTCACATTTCCTTTTGTGTATTAGATATTTTACGACATCGCCCGGAGTTAAAAAGTTCAACAATGAAATACTCTATTGCTGGTCACGGTGCTGTGCAGGAAGTCGACAAGATGCATAGCAAAATTGAGAAACATATAGCTAAGACAGAATTTTATTCACCTATCTCCTTTATGAGAGAACTAAGAAAAGTGAATACGAAAAATCCGTTTGTGACTCTGTTTCTAAGAAAAAACGATTTTAAAAATTATGAGGCATGTGCAGCTAACTTACGGTACGCGAAAGTTTCTTTTTATCAAAGTTTATGCCATTTTTTTAGCGCTAGAGACCCGTATGAAGTACAATTCAAAACGTCGTTCTTAGATCAAAATACCAAAGTGTAACAACTGCCAATTCAATACCCACCCTGCATCGTAAAGGAATAAAATCCAGTACACCGACACTTGCATAAGACCAGTCAGTACCACAAGTGCTTTCCCAAAATAAGTTACTATCAAAAGACAAGATAAACGTTTTGAACAAAATGAAGCCGTCCATGCCCCAAGTTGACAAGGAGTTTTATTCCACAATTTTTGGCATATAATTTTTTATGTGGTCCTTTGAATTACTAAGTATATTGGAATATGTTTTAATTTGTTACAATTTTCTGTGTTTCGGAGAATAAAAATATTTTCGTTACGTTATGAAAGGCTACAAATATATAAAAAAAAATATGACGCAAGAAAATCGCACAAGGTGGTATTCTTACCTGAAGGTCTCGGATGATCTTCTGCGGGGTTGCAACCCTTCTTGGAAGCGATATTGTGGACTGTAGCAGGGGTTCAATGGGTTTTTATTAAAGTTCCTGGCACTAGCGCGTTAAAAAGAGTACGAACGGTTCACTTCGACAACTGTTCTGCTTCTCTCTCTCTGCTTGGAGAACTGGGTTTTTAAATTGAACATAACGTGTATGTACCGTATGTCCGCTAGGTGTAAAAATACCACCACCGATTTGCATTTTATTATTAAATAACCTTACTTATTAAATATAGATCATAACAAATTAAAATAAAATTAATGAATACTTAACATTCTGTTTTTTTTCTTATTTTTTTTGAGGATTCATGTTTGTTTAATTTGTTTATATTGACGTTTTAATTTTTTACAATTTGTTTTGTTACTTTTTTTCTGATTTTTTTGTTTTTTAAAAATGTATTTTCGCTTAATTTGTTTGTATTGACGTTTTAATTTGTTACAATTTTTTTGCTATTTTTGTCTTATTTGTTTTTCATAGGATTTATTTTCATTTGTTTATATTATTTGTATTTGGAATATAATATTATTTATTGATATTCCTATTATTAATAAATCAATTTTTAAAAAGTGGTGTTTCTATTAGAACCGTGTGGATTGCAACTCAAAAATTTAATAGTTAATAAGTACATTTCATAAGGTTCTAACTGGTACTTACCACTATGTTGTGTTAATATAATCGCAAAACTGTAAATAACATAGTTCTAACTATATATAACACAGTGGATTTTCTGGTAAATTAACGTTTGAAATGCAATGAAAATTTGAGTATAGTACAAAAGAGTGTCTAACTGCAGATATAAAATTATCAAAGTCTACAAACACTGAACTAGAAAAAAGTTGGCCATACAAACTTCGAATACAATTCCTCAAAAACGACTGTGGGTCCAGATACAACCTTGTTAATCTAATATGACGATTTCTGTCAACAAAAATGTTCACCTTTTGTAAGAAAATCCGTAAAGTTTCATGATGACATTGAAATTATGTTAAAATAAGTAACGTAATTTCGGGTGACTTTGGCTTATTTCAAGAAAAAGTAATTTTTAGCGTAGAACCTGACAAACATAGCATTATCAACAAATGTAATTAGGTGCCACATTTAGCATATGTAAACTAGGAAAATTGCCTATATTGACGGTGATAACCGTTTAACCTCTAAAAAAAAATTAAATTTCTGTATGGGAGTCAATTCACTTGAATATTTATTGACAGAAAATTTGTAGGCAACCAATAATACGATCGAGAGTAATGTAAGTTGCGTACTTAAATGATAGAAACCTACCTTTTCTTAAGCGCTTTGCATATGTTATTTCAGTATAAACATGGACACGAAGTAATTATGGTTTTGTTTTCAAAGTGCTCCAGAATTTAACGGTTTTCAGGTGACTTTGACCCAGTTCATTTTTTGTCGTTTTTGGTTCCGTATTTATTGATATCGCTATAGAGGTGATTAAATACTCATTTTCACATTAGTTTAGTCAATAACTATTTAGTTTATATTTTGTTTCGTAATGCCTACATCATAACCTTTCTTTTTAGATGCCTTCAAAGTACACACGTGTTAATGTCAGTAGAAATTACACGGCAGACACATTAGAACGAGCCCTAGAGGCTGTAAGGAAGAGAGTTTTATCTCAAAGAAAAGCTGCATTAGAATTTCGAGTGCCAGTTGGTACCATCAAAAATAAATTGATAAATAGGCATAAAAAACTTCATGGTGGTAAGACAACTTTTACGAAAGCTGAAGAGGACGCTTTCATGTCCCATATTTGCACCGTACGGATTTCCATTGGATCAGAGCGATTTACGAAATTTAGTGAAAAATTATCTGGATCGCCAGGGGCCGTGATACTAAATTTAAAAACAACTTGACAGGAAATGCCTTCTTTAAACGAAATCCGACCTTGACCCAACGTTTCGCAAGTAACATAAAACAACGTGAACGGTTTTCCAGGGAAGTTCGATGGCTATTTAAGTGGTAATAACTGTTATGGTTGGGTGCTTGTGATGGCACTGGGTGAAAGAAGTATGTGGCAATGGCCTGAAGAAGTCGTAAGAAAATCCTACCACTTGGCTGATATTGATCGCACGCAGCCATTGGAACTTGGCCAGAATCAATATCTCTTTCCAGATCTCTAGGAAATTTTTTTATCACGTTGTAAACAGTTCTATTATTCTTTGTTGTTCATTTTTAGTTAAAATTCGATGTTCTCTAGGATGCTATGTTGGTTTTTGTATTTTTTTAGTAATTTTTTTATGTTTAAAATTTTAATAAATAATTTTTATTGTGGATTACGTATTTTTGAAAAATGCTGTGGGGTTACTTCAGCTCAGACAATAATACACATAGCGAATACATGTAAAATGCAGTGGGGGACAAAGTCACCCGAATCTGGAGGATAACTTTGCACACCTTAGTTTTATTTATTTTTTAATAAAATAATTGCCATTTCATATTTTTATGTATTGTTTGCAAAAATAAACGGTTTTAAAGATTAAAACTAACTTTTCCGCATCTGTGGCCCTGAACAATATTCTATCATAAAATTGTTACTTGTGAACACTTCGGGGGATGTATCGTGCTAACAAACCGAAATTTGTCCAAAAATAACCAATAATGTAATATATATGGATGTATAGGACCCGCTGTACTCGCTCTAGTCAGCTAAAAATCAATAGGGTACATCTGTGAGACACCTTGAACAAAATTCAATCATAAAATTGGTCACTTGTATACATTTCGGAGGCCGTATCTTGCTAACAAACTGAAAATCCTCCAAAAATGACAAAAATTTGGTACTTTAAGTACCATAGAACCCGGTGTACTGGCTTTAGTGAGCTGAATATCAATAGGATTCATCTTTGAGACGCTCTGAATAATATCCAATCATAAAATTGGTCACTTGTATATACTCCGGAGGCTGTATCGTGCTAACAAACTTAAATTTCTCCAAAAATGACAAAAATATCGTACTTAAAGTACTATAGCATCTGTCGTACTGGCTCTGGTGAGCTGAAAATCAATAGGGTTTATTTGTGAAGTGTCCTGAATAATATTCAATCATAAAATTGGTGACTTGATGAACTCCGGAGGCTATATCGTGCTAACAAACTGAAATTTCTCCAAAAATGACTAAAATGTCGTACTTCTAGTACCATAGCACCCGTTGTGCTGGCTATGGTGAGCTGAAAATCAATAGAGTTCATTTGTGACGTGTCCTTAACAATATTCAATCATAAAATTGGTCACGTGTTGCACTCCGGAGGCTGTATCGTGCTAACAAGACATGTAACGAAAAGTGGCCGATGACAACGACGACGACAACGACATACACACAGGATTTTGTTTCTAAAAACCGTTTTTTTGGGTTGTTGTTGGAAAACGTAAAAATAACTAAAAAAAAATTTTCAATTTTCCAACTTCTTTTGTGGTAAACCAATACTTTTCTCGCATATTAAATAGGTTGGGCGGAAAAGTAAAATAGCAAAAGTCTCAAATACCTGTAAAAATAGAAATGTATTTTCACTTATTAAAAATACCAATATCCGTATTAAAACTTCAGAAGTGAGTCAAAGTCACCCGAAATTGCAGTGAAATTATCACTTGTGTCAATCGGTTTAATCTTCCAGATAAATCACACTGCAACAAATTCCACAACATTTGCTTTAGTCTCTAAACTTTCTGTGAATTCTGGTGCACATCAAGTAACCGAAATATTGATAATTAATGAAACGCAGTCTCCATGTAGCTCGCAATACCAACCCGAGATGTCGTCCCTTCATACTTAGTCTAATTACCTCACGAAATTTCCAATTGAAAATTGAAGCAGCAAAACAAACAGCGACCAAACATTAAGAAAACAAACGGTTTTAAAGATTAAAACTAACTTTTCCGCATCTGTGGCCCTGAACAATATTCTATCATAAAATTGTTACTTGTATACACTTCGGGGGATGTATCGTGCTAACAAACTGAAATTTATCCAAAAATAACCAAAAATTTAGTATATCTAGTTTTATAGGACCCGCTGTACTCGCTCTAGTCAACTGAAAATCAATAGGGTACATCTGTGAGACACCTTGAACAATACTTATTCATAAAGTTGATCAATCGTATACTCTCTGGAGGCTGTATCGTGCTAACAAACTAAAAATTCTCCAAAAATGACAAAAATTTGGTACCTCAAGTACCACACCACCCGTTGTACTGGCTTTAATGAGCTCAATATCAATAGGATTCATCTTTAAGACGCTTTGAATAATATCCAATCATAAAATTCATCACTTGTATATACTCCGGAGGCTGTATCGTGCTAACAAACTGAAACTTCTCCAAAAATGACAAAAATATCGTACTTAAAGTACTGTAGCACCGGTTGTATTGGCTCTGGCGAGCTGAAAATCAATAGAGTTCATCAGTGAGATGCCCTGAATAATATTCAATCATAAAATTGGTGACTTGTTGAACTCCGGAGGCTGTATCGTGCTAACAAACTAAAATTTCTCGAAAAACGACAAAATGTCGTACTTCAAGTACCATAGCACCCGTTGTACTGACTCTGGTGAGCTGAAAATCAATAGGGTTCATCTGTGAAATGTCCTTAACAATATTCCATCATAAAATTGGTGACTCATTGCACCCTGGAGGCTGTATCGTGCTAACAAGACTTGCAAGGAAAAGTGGCCGACGACAACGACGACGACGATGACGACGACGACGACGACATACACACAGGATTTTTTTCTAAAAACCGTTTTTTCGTGTTGTTGTTGATGGATAACGTAAAAATAACTCAAAAAAAAATTCAAATTTCCAACTTTTTTGTGGGTTAACCAATACTTTTCTCGCATATCAGATAGGTTGGCGGAAAAGTAATAATTACACTTTCCATCGAGGATGAACGAAGTAAAATATTATGCAAAAAAAAATTCTTACTTTCAACAATTTTCCACTAATAAGTATTTTAGCACATCTTGGATCTTGCGGGTCGAATTTATTGTTCTCACAGTAGTTAGTTTCAGCCAATGTCGCCATTATCGTAACTCTATTATCTTTCTGAAAAATTCAATAAAAATATTCCTTTAATATCAGACATAAAGTATTTAATATAGTGTAGATTATACTTCTACAAAACATATATAGGGTGTTTCCTAAGTAGTCTAAAAATATTGTAGTGGGCACTTCATGTTAAGACGAAGAGTTCTTATAAACATGCGTGATCAGTCTTGTCGTTAATGAGATACAGGGTGTTGATCTGCTTGTAATAAATGAGGTCTGACTGTAAGTGAAATTTATTTTTCCTGGAGACGCTACTGGTCTATAGAAGTAATACTAAATAACATCCTTATTCTAAGTGACCTTTGAAATCATATAATAATAATAATAAACACCTTTATTATTTTCAAATAACAAAAGTACATTTTTTTTTAATTTGATACATGATGTAGCAGTATGTACCTATTGAAAATAAAGGGCGGAGTTCATTTTCTGTAATAACACCTAGTTTCATTACGAAGATGCTCTTCCATTCAACCCATAGAAGAGTATATAAGTATAGCATAATATGTGTGGGAGAAAAAACAATTAACTATGATTGTCTCTGAAGTAATATATTTCTAAACTTGACTTTAAAAGTTGAAGTATTACATTTTTTTGAGTTCTCACATACGGAATGGTAAATACAAAATATTTGGTATTGAAAGGACCGTCTAAATAGTTCGGTATTAAATACAGGCGGAGATAGTAGACCCTTAAATCTTAGATTTCAATTATGAACATCTGTCCGAAAAGAGATTTTTTTGCGCAAATAAGTAGGAGTTTCAAAAGTTATAATTTTGTGGAAAAGGCAAGCTGCATGAAACACTCTTCTGTTATCCATACTTAACCATCCTATCTCAATTAATTTATGTGATATACGCTGACGCTTTTTAATAACATATATTAATCTTAAACATGTATTCTGTACTTTCTGTATTTTGTTTTTATAAAGGAGGGTTAAATTTGGACCATACACAAAATCTGTAAAATTTAAGTGTGATAAAACGAGACTTTCACACAGAGTTTTTTTAACATGTTGGGAGAGAAAATGACGATTCCCATAAATCAGTTTTAATGAGCTGCAAGCACGTTGAATCAATTTATTAATGTGTTTCTCAAATCTGAATCCATAATGACACCTAAATTTTTAGCATGATTAACCAAAACTAACTCTTCGTTGTTAATTGTTATATTTATTAAGTTTTATATTTTAGCCTTGCTATAAGTATAAGCCGAACAAAATTATATTAGATTTAGAGCAATTGATTAATAAGCAATGATCTGTTGCTAATTTTATGAAAGTTCTTAGTTCTTGATTAATATTTCGCAGGCATTATCAACGGACACTGGAGGGAAGCTATAATATATCTGGGTATCATCTGAGTATACAAGAATTTCACAGGTTTTTAAAGATGTTATTAAGTTCATTGTATAAATGGAAAACATTAGTGGTCCCAAAGTGGATCCCTGGGTAACTCCTGAATTCAAACTTAAAAATCCCGATTGATCTGAGTCAGTTTTGACACATTGTTTACGATTATTTAAATAATTACGCAAAAGGTTAATGGCACTTTCAGAAAATCCTATATAATGTAATATGTTAAGCATCAATTTATGATTTATAGTGTCAAAAGCTCTGCTAAAATCCAACAATGCTAAATTTGTACATTTACCGACATCTATAGCAGAAATAATATCATCAATTAGACTCGTTAAAGCTGTGGTGTAGCTATAACCTTTGCGAAACCAGTTTGAACACTAGGAAGTATTGAGTTAATTGTTAAATGTTCTCTTATTTGCAGTTCCATCGCCCTTTCCAGGATCTTAGAAAGTATAGGAAGAATACTTATCCCCCTTAGATCTTTGTACTCGTATGGATTTTGATTGTTTGGCAACATTTTTATGATAGCTTGCTTCCATAAATTGGGAACTACCTGATGGGTTAAACAGAAATTGATTATATGTGTAATGTATGGAACGATCAGAGGACATCATTAACATTTAGCCCATCATAACCCATGGCATTTCATTCTATTCTACATACGTTGTTATAAACAAACGTACCATCAATTTCTTTAAATGTAAAGGTGACGGAAACGAGGCTATTAGATTAATAAAAACTGAGAAGATTTTTAGGTGGTGAAACGCGTGTGATGGAATTTATTAATGATTATTTTAATAAATTCCTCTTTTCGGACTGATGTTCATAATTTTAATCTAAGATTTAAGGGTCTACTATCTCCACCTGTATTTAATACCGAACTATTTAGACGGTCCTTTCAATACCAAATATTTTTTATTTACAACTCCGTATGTGAGAACTTAACCTGTATCATAGATTATTTCTTTAAAAAATAGTATATTTAAATAAAAAATCGGCTGTTTCGGTATTTTTTATACTACTATTTATTCATTTGCTTGAATTTTACATGCGCACAAACTTTCAATGAATATTATTTAATAAGTCTCTGCACGATTGAAATTCAAATTTTATTACATTAAACCACCATTAATGGAACGATTGTATGTTTGATGAATGATTGTCAGTAGGTTCAATGGTTCCAACTATTCAAATAATATGTAGAAATTTACCTCAACATCTTTGCCTGTAACGTCTAGCTCAGTCATATAAAGATAAGGAACACCTGTTGAATTAGTTGATGTACCATCGCTGAATGATTTTAGGCTTACGAACGGAAAACCCGTGATTGTTTGTTGTGTAGATATAGTTGCTACCGAAACCCAATCTAAAATTTACAGAAAATTAATAGCACAGTAACAATACTGGATATCTAAATAACTATTAGTGACTCATTTGTAAGTATGTCGACTGTTTGGTAGTATAGGAGAAAATAAGTAGTTGTCAGTATTATTGTCAAATTTTGACATTTTGAAACCAAAAAGTAAACGTAGTAGCTATTCTATATTTTTACACATTGTTGCAGTTCATACATTTTTTCTACTCATACTCATCAACCTTCATTTTTAACTCCTAAGTATCTGTAGTTATTTAATATTTATTGGGCACATATCGTTCTGGTATTCACCTGTATGTTGTTTATAAAATAAACGGTTTTAAAGATCAAAACTAACTTTTCCGCATTTGTTAGATGCCCTGAACAATATTCTGTCATTAAATTGTCACTTGTATACACTTCGGGAGATGTATCGACATTTCTCCAAAAATAACCAAAAATGTACTATATCTGGATTTATAGGACCCGCTGTACTCGCTCTATTCAGCTTAAAATCAATAAGGTACATTTGTGAGATCCCTTAAAAAATATCCAACTATAAAATTGGTCACTTGTATATACTCCGGATGCTGTGTCGTGCTAAGAGTCCTAAATTTCTCCAAAAAGGTCCAAAAATACGACACTTCAGGTACTATAGCACCCGTTGTACTAGCACTGGTTAGCTAAAAATCAAAAAAATTCACCTATAAGACGCCCTGAACAATATTCAATCATAAAATTAGTCACTTGTATACTCTCTGGAGGCTGTATCGTGCTAACAAACTGAAAATTCTCAAAAATTACAAAAATTTGGTACCAATTCCAAGTACCATAGCACCCGATATACTGGCTTTAGTGTGCTGAATATCAATACGGTTTATCTTTGAGATGCCTTAAATAATATATATTCCGGAGGCTGTATCGTGCTAACAAACTGAAATTTCTCAAAAAATGACTAAAATGTCGTACTTCAAGTACCATGCACCCGTTGTACTGGCTCTGGTGAGCTGAAAATCAATAGGGCTCATCTGTGAGATGCCCTGAACAATATTTGATAATAAAATTGGTGACTTGTTGCCTTCCGGAGGCTGTATCGTGCTAATAAGACATGTAACGAAAAGTGGCCAACGACGACATACACACGGGATTTTTTCTAAAAACCGCTTTTTCGTGTTGTTCTTGATGAAAAACGTAAAAATAACTCACAAATCCAAGGAGGGCAAGAAAGAGTGCTGGGATATTTCAGTAAAGTCCTCTCCAAACCAGAATGAAACTACTGCGTCACAATAAGAGAAGTTTTGGCGGTAATGAAATCCGTGGAATACTTTCACCAGTAACTCTCTGGTAGGAATTTCTTAATCCGGACTTATCATGCAACACTTAAGTGGTTGATGCAGTTCAAGTATCCCGAGGGCCAGATTTTCCTGTCCAGACGGCTGTGCCCAACAGACTGCTCCCACTGCAAAAGGCGGAATCTAGGGAAGCTGCGGTTTCAAGAACTACTGCAGTCAACGAAGAATGGTCACCCACCATGATCAGAGAAGATCAGGAGAATGATCCTCATCTAAAGAAGATTTGGCAATGGAAGGGAGAAAATCGGCGACCTACGTGGCAAGAAGTGTCAAGATTTTCACCGACACTCAAGGCATATTGGGCTCAGTGGGACTACCTTGTCCTGGAAGAAGGGCTGTTGAAAAGAGTACTCGAAAACGATTATGTTTCCGAGATGAAGAGACAGCTAGTAATTACAAGAGCGAGTGTAGCTGAGGTACTGAAGAAGTTACACGACAGTCCGTCGGGAGGTCGTCATCTGGGAGTGAAGAAAACCTTTCAGCGAGTCCGTCACAGGTTTTATTGAATGAACAGCTCCGACGATGTGAAGGCCTGGTGTAAGAAATGTACGACTTGTGCTACGAGTAATGGACCACGTCGCAAGACAAAGGCACCCATGGAACAATATAATGTTGGAAACTCTTCCGTAACGATTGCTTTAGACATCCCTGGACCATTTACGACGACAGAAAATGGTGGTAAAAACATCCTGGTTATAATGGATTATTTCACGAAGTGGGTGGAAATTTATGCGATCCCGAATCAAGAGGCCGCAACCGTCGCGGATGTATTGGTGAAAGAATTGATTAGCCGATATGGAGTGCCCTTGGAAGTACACAGCGATCAAGGAAGAAATTTCGAGAGCCAGGTATTCCAGGTAATTTGTGACAAGCTGGGAATGAAGAAGACCAGGATAACAGCGTGGCACCCAGAATCAGATGGAATGGTTGAAAGAATTAACAGAACCATTGAAAAATACCTGTACAAAGTAGTTTCCAGCCACCAGTGAGATTGGGACCAGTATCTTTCCCTATTCGCTTTGGCTTATCGATCGGCCATAAATGAGTCCACGGGTGAAACATCTTCAAAAATCCTGTTTCGACGCGAAATGAGGCTCCCTTGTGACCTGGAGTTTGGCTGTCAGCCTGGTAAAGATTTGGCAGGAGAAGATTACGTGGTCCCATTGACAAGTAGAATGGACGATGTGCACAAATTTGTTAGAACGAATCTTCAAGTTGCCAGCGACAGAATGAAAAAACGGTATGATACGCAGGCCACAGAAGGCAGTTTCAAAGAAGAAGACAAAATATGGTTACATAACCCAACAAGGAGAAAATTATTTTCTCCAAAATTACAGAAATCAGGGTAGGTCCATACTTAATCAAGAAGAGGATCAACGGCATCATCTATCGTATAAGCAAGATTTCCAATGGAAAACCGAAAGTAGTCCACCAAAAACCGACTAGCGCCATTTGAAGGAGACCATGACAAGAAGGAAGGGGTGAGCCATCTACAACAAGAGTCTGACCCAGCATTCGAAGAATTTATGGGTGCATACGGAGGTACCGGGAAAACTAGATACGGAGTCACTCAAGAACAAAGACAAGATTTGTTCACGCTCCCGGAAGAGTAATCACTGGCACATAACATCCCCGCCAGTAACAAACACGCACAAGGGTTGGTAACCGTCTTTAGAAAGAAGTTTGGATAATTAGATAAACTTGAAGATCAGATGCCAGCCCCTTGGCAAGACACTGAGACTCAAACACAATTCGCGGTACGTCTTCTACCTGGTAACTAGAAATGAATTTCCAGATCGATCCACCTACCGGGATGTGTGGGAAGCGCTACGAAACCCTCGAGATCATGTGTTGGAATCCCACGTGGAGAATCTAGAAATGCTCAGGATAGAGAGCAACCAGTTGGATTGGCGAGTCATCAGGAACATGATAGAGGTGATCTTCCAAGATACCGGTGTCCACATATTAATTTGCAGTTATTTCACTCGTTATCGACACCCTTTGTAGACGGTGTCCTGTTATTTCCATACGACCGGAAAATGCAGACATAGGTCCAGTTGTCGATTTAAATATCCAGTTCCGGCTACACAAAAATTTTGTCTGATGCGCAGGGCTGTGTTAGAACTGTTTACGATTTTTTATGACTATCTTATCTAGACATTGTTTTTGTGACCAGTCTTATCTAGAAGGGTGGCGATTGTTTTTGTGTAAGCCGCAATCTAGAATTATCTAGTGAAAGAGGCACTTATATAAAGAATAATCATCAGCGGGAAGGGTCAGTTTATAAAGTGATCTCGTGAGATGAACAAGTGAACAAGTAAATATAAATAAAGTATAAGTAGTCAAGTGTTTATGTAAATTAGTTTAAGTGAATATACTTTGTAGTCGATATAAATTAGTGAATAAATAAATTAAGTGAGTAGACATAACGTGTGTATGAATTTATCCCACCCGTCGTACCAAACGTTTAAATAAATAAGAGCAACATTACAATATTAATACCTTTCAGAGTCTAGGTCTGCAACATAACTAAGGGGGTATACCATTACATTTCAGCACTATATTTTTGCGCGTACTATATCTTATGATACGCCAAAAAAATATTTGAAGCTCTGATTAACCGGCTCTAAGAATTAAAAGCTGCACGTTCTAAGTAAACTTGGGGATTTAAAAAAATCTTATAGTGAAATGCAATTTTTATGTTATCATTACAATGGTTAACTAATCATCAACTTTGGCAATAAATATTCTAGAGAATTTAAATATTTCTTTTAAGTAAGGACTACAGTGAAACACGATCAGTCTAAAAAATTCTCGATGTATTGGAACATTTTTAGGGATCTCAGCCGCCCCTTCCCAGATTGCACAACTTTGTACAAAGGACATATCCAACGGCTACGCTTTTTTGGAGATTTATTTGTTCAACAAATGAAAAATGTATACACGCAAACATTTGTCGTTGCCATTATTATAGTGTGACGTAATTTGCAACTGATTTATGCACGGATTGTTTCTGATTACGTGACTAAATGGTTCAATTTAATTAATTTGTTTTAAAAATTGAATAGATGAGGCTTTTACTTGATGAAGATTCATACTGAACGATGAAAATAAAACAATTTAATTTGTTCAAAACTTCATTTATTTGAACTAATGTTCACTTTAAACTGGTTGATGCGTTTCACTAACACAGTAGCTTTCTCAAAACGAATGAAGGTGTAATTTAAAAATGTTTTGATATATACAGTGCATAAATACAGAATTTTATTATACTAATGTTAATAAAAGGCATTGAAAGAAATTACCTGGAAATTCATTCACTACAAATTCCTAAGCCATCTTCTAGGTAAAAAGGTTTAATAAAGTGAGTGATTGATATCTATTTGGTCGTTAAGAAGGTTACTTGAATATTTATATTTGTTTATCTCAAGAGCCTCTAATAAATTTAAGCTAAGGGATTTACCGACTACATGTAAAATTTCCAAATTTTGGCCGGAATGTGTTGGTTTTCTAATAAATGATTTGAATAGTTAGAATCTAATTTTTTGTTGTGATAGCTACCTTTGTGTTCCGAAATTCTAGTTTTAAAATTTCTAAAAGTTCTACCGATATAAATTTTATGACAGTTGTCATTACCACATTTTAATTTATAAACTCATAATTTGTTGAATTTTCAAGATTTAGATTTGTTATTTTTAATGAGTTTGGATAAATTGTAATTGGTTTTAAAGCAAACTTTTTAGACCTTACAATTTCAAATATAAACAATAAACATGATTTTTCTATATTTCATATACCATCACATACAGATATTACAATTCATAATAGTGCGGTCCATCCTTTCAGCCATAAACTAGCAGCTTTCAATAGTATGATACACAGACTCTTAACAGTCCCATTAAATACTAATAATATAACAAAGAGTTAAATATCATAAAACAAATAGCAGTTAATAATAATTACGATCCAAATTTAATTGACAATATCATAAATAAAAAGATACAAAAACAATTCAGAAACTAACCTCCGGTTGATTGAAAAAAATACACCAAGTTAAGTAAAAATATTTTAATATATACATCTTACAACTACATCTTTGCACTATTTTTCGACATAGTCTCCATAACGATTGAGGCACTTATCGTATCTCTTCACAAGCTTTGAAATTCCTTCTGCATAAAAATCACCCGCTTGTGCCTTGAGCCAGCCTGTGACCGCATCTTTGAGCTCTTCGTCGTCATCAAACCGCTGGGACCTGAGCCATTTCTTCATATGCATGAAGAGGTGATAATCGCTTGGCGCCAGATCTGGGCTGTAAGGTGGATGGTTGAAAACGTCCCACTTGAAGGACTCAAGAAGGGCTGTTGTTCTGCGAACAAAGTGAGGACGGGCGTTATCGTGCAAAAAAACGATACCGGAAGTCAGCATACCACGGCGTTTGTTCTGTATAGCCCGTCGTAATGTTTTGAGTGTTTCACAGTACACGTCTTGATTAATGGTCGTCCCACGTTCCATGAATTCAACCAACAACACCCCTTTGGCATCCCAAAACACCGTTGCCATCAGTTTTCTGGCAGAAAAATCTTGCCGGGCTTTTTTTGGTTTGGTAGGCGAATCTGAATGTGCCCACATCTTTGATTGTTCTTTTGTCTCAGGGTTCACGTACTTAATCCAGGTCTCGTCACCGGTCACGATTCTGTTTAACAATGGTTCTCCTTCGTCCTCATAACGTGACAGAAAGTCTAATGCAGAGGCCATTCTTTGACTTTTGTGGTGGTCGGTAAGAATTTTGGGCACCCATCGTGCACAGAACTTACGGTAACCCAATCTTGCTGTCACTATCTCGTACAAAAGAGTCTTAGAAATCTGTGGAAAATCAGTAGACAACTCCGCCATTGTGAAACGTCGATTTTCACGAACTTTTGCATCAACTGTCTGAATGAGTTCGTCAGTCACCAAGGATGGTCTACCACTCCTCTCTTCATCATGAACGTTTTCTCGTCCACTTTTAAATAAACGTACCCATTCACGGACAACTCCTTCACTCATAACTTTTGGTCCGTACACGGCACAAAGCTCACGATGAATAGCTGCTGCAGAGTATCCTTTGGCTGTAAAAAACCTTATAACAGCACGCACTTCACATTTGGCGGGATTTTCTATTGCAGCACACATTTCAAACTGCCACAAAAACTAAACTAGCGCAGGTACGATGTTCACTCGACTACGGCTTGATGCCGACTGACCTGCTGAGCGTGTGAATGCACAGATAGCGCGCTACTCCCCCCACTACCCGCACTGTGACCAATCGGAGGTTAGTTTCTGAATTGCCCTCGTACTTTAGAACAAGTATTCCCTTCTGATAAAAATAATAATAATAAGCAATTTAAAAGCTTAACATACTTTGGAATACCATCCTTAAAAATTAAAAATCATTTTTAGAAACTTTAGACATGAATATTTCCATTAAAACTGATTACAATTTATCCAAACTCATTAAAAATAACAAATCTAAATCTTGAAAATTTAACAAATCAGGAGTTTATAAATTAAAATGTGGTAATGACAACTGTGACAAAATTTATATCGGTAGAACTTTTAGAAATTGTAAAACTAGAATTTCGGAACACAAACGTAGCTATGACAACAAAAAAATAGATTCCAACTATTCAAATCATTTATTAGAAAACCAACACATTTCGGTCAAAATTTTGAAATTTTACATGTAGTCGGTAAATACCTTAGCTTACATTTATTAGAGGCTCTTGAGATAAACAAAAATAAATATTCAGGTAACCTCCTTAACGACCAAATAGATATCAATCACACCTTTTTACCTAGAATACAGCTTAGGAATATTTGTAGTGAATGAATTTCCAGGTAATTTCTTTCAATACCTTTTTTTAACATTAGTATAATAGAATTCTGTATTTATGCACTGTATATATTGAAACATTTTTAAATTACACCTTCATTCGTTTTTAAAAAGCTACTGTGTTAGTGAAACGCATCAACTAGTTTAAATTGAACATTAGTTGAAATAAATGGAGTTTTAAACAAATTGAATTGTTTTATTCTCATCGTTAATTTGTTTTATTAAAAATACTATGATTTTAACAAAATCTTTTTTAAAAGTGAAGGTTTTTTGTATTCTATCGACTTTTAGCATTAATTAAAAATAAATGAATGTTTACTAATTAAATAATAATTAATTAATCCAATACCCTGCTAGATGAAAAAAAAAGATATCACGCACAATCCGGCAACAGTCGACAACCATAATGCCGTTTTGGGGGCCATTTTTTATAGGAGAATGATGTGTTGGTTTTCTAATAAATGATTTGAATAGTTAGAATCTAATTTTTTGTTGTCATAGCTACGTTTGTGTTGCGAAATTCTAGTTTTAAAATTCTACCGATATAAATTTTATCACAGTTGTCATTACCACATTTTAATTTATAAACTCCTGATTTGTTTAATTTTGAAGAATTAGATTTATTACTGTTAATGAGTTTGGATAAATTGTAATAAGTTTTAAAAGAAATATTTATGTCTAAAGTTTTTAAAAATGATTTAATTTTAAAGGATGGTGTTCCAAAGTATGTTAAGCTTTTAAATTGTTTATTATTATTTTTATCAGAAGGAAATACTTGTTCTAAAGTCTGTTTTTTTATCTTTTTATTTATGATATTGTCAATTGAATTTGGATCGTAATTATTATTAACTGCTATTTGTTTTATGATATTTAATTCTTTGTTATAATTATTTAATGGGACTGTTAAAAGTCTGCGTATCATACTATTGAAAGCTGCTAGTTTATGACTGAATGAGTGGACCGAACTATTATGAATTCTAATATCTGTATGTGATGGTTTATGAAATATATAAAAATCATGTATATTATTTATATTTGAAATTGTAATGTCTAAAAAGTTTGTAGACTTATTTTGTTCAAGCTCTACGGTAAATTTGATATTATTGTGAATTGAGTTTATGTAAGTAATGAAGCTCTCTAATTGTCTATTTGTACCGATGAAGCTAGCTAAAATGTCGTCCACATATCGGTGCCAGTACATAAATTTTTTACTAAGGGGTTGAAAATTTCTGCTAGTAGGGGACTGAGGGGGTTACCCATAATCAAACCGTCTTTACTGCTATAAACCTCTCCATTGAAATGATAATAATTTTGATTCAAACACACTTTTAATAAAGTAATGATATCAGAGTGAATTATAGAATTAACATTATTGTATGTGAGCAAGTTATCAACAAGAGTTATAGTTTCTTTAGTGGGTATACTAGGGAATAGATTTATTACATCGAACGATATGAATTTAGAATTATGGGGTAGTATTATATCTTGAATATTATTATTGAATTCCGTTGAGTTTTTAACTCAAAATCGAGGTTTTAATGAACAATACCTAGTTTGTTGAAGTTATCAAATGAACATGTGGGTTGGATATTATGTTTAAAACCTTTTTTTTTAATAATTGAACTGCTTCATCTGAAAACATTGTATTTGAAATATTGACGAATCTATTAAAAAATGTATGTTCTGAGTTCAGTTAAGAACTTAACGGAATTAATTAATAATATTCAAGATATAATACTACCCCATAATTCTAAATTCATATCGTTCGATGTAACTAATCTATTCCCTAGTATACCTCCTAAAGAAACTATAACTCTTGTTGATAACTTGCTCACATACAATAATGTTAATTCTATAATTCACTCTGATATTATTACTTTATTAAAAGTGTGTTTGAATCAAAATTATTTTCATTTCAATGGAGAGATTTATTGCAGTAAAGACGGTTTGATTATGGGTAACCCCCTCAGCTCCCTACTAGCAGAAATTTTCATGGATAATATAGAAAGAATAATTCATGAACACCCACTTAGTAAAAAATGTATGTACTGGTACCCATATGTGGACGACATTTTAGCTCTTTTCATCGGTACAAATAGACAATTAGAGAGCATCATTACTTACATAAACTCAATTCACAATAATATCAAATTTACCGTAGAGCTTGAACCAAATAAGTCTATAAACTTTTTAGACCTTACAATTTCAAATATAAATAATAAACACGATTTTTCTATATTTCATAAACCATCACATACAGATATTAGAATTCATAATAGTTCGGTCCACTCATTCAGTCATAAACTAACAGCTTTCAATAGTATCATACACAGACTCTTAACAGTCCCATTAAATAATTATAACAAAGAATTAAATATCATAAAACAAATAGCAGTTAATAATAATTACGATCCAAATTTAATTGACAATATAATAAATAAAAAGATAAAAAAACAGTTTTTAGAACAAGTATTCCTTTCTGATAAAAAAAAATAATAAACAATTCAAAAGCTTAACATACTTTGGAACACCATCCTTAAAAATTAAATTATTTTTAGAAACTTTAGACATAAATATTTCCTTTAAAACTGATTACAATTTATCCAAACTCATTGAAAATAATAAATCTAAATCTTCAAAATTAAACAAATCAGGAGTTTATAAATTAAAATGTGGTAATGACAACTGTTATAAAATTTATATCGGTAGAACTTTTAGAAATTTTAAAACTAGAATTTCGCAACACAAACGTAGCTATGACAACAAAAAATTAGATTCTAACTATTCAAATCATTTATTAGAAAACCAACACATTTTCGACCCAAATTTTGAAATTCTCCATGTAGTCGGTATATCCTTTAGTTTAAATTTATTTGAGGCCCTTGAGTTTACCAAAAATAAATATTCAGGTAATCTTCTTAACGACCAAATAAATATCAATCACTCTCCTTTATTCAACCTTTTTACCTAGAAGATATCTTAGGAATGTTTGTAGTGAATGAATTTCCAGGTAATTTCTTTCAATATCTTTGTTAACATTAGTAAATAGAATTCTGTATTTATGCACTGTATATATTAAAACATTTTTATATTATACCTTCATTCGTTTTGACAAAGTCACTGTGTTAGTAAAACGCGTCAACCAGTTTAAATTGAACATTAGTTCAAATAAATGAAGTTTTAATCAAATTATATTGTTGAATTTTTATTATATTTAGAAAATAGAGCTACAGCATTAGAAGCTACCAATAATATGCCCAAAAATACAAATTAAGAAAAATCTTTTCTCAATTAATTACCAGGATTAAATCAGATAAATTGCACAATTGCAGAAAGTTCAGGTCAGTTCCTGTAAGGGAAAGACTTTCATTTGTAGAAAAACTCAAATTTTGTAGATTGTGCCTGAATAGTCATGCTGACAAATGCAAGATGAGCTTCAGATGTAACATGTGCCATAAAGAACACAACTCATTGCTGCATTTGGACAAGGTAAACAGTGCTGAAAGGGTGTCTGAAGCTGAGAGCAAGGTAATCACTTTCAACTCTGTTCAAACCCAGAATCAAATAGTGCTTTTACCAACGGTAAAAACTAAACTTAGGCCAGGGATGGCAAATATATTTATGCCCGAGGAATCATTGACACGGATTCTCAGATGTCGTTAGTTACTAGTAGCTTGGTAGAAAAATTAAATTTCAAACCATATAATAATTGTATCAATCTTGTTGCTGTTTCAGAAAAAATAACTCAAATTCAAAGATCTATTGATATAAATGTATAATCATGTTCTCATGATTACACCACAATATCAAGTGCGCAATTGTTGATTAAATCACCAGTGAGTTATCTCACATAACTTTTGACAAATCAAAATTAAACTTTCTAAAAGGTCTTACTTTGTCAGATGACAATTTTAATCAAACGAGAAACATTGACCTTTTATTGAGTGCAAATGTTGCATTTCAAATTTTCTTGTCACAAAAGATTAAATGTGACACCCTATATTTACAAAATACGCTTTTTGATTATATTGTTGGTGGATGCATTCCTACAAATCAATCTTGCAATTTTATTACATTGCATGCCACATATAATGATCTCAACTCAAATTATAAAAATAATAAATGGAAGTGTTGGAGGTTGTTTAAAACAAAGTGTGAATAGAAAAGTTGTAGATCTTTTTATTACCTACAATTTTGCTATTTAACTTATTTCCGTATGACTTGTAGTACCCTTAAAAACCCACCCCCTTCCATTTCCCGACCCAGATCGCCCGTAAATTATTTCCATTCATTTTTGTTATATTCTCTTTCTTTTCCAATGGGTCATCCTACTATTATTATTTTCACTTTTTACCATTTTTAAAGGCTTCAGCCCTGGTCTGTGGAGCTAAGTGACAAATATAAAAATTGGTTTCTGTTAAAAATCTCCAAATAATATACATTAATTTTTAATAAATAAATTTGGTATGATACAAAAGTATATGAACCTTAATTTAACTGTAACGAGAACAATATATTTATTATTTTAAACATGATTTTATTAAGTATATCTAAGTATATTCACCTGTGATGTGCATGACGTATCTTGCCATGAGAGCTGCTTTCCAGGGCTGAGGAGGTACTATTGGTACGGATAGGGCATCATAACCACAAAAAAAGTGAGTAAAAATGAGGATCGCCAAATAAAACATCTGAAACAAGTGTTATTTTGGGCAAACATACACTGTGTTATTCATAAAATGCGACATAGGGTTTCCTGTACAAAACTGTCAAACGCGAGCTAACTTTTTTACCAAATAGCGTTCGTGAATAATAATAACAGATTTGAAAAGGTCGTTAAAAAATAAATTCAAATGCACTTTTAATTTTCTTAAATTCGGTCTGGATTACTAAGAAAATGCATAACTCTGTTTTCAAAAGTCGTACGCCATTTTATGAAACTTTGGAATAAAAAGGACCGGTGCCGATGTGGCAGAGTTGGTACTTGGTACTCAAAATTTAAAGTTGAGCGTAAAGGGTTCGGTTCGCTCCCGCAGTGGGTCCGAAATGTTTTTTTTTCATAATTTTTGTCCAAAAATAAATTTTAAGTAGAGATTTTTAAAATAAGACAATTTTTTTAGGTTACAAATTTATTTATTTAATTAAATGCTCAAATTGTTTTCCGTTTGCTGCTAAACAGTGTCCCAAACGATCATAAAAGTGCCGCCGTACATTATTCATAACAGTTCTAATTTTACGTCATTCATTAATAATAATATTTTTCAATTCATTTTCTGTCTCCGGTTCAAATTCTGCTACCGTATTTTTTAGGAAAACCCATAAAAAGAAATCGGGGGCTGCTAAATCTGGAGATCTTGCCGGCCAAGTTATTGTACCCCCTCGACCTATCCACGTATTTGAGAAAACAGTATCAAGGTATTCCCGTACTTCCCTACTGGAATGAGCTGGGCAACCATCATGTTGATACTATAATGAAACATTTCTAGGTGCGGTATTTGCAATTTGGGGTTCTATTTCATTTTGGAGAAGATTCAAATATTCTTGGCCATTGAAGTTATTACTTAGGAAGAAAGAACCAATTATTTTATCACAAAATATGCCGGCCCATACGTTTACTTTTTTCTTGTATTGGGTATGGGACACATTTATTTTACATGGATTTATTGTATCCCAATACCTTTGATTTTGTTTGTTAGTTTTTCTCTTTAAAACAAAACTAGACTCGTCGGTAAAACAGATGTATCTTAAAAAATTCCTATTTTGGTTGGCTTTGTCTATCATAATTTCGCAGAAAAATTGTCTATTAAAATAGTCTTGCTCAAAAAGTTCTTGCACATCATAAAGTTTGTAAGCTTTGAAGCCGTTTTTTCTTAGTACGCTGTGTACTTTAAAAATACACTTAAATCTCGTTCCACACGTTTAATGGTGGTCATAGGGTTTTCGACAAAAGTCAACAAAATGGACAGGTCAATCTCCATTAATGTTGTTCGATTTTTTCGTCGGTGTTCCGGTTTTAGGAACAACGTTGTTTCAAATTGTTTAATAATTTGATGTATCCTGTGATGCGGTACATTAGTCTGACCATTGAACATATGAAATAAAAATTGTTTAATATCGCGACTACTGTGACTGCCATAATACATACAAACAATTTGCACAGTCCCTTCACCACTAAGCATTTTCCAACGAGATGAAAAATAAATAATAACTAACTGATGAGAACTAAAAACTACAAAAAATATAAACAATAAAATAAATTAAATAATGGGAAAACACGAACAATTTTAAATGAAATTATAACTATTATAATAAATTGGAAATTATTAAAAAATAAATCTAAACCTAAAACAACAAATGAACTTACAAAAATATCGACAAACGAAACAAGAAATTACTCACACGTACACTAAAATAACAAATCTAATCGCTTCAAAAATACTTATTCGCTCCAAAGATTACAAATTGTCAAGAATGAAAATGACATTATTTGGAAGGCTACCTACTAGATTTTGCTTTTTAAAATTGATACTAAATTGTCTGAACTTTTCTTTAAATAAATAAATTTTTGAAACAAATAACTAAAATTAATGTTTTTTAGATAAAAATTGTAAAAAAAGAACTAAAAATAAAAAACTTCGTCACAGCGTGGGATCGAACCGTCCAGATTCAACTTTCAAATTTCGCGTAACAAATTACAATTGGGCCACATCGGCACCGGTCCTTAGTATTCCAGTTTTATAAAATGGCATACGACTTTTAAAAACATAATTATGCATTTTCTTATCAAATTAGACCGAATTTAAGAAAATTAAAAGTGCACTTGAATTTATTTTTTAACGACCTTTTCAAATCTGTTATTATTTTTCACGAACGCTATTTGGTAAAAAAGTTAGCTCGCGTTTGACAGTTTTGTACAGCAAACCCTATGTCGCATTTTATAAATAACACAGTGTATATACTGAACAACATATAAAATCATACGCTCAAGGGATAACTTTTTTGAATGTAACTTGATTCACCTGTGCCCTTGTTGATCATATTCATATTATCATGTAGTTACGTTAGTAACAACTAATGCAACGTCACTGATGAAGATGTAACTCAAAGAATAAAGAAAGCCAAAGCAGTGTTTGCCCAAGTAAGTCCTATTTGGAGATCACAACAATTACGAATACACTGATCTAAAAATATTTGAGACCAGTGTTAAGAGTGTGTTTCTGTAGGGATGTCAATCTTGGAAAGTCTCAAACAGGATCATCGGACAACTACAAGTCCTGGGTAAACAATTTTTTAGCTGAAACCAGTTTAAGGAAAAAAATTTCATTGTATAGATGCCTCCCCAAACACAAAATCACAAAAAAATGTCTGCGGAAATGCATCATTTTCAGACTTTAGAATAACTGAAACTAGTTATATGAAAACTTTGGGGGAATTTCTTTTTGATGAAATCAGTTTAAAAAAAAATTTTCAGTATATAGATGCCTCCCCAAACACAAAATCACAAAAATTTGTCTGCGGAAATGCATAATTTTCCCGACTTTAGAATAACTGAAACCAGTTACAAGAAAACTTTTTTTATACTTTATAATTCAAACACTTTCTTAAACATAACTACGCAAAAGAACTCCTGCGGAAATATGTTATTTTCTTAACAGGTGTTATTTGTACAGTGGTTGTGCCTTGCAGATAAATGAAAACTTATTTTTGTCAAGTATATGTAAAATATGCGAAATGAGACAACATACTCAGAAAAAATATTTATTAAATAACATCTTTAATGTCACATGACATTTTTAAAACTAAATTTTGTAGAAATTATCAGAAATAAAACTGAAATTCAACTGTAAACTTTTAAGAAAAAACTTACCAACATATATGTACCAGTATCAAATGAAGGAACAAAATTTGCCTTGCGGAATAACTCCTTAAAGTCGAACTCTAAAGTCACTGTACTCCATTCTAATTGAATTTAATAGTTCAACCATTGGATTTAACTTATGTTTCTCACAATACCGCCTCCAAAGGTATTCACAAAGTTTATCAGGAAACTCATCTTCAGGAATATGCTGACCTCTCAAATACCTTTTCGCTGCATTCCATTGAGATTCTATCCTCTGAGTATGTGTCCCATCATCCGCCACAAATTCCACGCTATGATTTACTGTGTGATGATGAATATAACCATAATTGGAACGTCCACTGTAAGCTTTCCAATCATCCGTATGAATAATAGATCCCACTGTCACATGATTTTTAATAATTTCTATAAGGGTAGCAGCATCTCTTTTATTTTGCGGACAAACAACTAGCCTCAGATCTTCTGAGTTTTGAGCGATTATTCCCAAAACCCAATGAGCCTCCATAACTCGTCCACGATTGTACTTCCTTTTCTCAAATTTCGATTCGTCAATCTGAAAATGAAAATTTCTTTTATTCAATTTGTTGATGTGTTATTAAAATATAAACCTTAAAGTATTAAGTTGAGTTTAATCCTCTTCCCGACCTTTAACACAGATCAATGAATAATATCTATTCCTATCAGCTTAATATCGCTTAAAATCTCAAGACACAAACCTGGATTATGATTCCTGGCCCTCCAATTTTCGTCAGAGGTGCCTGCGTTGAAGTAAAAGCACTTGTAACCATCTCCCGACAATACTTCATCCGAGAAGCTATTGTTGCCATTGATAAACTCCCTTCTGAACCACTTACACCAACACATATCCGTTCATATGATTCTCCGTGAGCGAATCCAAAAAGAATCCTGCATATAAATATTTAAGAAAAAAAAAAGTTTAAAAAGTCTTACCTACCTAAACTCTTTTTCTGGTGAACGATAACTATTTTCAAACTAGGAGGTTTCCTTTGTAACACAAAACGAAGGTTTGCATTGTTGTCGTTTAGAACACCTATATATTCCCAAATCTGTTTCTGAAAAATAATAATGCGAAAATATATCTATATTACTCGTATGTCCTTTACATTTTGTCCTACAGTGAAGTGGTCGAGGTATTAAGCCTTCATTTTTCGCAAATTCATAAGATTCCTGCCTAGTTTTAGGTAGATTTTGCTCAGTTATAACAAAATAAGACATCATTTAACCACTAGGTATCCGTATACCACAGATTATACTAACAATAATAAAGCTCATATCTTATCCACATTTAAAAACCTATACTTAACAATACTCACCTCTGATTTGATAAAAAAGTCCATCACCTTCAATGCCAAAAAACTATTCAATCAGCTACATTTAGAATTAAAAGTGGCAAATATATTCAATAGGTTCCGGAGATTGACAACGACGTTTCTGCTTGGAATACCTTATTATTCAGTGGCAGAATTCTGCAATATACCCTAGACTTTTGAGTTAAATCGGCGTAGATATGTGGTATGATGTACGATGGTAACATTGTATTATAATTATTAATTTAAATTTGTATTTTTATATATTATGTTTTGTATTGTTAGTATAGTCAGTATTTTTTATATATCTTTATATTATTTTTTATATACTTTTTTTTATATACCTATTTTTAATTTATTTCGCTTTGTCCATAAAATTGTAAAAATTTTCATGACAATAAAGCTTTATGTCTCTCTCTCTCTCTCTCTCGCTCTCTCTCTCTCTCTCTCTATCTCTCTCTATATTGAACGTTTTTGCAGAGTCGCCGATTAAAGTTCGAATCAATCTAAATCTACAATATTTTATCAATAAATGAAAATGGTATATTTCCGCAAGAAGTTTTTTGTGTGTTTAAGTTTAGAAAATTGTCTAAAATCTAAAACAGAAACGTATTTTCTTGTAACTGGTTTCAGCTATTTTAAAGTCGGAAAAATGAAAATTATGCATTTCCGCAAAAAAATCGAGTCTTTCTGTTTGAAAAATATTCCTAATGGTAAATAAACGAATATTTCTTACATAACTGGTTTCCTCTAAACGAAAGTTGATCCCAAGTCCTCATCAACCGGAAACATCCCGAACTTCTACTGGTCTAACACAATTTCCAATAAAAACGTATGGAGGATATGTCACCACACTCCAGTGGGTTTCATTTATTTGTATTAACATCAAGCATATCCAGGAGAGCTTTGTTTTCTATATCAATTTGAATATTCTTAGTTTCAATAAATTCCAGAAGTTTCGAGTATAAGTCGCTGTTATTGAGATCGTTTTTGTTTAACGTGGTTTTCTGTTATCGACCGACAAAAAACCTAATGTATAGATAATGAACGATAAAATGAATTTGAAATATATTCAATTAACTGCCTTTTTTCTATCATTGCAGTCAAAATTTGATTCTTATTTAAAGATATAAAGAAAGATTGTTTCTATTCAGACTCACTTCACAATTTTCAGGAAAATATTTGTACTATTTCTCGGCGAAACAGAGAGAGCATTTATAAACACGCACTACTGCTTAACTGTACTGTACAAATTCTATAATATGATTAGAAAAACATATTATTCACTGTATTCTTATCAATTTCCCGCTATTGAAAACCACTAACTGTAAGAAACTCACATATTTTTTGTTATTTTTATAGCGACTACACATACATTATAAAAAGTGGGAAATTCAAGAAACATTAAATACCTTGTTAATTAGCATTCAATTTCGTAAAAAATAATTAAAGTAATGAATAGTAGCATACCTCTTTGTTTATATGTGTATCACTGTTAAATTTAAAATCGACTAATCTTTATTGGCATCAATAATGTTTATCACATGATCGACGATTTAAACAAAGGCAAAGGTTAATATAATCATCATTGACTGGTTTTTGTTGTTATTTTTACGTTGATTTACAAGGAGACTGCGAAAAGTATTTAAGTAGTAATTGAATATTATTTCTCCGCCACCATTAATTACTGTAATAGTCGAATGGCTTAGAGGATGAAGGTGTTGTTACAAATTGTTCAAATTTATCCACTACGAACTGCCGTGAACAAAATTATATCGAACGATGTTTATTTAGTCTTAATGGTTATTGTTTTAAATGAAGCTAACTGTTTATAGATGATTCCACAATATATTGAACAAATGTTAAAAATTCTAAGAAATTGACAATTGTTTCAATATTAAATATCATCGTCGGAATAATAGAAGTTACATTTCATTTGATGCCTACCTGATGTTTATTAATAATTTTTGGCTAGACCAAGAAGTGACCTACCTTGTGATTGACTTAATATATATTAATAGAACAAAGAAGAAGATATGATATTACAAATATTAAAGCTTAGATATTATTAGCCTTATAGGGATATCCTGGATATCGTTTTCTAATTTAAGATCAGTATAACTGTGCAATGATATAAAAAACCAGGAAAACTATATCTGCTGATCTTTACAAGTATCACTTAAGAAGACAGTTTAAAATTGGAGAACTCCCTAGATTTATCTTTCATTGACGACTTGATATTGTGGGTTTCTTAAGTGTTTTCTAATTTCCAATTCTTCAAGGAAATCCAGTTCTTGTTTCTTATGACAAATATGTAGTACTTGTATTTCTGTTTTAAGTTCTGTGTTAGGTGTCAATGAATGTTTTGCATAGTGGGATTTATCTAGTTGTTTTAATCTGAATGCTCATAAGTGTTCACTGTATCTGATTTCAAAATTTCTAAGTGTTTGACCCAATTAGACAGCATTACATTCTGGACGTTTAAGTTTATATATTCCAGACTTCTTTAATGGGAATATTTTTGTTTTTACATTAAACAATTTTGTACTCACATAACTTTCTGTTTTAAAAGAAATTGTTGTATTGTCGCTAAAGATATTGTCTTTGAAATATTACCTGCTTATGTGATGGTTTTATAATTTTTTATTTCATTAGTTTGTTTAGGGGATTGGCAACGTTGTGTTGTAAGAATAAAGACGTGTTTGATTTTTCACCTACATCAAACCCGAAATTTCCAGTCGTGTAGTGACAATTAAATACAAATAACGGTGAGAAGGCAATTAAAAACAAAATACGCAACATAAGTGAGAAAATATGAGCAATAAACAGCTTCGGACACCAAAAAAACAGAGGTAAATAATAGTGGTTTCGTTAGAGGTTAGCTGATAAGCAGATAACGGAAAGTAATAAAGATACTGAAACTTTGACAAAGAAATATACGGTGTTGCCAAGCCGCCAATAAATAGCACAATTACAAGACGATCATAGGGTACTCCAAGAGGTGAGTTACTTCCGAGGGGTTGAACCGAGTTACTCATTTAACGTGGGGACCTGAGAAAAGAAATACAATGGATAGCGATGATTACAGTACTGACGATGGAAAAAGAAAAAGAGGTGAAGATGAAGATATATCATTTAAAACATCCAAGAAAACATTTAGAACACCAAATGTTTTTGATTATATTTATAGATGAACTTCGTCGACTGGCGTAGACATTCAACTAGATAAATAATCTTAATTTGACAAAATTAATAATTTATTATGTATGGTACAAAGCTATGAATGTTGAACTTCGGTGGTTTCAGATCGCAAAACACTTTATGTTTCGATTTGATGAATATTGAAACTAACTTTGTTATTTAGTGTTGAACTCGTTTCGATGAGTATAAGAACTTTGTTATTGAGCGTTGAGCTCGATTCGATGAGTGTAAAAAACTTTGTTATCGAGAGTTGAACTCGTTTCGATGAGTATAAGAACTTCGTTATTGAGCGTTGAGCTCGATTCGATGAGTGTATAAAACTCGCGTCGATGAGTGTAAAACTTTGTTATCGAGAGTATTGAACTCTCTTCGATGAGCGGTGTGAATAAAAACGAGTACGACGAGTATTTACTTACAAGTAAAGTGTAACGAGTATTTAAGCTCCAAGTAAACCGATGTGAATGAAGCGTCGAGTTTACTTATGACCGTGTACTCGTCAAGCCGAGGGTATACTAGCAAGTATTTACTCACGAGACAACTGAATTCACAAAAAAGGCAAGTAAATACTTGTAGCGCCACACAGACTACGCATCATTTCCTGTTGTGACTTGTTCTGTTTTCGCCGCTAAACTAACTTGACTCCCCGTTATTACTCACAAGTCAGTTGTCGTTCCCGTTTGTTTTTATCCTCTTGTAGCTATGGATGAAAGTAGTGTGACTTCCGGTTGTGACAATAGAGCTATTTTTGTAGCGTTATTGAAAGACTTTAGTGTTGTGCTAAATAAATCCATGTTGCCTAAAGTTGCATCTGCTAAAGAGAAGGCATGGGGATGTTTAGCCGACCAGTTTTCGAAAAACGTTGGGAAGCAAACTAGTGTTGGACAGTTAAAAAAGCTATTGAACAATATGAAAACCGCAGTCAAGAAAAAAACTGATGTCAACGCAACTGGAAATAAACCAATAACATTGTTGTCATGGGAGGCAGATTTCCTAAAAATTTGCGATTCAAACGAGAACCCAGTTTATTGCAAAATACCTGGGGCTTCATGCGTTGGATTGGGAGCAAGTTCAACGTCTGAACTCAATGAGGAGAATGAGAATAGTGAAGACGAAGATGACCCCGTTGACATGTTAGCATCAAACCAGCCCATCACACCAGTGACTTGCATACGTAAGAGCGATGCGACGAAGTTGAAAAAAGATAAGAAATTGAAACTCTCAGCTGAAACTGAAGAGACGTCAAAGTTGACAACTGGTGAGCTGCAGCGTTTATTATTACTTGAACAAATTAAGCTAACAAGACTTCAGGATGAACGTGAACAACTGATGATAACGGAGTTAAACCTAAGAGCTGCACAACACAGACGAACGGAGCCCGTTGAACAACGCGTTGTGGTTGAAGAAGACGATGTCTTAAAAGAATTTTTGTTGTTGAGATAAATTGTATCCTGTTTCCTTTCCTGAAATATTCCTTTTCTCTAAAAAAAAATAAAATAAAAAATAGAAATAATAATAAAATAAATAAAAAATAAAAATAAAAAATTAAATAAGTGTATAATATACGTCACGTGACGTACGTCACGTACACAGCTGTACAGTTTGTCGGGTATGGCATGACCGGTGGAGGGCTCATAGGCTGATGGTATATGCCCATTTGCTTTTCCAGCAGGCCATGTCAAACCTGACATACTGTAGGCCTATGCACACACATGCGCACATGTGACATACTTATTTAAAAAGATATATTTTTGTTTTTTTATATATTTTTCAATACTTTTTTTATTTTATTTTTTCACATATGCGATTGCAATTGGAGTAAAGGAAATAGGATTAAATTTATTTCCATGTCAAAAATGTGTATTTACATAATCAGATCATTACTAATTTCTAATCGTTTTTGCTGACCACGTCGTCTATTTATAACTTCATTCCGATCTAAATTATATAGAGGTACATTTTCTTCAGCCACACCATTTTCGATTCCGTCTTCCACTTTCCAAGGATCATTCAAATGTTTTGCTACATTGTGAAGCACTGCACAACTTATTACTAAATTGGGAACATTTTTGACTGCTATTCTAACTTGGCTCGAGAGTATGGTAAAACGACGTTTCATCTGGCCAAAAACTCGTTCAATTATTACTCTTTCCTGAGCATGGGTCGAATTGTAATTCCGCTCACGAGCATTTCTTGGTTCGTCAAAAGGAGTCAGTAACCAAGGAGTAATTCCATATCCGCTATCACCAAGGAGACAAACATCACCATCATATCGGCGCACCACGTCCTGAATTCCACTCACTCGCCAAATCCTGCCATCATGTACACTTCCTGGTCATTGAGCGTCCACACTTGTAATTTTTTCATTAGCGTCACAAGTCATCTGAATGTTTATTGTTGTTTTTCCTTTTCTGTTCACATACTCGTCGCCGAATTCCGAAGGTTTCATAATATGCACGTGAGTGCAATCTATAGCACCAATGACAGTCGGAATGCGAAATTTTGAAGCCCAATATGCCTTGGCCTGATCGATATCTTAAATAGTGCGTGGAAATTTAATCCAATCTTCAGACTTCGACACTATTTTATCCAATACACTTGAAAATGTTCTGCTGACGGTACTTCTTTCAACCCCCATGTCGTTGGCAACACCACTTTGGAATCCTGGATCACTAACGTATCTCAGAAAAATTTCCATCTTTTTCCGTGCAGTTAATCCTCCACCCCTTGCATCAGTGTTTTCATCAAGAAAGTGCGAAGTGAGAAAATCTACGGTTTCGCTCTCAAACCGTAATAGTCCCTTAGATAGATCGGGACTTATATCACGCCGGTCTCTATAACGTTTCACACCACGCAGGTTCATAAAAGCAGCCATCTTTCGTGTACAAGTATGACTGCAAGTCTGGGGTCGGGTTGACTTGCGAATCGACGAGTATTTACTTGCTACAGAAGTATTTACTTGCGTTTATTCACACCAAAATTGGCATTTTCCGGGTTTTACTAGCCTCTCAAGTATTTACTCGCGAGTAAGAGTAAATACTTGTTTTATTCACTTCAATTTTGGCGTTTACTTGTTATTTTGATATGTTGAAGTATTTACTTGTCCTACTCGTTTTTATTCACACCGCTCATTGAGTGTAAAAAACTCGCGTCGATGAGTAGTAGAACTGATGAGTGAAAAACTAACTTTGTTGTTAAGCGTTGAGCTCGATTCGATGAGTGTAAAACTCGCGTCGATGAGTAGTTGAACTAACTATGTTGTATTGAACTCGATTCGATGAGTGTAAAAAGCTGACTTCTTCGCGTTGTAAGGCGTGTGAAAGAGAAATCTGCAAGGGGCGTGTTTTCACGTGGATTGGGTTAACCAAACGAAAATAAATATTTCCTATTGGCCAGTATCATTGGACTCGTCGGGTTCATTGACAAGAATCAACAATGGGTGCCTCCAATACATATTTCTATTATATACTCCAATAGCAATTGTAACCTTTTTACTCAGGAAGGTTATTCAAACATGTCTTTAAAATCTTCCGACCATAAAACTCACGAAGAAGTGACACTAAATTTAGGGTTTATACAATACAATAGATAATAATGTGATACGTGACATTTCCCTAACTTCTTAACTATAGGATTTCAAACACAATGCAACAAGATGTCGACTTTCAAAAATGTGCTATTTCTATGCCCAAACAAAACTATTTACAATTATTGTTGCAAAACGTGATATTTTAAAGGTATTTAATAAAAGTTGAAAATAAAGTGAAACTATCCTTTGAATTTACAACAATATAAAAGATCTTATCAATTCTGAAACATATTTTTACAACGCTAGCAACTGAAATGAATTTACGCTTTAAATATATACAATGACGAAAAGAAGCATACAAATATCCTACATATTTTAAAAGTATCGTAAACAATAAAATTCAAGATTTTATAATCTTAAACACCAAATAAAGAGGAAAAGAGAAATGAGGACATGATGGAGAGGATGATGGAAATGATGATAAACCTCACAAGAGATATAAAGGACATTAAAGAAGATCAAAAAAAGAATAGAGAAAACATGGAGCTATTACAAAAAGAAATTAAGGAACTGCGAAAAGAACAGATAGAACAGAAAGAAGAACTAAAAAATATAAAAGACATAAATAAATATGCGATGGTAGGAACAGATAACCTCAAAAAATAAAGAAAGAAGGCAAATGAAAAAATCGAAAAATTGGAAGATGACAAAAGAAGGAAGAATATAGTAGTACAAGGATTACGCCTAGATGTACAGGAAAGGAATCTTATAGAACAAGAAGTTAACAACTTTATTAAGGATAAAATGGGAGTAGAGATAAAAATAAATAATACCATGCAATTGGCTGATACAACCTATTTAGTAGAATTAAATACATTGGATGATAATTTAAAGGTCCTGAAAAATAAATACAAGTTCAGAAATAACACAAGGAAAAAGTATTTGTTAACAACGATATGAATAAAGAGGAAAGAGAAATACAGAGAGAGATAAGAAAAATTGCAAAAGGAGAATTGAACAAAGGAAAGGAAATTAAAGTGGGACATCGAAAAGTAATAATAGACAAAGAAGTGTGGAAATGGAACAAGGAAGCAAAGGCTTTAGAAATACAAAGTCAAAAACGAAAATCGGATGACTTGGAAGCGACACTAGCAATGGAAAATAATTACGAGAAAGAAAATAGAATCGAAAGTGAAATAGTAAATAAAGAAAAATCAGAGAATAAACTAAAAGGGAATTTGAGGATAGGAACATGGAACGTCAGGGGAACATATAAAGGGGGAGAAATGAAACTAGTAACGAGAGAAATGAAGAAAAGAAAGGAAGTTATTGAAATAGACGACTACATATTCTTTAGCAGTAGAGGAGATAACAGAAGATTGAGTACTGGGTCTCTAATAAGTAAGAAAATTGAACATGCCATAGTTGAATTTAAACCGGTTTCTGAAAGACTATGTTGGATTAGATTAAAATGAAAATATCGAAAGATATCATTAATAAATATACACGTCCCAATGGAAGAAACGGTTATAGAAGGTAAAGAAAGTTACTACGATGAACTAGATAATATATTTGAAAGAATCCCTAGATAAGACCTAAATATAATCCTAGGAAATGCGAATGAAAAAGTAGGGAAATAAGAGATATACAAGCCCACAATAGGTAGATTTAGTAAACATGAACACACAAATGGAATAAACAAAATTCTACACGAGTTAGAAACATTTGTTTCCCAAGCCGTAGGCGAGGGAAACGATGTTACGAGTGTAGAATTTTGATTTCCACCCGCGTTTTAGACTATACTTGTTCTACGAATAGCAAATAAAAAACAAAACAACATATATTAAATTACTAACTTCTTAATTTCTGGATTAGTGGTGAAATCATTACTGCTGTCAGTATCAAACACTAAAAAGTAATGAAGCCATCTAATTGCTATGATTTAAATACAATCTTATAAATCTACTTTTTATGAATTATTAATCAATTATAACCTAAAATTTAACAAAAATTGATAATTAAACAACTTTGGCAATCGACATTTTTGACAGTTAACAATTGTTGCTAAATAGCGTTTTCTATTTCCTTCTTAAAAAGTGCCATGGCTCTAACAATTAATACCGTAAACCGGGGGGACTTTGAACATAAGGGGTGTCATTGATCACAACATGAAATTTCCAGGCTCTCTAGCGTTTATTTCTCAGTCGACCCTCAATTTTTGGTGGGGGTCCGTTGGCAACGCTGTCTAGAGCCACAGTACGTGATTAAGTTCAATAACGTATTGTAGAAAATAGTCGTGTTATTATTACAGTCACAAAAATGTAAGTATTATGTCTTTATTTGGTAATTTATTGTATATATATTGATTTCCAAGTGCAGTATATGGAACAGGGAAGAGAACATTCAGAGGGAGATTTGTCAGGAGATGATCATGAACAAACTCTTAAGAGATAATCAGGAGGATGAAGCAGAAGAACAAGAGGATAGGAGACAGGAAACGCAAGGAAGAACAAGTAGAAATGATTCAGTAATGGAAATTTTGATGAGAAGAAGAAGGAAGATATTAGGAGAGATATAAATGGAGAATTGAATAATATAAATGGGCATATGAACAACATGAATGGGAAGATGGACATGATGAGGGGAGACTTGTATAACAAATTTGAAGAAAATAGGGCAGATATGAATAGTATGAGGGGAGAAATGAATGAGAATATGAATGATATAAAGGGGAGCATGAATAACTTGGAAAAGAAAATTGATGAGGTGAAAATGGAAAGTTTAAATGAGATTAAGAAAGTTAGGGAGGAGAACGAGCAATTTAGAAAGCAGATTGAAAAGGTAAAAGAAGATATGAAGGGCCAGAATGAAAATATGCGGATCGAAATTCAAGAAAATGGCATTAAAATCAAGGAAGATATAAACAAGCATGTGGTAAAAGAAGTACAAGAATTGGGAAAACGTCTTGAGGAAAATATACCGAATGTGATTCAAATAGAAGTCACAAAACAAGAAAAATTAACCAAAGAAGTGGGTTCTAATAAATTACAGGGACAAGTAAGTGAGGATGTGATCCAGAATTTTAAAGAAAATGTTGACAGGGAAATTAAGGACTTAGATGTTAGAGTAGAAAAACAAACAGGGATGTGTGCTAAAAAGAGTGAGATATGGGACAACGATTTTAAAAAGGAGATGGACGAAATGAATAGGAAGCTGAGAGATATAAATAAAGAAATGAGGAGAATAGGGGGAAGTTTAGAACAGAATTCAAGGGCAGTTGTAGTACCTTCAGCAGATTTTGTGGATGGAACAATTAGGTATGATGGAAATATTAATCATATTCATCCCAAAGTATTTATTACAATTGTGAGAAGTAGGGTTTAAAATATTAGGGATCTGGCGGAAATGAAATTAGTAATCAGGGGTATGTTAAGTGGGATGCCATTACTATGGTTCTGTAACGAGGAAAATAAAATAGAAAATTTAAGGGATTTTGAAAACAGATTTTAAACTACTTTTGGGGAGAAATTCAACAGGCAAGTTTCCGGGAAAGATTATATTTCGGAAAGTTTGATTTTGGTCGTAACAGAAATATGAATATGTACGCTATGACATTGTACAACACAGCACAATATTTAGAACCGGAAATGAGAGAAGAAATAGTCCTATACATATCTAGCCGTTTCAATCAAGAAATGGCAGAGACCATAGCTCTGCATAACATCAAAAGTATGGAACATTTGTCAAGTTATCTGCAAAGATTAGAGAGGAGTGTAGCAAATCACAGTGGATACAATCGGACAAATCAATATCAGGGAAATCATTATGATGATAATGATAGACAGGGTAATCCAAATTTTAGGGAGATGCTAGGAACTTTGGTAGGTATAGTGGTAATCGGGGAAATTACTATGGAAATGGAGGTAGAAATAATGGATATAGACAGTATAAAGATCGAGGAAACCAAGGAGACTACGAACGAAGAAACAATAATGGAAGTTGGCAACAGAATAGAGGAGAAGGAAGAAACGATTATATTGAAAGGAGAAATGATTATGAAAGAAGGAATAATAATCAACAAAATCAAGAAAGAAATTATAATGGAGAAAATAACAGAGAAGAAGTAAGAAGACATGTTAATAACGTAATCGAGGATCAGGAAGGATCAAGTAGTTTTCAGGATCAAAATGTGAAATGTATGTAAATATAGTTAAAATAGATAGAAATTAGGATATGTAAATATATAATTAGAATAGATAGGTATTAGGCTAATAACTACAACAATTGAAATGATAATAATGATTAACAAATTTAAAAAAATGAATCTAAATTTAGTAAATGTTAAAAAAATTATTTAAAATAATATAATTAGGTGCAGAAATAATGAAAAAATAAAGAGGTGAATGAAAAAAATATATGGAAATTATAGATATCTTACTAATGGTAATTATGAACATAGATAGAATGGAATTATTGGAACAGATGTACTGGAGAGATATAAAGATAAATCAATAATAAATATGAAGAGAAATTGAGATTTAATGGATGATCAATAGATTTTGAAAATCAAGATATGGTGGAAGAAAAGGTTAATGTTAAATATAATGAAAATAAGATTGAAAATAAATAAAATAATGATTATTAAGAAGAAGAGGATTTGAGTGGAATTATAGATTTTGAGGATAAATAGTATATAATTATAAATAATTTAATGAATAGGAATGAGAAAATAGTGTCGATGGAATTGATAGTGGCGAAATGATTTGCATGGACTGAAAGTAAGAAGAATTGAATATTTTGAATCAAAGATGTATCCATTACCATATAAAAGAAAATATAATGTTAGAAGTATGAAAATGATAAGAAGGATTTATAAAAATAACATGTACACCCTATATAAATCCATTAGTTTTAACAAAGATATAGATATTAGATAATAAGTACGCCAGAATAATAAACTATACTATACCTCTATATAAAGCACCAATGTGACAAGCTAAAATAATAGATACGACCAATAATTCAAAATCATTTATTCAAAAGAAAAACAATAACATTTAAGGGATGGTATTCATAAATAACAACACATGATTATAAATAAAACATTATAATTGAATCTGAAATAGAAAATAAATAATAATTTTATAAGCAATTCTAGAGATAAATAAATTAATTATGGGAAATGTAGAATGTTGTATATAGGATAATAAATACTACTCTTACATGAAAAATAAAAATCATGAGGAATGAATAATATGGCAAGTACTTAAATTAATACATAATAGTTATTTGTAAATAGTATGTTAAGTAGATTTATAAAATAAACAGGTCAAGTCAAGATTAATACATTACAAAGAATGAACAGAAACAGTTTATTATAAAAGAAAGCAATGATTAAAAAGATTTGATGTGAAATTGAAATTTAAGCAGCTATTAACACGGCTAATATTTGTTAAATTTGAATTTGAGGGGATTTGAACTCATCACAACGTCTATAAGGGTTGAAGGTGTTGGTGTGTGAGGTTTTCAAGCGTGAATTTGTTTAGAAGTCGCCAACACATTGGGAATTGTTTGTTTTTCATCATATGAGTGAGGTTAATGTGAATTATATATTGAGTTTATACCTATGATATCGTTTGTTTAATGTAAATATTGAGGTGCTAAAATAATATTCAAAACATTTACCATTGTGTCAGTGTTTCATAAAATAATTCAACTCATACTTGTATATCAGACCATAAATCATCTTTAAACAATATAATAACTTGTAAATGTGTCATATACGTCATAAAAAGTATCTAAACCCCTAAAAGAATAAATAAATGTATTTAGATTGTTATACTACATCATGTTTAATAAGAATTAGTAGCAGAATCATTATTTTAAAGGTTTATTATTATTCTGACACAGAGAACTGTCAACAAGATTGGAATGTCAAATTTACTTTCAAAGCATGAAACACCCGCGACAGAAATTTGATGCCGCGACAGAAGTTAGTTGTTCTCATAGAACTATGTAATTCTGATTGATATCTGAAGGGACAATGAAATATAACACATAAAGAATTTTTGGAAATTTAATTTTTAGGCCAAGTTTATGAGAAATAATAATTGTGACACAATTTTAATAGAAATTCAAAAGAATTATATATATATTTTGAGAATAATTAGATTGTAGATTTGTTTATATGAGAATGGAAGGGTAATACATATTAATAGGTTTTTTTTATAAATTGGGATAGTTTTTAGAAAAGTTGAGTTTTAATTATGTAGATTAACTTATTTTGGAAATGAAAAGAACATTAAATATCTTAATATAGTTAAGAAAGATATGAAATTAAATAAAAAGACCTCGGATATGTAGATAGTTATAGGAAAATCTAGTGAGATGATGAGGTTTGTCCATAGCAACGGACAGGAGAAAGGAGGGCTGTTGATTTGGAAAAAGGAGAGTATGGGATGTGATATTTTGGATAGAGGTCGTAGTTAAAAATTTTTTAAAATTATAATAAAATATAAATAAAGTCCTCATATAAGTAAAGAAAAGTATATAAAAAGTGTAAATGAAGTTGAAGAAGTTATTTGAAAAGATTTAAAAGTGAATTGAAGGTACAGAAGATAAAGGATTAAAATACATAGAAAAGAAAGGTATTGAGTTGATAAAACAAACAGAGAGTACCATTAGAACATATTTATAAATTAATTGAAGTTTGAATTGGAAAATAAAAAAGAAAATTATGACATCTTTAATTATACCTGAAATATAATTTCAAACTTACGTGTCAAGTTCCAGAGTAGGTGTATATGGTAGACACATGTATAGAAGTGTTGGTGTAGAAGATTGATTGTTGGTTCCAGAAGACGACATCGGTAGTGCAAGGTTAGTGTTGCGTACTTTATTGGTTAACCAAAAAAATAACTGAAATAATTTTGATTTGGCCATTTAAATTCAATTTTCTAGCAGAAAGGTATTTTAATTCAAAATTTATTAATTTTTCATTTCAACGTATTAGATTTAAATTTTGTTTGTATTGATATATATATATATATATAAAATTCTTCTCGTATTTTCATTTCATAGTTCTTATAAAATATATAATTAGAGTGTATGTCGTTGTCGTTTCATTCTGATATCAGAAAAATAAAATAAAGAAAAATAGGTTCCATGACTTAGGCGTACTAACGTATTTAAAATCCAGAACTCAAAGGGAGTAAAGAGTCTCATACCCAACTATATATATTTGAGCTAGCCGAACCAACATTTGTATATAAATTAATTAAAAACTAAATAATTCTTGAATAATACATAAAGATAATAATTTAATTATAAATAGACTCCAAAATAGAGCATATATAAGTAAATATTACAATATATATATATATATATATATTAATATGGGAAAATAATGCTACACACTGTATATATCTAACACGAATCAATTACAACTTAGGATATTAACGAGTATAAGATTATTGGAAGGAAAACTATTCGAGAGTCAAATTTAAACTAAATCAATCTAAAGAAATTCATTTAAACTTTATAATGTACCTTGTACATATATACATGACACCGATATAATAAGAATTCAAACTATTTAAGAGAAAATTTAAAAAACATCACCTGTTATGAAATGAATGAGTCCACTCTTCAAATGAAATCGTTAAATATTTATGCATTATCTTAAATTCCTATTAGATACCATTAAACTATTTAGAAGCCCTGGAAATGTTTCTTGTATTATATCCAAAGTTGAAATTCCAAATAAAAACATTAAGGTTATAAAATCTTTGACTTCTGTTAAGTATGTGTCAGCTGGGTAGAGCAAAGTCGATGACAGCTAAAAAAATTTTAAGAATTAATAAAATGCAAAAGATAAATATATGAATTGTTTGCTTAGAATTGGTAAAAAGTATATTTTATAATTAAAGAGTTAATATCTTGAATAATATAATGAAATCTTTTGAATGAACTACTATAAGTTATTTTGATTGGTTACAAATATTTTTATGATTTCAATAAACAGAGGGCTAATGAAAAATGAGGTTTTTTGTTTAGAAAAAAGTTGTTGATTAGAAAAAAAAAAGAAAAAGTAGTATTGAAAAATCAAAAAGAAGTACATTGTTCTTTAGAAATAATATAAGAATTGTTAAAATTAAAGAAGAATAAGATAAAAAGCAGTGATACTAACCTTCAAAAAAACATTCCTGAAGAGAGGTAATATCCTATGCAGAGAATATTGGCTTTCTCTATCCTGAAAAGTCTATATATCCCGTATCGTGGGAACAATAATTTCCACGATCTTTGAAGAGAATCTATGCATGGAAAGCCTTCGAAATTAAATTGATTCGAATGGATTCTTGAATCAATCCCGACATTTTCGAAGCAGCCTACAAAGAAGAGAGAGTAGAATAAATTAACAAATCTATTGATAATCAGCGGATGATAAAAGGTATTTAAAAAATGTTTCATTTTAAATAAAACTTACCGTGTGTGTATTGAACATTAGATATTGAAACTGTACTGACAACGTGTGTTTTCTGACATTCCTCCATCTTCTAACGAGAATTTTTTTATGAATATAAAGTTGTGTTCTATTGTATATAACGTATAACAAGTTGCATACTTGCATGTATTTAGCATAATTTCATTTGAATGTGTATCGTGTGAAAGATCATTGTAGATAAGTTCATTTTTTTTAATTGATAATAAAAAAGGAATAATGTATTTTTTATATATAAATTAACAAGTCTTCCAATTTTGAAGAACAAATTATATTGTCTGTAGACTGCATTTCTTAGTGATTGATTTATCAGTTGGCAGTATTGATGGAGCGTATTGTAACTCGAGAGGGGGTTTGGAACAGAATTTGCAGGACCGGTTTGTAAACATTTATTGAATATAAATATTTTAGATCACAAATTTTTTTTATCAAAATTCAATATTGAGATTTGGCGCTTATTGTTAAAGGAATCATGAATATTTAATCTTATGAACCCAACATCCTGAGAAGCTGAGTGCTCATTTAAAAAATTTAATAATTAAAAGGGATATTAAGGTAAGTACACTGTGTGGCATTATTGAACATAAATAATAATTTTCTTAAATATACCGGGCAAATTAAATTCATATAAAGTAAACTACAATAATATATATATATATATATACATATATATATATATACATATACATATATATATATATATATATATATATATATATATATATATATATATATATATACAAAAAAAATTTTTTTTTATATAACGACTGAAAAATGCTCTATAGGTGGGGATAACGGGGATTTCAGTCGAAAGAATCAACGCCAAGATCTTTTATTTACAAAATGCCGCCAAGCTTTCGTGTCCTTTTGACACTTCTTCAGGGCACTATAATACATATACAAATATAAATATGATTTAAAAATAGAGAAATAAATATAAGTACTTACATGTAAAATATTTTAAGTAAATTCAATATAAATAATCATTAAAAAATTTGTAAATGTAAAAATAAATATAATTATAATATACTTGATGTCATATTTCACATAAGACAAATCGATACATAATTTGTTTGTTCGTTACTTAGTTATTTTAGTTTTTTTAGGTTACTTTATAATTATTTAATGAAGTTTGAATTTGAGGTTAGATTATAACTTTGACAGATAATTTGTTTTTGACGTTAATAGAAAAGGAAATAAGGTTAGATTATAACCTGTGAAAATGACTTTGACAAATAATTTCTTATATTTTGACCTTAATAGAAGTGAATTTAATTTTTATGAAATAATCATATAAATAATGAAAAATTATCTATTTTGTTCAATATTCAAAAGGTAGCTATAAATATTACTAAGATTTTCAATGTCACTTTTCTTATTCATACTATTGAAATCAACAAGGCAAATAATAGTAATATATATACCTTTTGAATATTGAACAAAATAGATAATTTTTCATAATTTATATGATTATTTCATAAAAATTAAATTCACTTCTATTAAGGTCAAAATATAAGAAATTATTTGTCAAAGTCATTTTCACAGGTTATAATCTAACCTTATTTCCATTTCTATTAACGTCAAAAACAAATTATCTGTCAAAGTCATTTTATAAGGTTATAATCTAACCTCAAATTCAAACTTCATTAAATAGTTGTAAAGTAACCTAAAAAAATTAAAATAACTAAGTAACGAACAAACAAATTATGTATCGATTTGTCTTATGTGAAATATGACATCAAGTATATTATAATTATATTTATTTGTACATTTACAAATTTTTTAATGATTATTTATATTGAATTTACTTAAAATATTTTACATGTAAGTACTTATATTTATTTCTCTATTTTTAAATCATATTTATATTTGTATATGTATTATAGTGTCCTGAAGAAGTGTCAAAAGGACACGAAAGCTTGGCGGCATTTTTTAAATAAAAGATCTTGGCGTTGATTCTTTGGACTGAAATCCCCGTTATCCCCACCTATATATATACATATATATATATATATATATATATATATATATATATATATATATATATATATATTATATATATTGTAACTATTTAAGGTATATTGTAAGTATAGATTTTTTAAGATTCAATTTAGCTTAGTAAAATTTGTTATTATATTTGTTAAAAGTTTTAGGGCGCCAACTTACCATGTATAAGGTAAGTGAAATAAAATAATATACCACTAATAACAATAATAATTATTGTTGTTAGTGTTATGATTGTTGTCATAATTATTGTTGTTGTTAACATAATTATTATATCTCTGTCTATTATTTCTTTGATCATTATTTGAATTATAGTTTGTATTATTGGTTCTGTTTCGTCTGTTATAGTTATTATCATTGTTATTGGGCCTATAGTTTGTAGAATAGTCGTTATTTCTGTTTCTATTCCTCTCTATTCTTTGTAGGTAGTTAGTTAGTTGTTCCATAGTATTTATTCCTTGTATGGCGATTGTTTCTACTATTTCTTCTTTGAAATGTCTTGCAATGTACAATACTATTTCATTTTCTGCTAATGGCGGATCTAGATGTTGTACTAATGCGTACATTGTTAGAGCATAATTTTTCATGTAAGTTTCCCTGTTGTAATCAAACTTACCAAAATATAATTTTTCCCGTACTATTGTCTGTGCATGTTCCCCCCAATAGTATGCTAAAAATTGTTGCTGGAAATCATCAAAATTATTTACACTCAATTCTTTGCTAGCAAACCATAGCAAGGCATTACCAGATAACTGTTCTCTAATAGCTTCCTTCAATTTTTCTATTCTTTGTGAAGTATTGATTTTATTTCTCAAAATTGTCAAAAATATTTTTGGGTGAATTTTCTTCATTTCTCCATCAAATTTTGGGTTGCTCTGATTTACGCAACCTGTAATCACTACTTTTTCTCGTCCTCTCAATTCCATTTCTCTTCTTAGGTTGTTCTCTTATATTCTTGATCCTTTGTCCGTTTTCTGTCACATCTTACTGCAATTTCTTCATTTTCTGAGTACTATCCTTCTTCACTTCCTCTATCCCCTTCGTAAATTATTGAGTGGTATCTTCTATTTTCTCATTTAATTCTACAGCTTTCTAATTTCAGTTCTGATTTCTTGTACTGTATTCTCCATATCTTTCGATTCTTCATAAACTCTTAACCCTATGGTATCCACCTCTCTTCTAATTTCTAATACTTCTTCTTGTGTTATCTTGATTTGTGCTTCTAATTGATTTTTCATTGTATTAGTCATGTCCATTATTTCTATTCTTAAGTTTTGACAATTTTCCTCCATTTTTCGTCCTAAGCTTTGAATATTTTGATCTATTTTCTGACTATTTTGGCCCATTTTCTGACTTATACTTTGCATATACTGCATTATTGCCATGAAGCTCATTTGTTGTTCTTCCCCTTGTTGTGTCTCATTGCCTATATACAAATTCTGTTGTTGACTACCTTCTCCGTCCAAACTCATTTCTGTGTTCAAAACAGGATTTCCCCATCTTCATCACCATCCTGTGATTCGTTTAAACTACGATCATTCTGAGATTTACTTAACTTACCACTACGTAACTCCATGTTGTTGTTAAATAATCGAAAGCAGTTCAAAACTTGAATAATCAAATATTTTATAATTACGCCGATATAAATGTTGTGTAAATTACTCAAGTTATTTTTTTATACTGTATTTTAAATAAAAGAATTATTAAACAATACTCTACAATTTCTTTCACGTTGGCAGCGACAATTGTAACTATTCAAGGTATATTGTAAGTATAGACTTTTTTAAGATTCAATTTAGCTTAGTAAAATTTGTTATTATATTTGTGAAAAGGGTTTAGGGCGCCAACTTACCATGTATAAGGTAAGTGAAATAAAATAATATACCAATTAACTTGCTCCGGCTCTCTATAGTATGTGTCTTTCTCTCAGGGAGTCGATTCGTGAAAGAATTGTAGTATTGATCTATATCTCCTTTTGTAAATTTTTTTTTTATGTTAGTAAATTTGAGTTGATTTAAATTTTAATAATATATTGAAATATAGATAAAGTTTTAACAATTGATGCAATATTAAAATTAAATTTCAAATTCTATTCTCTATTTAAGAAACAGCCTGTATCTATTTTTTTAAATAGAACTATTAAATTTTTCTTTTGAATGTATTCACAATTATAATAAAATCTCTTACCTTCTAAACTATAAATACAGGAACTGCTTCTTAGTATTCCAAAACAAAGATCTTTGTTTCTGGATTTTCCTTTTCTATCTTATAAGAAAATATATTAATTTAAGATCTACAAAAACATTCAATGTCTTATGATATAAAGAAAACTTCTGCAATATACACTATTTGAGAATTTTGACAACAATTAACCAGACCTTTTAAAGTGACTCTCCTCTTTCTTCCAATTCTTATAAGCGTGTTTTATATGTATATAAACCTCTCTTCAAATTAATCTCTCCTGTCTTCCAACTCTTACAAACGTGTTCTATATGTATATAAACCTCTTTTCAAATCAATATCTTCTGTCTTCCAATTCTTACAACCGTATTCTATATGTATATAAATTTCTTCGATTATTCCAAATTATCCATATGAATTGTCAATTATAATGTTTTAATTTTAAATTATCACTCCTTATATTAGCCAGTTCAATATTTCAAAAGTCTCAACTGCCTTAATATAACTTTTTTCTCTTCTCAAAATTTTTCTTTCTTTAAACGTCAAAAATATGTCTTGTTCTATTTTAATAACTGTAATTTACTATCAGACTTTCAAAATTTATAACCATTCTCACATAATTCTATAAATTATTCTTTTAGCTTTCTGCTTCTTTGGTGGGTGTAACTATTGGTTGGTGTTTGTCTATATTAATATAATCAAACAAACGTTTCTGTTATTCGCATAAAAGAAGCGTATTACAATGTTCATTAAAATTGTTCTAACAAGCGCGACACGGTAAAATATTAAAAACATTTCGAATGCTTTTATACCTAACTCAAAGTTCTCTTGTACCCTTTCCTTTCATTTTATATCATTGGTTTGTTTGGTGTGAATGAAGCTTGATTTTCCATTACATACTTTTGAAACATTTTTCAACTGAGTACAAATATTCATTTTGTTATTTAAAGGAATATATGCATACAAACTTAAAAGATCTTGAGTAAAACTGTCTAAAAGTGTTAAATAAAAATTACGTCTCCTTCAACTTGCACATTGTTTTTTAAATGGAAGTTGTGATCACATTTATTTCAAGGTTATGGCACATCGTGCTCCAATTGACTTCTTATCTGTTAAAATACATATATTATATATATATATATATATATATATATATATATATATATTATTAATATGTTCTAATATTTTATATATACTTACTTATTATTATGAAGTTTAGATAATTATAATTTTATATGTTGAAATTTTGTTTTGATGTGGCTAGCTCAGTATTTATAATTTTATATGTTTTGTAATGTATTATTATTTTATTCGGAAGCATGAAACTCTGTCTGCTCTTTGAGTCCTGGCATTTAAAGATATATTACCTTTATTTAAATAAAAAAGAAACACCTTACTTTTTAAACACATTTAATTTTAAAATAAAAAATTTTTAATGCAATAATTATAAGTTGCGACGCCTATGGTTACCTCAAACGAAATTATCAATTTTTATATTCTCTTCTGTGCGCATGCTTAAAATCCAGTCCATATTTCCATTCATGTTATCTATTTTTCCATTTAATTCATCCTTCATACTGTTCATGTTAGCAATTAATTGTTGCATCATGTTCACCATCTGATCATCTCTACCTGTTCTTGTTGGCGCTTCCTGTCTCCTCTCTTCTTGTTCCACAGCTTCCTCATCTGTCAAACCTTCTTCCTGTGCATCACCTTCCGCTTGTTGTCATTGCTCCAAATATACTGCTTGATAATCTCCCATACCATGACTTCGTTCTTCTCTTTCCTCTTCTGAATCACTTCCTGCTCCTACCTGCTTTCCATCTCTCAACGTCATTCGTTTTGCCATTTTAATTGAGTTTTTTAAAATTTACGAGTGCTTGCTAAATTTTTAATAAACCGCCCCACGTTTTGGGTGACAATTATTAATATATTCTAATATTTTATATATACTTACTTATTATTATGAAGTTTAGATAATTAAAATTTTATATGTTGAAATTTTGTTTTGATGTGGCGAGCTCAGTATTTATAATTTTATATGTTTTGTAATGTATTATTATTTTATTCGGGAGCATGAAACTCTGTCTGCTCTTTGAGTCCTGGCATTTAAAGATATATTACCTTTATTTAAATAAAAAAGAAACACCTTACTTTTTAAACACATTTAATTTTAAAATAAAAAATTTTTAATGCAATAATTATAAGTTGCGACGCCTATGGTTACCTCAAACGAAATTATCAATTTTTATATTCTCTCCTGTGCGCATGCTTAAAATCCAGTCATGCGGACTTGAAGCGTGAAATGAACATAGTGTTTACAACAATGCGAGATGGAGCATCTGTGATCATTAGATACACATAATATTGTTAAAAGATAAATACTTAAATGGTTTAACACATAGAAGAATTAACGTTGAGAATATACACAGAAATATTACAAATATGCTGTGGAAGAAATAGAATTAGAAGATTTATATATACATGGAAATATTATAAGATTTATATACAGACGGACATATTACATGAATATAAATTGAGGCATCATTCTTATGATGATAAAATGGCGTAAGTACTTATTTTTATTTATTTGAATTAGGCCTTTTTGATAATGTTAAATATTTATTTTATTAACTAACTAAATAAAGTCCGTTTTCTTTCTATTTTAGATCGATCATTGCCGTGAATGTTTATCAATTTTACGAAATTATGCACTTATTTCAGTTTTTTTCTCTTATTCTCTTATTATTGGCCAATAATATTTTAAATGAACACTGACCTGTTGCTCTGGAATTGGGATAATGCTTCTGGACCCAGGAATGCTCCTCTGAAGTTCCAACACCAATTTTGGAGAAATTTGGCAGTAAAACTGGATGTGATTATCTGTGAGTACTATCAGAATTGTTTATAGTAGTAATTGATAAGTTTTGTCAAGTTAATTTGGGAATTTCATGAATTTTCGGGAACACTGCAACACAAGCTCCACGTATATCGACGCCAGCTTCCAACCTACTAACGCTTCCTTTCGATTCTCAACTTTTTTCAATAAACAAGTATTTTGTTTTTTCCAGGTCACTATTTCCAAAAGTTTGTTTCTTTACTTGTTGATTGAAAATTTGATCTGTCACTTTGTTTATAACCAATCAAATATTGTCCCATGCAATCGAATTATTTAATTTAGTTTACTTAGTAGAAAAGTTCATACATATACTATTTCACATTATTAATTCACTTGTAGAGAGTCTTTTGAGTTTTTGTCATACAAATAAATTAAAAATTGGTTATATACATAGATACATTTTAAATGGTTCAATATCTAATATTGTTATTAACAGTCTATTACTGTTACAATCATATTACTTAGAACATAAATCCTTTTATGTAATCTCTATCTAATCTTTGTATTAAATTATTTATACTAACTCCTTTAATAAATTATTATTTATTGATTCTATGTTCATTTTACTGACACTATATCATTTTTCTTTATGTTATTAATAGTTTATCTATGAAAATCTATACCCCCTATTCTACTAAATATTTGTATTTGTTTTATAATTTAACTGCTTATATTCATAATTATCGTGACTTGACTATTCTAATAATTGTTTTAATTTCAGATGCACAGCTGATTACGTTATAGAAGATATTCATCGTCTTAGGCAACTTTATTTACTCCATTACATTTGTTAGGCAATTTCTAAATTTGTATAGTTATTAAGGTAATTTCTTTATTTATTAAATTGCTTTTAATTAAGAAAAGTGTTTCCTTTTTAATTGTGTTTTCTTGAATTATATTATTTTCATATGTTTTCATATTAGCAACATATTCCTATAGAAATAATTCTCTTAATTTCTATGATATCTGGTTCAATATATATATATATATATATATATATATATATATATATATATATATATACAATTACTATTCTGTTAATTCATGTTTAAGAAACAGATGTTTGTGATGAAAAAAATTTTTTGTCAAATTACGTTTGTGTAGGTTACAATTTTCTACTTCGGGGTGTCATTGATCACTGAACAAGAAGTGATCAAGCCAGAAACACAACCCAAGACAGAAGATATTAACAGTTTTGCCCGAGTCAAGGCTCCAACGTTCGACGGAAAGACATCGTGGACCAATTATGTGAAACAATTTGAAGCAGCTGCTAGAGTGAATAATTGGTCCGATAGGGAGAAGGCAGTAAACTTAACCATCGCGCATCGGGGAGATGCCGCAGATGTACTTCAGACGAGACCACTTGAAGAATCGGATGATTTCGAGCAGCTGAAGAAGAGGTTGGACATGCGATATGGTCACGAACATTTGGAACATTTGTACAGATTTTAGCTGAAGAACCGAATGCGGAAACGTGACGAAACCCTTCAAGAGTATGAACTGGATATTGCCCGACTAGTTCGACTCGCTTATCCATCAGCACCAGATAACATGATGAAATGTCTGGGCATCCAGGCATTTACTGATGGCTTACGTGACCCTGATATGCAGAGGTCACTTCGTTTAGCCCATCCCAAAACATTAGTTGACGCATTGACTGCTGCTCTTGAATATGAAGCAGCCACGATGGCTTCCGGATACAACAAAGGTAGGACCATACAGTAAGATGGTGAGGATGACAGACTTGACCAGATCGTCAACGTGTTGAAAGGTATGGTAGACAAGAAGCTGAAGAAAATCAGGTGCTGTAATTGTGGCGAGCTAGAGCATGCACGCAGTTTGTGTAAGCGTCCTACGAGTCCTGCAAACCAAGATCCTCTTAAATGCAAAGCAGCCACGAAGAGCTCGCGGTACAACAAAGGTAGGACCATGCAGGAAGAAGATGACGATAACAAACTTGACCAGATCGTCAACTTGTTGAAATGTATGGCAGAGAAGAAGCCGAAGAAGGTCAAATGCCGGAAGTGTGGCGAGCTGGGGCACGTACGCAGTCCGTCTAAGCGCCCCAAGACTCCTGTAACCCAAGAACTCCAGTCACAGGGGAAATCAGACAGAGGCGAACATCCAGCTGATGTGAATCACCGAAAAGCCAACTCTTTGCCTAGACGGCCATGCCCTGTAGACTATTCACAATGCAACAAGTCGAAATCTAAGGAAGTTGCAGTTTCAAGAATTACAGTAGTCAATGAAGAATGGTCACCAACTAACCAGAGAAGATCAGGAGAATGATCTTCACCTGAAGATAATCCGGCCATGGAAGGGAGAAAATCGGCGACCTACCTGGCAAGAAGTGTCAAGATTTTCACCGAAACTCAAGGCGTATTGGGCTCAGTGGCACTCTCTTGTCCTGGAAGAAGGGCTGTTGAAAAGAGTCCTTGAAAACCATGATGGTTCCGAGATTAGGAGACAGCTAGTTATTCCGAGAACAAAATTAGCTGCAGTACTAAATAAGTTACACGACAGTTCATCGGGAGGTCATCTGGCTCTAACTCCCTGATTTTTTCGTCCATCGTTGTCATTTTATTCTCCATTTTCTCGTCCATCGTTGTGATTTTATCCTCAATATCCGATTTAAGAGACGAAATTTTATTTTTCACGTCAGCGGTAATGTCATTTTTCATTAATAAGATATCGACAGAAAGTTTGTCCATGTTAGCAGAAATATCATTCTTCATATCAGAACAATCGTTCTTAATTGCAAAAATATCGTTATTCACATTAGTTGAAATATTCTCTTCCATTGTACAAATATCGTTCTTAATTTCAGAATGTTTCTGGATCGAAGCCATCACTTACCAGTGCCTTTTTGAGTCTTTCTAGTAACTCATTCTTCTTACCGGACGTTTCCAACTCGCGATTTTCCAATTCTGCCTTTAGTTCAGTCACTTTCAGCTCACTTAGTCTCTTGGCCATTTTTACGTGACTATTTATTTATATTACCCCACACCTGACACCAATGTAATGTTTTTCTTGTTTATTTAAACAGTAAACGGGTGGGATAAACTTTACACACACGGTATGGCTACTTACGAATTTAAGTAAACACTAAACTACTAACTAACACTTAATTTATATACACTCAACTATTCACTTACATTAAAATTTATATACACAAACTTAATTATTAATTTATATCAAAACTTTACTGTTCGCTATTTCGGTGTATTCTTGTTTATTTGTCGAGATCACTTTATCAACTAAACTGAACTTGTATGAAACATGAAATGCAAAGAGCAAACAAATTATAAATTGAGTCTTTGAGCGGGTTTCACTGATCGGCCAGACCTGGTAACGTAGTTAGTACTTTCAGGAACGATAAGTGTTCCTGCGGTCGGATTTTCTTCAGGAACGACCTGATTACTAACATTCGGCTTTTCTACCGTTGTTCGAATTTTATTTAATTACCAAATTCTCCTGTTATTTTATTTTCATCTTCCCCTGTATAATACAAGTCGAATATTCTGCTCAAAACATATAACTAAATATATCCTTCTTCTCAATATTTAATATTTCCTTACATCAACAAAAAATTACTTTTAATTTTACTATCACATAAAAAATACAGATTAATATAGTTTTCTGAAATTCCAATGAATACTTCAAAGTACCCGACACCTTATCGCTTCATAAAAACTCTGTTATCTGTATCTACGAAACCTTTTCAGGCCACAAAAAAATCACCCCAACTTGCAAATTTTCACTCGATGTATCTGACCGTTACGTTTCAAATTCTTTTATCTCATTGGCCAGATCCTAATATTTTGCTCCTTCCTCGCAACTACGTCAACCTACATATAAATACGAATACAACCTCAATTTTAATCACTTCCCAGTCGCCAATCGTCACTCTCACACTTCCCAGTCGTCACTCATATTTCCCAGTCGCCAGTCGTCACTCACAAACTTCCCAGTCGCCAGTCGTCACTCATACTTCCCAGTCGCCACTCGTACATTTCCCCTCTTCATCATTTAACTGTGGTACATAAAGGTACTCAAGTTATAAGAGCACCCGGCGTTTTTTATCCCGGTAACAAACATGTGTATTTAATCTTCAACCATCCATTAATCCCTCATATTATGTGCAAAATAATCACAGTGTAACGCGTATGTACAAGTGAGTTCTTGATTGTCTACGCAAAAATAAAAAAGTTATAAATTCCTGCAATATAAAAAAATGAACGTGACATAAGTGTTTAATTTCTTCATACATTTCATCATACCGAAGCCGGATTGAATCAGTGAATAGAAGATAGTCCAGATTTGCAGCCGGGTTGTATCGAAGCTATCAAACATAGAGGTCAGTGTAAGCAGAAGCAACTAAGGTATTTATTACTAAAGCAAGAACTCTTTATTTGATTATTGAACTTTTGAAATCTACATGAGACGTTGTGATTTAAATAATTACACCTGAATATTGATTGATTATAATAACATCGTTGATATTTCTTATATAACATACATTCATACTCTTTATTTGATTATTGAACTTTTGAAATTTACATGAGACATTGTGATTTAAATAATTACACCTGAATATTGATTGATTACAATAACATCGTTGATATTTCTTATATAACATACATTCATAAATACAGTGTAACTCATAAGTAAACAGTTACACTATTTTATAAAGTGATTTGATATTTCTTATATAACATACATTCATAAAAGACAGGATCATTAATAATTATACAGTTATACTATTTGAAAAAGTGATTTGATATTTTTTATGTAACATACATTCATTGTACAGTGTCGATTAAATAATTACATATTAATATTGTTATGGAACTATGATAACACTAGTCGGTATTGTTGTGTGAGAAAACCAGGTACAATTACAGTGTCATTTAAATTGCAACGAGCCGTAGAAAACTTGAACACAGGCACGGCTGGTAGCAAATATATAAAAAAAAATATTACGATGATACAAAATAAACATTGTTCAAACATAGCCATTGATTTACATTTCATGTTAACCATATAATTAATACATCATTTACAAAATGGATTCGTTAAAGACGCAACGTGCTAGTTGCAAAGCAGCGATTACTCGTATTTACAGCTGGTTCCATAACAATCTGGACGAGTCAGATAAGTATGCTTTCAAATCCCGAATAGACAACTTAGAGAAATATTACTCTAAATACTCTGAGATTCAAGACCAAATTGAAACCATAGCCGTAGATACTGAATTAGAATTTGACTATAGAAGTCAGATGGATGAAAAATATTACTCATTACACTACAAACTACAAAATGCTTTCGAAAAATTCAACTCTAAATTCAATCAAACTAATCAATTAACTGTACATTCTCAGAGTGAAACTCATATTAGATTACCTTCCATAGAAATACCGATTTTCTCAGGAGATAGCACTAAATATACTGCCTCTATAGATCTTTTTAATGCACTAATAGTAAACAACACCCGGGTTACATCCAAAACTGAAAAATTCTACTATTTGAAATCATACTTGAAAGGTGACCCGCTCAATTTAATTTCTCAATTACCGGTAAATGAAACCAATTTTGATGTAGCGTTGAATTTACTGAATTCTAAATACAATAATACACGGCAGATTGTTACTGCCCATTTTAACCGTTTGACAGCCTGACATCTCAAAGTGTACTGCTCAACAATTAAGAACATTCACGTCCGAAGCTAGATCTATCGTAAAGTCATTGTTAAATCTAAATATCAATAAGGATGTGTTATTTGATGCACTAATCGTTCACACATTCAAAACAAAATTAGATTATAATACAAAAAGATCTCTTGAAGAAAAATTTAATTGCTAGTGATATTTTTTTTGACTTTTTGGAGAAAAAATGTACGGTCTTGTTAACCCAAGATCCCAAACCTGATACATACCATCATCGTAACCAGTCTTCTAATGTGATCACACCAACCAACAGAGTAGCATTATTTGCAAACCAACATTCGCATCCCGAACAAAACCCACATCATAACAATGGTCAACGCAATCAACCTTCGTCTAGCGCATCCCCTAATCCCAATTATTCATCTTCAACATCCTCATTTTGCAAGGAAACAGGCCATAAAATTCATGAATGTTCCCAATTCGGACGACTTTCTATCCCTGATCGAAATAAATACATTAAAGCAAACAAATTGTGCTTCAGGTGTTTAGGTTCTAAACACACAATATCCAATTGCATTTCGGTAAAATCTTGCTCCATATGTCAAAAAGGACATAATACTTTACTTCACTTCCCTCACACCCACAAACAAAACACATCATTGAGACCTTTGGACATAAACCCTAATCATTCACAACCAATGCAACAATCTCCAGAATATTATCGTCAAGAAACATAGTATTCTGGACAACTCATTCACAATACCTAACGAATAACCCCTCTCTTACTCATTACATTCATTCTTCCGGTGTGACCAAACCACTTTTAATAAAAACTTACCTTCAAAATAAAAACTTACCGTCACACAGATTCTTAAATCACAAAACACAAAACATTCTTGCTCATAAGTCATTCTCAAACCAACACTCAACTCGAAAAAACGATTCACTTTTTTACTCAACGCCCTTTCAGTGCAGGATAGCACTCATTCACTACTTCAACTCTTCAATTACTTTAATGTGAATACCTGGATAAAGGTATTATTGACAAAAAAAATACTTTAATGTGAATACCTGGATAAAGTTATTATTAAAAAAAATTGCTTTCATGTGAATACCTGGACAAAGGTATTATTGAAAAAGATTCCTTTAATGTGAATACCTGGACAAAGGTATTATCGACAAAAAATTCCTTTAATGTGAATACCTGGATAAAGGTATTATTGAAAAAAATTCCTTTAATGTGAATACCTGGACAAAGGTATTATTGAAAAAAAAATACTTTAATGTGAATACCTGGATAAAGGTATTATTGGAAAAAAAATACTTTCATGTGAATACCTGGACAAAGGTATTATTCTTTAATGTGAATACCAGGATAAAGGTATTAAAAACATACTTGGACACTTGTATTAAAAAGATACTTGGACACTTGTATTGAAAAAGATACTTGGATAACATAAACATTTGGGTGACGTTTAGAACAAAACGTCATCCCCCCTTACTCATATATCACTTAAAAAATTCATTGACGATACTTTGAATTTAAAACGACTTGACAAAAACATTATATACATATCTTACCCTCATTTTCTTGACGAGAACAGAAATAACTCTCATTTACGTTAATTAAAACTTATTAAAAAAACTCATTCTTGCCCGCAAAAAAGCCTGGCCCCCTTAAGACGAATGTCTATAATCATAAAACATATGAAAACAATCTCAAAAGAGTTAGACAAAACTCTCATCATACTTATACACTCGTGGTCACTACCTGACAATTACTTTCGCTACCTTACACATTTAAGAATGAATTACTACTTGCACTCGCATACAATTGCATCTTAATCAAACTTATACTCATTCTCATATTGGCACTCAAAGCTCACATTCATAATACTTTTACATTTATTCGTACATACTCGTACTTACATTTGCATTCACATTCATTTGCACTCACTCTTACTCACTCGTTGTTGCACGCACTCGCACTTGCTCTAGTCTCATGAGCACACTCTCTTACTCGCATATACATTCTTAATATACATTGCACTCAATATATTCCCATTTTACTTACACTCTCATTTGAATTCATAACCTCATTCCAATTCTACTCGCACTCGTAGTAGCACTCACTTGTAATTATAATTTCATACAAACTTGTGAAATATTAAACTTGAACTCACTCTTATACTCATACTCTTGCTTACAATTGAACACTTAGTGATAACCTCTCTTACGCTGTACATGCATTACAGCCTCAATCTCTCGTACCATACCAAAACACTGGGAAGTCCGAGGTTCCTGGACCATTACTCGTAAAACAAACTGGCACCACACTTGTGGAACTAAAATCGACTTACACATTCTCTTTCTTTTCTCTCCTTGTCTCGTAAAACACTGGGATGTCCGAGGTTCCTGAACCGTTGCTCGTAAAACAAACTGGTACCCCACTTGTCGAACTAGAATCGACTTAAACATTCTCTTTCGTTTCCCTCATTGTCTCATAACTATATTACCCATACACTGGGAATTCCGAGGTTCCTGGACCATTACTCGTAAAACAAACTGGCACCACACTTGTCGAACTAGAATCGACTTACACATTCTCGTTCTTTTACTTCATTTACATATACTTTAATGTGAATACCTGGATAAAGGTATTATTATCTTATCGTTTACAACTCTAGTCCATTCCTAAAGTATATTGCTTACATTCTTATCGTTTACAACTCTAGTCCATTTCTAGAGTATATTGCTTACATTCTTATCGTTTACAACTCTAGTCAATTTCTAGAGTATATTGCCTACCTTCTTATCGTTTACAGCTCTAGTCCATTTCTACAGTATAATGCTTACATTCGTGCCCTTACAAAACAAGAACTAGCATACATCTAGGCCTCTTGTTCATTCTTACATTCATGACGTTAGAGTCCTTACAACACTCTAACTAACCTCAACCCTTGTTCATTCATTACATTCATGACGTTAGAGTCCTTACAGCACTCTAACATCAAGTCCTTATCATTTCTTACATTCATGACGTTAGAGTCCTTACAACACTCTAACATCAAATCCTTATCATTTCTTACATTCATGATGTTAGAGTCCTTACAACACTCTAACCTCAACTCTTGCTCATTCGTTACATTCATGACGTTAGAGTCCTTACAACTCTAACATCAACTATTGTTCATTCGTTACATTCATGACGTTAGAGTCCTTACAACACTCTAACCTCAACTCTTGTTCATTCGTTACATTCCTGACGTTAGAGTCCTTACAACTCCAACATCAAACCTAAACATTCGTTTACTCTCATGACGTTAGAGTCCTTACAACACTCTGACACCAACATTAGGTTACTTTTACAACCCCTATACATTTATTTATATAATTACATTTACAATTATTCACTTTCATTCACAATCCTGCATCAGAGCCCTATACACTCTCACGCTATCTAACCCTTTCACTAACATCAGCATTCGATGTCTGAGAGCAGCCATCTCTCACCTTTCTTCCATTCTTCCCGCGCCCACAATATGGTCGAATTTGATTTAATTACCAAATTCTCCTGTGATTTTATTTTCAACTTCCCCTGTATAATACAATTCGAATATTCTGCTCAAAACATATAACTAAATATACCCTTCTTCTCAACATTTAATATTTCCTTACATCAACAAAAAATTAATTTTAACTTTACTACCACATAAGAAATACAGATACATATAGTTTTCTGAAATTTCAATGAATACTTCAAAGTACTCGACACCTTATCGCTTCATAAAAACTCTGTTATCTGTATCTACGAAACATTTCCCTTCTTCATCATTTAACCGTGGTACATAAATGTACTCAAGTTATAAGAGCACCCGGCGTTTTTTATCCCGGTAACAAACATGTGTATTTAATCTTCAATCATCCATTAATCTCTCATATTATGTGCAAAATAATCACAGTGTAACGCGTATGTACAAGTGAGTTCTTAATTGTCTACGCAAAAATAAAAAAGTTATAAATTCCTGCAATATAAAAAAATGAACGTGACATAAGTGTTTAATTTCTTCATACATTTCATCATACATCCTACATCAGTGAATACAATCATTTGGTCCTTCGAGAGCATCAGCTAACAACAAAGAACTATCCATTCCATCTATTAGCCCACGTAAAAAAGGGTTAATTAGAACAACCGTCTTCTCGGTAGTTGACGGTATGACTTCAGCAGGGTCTGGAATTTCTGCATTGGTTCTGTGTACTCGTAGATGAGCCAAATTTCCTCGATAAGTTGTACCGTCTTTGTGCATTCCTTGCCAATACAACAATTGTCTAGCGCGTTTCAAGCTACTTTGAATTCCAAAGTGGCCAAAGTGTATTTGCTTCAACATTTCTTGAATTTTTGACTTTGGTACAATAACCCTGTCATTTTTCATGATCAATCCATTGTAAACTGAAAGTTATTCTTAAAAATTGAAGTAGTGACGAATATTTCTGGGTAGCTCTTTGATGTTTTCGGGCCACCCATGCATAATACATTTTTTTAGAGTTTGTAGCTCTTCGTCTTCTTCAGTAGCTCGAATAGTTTCAGTTTGTGCTGCCTCTGGTAGGGCTAATGCTATGACTAGTTCAGTCTCATCGTTTTCATTCGCAAGCGTTTTTAGTGAATTATCACAGTCTCGACTTAAGGCATCCGCTATTAGAATATCACAGCCTTTTATTTATTTGACTTCTGGAGCATATCGTGTAACTTCCAGCAGAATCTTTTGTAGTCTAGGAGGAGCGGTTGGTATTGGCTTCTTGAAAATCGCCTCCAATGGTTTATGATCTGTTCCGTTGTATAACTTATTGCAATAAAGATATTCGTGGAATTTTTGACACCCGAATTTGATAGCGAGTGCTTCTTTCTCGATTTGTGGGTAGTTTTGTAGTGCAGAAATCAGCGCTCTTGAAGCATAGGCTACGGGCTGATATTCTTGCATTAAAACTGCACCTAAACAACTGACAACGTAACATCTTTGTTAACATCATAAAATTTCAAAACAGGCGGTGTTGTTAACAACTTCTTGATTTTCTTCACTGCAGATTCTTGTTCAGGGCCCCAATACCAATCAACTTCTTTTTCAGCAATTCTCTTAACGGCTGTGTTATTTCAGAGAGGTTGGGTATAAATTTAATCAAGTATGTTACCATTCCCAATAATCTTTGGAGCTGCTTCTTATTTTCTGGAATTTTCATTGATTTGACTGCGGCCGTTTTTTCAGGATCAATTTTGAGACCATTTGGTGTCATAAAAATTTTACTTCATTCACTTCGAATCTACACTTTGCTGGATTTAATTTTAGTTCAGCATTTCTTATGATCTTTAATACTTTTTCTTGAATACTATGCAGTTCTTCATTGGTTTTTGCATATATTAAAACATCGTCCATTGAGCATTCGACTTTAGGTAAATCTTATAGGAGATCAGTCATAACTTTCTGAAAGACTTCTGGCGCTGAAGCTAGTCCAAAAGGAAGTCTATTGCAGGAATACCTACCCCATGGTGTCGCGAACGTTAGGTATTTTTCAGTACGTTTTGTAACTTTTATTTGCCAGAATCCTCTTTTACAATCCAGCTTTGTGAACTATTTTACACCGTTTAGCTTATCTGCTATCTCTTCGACTGTTTTTAGTGGGAGTCTTCTTCGTAATATGTTTTTTCTACGCCCATGTCTGTAAACGTCAAAAACTGCACTGTCAACATTCCTTGTAAACGACATTTAACAATAACATGCACGTAATGAGATCTCATAACATACACGTGCGTTTTGAGAAGAAAGCTTAAATTTCGTGGTTTAATTAAATTACAATCAAATTTTTATTTACGTAAGACTTTATTTGGTCTATTTACACAAATTTAGTCAATTAAAAACATATAAAATTTTAGCATTAGCGAGATATATTTAGGATTGAAAGAGTGATGACCCTAAATGTAGGCAGCATATTATGCAATTTCTTTAAAAATAGGACACGTTTTCTTAAGTAGCATGCTATGAAAATAAATGTCATGTCATTTATATTGTCAATCTCTTGAACAAAATATAACTGTATCCGGACATTCTCTCTACTTTATCTACGAATATGTCTGATAGTAGTGAAAGTGATGAAATAATGAGCACTCCACCGGAGATTTTAGAAAAAGCTAAAGCAGCCACACATAATTTGTTACCGCTTAAGTCCAAAGAAAGGTACGAAATTACATATCAAAAATTTATGGATAGGCGACACAAGCATAACGTTAAATCCTTATCGGAGAATGTGTTACTTGCGTATTTTGAAGAAATATCAAAAACTATGAAGCCATCTTCTCTATGGGCCATTTATTCGATGCTAAGAACTACACTAAACACTAATAATAACATTAACATAGCAAATTATCCAAAACTAATCGCCCTACTGAAGCGGAAATCGGATGGTTTTAGAAGTAAAAAATCGAAAATCCTTTCTACAGAACAAATTAATAAGTTTCTGAAAGATGCCCCAGACGATAAACATTTGTTGTCAAAGGTAAACAATTAAAATATTGTATAATTATCATCACATGAAAATAAGTTTTTGTTTTCTGTTTTCAGGTTATCCTCATTATTGGATTAAGCGGGGCTTGCCGTAAACAAGAACTTAGAAATATAAAAATGGAATACATTCAGGACACGGGAAAATCCTTGATAATTGATATTCCAGATTCTAAAACTAAAACGAGTCGTTCATTTGTAGTACCAGAAACGTTTTATATCACATGTCAAAAATACATGAATTTGTGTCCTGCTGGAATGGAACTTCCTTTATTTCTTAATTACAGAAATGGAAAATGCATAAAACAGGTTGTGGGGATAAACACAATCGGTAATACACCACGTAAAATTGCTGAATATCTTGAGCTACCGGAACCAAAGCAATATACTGGCCATTGTTTCAGGAGGTCATCAGCTACTATGTTAGTTGATGCAGGAGGTGATATGCTATCATTAAAAAGACTTGGTGGCTGGCAATCTTCTACAGTAGCGGAAGGCTATGTGAATCAATCTCTTAAAAATAAAAATGACAACGCATTACGAATATCGGAGGCAATTACCAATTATCAATGTTCGTCTTCTGATGTACCGAGCAGTACTACAATTATAAATAACCGTTCATCACCCTTAAATAATAAGGCAGAATCAATTTACAATAATTGTTCAATTGTTATTAACAACTATTATAATAAAGTTTAAATTATTACGTTGTTTTTTATTTAATGGAAGAAAATGAATGGGCGTAGAAAAAGTATAGTACGTTACACGAGATGTAAACCCATTACGCACTCATGAAATTTATGCACTCGCCGCTGCGCGGCTTCGTGCATAAACTTTTTCATTTCGTGCATAATGGGTTACTTACAACTCTTGTTACGTAATATACTATTACCTACGACCACCCCTGTAAGTAGTCAAAAACACACAGTCGGCAATCAATGTAAGACGTCTATTACGCACGCTAAAACAAAACGCACGGCTGTAAAGTAAATCGCACGGCTTCCATAGCAAACACTTAGCAACTGTCAATAGACGTAGCCATTTTATTCAAAATGTGTGTGTGTGTGTGTGTGAAAAGGAGGGTTGGCATTGGTTGTATTCAAAATGTATTACTTAGATATTTGACGTTAAATTTTATTCTATATATAAAATGGTAGATAACATTTATTAGATATGAGATTGCATTTAATACTAAGAGTTATTTGGAATTATATGATAATTGGTTCCGTTTCATTCAATCCCCATCTTTTAGCTGTCTGAATGTATCTCACTTTAGTAAACAATTGTAAATTATACACCAAGCGACTAAAGTGGCCCATTTAATCCCGCGGGTGGTGTTTGATTCCTGAGAGAAGTAATCCACCTAAGGGATTAATGTCACTTTAGTCGAGAGATGTATACGCTATTTTATGCAATTCTGGTAATTCTACATACATTTTTAATAAAAATAAATATTACTTAGGACGGACTTTTACGAAATTTGGCTGGGCATCGAGAGTGAACTACTAAGATGCTTGGCTGGGCATCGAGGAGTGACTTTTATAAAAATTGGCTGGGCATCGAGGATGTACGTTTTAACTTGTACTTTAACTACCTTAATAAGATTATAAACACAAGTACAAGTGGGTCGTAGGTAAAGTATAGTACGTAACTCGTGTTGTAACGCATTTTACGCACTCACGGAATTCTTCTCACGGAACTTTTCCGTTCGTGCGTGAAATGCTTCTTACAACACTAGTTACGTAATATACTATTTGTTGACGTTGGTTGGATCAATGTAAAGTCTGATTTTTTTTTTCTTTTTGACGATGACCATTGGACTGACGACTGGTGTTGGCTCACTTATTGGTGCGATTACACCCATTTTAACCATAGTATCCAAATCTTCCTTCACATCATTATAAAGAGCATGTGGAAGTTGTCTTGGAGCTCTAACATTAAAAGTAGGATTCTCGATTAAATCAATGTCATACTCATAATTTTTTAAGCAACCAAGACTCTTAAACAGATTATGATTAGATTCAATTGTAATGTTTTGAATACGTTGGATTGAACCCAACTTTGTTGCAGTTTTTCTTCCTAAGATTGATGGAACTTTTCTATTAACAATCTGGAAATTAATATTTGATGTCTGGTTTTTAATCTTGCATTGTAGAGTAACTTTTCCCATAACATTAATTTTATTTTCACCAAATTCGATGAGTCTTCTTACTTTAGAAGGTTTGAGGTCTTCATTCAAAGTTTTTATTATATTTCATGAAAGAACGTTACAGTCAGCACAAGAATCTAAGTAGATAGCGAATTTTCTGCCTTTGACTTCAAATATTTCAGTCCACCCACTGAGCACAGAACCTTGCAAAACATTGCTGCAAATTACTTTTATATACATTTTGAAATGTTTCCTGGAGAAGTTGCAGTAATATTATCGCGCTGTTACATTTATATACGGTTTGAAATGTTTCCTGGAGAAGTTGCAGTAATATTATTGCGTTAGTTTAGTTGAAACATTGTGACTTGCTCATTAGAGAAACATTTCATAATGTTGAGATTTCCTTCCCACTGAAACGTTTGTAATTGAGGTTGCCGTGATGTTCTTAGATATCTATGCCATTTGTAATATTGTATCAGCATTGTTTCAGAAACATTGCTGTAAGTTAGTTATTTGTTATTTTTGAAACATTTCGCTATTAAGTTTCAGTGATATTGTCAAATACACAAATTGAAATATTGTCATTTACTTTCGCGAGTAACATTGCTGTAAGTTATTTATTTCTTCCTGTCGAAATATTTCCATATGAAGTTTCAGTACCTATCCAAGTTGGAATATTGCGATATTTTTTAATCAAGAAACGTTGCTGTCAGTTAATAATACTCCTTCCTTCTGAAAAATTCTTAGATGCATGACGTTTATTTCGATTACTCTCCGGCACACTTTTCGGATTTCGAATTTATATATTTCTAGATTAGGTCTGATCGGAACTGAGTGAATGGTTCCCAATGCATCCTTTATGTTCTTTGCGTCGCACGTCACGTATTCTGATCGGCAAATTCCTGACGCGATTCACCAATTCGCCAATCAGAATTCGTAAAGATATAGCGTGACGTGCGACGCAAAAGGCAAAAACGATGCATTGGGAACTCATCCTAACCGAGCCCGATAATAGTTTAGAAGAAGAACAAAAATGTTGGGTTAGGATTTGTTTCTTTCGAGTTTCGAGTGTTTCGACCGGTCGTTGGAGGGAAAAAGAAATAACATTTTTCACATTTATTCTGTTTTCTTGGTGAAGTGAAGCAATGGATTAATTTATATTTGTATACTCTATACCAGTGGTTCCCAACCTTTTCTGGACCACCGCCCCCTATATAAGAGAACAAAAATTTCACCGCCCCCCCCAGTCGCTGGTTAGTCCAAAGTAGTTAATTTTATTTGAATATCATCTGTACCGTCCCAATTGATCTATATTTAGCTTTAATTTTAGTTAATGTCTAAATTTTATTTTAGAGGAATGATGAAGTCGAAATTTATTAAACGACTACCAAATGTACAATAAAATTGTTTATTAAACTTTTAAATATGAACACAGAATCAATAAGAAATACAATCACAATAGAAATAAGAAATGCAATACAATAAGAAATACAAAATTAATAATAAATAAAAAATCAATGAGACGATTGAGGCTGGTGGAGTGTTACCAGTTTGTTAATATCGGGTTCCAATTTCGTTAACATCAATCGCAGATCGTCACGTTCAGTGATGTGTAGTGTGTTCCTCTTCTCTGACAGCAAATCAGTTACTGCACTGAATGCACGCTCAGCCATATAGGACGAAGGAAATGCAATTAACAACTTCTGCACTATTGTCCACAATCCAGGATAGAGGACTGGTATTGGTTTTTGAAGCTAGAACTCTTGATATCCACGTTTGAATTTTACTTTCAGTTCTTCGTTAGTTGTGAGTTCTAATAGCTCCTCTTCCAAATTTGATGAGCCTTCAGTATCTGTGTTTGCGAAAGGATCTATAACCCAACTTGGTATTTCCATGCTTAAAATATCTTGGAAACGCTCTGTAAAATCAACATGAAGAACTTCCAAGAGGTGGCAGTAAGTAAGTAAATCTTCCGGTTTTGCAGACACTGTTGATAATATTGGAAAATGGTTGTACTCACCTCTACCAAGATTTCTTTTGAATATAAGAAGTTTTCTTGCAAAAGCAGCTAAGACGTTTTTAGTTTTAAATAAATTTAAATCATCACCTTGCAATTGTAGATTAACTTGATTAAATACTTTGAACAGGTCCGTCAAATAAGCTATGTCATTTTTTGACGTAATCAGGTTTTCGCGCAATTGTTCGTTTTCTTCAAGAAATTCCAACACTGAGTTAAATAGATTGAAAAAACGATTCAGACAAACACCTTTAGAGAGCCAACATACTTCTGTGTGCAGCAGCAAGCGATTGTAGTCTTCATCATTTTCATTGCAAAGCTTATGAAACAAACGGTCATTCAATGAATTGCTTCTAATGATATTGATTGCTTTAATAACGTTATTGAGGGACGCATGCAGACGTTCATTTAATGTTTTTGCAACCAAATGCTGACGGTGAATATTACAATGTACAGCGAGTACATTTGGCACTGCTTTTCTCAAATGTGCCCGGTCATTGATGGAGCACCATCAGTAGCAGCAGACAAAATATTGCTAATAGGAGTTTCTTTCTCTTGAAAAAGTTCTTGCATGATATTAAATATAGAATGTCCCTTTGTATCAGATTCCAAATTCTTAGCAAATAATAACTCTTGATGAATTTTTTCTTCTTATATAAATCGTACGTATTATAAGAGTAGAGCTTCGTTACTTGGTAGAGTTGATTCATCGACTTGAATGGAAAATTTGCAAGTCTTTAGGTAATCGCATAATGATATTTCAACGTCATTTGCCATTTCATCTATTCTTCTTTGCACTGAATTATTACAGAGAGGAATTTTTTTAATGATATCAAATGGTGTCTTATGATGGAGAACAGTTTTTAATATCTCCTCGCCTGCCGGAAAAATTAATTCCTCGCCAATGGTGTGTGGTTTTCCTGACTTTGCGATTAACAATGAAACGTTATATGAGGCTCGTAGCCCATCATCGTCTCGTTTAGAAGACGATGCTAAAAGGTTTGATATAGTTGGCTGTTTTAAATATTGTTTTTCGAGTTCTTGAAAATAGAATATATTTTTGTTCTTCTTATCAGGATGCATTTGATGTAAATGCTCTTGTAGCCTAGAAGGTTTCATAGCTTCATTTAAAAAAACTTTTTGGCAAATTAAACACATAGCATATGATTTGTTTGTAGAAGATTCCGCAAATCCATATATTAAATATTCAATACTGTATTGCCGGCATTTCTTTTTTAATTTAGAAGTAGATTCAGCCATTTTCATACAAAAATTAAATTCTCAATAGATTTATTGATAGTAATGTTTATAAAATGACACACCACTCACGATTATTTACTACGGCAGAGCTTATGATTCACGACTATATATCGCGGCCAAGCACATACAACTAACTAACAAAAAATTCGTAGAGCTGTTGCTTTAATACGTTTCATTTCGTGCATGATTCAACTTGTCTGTCTGCGAACATGTCGAAACATGTTATTTTGTATGAACATCGCGCGTTCGCTTATCAACGTATGAGGACAAGTCATATACTTCTATTCTGAACTAAAAGAAATTATTATAATTATTAGTATTATTATTAATGCTAATTTAAAACTGCTTATTAACCCTTATTAAATCATTTTTATTTCACCATTCCTCTTGACTGCTTATTTATTATTTGCTTCTGAATCCGCTACCGCCCCCCTAAAAGGCTGCAGCGCCCACAGCGGGCGGTATCGCCCCCGTTGGGAACCAATGCCTATACAATAGGATCACAGTTTCCTTTTTATTTTATAATTGTGAATTGAAAGGTGTGTTTCAGGTATAAATGTTTGTTTTTTACTCAGAATTATTACGTTTCAATTATATTAGTTGTTATATAGTATATCAACAAGACTATAGGCTCCTTCGATTTAATCACTTGTTTGTGAAGTTCATCTGAACCATAAATTTTCATTTTAATATTCCTCCAGGAAGCACCGAGTAATCTGGTTGTTTCCCAGTATATAAGTTGATATCTGTGCAAATTGTGAAGTGTGATATATTTTTGTCATTAAAATATTTTTTATTATGAATTTTTTAGTTCAATAAATTAATGGATGCATATTTCTAATTTAATTTTTTTACTGCTTTTAGTATTTGTATAATGGTTCGATGCGAAGTATTCAGTGGACCATTACGTAGAAACTGACAAAACATTGAAAACAACGAAATTGATGAATATAAAGCAGTGTTCATTCATTCATTCATTGAACTGAATTATCTGCTACTGGAAATACATGTTTTTTTTTGTATCTGATTGTTATTTTATGTGCAATATTGTTTTTATTTCGGTTCAATAAATCGTTGGAATATTTTTATTTAAATTTGCTTTTACTTGTCAAAAGTTCAGAACGGACACACATTCTGCGTTAAAAGTGCAGTCACTATAATGAATCTCAATAAGTTTTTTTAACTTAGAATATACATTTTCACAAAACTTTATGAAAACTTTCAACCACACCATGAAACCAAATTGAAGTCACTAGCCCTCAACACACGTTTAGTTAATCATGCTATAGTCTCTACAGATTAGAAGTACTCTTCATTAAGTACAAACGCAAGTCATTTCAGTTTGAGGTTATTTGAGGTTAAGAGACTAATTGATCCATTTTGAAATTTTCCGTAATCAATATGATAATTGGAGAGTACCTGTAACTCCCTAATAATTATATTGCCAAATCATAAGATGATTTTAGTAAACTTTCGAACAAGTATACTTCTGAAATGTCTTGTAATGGTACTAGTAAGTTCTAATTATAAGGTCCCATACATACCAAATGAAAGATGATTTTTTTTTAAATTTTTATAGTATTTTATTTATATTTAAACGGATACAATGTATATATAAATAAATTTTGCAGAAAAAAAAACAAATAAGACATTGATTCACAATGAAAATATACAATTTAAAAACTAATAAAAAAAAATTATTAAACTTAAAGATGGGATTTTGTGTCATCTTGTTCATAGAAGAGAACATATGCTTCTCCACTGACTAAAGATTTCCACGATATTAATAGCACTCTTGAATCGTTATATTCGTGCCACTGTCCCGTGTAGGGATGTCGGCAAAATGCTGTGTAGTAACCATTATAAGTGGTTCCACAGTGATTTGATATAGCGTAGAGGTTGTACATACAAGGTGCCACATTATCAGCCGCGTAATGGTTCATATCAAGCCCTTCTATTGGAAAATCTATTGAATCATTAAGTTTAGCTCTAAAACTTTCTGTTTGCGAAAAGCGCTTCAGGTGAATAACCAGTATTTTCGGAAATTTATGAATTGAGAATGATTTAATGCATCGTCTTCGTTCCTTACATTTCGAACAAGCTGGTTTCTCATCATCGTCGAGTGTTTCTTCTCTTGTAAACGAATCTAAAAATTGTGAAAGTCGTAATTGACCTGCTCTTTGTGGTATCGGAAGAGATAAATCCCAAAAAGGATCGTAGGTAACTGAACAGTGACCACAGTGTGTGCACTTGATTGGTGATTTTAATTGACCGACAAAGTTATCCATAATCTTGGAGTTGTCCATTCTCACATATCTTAACCAAAATTCTTGTGCTTTCTCGATATCACTAAATTTGTCATCAATTTCAGTTAATATGGGCTTTGGTTTTTCATATACCTTGTTGACATCTTCGTGAAGTCCTGCTAATAGGTAACGAAGAAACTCATATGCATCATGTTGAGTGTATTTCATGAACCTTGAAGTAAATCGCTGAATCTTACTTTTCAATGATACTGTATTAACCACTCTGTCTGAACCGTCTTCAGACCAAAGTTCTTGAATAACTTCAGCAAATGCTTCAATTAGTGTTCATTTCATGCTAGATATGTTTATGTTAATATCTCTTATGTATGCGTCTTTCTTTAGATATTCTAATAGCCACCTTGTGTTTGATAGGCATTGGATAATACTATTCATGAAACATGTGTTACCAATATTTTTGAGACCTTTGAGACCCAAAGAATCTTGGGGAATACCCTTTATGGATCTGAATGTGGAAATATTGTTAAAAGCTCTTTCGCAACTACTATCATTGTACGAATAATCTCGGATTCTATTATTTTCTTTCTCACTTGATCGGCGTGATAAGGAATTTGAATTGATGATGTTTGCTACTGAATTGGATGTAGATATTACGGATTTGAAAACTGTTTTGGTTAGAGATAATCTATTGCGTATAGGAATCGCATCATTCTCTAGCATAGTCATCTTCTTCAGTATTCCTATGAATGGGACATCATCTGGCTGGTGGTTATCTGTATTTTTTAGTACACTGAGGCCCAAAAGCTTGTTGGGGGCATAATTTATTAAATTGTCAACGCATGTATTATCAGAAGGCACACATTCTGAAGAAGAGAATGAAGATGTTAAATAAGAATGTCGGAAAAAGGAAAGATCACATGTTTTAGGGTCTGTAATGTGAGAAAGTTTGAAAGTTGTAGAAGAATTACGTTTCTTATGATTAGGTTTCATAAAAAGTTCTTCTAGAGGCTTAGAACGGGGAAACGTACCGAGAAAAGATGAAGCGTTTCCTCTTTGAATTGCAATACTTATTTGTTGTATAAAGAACAAAGTTGCTCTCGAATCGTTGGTTTCTATTGATATTTTTTTACCGATTTCTTTGATGAATTTTAAAGCTTCATGACCGAAAACACCAGAGGTTTCAATTGCTACAGGAATAAAAATGTAAATATTCTCCAAATTTTTGTATTTATTGATTTTAAAAGTTTCGCCTTGTAAAGCTGCAGCTCCTGCGGAATTAGATGTGGATCGGACATGGGACGGAGCCCAAGTGTCAGTGCAAGTGAAATCCCATATAACTGGCCTGTCGCGTTGCCATGGAATAAGGGTCATACCATCTGAACGTTTACCGTCGTCGCGGCAAGTACCTAACGGTTCCAACGAACAGGGAATCTTTGCAGATGCCATGCCTCGTTTGATTAGGTCATTTACTGCAGAATGACGTGAAAAATGGCCGGCACTTAATTTGCAGCTTGGGCCGTGTCTACCATATTCATCAACATCAGCTCCGCAACGACAGCGATGTTTTACACAAATTTGACAACCTAAACGGAGACCAATAGAAATACGGAAACTTTCGTCATCTAAAAGCGTACCTAATGGGGCCGACGGTAAAGCGTTCAACCATGCTCCTGATTCCTTTGAAAATGCTGCATTCAAACGAGCCTTGTCTGGTAAATTGATAGCTTTCTGAAGCAGATTTCCTTTTTCAATGTTCAATAAAGGAATATCCCAGGATTTTTGAAAGGATTTATAATCATCGGGTACAACTTTGTTAGACTTTAAACTTTAATGACCAAACATTTTCTGCCTCCATTAATAAAGGGTCTTGTGTGTGGAAAAATATAGGCAGAATGTAATTAATGAAATTTTTTGAACTATTCAATGATGACAAAAAAGAAGGAATAGCTACTGAAACGATTGAGCGAATTCCTAAACCACCATATGAAACAGGTAGTGAAGCTTGTTTCCAAGAAAGGTCCTCTAATTTAATGTTAATTAATGACTCTAATGAATGACGAATGGCATTGTCAAAATTGATTAGGATATCATTGTGTAACCAGGTCGGACTACATCTTAAGATATATGTTAATTTTGGAATTAATAGACAATTCTTGAGAAGGTAATAAGCAATATGTGTCGTAACCAGGATAAACGAGATGACATTTTTTTGAAAAAGGTTATTTTTTCATTGAAAGCTGATAGAAATGATTCGTTTAATAAAGGAGCACCTAATAGAAATAAATTTTGTCTTTTGGTAATCGTTATGCCTGGTGCTACAGAATTAAGTTTATCAATGGTTAGATTATTTGGTGATTCTAAGAAAAATAACTCGCATTTGCTGAAATTGAGTTCAAGACCAATATCCTTGGAATTGTTTATTATATAGACAAGAGACTTGAACACGGAATTAGTATTACCACCTAAAGAACCATCATCAAGGTACCAAGCATTGAATTCTGTGTCAATGTTGCTAATAAGTTTGTGTATCGATATGCAAAAAAGGAGATGTGCCAAAGGGTCCCCTTGTTGGACGCCTCTTTCCGAATAAATGATGTTTTCGCCAAATAAAAGATATGAAGGGAATCGATAACATTGATTGATGAAAGGAAAATTTCAGGTAGAATATCTGCTACAAGTTTTAATAAATGATCGCGATGAATTGTATTGAAAGCATTTTTAAAATCAATTTTCAGAAAAACTTTATTATTAACGTCTGGATGATTAGAGACGTAACGTCTTGCTGCATGTGCAACTGCTTCACAACCACCTTTCGACCCGAAACCAAATTGTAATGGACGAAGTAGATATCCTCATTTGTCTCTGATGTTTGAACAAATTATTTTCGCTACTAAACGACGATAAACTGTACCAATAGCAATTGAAATGATACCTCCTGCTTTTTTAGTTAAAGCTAATAGTGACGCGCCGAATAAAATAGGACGAATATTGATGTTAACTGTGTCATTTAAAATAAAACTACATAATTTACACAAAGATGATAAGAGATTTTTTCCTGAAGGGCCAGCACTGTAACTTATTAAATCTTGTAGATGTGAAGGTCTTAAAGAGTCTAAACCACCAGCAGAACTTGTTTTAAAAGAGTTTATTGCGCTACTCACAAATTCTTCTGTTATAAAAAAAAGGAATATGTTCCGAAATCAGGGTAGGGAACGTACTATTAAGTTTCTCTACAGGATGTTTCGATTTTAAATTTGTTAATGTGGCTGCACTGACATCAGCAAAACTGTCATCTGAAGCTAAGATTTTGATTGCGGATGTCAAGTCGCCGTCAGAAACTTTATTAATGACATTTTTAATTTTACTATTTTTTGATAAATTTGTGTTTTTCCGAACTGAGAAATTTCTATTTTGTTGATCAGAGAAATTTAATAAATGATGATCTATATTTTCAAAAGTTTTTAAATTATTCTTGATTATAGTAGAGAGAGATACTTTTTTATTAGAATTTTTAGAAGGAAGACTCAAAACATTATACGGAAAAAGCAAAAGATTTTCCCAGGTAGTAATAGAATTTTGTCTTACGCATTCTTCAATCAGATTAGATAGCGTTGAGGCACAAAGAGCCCTTGAAGCTTTTGGGACTCTTCTTATTACTGATCTTTGGCTCTTCAATTTTGCCAACTTTATATGAAAATTCGTATCTTTTATATCCTTATTTTCAAAACTTTCTACTGTAATCGAACTTAAATTTTGTCTACCATGCGTCTTGTTTTGATGTAATTTTAGGCCTCGCTTCTTAAAAAATTTACCACAGATTTCGGACTTCACTGTGACTGGCGCTGACATAAGGGTTATATCGTATAGAATTTGGAGTTATGCAGTCCAAAAAATTCTACCGTCCGCTTCACGTTGATAAATGTACATCCATTTTCTATTTCCGCTTATCTGCACATTTCTTTTAAACATATTATTTAGATTAAGTTCTGCTTTTAAATATGGACCATAAATATTCGGGATTGATATATTAGACTTAGAACGTTTCCTGAAACGTCTAGTTATAAGGTAACTGCAACATCATAAAAGAAAGTTGATTGGAATGTGATATTGAAATAATTATACAAAGAAAGTTGATTAGAATGTGATATTGAAATAATTATACAACCTTGCATTTGAACGGTGTAAGAAATATCCGTACGTACCATCACCTAACATAACTTTTGAAATATTACAAATGAACGTTGCAATGGCGGCCGTTACTGCGTTGCTGGCATGTTGATGCAACATCATTGCAAAGTCGGAAGCAACATTACACATCCTATATGTGATTTGCAGCAACGTTGAGGCAACATATTCTTGCTCAGTGGGCATCTTTGTTCTTCAGCTTCTGTATTCACTGAATGGATGAAAAGTTCATGTCATTTGTCGCGCGCGCGAATTGCGAAACGTCGACCCGGCGCTTTTTTTTTGCAAACTAACTTCATGGAATTCCGAAATAACCATAGATAAAAAAATATCGATGTAACTGCATACAAACGAAATCGATACTTACATTTTTCGTAATTTCATAACTTCATAAATTTGGCAACGTCGCTAATGTCAGTGATTAGTAAATGTCAGTTGAGATTGTTGTCAAAGCATAACAAAATCATTTTGAAAAAAACTAGTGTTTATCGTAATGATTCAGTCTACAATTATCACATATCTAATGAGAACAAATTGAATATTATACTTCGAGAATATATATGTATATATACAACAAGAAAATATGAAAAGTATACATTCGAATAGGGACAAATTCGAAAATGAAAATCCTTCTACTGCGCTTGTTAAGTGTTTCCGCAGCAAAATTTGTGGTGCTATGTGTTTGTTAGTAAGTGCCTTACATAATTAAAAAACAATTTTCGAAACCGGTGTCAGGTAGGTTTTCTCAAATTTTACCGAAAAATTTAACTCTCACTTCATCCCAAAAACGAATTTATGTTTTGAGCGATACAAATTCAATAAAGCCAGTCAAGAGCAAGGTGAAATATTTGATAAATTTCTAACGAAAATAAAAAATCTCGCTAAGCCTTGTGACTATGATACATGTCACGATAGTCTCGTAATGGACAAGCTGATCATAGGAATTCGTTCTGAAAAGGCTAGAGAAAGGTTATTAGCTGAAGAAAATCTAGCTTTGAACAGATGCTTGACCATATGAAGAGCTAGTGAACAAGCTACAAAGCAGTTGTCTGAAATGAAGGTACAAGATGAAGTCGAGGTGCATAAAGTGAAGACTGAAAGTAAAGCAACTTAATCAAAACTGATCAACGAAAAAACATGGAAGAATTCAACTGTAAAAGGTGAGGTATGAAGCATAAGCTTAAAAGTTGGCATTCAAAAATACGTGTGCAAAATGCAATAAACAAGAACATTTTTCATCACAGTGCTGGTCAAAATCCAAAACTAACGTCAAGAACAAACAAAAAAATGTGCACGTAAATCAAGACGAATCAAGCAGCGACAAAGGACATGAACTTTTCATCCATTCAGTGAATACAGAAGCTGAAGAACAAAGATGGACTGAAATAGTTGAAGTCAAAGGCAGAAAATTCGCTATCTACTTAGATTCTTGTGCTGACTGTAACGTTCTTCCATGAAATATAATAAAAACTTTGAATGAAGACCTCAAACCTTCTAAAGTAAGAAGACTCATCGGATTTGGTGAAAATAAACTTGATGTTATGGGAGAAGTTACTCTACAATGCAAGATTAAAAACCAGACATCAAATATTAATTTCCAGATTGTAATAGAAAAGTTCCATCAATCTTAGGAAGAAAGACTGCAACAAAGTTGGGTTTGATCCAACGTATTCAAAACATTACAATTGAATCTAATCATAATCTGTTTAAGGGTCTTGGTTGCTTAAAAAATTATGAGTATGATATTGATTTAATCGAGAATCCCACTTTTAATGTTAGAGCTCCAAGAAAAATTCCACATGCTCTTTATAATGATGACAAGAAAGATTTGGATACTATGGTTAAAATGGGTGTAATCGCACCAATAAGTAAGCCAACACCAGTCGTCAGTCCAATGGTCATCGTCAAAAAGAAAAAAAAATCAGACTTTGCATTGATCCAACCAACGTTAACAAAAACATATTACGAAGAAGACTCCCACTAAAAACAGTCGAAAAGATAGCAGATAAGCTAAACGGTGTAAAATATTTTACAAAGCTGGATTGTAAAAGAGAATTCTGGCAAATGAAAGTTACAAAACGTACTGAAAAATACCTAACGTTCGCGACACCATGGGATAGGTATTCCTGCAATAGACTTCCTTTTGGACTAGCTTCAGCGCCAGAAGTCTTTCAGAAAATTATGACTGATCTCCTATAAGATTTACCTAAAGTCGAATGCTCAATGGACGATGTTTTAATATATGCAAAAACCAATGAAGAACTGCATAGTATTCAAGAAATAGTATTAAAGATCATAAGAAATGCTGAACTAAAATTAAATCCAGAAAAGTGTAAAATCGAAGTAAATGAAGTAAAATTTTTATGACACCAAATGGTCTCAAAATTGATCCTGAAAAAACGGCCGCAATCAAATCAATGAAAACTCCAGAAAATAAGAAGCGGCTCCAAAGATTATTGGGAATGGTAACATACTTGATTAAATTTATACCAAACCTCTCTGAAATAACACAGCCGTTAAGAGAATTGCTGAACAAAGAAGTTGATTGGTATTGGGGCCCTGAACAAGAATCTGCAGTGAAGAAAATCACGAAGTTGTTAACAACACCGCCTGTTTTGAAATTTTATGATGTTAACAAAGATGTTACGTTGTCAGTTTATGCAAGTTCCACTTGTTTAGGTGCAGTTTTAATGCAAGAATATCAACCCGTAGCCTATGCTTCAAGAGCGCTGACTTCTGCACTACAAAACTACCCACAAATCGAGAAAGAAGCACTCGCTATCAAATTCGGGTGTCAAAAATTCCACGAATATGTTTATGGCAATAAGTTACACGAGGCACGCTCGCTTCGCTCGCGATTTCAATCCACATTATTTTGTAATACGGGCTTAAATAAGTATACCACATACGGTATTAGGAATATATGCACAATTTGCAAAGAAAAAAGTTTTTATGAACAGCTATCAATAGTTTGCAAAAAAAAGCACCGGGTCGACGTTTCGCAATTCTCGCGCGCACGAATTGCGAGACGTCGACCTGGCACATTATTCAGTAATACGGGCTTAAATAGGTATACCACATACGTGTATAGGTTATTCATTGATATGTGTTAGGTGTCGGGGAGCGATCTTTAAAACATATGTTTACTGTTAAAGCCATAAAGGTTAGATCGTTTACTCATTTACACCTAGATTAGTTAATAGGTTTGAGCTGAATAATTTTGTCAGCTGAGACCTTTAAAATAAAAAGCAGTAGTTGATATATTCTTCTTTTTCAATTTTTCTATTGTCAACTTTGGCAACGTTGTTAAAAAATTTGACGTAAATATTAGAATTTTCACACTTTTCATATTGAATTTTTACTGTTAATATGTGTTTCCGCGGAGAAATTTTTGGTTTTCCAGGATAGTTAATTAATGTTTTATACTGTAAAAAAAATTTTTTTTTAAATTCGTGCTACATACAGATTCTCAAATTTTTCCTGTGGGCCAATAACTGCCATGAATGTCGCTGCCTGGATCGCCGCTGTTTTTTTCTCTAACTGGGCTGCGATTGAATACCACTTGAACTGTTGGAGCCATTGTTTCCATGCTGTGGACAAGTTTTCGGCACTGAAGTTAAATGCTTTTGGTGGCCTGATTCCCGATTCCCTTATTATACTTGAAGCCTTGATTTTACCTGACACCATGTAACGTTGTTATCATGTTTAAACGTTAACTTTCAATTTAATGATAACTACGGATTATTTTTTTAACTTGTAGTTTTATTAAAATTCATATTGCAATTGTTGACTTTTATGATTGACACATTCAAGACAACCTAAAATGGTGCCAACCTTATATAAAAATAACTATAAAAGTATTTTTATGTTACAGTATCAGCATTGCTAAAAAACCTAACCAACCATAAAAGAGTGAAACATAGAAATAAAATATCATTTTATCAGAGACCAAATAGAAATGGGTAAAATGAATCTTGAATATATTTCTACAGGAAACCATCAATCGTATATATTTACCAAATCCGTACCTGCTTTCCGACGGGGGGAGATGCGAAAAAACATTGGTTTACTATGAATTTTTACTTATTTTTTTAAAAAAATCAATGTGGTGTGTTATTATAACTTTGTTGAAATTTTTATTATAATTTTGAGTGGGAGTGTCGAAAATAAATATATAAAATGATACGTCTGCAGTCTGACAATGAAAATATCTGCCACGAGCTATTCCTAACCCACGCCTTGCAGAGGAAACCTATCCTATATCAGGGCCTGTCTACATCAGTAAAACAACTCACATTAATAAAAATCCCTGTGTAGATGCATTTCCATCGTCGAATATCTCTCTCCCTCTCTCACACACACTCTCTCCAATAAAGATCGTTTTTGTTTACTATTATATGAGTGAGATACATTTCCTAGGATAATTAGAAAACGTACATCGCATTTTGTACTGCCGAATACACGTTGAAATAGTTTCCTGAAAATTATTACTGCGTTGTAAATTTAGAAATACCGGATTACGATCCGGCGTCGTTTGTGTGGCACAGAAAAAAAATTTAAAATATATCTTACTTCATGGCGGTATAACAGCTAGTGACATCGCGAGTAGAACGTGTGAGCTATTAAAAGAAAGATTTATGTGAAAAAAAGCGTCTTTCCTAAATGTCTACAAATTGTCGTGGCGGCAAATGATGTACATTTATCTCAGCACTAATACACGCATTGCATTTTCCAACGAGTCGAGTTAATTTCGTGCGAACCTTATAAATTCATGGGATTCTTTGACGTTTTTATTTGTTTGGCATTTTTGAGGTCCGAAGCTTTTTGCCGCAATGTTCGTTTTTGATTAATATTTAGTGGGCATTGTTCTTTATATATGTACTCAACATTTTTTCGCTGTCGGAAACTAAACATTATATACAGTAGCTTGAACAAAATTACTCCTAAATCCGTTCTTATTTAATAACAAACTCTCTCTACCATTGATTATAAATTAATATTCTAGTCTTAATTATTCAGTAATTTAATGAACATAGATCACTTTTATTAGGCGACGGAGATGGTCACATTGGTATTTTCTAGCACTGACGTATACGGATGTGTTTGGTTGATTGTCGATAGAAAACAAACGTATTTGTTTTTTTCGGCTATATATGGCAATCAGTCCAAAAACCTCTTAACGAGGTAAAAGTATTATTGTTTTAAATGAAACTCACTGTTTCTAGTTGAAAATTCTAAAAAATTGACAATTGTTTCGATAACTGAATATCATCGTCAGAAGTTACATTTCATTTGATGCCTACCTGATGTTTAGTAGTTATTTTTGGCTAAACCAAGAAGTGACCTAATTGACTTAATATATGTTAATAAAAAAAAGAAGAAAATGTGATATTACAAATATTGAAGCTTAGATTATAAGTGTTTTCCTTTCGCAAACAAAGTGAAATCAAGTAAAATTACTTGAAATGAAATAATCACATCGATTATTTTTTTGAAAGGAACGATTGAAAGCTTTGTCTGGCCCCTCAGATAAATTCAACCTCAAAACTTTATTTAATCTGTCATTTGTAACAGAAATGGTTACGCAAATAGAAATGTTTATGGAAGTAAGTACATGTTAATATGTTTATACGCAATGCGGTATGTTACACATATAAATTTTAGTATTCCAGTTCACGCTCTAGCAGTGATCTTGCCTCGTTCAAGACGAGACCACGATTTTTCTATCTCATTAACGGAAAATCCATAATCGGTTATGAAAACACCAGTCAAAATACCAATTCAACCTCACTTTCACATGTGATGTAAAATAATCAGTAACTGCATCTGCTTGAGAGGACGTGCAGCATCGGTGAGGGGGAGGTAGACTCATCACTTTGCAGAAGGTGAAAGGAACACGTCAACTTGTGATACCAACTGAAGTGAAGTGATTTGATCTGATATTCGTGTCGAAAGGGAAGCAAGTATTATGAGGTAAAAATAGGTGACGCAAGTACAAATCGTACGATGTATAGGGTGACACAGGTACTTCTCTTCTTCTTCTTTCAGTTTTTTGACATCCACCCATTAGGTATTTAGCCAGCGCAGGTTTCTTTTATTTATTTTCGGGAATATTCCTTTCGGAATGTCTGGAACTCTCCATCTTCCCTTTGATAAGCTCTTCTCTATAAGGCTAGACATATTATAAAACAAAACAACACAGGTATAGAACTTTTCTCGCTCGGGGGCAACTGTCGAGCATTACACAACCCCGGAATGTTGCCTCGGATTTAGGATAAGGAGCCCAGTATTAACAGATAGGGTTTCTCAGGATGTAAGATCTAATTTTTTTATTGTCTAAATTTTAATTTGGAGAGTATTAATAAATTTCATAATTACTTTAATTATTTTTACGTTAATTTGGTTTAGTATACTAGGAAGTGAAATGGGGGTTGGACATCCTATTTCTATTAATTCTTTGTATGTATCAAAATTTGCGGTTTGATTCGAAGGACATTCGAAAAATATATTTTGTAGATGTTTGCCCACATTCACAATATTCATCCTCAATAACTCTGATTTTAAAAAGATGAGCTTTACTAAGGGTATGCCCTGTTTTGAGCCTTATTATTGTTGTTATATGTCTCCGATCTGTATAAGGGAATTTCAAAAACCCAAAAACCAAGGTTCATGAGGGAAACTATCCAGGTTAGGATACCATTTCCCTTTTACCTTAAAGAACTCGGCCCAGTTAATATTATGTATATAAGTTTAAAAATTGCTTTTTAAAAAATGGGTAGTAGTCATATTTCTCAATTTTAATATCTGCTGGCACTTTTAATATCCTATCTACATTGGCTAGTGTATCTACTTGTTTATTTTCCATTACACCATGATGCCCGGGAATCCATGCTAGGATAAATTCAAAATTGGATTTACTGGCATCTAAAATTAATCTTTTGGTTTTTAATGCATTATAGTTATTGTTACCATACTTTGTGTTTTCTATCTTATTAGTAGCACTCAATGAATCTGTAAATATTACACATTTCATTACGTTTTTTTCAATGCATACCTCTACATTTTTATTAATAGCAATGATTTCGGCTGAACATTATTTGTGTATGATCGAATAATCTTGTTGAAAAATTATATTTAATTTCCGGAATGTGAACCGCACATCCTACACTTTGCTTTATTGGATTTAATGAACCACCTGTGTATACCCATGTATATGTCGCAAATTTATCTGCAAACTCATTTAAAAAGCATTGACTACTATAAATAGCACTTTTAGTTGTTGTTGAACAAAATGTTTTAATTCTGTTAACTTGATCATCTGCTTCTATTTGAAAACACGGGTTTACATCTGTTTTAAGTAAGTTACTAATTACTTGATTAGCTCTTAATTTAGCCACAAGCAGATATGGAGGATCTTTAGTTCTCCAATAACCTATTCCATCTAAACACTTGTTTTTCAATGCATTTAATATTTCATTAAGACGGTTTTTATTATCAGCTACGATTTTTAAATAGAATTTTATAGCCAGCATCTGTCTTCTATACTCTAGTGATATTTCTCAAGATTCTGCCAGTAGGCAATGAATAGGTGTTGATTTCATTATACCTGTAACTAACCTCAAGCTTATATATTGTATTCTGTCTAGTACACTTAATAGTTTTTTATTACATGGTTTAAGTACAAAACTAGCATAATCCAAATGAGATCTTATGATACCTTTGTATATCATAAGCATTGTAGATGGATCTGCACCCCAATGAATACCTCTTACCGCTCTCATTATATTAAGCCCCATTTGAGTTTTGTTTTCAATATCTTATATATACTTATTCCAGTTTAATCTACTATTTATAGTTATGCCTAAATATTTAATATTTTCCTTAACTTCAATTGTACTACCTTTTATCTTGATACTGGGGTTTGTTAGTTTTCTTCGGGTATTATTAAATATTATTGCATATGCACATAGTTGAGATTTTGAATTTATGACATTCTAACCATTCAGCTACTTTATCTAGCGCATCGTTTAATTCTTTGCCCATGTTCTCCATTTTATCTCATTCTATCATAAAAACCATCATCAGCATATTGGATCAATTTTACATTTTCTGGCAGTATTTCATGTCGTGAAATCATTTACATGTTATAGAGAAGGGGACTCAATGGTGAACCCTGCGCAAGACCTTTACTGGTGCATCCTGGGCCAATTAATTCATAATTGAAATATATCACCTTACAATTTAGTAAATTGAATAATAAATTAGTGTACGTTGATGAAATATTAAGGTCAATCATTTTTTTTTATAGAGAATATGAATGTCTACACTATCATATGCAGCTTTGAGGTCTATAAATACCGCAATTAGGTACTTTTTTTCACTAAAAGCCTGTAATACCGAATGGGTCAGAAGTGAAATTGCGTCACTGCATCCCCTTTCCCTTCTAAAACCTATTTGAAATTTTGGAAATTTGTTGTTATATTCCAGGAGCCATTCCAGCCCGACCTTAATCATGTTCTCTAATATTTTCCCCACACATGAAGTTAATGAGATTGGTCTGTAACTTTCATATTGATCCCGGTCTTTACCTTCCTTTAATATATGCACTACTATGCTCTCTCTCCATTGCATGAGTACACTGCTTGTATCCAAACTATTATTAAAAATTTGTAATAATTTTAGTTGTGCCACATAAGTTAGGTTTCTTAACATAGAAAATGATACATTATCTATACCAGTTGCTTTATCATTTTTACCCTTTACCACATTACAGAACTCATTATAGGAAAACGGATTTACCTCTATATTGTTGTTTATTAACAGAAATTCAGGGTCTATGTCACAAGTTTATAGTGATTGTAGCAAGTTTCTAGAGATTCCTTTGTTTGGGAAATTTATATTGTTATTAGTTAAATATGATTTGAAACCCTTGACTACTTTACATACTTTTTTTATTCGGGTATCTCTATTTAGGGTGCCACAGAATTCTCTGAAGGAGATTTTCTTTTCAATTTTCAATTTACGTTTAACAAGTGCTTGCACTCCTTTATATTCAATGAAATTTTTGTGTATTCATTTCTGATATGTATTTATGTATAGCTCGTTTTCTTTTATTAACTAACTCTGAACACTCCTTATCCCACCAACTGTTAAATTTACATTTACTATTATTACTAAAATTGGGTATGCTTTCTTCTGCAGTATTATTGATTATGTTATACCAATTTGAGTAGTCTAATTCTTCACTCAACGTATTCATGTTTGCTTCTATATTATTTGCAAATTGTTCCGAATCTGCTTTTTTAAAATTTATTTTCCTAACTACGTTAACAATTTCTTTATTATTGAGGATCTCGCATATTGTAGGGTAGTGATCGCTACCCTCAGTGTCATCATATACATACCAGTGACAATCCGTACCTAATTCTTCCGATACTATTGTTAAATCAACTGCTGATTTATTTTGATTTGGCAACCCCACCCTTGTGGGGCTACCATCATTCAGTATAATTAACCCCTCATCCTCAATAGAATCTTTGACAATTTTCCCATTATAATCACTATCTATACAACCCCATAATTGATCATGAGCGTTGATGTCCCCCATTAAAATATACGGTTTTGGCGTTATGTTTAATAATAAATTCCATTGATTTCTATTAATTCTATTACCTGACGGATTATACACATTTATTACATGCAAATTTGAAGAATTTATTCTAACTATCAATGTCTGCATAGACGTTAGGAAGTTGTCCCCGTTGTTGATAAATTGGTGTTGGATTTTATTTTTTACCATTGTAATTATACCCCCAAACCCATCACTCCTATCCTGTCTGTATGTATTATAATTTTTTATTTTAAAATAATATGTGTTGTTCAACCATGTCTCATTTATTAATGCTGTATCTGGATTTATTTCCTCTAAAAAATTTTTTAGTTGATTATAATTAGATCTCACATGGATTCTCTAATTAAGTTTTGCCTTTTGTATTCAGGACACATCTTAGCTGTACTCGTATGCTCAGTTGATTTACAGTGAAAACATTTCATTAGATAAAATTTATTTTTCTCATGTACTTCGCCACATTTTATGGATTTACTTGATTTTGTTTTGCACATTTTTTTAATATGCCCAAAATTTAGACAGTTATAGCATTGAAATACGGGCATGATATATGGCAATACTCTATGTTCTATACCGCATATTTTAACGCTTCTTGGTAAAAAAGATCCTGTTAAGGTAAACCGGACCATCCCAGTCGACACTAGTTTGTCAACTGAGCTCGCCCCCGTCTCACCCTCTACTTGTTGGTTAATCTTTCTCATGAATCTCTTTGTCTCACTAATCTTAATATTTTCATTGTTAGTTTCCGAATATTTCAAGAGCATGTCGTCTGTAAAAGTTTTATCTATGTTTATCACAATACCCTTACATGATATATTTTTGGAAGGTATGAACAAGGCATACCCTTATGCATTTAATTCCTTATTCTTTAAAAAGTTATTAGCATCTTTGTATCCTGCAAATACTGCATCAATTCTATTTTCACATTTTTATTGATTGTTTTTACATTATTAATCTTTAAGTCATACAACTCTCTCGCAACAGCTAAATAATTATAATTCCCAATATTTTTATTTTCCTCTTTAGCCTCAACATATACTTCATAGGGGCCTTTTTCCGTATAGGTATACATTTCTCTAACATTTGAACACTTTTTATTTACATTTTTTATCTCATTTACATTAGTCCCGATTTTTGTTTGTTGTTTATCTGTATTACCCGATGGTAAACTATTCATATCTATGCCCTTTTGATTCAAATTAAAGGCATTTTCATTAGGGGGTCCGCCCCCCTGTATTAACCCCCATCTAACTCCCTTTTTTTATTTATTTACATGTTTTTTTCAAATATGAAAACTTCAAAAAAAGAGAAATTAAAAATAGGAACTACCTAATTTGATTAATTATTCACTTTAAAAAAGAAAGAGAAAGGTTCGATTACAAAAAAGAATTTGTTAGTAAAAGCCTTATAAATACCTGGATATCTTTCAACGCAAAAAACATCGCTTCACCCAAAAAGACGTATTATTCCTTCAAGAGCTCACACGAGAATGTAACACAGGTACTATATCTACTTATAATCTTGGTTAGTTACTAATTGACAATGTGAATAAGTAATAGTATATTACGTAACATGTGTTGTAAGAAGCATTTTACGCACGAACGGTAATTCCGTGAGTGCGTAAAATGCGTTACAACACGAGTTACGTACTATACTTTACCTACGACCCACTTGTACTTGTGTTTATAATCTTATTAAGGTATTTAAAGTACAAGTAAAAACGTACATCCTCGATGCCCAGCCAAGTTTTATAAAAGTCGCTCCTCGATGCCCAGCCAAGCATCTAAGAAGTTCACCCTCGATGCCCAGCCAAGCTTCGTAAAAGTCCGTCCTACATAGTATTTATTGTAGCATTTATTCTTATTGAAAATGTATGTAGAATTACCGGAATTGCATAAAATAGCGTATACACCTCTCGACTAAAGTGACATTAATCCCTTAGGTGGATTACTTCCCTCAGGAATCAAACATCACCCGCGGAATTAAATCGGCGACTTTAGTCGCTTGGTGTAGAATATACTATTGTCTACTAATATGAGAGACATTCAGACAGCTAAAAGATGCGGATTGAATGAAACGGAACCAATTATCATATAATTCCAAATAACTCTTCCTGTTAAATGCAATCTCGTATCTAATAAATGTTATCTACCGTTTATATATAGAATAAAATTCAACGTCAAATATCTAAGTAATACATTTTGAATAAAATGGCTACGTATATTGACAGTTGCTAAGTGGTTGCTATGGAAGCTGTGCGATTTACTTTACAGCCGCGCGTTTTGTTTTACCGTGCGTAATAGACGTCTTACATTGATTGGCGACTGTGTGTTTTTGACTACTTACAGGGGTGGTCGTAGGTAGAATAACTTTCGTTTGAATATGCTTCTAATTTAACATGTTTTATATAATATTCTGACAGATGTGTAGTACAAGTTTTTTACATTGCCAGGAGCATGCATGATCGCGACGCTAAAGGTGCGTACAGACATATAACAAAACTTCGTATCGTAACACCGTCGCGTAACAAGTGTGGACGGCACTGCGTAACACCGTAACACCAGAACATAGTAACATCTCGGCGTTCCATCGGTTGTCGGTTTTTTGACGCCGCATCAAAGAAATGATACGCATTGATGTTGCACCACTTGTTAGCATGTCTGGAGAGGTCTGCGGTACACAGTTGCGATTTATTTTTCGTTTTGTTTATTCAGTTGAAAACATGGAGTGGACAGAAGAATCTACCCTGGATTTCATAAATAGTTATCGTAATAAAGAAATTTTGTGGGATGCAAAACATCGCAAATACTATAATAAAATAAAGAAGCATGATGCTTGAGAAGAACTTGCTGTAGAGTTTCGGACAACAGTAGATGAATGCAAAAAAAACTTATGTTCTTCTGTCAGGACTTAGGTGAGAGAAAGCAAAAATTAAAAAGAGCCACGGTACGGGTAAAGGTAAGTTTGAATAATTGAAAATTAATTTCTTTTCTATTTTGTTTATTTACTTTTCAATTAAAAATTTTATTTTTATTCATTACAGGGCTTTCAGATATCTATGAAAGTAGGTGGTTTGCCCTTAAAAGTTTGCTATTCCTTTGGGACAAAAACAAGGTTCGGGAAACACAAAGCACCGTAGCATAAAACGAATTACGAATTACGTATAATTATCTTGCCACAAAAGTCGATTTTCGTTTTGAAAGTACGATGACAATTCGTCTCTAGTTCGTGTTGCATTTTCGGTTGGTCTTCTGGGAATATTTCTAATTGGAAATAAAGAAGACATTGGTTCATTAGTTATAGTTTTATACTTTCCTTCTACAAGCTTTCCATCAATTTCTGTATCGAAGGTTCCATGTGGCGAGAAAGCACAAGATGTGGAACTTTCTCTTAAAAAATTATGTAGATGAGCTACTGTCATTATAACTAATTCAGCTTTTCTGGGTTCAAGTAACATTGGTTTACGAAGTACTCTAAAAAACGGCTGGGGCGATGCCAAATACATTTTCTACAGTTCTTCGTGCGCGAGATAATCTGTAGTTGAACACTCTTTGCAATGATCCTTTAGGATGTATTCCCGAAAACGGTTTTATTAACGAATCAGTTAAGGCAAATGCCTCGTCTCCAATAAAAAAATAGGGAATTTTCTGTTGCCTGCCATGTAAAGCTTTTGGTTCAGGTAAATTTAAGTCATTTCGCTCTAATTTTTTGTAAAGCGAGCAGTTTTTAAAGATACCACCATCTGAAATTCTTCCTTGGCCTCCAGCATCAACATACAAAATGTTATAATTAGCATCCACAAGGGCAAAAAGAACTACACTAAATGTTGATTTGTAATTCATGAACTCGCTTCCGGTGTTAATTAGAGCTTGTAGAACAACATGCTTCCCATCTAAAGCACCCAGACAACGTGGAATGTCCCAGGTGTCCTCTAACTGTTTTGCCACTTCTAACCATCTTTTTGGTGTTGAAGGTATCTGTAAAAATTAAAACAAATTTCGTTAAAACAAATTATACAGTGCTCCAAAAATAGGACATATTTTTATTTTCTAAATAAATTTGTTTATTAAATACTTATTTTAAATTATTTTTAATTTTAGATTGTACACGAAGAAGAAGATAATGATGAAAAGGAAATATCGGGTGATGAAGGAGCATTAGTAGATAACGATAAAAATTCTGCTGTACAAGAGAATCGGGAAAGTATAGAAAATGTACCGAAAAGAAGAGCAACACTTAGTACCGAAAAGAAAAGCGATTAAGCGACACCTAGTAGGAAACGCCAAAAGAGGAATGAAGATTCTGAGAAATTAGATAAAGCTTTTAAAATACTGTCAGAAGCATCAGCAAACGCTAGGGTCGTCTGAGGTATGATCACTTTAGGAATCGGCTGGGGGAGTAGTAGCCACATCCACTTCCTTATCTTCAGGTTCGGTAACTTTTCTCTGTAGAGTCGAACTCAGTGGGAACGGTCGGGGTAACTTTGGCAGGTCGACCTCGTCGTCGTAACGGCAACACTGGAACTGGACTGTCGGCCGTGTTGGTGTCGTGATACGGGGTCAGCGCTGATACATGGTACTCCCCCAAGGGAGTATCGGGGTCCAGTAGGGATGCTATTTCATAGGTGGTAGGGATAACCATCTTGGTGACCACATATGGTCCGTCTCTTTTGGGGGGGCAAACTTCGAGGTGAAAGAGCTTCCATACTTGATTAAGGTATGCACGTCCACGAGAACTTTGTCATTCACTTTAAGAGTTGGGGAGTCGTGTCGTGCTTTGTCGGCGAACACTTTATGTCTGTCTTGCTGTACCTCACAGTTTTACCGTGCTTGGTATCGTATCTCACTGAGAGTTTTTAAGTAGGGGGTTATCTCCGGGATGAAATTATCGTTAACTACGATGGCACGGAAGTCTATTTGTACATCGTCCGGGGTGCGTAACTCGCGTCCAAAGGTGAGATATGCGGCACTATATCCGGTAGACTGGGATCGAACAGAGTTCATAGCGAATCTAACCGCGGGGATACTGTCTTTCCATGAGGTGTGGTCAGCACCAGTCAAAATGGCTAACTGTGGTTTCAGATCGCGATTTTTACGTTCTACTGGATTTGCGGCGGGCCAATACACGGGAATAAGGGATTGTTTGAAACCAAGGCAATGGGTAACTTGTTACATTACGCAGCTAACAAATTGAGGAGCGTTGTCGCTGATGACTCGCCGAGGTAGGCTAAAGCGGAGGATAACCTCATCAACTAAACATCGTGCACAGTTCTCGGCGGTGGCGATTTTAAGGGGAAACATTTCCACCCATCGACTTGAAGTATCTTCTATCACAAAAATCCACTTATATCCGTCAGGGGTTTCCGGAAGTGGTCCGAACAAATCGATAACGAGAATTTCAAAGCGTTGGGCATGGGCCGGGGTTGGGCGAAGACCGGCCGGTTTTAGGTTCGTCGCTTTGTATCGCTGAAAATCTACGCATTTAGCAATGTAGTCTGCTACTGCCTTGCGCATACCAACCCAGTAGTATCGACTGGCTATCCTATGGTAGGTTCTGTCTACTCCATAGTGTCCAGCTAGAGCAGAGTCGTGGTACTCAGCCATAATCTTCGTAATTTGAGATTTGGGAACCACTTGCTGTGCTTCTTCGGAATCCATGTATGGGGACACCTTGAATCATCAGGTAACCGCGCTCGGACCAGCGTTTGTAGTCGGTATTGTCGTGGTCAGGATTTTCAAATGACTCCATGATTTTCTGTAAATCAGGATCGGCTAGTCGTTGTTTTCTTGTTTCACTTGAGGATTCTCTTGGTAAGTCCACTTGAACATATTGGGTTTCAAACTCTTCGATAGGGGGACGTGACAGCATGTCAGCAACGACGTTTAGCTTGCCGTGAGTATAGTCGATTCGAAGGTCATACGCTTGAAGGGACAAGGCCCATCGATCTAAACGACCCGAGGGTGACTTTAGTGACATCAAGTATCGTAGGGGCTTGGGGTCACTTTGAACCACTATAGGAGACCCTTCAATATAACCACGGAACTTGTTTAATGCCCAGACAACTGCCAATGCTTCTAACTCAGTAGTGCAATAGTTTCGTTCTGAACGAGTGAGTAGTCGACTCGCATACTCAATAGGCCTTTCCCCGGGATACTCCCCCTGAAGCAAACATGCTCCGAGCACATACGAGCTCGCGTCAGTACGAAGAAGAAAGGGAAGACCAGGGTAGACCTGCCGAAGGACGGGACTTGAACACAGAAGGGCTTTAGCCGGTCCACGGCCTGAGATTGGACATGTCCACAGCTCCATTTAGCGTTCTTTTGAGAAGGTTGGATAGAGGCTTACTTATTTCGGCAAAATTTTCAATGAATCGTCTGAACCATGAGCAAGTTTTAAGAAATGAGGTCAGTTGCTTGACGTTCTTGGGGGCCGGTCTATTCATGATAGATGAAACTTTATTAGGATCCGGTTTGATTCCAGACGGAGTGATGATGTGGCCGAGGTAAAGGACTGAGTCGCAACTGAAGGTGCACTTGGCACGATTTAAGTGTAATTTGAAGATCTTTAGACGAGCGAAAACCTACGCAATATCTTGCAAGTGGTTTTGAAATGAGGGGGAGATAACTATTAGGTCATCTAGATAGGTCAAAAGGTAGACATCTGGCAATACCACACGAAATTTATCAATGAGACGCTGAAACGTGGCGGGGCTGTTCCTCATACCAAAAGGCATACGAGCGTACCTAAAGGTACCAAAGGGACATATAAGCGCTGTCTTGTCTCTGTCATCGGGATGTACCGAGATTTGGTGATAACCTGATTTTAAGTCCAGGGTTGACATGAATTTTGTTTCCTTAGTGGCGTACAGCAAATCATCCATTCTGGGAAGAGGGTATTTGTCTGCTCGGGTAATCGCGTTTAGCTTGCGGTAGTCGACTGTTAGTCTGACACTGTTATCTTTCTTGGGTACTAAGACAACCGACGCGGAGTAAGGCGACTCGCATTCTTCGATTGTGCCGTCCTCAAGGAGTTTGTCAATTTCTTGCTTCAATTGTTGCTTTTTGACTGCTGACATGCGATACGGAGCAACTGATATGGGATTACTGTCAGTCAGAACTATAGTGTGTTGAGCAAAAGGGGTCGGCTCTTTATTGGGATAAAATACATCACGGTTTTGATCGAGAAGCTTATTCAAGAGGGATTTGTCTGACGGCAGGAGGTTGACACCTTCATTTTCTCTGAATTCGATTCGGGCTAGATGGATGGTATTAAAGCTAGGAGCAATAGTTCCAGTCGGTTCAGGAGCAAAAGAGTACCGAATTTCAGGAGAGTCGCCATAATACCAGCAATCGCGTGGGATGTCTAAAATGATATTAGCTGCCTTGATAAAATCGGAACCTGATGAGGTTCTACTTTGATCATGTTCAGGGACGGCAATTAGGATAAGCGGGTATTCCCGATGTTCTAACACAATTTTAACCTGGAAAAATAAGGCATTGACAGTGCTCGCTTTGCCATCTGCCAATGTCATAATTATCAACTTGGTCGTATGAGGGGTATTGTCTTTTAGTAAAATATCTTTAAGCATAGCCCCGGCTATGCTGGACTGAGCACCAGAATCAAGGAATGAAAATCCATGATGACCTTGAATGGTAACCCGAGTGAATGGGCGCATAGGCGAAGCAGCGGTTTGACCATCGACATTGTTTAGCGATGTGCAAAGGAACTCGCTAGATACGCTAACCTGAGCAATTTAAGCCGACTTACATTTGGGACAATTGGATTGTACATGACCTGCAGTTTTACAACCATAGCAGAAGACCTTGGAATTATCGGCAGAGCTGGCAACTCCGCAATCCCGTAGAACCGTGTCATTAACACAATTATTCTTGTGTGCAGCATATTTGCGACATTCATCTCTGATATGACCAAAATTCTTACAAAATATACATTGAATTCTGTTTTTTTTATTGTTTACATTATGATTTGCATTTGAATGATCGGTTTCAGATTTTACATTAACTGCATTTTGACTAGTCCGCTGATTACCTCTCTGAATTGTATCCGAAAGATATTGTTCTATGGTACGGGCGTTTTCAATTAGTTCTTTGAATGTTGAAATTTTATCACGAGCTAGTATTTCTCTAATGCGAGCGTTTAATAAACCGTAAACTAAATCTAATTGTACATGTTCGGAAATTGTGGAATTTCCTGATAAACGTGACAACAGCGCGCGCGCCTTACTAATGAAAATGTCAGTTTTTTCGTTGCCTTGGTCGCGCGAAAATATTTCTCGATAAATTTGATATGCTGGCTTCGGATAACCGTAAGCATGTCTTAAGCAGTCCAAAACTTCGTCGAACGTGTTTACCGATGACTTGATTCCCTGCCACCATGTTGCTGCAGTATCGTGAAGCAGCATACTGAGGCCCTTTCGTGCATGCTCATCTGAGATATTCAGACATTCCTTATACACCGAAATAGCATCTATAAAGGCTTCAATATCCTCGTTTTTATTGCCGTAAAATTTATGTTTACATGTGGAGAAATTAGAGTTATTACTTACGGTTGTTACGTTCTGTTGATTGTGGTTTACACCTGCTAATCTCATACCTGCAATCAGGTCCTGTAACGTTTCAGGTGTCATTACTACCTGTTAAATTCGATTTTCGGTGTCTGGCATTGTAATTGATGTAGCGGTATTTCTTCCGGAACGTAAGAACATACGAGGAACTGACAATAACAGTGTCCACTCCACTATTTAACTTATAAACACACTAACTGAACTGAACTGCCTGGTATTTACGAGTTAGGGAACTGACGGCATCCAGTGTCCACAACTGTGTAATTACTAAAACTTGATAACCGGTGACTTCTTTGTTAACAGCAGCACGTTGGTCGCCAATTTGTAGGAGGTTCACTTATATGAAATTATTCTGATTAATTAGTAATAAGGTGCCAAAAATTAAACAAAGAAGTGCGCGAAAAGTGTATTGTAACAACGTGGTTTTTAATCATATGTTATAGAACATAGGTTAAGTGGTGGTATATCAAAAGTCATTTCTTTCACTGTTCTTCTTCTTTTTCTTGGCCTTTATGTATGTATGCGCGTTACAATGTCCGTTTATACAAAGCTGAGATTGCAGTCGACTGTTTTTGGTTGTTCTTCTCCTGAGTAATAAATACTCTGTTTTGGAGGCATTTATAGTCAGTTTTTGATCGTTAAAATACGGTAATATTTTAGTGTTTATGTGTGTTTGTAGTGTATTAAGTGCTTGATCTGGGGCGCTATTCTAGACACTCCGTATAAATCAAGGTCACTCGCATTTGTGAAATATTCGGATTAATGTATTCTCGACTCTTCGGATGCATTTCGAATATGCATATTATAACTCGCATTTACAACGAGCGGTCTTTAGGGTCCGAATCACAGATAAGTCTACTTCGAATATCAAAAATGGCTGAGTTTATGTTTATTAATTACGTTGATAATTTGTTAAATCCGGGTAATGAGATTAGTATTATTGGTTATGATCCGTTAAATGTTTTAAGCGATAGACAGTTTATTCAAATGTTCAGAATTTCTAAGAATTTGTTTAGATTTTTAAAAAATATTCTGCAAACCTATATTAAAGACAAAGTTCGTCCAACAGATTTGAGTGTTGCTGATAAGGTAAGTAAAAAAACTTCTGAATGTATTTTATAAATATTATTGTACCTATTTTGGTTTATCTTTTCCAGATATTGGAAGCATTAAAATTATTTGCCAGTGGTAGCTATCAACTTGATGTTGGAAAAAATTTACATTTAAATGTTAGCCAATCTTCTCTGAGCAGATGTATTAAAGAAGTCATAGAGGCAATAAATCAGCCTGACATTTTTAATGAATACATTAAGTTTCCTCAAAATTTTCAGGAGTTAAATTCTGCAAGATTACAGTATACAAATTGTTGTCACTGTCAATCTACTAAAAATTATCTATATATTGTTTTAGGATTTTTCAAAAATATAACTTCCCAGGAGTAATTGGCTGTATTGACTGTACACACATCGCTATCTATCCACCTAAAATAGGAGATCCAGAATACCCTGAATACATTTATGTGAATAGGAAAGGATATCATTCAATTAATGTACAATTGGTAATGTATTTTTAAATTACAAAGTGACATAATTTATTAGTTACAGAATATGTATACCTGTACAATATATTTCATTTTAGATATGTGATGCTAATATGAAAATCATTAATATCAATGCAAGATATCCTGGTAGTACTAATGATGCATTTATTTGGAACAATTCAAATGTACAAACAGTTTTACAACAGTTGCATGCTAGAGGTCATACTGATTATTTTCTTTTGGGTAAGTGGTATTTTGTTTAATATAATATTAAAATAAAATGAATACATATCATAGGTGATTCTGGTTATCCACTGCGATCATGGTGTTTAACTCCATTGGAAAATGAGCCAGCTGTAAATACACCTGAATATGTATACAATCATATTCACAAATCTACAAGAAACATAATTGAAAGATGCAATGGTCTTTTGAAAATGAGATTTCGTTGTTGTCTTAAGCATAGAGTGCTGCATTATGATCCTGAAACTGCCTGTAAAATTATAAATTCTTGTGCATTCTTACATAATTTATGTATTGAATATAATGTACCAGAACCAGAAAATAATGATGACGGAGAAGACATTGATTTTGGAATTTATGGTAATACCAACTTATCTGACATATTTAATATTAAAATATTTACTTTTAGCTGTATTGCAACAAGGTATTCTTGAAAATGGTATTGCAATATCAATGAAGATCTTGTTATGGGTCGTGCAGCATCGCAAAATTTAATTCATAACATATTTAGACATAGGATGTAATTATAGTTTATATTTTAAGACATTTAATAACATTTTGATAGTATAGTCTGCTAGGAATGGGATTTAGTGGAGTACATGTTCAAGGAATGATTTTAGCACTTTTTGGAAATTTTATTGAAATGTGTTTAAGTGTGTATTGGTTGAGAAAAATTCCAACAATAAATCATAGGAAAATCTAGATAAAAACTTATAATACTAACCTTATTGGAAATTTTTATTTTCAACAAATGATTCTGGCTCTATCATTGATTTTACTCACTCTTTTTGCACTATTGTTAAAATTATTATTGGATATTAAAAATGATTTATATTCTATATTTCTAGTTCTTGTTTTAAATAAACTTGGTTAATTAAATCACCAGCCTTTTCTTTTATAATCTATTCCAGCTATGTTATAACTCCTCATCAATAAACATGATATATTATAATTGGATATTTAGAATTTCACAAATCTGGGTAGGTACCACACAAAATATTATTAAAGTTTCTATTGTAAAATAAGTAAAATTATTATACACAAAAAAATACACACATACAGGGTGTCCCGGGACTAATGGAAACAAGTCAGGAACGTATAGTCTGAGCCAAAATAATATTAGTACTTCATATAAACTTTTTCTATGCAGGCCTTCGTTTTCGAGTTATAGGCCTCCAAAGTTTTAATTTTGAATTTGGTTTTTATTTTTATTTTTTTTTACTAGTTATTTGATCTTTATAAAACTTACGGCAAAGCTATAATGTACGTGTATGTTTATTTTGGAAAGGTAAACAGTTTTACAGTAGTGCCTTGAAGCCAGGGACGGACTACTCGCAATGGTTAGTGATACAAAAATTTGCAGGGACGGCACACCCTGTATGAAATTATCGAAATTTACTTCCCCACACATTAAACTAACGAAAAGGTACTCGTGTTGGAATTCGATAAAATAAGCCGTTTGGCTAATATTTACAGTTTTATTAATGCGCTACGTACAAATTTACCTAACTAACTTATTAATACGATGTCCAAGATTTACCTACAGTACTACAAAAAAATAATTTGATGATAGCAGATGATAAAAACATTGAGAACTTATTTAATGGCAATTAAATAGGTACGCAAACAACGTAATTAGTTGCTTTTAATCAAAATTACGAACACAATATTATTAAACCATTAAGAAAACCTCAAAAAAAACAAGTTATAAAACATTGGACTCAAACTAATTCCTAAACAACAAGAAAAACTAACGTTATTCTAATAAATGTTCAATATGAGCTCCTCCCACTTCCCCGCACATTCTGAGTCTACGAATAAGGTTGTTTCTTTGCACTTGAAAGAGCAGTCCCATATTATTTCTAATAACATTGCAGTGTAACAGTGTCTATTAAATAGTGCCTTGTTTGCACGAGTGTTGCGTATATCTCACTTTTGAGATAACACCAGAGAAAGAAATCCATAGGATTAACGTCTCCTGATCGCGGTGGCCATTGAAAAGGGCCTCCACAACCAATCCGTCTATTAGGAAACCTTGTGTGCAAATGCTGTCGTACATCTAAACTGAAATGAGGAGGGGCCCCATCATGCATGAACCATAAATTCCTACGAGTTTATAGTGGCACATCATCAAACAGGTTCCATAACTCATTTTGCAAAAACTCCAAATATCTCTGACCGGTCAAAGTACCGTCAATAAAATATGGCCCTATCAAATGATTGCCAACTATTCCTGCTCAAACATTAACCATGAATCTATGTTGGTTCCTAGTTTGGATAATGCCATGTGGATTTACATCATCCCATAAATGCATATTATGAGAAATAATGACTCCATCTCTGGTGAAACCGTATTCGTCCGTAAAGAGAACGTTACTAATAAATGTATTGTCTGCTTGTTGTTGTCGCAGAAACCACTGGCTATACTCAAGTTGTGCAGGATAATCAGCCACTGTCATACTGTGTACTTTTTTCATATGAAAAGGATATAACAGCTGTTCTTTTAGGACGCAATGAACAACTGATATCGAGACGTTATGTTCTCTTGATAATTTTCGTAAACTAGTTGATGGTTCATTATTAACTGCATTTAACAAGTCTTGTTCAACTGCCACAGTACGTACGCTTCGTACTGGACCTTCTGCACCTTTTTTTGGCAAAAAACTTCCTTAAATTTGAAATTTTGTTTTGTATACATGGAAAATTACATTACCTTATTCATACTTGTTTCTCGTAACCTGAGATCAATACGCTCAAACATTCATCTGCCTGGCAATGCTCCGTTTGCAAAATGTTCTGCATAAAGCCTTCTAGCCTCTAAACAGTTTCGAGAAGCCAGTCCATACATTAAATGCATATCTCCGTACTCAATAAAAGTGAATTCTGCCATTGTAACAGTTAAATCAAGGAATTATTGACAAGTACTGACTACGAACTATTCTACACAACGTTTGACAACTAATCGTATGGTTACTTGATAAACGTTAAAAACACTTTTAAAAAGTTTTTACCAACTTTCGAATTGATAAGTCATTGATGTTTTTTATCTTCTGCTATCATTAAATTATTTTTTTGTAGTACTGTAGGTAAATCTTACACATCGTATTAATAAGTTAGTTTTACCTCGTTGTGTACTTATAAAAATGGTGAATGCGTAAATTGGTACGTAGTGCATTAATAAAACTGTATATATTAGCCAAACGTCTTATTTGATCGAATTCCAACAAGAGTACCTTTTCGTTAGCTTAATGTGTGGGGAAGTCAATTTCAATGATTTCATACAGGGTGTGCCATCTTTGCAAATTTTTTGGATCACTAACCATTGCGAGTAGTCCGTCACTGGCTTCAAGGCACTACTGTGAATCTGTTTACCTTTACAAAATAAATATACACGTACATTATAGCTTAGCCGTGAATTTTATGAAGATCGAATAACTAGTAAAAAAAATAAAAACCAAATTAAAAATTAAAACTTTGGAGGCCTTTAACTCGAAAACGAGGGCCGGCATAGAAAAAGTTTATATGAAGTACTAACATTATTTTGGCTCAGAATATACGCTCCTGAGTTTTCTCCCATTAGTCCCGGGATACCCTGTATACATCTGTCCTATACCAAAAAAAACAAATACTGTTGCGACAGGTACATTTGATGAATTATATTTAACAATATCACAAAACTAAAATTATCTGAAATCCCTAAAAAATGAAAATATTTTTAAGAATCTACAACAAAATTATTTATGTTAAATTATTTGTAAATTCAGTGAGAGTGTCTGCAATTTTTTCGATAGAAGTTGCTGATTTTTCTCTGGCAACCGCAATTCTTGATAACAGCTCAATTTTTTTATTATAATACTTTTCTTTTATATCAATTTTTTATTTATACAATGTGTTAAAATCACTAACTACCCTCGCATTATGAATTTTTGATCTTTTTGGAACTTTCCTCTGACTTGTTGTTGTTGAGGGTGTATTATTTTCTATATTTGATATATCTTCCTCAACTTCATCAACGAGTAAGTCCTGTTCTTGTTTATCAGTTTCAAAATTGAAAGTTGCAGTAGATTCTGGTACTGCATGTCCTTCAATTGAAACAACTTTTATTATGTCCAATATTGATATTTCTGAAGGTGTTAACTCCTTTTCAGTAGGCGGTCCTCCACCAGTACCTCTATACTGTTTGTTAATTTCACTTTTTTTCAATTTTGTCCTAGACCGCAAATCTTGCCATGTCTATAAGAATGGGAATATTAATTAAATTATTAATTATTGAAAATTGTATACTTACCTTCCTCCAATTGCGCCAGTCTTTATTTGCACCAGGTATACTATTTAATATCATAGTGATCCGAGCTTGTGAACTTGACGAGTTAACATCGCTGTGCGTAGGCTGTCGAATATTTGTAAATAAGTAAAACTCAAAAGTGATTAACGTGTGGTTCCCGTTGTGTATAATAACATCGAGGTAATTAGACTTTCAACTATAAATAATAACACTTTTTGCGATAGCTGTTTCTTGTCAACAAGAGACGCATTTATTATATTCAGTATCGGAACTGATAAGCAACCAGTTTTTGAAATAATGGAAACTTGTTTGCTGCTATACCTTCGATAAATTAATGGCAAATAATAATGATAATATACAGGGTGCCGCTTTTCACTACGAGAGCAGCACCAATCAAGATAAAACTCAAACCGCATCCAAAAACATAATGTCTCAAGATAACAGTGGTAGTGAAAATCTTTCTCCTAGCACTTCGTATTCATCAGTAGCTAAATCGGTTCCCAAACCTGCATTTCCCAAGAAGGATCAAGCAATTGTCTTACATGCGGAAGAAAACCTAAAATTTGTTGACTACGTTAAAGCCATAGGTGACATCATTGGTGCCAAGAACATTATATTTGCTTCCCGAATTTCTAATAATAGAATATGCATATACCTTTCCAAAACTGAATTAGTTGATTTTATTGTTAACTCCTACTCTATCATATCCATAGGAACCAAATCCTTCAACATTCGCAGACTCATTTCACCGACCAAACGAATATTAATTTCTAGTATTCGTCCATGCATTCCACATTATCTAGCTGAAATCGCTCTTAAAAATCTAGGACTGAATTTATCTAGCCTCTCCCATCTCTTTTCTAAAGGCCGGCATCCCTGGGGATGAGTATAGTCATATTCTCAGCTTCCGACGACAAGTTTGTGTTTTCCTACCATATGACAATTTTGAACTGCAAACATCTACAACAATCCACTTCGACAACAACGATCACCGAATATTTCTTTCCACTGACTGAATGGAATGCTTCATATGCAAAGAAACAGGTCATATTGCAACAAACTGTCCAAACCCGCCCACACATAATTCTTCCCAAACTATTACTGATAACGAAAATCAACAGCTACCCCCATGCCAAATAGACACAAGCACCAAAGTGAATGACCAAGAAAATAAACTACCGGTACTTCAAACAGCACTGAAGATACCCACCGATAACGATGTTTCTGGAGATGTATCTCCAGTAATTTTAAGTGAATCATCTATTATGCCACCTCCTAATAATACCACCGACGCCATGAAACCCATTAGATCTGCAAGGAAAAAGCTAAAGAAAGAAACTACTCAAAAATCAGAACCCCAATCATATCTAACTGAGGAAACAATAACCATCATCAAAGAAGCGTACCTTCAAGACAACCCTGAAAACTATGTCATGCCCGTGGAAAACTTCACCGTTTTCATCGAAAAGACATACAATAATGCTAACCACTATGCAGAAACTCTAAAATTCACGGCCGATATTGAAGGCCTCCTAACTAATATGCAAGATATATATCCCCATTTAAAAGATCGATCAATAAAAAATAGATCTTCCCGCCTGCGGAAAAAAATCAGCATAGTCCTCGAAGAAACCGACACGGAGAGCATCTCTAGCGCAACAACGCAATCATCAGTAGGGCAAAGTGATAATGAAGATCTTGACTTAGCCCAATTATCACAGAAATCCTCTTAATAGCATATAATCACTTTTTTTCTTTTTTACTACTTTAATCATGTTCCATTTAATCCAATGGAATTGCGATGGGTTCTATCCTCGCATTGAACGAATATAACAACTAATTTCTGAATATCAGCCTAATATACTGTGTCTCCAAGAAACAAAATTCAAACATTCCCATAAGCCATATCTGAAAAACTTTGTAGGCTACCACTTTATCAGAACAACATTCACAAGGGCCAGTGGAGGCGCTTCAATATTTATTTCAAATGATCTTTTCTCTTCCAAACTACCACTTACCACCAACCTTGAAGCCGTTGCTGTAAATATCTGGTGTCCACACAAGATTACAATATGTAGCATTTACATACCTCCAAATTATGACTTACGAGAATCCGATATTGCAGATCTCACTTCACAATTACTCAAGCCGTCCATTCTTGCTGGCGACTTCAATGCCCACAATGTAATGTGGGGCTCATAACGCACCTCCGGTAGAGGTAAAACAATTGAAAACATATTGAACAATAATACCAGTTTATATCTACTAAATACTGGTAGCAACACCCACTTCAGCATAGCATCAGGAATTTTTTCAGCTATAGATCTCAGTTTGAGCGACCCCAGAACAGCATCCTTAGCGAACTGGCGAGCACTAGAGAGCCTATACGATAGTGACCACTTCCCAATACTAATCACCGACAATACTATCAAACCAGCAAATACCTTGACGAAATGGAGAACAAAATACGCAGATTGGAATATGCTCAAGTTATTTACTGAATCATTAACTGACACACTCGAGATTGACGAAAACATAGATGAAACAACTGTACAATTCGTAAAATGCATAATCACCTCTGCAGAAAAGTATATTGGAAAGTACAAGATAGATGCCTCCAAAAAAATCGTACCATGGTGGAATGAGTCCTGCAAAACAGATGTAAAAGAATGTAACAAGGCTTTAAATAGATATAGGAAAACCCGTTCCCAAGTGGATCTTATACACCGCAAGAAATTAAAAGCCATGTCAAAACGTATCATTAAAGAAAGCAAAACGGCATCCTGGAACAACTATGTGAACAGCATAACACCAGCAACTACACCTGGGGAAGTTTGGAAAAAAGTAAGACAAATGCAAGGTCGTAGTACTTTAAACACTATACCAGCAATAATTAAAGACGACCAACTTTTTACCAACAGCGAAGACATTGCCAATATCCTAGCAGACTCCCTTCAAGAAAAATCGAAGAATATGAGCACACCTCAAACTCCCCTAGTCAAAAGTCCCCTAGATACTTTACATTCCAACTCACTCAATGCCCCTTTCATATTCCAAGAACTCACACAAGCTATTTCTCTTTCCAAAAACTCCGCTGCCAGTCCAGATGGCGTCCCTTTTAACTTCCTAAAACACCTTTCTACATCCAGTGTAAACAAACTACTGGAACTGTATAATAAAATTTGGATCAACCATAAATTTCAAAAAATATGGAGTCTGTTATACTACCATTTATGAAAAATGATGCCGATTCCCAAAAACCAGAATCCTTTAGACCCATTTCATTAACCTGTACAATGTGTAAGCTCCTAGAAAAAATGGTGAACAAACGGCTACTCTGGTACCTCGAAACTAATAAACTGCTGAATCCAGCCCAATCTGGTTTCCGGTCACAAAGATGTATGACTGATAGTTTGGTAACTATGTATGCAGAGATTTCCAACGCTTTTGCAAAGAAACAAGAAGTGGTAGCAGTGACGAATGATATACAAAGTGCGTTTGATAAAGTATGGAGACCCGCTATTACCAATAAATTAAAAGAAATAAATCTAGAAGGTAATATCCTAAACTTTTTAACAAATTTTCTGAGTAATCGATCTTCCAAAGTATCCGTCAACGGGCATTTTTCCAAACCATTTAACCTAGAAAATGGGGTCCCCCAAGGATCGGTATTAAGCCCAACCTTATTCATTTTAGTCTTAAATGACGTATGCTCCTCTATTAGACCCCCAATAAAATATTCTATTTATGCCAATGATCTTTTCTTGTACTGTCCCGGTAAATCCTCATTAACCACATCAACGTTACTCCAAAATGCCGTAGACAAAATCTCCGACTGGGCTGTTACAGTAGGATTCAATTTCTCTCCAACAAAAGCGAAAGTAACCAAATTCAGCAGGAAAGGGAACGAACAAATTCCGCCTGATATTAAACTGAACGAGAGAAGTTTAGATGTAGTAGATCACTATAAATTCCTGGGAATAACCTTCGATAGTAAACTCACGTGGAAGCACCACATAGACGATGTCAAGGGTAATTGTTTAAAACGCATAAATCTGATCAAGACACTATCACATCGCACATGGGGAGCTGATGAACAATAACTACTAAAAATCTATAGAGCTTTAATCAGATCAAAACTAGAATATGGCAGTATTGTGTATGGTAATGCAAGCAGATCTACTCTAAATAAGTTTAACTCAATACAGAATACTTCACTCCGCATCTGTTTAGGAGCCTTTAGATCCAGTCCTGCGGAATCACTCTGCTGCGAAGCGAATGAAATACCCATATATCTCCGTAAACAACAGCTTCTACTGTCATACTCAGCACGGGTATCATCTAACCCTACAAATCCAGTATATGATATCATAAACTCAAACCAAACCCAAACCCAAAGCACCGTAACTAGCTATCAAATAATATCACACCTTTTACAACCTTTACTCGATAATATAGACCTCAAACAAACGGCCAACAGTTTTCTCTCGGACTCACCACCCTGGATTAGAATAGCTCTATATGCGAACACAACTTTAAGTAAATACAATAAACATGAAGTATCGAGCTCTTTTCTTCACCAAGCATTCCTAGAACTCATAGATCTGGAAAATCCTGACGAAATTTTATACACCGACGCATCAAAGCAGGGGAATGGAGTAGGCTGCTCCGCTACTACAACAAATTATTCAATCCTCGCACATTTACTCCCTCCCGATTGTAGTGTACATACAGGCCAACTTTTCAGTATACTCTCAGCTGTCAAATGTATTGAGGACACCCATAAAAAAGTTGCAATATGCACCGATTCTCTGTTATCCATCCTCTCAATAAGGGACATATACTCCAAAAATTATTTAGCCCAACAAATTCAAGAAAGCATCCAATGCCTTCACTTGAAAGGAATTCACGTCTTCCTTATCTGGGTCCCTTCACATGTTGGTATTACCGGAAATGAAACTGCTGATGTCCGCTAAAGCTGCGGCATCGTCAGAGTTACTCAAGCAACGTATTCAGCTCTACAGTGATCTTAAAACTTTCTTTAAAATGACCATCAGAACTAAATGGGCAAATATGTTAAGCACATCCACTAGCAAATTGTCAGAAGTTCAACGAACACCTAACTCCAGCATATTGCCATTAGTCAAGAGGGAAGAAAAACTTGTGGTTAGAAGATTGAGAATTGGACATACTCGCGCAACACATGGATACTTAATGGAATCTGATAAGCAACGACCATACTGTGCCCACTGTCATAATACCTTTCTTACGGTGAAACACATCTTGATAGACTGCCCTCACCATGTCACAGCAAGACAACGCCATCATCTGAATGACGATCTTAAGAATATTCTGTGTCCGGACAATAGCACCTCAGTGATTTATTTCTTAAAAGACATTCAATTGTTTCATTTAATGACCATCAGTTGTCGAGACACTAAATAAATAAAAAAAAATATCATAGTGATTTCTTCCCACTTCACAATAGCATCTTTAAATGTAAAAGAATTCGAAAATTTACCGCTAATTAAGGATTCTTTTTTAAAAACTCGATTATTGTTGTTTTTTGAGTTTCGGTAATTGATGCAGATTTCTTACCACTATTCATTGCAAATATTAGGTAGGTATATTGTTTGTGAATAGATGTAAAAAATCCAACAATTATAATTAAATAATATAAACATTAAGTTTTTAGGTTATTTTACATTGTTTTACATTCGTGTAATTCGAATACCAATATCTAACTCGATACGAGGGGCATGATTGATTACCTTCCGTGCTCTTTTTATTTGCATCTTTAAACTTCGATCAGATGGGCAAATTCCGGTTGCAGAAATGGTAAGTGTTTGTTGACAGTTATTTATGATCACAGTAGCAGTAGGTTCTTGGCTTTTAACTGCTCTCTTTTTAAGGGATGTAACTATTTTGGACACCTAAATTTATAAAATAAAGATGAATTAAATTATCTAGTTAAGACTTCATGATAAATCACTTATTTAAAAATGAAAGGATTTTACAAGTAAGAAATAAATTAAAACATATTATATTTACCTCTACCTTGGCGGCTGAAGCATCATGTACGTGATATCCAACTTTTTAAATTATTTCATTATTTAATGATAAGTGCACTCTCGCTTTACATTGTATATCTCTTCGTCGGCAACGAGAATATTGTTTGTCACTATTTGCACTCAAAGAATCAAAAATATACATAAAACCGTCTTCGCTAAAAATTCGGCCACTTCTTTTAGTCTCCATGACTGGCACTGCACTAAACTTGATGCACTAATAATTTTAGAAAAATTCTGCAATTTTTGATGCACTTAATGGGTGGGGGTGGTAAAATTTTTCAAAAGCAGGTACTGGATAGACTTAGCCGCGACTTAACATTATATGACCTCTAATACCATTTGTTTGATATTCCCATTTGTTTATCGGTTGATCCGACAACCCTTCAAAGTACAATACAACTTTAATCTGATTCTGGGTTTGCAATTCGTTCTACCTAGTAAGATTACTGGGAAAAATACATTAACGTTGTTGTACAAGCTTAATTATACCTATTTATCCATCTCAACCCTGCTTGATGGTTTTTTTCTGTTGATTCTTTCTGTTGTCTTAATTTGTGGGCACAATATCTGTGGAAGAGATAACTAAAGGAACCCACCGGCGAACCGTGAGGTCGGCGAATCGTGCTACCGGCTAAACATTCCCGACGAAGCATTACAGGCGAAACGTTACTGGCGAAACGTTGCCGGCGAAACGAACCGTTTCCGATATTGTTTAATAGGGATATGGGCTTAGACTATGAAAGAGAGGGGACTCGTAACGCTGTCAACTATTGTGATACCAATGCCCACCAAGTCATAAACTTCATTATCGTTATATGATAGTTCTAAAGGACTAAAATTTTTATTTTATGAATTAATCTTTATACATGGGAGATTAAAAAATAAAACTATATTGATTTATTTAACTTATATCAAAATTGTAGGTATTAGTAATTAATAATTGTGATCTTTTGGGGTTAGGAATTCCGAGAAACTGAACAATAAATTCGTTAATTTTCAATGAAAAAGTTTCGTAATGTCTTTTCTACTAGCATAATTGAATTTATTATGAAATACGTTTTAACTCACTAGTGGGGTTTTATGATTAAAACCTTATTTTTTAAGATATAAAGGAAAAAGTAGCTACCAAAAAAATGAGTCAGGAATAACTTACCTATGAAACGAAATTTCAGGTTCTTCCGTTCTGCTAGAACTCTCACACTGGTAATCAGAACAATTAACCATCTCAATAAAATCAAAAGTTCACTTTAAAATCACTTTAATCGCTCAATAATCGCAAAAAACTCTCTGGTGTTCACTATAGCGTTGACCACCAAAAAATGGCGTCGGCTTTGAAATATGCATCAAACCGTCACCACAGCTTGTATAGAGAATTACGCGTCCCCTCTCTTTCCTAGTCTAAGGATATGGGTCTGTAGCTATCAACATAACATGGTTGTTTGTTAGCTTTTGGTACTGGAATAATTTTGAGCATATCTGTATAATGGCCGGATTTCATAATGAAATTTACTATATATAATAGTTGCTTTTTTTGGTTTTCAATTAAAATTAAATTAAATTAAAATGTTGTGTATGCCGTCGTGTCCTGGCGCCGTTTTATTTTTTAATTGACTGATTATTGATTGTATTTTGGTATAAGACACAAGCTTACTTGAATTTACTCTATTTGTGTTTTGAAAATATTGATTGACTACGTTCTCAATAGTCTTGTGTTGAAATGAGTTCTGACAATTATTAATAAAATTATTTTGGAAGTACTCTCCAAATAATTCTGCGATATCGTTCATCTCGGTGTACGTATGTCCATTGTGCTCGATTTTGTTTATCTCCTTACGCTTCCTTCTGAAGTAACTGGAGATTCTCCATCAGGAGTTATCCTCAGGTTTGAGCGTTTCAAGAAAGGTGTCCCATTGATAGTTCTTGTAATCTTTGATTAGTAAGTTAATTAGGTTTTGATATTGTTTGAGAATGTTTCTGTCTTCTTCTGTTCTGGTATGTTGCCAACTTTTTCTAATTTTATTTTTGTTATTTATAATTTTTACGATATAATCCGGAAGTGTGTGGGGGTGGATAATTTAGGTTTTATGGAGGTGGAAACAGGGCCGAGACCAAGGGGGGCAGGGGGAGCCACCCCCCTCCAAAGCCCAGGCAGTTGGTTCCAAATCCAAACACAGTTGTCTACAAATAATATTTTTTTCGTTAATTTCTTTTCACTTTTTAAGTACCGTAAAATGGGGCTACTTGAAAACACCGGGGTGAATTGAAAAATTTTGCTTTTTCCAGTTAAAACCGATGCTGCGCTCTGGCGGTCGATATTTTAATCTCAAATTGAGTCCGCATCTATGCCTACCATGCTTCTTAGTTGAGTTTATGTTGTGGTACTGGTTATTTACTCACTGCTATTGTGTTGTGCATCTCCAAAAAAAGGTAAGAAGCTTGATTTTTTTTAACCTGCAAACTTTCTATTGTACAGAGATCCCTAAAAACACTGGAATATCGCCGTATTTTTTTCAAGAGTGGTTACCCAATCAGCAAAATGTTATCCATAGGACATCCTATGGTTATAGTTCCTAAGTGTTCCCTATAACCATAGGATATCCCGAATTTTGCACATGGATATCCTATGGATATCCAAGTGGCACACTTTTCTACATCCCCAGGAGATCCCAGGGCAATCCTTTTGTACATCCATAGGATGGTATAGGGATAAGATAAAGACATCCCATAGTGAAACTACGAGTATATATAGGGTGTTTCAAAATTCAGTATCAAGATGGCAGGGGCGTATTTTTCCAGGTCATAATAGGACTTTTTTCCCATAAACATGTGTCCGCAACTGCTTCATTTCTGGGATACAGGGTGTTAAAGTTTCAAGATTTTTTTATTTTTTTCTTCATAGCTCCTTCAGTTTTTGAGATATCAAAATCAAATTCAAAATACAGATAACTTTTTTAAGGGTTTACATCATCCAGTATGCCGGTTGATTGTAACAATCTACAAGGAGATATTTTTTCAGGGGTCCAGCTCTTTTTCGCCCCATAAACTTTTTTGTAGTACGCCGCTGGTGGATTCTAACATATGAAATACATTCTTTATTTTGTTCATGAAGTTTTTTGTCTGTTGTAATTTTTACGCATCTGCAACTGTTATCGAGAAAAAAATTAAAACCATTTGTGTAATTCGCTAGATTTAATTACATTTTTCAAGGGAACAATAAAAAAGCGAATTGACTGCTATTTTCATTTTGACGTTTAGGTTTGTTTGGAAGCATTTGACATTATTAATATCTCAAAAACTGAAAGAGCTATGAAGAAAAAACTAAAAAAAACCTGGTAACTTAAACACCCTGTATCTCAGAAATGAAGCGGTTGCGGACACGTGTTAATGGGAAAAAGTCTTATTATGACCTGAAAAATACGCCCCTGAAATCTCGATACTGAATTTTGAAACACCCTGTATATAGAAATGGTGATAGTTCCTTCCACCCCAGGACATACCAGGGCTTACCTGGAACTATTACCATAGGATAGGAACATGATTAGATTCCAATGTGAGTGGGCCTACTATCACAGGTCCCCCACCGCGGCCTATTGTAAGATTAGTATTACATTTTGATTTTTTGGAAATATGAATGGTATATTCATAATTTCAGTTGTGGAATCATCTGCGGCTGAAAAGAAAACTTTAGTCGTCATTTTTCCACCGTTCAAGATAAACCTCTTGGAAGGTATTCATGTTGAAAAGAGAAACATTCTCAATTAGAAATTGAATAAAAACATGATTCCCTTGGAAATGGAAACAACCCTAAGATAAAATAAAGTAATTTTTGTAATATCTAACAGAAAACAACTACTTCCTCGGCTAATACCACGCTGGACATTGAACTACATTTGATAGATATTGTGAAAAGACCCTAACTTAAAAGGAAAAATTCTGAAAGTAAAAATTCGCATTTTCATTCAGATTTTGCCTATGAATAACATTCTCTCTTATCTCATCTATGAATCCCTGATGGAAACTAAATAATTAAAATAAACTATCTAAATGAAAATGCGAATTTTCACTTTCAGAATTTTTCTTTCAAGTTAGGGTCTTTTCACAATATCTATCAGATGTAGTTCAATGTCCAGCGTGGTATTAGCCGGGAAAGTAGTTGTTTTCTGTTAGATATTACAAAAATAACTTCATTTTATCTTAGGGTTTTTTCCATTTCCAGGAGGAGCATGCATTTAATCCTTATAACTCTATCACTTATTTTTCTTAAATGACTTACTTTCTTATTGGGTTGACGCAAATTTCATTATATTATCATTTATCTTTGAAACATTAGAAATAACAAATAATTATATGATTGAAGAAGGAAAATGAAAGGCGAAATCATATTAAAAATCTATTGCTGAACATTGTGTAGGATTTATGGCTTCTTCAGCGGCTTGTTCCACCTCTTGATTAGGTGCCACTATTGGATTCTCTACCACCTCTTTACTTTCGGCCCCCTAATTAACTCTATACTTTGCATGCCGTAGCCAATTTTTCATCGCAAATGCAATGCTTTTTTCGGTAGCATTCTGAATTCTGGGATTTTTCAAAATAGCATCTGAAAGATTCAAGTACATCTAATCAGTCAATATAGGAATCTTATATGAAGTTCATCATCATTGTGTGGGAAATATTAATATTGTCAGATCCCAATAAAAATATACTCTATTTCAGTATGTGAGATACATAGCAAAGTTTCATGGAGAAAACAATTTGCAATAAGAAAACGTTTTAACAATATAAAGAATTTTTTTTAAAACATATTTTCAATTGGTTTGGTTGAATGCTCCCTGTAACAGCTAGCAAATGATTAATCATTCAGATGAGTAGCTACAAGAATCGGAATATATAAGATATACAGTATGTCTCACCAAATTGGAACCATATGGAAAACTTTTTTATTAATAATTTTTGGAAAAAAGTTATTCCTTATGAAGAGTACCTTAATGTTTGACAATATCAAAAATTGTTATGGAACAAAGTTGTTCCGAGTTGAAAATTACGTTCAGATATCCAATCATATCTATCTACCAAGAACAATTAAATTTTGTTTACATTTTTCGTTTTTTTTGTTAGATTTGGTTGGTTTGAAAAAAAAATTGTTTATAAAAATTTCAACATGGTCAAAAACCTAAAACAACAAAAACCAACTGAAGAAATATGTAAAAAATATCACAACCCAATTTTTCATAGTAGATAGGCGTGATTGAATAATTTTCAACTTTTTACCTTGACAATTTTCGATATTGTCAAAAATATTATTCCAACATTACATTCATATTTTGTAAATTTAAATTAAAAAATTAAAATTTGATATCTGATGATTGTATTTTAGATTTTAGAACATGTAGAACTTTTTATGAAGAATAACTTTTTCACCTAAAACTAATTGATGAAGCATTTCTTAGTTTACAGGGCAAAGTTTGTTCTTGTAGAAATTTTACTAGGTGTTTGCCAGTCTCAAAGGGTTGGTGGATTAATTTCTGTTTAATGCTTTCCAACAAAACTCCTATAGAATAGGAAAAATTTGAAAGGCTGGATTAATAATTAATTCATATTCATTTGATGAATGAATTAATGAATTTAGGCATTGTATTGTAGCGTTCAGTAGTTATTTATTATTAAGCCACTGATCACGTAAATGTATATATTGAGTTCTGTATTTAATTTTATCAAATCCATTATTGTAAAAATTTGGTACTCACCCTTGGCAATCTTCGTAAGAAGTAAACTATTCAATGGTTTTTTTTTCTTGAGTCCAAGCCAATTATATTGGGTTGCCAGTTCGTTTGCAAAAATCCTGCCAAAAATTCTCTTGACATTATCATACTCTGAACATCCACCAATTTTTTCAACATATGCGAACTGGAAATGATATAGCATTAATAAATAATATTTAGCTCTATAAAATGTGCAAGCAAGAGAAAAAGGTACCACAAAAAAATTAGCAGTACCGAGTCCCTTGAGGTATCAACTCAATTTCAGTTAAAAACATTTTTATATTCAGTGAAACAAGCAAAATACAAAGTAATATCTAATAGTTTCAGGTGCCTGCAATAGCCAGACACATCATCAACAAACACAAAATCCACAATACTGAAGAGAAACTCAAACATAAAAATTGAAAAAAAATTAGCTTGATATACCAAATTCTCAAGAATTGAAGTGAAAAAACTGGTTCAAATCCTGACAAAATATATGTAGCAATCAGTAATCAGCATTCGAGTCTATCTTAGTGAATTCATAATCGTGTTTGTCACTAAGTATATTGATAGCTGCTTTCATTTAAATACACAAAATAGACTGAATATACAGTTTGATAAACTTACAAATTTTGCATATTTTTCTTTATTTATCAGTTCTGCCTCCAAGTACTCTAGTTCTTCTACGGTGTTCAAAGGCAAAGTGAAATCAATATTGACTTCAACTCTTGTTTCATTTCTATCTCTGAGGACATTGTGCATTTGTGTGATATCTGCAGCCATTTCATCCACTTTGACATTGATGATATTTAATTTTCTGACAATATGTTGGAATTCTACCTATTTCACCAACTCCTGGAAAGAAAGAATATGTGAGATACAAGACAATTAAACACGTTAAACTTTGAATTATATCAGTGGGGCTCACGAAACATTCTAGGGGTGTGTGAAAATAGAAATTTTTTTACAACACAAACACTAACCTTTCCTAATTCCCAGCAAAAATCTTGAGATGTTCATCAGCACTTGTATCAAAACATTCAAAACTTCAAATAACTAAATAACAAACTAATAACAAACCAAACTTGCATCACAGCTTGTTATAAACAATATAAACATCTAGCATAGCAAAGCAAACAGCATACGCAATGGCAATTGGAAATGGCCGGGAAACGCTTGCAAATCTCCATACAAGCCTATCTCTATCTTTTTTCTTCACAATTGCTTTGTGAAACAGAGGTACGGTTGTCGGTTGTTGGCCATCGGTTAGCGAAATCGGCTTAACTCGGAAACCGCGAAATATACAAATACATGGCGGGAATAAACATCATCGTAAAAACTCGTTGAAGCATGGCATGTTAGGCAAAATTTTGAATTTAGAAACGAAACAGCTGCTTGGACATGAACAACATAATATTATGATGGTGTATTATCTTAATTTAAAATCTTTATATTTCAATACCTACATACAGTTTTGTTTTCGATATATTTTTCCCAACAATATGAAAAATCAGCTGAACCAAAAACCCATCATCGACCCGAAGGAATAACCATAGGTTATTATTAAATAGGTTAACCTATGTATATCCTTTTATAAGCAGCGTTCAGTGGTATCCCAGTCGGATATCCATAGGATATACTTTTGGGTTATCCATAGGATATACTATTTTTGGAAACGAATAGTACATGCTGTACCTTTCTGAGCAAGATGAGGATAGCTTATGGATATCCCATCGCGGTTATCCAGTTTCAGGACATTTGGGATCGTGATAGGATATCCTATGGATATAGTGTGCTATCTGGGTATATATCAGGCAATCGTTCTCTTACCATAAGCTTTGCTTTTCCTTCTTACTTGCCAGTGGCGTATCATTTTATTTTTTTATGTAATTTCAGGGGCGACTTGAAAAAGGGTGCGTATATACAAAAGGAAACCGGGAAGTCGGTAATATCGGGATTATAGCGGAGACACGCTCCAGCGAGTACTACAGCTACACAAACAAGGTAGAAAATTAAATGACTACACACAAAATCAATTGGAGATCAAACTGCAACGTCGATCGAAGAGGAAAACTATCTGGGTCGGTCTATATCTATTACAGCGGACTGGGGTTATCCCTGTGATTCAAACGATATAAAAGAGATAGTAAAATCCTACTTGGACAGAAGAGGAAAAAATTTGCCACAATTCCGAGACAACAGATCTGGTGAAACCTGGCTGCAAACATTTCTAAACCGACATAAGGACTAAAAGAGTGTATCAATAAATAAAATGAAGTAGAGCCAAAGTTTGCTCTGATAGTATTAATACATATTTCGACTACTTATCAGAAAGTCTAAGAGATGTTCCATCAGTGGTAAATTACGATGGGATTAATTTTACGGACGATCCTGGCCGCGTGAAAGTCATCGTTCGTAAGACTTCTAAAAGAGCGGAGAAGGTAATGGATACATCTAAAACAGCTACTTCCGTCATGTTTGCCTGTGCAGCTTCAGGATTTATGCTTCTGGTCTACATAGTCTATGAGGCAGACTACTTATGGAGCATTTGGACGGAATTTGGACCAGCCGGAGCCAGATATAATCGCTCTCGTTCTGGATGGTTTGATGCAGATATTTTTGAAGATTGGTTTAATAACATTGTATTGCCATATTTTCGATCTTTGCCACCGGGTCCTAAAGTTCTTATTGGAGATAATTTGGCAAGCCACATTTCGGCCAATGTTATTTCGAAATGTACGGAGAATGACATTCGTTTTATGCTTTTGCCTCCTAACAGTACGCACACTACACAGCCATTAGATGTTAGCGTTTTTCGTCCAATTAAGATCGCTTGAAGAAAGATACTTCAAGAATGGAAAAACATAATAAAGGAACTGTAAGAAAAGAACTATTCCCACGCTTATTAACACAGGCATTAAATAGACTTTCAGAGAGTATGGAAAAAATATTCAATCAGGCTTTGAAGCGACCGGTCTATTACCACTGAATAGAAATAAAATTTTATGCAAGCTACCAAAAACAGACAAGCAAAGAACGCAAGAACAAGATGCAATTGACGATTTACCAAAAGAAGTGTTTGAAAAATCTAGGTTTGGAGCACCAACCTCTGTTGATAGGAAAAAAAATTGTTTGTTGATGCAGGTAAAAGCATTTCACAGGAAGACCTACAGCTACCACCAACATCAGCGCCATTCAAGCCAAATAAAAATAAAAGCACGAATAAAAAATTACGCCCAAGGTTATTATCATCTTCTTTCGAAAGTGACGTGGATGAAGAAGATTTAACCGTCGACAGCGACAAAGATCTGGACCCAGAACCGTTTTCCGACACAGACACTAATAAAATTGATGATAACATGTCACCTATGCAAGATTCTTCTGTCTCGACAGATTTTAAACAAGGTGATTTCATTCACGTTGACATGAAAACTGAAGCTGGTACCAATAAGCAATATGTGGCAAAAATAATAAATTGCGAAAAAAATGGATCTTATATATGCTCATTCTTAAGATTAAGTGATAAAATACCTAATGCATATGTTTTTCCCCGGCAGAAGACATCGGACTTGTCGAGCAAAAAGAAATTAAGCAAAAGCTTTTAGAATATGAAACATTACGACGAGGGCAGCTAAAATTTAAAAATATGTGATCTTAATTATTAATTTGATTGTAAACTGTCAAACGAATTTGCTTTTATTTATTTTTTTGTTGTCTCTACTATACCAAAGAAGGTTTATTTTGGGTTATTTTGTTGAATATTGTTTCTTATTTTTATAATAAGTATGTGATGACAATAAAGTCAATTTTGAAAAAAATGTTTTTTTTGTGCAAAATAATGAAGAAATATAAAAAAATAATTTGTTTTATGTTGGACCTACAAAATCAGTTATTGCGATTTTCATGTCGCCCCAATTGCGTTCCTACTAGCTACTATACAATGTAAAATAAAGGCAAATTTCAAGTCGCCCCAACATGGGGTGACTTGAAAAAAGACCTTCCATATTTTTTTTCTAGGGAGTGGAGGGAGGTACAACTTTTTTAAGCGTCGTGTCCAATAGCCACCACCTCAAAGTAATCTAAAATCATTTTTATTTTAATTAGAAAGGTAAATATACGGCGGTAGGGTATCGAATATTCCAAAAATGGTACCAAGTTTTACGGTATGTATATTTTTGAACTGTTTTCGTTTATATTTCTTAAGTATGGTGTTTTTGTTCCTATTTTTCAAACAGGTATATTTTGTAAGTATAATAATCTAATAGTATGAATTTGGATTTTTAAGATTTTGTTAGTAGGTTGCATTTTTAATATGTTAGATCTTATACTTGTTTATATTAATACATATAAAAAAATTTTGTTGGTTTTTTATTTTTATCCCTTCCCCCCCCCCCCCAAAGTGTGCCTTGGTACGGCCCTGGGTGGAAAGGTTCCTGGCTGATATGAAAGTTTCTTGAAATGTTTTTATTATTTGTGTTAACTGTTCTGTGTTTTCAATGTTATTCGTAATAATTGTGTTTTTGTTAACATAGTTTCTGAAACTAGACCAGTTGGTGGAGTTATAGTCATATGTCTTAATGGAAGGGTTGTGTATTTGATGGGGTAATTTAAGGTTAATTAGGACAGGATCATGGTCAGAGTTGAGGTCGGTGAGGGTTTTGATATTTGAAATATTGTTGATGTTTCTGCCAATGGCTATGTCAATTGTACTGGGGGCGTGGTTTGTAAAAGGATAGTGGGTTAGGTCATCGGTTGCAAAGATATTGCAATCTGAATTATCGCAGAATCTTTGGAGAGTACTCCCGTTTTTATTTGGATGCGAAGCGTAATTGTCCCATAAGGGATGTTAACAGATTAAATCGCCCACTAACAAAACCTTATGAGGTATGAGTTTTCATAATGTTAAAAAAGTTAGATTCGTTTAATTTGTTGAATGGAGTATTATATGCTCCGACTATTTTGATTTTGTTTTCAAGAAGAATCTAGATATGCTCCTCAATGGATGAATTATTGTGTTGTATGGTTTTGATATTTATGCCCTTTTTGATTTGTTAGTCCTCTTATCATCATTATAACATTTTTTAATTAATAAGGGGATACAAACTTTTATGAGTCAAGAAAATACGTATGATTTATGTTCTCGACAAGTGAACCAAAATAATCAAAATTTAGATAACCCTCAGTTTTTTCAGTTATATTTTCTTTCATCACATAAAATCGGTAAAATACGATAAACGGTGTCATGCAGAATGGAAAGAAATTTAACTTCTCTTTGTACATAAAGCAGACGCATTCATCATCAGTTTCATTGAAGGAAGTGAAAGTATGGTGAACATCTAAAATATCTGTCTGCAAATTAGTCTTACATTCTCCGCAATTAAAAGTTATAATTTTTTTAACAACAAAACCAGAAACATAGCTTATTGCTTGATTGTCAAAATTTGAATCATTCAATTCTGCATCTAAAAACGGGAAATCAGTATTTTCTAATTCATTAATGATATTAGAGGTGAATGATTTTGGTTCATTATGAAAATTTAAAAGAGAATTCAAAAGATCTAATAAATTGCAGTCATGTACTTCACAATTGGTGTTGTAGTTCATGACGGTAATGAAACTATTTGAAATTGACGTTTTTAAAGCCGATATAAATTGGTAACGATTTGGAGATATATTGGCAGCGCCATACTGCTGAATTGCCCAAAATATATTCTCAACTGGGTCCTGATTTAAAGAACGTGTTCTAATAAATTTGAATCCTACTTTCCAACATTTTCTTGTTAACAAATTGGTACTCCTAATAGTGGTTAACCAACAGGTTTTAAAAGGCATTTGGGTTTTCATTGCCTTTCCATTTTGTGACTTTTTTTAAACACAATTACAACTTGATGTTTTTATTTTAGTATCTAGCAATATATCCATAATGAAATGCTGCCTACGCCTCTGGTAATGAGGGATAGGCCTTATTTGACGAAGAAGAAACGAAAAAATAAAAACAATCAATCAGCGTGATGACAGAAACTCGATTAAAGATCCTTAACAGTGTTCAATACATATGTCGGTTTTTGTAACACTTATTAACTATAATTTCAACTTGGTAAATCACCAGTTATACGAATAAACTGCGGAGCAAAATTCAAACGATGTTGATTCGTTTGTTTAAGCACACGCACCGAATCCTTAATTTTGTTATTACTACGGATAAGTGCCCTTTTCAATTTACAAATTCTATTTCTCTGATCTTTATTAATGTAATACATTTTCTTCTTCTTGGGAGATAAATTACTGAGTCTAGTTTCATTTATTTTACTTAAAGTACAATGCATTGCTTTTTAGGTAAATGTTTTAATTGAGGTTCTTGATTATCATTAATGTTACAAAAAATAAGCTTTCTTTTTCCATGCGATCTTTCAAAATATTTGGTATTATTGCTATGTTCAACTACTTTTGGTGGTGTATGATGTAAGAAGGGTTGCGAAGGTGAAGCAAATTTAGTAAGTCTTTGACGTAATGAACTTGTAAATGCATCATAGTCAAAATGAACTTCGCACAACCTTTGATCTTTGGATGCATTAGGAAATTCTAAAATGTTGAACCACTGTTAGTTCCTTACGATTAATGTGAAATAGAAATTTGAAATATGTTTTATACTTAAACTCTAAATTGCGAAGTGGGCCAAAATATTTATTATTACAATTTTATGCAAAACAACTATAAGAGATTCTATCTGATGACGACATTTTAAAGGTTCACTTACTTTTATTTACTTTATTAGAACTAAATCCTGAATAAATTTAAAAATAACTAATTCGACTCACGCTTGTACCTTGTAACGCCATATATTTCATAGATAAATACATTTAATACGGGGAAGAATGGAATCTCCTGTACTAAGTCCTAAGCCACAAAGTTTTGTCGAGTGCTGCGCCATCTATTGTGGTGGAAGGTTACTATTCACCAAAAGGGAAAAAATAAAGGAAGATACCTGCATGATTAGTCACAGTTTACTAGCTACTACTAGATGGCAAGCTAAGCAAATACTGAAGGTTTTTTTAAATTATGCCTATATTGTTTTTTCTTAAATAAACAAATAAAAACAGTCACACAAAGTTTAAACACTTTTTGAAACAACCTGTTATTTTATTTTGGCTTAAAAGTAGGATAGGTTGTTTCAAAAAGCTGTTTAAAGCTTTTATCCATTTTTATTAACCAGAATAGTTTATTAAAAGACGAATGTCGACAAATACTTTCCAAAATTTAATATGAAATTTTGTTTATAAAATAATACAGGTGATTTTCTTTATTTTCTTCTCAATCTTAAGAGAAGAATAATTTATTGATAATAGCATGTGCTAACAAATATTACACGGTTACATGGGTTACCGAATAATGCTTTCTATTATTAATCACTGTTGAAATTATTATAATACAAAATTTTTGAATAGATCTAAATTATATGTTACTCTTTGGAGAGCTCCTACTTAGAAGTTCCCTCTTCGGAGGATTCAACATTACTAAATATTTTTTTTAATAAACAACCCAAATTATATTGTGGTTACCAAACTTTCTCTTTTTTCAAAAAAAAAATAATTTTTATCTCCTTACTATAAATAGATTTGGATCTCTTTTCTTAACTGAATACCTTAAAATGACTATTTATTTCTCTAACCTTGAATATCTTTTGAATTGTCATCGGAATGTCATCAGAAATTAAATAGTATGATATTATATGTATACAGGGTTTTTCAATTATATTGAGTACATAGACAAAACAGGGGTTTCCAAAAGTATTTGCATAAGAATATATTAAGTGAATTCATTAATATTTTAATATTTGAAATAGGAGTACTGTATTGAATTTTATTGTAGTTTATTTTATATGAATTTAATTATATGTTATATCTTTGATTTCAATAAGGTTTTTTAATTTGCCCCAGTATATTTAAGAAAATTATTTGGGATCAATAATGTCACACAGTGCACTTACCTTTATATCTCTTTAAATTATTAATTTTTTTTTAAATGAGCACTCAGCTTCTCAGGATGTTGAGTTCATAAGATTAAATATTCATATGATTCCTTTAACAATAAGCGCCAGATCTTAATATTGAATTTTGATAAAAAAATTTGTGATCTAAAATATTTGTATTCAATAAATTTTAAATTTTTCTCTTAAATGGTTTGAATTCTTATTATATCGGTGTCATGTATATATGTACAAGGTACATTATAAAGTTTAAATGAATTTCTTTAGTTTGATTTGGTTTAAATTTGACTCTTGAATAGTTTTCCTTTCAATAATCTTATACTCGTTAATATCTTAAATTGTAATTGACTCGTGTTAGATATATATATATATATATATATATATATATATATACAGTGTGTAGCATTATTTTTCAACATTAATATATATATATATATATATATATATATATATATATATATTAAACTAGGTTTTATAATGTTATTAATTTTATTTTAAGATAGATATATTTATTTATTTATTTGATTTTGTGTGTCTAGCTCTGTTTTGTTATAATTTTTATATTATAATTATTATATTATTCGGGAGCATGAGACTCATTCTACCCTTCGAGTTCTGGCTTCGTTTGATTTATTATGCTTGAGTAAATGAAAAGAAACACAGTACTTTCAATTATTTAATTTTTCAAAGAAAATTTTATTTAAATATTTATAAAACAGTTACGCCTATGACATTACCAAAACCATAGTCATAAATGATAACATACACTATCCTATGCTCATGCTCAAATAAATGCGAATGGATACGAGAAATACCGAACGTTTCTTATAGACGCTTAGCAACTGTGTGATGTGAATATTCGATGTATCATAAAATCGTTGCCGTTATAATGTTGGTGATGGAGTTTGTATAAAAGAATTTATGTTTGGAAATTATATACATACAAATGATAAAATTGTTCGGAAGAAACAGGTTACAAAATTATACATACGATTGGAAATATTATATAAATGGATTAAGATGCATTTTTCTCAACGATTTGGAATAAAGTAAGTACAACCATTATTTTATTACAGAATAGGCCTTTTTAAATAATATTGAAATTCTATCTATTGAATAAACTACTTAAAGTCTTTATTACTTTTTTAGATAGATCGATCATATAGACGCAAGAATTATTATACACATGGAAATAGTCACTGAATTTATATTAGTTAGTTATTATTATTATTGGCCAACAATATTTAAAAAAACACTGACCTGAAGTCTGGATTCTGGATCTAACTCGTCAGGAAACAGGAATACGCATTCCGAAGTTCAAGTTGCAGAATTTCTTGAGAATTTGGGATATTCTCACGGAAAAACGGGATACATACACATGTGAGTGTTCTTAGTTTTATATTTACAAGGAATCTATAGCTTTGATCATGATATTTTTTGATTTTACTTGATATTTCTTGAAAAATTGTTCATCACCTCCTCGCTACTTCGACGCCAAAAACCAATTTTTAATCAACAAACAAACTATTGTTTCTCACCTCACTAATTTTCAATAAAGTTTTGTTTCTTTTTAATACCAAATTTGTCCTGTCATTTTACACCAATCATATACTTTATGGAGCTGTCGAATTATATTCACAATTACAACACTCTATGAAAGTTTTGTAAACATACATAAATGCGAATTTCACTTGAAAATTATCTGTTTTCTGTTTTGACATATAGATTACCTTTATGTCAATTTTATTTATCTTCTAAACTTATCTAATTCTTTATACTAAATATGAATATGATTTATATTATTCTGTTTAACTAATTCTTATATTAAATAAGATCACTAAAACTTGTTTCTTTTCAGAGAAACAACTGATTCCTTCCTGACAAACACATATCCATATTGGGCAGATTGAATGTTCTCTTTTATACTAGTTAAGCGTTTTCAAACTTTAGACAATTATTAAGGTAATTTCTCTTTAATTATTATAAATAAATGATTTAATATATTCTGACTTTATATGCATTTTTACTTATGATTGTGGTTTTTCAATGTGTTTTTAATTAACATAGTTTCAATCCATTTTAAATATTAAGCAAAATATTCTCAAACAGCTGATGTTCTTTAATATATAAGATATATGGTTCAATATATATATATATATATATATATATATATATATATATATATATATATTCTCAAACAGCTGATGTTCTTTAATATATAAGATATATGGTTCAATATATATATATATATATATATATATATATATATATTGAACCATATATCTTATATATTAAAGAACATCAGCTGTTTGAGAATATTTTGCTCAAAATGGATTGAAATTATGTAATTAGAACACATTAAAAAACACACAATCATAAGTAAAAATGTATATAAAGTCAGAATATATTAAATCATTTGTTTATAATAATTAAAAAGAGCAACAATAAATATAAAGAAGTTACCTTAATAATTGTCTAAATTTTGAAAACGCTTAACAAGTATAGTGGAGAACAATAAATCTGCCCAATATGGATGTTTAGTTGTCATGAAGGAATCAGCTGTTTCATCTGAAATGAAACAAGTTTTAGTTATCTAATTTAATATGAGTATTAGTTTAAACAGAATGATATAAATCATGTTCATATTTAGTATAAAGAATTAGATAAGTTTAGAAGATAAAAATATCAATGACATAAAGGTAATTTATATGTCACAATTTATGTTATATAAAAGAATTTATGTTCATAAATATAAGTATTATTTTCAAGTTGTCATAAATATCAAAACAAAACTAGATCTTGTCATATCGAAATATAACAATGAATTTCACTATCTGTAAAAGACTTGTTGTATTGAAATATCTTGAATTATAAAAGAAAACAGATAATTTTCAAATGAAATTCACATTCATATATGGTTCCAAAAACTTCACAAAGTGTAGCAATTGTGAATATAATTCGACAGCTCCAGAAAAAATGTTATTGGTGTAAAAATGACAGGACAAATTTTGATCAACTAAAATTAAACAAAACTTTATTGAAAATTAGTGAGCTTAGAAACAATATATCATTTGTTGATAAAACAATTGACGATCAAATAGAAGGGTGGGTAGTTGGTTTTTGGCGCCGAAATAGCGAGGAGGTGATGAAGAATTTTTCCAGAAATTTCAAGTAAAATCACAAATTTTCATGATCAAAGCTATAGATTCCTAATAAATATAAAACTTAGAACACTCACATGTATATGTATCCAGTTTTCCCGTGAGAATATCCAAAATTCTCAAGAAATTACGCAGCTTGAACTTCGGAAGGCGTATTCCTGTTTTCCAGACGGGATAGATCCAGAATCCAGACATCAGGTCAGTGCTTCTTTAAATATTATTGGCCAATAATAAGAATAATAACTCGCGAATATAAATTCAATGACTATTTCCATGTGTATAATAATTCTTGCGTCTATATGATCGATCTATCTAAAAAAGAAATAAAGACTTTATGTAGTTTATTCAATAGATAGAATTTCAATTCAAAACACAACATTATTTAAATAAGTATCAAAAATTACCTGCACAATTAATTCCAGAATTACGTCAATATCAATGGGTTCCACATTGGTCTGAACACAGCCATATGAATTTCAGCAGAAATAAAATTTTATTTAAACTTGAAACCTGAAACAACATCAATTAATATATATTTCAATAGTTGCTTATCAATATTTGCAGTTGTTTATAATAAAAGTTGACAATTTAAAGAGAGGGTTGAAAGCTTTATGAGAAATGATAAATGGAACACAGCCCAAACATATGACAAAGAAATGTATTATAAACAGCAAGTAATGAAATCTAGTAATTTTATTACCAACTTAAATTTATTGATTATTTATTTTATATAGAACAATAATAACAAAATCAAAAATAATCAATAGTTTATGTAAGACTAAAACAGTAATAATTCAAGAATTTAAAAATAATCAATTACATATATATGAATCAGTAATCTAGGTTGTATATTTTGTCAAAATGAATATAAATAAGAAAACCGTAAAAACGTAATAATGATTAAAATTGCTAATGTATTCTAGGAAAAAGACTTTATATAGAATCCTGAATACAAAATAAATATTTGTGAATAAGTGTGTTAATCCTCCAGGACAGAAATCAAACAATTTCATTTTATAACCAAAAGATATAGGAATTGACAATTTGTGTTATTAAAATAAAGATAAGCAAGCTTTGCATTTGCGAAGCCAAAAAGTTTGTTGATTTAAGAAACAAGTGAGTGGGTTTTGGTATGATGAGGTGAGCGTCGATATAAATCTCCTCTAATTGAAATTATTAAAATTTTGATAAAAAGTTAACAAGTGCTCTCGAAAAGGTATTGGAAATACATTAATAAGTTTTTGTGAACCCGTAAAGAATAAAAAGGTGGTCAGAAGGTGCATCTCTCTCAGGAGAGATCTTCAAGAAATTATAGACGCGAGTAGCAGCCAAGGACTGAAGATATGAACTAAGGTCTGTGCATTTTAATTGAAGTATTTGGAATTCCATATATAAATACGAACAGTGAACTAAAAATAATATTCAGAACATTCTAATCATGATAATATAAAAAAGGTCTAAAAACAATATATTACGATGCATCATATTTTATCTCCACGGAGATACATGCAATTTAGTTTGTAATAATATAATTGTACTTACTTATTTAATTTAATCCATTTTCAATGTTCACGTGTTCCATAAATGTTCACATAATTTCCAACTTTTAATTTCCTCTAATGCATGCATAACTGGTCTATCCATCACTATCTTATTTTCTATTTACACACATTATTTCGGAATTTATATATATATATATAATTGCTTATTTAAATTTACACAACGTATTGAAATTTTTCATAATTATATACACGCAGGCAGAGCATAAACTGTTTCTACACCGCATTGACGGTGAAGAGCGTCTTCCTGTTATAGGAAGTTATATAAGCGCATGCGTTGAACTTATGCGCCGACGCAATACAATGAATTGTTGTGTATTCAGAATTGCATAGGATGTAGGGGTTATAAAGTAATTTTAAATGTTAAAAACAATACAAAATTTTTCATATTAACTATTTATTAAATCAATTTTCATTGAAGTGTTGGTATATTTATTCTTTTCATGTCCTCAATAAAATTATTAGAATTAACATATTTCAATCTTTCTATATGAGAGTATTCGGAAGCCCAATTTCATTGATAAATTAAATAAAAAAAATTTTCAATAAAATTAAATAATAAAATTGACGCCAAGAACTCAAAGGGAGGAGTCATCATGCTTCTGACTGATATTTAAACTTTAGATAAAATTGATAGAAGATATTTTTACGAGCTAGCCGAAGGTAAGTCGTGTTTGTATATATATAAAAGCCAAGTTATAGTTCATTATACGTATAAATATCAAACAAACAAACGAATATATACTAAAAATAAAAAAAAATAAAAAATTATATAAATACAAATTAATAGTAATATATATATATATATATATATATATATATATATATATATATATATATATTAAAGTGAAACATAGATACGAGGAAAACTACACTAATAGTATCACTTGAAAAATAACAATTTCAAGTGAGTATTCAATAATAATAATTCATAACGACATGCTATCTAAATGTACATAGTTTTAGACATGTCTAGAAATAAGCCAAACTAAACACTGCATACATTAAAAAAAAATTTATAAGACATCTATTAATTTAGAAAACAATAAAACATCGAGAATAAATATTAATGATTATATTTCAAAGAATAAAAACAACTATGAGTAAATTTCATCAATTATATTCTAATATGTAAGAAACCCTGTATAAGGAATAACATGAATTTTTAAACAAAATTCAATAACTGTATCTTTATTATTTATAGTTACTTTCGAATAAACCCTGTATATAGTATAAACTTTTCGATCAGATTGCATCATAACGTCAAACGTAAATATTTAATGCGGAAATTGACGTTCTTTGATGGTTCGGATAGTGTAATTCGGAGTGATCATAGTGCGGTTTTGAAACGTAAATAAACACAGTGAAAATATCTAAAACAACGCAAGAATGGATGTTTTGATTTGGAAAAAACAATTACTTTCACCTAACAACAAGAAACCATAAAACAAAATCAAAAACAAGTGAACGTTGTTGATTTTAAGCTTGGGAGAGGAGCGTCGCGGTTTTAAAAGACGATGGTCATATAGAAATGTCTTTCTCCAAATCATCATAAAAAAGTAAAAATAACTTTAACAAACTCAATAAAAAGTCGACTAAAGTATTCTACAACGTATACAAGTAAAAATAACAAAAATATAACCCGTTCTGTATCTGTAAAGGTTTGAAGGGTGGGTGGCCCCACATCACTTAGGTCACAATTGGCCCATTGTGCATCCTTCTGAGTTTCAAAACTTCCTTCTAGCTCGTCATCCAGCCTACTTCAATATAACCCGTTTTAAAACAAATAAGTGCATAAAATTTAGTGTTATCGACTAGAGCTTGGTAAGATTATAACAATTTACTTTATTCGAATAATTCTTGATGATCATCGATTCATATCACTATTAATTGTGGTACAATATTGGAAAAATAATCCACAATTTGTTATTTTTTCCATCCTGAGTTCCAACTTTGTTCCATCATTACCACGAACATTCCTTATATTACCTCCAGAGTTGGGAAAAAATCAATGATGAGCTCTATAATTTCTTGTGTATATTAATCTTTCCTATAAAAACAATAATACAAATAATTTCTCAGATGTTAGGTTAGAAATTTATTTTTGCTATTAATTTTTATATATTAACTAGATTTAAAGGTTCAATCTCCACTGATTTTACGGACATAATACACCAACAAATTAATCACTTAACTACTCACCAGATTCATATTCTTTTAACAACAATAATACTTTCCATGTAAAATTAAATAACATTTCACAAATTCATTCGAAACGCAACAGTTATATTTTGAACAATTTAGAGTTGGGATTGACAAGCGGCAACCATGATCATGTTTGCTAAATATTAGATAGATATTCGTTGGAATTTACTTGATAATAAATTTAAATAATATTTATAAATAAGAAAACTATAATTGAATTAATGTTAAGGGTTTTTCACAAATTTTTGATTTGAATTACATCATATATACCATTTTCCATTGTGAATTATTAATAACTATCTTTTGAATTTTCACTATTGCATCAAGTTATTTATCTACGACCTCTTGTGTGTTTCTCTGATATCACTACCTATAGTTTCCTGTTGCGTTTTTTATTGAAAAGTGTCATAAAGTACACTTCTGGTTCTAACAATTAATATTCAACGACCATATTACTCGTTTTACGTTGAGTTTAGAGGCTTTTTTATGCATTTTGGTATTTCTGAACTACTACTCTGCGTAGTGCAGCAGGTGTACAAAAACGGAATACGCCTATTTTCTCTTTCTGTCAAATGAACCGTGATATGAGGGCGCCACAAGTATTCATTACATAACAAGGTCGAGAATGAATATTCTTGCACTTCTGGTTCTAACAATTAATATTCAACGACCATATTACTCATTTTACGTTGAGTTTATAGGCTTTTTTATGCATTTTGGTATTTCTGAACTACTACTCTGCGTAGTGCAGCAGGTGTACAAAAACGGAATACGCCTCTTTTCTCATTCTGTCAAATGAACCGTGATATGAGGGCGCCACAAGTATTCATTCCATAACAAGGTCGAGAATGAATATTCTTGCACTTCTGGTTCTAACAATTAATATTCAACGACCATATTACTCATTTTACGTTGAGTTTATAGGCTTTTTTATGCATTTTGGTATTTCTGAACTACTACTCTGCGTAGTGCAGCAGGTGTACAAAAACGGAACACGCCTATTTTCTCTTTTTGTGTTAAATGAACCGTGATATTTAGAGGGAGCCACAAGTATTCATTCCATAACAAGGTCGAGAATGAATATTCTTGCACTAGTGCTAGAATGAAGCTATTCCATAATAAAAAACTACGTCAGAACATAGAAATTCTACAATAGTCGTAGAAAAAACAATTTACTCGACCGATGATAGACAGCGACCGATCATTAGCACTGATCATCGGTCTTTTGTGAAACAAGCCTTATACTATTTTTCAAATCTATGCAAACTTAAATAAACAATAATTCCTGTTTTATTAGTACGCGGTTTAAATAAAATATATTTGTCATTGCTATTTTTAAAATTTCTTGCGCTGCATTTTTTACTTTATCTTACACACTACTTAATTATGTGAAACGCAAAACTTCTCGGCTTGACAAGGCTTTCGATTTTTTTAAATAGGTAAATTAGTTTTCGTTGACATTCAACTACTTAGAGTAACATACCACCGAAAGTTGAATCTCATCACTCACTGGAACACATCTCTCTACATTTTCCCAAATCTTCACGGACTCAGCTGTTAGCAGTACGTCTTGTCAACTCTCGCGAGATGGGGTCCGCTGTGTCGTCGCTTATATGTTACTATTTTAAAAGAGTATCTACCTCGTAAACATTCCTGTATAATCCCTATGGACTTCGATTCTCAGTGGCGCCGGCGGCGATAATTAAACAGAGAGAATAGTATTTTACGGAAAATACTGGTTGAAGAGCATTGGTGAACTAATATTATTACTCGTTTTTCAGCGAGAAAAACACCAAAAATGGGATATAAAAAAATGTGTATGTCGTTTTCGTCAGCCATTTTTTCTTGTTAGCACGATACAGCCTCCGGGTATATACAAGTAACCAATTATAAAATATTGTTCTGGGCGTCTCACAGATAAACCCTAATAATGATTTTCAGTTCCAGAGCCAATACAACGGGTCCTATAAATTCAGGTATACTACATTTTTGGAGAAATTTCGGTTTGTTAGCACGATACATCCCCCGAAGTGTATACAAGTGACTAATTTTATGATTGGATATTTTTCGGGGCATCTCACAGGTGAACCTTATTCATTTTTAGCACATCTGAGCCAGCACAACGGGTTCTATAAATCCAGATATCAGTACCACATCTTTGGAGACATTTATTTTTCATTTCTGGCCGATGTATTCTATATTTGTATTCAATGTATGATTCGATACATTCTTTGTGTACTTAAGCATTTTCAAAAATTTCTTTCACTTCATACTTTTGTAGACCTTTAGCCTCCCATTTTTTAATATTACTGTACGAATTTGAGTTACAAATCAAATTCCTACTGTTAATTCTTACATAAATTATTACTTTGTCTTCACCCTGTAATTTTACAAACCCCATTTCAAACTTCATTTCATATAAAAAACCACAGACAACTATATATCAATTTCTTAGTCCACAAAACTATATGCATCGACTGAGTTTCAACAGACATATGACAGTTTCATTTAAATCTCTATTTCCCATTGATTACATTTTCACATAATTTTCCTTGTGATCACCCACTTTAAATGACATATAAAAATATCTATAACAACACACATTCAATTTTTCATTCTCATCACCTCTTTTTGTCTTGCTTACTTCTCTAGCTTGCCAAATCATTTTTGCTGGTCTACTGTTCTCCATTCTACAAAGGTGCCCAAACCATCTAAGCTGCTGTTTTTCGATTGTTTTTAGTATTGGTTCTATGTTTAGGTTTTCCCTTATTATTTCATTCCGCATTGGATCTTTTCTGGTAACACCTTTGACCCTGCGTAAATAATTCATCTCTGTTGCTTGTATTCTGCTTTTGAGTGAGTTTGTAAGTACCCAGCTTTCACTACCATACACAAGGATTGGTCGAAAGACTGACTTGTACACGTTCAATTTGGTGTTAGTTGTAATTTCTTTTCTTCCCAGGAAATTTCGATTTAATGAGTAATATACTTTGACTGCTGCACTTATTCTTTCGTTCACTTCTGCTTCCTGTTTTCCATTGTTTTGTATATCTACTCCCAGACATTTGAAACTCTCCACTTGTTTTATCGGCATTTCATCAATTTCGATATTAAGGTGCTCTTCTTCTTCTCCCACCACCATTATTTTTGTCTTTTCCATATTCATATTCATGTTTCGTAGTTTCAATATATGCTTCCATGTTATCAAATTATGTTTCAGTTCTTTTTCGTTTCTAGCGAACAATACTAAATCGTCGGCAAAAACGCATTCAGATATTCCAACTACTTCCGTATTTCTATAACCTATTTGAATTTGTTTCTACTTCCTTCAAAATATCATCCATTATCATCATGAATAATGCCGGGCTCAGTACTCCTCCCTGTCTTAATCCTTCTTTTGTTATGAAATCATCGGACTGTTCATTATCTTTCCTTACCCGGTTTCTGGTTGTTTCGTAAATGCTTTTAATGTTATTTCTTAGTTTTGATCCAACTCCTCTTTGTTGTAGACTTTTCCATATTTGATTTCTGTCAAAGGCTTTTTGAATATCTATAAAACCGAGGTACACTTTTTGATTTGTTCTCAGTTTTTTGTCTATTACTTGTTTCGTTGTATATACGTGGTCTTGATTCTTCCAACTGTTTTTCTATTATTTTCGAGTCTCTAAGATACTTTCGTAAACTTTCAATGCCGCGCTCAGCAATGTTATAACTCTATAATTGTTACAATTAGTTTTGTCTCCTTTTTTGAAAATTGGCAATATGATACCTACCTCCAATGTGTAATGTGCTTAATGTGGGCTCATAATGAGTGTGGAGGTGCCGAAAAAGATGAACATATTTCTGACTGGAGCAAATAACATGTAGATATATAAGGTATTCCATATTTCATCCACCTTTTCTAAGGTGGCATTTTTTTATCTAACTTGTTTTTTAAAAAACTGTTTAAGATAATTACACATTTGCTTTTACATTTTGGGGTCTAATTGTCGAAAGTATCTTTTCCCTAAATTTGGCTTAATTGTATTCACTAATAAATTTTTTTATATACCAAATAAAATGGTATTCCATATTTACACCTTCTCTACTTAAGAAGATAGTTTAAAAGTGGAGAGCTCCCTAGTTTTATCTGTTCATTGACGACTTCATATTGTAGGCCTCTTAAGTGTCTTCTAATCCAGTTTTTGTTTCTTATCACAAATACGTAGCTCTTCTATAGTCGAGTAACAATATTGTAGGCACCAAGTTATTAGAAACAGTAAATGCGTTAATCCGAAAATAACGTTGTCAGATGAAATAGAAATATTATTATAGAAATGTTATATTTTTTATAGTGTCTTTTTTAATCATTCATATTCAACCCAATGGCCATAGAAAAACGAACAATGTGTGTTATTCGTATACATATTTTTCAAATAATAAAAAATATTGAAAACCGTCAATAGTAATTATTATTGAAATATATTATTATCATAATGTTCTTCCTTTTAAATATATACATGGCAACGCTGTCCTCTTGCGCTTATTAGAGAAGTATATAAAAGTATATATATATATATATATATATATATATATATAACTGCAAACAATCTAGTAGGGATGCGGTCAATATAGGGCTGATCAAAAGAAAACTATTTTTTGACTAGTTGAGCTTTCGGAAAATGTTTATTTCCTTCATCAGAACATCTACAATGGAACAAAAAATTTTTCAAATTAATAAAGCTGAACATATATTTGAAAAAAAACACAGTTGACTCACCAAAATAAGTTTTGAAAACTGTCCATCAAGAACATCAACCGGAGCATGAAATTAATTAACAAAAATCAAGACAAAAACAAATTTCTGACAGTCTAAACGTTTAAAATGGTCATATCTACAATATCTTGTAGAACTGTAAAAAGTTTGAACTAACACAACAAGTAAAATAAAATACAGTCAGAATGAATATCAAAAACTATATACCAAGGGAGAAAGGTATCCATTTCAAAGTAAAGTAATTATTGGTTTTTGTCACAAAACAAAAAGAAGACTAATTCTTCTAATGATATTATTAGCAGATTAGATATCGAATATATTTATACAGTAATGATGTGAATCGGTGTTGTAAAATAATATACAGGGTGATATATAAATGTTGAAGTCAAGAAATGAAATAACTTAGTTATTCTACAAAGTTAATAGATAGGTGTAGATTTTACTGAGTCCATCTAGATCAGACTTTTTATTTAGAAATAAACATTTTCCGAAAGCTCAACTAGTCAAAAAATAGTTTTCTTTTGATCAGCCCTATATTGACCGCATCCCTACTAGATTGTTTGCAGTTTTGTGTTCAACGGTCACTACCCTTCAGCTTTCGTTTATATATATATATATATATATATATAGATATATATAGATATATTGTTGTAGATAGAACGAGCATATAAACATTGATAGAATCCCAATAGAATATAAAATTATAATATCTATCAATAAAAGTAATTTGTAAATAATGTACCAAATTAATAAAATATATATATAACAATATAATCAATTAGAATCAGTGGGCATAATCATAGAGAACATAAATAAGAAAATCAAAAGAATTCATAAACAATTATTGATAAACATTTTTAAAATAATTCTGTATTTTAAACAACCTTAGACAGAACTTAACAAGCAACGAAGATCAATAAAATAACGTGACGCCACACGGAATATTAGACACCTAAAGGATCTGCTTATATTTAAAGAATAAATAGAATAGTAATAATAAAATCAACAGTGCTACAATTATTGATTAATAAATGAAATTAGAAATAATATATAAGATATGTTAATCAAATATTCAATCATAAACTTTAATAGGAAACACAATAATAATTTGTAGAAAGCTGTAATTATAGATAATGTGAAAAACCAAAACGAAATATAACAGTTGACGACAAGTATACCAACATACAATGCAATCTGATATGAAATATAAGAATAAAAATAAATGTTTTTAAATGAAACTCACGGTCTCTAGTTAATTCCACAATATAATAAAAGTTATTGAAAATTTTAAAAAAATGACAATTGTTTCGATAAATCAATATCATCGTCAGAATGATATTGATTTATCGAAACAATTGTCAATTTTTTAGAATTTTCAATCACTTTTATTATATTGTGGATTTAACTAGAGACCGTGAGTTACATTTAAAAACACTAATATGAGCATTTTCCACGAAGTAAGGGTCGAGACAGTTAATGTCATAAAAATAAATGATTAGCGACCTAATTTATGTATATAGATGTAGTAATATAAAACAAAATAAGAAATGAACTGTATCCATATGTATTATGTAAATATTTAGGTTGTAGGAAGTATAAAATTTGTATATTTGCATTAACCAATCGGAAGATTTCAAATAATAACTAACAAGAAAAAACAATGATAAATACTATGTTAGTGAATAAATCAATGACGATAAGATTATAGTGCATAAAAACAACATTTAGTAGCAAGTTTAAGTCAGAAAAACAATAAAATATTAAACGAGGAAATCAAACAATATAGTTTGTTTCAATCTTCATTTATTTGAACTAATGTTCAATTTAAATTTGTTGGCGCGTTTCACTAACACAGTAGCTTTGTCAAAACGAATGAAGGTAACATATAAAAATGTCTCAATATATACATTGCTAAATCTATTTACTAAGGTTAACAATGGTATTGAAAGAAATTACCTGGAAATTCATTCACTACAAACATTCCTAAGCTATCTTCTAGGTAAAGAGGTTCAATAAAGGAGACTGATTGATATCTATTTGGTCGTTAAGGAGATTACCTGAATATTTATTTTTGTTAATCTCTAGGGCCTCTAATAAATTTAAACTAAAGGATTTACCGACTACATAGAGAATTTCAAAATTTGTGTTGAAAATGTGTTGGTTTTCTAAATGATTTGAATAGTTAGAATCTAATTTTTTTTTGTTGTCATAGCTACGTTTGTGTTCCGAAATTCTAGTTTCAAAATTTCTAAAAGTTCTACCGATATAAATTTTATCACAATTGTCATTACCACATTTTAATTTATAAACTACTGATTTGTTTAATTTTGAAGATTTAGATTTATTATTTTTAATGAATTTGGATAAATTGTGATCAGTTTTAAAGGAAATATTCATGTCTAAAGTTTCTAAAAATGATTTAATTTTTAAGAATGGTGTTCCAAAGTATGTTAAGCTTTTAAATTGTTTATTATTTTTATCTGAAGGGAATACTTGTTCTAAAGTCTGTTTTTTTATCTTTTTATTTATGAAATTGTCAATTAAATTTGAATCGTAATTATTATTAACTGCTATTTGTTTTATGATATTTAATTATTTGGTATAATTATTAATATTTAATGGAACTGTTAAGAGTCTGTGTATCATACTATTGAAAGTTGCTAGTTTATGACTGAATGGGTGGACCGAACTATTATGAATTGTAATATCTGTATGTGATGGTTTATGAAATATAGAAAAATCATGTTTATTATTTATATTTGAAATTGTAAGGTCTAGAAAGTTTATAGACTTATTTTCTTCAAGTTCTACGGTAAATTTGATATTATTGTGAATCGAGGTTTATGTAAGTAATGAAGCTCTCTAATTGTCTATTTGTACCGATGAAGCTAGCTAAAATGTCGACCACATATCGGTGCCAGTACATAAATTTTTTACTAAGGGGGTGTTCATGAATTATTTTTTCTATATTATCCATGAAAATTTCTGCTTGTAGGGGGCTGAGAGGGTTGCCCATAATCAAACCATCTTCACTGCTATAAACCTCTCCATTGAAATGAAAATAATTTTGATTCAAACACACTTTTGATAAAGTAATGATATCAGAGTGAATTATAGGATTAACATTATTGTATGTGAGCAAGTTATCAACTAAAGTTATAGTTTATTTAGGAGGTATACTAGGGAATAGATTTGTTACATCGAACGAGATGAATTTAGAATTATGGGGTAGTATTATATCTTGAATATTATTAATTAATTCCGTTGAGTTTTTAACTGATAATCGAGGTATGAATGAACAATATTTAGAAATGACATCTATAAGAATCTTTGAAATTTTGAATCAAGGTGCTGTGAAATAAGAAACAACTGGCCTGATTGGGTACCCCTCTTTATGGAGTTTAATTATTGAATAAAGTTCAATCAATCAATCAATTCTTTAGTATTAATTTTTCAAATGTCTTTTGAATTGTCAGTCAATGTCTGTTAGTATTAGTTATAATTTATTTACAAAATCTATATAAATTACTGATATGAAATACTCCTCTAGTTCTATCACTAATAGGATCGGTTAATACATAGCTCCATTTTCATTGTCAATCACATAAGGACCTTCGAATGGTAATTGCAATTTCGCACATTTGTTTTCTATTAGATACCTTCAATACCTTTACAATTACTAAATCTCCCTTTTTGAATGTAATTCCCTTCTTGATACCCTTCAATTTTCTCTGTACAAATTTTTCTCCTGTTTTCCTTAATATTATATTAACCTTCTCAATCAATTTATCATAATTTTCAATAGTTTTAGGTATCCATGGACGATCTGGTAATATTTGTTTCATCAGATACATGGGTGACACTTCTGTGACTGTGTTAGGTATCCCGTTCATATATTCTTCTATCATTGGAAGCTGTTGTTCCCATTATTTTCTCCTATTCATTTTGCTATTTTGCATCACGTGGTTTCATTTATTTCATCTATTCAATTAATAAAATATTAATGAAAAAGGAACAGGTGAACAATAATCAAAGATTTTTCTAGAACATTGCGAGCTTCCGGTTATAAACAAAAAAAAAGGTTTTGGCGGATAAAAAAACCCGCGGTAGATAGTCAAGCGTTGGTAACCAGAGAAGAAGGAAGTGAATTGTATGTAATGCAGTTTTTCTTACAAAATTTTCAAATAATAAGTGTTAAATGTATAAGATAAGTAGTCAAAAAGTAATTAATTAAAAGTTAAACGAGTGCAAAGACAAAATTTGTGTGAAACAAAGTCAAGGCACATAGTAGAATTATCACCAAATAATTCTAAGAAGGGAGATTGCCACCTGGAGCGGGAAAACATCATGGATGGATACTATTGAAGGCGTCGGCTTGGATAAAAAAATATATATATAAATAAAAATGTGTTTTACATATCAGTTAGCTAGCCAAAAGTATATTGTTATTTCAATAGTAATATTACATCTCATAATTCAATTCAAAATTTTCAATTATTAATACATATTTAAAATAAATACACACAAATATAATCATTAATAATATATTGCTGCCATAATTGCCATTAGCCTATTTAATAAGTTATTGAACTTCCACACACTATTAGGCTATCTTACGGCAACTTTAATATATATATATATATATATATATATATATATATATATAATTGTGGATTGGTATTCCTGTGGTACCTTTATTATTGTAATGTAGTTTAGTTAATATAAATTATTAGTTTTGGTTTGCCCAGTATATTAGAAAAATTTAAAATATGTCATAAAATAATTATACTTAACATGAAAAACTCTATGATCTCAGGATTGGGTTCATATGGTAAAATAAAAATAAAATCCTTGTATTTAAATGAAAAATTTTTTTTAATCAAAAATACTTGCAACACTCTGTATACTATAATATGGAATGAAATACTACACACTATATGCAAATACAAAATTTTAGAATTTAATTTATTTCTTGAATCGTCCGAAATAGAGACAATCTGTATCATTCATTATTCAATAGAGAAAATAAACAAGAATCAAACTGAAGAATCATGAAGGAAATTTTCAATACACTTTGTAAATACACATATGTGAAATATATAACATGATTTCTAGCCTTTGAGATAGAGAATTTTGAACGTTACATTATATAAATTATAACAATCTATTTCTCACACAGTACAAGTCAAAACTTTATGATTTGATTTCAGAAATAATAATTAGATATTGAAAGAAATTCTCTGGTAACATTATATAATTATTCAGTATATGTCAAGGTAGAAAGTCAAAATAATAATAACATTAAGTTTATGAAAGTATGGCGTTTGTGAAATGAATTGTCATTCCGAATGGATCTAATTGAAATAAAAAGAGCTGTCATTTTTAAATATTTTGGAATATATTTTAAAGGAAGCAATATATCAGATTTAATCATTTAAGAAATTCAAACGGAATGTCCTAGAAGGATAGATGAGCAATTTAAAACTTGAAGTGGAATTTGTCAACAAGAATTTTTATAGTCAATTTTGATTGGTGAATAAAAATTGAAATAGTTTGATCAGCGGCAAGCGTATAAAAAAAACTGAAAAAATTGAATAAAAAAGTTGTTGATAATGTACACTATTCACTAGGTAGAATTTCTTTTTGGTAGAGTGAATAGGTGAAAAGCTAAATTTTGAGAACAATAATTCAAAAAGCAGCACATTGGAGTGGTAATTATAAAAGAAATGCATTATTCTTAAATATAACTCAACAAATTTATAAATCAAGCACATAAACCTAGATTTAACAAGTAATTGGTAAAAACTATAGAATACTAACCGTAAAATTTCATCTGTATAACCAAGTAAAATATCGTATCGTGGAAATGGTGTCTCAACGATACATTTCAGAAAGAGCTGGACTATGGAATTCCGTTAAAAATGTATTGATGTGGATGAAATATAACATCAAATTTGATTTCTACCCAAGCACGACAGGCTGTGTGGTTTTCCAGGAGGTAATCAAAAAAACAATCAATGAGGTGTATTAAAATGGAAAAGTGAACAGTTATTTAAAACTATTTCATTCAAATAAAAAAGGTTAAATAAACTCACTTGTGTTGGGCAAATATTTGAACTTTGATATTTCATACACTTTAACCATCGTTATATTCGTCATTTTATTTCATAGAGAATTTTGTAACATGGTCCGAATTTAAATGTGTATATAATGTTGCATAGTTTGTAATCACATATAATAATCATTCATTTGAGTGTATGTGTTTTTGAATGAATGATCATCGTAGATAGTTTTTATGAAGTTTTGTAAGTGAATAATGTATTTGCTTTTCTAAATATTAAATAACGTTTTTCACTTGAAAGACTTGAAATTACATTGTTGAAAAATTTCATTTCTCGATGATTGCTCCATCTATTATTCAACAGTTGGCATTATTGACCAGACGTTTCTGAATCAGAGAGGGGTTTTGAAATCAAACATACAGGACCGTTTCTAGGATTTTATAAAGAAATTAAAGTATTTTTTATTCAAATGCAAGGATTTTATTTTTTGGCGCTCATAATTAAAATTAAAATAGTTTCATTTTACCATATGAACCCAATCCTGAAATCATAGAGTTTTTCATGTTAAGTATAATTATTTTATGACGTATTTTAAATTTTTCTAATATACCGGGCAAACCAAAACTAATAATTTATATTAACTAAACTACATTACAATAATAAAGGCACCACAGGAATACCAATCCACAATAACATATATATATATATATATATATATATATATATATATATATATATATATATATATATATATATATATAAAGTTGCCGTAAGATAGCCTAATAGTGTGTGGAAGTGCAATAACTTACTTAGAATAAAAATATTTTGAGATATACTGGGTGTTCAGCCTATGCAAGACAACATGAAGATTACTTTTTTTAATAGGACATCCTATATTTTTTTTCACCTTCGAATTCAGTGTAAAATTCTGCATCTATCCCTATATTTTCTTTTCTCATAAACTACGACGTTGCAAAGTTGGAGCGAAAAATATGAAGATTTGACGAAAATTGGTGCACTATAAAAGCTGCCTAGTAAACGTTATCAGTGATAAGAAAATAAACTTATTTGTTGGGTACGAAGGTAAAGGATGGCTGAAATGTCTGAAGAGAGTAGAAGTTTAGTTTGGAGGGTATTTTCTACAGGAGATTTCAATTAGCGAAAACACCAACTATATTATTGTACCATCTTGTAAAACTATTTTATCTCTTCAAATTATGTCTGTATAATGTACTCTCTAAAACTGATTGTTGTGAAGAAAATTGAATTTTTAGTTTATGATTTAAAAATATTCATGTTTTTAACAAGTTTGCTCTGAAAGTGAAGTTTAAAATACCTTTTTTCGTTAATTTTATGTAACAAAGTCATACCAGTCATTTTCTACATTTACAAACTGTAATAAAATAAATAGGGTATCTACAAAACCTAAAATAAACAAAAATAACTAACAACAGATAAGAAAGAACTAAAAACGTTAGACAACTATTTTATTGAATGTTTAAAATGACCACCATTTACTTCTATAGGTACAGTTACATATGCGACCTTCAAAATCTCTACTAGCACGATGTAACATATCGACATCAGCATTTCGGAAAACCTCTCTAATTCTATTCTGAATGTCTTCCTTAGTTGTCATTGGTATTTTGTATAATTATTGTTTGTCGTAACCCCACCAAAAAAATCCATTTTTGTAAGTTCTGGTGAATGAGGTGGCCATTTATGGGTTCCTCCTCTACCTATCCATCGTCCGGAAAATTCATTATTTAAATGTGCATTGATCAGTTGGGTATGGTGAACTGGTGCCCCTACATGTAGGTACCATATTCGCCGCCTAACATGAGCATGTTAATGATGTAGTAGTTGGGGTAATTCGTTTTCTAATAAATTTACAAAAACTTGCACCTTAACACTTTCGCCAAAGAAATAAGGACCTATGACATGATTTCCAATTATACCACGCCATACATTTAATGACCACCTTGTTTGACTGATAGTCCGTACACAATGCGGATGATCTGTTGCATAATAATGGTAATGTGTCTATTAACAAACCCATTTCTATGAAAAGTTGCTTCAGCGGCAAATAATACAAAATAGAAGAAATCTCTGTTTTGCTCAATTTGTTGTTGAACCCACTCACAGAAGGTTAACCTCTTTTCGTAAACAGTAACAGTAAGGATGCATTTTGTTCTTAGACAGAATTTCTTGGACGACAGTACGACTTTGTCGGTTTGTTTTGTTATTTCCCGTGTCGAGATATGAGGATCTTTCGTAACTTTTAACATTAGGGTCATCTCGTTGTCCTCTGACATTGCAATCTTCAACCTTTCGCGTTGTTCGTAAATCACATTGCCAGTTCTAGTAAATATTTGAATCACATTTTCCAATATCTCTCTTCTTAGCTGTCTTATATCTGGAAATTTTTGTCGATAAATTCTTTGTGTGAGTAAACAGTTTTTATCACTGGCACCCAGTACAATAGTCATATCTGTCAATTCTTTTATCGTAAAATTCATTATTTTCATTGCTTTCTCGTTATTTATAGTTACAACACTCTGACTTAAAATGGAAAAACGTCAAATTCATATGTTACATACTTGTTAAAACTTAGGCTATGGTCCGAGAAAGTAACTGATTTGCGGTTTACCGTCCCGAAAGTAACCAAAAATTAGTGATTGCTGAAAATCTGGCGAGTTTTGGAACACGGTTTCCTGAAATATGGTTAATGAACTGTCAAACTAGTAACCAGCCTTAGGAGCCCGGTTACTTCTGCTTTCGACTGTCATCTGTCACTCAATGTTCATTATTTTTTGTTGATTAATTATTATTGGACCATCGAAGATGAAAAGAATACTGAGATATACGAATAAAAGTTTAATATATTCGTCGTTCTGCTTTTGCGTGTAGTAGTTACCTGCTTTTATTTTTATTGCTACAAAATATTATGGTAAATAAATTTGCATGCGTTTCATTTTTGTACAAATAATAGTAATTAATACTTTTTTTAGGAGGAAGTGAACATTTCAAATGATTTTCAGGTCTCATGTGGCTATTGCAACCAATACTTAGGAACACTCAAGGAATTAATGTCCACAAATATTTTACTATATCCATGTTTGAAGAACTTTGAAAACGTTTCCTTGGACGTTGAACGTAAAAAAGTATGTGGTTTAAATAAAGAAAAAGAGAAACAGAACGTTAAAAGTGACAATAATACTGTTGAGAATCCAGTTCCAGGATGTAGCAAAAGTAATACTGATCCTGAAAGCAACAAAGATTTTTGGACGTATGAAGCGACCAAATTTTTAATAGCCTCATTTCAAGCCACTATATACGATTAGCAGTACAGGCTTTTTTAAAAAGAGACTGTGTACTGAATGTGAACTTGAAGGTTCTTCTAGTGACAGTAGTAATGAAGAAAATGTAAACAAAATATTGAAAAATAAAGATAAACAGATACATTACACTGCTACAGACATCGAAAAAGGCAAAATAGGCATAATGAAAAAATGAAACAGGCAGAAGATATTCGACTGTTTCAAAGCAAACTTTAAAAAAGACCAATAAAGTAAAATTAACTACTTCTTTGTGATACTATAGAGATTTTTTTGTGTTAACTGCTGACCATACACCAATCCAATATCTGTTTTGGGGGTTGCCAGCATAAAATATTTGAATATGATGTATATACATTTGTGTTTTTAGTGTTTTTCCCTGAAATGTTACTTTGAGTTTTCATGTTTATCCCTGAAATATTACTTTGAGTTCTTGACATGTTTTGTAAACTGTATGCATTATTAATTTGTATTAATTTTTTCATGCAATTAAGAAATAAAACAAAACAAGTAATACAATAATCTTTATTCTCCTAACATGTCACATAGATTCTGCCTTTTCATGGCACCTAGCCTTTGTAAATTTCTGTCAAATTCTAGTGGAGGCCCTAAATGTCTTAATTTTCTTCAATAACTTCAAAATCTATTATATTATTTTGATAAATACATATATTTGAAGCACACAGCATGTCATTATGTACTTGTATGCCCATTATATGTCTTTTACTTAGAGTATAATAAACATAGAGAGAGCTATTCATTCATAAAGACGTTTATTTTTGCGGCCAACAATTTTAAACGACAGTAGTGAAATAATGAATGAATTTCAAAAAGTGGGGATGGTATTGTAGCTACATGGCCTTGGTAATTTCTGCTGTTTTTCTGACAAACGTGGCACGGACGCATCATGATAATCCAAAAACATTGAATTAATTAACTTAAAAGTTTATTTTGTCACTAAAAGTTTTGAAAAACACATCAAAACGAAAGAACTGAATGTTTACTCTCTAGTCGTAATGGCGCTCGTATAAACAAACCACGTTTGACATTATTTACTACAATACTACGACCTATTCGAAATGATCGTCGATCACAATCTGACGATATTTGCATCTCTTTTTATATGGTAATTAAACAAGGACAAAACTACTAAATAGATTACTATTGACACATTAAACAGGTACTGAAATTTTGAGCAATGTTGCCACTTTTAGTTATAACCATAAAGGTATCTAAGGATACGGCAAATACTTGTTTATATAAGAATATGCCTTTATTAAATAAAATTCAAGTATTATTAATTAATTTTTAAAATAGCGACTCAAATGCATAAATTAGTATGACGTTTTTTAATTTGCATAACTTTTTAACACATTTTCAATTAACTTCTAATTTCATTTTTCCTGCAACTAAAGAGACTTTGTAAGTATGGCAAAGCAGTGGAAGTATCTGCAAGTGAGCTTAGAATGTGACTCAATATTTGGGGCAAGAAAAGATCAAAACAAACATATCTATTTTATTTGTTAATTTGAGGTCTTTTATATCAAAAAACTTCAAACATCTAAATCTGCCCTTTAATAAAGCAAAATCTCTTTGTATGGCACATCTTGCTTTTGACAGGAGGTAATTAAAATGTTTTTGGGCATTTGTTAATTGGCCGTTATCTTTAAATGGAACCATTAAAGTTTGATTGCAAGGATATGCTTTATCACCGGCAAGATGGCTAACATTTTGAAATTTCTCAAGTCTTCTGTCTGTTAAAAAGCTCACTTCTCTTCAACACATTAGCATCATGGGTTGCACCAACCTCTCCCACATAACAATATGGAAAAAGCAATCTGTGCTCACATACACCCTGTAAAATAGGAACAAAATAATTAAACACAAAGACAATATAGATATTAAATACATACTTGTAGAATTAATGCTGGAAAGCTTTTCCTGCAAATATATGATAGCCCATTTTCTTTAGGTATTCGTATTTGAATATAACACCCATCCAGAGCACCAAGTGTATTTGGAAAACCCATTTCATTGAAGGCAATTTTAACAGATTCTAAGTAATCCTCAATAGGCCATCTGATGATTGAGTCAGAAATGCTCAATATTGCATACGTCACTCTTCTAACTGTTCTCAGCGCTGTTGCTTTCTCAATGTTGAAACGACTACAAATTGATCTAAAACAAATAGGAAAATGCGATCCCACTGAAAATCTTGATACAGAGTAAATTTGGAAACAATTCTTCACACAAGAGTGGGCCTTTTTCACTAAAGAAAAACTACTTAAGACTATCAGATATTGAATTATATATAGAGAAAAACAGGTGAGAGAAAAATGATTTTTCCTTTTTAATTACTTTCATTAACTTGCTTGTTTGTCTGAAGGCTTCGATATTATCTTATTGTAATTTTTTGGTACAATATACCAAATGGTCGTTTTAAAATTCCTACAGCTTTGTGTTCCTCTTTTATTGAACCTAACCAATTATGTAATTGAATTTATATGAAACTGAAAAAAATGCGTACCTATAACAGTCAGGTGTCGCAAAGTACCATATAGTAAAAAGCAACTGATTTTTTGCAAAAACGGGATTTCTTTCCATGTTATTATCAGGAACCAATTTGTCCCTAACTATTGACAGAATTCCACCACTCTGGTGACAAAATTTTGAATTCTTGGCCTTAAAACTAAAGAAAAACAAGTAATTATTGAATTAATAAATTATGCTAAATAGCTAGCTGACCTTGTTTACTGCTTGCAAGTCATCATCTGAAGACTCTTCATCAGAACTTGACAAAAGAAGATGGTAAAACACAAAAGCAGGATTGTCCATGCTTGAAAACAACTGAAAATTTCCAAAATCTGTTTTTTGGAGTAACAAACAACAAAATCCGCGGCAGTTTTGAGAATATATTTAAGGTTATATTTTCGTTTCGTACTTTACTTACCGGTTTTATGTCCCGAATACAACTAGATTTTTCAGTTTCATGCTGTCAACCAAAGCTGTTAACCGTGGTTACGGTTAGTTACTTTCGGAACATAGCCTTAAAGTGAGAAATTTAGTTTTAAGGATACGCTAGTTATTTTACTGCAGTCTTCTAAGGTAGAAAGTGACTAGTTAGATTTTGTTACATAAAATTGATGAAAACACAAGTATTTTGAACTTCACATTCAGAGCAAACTTGTTAAAATTATGAATATTTTTAAATCATAAACTAAAAATGCAATTTTCTCCAAAACAATCTTTTTTAGAGAGTATATTATACGAACATAATTTGAAGGGATAACATAGTTTTACAAGACGGTAAAATAATATACTGGGTGTTCCATTTAAAAAAATGAAGTTTTTGCTAATTGAAATCTCTGTAATGTTATATTTTTTAATGAAATTTCATATCATTTTTATATTATAATTTTTGTTACCAGCAAGAGGATCCGCCACTGGCAAAGTTTTCGAATTTCGATGTTGAGAGAATTAAAAATTCGATAGATAATTATTTATTTACGATTCCAATCAAAATATCGGAATATTTAATCACTACTTTCCTTGATTTATCATTAGTTATTAAATCTGATTGAAGGGAGAGGACAAATTTATTTTTCGATGACGAACATCGATTGTCGAGTTGTTTTCTACGACGGAAGGCCGAAGGGAACTCGAGGAGGTAGGGGGAAATTTTAAGTTCGTCGAGAAGGAGAGAACGGCAAGTCGGACCGACCTAGTTTGTGCAGGCTGTGTGGAGTTTGAAATTGTGGAAAAAGTCTTTAGTACTGCCTAGCCTAGGGTTCGTATTCAGCTCCATACATTTTAAATCACGAAATAAGGCCTATGAAGTTGATATTTTAGATATGTGCCTTTCGTGTCTCGTTAAGCGAGGATACGAAATTTTGAGGTCGGGTGAACCGCCATAATTGCAGTTTATTTGAGAAGTTTAGCGTTCTCTTTTCAAATTTCCTGTCTGCATGGGATATTCCCGAGGAACTGAAGTCAATTCAGAAACCGAACCGTTGGATTTATTCCCGATAATTAGGAGATAGTATATATTAGGATCTGAAATAAAAGAAGAAACCCTTCGCAGTTAATTAGGAGGTAATTAAATTATTATAATCTTTTCATTTGTCGCCAGTTTGTGAATTATAATAATTATTATTTAAATACATAATTATTTTGTTTCAGAGTAAATTTTTCTCACCTAAGCCATACGGCAAGTTTTTATTGTTAGTTGTTTTTTGGTACCACCTTGCTAAAGATAGCAGGTTTTTAATTATATTTTCAATGTTAGGATAAATTTGTATCATTAATAATCATTTATTCTGGGAATAGGCGTACCAATTTAGATTTGAGGCTTTGCTATCTTTGTATTCGTAATTAAGTATTAGTATTTCGCGTTAAACGATTGAAATTGTCTTTAGGACATCTTATAAATTAATAATGTATTCAACCCGTGTTATTTTTTTCTTTTTTGTGTTAGTTAATAGATTGATGTGATAATATCTATTTTAAAATGGGTAAAAGTAACATAATGATCGGATAATTGGTCATGCTTGTTTTCTCTCAATTGATTAAAATTGTATAGCTACAAACATATAGGGTTTTTCAATAGTAAATATAATTCTACATTTATACTTTTCGTATAGATAGTCAATTTGGTTAGTTCAGGTTTGATGTACATTGATAGTTGTATTAGTGAGTAGTTTTCTGGGGTGGTGCTTAATAGAAGTATGGTCTGGGTACTTATACCTTTTTTTAGGGTTTTAATTTTGGTCTTGAGTACCACTTGCTTTTGGCTTATAGGAGGCTTACACCTACTGTGGCGTTAAACCTGGGATATATGGAAATGGGACGCTGGGATCACTAGAAGACTACTGAAGGGATGGTATGGAAGGACGTAGGAAAAAGGGGTTACATTATTATTATTGCTACAAATTAATTTGTTTCTTTTTAATTAACTACATATTTACATATTTATTTTGTAGTAACCGTAACATATTTTCCAACTTTGGTTTATCAATACTTAATTGAGTGATGGTTAAATATTGTAATGTTCTGACCTTTTATTGAAAACACTGACTAAAGCATAGCGCTTAGGATCCTAAGAGTTACACTTCTCATTTGAACCTTATGTAATAAGTGTAATAATCATCACTGTACTCATGATAATTCTGAGTTAATACGAATTCTCTCATACCTTCTGGTCTTCTTATTTTAAATCTAGATAATATATATTATGTTTTTATCTGGTTTCGCTCTGTACGATTGAGATAATATGAGTATGCGGAACTTTGCTATTCTTTTATATTTCTTGTAACGAATTAAGTTAAGTTAAATTTTTGTGAACATTTCCTATTATTAATCGAAGGAGTCACCTGACCTATATGTTTTAGGCATTGAAGTGATTTTTTTTATGCTCAGGAACCTGATTTTGTTCTTTTTATATTCTTTTTTTATAAAAATTATTGTTAGGTTATCAATTTGTAAATTAGGTAAATTTCCGATAGTTAGCAATAAATTTTAGTAACGGAGTCAACTCGTCTTTGTTTTTCAGTCCTTTCTTAGTAAATCTTCAGGAACTGAAACTGAATTCTTTGGACAGAAGTATTTACTTGGCGCCCGCACTAACATCTTTTTTTTGTAACTGCTACTTTTAATAGTTTAATTTATTCTCGAATCTCCCCGTCTCCACTGGAGTACTAGTCTGCTGGCACGGGATACCTTCAACTGACAGTTATATTCTAGAGGCTAAAATAGTTGCATTATATTTTATGGTTTTGGTATTTGTTAAATTAACGCGAAATTCATTCGTCTTGTGATTAGGAAGTTGTAGGATGTCTTATATATTTATATATAGATTTTATTTCAGTATATTATATCTCCTGTATTAATGTTTATCCAAAAAATACCCAATATCCAAAAAATACGTTAAATAGAAACGTAATTTCTAGGTGCTTACCTGACCTTACTCAGATCGATAGCCGTAGTTAACATTGAAAAATATAATATACACAATTTAATAAAAATGTATTTTTTCCCAATACTGTCTTTTTCGGGATCATCACATCATCCCCTCTCGGAAGAGAAAAATTATCGTCTTAACTTATCGATACTACCTATATCTATAACAGTTTTTGTTGATTGTTTTTGTTTACTAAACACTACTTGTTCGTTTATAAACACTCTTCACTTGTTTACAATTAATTTCGGGTGTTGTATTTATACATACGATTCTTATGAACTGTCTGTAGTTTATTGTCCTGAGATGTAATCTCACAATTTACGCCTTTTATTCCCGTTATTTTAAACGGACCTAAATAATGTGGATCGAACTTAATTCTCCCTTCATTTTTTAAAATAACTAATTCCCCTATTCTAAAGTTTACAGGTGAAGATTTCTACATTTAAGAATTCTGGTAAATTGGGTTTTCTCCCGTATAATAACTCAAAAAGAGTGTATGCGTGATACGTGTTTGGTGTTGTATTATAGCAATATGCAAACATTTTTACAAACTCGCACCAGTTATCCCTAGAATCTTTGATAAAGTTTCTTATATACTCATTAAATGTTGTATGTAATCTTTCACAACTGCCTATGGCCTCGTGATGGTAAGCTGTTGAAAAATTATGTTTTATATTTAAAAGTTCCGCTAAGTTCTTAATTATTTCATTCTTATATTCCGTCCCTTGATCTGTTCTTATCTCCTTCATCAGTCCGTTATTCGGTATAAAATTGTCAAATATTGCTTTTGCTATTGTGTGTGCTTCCTTGTCCTGAACCGGTAACATAACTGCGTACTTAGTTAATTAGCATAATATTGTAATACAATAACGATTCGCGTTGTTACTTTCTACAAACGGACTTATTGTGTCTATGTAAATAATATCAAACGGTTTTATAGATGTATCTGTTATGACAAATTTTTCCTTATGATTAAGCTTTGCTTTATTCATTTGGCATTTATGACAGTTCTTTACATACTTCCTTACGTCTTTCTCCATGTTTCTCCACCTGAAATTTGCTCTTAGTTTCTTTAATAATCTATTATTTCCTACATGTCCTCCAAACATTGGATCGTTGTGGTATCTTTCTAAAATCTTTTGGATCTCTTCTTTTTGACGTAACGTTCTTGGTACTTCGCATATACATACTTGAATACTTTTTAACCTTCGATTTCCTTCTTCTATAAATTCTTCTACTGTTCACTTTTTGAATATATCATCATTTGTATATATTTTCATTCTTTTTACTTCATTTCTTACCGATAGCTCTTCAAGCTTTTCCAACGTTCGTCCTAGGTCGAAGTTGTGTATTCCGGTAATTAAGGTTTCACTAAATTTCAATTTATTTTTGATCCGAATGCTCATCCTTAGTGAGATACGGTTATTTTCAAAGTGTAAAATTGGTAATTTATGTGCCTCAAGATTATTTAAAACTTTTACTACTGAAGGTTTTTGTATTCTTACTTCCTCTGTTTCTTCGTTAATCTTTAGATCCTTTTCTGTTTGAGCGTTTTTTTTCCGCGTTTGTGCTTTTGTGATTGCCAAGACATGTGAATTATTTATATATAAATCCTTAAGTTCTTCTATGGATATTCATGATATGCTATCCGCGTAGTTCGCTATACCTTTGACATACTGTATTTCAAAATCGTATTCTTCCAAATCGATCAAATTTCAAATTTTTCCTAGACAATGTATTTACCTCTTAGTTGTATAAAACTTTTATCACTGAAAATTTTATCCAAAATTTTCGGATTAGTTTCGTTATTTTCCTTTAATGTTGATTTATTCCATCCTGTATGTATTTCAACCTGATTCTTCCTTTCTTCTAATTCTTTTAAACTGTACACGTTGTCATTATTCATTAATGTATTTTCAATTATTCTAGCTTTAGCTCCACTTTCTCTCGCCTGTTTCATGTATATAATTAGTTGTTTTCTCTGTTCCAATATATCTTTTGAATAATCTTCATCAATGTATATCTTCGTTTCTTTTAGTTTATTCGTTCCGTTCAAAGTCTCTACTTTCTTATTCACATCTTTCATCATTATTAATACTGGTCTATTTTTGTTACTGGTTTTGTTTCCTAATCTTTTACATTTCAAAATATCTGTTTTAACATCTACTGTGTTATTATATTAACCTTGTTCATTACATCTTCTAATTTATTTTCTAGTTGTTCCTCATCTTCTCCATTGTCTTCTTCTATACCATGTATTATCAAATTCTTCTCTCTAAAATTTTTCTGAGTCTGTGTCATGCTTCCTTGCAAAGATTCTGTTTTTTTCTTGAGTTCTATATTTTCCATCCTTAAATCGTAGTTTTCCTTCTTTAATTGTGCTATTTGTCTACTCATTTCTACAACTTTCTCTTCTATCTTGCATATTCTGACATTATTGTTGACTCGATTATTGTAATTTCCATTATTATTGTATTTCCTATCTTTATTAAAATTTTCGTATCTACCATAGTTGTTTCCTTGATTATACTGTCGAAATGTCCTTCCTGAATGATTACCGTTATAAAATCCTCTGTTGTTTCCTCACCGATGATTATTCCTAAAGTCAAAGTTTGACTTCCTGAAAAAATTCCTGTTATCCTTCATGTGTAAAACTTGTTGTTGTCCTACTATACCTTCTACTGAAACCAATTTTGATAGTACCTTTTGCGTAGTTTCAAAACTTCCCGCTGCAATTATTGTTTTGGTTGCATCCGTTGTGGCATTCGTAGTGACTGCCTTAATCGTTGCTTCCTTAGTATATTTTTCGGCTAGTCGTTCGGGCATCCCTTCCGATACGTATGCTGCCTGTAGTCTCTCCGTTGCATACTGTGTTACATCTTTTCCATTTTGTCTTACTTTACCAAATTTCGCTAAGAGAAGGCTTGGATTGTCTCTTCTTATCCCCGTTTTCAGTTTATTCTTGATGTCTGTAATTGAGTTTTCCGTCGTGATTAAACTTCTGGCTTTTCCCGTTAGTCTCGTTTTAATTAGTAGAACAGCATTTTCCTCGTTACCTATCGTGTTTGTTTGTAGCAAATCTAATGAGTCCAAAAATGATTGTAATTTGCTTGCTTCACCATTATTTCGGTCGGTAAAACTTTACTCGCAAAATTGAAAAAATCATTCATACTTGTCGCCATTTTCAAATGTTTGCTTATTGTTTGTAATACAATAGTGTCAATTTCCTCAAATATAGAGGTAGGTATTTTAACAATACAATTTAACGCTTCAAATGTCCTAGCAGTTTTATCTCTAATCCTATCTGAATAATTTTTACAACTCTCCTGTTGTACTAAACTTAAATTTTTCCAATTTTTGGCTATTAACTCAGCAAAATTATTATAAAGACCTACTATACTATTAATTACTTCGATATGTATATCAGGATTTTTAGGAGTTTCCTTTTTCAAAACCCTTTTTCCCTGTTTATTAACTTCTTCTACAATTAATCGTAACTTATCTTCAAAATCTTCCCACGTTATTGACATTTATAATTTCGTTCATAAGAATAAAATGCATAAGTACTTACAATTATTTTTACACAGTCAGAGTTCCTGTTGTCTGCTTTTCTGCAATGCTTCGGTTGATGTCCGTTTTCAACGCACTTCGGTGCGCTTTCCACAATGACCAAATAAATTTCAAGATGAAAGCTACAGTTATAATATACAATAGAACCATTATGTGCATCGCAAAACTGTCTTGCTGTACCATAAAAGTATTATTGACAATTCCAGTTTCTTTTGCCTTTTGTTTGGTTGATGAACCTCCCATTGTTTCTCTTCTCCAAGGTCCCAAATTTAGATAGAAAACCTCATAGTTCCACTCGTCCTTACCATTTGTTGTGTACAATTACCATTTCCATTTACCATTTAATTTGCAGGATCATTTACCATTATACCATTAATTTTACCATAACCATTTCGTTCGCAGGATAAAATTTACCATTTACTTTGCAGGATCATTTACCATAACCATTTGTTATCATTATACCATTAACTTTGCAGGATCATTTACCATAACCATTTTACAATTATTATTTCCAATTAGTTTGCAGGATCGCCATGTGGTGGCGATTACCATTTTACTATTAATTTTTCCATTACCATTTTACCATTTATTTCCATTTTACCAATCATTACCAGTTAGTTGGCAGGATCGCCATGTGGTGGTTACTCGGTAAGTGCCCCTCGTATATGTTACGTTCACCATAAAGCCATTATATCTTGTGAGGAAAACACTTACCTAGTAGCCGCTCTTCGGGGATTGAATAAAGAACATATTTTATAAAATCACTGGGTTTAGTATATTTAAAATTAACACAAATACAATATCATCTACCATTTAACTTATTCAAAATAATAATAAATGAATGAATCATGGGTTAGTTACACTTAGTTAGGAAACATTCATGTCAATTACCTCTCGATTCGACCTTCCGCGCGTGAACGCTTTGTTTACGTTAAATAGAAACGTGATTTCTAGGTGCTTGCCTGACCTTACTCAGATCGATAGCCGTAGTTAACATTGAAAAATATAATATACACAATTTAATAAAAATGTCTTTTTTTCCCAATACTGTCTTTTTCGGGATCATCACACCCTCATATAGACTTCTTGAACCATAGAACCTTTTATCTTTGAGAAGCACTTACCTCGTGAACCATTCTTTAGGGCTGGAAAAATAACATCGTTTAAAACTCACTGGGATAACATATAATTATAAACTACCAACACAGATTATTGATACACAATACGTATTAAAGCCAACACAGTCAGTGCCCTTTATTCTTGACCTTGAAGGTCGTGCGAATACGATATTTACAAAACGGACGTGTTTTGTTATCTATTTCACTTGTCCTTCTTAGTTCACTGGCCCTATCCGTATTGAAATTATTATTTACACAAATCTAACAATGTCTTTTCTTTTGATAATGTCTTTTTGGGATCATCACACTTGGTCTAGCCAAAATAATTATTAAACATCAGGTAGGCATGACATGAAATGTAACTTCTGTCATTTTTACGATGGTAGTAATATATAAAAAATTGTCAATTGTTTTGAATTTTTACCATTTTTTCAATATCCTGTGAAATTACCTACAAATAGTTAGTTTCATTTAAAAAAGTAATATGAGTAGATTCCACAGAGTAAGGGTCGAAACAGTAGATTTCAATATTTGATTTTCCATTTCTCGGTGTCTTCATGTCTTCTTTGTGGCTAGGAAGGTTATGTTTAAGGATCCTGCGAGCTGAATTAATCTATGTTCATGGTCGTTAGTTTATTTATGTATCGTTCCTCTTCCGTTTCCTATTATATCTTTTAGATATACTTATTTTCCTATTTTGGCATTTGCATCTCCTAATAATATTACTTCGTCTATTTTTTGCAAACCTACGCATACCTCATTTGAATTTTAATAAAAACGATCCTTTTCCTCGTTCTTCGTTATTTCCGTAGGTGCGTATGTATTTATTATCTCGGTACTCCTATCCTACCATTTACTGGCGTGAATTTATTAATAATATTCACCAAATCCTTCTTAATATAAAAATCTACTCCATTCCTACCCCTTTTTTTCTCTTACTATAAGAGAACGTGTAATTGTTTTTGGTTGTTTCTCCGGATTATTCTCATCTTGTTTTTGGTACAGCTGTTACATCTATATTGTGTTTCTCCAACTCTCTTAAGCTTTGAGATGTAAATTGAGTGAATGAAAACGACGAATACTCAGTGTGTATTTGTTTATTAATTTCCAGCTAAGCGCTTTCGGCTATTAAGCCATTATCAAAGCCATTATGAAAAATTACAAAGTTTGTGAAATTTTGAAAAAACAATTTAAAAAAGGTTGAACTTACGTCATTTAAAAAGTAGGTGTCAAAACCATCAAGTTGATTAAGAACATTGTTCAAAGTTGAATCATTGTTATGATTAAGTCATTGGAATAAAAACATTAAAATAACCCTATTGGAAGGGTGAAAAATTATAATTTACATGATGTAAATTCATTCAAAATTAAAAAACTGAATGAAAACAGATGACAAGTTTGACGTTAAAATTACGGTGGCTAATAAGCCAGCGTGCCGTAAAAACAAGTGTATGACAATACAACATATTTACACGACGAACATTGAATCAAAAGCATGATTGAAAAGATGAAAAAATTCATATAGTGAACTGAAAATTGTAGGGAACCCTGAATATTACATTTATTTTTAAAATTTGAAAATGGCTGCCATACTTTCTTCTCTTTATAAACTTTGTTTCTTCTCTTCTATACATGCCTAGTATGGATCTAGGTTTGTTATAACTACACGCCTTCTCTGTCTTCTCCTTACACCCCACCCCGTTTCCTCCTGTACATGCCTAGTATGGATCTAGGTTTGTCATACTTACCAAAATTTCTTAACCACATTGTTCCCGTGTAACCTAGCTATGTATGGGTCATAGTTGGGTTCATCAACTTCTTTAATTTGCAGCTCTTATCACATTCTGTCCTACCCCTTTCACTCTTAACATACTCTTATGATTTCTTCTCTTCTTGTACATGCCTAGTATGGGTCTAGGTTTGTAACAACTGACTTAAATTCATAATCACATTGTGTTCTTGACGTCGGGCTATGTATGGGACATAGTTTGGGTCATTAGGTCAGAATCACTATGCCATTACATCTAATTCATATGTGAGACCGTCTGTTGTTGGGTTCACCTTGCCAGCGTATTTCTTCCACCTTAGTCAATAGATTATATAAGCTCCTCCATGGATGCATTTACAACTAAGTATTTGATTTATGTTATCTAGCATTTCACACGTTTAGGTTACTACGCTTGTTCCTGACTGGCTGGGGAATGGATCCAACCTCTTAATTCAGTTTCAGTATGCAACTGAGGGATGAGGGGTATTTTGCTATTCATCTAAATTGGATGAATGTTGGGAATTGAATTTGAATAGAGTTTTTCAATTTTTTGCTTTTTTCACATCTTTAACTTCATTTTCGAATTTTAAAAATAAATGTAATATTCAGGGTTCCCTACAATTTTCAGTTCACTATATGAATTTTCTCATCTTTTCAATCATGCTTTTGATTCAATGTTCGTCGTGTAAATATGTTGTATTGTCATACACTTGTTTTTACGGCACGCTGGATTATTAGCCACCGTAATTTTAACGTCAAACTTGTCATCTGTTTTCATTCAGTTTTTTAATTTTGAATGAATTTACATCATGTAAATTATAATTTTACACCCTTCCAATAGGGTTATTTTAATGTTTTTATTCCAATGACTTAATCATAACAATGATTCAACTTTGAACATTGTTCTTAATCAACTTGATGGTTTTGACACCTACTTTTTAAATGACGTAAGTTCAATCTTTTTTAAATTGTTTTTTCAAAATTTCACAAACTTTGTAATTTTTCATAGGACAGCTTTGATAATGGCTTAATAGCCGAAAGCGCTTAGCTGGAAATTAATAAACAAATACACACTGAGTATTCGTCGTTTTTATTCACTCAATTTTCCTATATTGTTTTACCACCGAAGACGAGATCGTTCAAGTGGTTTTTTCCCTGTTGGGGCTTCTTTCAATACGAGTCTATTTCATTTGCTAGAATGATATCCCCGAATGGGGCTTCCAACTCTTTGTTGGTCTTTATTTTATAGCGTTCTGTCGTCTCTTCAAGCGTTGGCCCAAAAATTTGCCTTAGGACTTTCCTTTCTCAGACTCGCAATCACTCTTAGTTTGCTATTGTTGTCGTCTATGTCCATGCCACTGGTCTTATGACTGTTTTATGTAGATTTATCTTTGTTCGTTTTGTCAGGATTTTGATTATATTAGATCTTGTAAGATGTAAAGGCATTTGTTTCCAGCTAATATCCTGTAGTCTATTTATTGTGATCTATTATTGTCTTCACTTATTGTAATTGTAGATTCGCTTAAAGTTATAGCCTAAAATATCGAATTTTCAAAAACTATTTTTGCAACATATTGTCCACCCTGTTAAATGGGTCGTGCTAATACAATTTACATTTTATCTTTCACATTAGGAAACAGAAGATGGCAGTACATCGAGTGGAACAGCCTAGAAATAGTGATCTGTTTATGTTCACTTTATTTAAAAATATCGTTTTCACGTATTTTTAACTGTTATTTACGGTGAAATGTTTTTCAATTTAAGCCCAAGTGTATTTTTAAATGTACCACAATGGCTCTGGAGATCATTTTAAGCGATTTAAACGATATAAATGCCTCCATAAGATATTCTAAATACCTTAATCCTGATTTCACAATCCCGAAATCCCCTATTAATAAACACGGTCCTCACTAAATCTCATGAAATGTAATACAATTTGAATTTTTAATTCCCAATTCTCAACTGTTTACTGTTTCATCTGAAAATAACACCATTGTTGTGGTCTTCTTCTGGCAGATGCTTTCTAATAAATTCGATGGTCTTTCCGAGATATTATTGTCCAAATAATGAGTTGATAATCTTTTGTTGCAGCACTTCATTTTTATTTGTAAATATTTTAATTACATTCCGTATCTCCGTATAACACAGTTCAGAGAAATGAAGCCAACATTATTGGCTTTAAAGTGGCGATAGATAGTAGTTAAAAAATTAAAAAAGGAACTGCAATCTGCCGGGACAGTCTGGTCCATTTTGAGAACTATTCAGTTACAGAGCTCTGTAGGAATATTTACTAATCTGGTACCATCTCGTAAACAAGGTCGAATTAGTTCAAATTGGGTGTAGGCTTTTTAATAAAATCAAAACTTGAAGAAGAGCGAATTATTTTGTTTTCGGTATTTTAATTCTTGGTGGTTTTTTCTAAGCCTCAAATAAGTCGACTTGGAGGGAAGGAAAATATTGCTACACCAATTCTATATGTGTATCAAGAGCGATAAGTCGATTTGACCATTTTGTGAATACAGTGTTCGAACATCTACAGCCTTATGCATAGTCTTCTCCTTAAAATGATATTAAAACAGAACTAGTTAGTGGCCACCAACATCACAAGCCACTTACGTTTCCTATTCATATGCAAGTTTGCACTGCTAGCTTTTAAACCTGGCTTACGTGTAAGCTTTGCTTATATTGAAATTTCCATTTCACCGGCCCTAATATTGTATTAAACTTGACTTAATTTCGAGCCACCGATTTTGGCAGGTTAAGATAAGCTTAATTATATTTGAGGTTAGATTGCGTATGTTGTGATATCTTGTGTTTCTGTTATTAGGAATTTGTTTGGAGACAGTGGCATTCCTGGCAGGTATGCAGCGAATGCCCCGCACGCAGGCGCCCAATTTAAGGGGCGCCAAATTCAACTATTCGCTACTCTTGCAAAAACGCACTTCTAATTGGAAGAAAAATCAGCATTAAAGGTATTAAAAATCAAATTATAGCAAAGCTGTAAACTTTGATTACAGGAAGAAACAGTAAACTAATATAAGAAGTAACTTCTAGACTTTGCTTCTACACTGGAATTTACATGCAAAAAATCTGTTGACGGCGTGTCGGCACTCGGCTTACGAGCGGCGGCGTATCTTCAAAGGATGCCGCTCGCCTTTGGCGGCTCGCTCGATAAATAATATACATGTTATTATTTTTTATGCATTTATCGGCGGCGTGTGCCTCAGAGAGGTCGAAGGTGCAAAAAATATTATTTTCTGAAAAGTTCTCCAAAAAAACTTTTTTTCGGCTCCAGATTTTTCCACCAGATTTTAGCGGTGATATAAAACAGGAGAATGTGGCTTGTTTCAGTCAGTCAGTTCAGTCATCGAGTATTCGTCGGTGATTTTTGACGATTAATAATAATTTCATTTGAATATAATATTACGTGTTGCCGTTGTGTTGCTGATTTTAAATCTTAAGGTAAGAGAAGATGAAAGAAAACGTGTTATTAAATCAAGTAATATTTCGATTCGAGAGTTTTCTGATTATATTTTGACTCCGGTCAGCTTTTTTTCTAATTATTTTTTTATCTCTTCAGAAATGAGTGATGGCAGTAAAACAAAATTGTCTGTAGCCCAAAATAAAAGACGTCGATTGAAATTGGAGGCAGAGCGGGATAAACTTAGCGGTTCGCTGAACAAATTCCTTCAACTCAGCAGTTCTTTGGCGAATCCACTTCTGTCAAGAGAAGAACAAGTTGTTGCAGAACCGATGATTATTATCGAAGATCAGCAGCCATCCACGTCTGGAAGTTCTGGAACGCCTGTTTCACCTGATCCAACTCCTGAACTGAGTCATCCGGTAAGCGAGAATGAAGAAAGATCTGAGCACAGTGACATTGCTGATATTAGTGATATTGATATTGCTGATCCATCTACATGGCCAAATAATTTGAGTCATCATCTAATCCAATCAATCGTGACAAAGGGAGGTGTTCAAATTAAAGAAAATTATCCTGTTGATGAGTCTGGTAGGAAATTTTCAGTAACGCAATATCTTAGGAAGTTGCCAAACGGCGAAATAGTTAATAGGGATTGGTTGGTGTATTCCAAAAAAATAAATTGCGTATTTTGCATTTTTTGTAAAGTTTTTAGCGCTTGGTCTCATCAATTGACCACTGGGTACTCCAATTGGAGGCACCGTCCAGTTAATATTTCCCGACATGAAAATAGTATGGAACATATGAAAGGGGCTCAAAAATGGCACGAATTAAAATTGCGTTTGAGCAAAGATTGCACAATTGATAAAGAGCAACAACATCATTACGAAAATGAAAAAAGACGATGGCGTGCAATAATCAAGAGAATGATTTGTATTGTGCAATATTTGGCCAGTCAGAATTTAGCATTCGGGGTGACAGCTCTAATCTTTTCGAATCAAATAATGGTAATTTTCTCAAACTGGTGGAAACGATTGCCAAATTCGATCCGATTATGATGGAGCACCTGAGCAATATTCAAAGGTCTAAAGAGTTGAAAAAAACATGCCACATTATTTAGGCAATCACTTTCAAAATGAATTAATCCATCTATTATCAAAAATATTCGCATAGAAATTTTGAACTGCCTCAAGAAAGCAAAATATTATTCAATAATTTTGGATGAAACTCCAGATGCTAATCATGTTGAGCAGTTGACTTTCATAATTCGCTTTGTTCATTTTTCTTCAAATGAGGTTGAAATAAGATAACGCTTTCTGGGGTTTTTTAAAGTTTTGGATAGTACAGGAGAAGGGCTTATCAATCTGTTGAGAGATGAGATACTACCAACTTTTGAAATTGATTTTCTTAATATGAGAGGTTAGGGTTATGGCAATGGCGCAAATATGTCTGGGAAGCATGTGGGCATTCAAGCTCAATTTAAAAAAGTTAACCCGAGAGCTATTTTTTTGCCTTGTTGTGCTCATACATTAAATTTGACAGTTAATGATGCAGCTAAAATCTCAGACGAGATTGTAGGTTTTTTTTCAATTATTCAGGAGCTGTTCAATTTTTTTCTGCTTCACCCTACAGGTGGAATATTTTAAAGCGAAATTTACAAAATCTCTCTTTAAAGTCAGTGAGTAAAACTCGATGGGAAAGCAGAGTCAGAGCCGTTCAACTTCTTAGATTTCAACTTCTCGAGATTTGTAGGAGTTTACTTGATTTGATGGAAGATAATTCAAGAGACATGGATACCAAACATTTGTTCCATCATTATTTGGTACGATGTATTGTCAAAGGTCAATATAGTGAGTAAAATGATGCAGAATCCAAATACAGTTGTTAATGAATGCCATAGAGAAATAAAAAGTCTCGACGACTTCACTGAAAAAGGTCAGATGAAAATTTTGATGTTTTTGTGAATGAGGCTAAAGCCGAAGCTGGAAAAAATGATGTAGAGCAAACATTTCTTTCAATTAGGGAACGAAAGAGAAAGCGTCAATTTTCATATGAAAGTACAGACGATCCAGTTATAGATCCAAAGCGAAAATTTAAGATCAGTTTTTATTTCCAAATTTTGGATACAACAGTTCAATCCCTACAAAGTCGTTTCGAGAGATTTAAGCAATGCAATGATTTATTTGGATTTTTGAGTGATTTTCAAAACCTAAATTCTGATGAGATCAAACGATCGTGCATAGATTTGGATTTGGCTTTGCAAATTCACCATGAAGGAAATGTTTCCAAGGATATTGATGGTCTTGATTTGTACAATGAAATTTCATCATACAAAATCCTTAACCCTGTCAAAGCCTCTCGCAATACCTCAGACTCACCCATAGATATTCTGAATTATATAACCAAGAAAAATTTGCAGTCTTTGTTTCCAAACATTAAGGATATTTTTGACGCTGCCGATTTCTGTTGCGTCTGGCGAAAGGAGTTTTTCAAAGCTAAAACTTGTAAAATCTTATTTGAGAACTTCGATGTGCCAGGAAAGGCTTTCAGATTTCGCTGTTATTTCAATCGAAAATAAAATATGTTAAGCCATCGATCACAATAAAATGATCAATGAGCTTGCATCTGCAAAAGCAAGACGTGTTATGTTCTAAAACTACCTTGTTATTTGATCATTAGGTACTTAGGTATTAGACAGATCTTGCACATTTGCAAGTTAACGGATTTGTTTGCATTGAGCGCCGTTTGAGAGTTTTAACTCAATTCACTCAGTTGAGTGAATTGAGTTATATTAGATTTTTTGTTAATTTCCGAATGGACGTGTTTTATTTATGACCTATAGTGTACGTTAATAGTCTATTTTATTTGATGTCGAAAACGCCCATTTTCATAATCAAACACTTACACTAAAGTGACTTTAGTCTGTAGTCTATACGGAAACTATTCAGTTTAAACCTCAAACTAAAAATGATTATGAAAATTGGCCTTATCATCAAAATTTAAGCATAGTATATAGGGGCGCACAAAATTATTCTTGCACGCAGGCGTTCGTCACCCCAGGAACGGCACTGTTTGGAGATGTATTTGATGATATTTTTATTGAGGATGATCCTTATATTATCGATATTATTAATATTGATTTTCCAAGGCAGCCCAGGACTGGGGATACCTTTTACTTTTCCGCCAACCTATCTAATATGCTAGAAAAATATTGGTTTACTCCAAAAAAAGTTGGTATTTTGAAAAAAAGTTATTTTCACGATTTCCATCAACAACAACACGAAAAAATGGTTTTCAGAAAAATAATCCTGTGTGTATGTCGTCGTCGTCGTCGTTGTCGTCACTTTTTGTTACATGTCTTGTTAGCACGATACAGCCTCCGGAGTGCAACAAGTCACCAATTTTATGATTGAATATTGTGAAGGACATGTCACAGATGAACCCTATTGATTTTCAGCTCACCAAAGCCAATACAACGGGTGCTATGGTACTTGAAGTACGAAATATTTGTCATTTTTTGAGAAATATCAGTTTGTTAGCACGATACAGCCTCCGGATCTCGACGGGTGCTATGGTACTTGAAGTACCAAAGTTTTGTAAGTTTCAGAGAATTTCCAGTTTGTTAGCACGATACAACCTCCACAGTGTATACAAGTGACACATTTTATGATTGAATATTGCTCAAGGTGTCTCACAGATATACCCTGTTGATTTTCTACAGACGAGAGCGAGTACAGCGGGTCCTATAAATCCAGATATACTACATTTTTGGTTATTTTTGGAGAAATTTCGGTTTGTTAGCACGATACATCCCCCGAAGTGTATACATTAAATTTTAAATCGAAAAGGTGTGGACGTGTTTATTTTCGCTGTCGATTTATAGTGATTATCTGGGTCATTTCGTGTGTGATATTGTTTAAAATTTGACTATGCAATAATATGGTTGTCGTGCATTGTCTTCTGTAGTTTGTTATTTTTTTTTTCAATTGGACTGGGACTTGAAGTGAGTAATTTTATAAACATTCTTAGTCAAAGTTCGGCTCAAATTCAGATTTCGAACACATTAAATACTATAAACAGTTCTTACAGTTTTTGTTGAATAGATAATTGAATTTTAATTTGTTTTGGTCAAACGATGCCAGTCTGTGAACTTTGCACCCAATGAATTACCGGTAAATCGCCCGGTCTGAAATGTTGTGGTAGCTGTCAGAAATTCTATCACGCTAAATGTGTAGGTTTAACTAAGGCGGACGTGTCACGATATCAGGCACCGGGTTTATCCTGGACCTGAACTAATTGCAGAAGTTCGACTGATTTTCTTAAAAGGCGTTCAGTCTTCGTCACAAACGTTAAATATTCTACAAGATATCCAGGAAGATATGGCATCAATAAATACGAAATATGGAAATTTGTTGCAGTCTGTCAACTTTTGTAGTGATGCTATCACAACTTTTGAAAATGATGTATCGGCTCTTACTTCAAAGATTAAAGAAGTCGAGAGATTGACAAGAGAAAATCTAGACTTAAAGAACGACGTAAAATTTTTAAATTCTCGAGTGGATGCATTGGAGCAACAGCTAAGGGCTAATGATGTTGAGTTATGTGGAGTTCCTTCTAGAGATAATGAGAATATCTTAGATATCGTTTCCACGATAGGCTCGGCAATCGATCTTCCAATCTCTGACGTCGATATTGATTCTTTTTACCGTTCCTTTACTCCTAGAACAGACCTTCCCAGACCAGTTATTCTGAGATTCTCTAAGAAAATGAAAAGAGATGCATTTTTGGCTGCAGCAAAAGCTAAGCGTCGTCAATATGGAAGTGTTGCAGGATTGAAAGTAGCAAATATCTCTGAAAAATTATATATCAATGAACACTTGAGCTCAAAAAACTACTTCGAGAAACCAAAATAGTCGCTAAATCCAAACAATTTAAATATATTTGGACAAGAAATGGAGTCATATATGCGCGCAAAGATGACAGTTCTCGAATAATAAAAATATCTTGTGATGGCGATATTGATCGATTAGCTTAAACGTCAATTAACTTTGTACTCACACCCTAATTTATATATTTTTAATCACTGATATGGCGGGTGATTCTACGCTGTCTTTCTTATATCAAAATATCCGAGGACTAAATTCAAAAATTACCACTATATTTCAAAATATACAAAATTGTGAGCAAAATGTCATATGTCTCACGGAAACGTGGCTAAATGCATCCGTATTAAGTAAAGAAATTTTTTCATCATACAAAGTGTATCGACGTGACAGGGAAATAAGTTCTTCCACAAAACATACAGGAGGTGGTGTCCTCATAGCCCCAGTTATGCTGAGGATTCTTGGCGGTCAGAAGCAGAGGATGTATGGGTCACCATCGTTCCTCTTAGTGGACTTCGAAAGGTGCATATAGGGTGTGTTTACATACCTCCCAGAGACATGGCTGCGTTAAACTTTTTCTGTACTAAGCTTATTGATATTTATTTAAATAATATTAACGATACTTTCATCATATGTGAAGATTTCAATATTCCTGAAATTAAATGGTTATTGATCGGGGGAGATTATTGTAAGCCAAATAATTATATTAATCCTAGATCTAGCTTATTAGTCGACACTATGTCTCTGGTTGATATGGTTCAGTATAACCCAAATGTGAATATATCTGGCAACACTCTAGACCTCATATTCAGCAGTGGTTTTTCTATCAAAAATTTACGTCTTTCATCTAATCCATTAGTTCCCGAGGATCAGTACCACTGTACCTTGGAATTCGATATGGATATTCCTTTCAATATTTGTACTAGAGTTGTTAATCAATATCGCTGGAATTTTAAGTTGGCAAATTATCACGAAATTAACCGACTTTTAGGTAGTGTTAACTGGGCAGCTAAATTTCATTCAATTGACATAAATAAAGCAATTAATCTGTTTTACAATATTATTGACCAGATCGTTCACTTACATGTACCTCAATATCCCAGCTATTATAAAAAATACCCTCATTGGTTCTCTTCTTCTACAATAAAAGTGATTAAAGAAAAAATTAAATTTCACTGTCGATGGAAGAAATACCATAATAATTTAGATTACTTAACATTCAAAATTTTACGAGGCAGATCAAAATTTTTAATAAATGAAGATTATAAAAAATACTTGACTACTGTAGAAACGAATATTATTCATAATTCTAAATATTTTTGGCAATTTGTAAAAAGCAAAAGAAAAGCAAATAATTTTCCTAATAACTTGCTCACTGCTCAGGGCCCTACAACCGACTTACAGAAAATTTGTGATATATTTCCAGATTATTTTTCTTCTGTTTTTGTAAGTAGTGATGTTAGTAACTTTGGTAATATGTATACTAACACACCACTGAATATTTCTAATTACACAATTACTCGTGAAACTATTGATAAAAAAATTGGAAATTTACCAAATAAAGGTCCTGGGCCAGATGAATTACCTACTGATTTTATTAAAAATTGAAAGGAATCGCTAACTGAGCCATTATTTTTGCTATTTAATAAATCTCTCAATTCAGGTCAATTTCCTGATACATGGAAAACAGCCTTTATTACACCAATTCATAAATCTGGAAGCAAGAATAAAGTTGAAAATTATAGACCTATTTCTAAATTAAACATCTTTAGTAAGGTGTTTTAAAGTATTATTTTTGATTTCCTTTATCATGACGTAAAAAACCTACTTAACATTGAACAGCATGGCTTCATGAAAAAACGTTCGGTAGATACAAATTTATTCCTATACGTTGAATACATACTTAAAAGTCTAAATGATAGGCATATCGTTGATTCTGTGTATACTGATTTCAGTAAGGCCTTCGACAAAATAAATCATTCCGTCCTTGTCTCAAAACTTTCTGAAGTAGGTATACATGGTAATTTATTAAGATGGTTCGACTCATATGTCAGAAATAGGTCTCAACAAGTGATTTTAGGTGCTCTTAAATCTAAGGCTGTGGTAACTACTTCAGGAGTACCTCAGGGGTCCCATTTAGGTCCTTTACTTTTTAATTTATATATAAATGACATCTCTAGTTGCTTTCAATTTGCTAAGTTTGTTATGTATGCCGATGGTTTGAAAATATATCACTCAATTTCATGTACTTACGGCAGAGTTCGATTTCAAGAAGACTTAGACAATTTATCCGACTACTGTGTGAGGAATAATTTGTTTTTAAATGTCTCAAAGTGTAATTATATACAATTTTCTCGTTGTAATTCAGACTTGAACTACTACACATATGAAGTTTCTAATAGCGTATTACACGTTGTAGATACAGTTAGGGATCTTGGTATTCTTTTAGACTCTAAATTACTTTTCGATCGGCATATTTGTAATATAACTAGAAAAGCTAATCAGCAGTTGGGCTTCATATATAGAACATGCTTCGAGCTTCAAAACCCTTTTACCGTTAGATCATTATATATGGCATACGTAAATAGTATATTAACGTTTGGTTCTACTATTTGGAACCCGCGTTATTCAGTCTATATTTCAAAATTAGAAACAGTCCAGAACAAGTTTATTTCATATTTTAAAAAAAAATTTTATCCCGATGTGGATAGGCAACGTATTCGTTCTAATTTAAAGATAATTTCACTAGATCATGGTAGGCAAATTGCGGATGTACTGTTTATTCACAAAATCCTCAATAACAATATAGATTGCCTTGAACTTACAAATTTCATAACACTTCGTATTCCCAGCCACTCAACTAGAAACAATTATACTTTTATCACACATCAAGCACTCACCAATTATTTTCTAAATTCTCCTGCTCACAGAATAACAAATACTTACAATAAATTGTCCAGTATTGTTGAAATGGATATTTTTCACCACAGTGCAGGTTCGATTAAAAAACTACTGAAAGACTATTTTTTGCAAATTTAATTTTGTTTTATTACCTACTCTTGTTCTCTCTTTTTTTCTCTTCTCTTTGTATACTTGTATTTATTTTTATTTAAAGTAGTTATATGATTGTATTTATATTTTCTTTTTTACCTAATTTGTAAAATTATGTGTAACTATTAGTGGATACTTCTATGGGTTTGTCCTGTTTGTATCCCAAATAAATAAAATAAAATAAAGTGACAATTTTATGATAGAATATTGTTCAGAGTATCTCACAGATGCGGAAAAGTTAGTTTTAATCTTTAAAACCATTTATTTCATGACGGTATCGCCTACCGTACATCTCCAGTCACGTCGAACTAAATTATAATTTCGTTTTTGAGTGGTAAAAGCTCTAGACAAGCTTAAACGGACCAACTCAAAACATTCCTGCAAAAAGGAGTAAAAAAAGGGTTCGTCGTCAAGCCTATACTTTCATCCGAATTTAACTCCCGCTGTCAGGTAGATTTGATCGACTATCAGTCTCATCCAGCCCGGGAATATAAATTTGTTATGGTCTATCAGGATCATTTAACGAATTTGTGATATTAAGAGCACTGAAAATAAAACGCGCGGAGGCGGTTACGCACAATTTACTGGATATCTTCACACTGATTGGTACCTCAGGAATCCTACAATCTGACAACGGTAGAGAATTTTCAAACAAAATTGTAAGTAGTCTTAAAGTATACTAGCCTAGATAAAAATTGTTCATGGCAAGCCTAGACATTCCCAAAGTCAGGGGACGAGCAAACCAGGACATCTAAAACATGCTAACAACTTGAATGCAAGATAATGGCACTGACCGTTGGAGTGCTGGTCTGCGATTTGTATAACTTATGAAGAATAGAGCCTATCATTCAGATATCAAAAGAACACCTTACGAAGCTCTTTTCGGGTCTAAAATATAAGTTGGTATATCTTTGCCTCTCGATGATTCTTACAAGCTGGAAAGTGAGGGATCTAGAAATTGTGGTCAAGCCATCAGCAAGTATTTCCATTGTTCAACATCAACAAAACCACGCCATAGGAAGCTCTGAGATTAATAATAAAGTTTCAAATGTTGCAGAAGCTTTACAACTTAGCGTTACCACTGTTAACCGTATTGCCGCCAAGCTTAATAGAGGTGAAGAGCCTAAAAGCCCACATAAAAAGAGACAACGCATAAAACCTACTGTTGAAATTGATAACTTTGATCAAAATGCTTTCCGAAATGTTATATACGAAATGTATGGAAACAGTGAGTATATTGAATTTACTGTTTTATTTTGTTCACAAGATTTTTTTAGAGGAACACATAACTTTGAAAGCTTTAAGAGACAAACTCTAGGAGCGTGAACTCTTTAATGGTTGTTTAACATCACACTGGAAGATAGTGAAAAATATTAGATTCAAATACCAAAAAGATAATCCTCGTCGTGGTTTAATGGAGTTGCCACATATTGCATTAAAACGTGTACATTTTCTACATGAATATGTCAAGATAAAAAGGGAAGGTTTATATCAATTTGTGTTTTTGGATGAGACCTGAATATTTAAAGACGGTACTGTTGGACGTTCTTGGCAAGATTCTAATCATAGAAGCGTGAAAAAAACCAAAATTGGTGGTCCAAGGTAATTGAATAATAAAATTTAGCAATTAATTTATGATGTACTAACATTCCTGCCATTTTAAGACCTTTTCAAATATTTACTAGTCACACTATTTTATTTAATTCTATATAATTATGAATAGTTGTTTTGAGCTATGCAGTCTATCTAGAAAACCTAGTAGTAATTTGTTATTTCCTTATTGTAGGTATATAGTATTGCATGCTGGTTCCTCTTCTGGATTTATTCCTGGAGCAGGGCTGATTTTTTCTTCCAAAATACAAGATGGTTATTACCACGGTGAAATGAACCGAGAACTTTCTTTTGCATTGGTTTGAATACCAGCTTTTAGTGAACTTGGAAGAACCTGCCACAATTGTAATGGATAATGCAAGTTATCACAGTACAGTGAACAATAAAGTACGAACAACAGCTACCAAAAAGGCTGATATACAGAACTGGTTGATACAAAATGATATTCCTTTTGAAAATACTTTCCTCAAAACCCAATTATTGAATTTAGTACAACGGTAAGTTGATATAAACATATTTCAATATATTATGGTAATACTTAGATAACTTATTTTTGTTAAATATATGCATTTTTGTAGGAATAAACCACCAACAGTATATGAAGCTGACATATTATCTGAAAAATATGGTCACAAAGTGCTTTGACTTCCCCCTTACCACTGTATGTTCAACCCAATTGAACATATTTGGGGCATAGTTAAAAAAATTTATAGAGATCATGTGGGAACTGATGGTTCTTCAACAGAATAAGCAATATGTGTATGGAAAAAGTCTTTAGAATAAGTGACTCCTGATATTTGGTCAAAGACAGAGCACACTGAAAAAATTATACAAGATGGGTGGGATAGATAAGTAGTATTTGATAGACAGGATGTGCCTCCACTTATTATTAATTTTGACAGTGACGATGAAGATAGTGATGATTTTGTAGTGGAGTAGTGGAAATCTTGTGTTTTATTTTTTGTATATTTTTATCCAATTTGTTTTATTTCCACCTTTTCAAAATCACTAATAACTATTATTAAATTAATTAGGTAAGATTACATCTGGTATTGATTCCTTTTAGCGTAAACCCTTGCAGTGCTCTTGAAGATGGTTATATAGAGCATAGAATAATGTATAAGGACCTACAGTTCGTCATTTAACCCTCTTCTATGTAAAATAAATAAATGTTAATTCGAATATAGAATGTTTGGTTACTGTTTCTTGTATCTTATCCATAGTTTTTCATGAATAAATATTTATATTAAATTAATCAAGCCTATCATACAAGCCTTTTATTTTTAAATAAATATTTTTGACTCACGCCCTACGAGGCACGGAACAATGAAAAAGAAGAACTGTCAATCTAACATCAGATTGACTTTTCTAGTTTTCGTTAAGTAAAGGAAAGAACTACAGCTTGGCAACATCACAATATTTTGTTTTGCAACATCATCGTCTTTTTATCGTAAATAAACTATATCATTGATGCCGTTAACGAAATTACCCCAGAAATACTGTGAAATACTTACAAAGAAATCAGAAACAGAATTGAGAGATGTTTTGAAAGCTGGGGGAGAATATATTGAATAGATGCTTTTTGTTTACTTAGTGTTTCTTACATTATTATTCCGTATTGTCATTTTTGATAGTGATTATAATTATTGAATAGTTAACATTGTTGTGAAATATTTCTTAAAGAATGACAAATTGAAAATTATTTATAACAGTTGATATTTATTTGATACATCGTAAACGTCACTCACTAGATTAATACATTATTTTCAAACTTAGTGCAAAAATTCGTACGGTTTTCATAAAACTGGCTATAAAATGAGGCAGGTTTTGAAAAACTTGAATTTTATTTAATTTTACGGGGTTTCAGTACAAGCAAAACTTTTTATCATGAATAACATTTTTCACTTAATTTTATAGATATTTAAACATTTTTCACTTATAGGATATCCCATCCGTGGACACTTTGTATATAGATGTATATTCATATATACACATATTTGTAAGTTATAAAAATGTAAAAAGTCAATAAAAATATAAAACATGTATATTTGGTTTCAATTACAATTGTGACTCAAATTATCTTATAGTATTACCATTAATAGAGCGCAAGACCAAACGTTCCAATATTGTGGAGTTTGAAAGAACACAAGTTGAAATTGGTGGATCCATTGGTGATATTCATACAAAACTCATTATTCATACATAGGTGCCACTACAATGTAGTACGGTAGTGTGTTCTGTTCTGTGTCGGACAAACGAAAAATTAATTTAACTACAATAAAATCTTCTTCTTCTTCGAGTGCTTTCTCCAATAGAAGATCGGCATCAATTTTGGCGAATTCTTATCGGTCTTGGGACCTTTTTAGCAAAGTGTTTGAATCCAGTCCTGTCCAATCTCGTATGTTGTTTAGCCAGGAGCATTACCTTCATCCTGGTCCACGACTACCCTCTATCACGAGCTGTAGAAATTCATATCTATTATGTCTCATTACATGACCGAGATATGCAGTTTTCCGCTTTTTTATGATTTCGATGAGCTCACGTTCTCTGCCCATTCGATTCAAAACTTCCAAATTCGTGGTGTGAGCGTCCAAGGTACTCGTAACATTCGCCGATTCACCCACATTTCGAATGCCTCGAGCCTGTTTAGGCTGCGCTAACTTTTAGCGTACACGCTTCAACCCCATACAGAAGTGTGGAATATATGTATCACTTCACAAAATGGTATCTAATTTTTATATCAAGTGACCAATCGCTTAACAGGCTTCGCATTTTTAAGAAGTTTTCCCTAGCCATTTCAATCCGAGCTCTAATTTCCAAATCAGGATTCATATCTTCGCCGATCCAGCTGCCCAGGTATTTAAATCTAGAGCCAATATCTTTATTTTTGCGGTGTTGATTTTCAAGCCTAATAGATCTCCTTCAGCTGATATCTTGTTAAGTAGCCGCTACTAGCCCTCAGGCATGTTCGCAATTATAACTGTGTCGTCGGCATATCTTAGATTATTTATCAGGATCCCGTTCACTTTCATGCCATCCTCTGCACCTTCAAGTGCGTTTTGAAATATAATTTCGGAATACATGTTAAAAAGCATAGAGCTCAGCACACATCCCTGTCTGACTTCACGTTTAATTGGTACAGTTTTTGTTTGGGTGTTTTCAAGCTGCACTGTCGCTACCTGGTATTCATACTCAATGATTTTTAGATCTTGGGAATCTAAACCTTTACTTTCTAGTATGTTCAGCAGCATGCCATGTTTGACACAATCAAATGCTTCAACATAGTCTATGAAACATAGATATACTTCTTTTCGCTGATCTCGACACTTCTGTAGAAGAACCGATAGCCCAAACAAAGCCTCTTTAGGTCCCAATCCCTCTCTGAAGCCCATCTGCAGTTCACTCAGATCCTGCTCGCAATTCCTATGTATTCTATTATGTAGAACCTTTAGAAACAACTTTAATATTTGACTCATTAAGCTAATTAGTCGAAACTCATCGCATCTTTTTGCACCTGGTTATTTAGGGATAGGGACAAAAGTAGATTTTAGCCAGTCTTGAGGAATGTATCCATTGTTATAGATGGTATTGAATAGTTTGGTCAGGATTTTTAAGTTTTCTTCATTTATAAGTTTCAGGAGTTCTCGACAAATGTTGTCTGGTCCAGGTGCTTTACCGTTTTTTATTCCCTTCAAAGCCTTCTCTATTTCTGCAGTAATTATATTTGGTCCCATTTCTGTTTGACGTTGGTGTCGTCGAAAAGATCAGAAATATAATTTGTCCACACTTCTTGCAGTTCTTGTGTGTCTAAGACTGTCTTGTTGTCTTGATTTACTATTTTTGTATATGCTGGGGATTTACGGTTTCCTTTAATTTCCTTAATTCTTTTGTAGATGTTAAATAGAACATGCTTTTGGTACCTCTCCTCTATTTCCTCACTTCTCTCCATCATCCACAGCTGTCAATACTTGAAGTAAATCACTTGAAAATGTACTTCAAGTATGCTTAAATACTTCAATTATTTTACTTCAATTACTTTTTTATGTTAGATACTTGTACTTAGAATAGATGCTCCCAAATACTTGAATTTTTACTTGATTTTGCCAAGTATTTTACTCGAAGTATTTTGGAGAGTACTTCAAATATTCCATTTTAATTCAAGTAAAAATTGTACTTGAAATATCTAAGGTTTACTTGAAGTAAATACTTGCTCGATAATGGGTGGTAATTAATACTGGACGCCGACCAAATATTGATGCAAACAATAATTAGCTATGTTGTGTTAGGCATGAAGCATGGTGAAAACTATGAAAGCAGACTGTTTCGTTGCTGTACCACCGTACATGAATTAATTAATGTACGGTGGCTGTACGATTCTGTAGGTTTGCCACAGCTAAGCCTGTGAATAAAATAATATACTACGTTTTCATGTTCACTTGTTAGCTGGGTGAGCCCGGCAATTTTATAAACGGTTCTCAGCAGTCAAATCTTGGACCAATAATAAGTATTCCCTTCATAATATATAAAAATATTTCTTTGTGCACCAAAAAAAATATTTAGAGCACGTGATCTAAAAAATAATTATTCTAAGTGGACAGCATTAAGCAGATTGGAACCAATCCATATTTTTTTTCAAATTAGGATAAGACTGCCGTTGAAATGTGCACACTGTGTACATTTTTCTATCAAAAGGAACCAACCCTCAATAATAAATAAATAGTATTTAAATCTACAAAATAAAATAAATTCTAATATAACATTATAGCATAATCTTAACTTTGTCGCTTGTTTAACGAAAGTTATGGTTTAGCACAATGGTTCCTTTCTGCTTAATGCTGTCCAATTGTAGTTCGCAATATCACAGTTAAAAGAATAAATTCTTTTAACTGTGGCAATATTCTGGAAGAGTTGTTTTTATATTGGAGATGATTGACAGATTTGCGGCGTAATCACAGAAGTTGAAATGAACGTGGCGAAAACCCGGCATACTTCGGCACCTTTGTCGGCTACCTTATATGTTTTTCGAAAGAGTGACGCAGTATATTAAAAGCCCAATTTTTCTCAGTTTAAGAGTTTAATTTCCATATTAGTTATTTTCAGATCGATTTAGCAAGTCAACTGAGCAGGTTGATAAATAATAATTGTCTAGTTTATAATTACACTTTTCTTGAAGAGTTTCTTATATAGTGACGCCAGTGCAACATTCATTGCTTTCAGCAATAAAATTACATATTCTTGAAAAACAAAGAAGATAGAAGGAAGGTACGTATTTAAAAAAATAATATTGTAGCTTATGTTTGGTTGATTTCGAACATTTTGTCTTCGGCAGTGAATCGCAAATGTATAATTCTGTACTTTTCAATAGCATTATGCAGTATTAAAACAAAAGATTAAAATTTACTTTTGTTTCCACAAAATCATTCCATAGAACCCTAGGTGGTAGGTTGCAGTACCTATGTGTATTCTGTATTAAAGCTTGTCTAATTTTTCAAGAAAGTTACAATGAAATTATCCACTCCGCCGCCACCATTTTGTCTTGGCTTTGTGTAAACAATATATTTTCAAAATTTCCCGAATAGACTGACTGAACAAAATATTTTCTTCTTGCTATTCATGACCAACTTTCTTAAACCTGGTTATTACTTTTAGAAAACATGTCTGACGCAAACGAAAGTATACCTGATGATGACACTTATTCTGTAGCTGATTTTATGGACATTTCGGATCACGAGGACCCGACGTACCACCCAGACAGAGAAAAAACAATGAAAAAAGGGAATATAAGAGATTTTTTTTCACTTCAAAATCCATCCTCCAGTAAATCAACATTATCCATATCGCCCACAACTACTTCTACTAGTGTTAGCAAATCTTCCACATCGCAGCTAGCAGCGCAAAGTGACATTGACATAGACAAAAAACAGAAAAATGTCCTTATCTTGACGGTAAATTTTTTAAAGTAACATGTTTCGATAGAGATAATAAGATTCAAGCAGAGTGTCAACTGTGCCTTCCTACTAAATTAACAGTAAAAGGAGCTTTTGGAATATCAACAAATTTTTTAAAACATCTAAAAAATGCACATGAAAATATTAATGCCATGCAATCCTACAAGGCCTATAAAGTATCCAAGAGGCAGTCGCAGGGTTCTCAAGGAGGATCGACCACTACTACTACCAGTAAGGTAACAACATCAGAAGAAGTGCAACCAAAAAAACAGAAGAGAATCACAGACAGTTTCTCAAAAAACACGATAGTAAAAGTCGACCAAAAAGTCTTTGAAGCAAGAGTTATACATTTTATAGTGAATACAATGTCACCAGTGTCTATTATAGATAACCCATCTTTTATCAATCTTTTTGAAGGCATGGGTGTAAATTTATTTACACGAAATACCGCGATAAAAAAAATTGAAAAAACGTTTACGGAAGTAATGGCCCAAATTAAAAACGAATTAGATCAAGTTAATTACGTATGCACGACTGCCGATATATGGTCCAGTAAACGTAGAAGTTTCTTTGGTCTTACATGTCACTGGCTAGATGAAAATTTTGGAAGATGTTCTGTAGCGTTATAAAGGTATAAATTTTTTAGAATTTTACGTAGATACTTAAACGATCGAAATTACTTTAAATATTACTTGCAGTAATTTTACTTCCAGTATATTTTCACATATTTGAAGTACTAGTGTACTTAAAGTATTAGCTCTTTACTTGAAGTATTTGTTTTTTACTTGAAGTGAAATACTTGAAGAAAATCAAGTAAATTTCAATTTTACTTGATACTTGGAGTATATATTTGGAAAACTTGTACTTGTACGTCAAGTATATTTATAAAATATGTTTACTTGATACTTGTACTTCAAGTACTTTCGTAGTGTACTTCTGACAGCTCTGCCATCATCCATGCTTCTTTGGCATTTCTGTCCTGACATGTGCTTGAGTTTCTTTATATTTTCTGTTATGCGTATTTTTGAGTTTCCGCCGTTGGTCCATTAAATCTAATATCACTTGAGTCATCCATTCTTTATGCCGTTTCCTGGTGTTTACAGTTGTTATATATTCTTGCGTGTCTAGAATGGCATTTTCAAGCTGACTCCAGGTGTGCTCTATTGTTTTGTCAATGAGATGATTTGCTTCTTTGCCTCGTCTTTTAGGGCTGCCGTGTTGGGTTTTCTTATGACTTTCTTTTTAAGTTTTTTCAATCGAATTTGCATTTGAGCTACAACGGGATTGTGATCTGACTCCACATCTGCACCAGGGTAAGTTTTCACACTGCGGATACCATTTCTGTATCTTTTTGGTACTAGGATATAGTCAATTTGGTTTCTAATTGGATGGTCTGGCGTGTCTTGGAGAAATCTCCATGTATAGAGGCGTCTTGGGGGTAGTTTGAACCACGTGTTGGAGATGAACATTTTCTCCTTTTGGCAGAATTGAACTAATGTATCATCTCTTTCGTTTCTTATTTCTAGTCCATACTCCCCGACAGTGTCATCGCATTTTCCCTTGCCTATTTTTACTTTAGAGTCTCCTAGGATGAGGGTGATTTCATCCTTTCTGGTTTGTGACAGCAGTTGTTTTATTTCCGCGAAGAAATATGTATTCTGTAAAATAACTACATAAAACATTTCATAGTCTCCCCAATCATATTCTTAAAGGATGGGCGTCTATTTTGTAACACCCTGTATTTTACTCAAAATATAAAAATACCTACCATAATCCGAATATGAATTATGAATGTTTTATTGTAGTTGAAGTATTGTTATATTTTTAATAATGGCAGTTATTAACTGTCATCCTGAAGCTGTTCTGTCAACAATAACATGCCTACCGTTGCAACAATTAATCGAAGTAAATTATATCGTTGAAAGCCAAATGTTATTTCGGCGAAATAAAATAGGCCAGAACAATATTATGGGATCACAACATTATATTTCTGATATAAATTTATTTGTCTTTCAAATTACAACAAATAATTCATGTCGTTTTGGTACCAGCAGTGTTTGAATTCAAGCAATGTAATAATTTTATTTACTGAACAGACTAAACTATATCAATAATTTATTGAGACAAAAACGTATTTATTTTAATCTTAATATCAATGTCTGATTGAATAAATTTCTTGTCAGGATGACACTAATATATAGCACATTCGCCCCTCTAGAATAATTTAGTGTTAAAAATTATTCGTACAGTCATGGTATTAGTTCCCCCCAGGTTATTCATGCCTATTGAGTTGAATGTGAATGATACACAAAGAGTTTTTATATTTGAAACAATAAACAAAAATATAATAATCGAAAAGTTTATCTGTTTATTCAAAATATCAATTTCATCTGCAAAAATACTGACTGCGATTCTATGTCAGCAAATTTTAAAAGAGGTAAAACAGGATTGTGTTAAAACGCGACGATTCGTTTCCTTTTTGCTACATATGGAGCTATAAAAAAATTGATTTTCTAGACAAGTATAGAAATTTAGGGAAAATAGAGAGGTTAAATTAACATGTCTTCCTCCAACATCTGCTTCTGCTTTTCAAGATTTATAGCGAATATAGTATAAAGTCGAATTTTAGATAGGGAATCAACTGAATCAAGAAAACTGGGTTTGGAAATTAATAGACAATTGGTGTAGACGATCTAGATTACTGGAGACTGTTTATGTTTGTCGTTCACCGATACGTCAAAAACACTTAAGTACGACAATATTAACAAACGTAGATTAAATCTTGAAAAAAACAGATATTAAGGTAGATACAACAAATGATGCGGCGACTTGATAGTTATATAATTAAATTACAGGTGTTCATGGATATTAGATGCTCGAATGATAAATATGTATTTCTCTCCGATTATTATTGAACTAAAACACTTCTAGTTAGCACTGTTGTATTTCGCGTCGTAACATGATAAATATTTTTATACTTTTAGGTAAAATCGTAATGTTCCCGTTATAGTATTGAGTTTAGTTCCGAGTTGATTAATTTAAAGTTTTATTCTAATCTGAGAGATTAACTGAGTTGTTAAAATACTTGTTACACTCTTAAAGTGCGACCGTTTCGCAAATGAGATTGTTCATCACTTTTCCGGACGAGAAATATTTCACTAGTAGTTTCCTCGAGAGTTCGTCATTTTATCATAAGCTGAAAAGACTGTTTGTAATTCAGATCTGGATGTCGTGAAAGATAACTTTCTTCTTTTTAAATCTCGAAGTCCGGTAAATTGCTGATTGAAAATAGAGATAAGTTATGTCATTGTAACAGAATAGGGGATGTAACCTTAACCATAATTGAAAGTTTCTATTCTTGTCTCGGTGTGAGGTAAAATATTTGCATCAACCATTGTGGAATAGCATCAGTTATTTGAGATGATTGTTATGTGATTTTAAATATTTTTAGAAAGATCCTTAATTCTTTATCATGAATAGTTTTTAGAACTAGTTACATTTTTAAGTGCCACGTCCCTGTAGAGATGTTTTGTCTTTTTTTTAATAATAATATTTATTCACCATGTAAATTCACAGTTACAAAATATATACATACATAAAAATCTGATCAAATTTAGAAAAAACACAGGAGGGCAAGCCCTCGTGCGTGGCATAGAATAAAACATTTAAAATATAAGTATTTATAAATCTTGAACATTACCTAACAAATCTAAAATTAAAATTGCATTGTGAATTTGGATTGATACTCTAATAATCGGGATAATTTTAAAACATTTACACAATTTTATAAAGCAATTATGTAAGTGAATAAATAAATAAACCCTGAGGTATCCGAGAGGTATGGATACACCTGCTTCGGCAAAACACAAATAAACATAATTAAAAATACAAGTTAAAACAAATACACTAAATTTAACAGTATTGAATATTATTCAATAGCTTTGAATAAAATAAATAAAATAAAATTAGGACCAAATTTGAGTAAACGTAACTTCTATATATTTTAAGTAAAGTAATATGTGTTTACCCCACCATAACAATATGACAGAAGAGCACTTTTTTCAATTTTTTGATGAAAACAATAACACTACTTATATTCTTGATACTATTCGGAATATAATTATAGATTTTCGGAGCTAGAAATGAAAAAGATCGTTGACAGAAGGACTTTATCATTCTCGGAGCAATGTAACGGTACTTGTTCCTAGTTACATATCTATGTGCAGGTAAGTTTCTTACATCTTTTATTGTGTGATATTTTATAGATGCACATAGAAAGTACAACTGTTTCAGGTCCATTATGTTGCTTTCCCTATACAATCGATCTGAAGAATAGGTATAGGGTTTACACATAATGATCTTCAGAAATCTTTTTTTGATGATCTCTAACGGAAGAATGTGAGTTTTCAGGGCACTTCCCAAAGCCAGTGTACCATAACGGCGGTGACTTTCCACTAGCATTCGAAGGTATCTAGCAGGTATTAATTTTCTGAGGTATTTAAATTTGTCTTTTGGTTCCATGTACTTGTACGATAATTACAGATTGAGGAAGAAAGTTTTTGTTAACTAATTTTCGTGATATATACTGCTCGCCAAATCGCAATTTTATCCACCCGAAAATGAAGTTTCTGCTTCATTTAGAAGAAAGAGAGATAGATAAATTTAAAATATAGATAAAGTTAAAGTAAACGTTTTGTTGTAGATTAGACATAACGCACAATTAAAAAAGTCGCGATTGCTAATTGAAGTTTATTAGACGACTCGACGACCGATTAACATGTTTTAGTAGTTAATGAGTTTCCTCACAAGACCTGGTGTCTTGTTTGGGGAGAGGGCATAGTTTTGTTACAGCCCTGGTATTCTCACCCGTTTTAGTATTTGGCCGGACGACCCTGACCTTTCCGTCAGGTCCGGTTATAGTTTCTAAGACTCTTGCCATAGGCCAATTAAGAGGTGGAGTGTTTTCTTCCTTTAAGAGGACTAGGTCGTTTATTTGTAGGTTCTCATGTATTTTTAGCCATTTTGGTCTATTCTGCAGACTATTAAGGTAGTCCACAGACCACCTTTCCCAGAACAGCTGCTGAGTTTTTGCGCATTGTTGTCAAAATTTGACTCTGTTTTCTTGTACATGAGATAGGCCTCTTTCCGGATAAGCCGTCAGACTGGATCCTATCAATAAATGACCAGGAGTGATATATTGAAAATCAGAGGGATCGTTCGATAAGGTACTCAAAGGCCGTGAGTGTAATATTGCTTCGATTTGAGTCATAATAGTTGCAAATTGATCAAAAGTTAATTCTGTTGAACCGATGAGTCTTGAGATGTGATACTTGGCGCTTTTAATTTCAAAAAACAATATGTGGGGATCTTGGTGGAATGAATTTCCACTGTGTCTCGTTTAGAGCCATATAATTTTGAATGGTATCAGTAAATTCTTTATAGTGAAAAGTATTATAAAGTTTTCTTAACCGATTTCTCGCTCCAAGAAAGTTTGTTGCATTGTCTGAGTAAATGATACTGGGGTTACCCCGTCTAGCTACGAAACGTTTCAAAGTGGCTATAAATGCGTCTGTAGTGAGATTAGATACCAGTTATATATGCACGGCTTTGGTGACCATGCATACGAAAATTCATATGTAACATTTTGTTATGGGAGCTTTGCATAGGGTGCATGATCCTACGAAAAAGGGGCCTCCGAAGTCGACACCAACTTTTTGGAAAGGGCGTATGTGACTCTGTCTTTCAGAAGGTTTGTCATTATCTGCCGAGTCGTCTGTGCTTTTAATCGATAACAAATTTTGCAGTTTCTAATTATACGCTTGAATTGCCTTGAAGCATTTAGTGGCCAGTATCGTAATCGTACATTTGATAGGACATTTTGTCCACCAGCATGGCCTAAACGCACATGCTGTTTGTTTTAGGATAAGAGAAGTTACTTGATTTTTTGAAGGTAATAAGATTGGGATTGTTGTTCGAAGGATGTTTACGCCACTGTGCGTTGTAGTTTGGATAAAGAAGAAAAGTTTGAGAAAGGGCTTTGCCAAATGTTGTTTTGGTCAGAAATGATTGTTAAAGTTTACGATGATAGCGGTACATATTTCGCATGTTCAAGTGAAATGTATACAAGAATAAATTTCTTGTATTCCTAACAGAGATCGGGATTTTGTTGCAATCCTTTTTCTAAAGAGAAAAATCGATTTTTAGCAGCAGTGAGAGATTCACTTAATCTTTTTGTGTTCTGGGACAAATTTTAATGAAATATCATCTCGGAAATGTCCGTTTTCGAGAATCTTAATTGTATATTTGAAGATGAATTCCGATAGTTCGTCTTCGATTGAGAGATATTCAAATTTTGGGATGTCTTAGCCTTTCAAGAATTTTAAGAGAATGTATTTAATTCAGTGTATGGATTGGACTTTACGGGTTCACTGGCTACACGATACGAGATAGCGGGTGTGTGATTTGATTCATGTTGGGATTTAAATTTTCCCGAGATAATGTAACCCAAATGGGCATTATAAAGTGTGGGTAGACCATCACCTAGTTTGATGAGGTCATAGGTCAACTGATCATAATAAACATTTGCTCCTATTAATAGATCGATTTTAGCGGGTGTGGCAAAAGTTTTGTCAGCTAATTTATTTATAATCCACGAAGTTATTGTTACGTGGTCTATATTCAACCTCACTTGGGGGATAGTCCTAGTAATTTTCTCAAGCACAGCGCAAGAGATTTCGAGCTTTCTCGAGGGGTCAACATTTGAAAGAAGCACTATATCCAACATTTGGAATTTTGTTTGATTTTCTTGAAAACTTTGTGATGAGGACGGTCTGTCCCGAGTTTGAATAGGATTTTCCGAATAATTGTTGCGTCTGAAAGTTTGAGTATTATGTTGGAAATTTGAATTTTGCGAACGAGAATTGCCAGTGCTCAGATTTGGATTAAAAATGTCATTGTTAGAAGGCATTTTTCCGTTATTTTGTGGATTTTGAAAGTGGAGAAGAGAATGATGTCTTTTGTGACAATGGATGACCTTTGTGACAAACAAGTGTCTCGTGCCTAAGCAATTTACACACAGTTTTTTGTTTCTTACAAATTCATTTCGCTTATTTAAACGTAATGTTGCAAAAATTATCACGGGTATAGGTTTTGTCCGCAGTGTCTGAACACATAACGCATGCGGCAATGTTTCGAGTTCGATAATTCGAATTTTTGTGATAAGTTGAATGATTGTTTGAGTTTTTGTTGAAATTTGATTGCGATTGTGTGTGAAAGGCTACTTTGTTTTGATGTTTTTTTTCGCGAAAATGAGTTTTCTAACGTTTGTGATTGACTTGTCTTATCAGCGGCATTATCGAGTATTTCAATTTCCTCTTCCAGAAATTGTAAAAACTCATCGACTGTTGGTAGGACGCCCCTGTTCCTGCACTTTTAAATTATTTTTTAAAACCAAAATCTAATTCTTGTTGATAAAGATAAGTTATTAATTCCTCTAATAAAACTTTGTGTTCAAGTTCAATATTTTGTAAGAGTGTCCAGTTACGCCTACAAATAGTAGCAAAATTTGATAGTTCGTTTGGGTTGGGGTATGTTAAATAGTTCGAAGAAATATACATGTACAATTTTTGTTTTGTTTTCATAGGTTTCTCTTAATAAGTTTATTTGAATGCAAATTTCTATCATTCACTTGTAATACATCTACAATACTTAAGGCATCACTTTCAAGATAACTTTTTAAATAATAAAATTCCTTAGTATCTGATTTTAATTGTGAATTTTCGAGGACACTGGTTTTGAACAGGTTATAAAAGCTTTCAGATTCAGATTCCCGGAAAATTTCTTCCTGTTTCCCTAACTGACTCATTACGGTTACTTTCAGATATAGTTAATTTTTTAATTGACTCCTAGTTTTACGATAATCAATTTCTATTTTGTTCCTATCTTCCTGATCTGGGATTTCTTTTTCATTCTTCTTAGGTGGTTGAAATCCTATTTTATTTTGTGTGAGCTCATATTGGTTAAAGTTTTTGATAATTTCTTCTTGTAGAATTTCCAGATCAAAGATATCTAAGGTGTTTTGTTGGAATGTACACTAAGTAATTCCAACTGTTCTAATTATCTACTCGTATTTCGAGACACCCTGTGCATATGTCTTGGAACCAGCGTAAATGTCGCCGAGTACCTAACAGTAACGACTCTCTGCGTGCGCAAATTCATTTTTCAGAGAGTAAAAACAGTCTTCAAAAAAGTACTGAAGTAGCTTTCGCCCTAGGCACACCTACTGTGAGAGTGTCAACGCACTTAAACCCTATGTAAGAATTTCGAGCTTTATTGTGAAATTGGTGCATTGTTGTTTAAGTTATTAATCGCCGTGGTCGCCTCTCTCTCTCTCTCTCTCTCTCTCTACATCCATTACACGTTATCAATTCTCTATTCTCTCCATTGAAAGATATCCTGTAAAGTGCATTGTATTTATCAAGTTTCTGTTACATATTTATTTTCTTTCATGTAATAATTATTTTATACTAAGCGCTAGCATTACAGTGTTGCCAAGTATTGGCATGAACAATTCTTGGTGATACCATTTTCACATGTTTATTTATTTTGTTTTTTATGATCTTTCGAAGTTGCTTCATTAAAGATCAATGGAAATTAAACTGGATATTTTATTGACATCTCAGTAGTGAGTTCAACCTTTCGTGTTTTTTATATGGATATCTCACGATAACCAGCAAGATAGCCAAACCAGCGACATCAGTCGACTCATCCATTTGCAAGACGAATCGTGTTTTTTGTAGACGTGTAACTAGTTCTTGTTTGACGTAGCTTGACAGATCATGAATTCGCTGTGAAACAGTATCGTCTGATAGAGGCACAGTAGAAAGATGCTTTGCAGATTTTTTATCAAGCATACATTTTATTATGACTAACATACATGGTTTTATTAAATTCTCTGTGATAGTGTGTGTTTCTCCTGCTTGTGCAACGCGATAGCTAACTAAATATGATACCTCCGTGGCCTTTTCATTCATAGTTTGGGTTACAAGCATCATAGTTTTTTGACTTTCCAATAAATGTTCTTTTTTACGTACAAAAAATTCTTTATTCTTGTCTTTAAACTCGGGGTGTACAGTTTCCATATGTCGGTGCAACTTGGCAGGTGTCATGGAACTATTAGGAAGCAGTTTGCTACATAACATGCAGAGAGGTGAATTGTTGGAATCAACAAATCGGTAAATTACTGATATATGATTCATCATACTTCCTTTTTTTTCGCCTTTGAAACCGTGGAGCTTGACGTCGTTGCAAAATCGTCTGCATCGGTAATTGCTGTATACTCAGAAGATGTTGTTGCAACACGTTTAACGCCTTTAAGTCAACGTTCCATTTTCTTTATTAATAATATTACTGCGTATAAGAGTTTAGTTCAAAGAAAAAATGTACAGAACTGATACAATCAGAATACAGCTGTAGCACAATCCTAAACACTTCGTTTAAAATTCGCAATTCGCTAGCTAGCTTGTAAGTAGGTAGGTACTTATCGCTCCGATGAGTGTTGATGCGCGATCGTCACTTTTATACTCTTAACTTCGATCTCGAACATTCTCAAAAATACTCGAGTCGGCGCCTTTGATAAATGAAAAGCCGAAATGAAAATAGAAATACAAAAAATGCGGTGTAAACAATTTTGACTTTATGTTTTGAAGTTAGACCCGAAAGTCGCTTGTTCACAACTATAGTGTCTTATATCAGAGGCGGCTTTTATCAAAGGGACTTCGGGCTCACAACGCCTTTGATAAATAGAAAGCGCAAATAAAAATAGAAATACAAAAAATGCGGTGTAAACAATTTCGACTTTTTCCCTACCCTAGGTTTCCACGGAACACACTTAGAGAATGGCTGGTGTAGATGAACTAGATTAGTGGAGTGGTTTTTATGTTGTTCGCCGATACACTAAAGTTTTTCTTGTTGTTGTTTTTCTTGGATTAGGTTTTTGGAAAGAAGGACCAGTCGTACCTTTAAGTAACGTTTAATTAAAAACACTTAATATAAGTAATTAAATCCGATTATTATTGAACTAAAACACTTCTAGTTTGCACTGTTGTACTTCGCGTAACACGATAGATATTTTTATACTTTTAGGTAAAATAATAGTTTTCCCAGTTTAGTATTAAGTTCAACTGATTAGTTTAGAGTTTTATTTTGACAGGAGATATTCACTAAGTTGTTAAGATACCTGTTACACTGTGAAATGCGCCCGTTTCGGACAAGATATTTTCACTACTGCTATCTGGGACGAGAAATGTTTCACTACTGACTAGTTTCCTGGAGAGTTCGACTTTTTATCAGAAGCTGAAAAAAGATTGTTTGTAATTCAGATGTGGATGTCGTAAAAGATAACTTTCTTCTTTTTATTATATTAAGGCCGACACTTGATATCTCGACGTTAGGTAAATTGTCCATGGACAATAGAGATAAGTTGTTTCATTGTAACAGAATAGGGGGTGTAACCTTAACGATAATTTAAAGTTTCTATTCATTGTCACAAAACCATAAATAGTCTTGGTGTGAGGTAAATTATTTACGTCTACCAATTTCAAATTTTTATGAATGGTCCATAATTCTTTCTTATGAATATATTTTTAGAACTGGTTAAATTATTTAAGCGCCTGGTTCATGTAGAGAGGATTTCTCTGGTTCCATACACTTGTCCGATAATTGCAAATTGAGGAAAAACGTTTTTGTTAATTTGTTTTCGTAATTTATACTGCTCGCCAAATCGCAACAACAATATTTAGCACTATGCGAATTAACGTAATTTGTAATGTCTATTTTGACCGAATTATGCAGTCGTCCTTATAGCTTTCGTGTTGAAACTCCAAACTAGACAAAATAAACACATATAACGTTATCAACAAGAAAACTGAAGGCACAAACTCACACCATATGTTTCTGTTAACACATCATCTTATGAAACACATTTTCTGACGTAACAATAATATTTTCCAAAAGGTTTTAGACAACTTTTCAATTTTAGGCATAAATTTCTTCCTCACAAATTTGTATAATCAATATAAAAAAGGTCGGAGCACTGGCCTAATCAAGAATTTGGTTAGACACAGTCTTACGATAAAAATAAAATTTCTAGTAGTTGGTAATTTATACGAAACAACTGCTTTCATAGAGTGGGAGTGACATTGCAATAAATTTATTTGTCCACAGATTTAACAGGCAGGCATTAGTTCCAGTGATAGATAGGAATTTATACTTTTTGTTGTCCATTCGATGGTCTGTGACTAAAACAAAAATTCGTCAAGATTTTTTAAATCTACATGACGTATGGGATATTTTTATTGAAATGTTTCGCATTTATTTGTACAGGGTGTTTCAAAAGTAATCTGCAATATAGCCGTGTTCGAGTCGCCATTCAATTTTAAGACGAGAAGTTCTTATAAACATGTGTGATGTCTTGTCGTTAATGAGTTACAGGGCGTTGGATTGTTTTTAATGAACGGGCTCTGACGTAAGTGAAATTTTGTCCTGAGTGACGCTAGTTATTCTCAGAAGTAATAAGAAAAAACATATTTATTCTAAGTGGCCTTTGGAAAGTTCGTTTATGAAAAACAATTCAGCGCCCTGTAACTCATTAACGATAAAACTGATCAAATACGTTTATAAGAAATTTGCACTACCTCAACTCACATCAGTGACTATTGATAAGTCATCTAAAATGCTTTCCAAATGTGAAGTCCTACCACTTGACTGAGATGACAGTGATCTTTCAGAAGGTATTTCTGTAGTACCAGAGGTTGTGGCTTTGGGTTGAATATTGCTAAGTGGACTTCGTACTGATGTATCAATTGTAATGTTCTGGTGTGGAACAGCCAAATGGAATAAATTCGATAACGAATAAATGAGAGCGTGTTGTGAAAAACGCTTGGACACGTCGATTTGTATTTTTAGATGCGCATTTTTTTCAAAAAAAATAATTATATAGGGTGTGTCATGTGACAGTAGCCGATACTAACTTTCTTATTTTATATACAACACCCTGTATATTATTGGTTTTTTGGATTCTTCAGAAAATTCTAGACATAATTCATGTACAATGCCCCATACCTATCTTCAACTGTTTCGGAAATATTAAGTGTTTTCAGATGTATTACAAAAATTAACATTAAAAAAGAAAATTACTTTATTTCACAAATAATGTGAAAAAACAAAAGAACATTAATGTCAATGTAAGAGATATTCAAAATGTTCGCCGCGAACGTCTTGGCAACATGCTAATCTGGTATAGAAATGTCTTCTCACGTTACTCAACATCTCAGGCGTGACTGATCTAATCGCAAGCGTGATTCGTCTTTTTAAGTCATCTAAGTTGAGTGGTTTAGTTTGGTTTACAATACTTTTGACATATCCCCACCAAAACAAGTCTAATGGCGTCAGATCAGCAGATCGTACTGGCCATTCTATCGATCCGCGCCTCCCTATCCACCGATTTGGAAAATTTTGGTTCAGGTACTGCCGGACATTGATTTGGTAATGGGGCGGTGCTCCATCTTGCTGAAACCATAGTATAGTGGCAGGAACTTGTGGGTTTGCTGGATCAGGATATAAGTTTGTCAAAGTTGGCACGACATTATTTTGGAGCAGTTCTAAATATTTATCTCCATTCAAGTTGACATCAATGAAAAAGGGACCTACGATATCATTTCCAACAATTCCTGCCCAAACATTAACTTTTTCAGGATATTGCGTATGTTCCTCTCTCATCCAGTGAGGATTCTCATTAGACCAATAGCGGCAATTTTGACGATTAACATGACCGTGAAGTGTAAATGTGCTCTCATCAGAAAACAAAACATCTTCTAATTGGATCATATTGTTATCTAGCATTTCCATCATTTGTTCACAAAAATACGTTCTCCTGTCGAAATCGTCTTCCATTAGCTCCTGAGTTGGCATCATTTTATAGGGATGCATTTTACTTTCCTTTAATATTCGAAAAATTGATGTGTGGCTAATGATGAACAGTGAAGCTGCTTTTCGACCAGAATGATGTGGGTTTTCTTGAAACTCAAGCATAACATCCAATTTCGTATCATCGCTTAGTTCATTGGCAACTACTTTTTTTGTCTGTCTTACATGACCAAGCTCGCGAAACTGTTTTTCTATTTTGCTAATTGTTCCTTGGGATATAGGCGGCAAATTTGGAAATTTTTCGTGAAATAAGCGAGAAACTTCCATTTGTGTCCGTGTGTTATCTCCATAACCAATCATTTGTAGAATGGTTATTTTGTGCGTTTCTGTTAAATGAACCATTTTTCTGATATTATTACGTACAGTTAACGAAATTCAAACGACAATAGCACTGACACTGATCACTACTGTCATGCAGACAGACAAGTTACTAAGGCTACGAGTTTTATACGAAAATAAACAAAACTGTTTTTGTATTTTTTTATATCATATCAGTAAAAAGGAACGCATTAATGGTGTTTGCTTATTTTCTCAATATTAAGAGCTAAATGGGAAATAAGCATTGAGTGTAATGTAGCGAATTTGTGAAACAAAATAATTTTCTTTTTTTAATGTTAATTTTTGTAATACATCTGAAAACACTTAATATTTCCGAAACAGTTGAAGATATGTATGGGACATTGTACATGAATTATGTCTAGAATTTTCTGAAGAATCCAAAAAACTAATAATATACAGGGGGTTGTATTTAAAATAAGAAATTTGGTATCGGCCACTGTCACATGACACACCCTATATAATTATTTTTTTTTTGAAAAAATGCGCATCTAAAAATACAAATCGACGTGTCCAAGCGTTTTTCCCAACACGCTCTAATTTATTCGTTATCGAATTTATTCCATTTGGCTGTTCCACACTGTATAATTATTAGAAACTTATGTACATTATTTTTAAAGTTACTGCAAGTTTTTGCCATAATTGTCCTTGAATTCTAGAAGAGTGTATCTTAATGTGATAAATATGATACAAATTTTATTATATTGAAGTTTTTGTTCATGGAAATCAATGATAAAACACTTTAGACATGGTCAACATAACAAAAGTTTGATATTTAATTAAAACCAAAAAACATTATTTTTTTAAAAAGTTATAAAGTAAAAATGTAAGAAAAGATAACTTACTTTTTTCCTCAGTGCGACTTAAAATTCCCAAATCTTCGACTTCATTCTCTCTATTTTCGAAATATTGTAGGCGAATTTTCCCTTTTTCCATTTAAAAAGTAACATGAACAGATCAATGAATGAGATGTCACTGTTTTATCGGATTGCCTGAAAATTTCATACTAGTTATACAGGATAGTACTTATTAATTTGAAATAAGAGTAAAATCAGTAAATTTTCCTTAAATCAATTTCACAGTTTGGTCATAGAAGGCAAAAATTTCTGCATAAATCCACATTTGAATCTATAGGAGAGTCGGTACATTTAAATTATGCAATAAAAAATAAGTAACCGCTGCTTCTTCTATATTTCATCTTTAGAAACCTTAAATAATTTGCAAATATTTTTTTACTGTAATGATTACAATCTGGTACCCAACACAAAATCATCCTTGATAACCAATAGAATATATTTTATAACTTGATAATAAATAGATATTAGATAAATCTTTTCTTAATAAGTAAGAAAACGCTGACTTGAAGTGTGGAAGTTACTATAACAATCATGTTTTGTGTAGAAACTTTCCTCGATTTCAGGTTGACCAACTGTTTTGGTGACGTCACAATATCGCGGTCCATTTGCTTCAACAACTGAGGTAATTAGCAAATGTGCATAAATTGGTACAGTAATTACAATTTAAATAGGTATTACTTACAGCATGTGGATGAGATTAATATTTTGAAGGTACATAATTAGGTTTCCGATATTACAGGAGTCTCCAAGCAGTTCTATAAGATTAACGCTCAAATTTCATACATTTCTCTCATTACTGTATTTAGGGCACTCAATAAGAACATATTGTTACGAAACGGCACACTGGTATAGTTCCTAAATCCGACTCTGTCTAAGCCAGGTATGAAAGTTAAAATTATGGCGGGTGCGCAGGGTTTCCTAGAATTGTTTACGGATAGTGACTATCTTATCTACATTTTTTTTGTGACCAGACTTATCTAGAAAATGCCAGAGCCAATTGTTTTTGTGTAAGCCGCAGTCCGGAATTTTCTAGTAAAAAAGGCACTAGTATAAATAAGGAAACGACCCGAGACAAAAACATTACATTGGTGTCAGAAGTGGGATAATATAAATAAATTGCTACGTAAAAATGGCCAAGTGACTATGTGACCTCAAAGTGGCGGAGCTAAGAGCAGAATTGGAAGATCGTGAGTTGGAAACGTTCGGTAAGAAAAGTGAATTAGTAGAAAGACTTAAATTGGCACTGGAAAATGACGGCTTTAATCCTGAAACAGTTTCATTTAATAACGAGGCTTCCACCTTAATCTCGTCAATTTCTGCTAATATATCTGCTAACATGGACGAGAAGATTTCTGCCATGGAAGAGAACATGGACGAGAAGATTTCTGCTATGGAGAACGACATTTCTGCTATGAAGAACGATATTTCTGGCATAGAAGAAAAGATTTCTACTAATGTGAAAAGCGATATTTCGGCTATAAAGAACGATATTTCTGCTACGAAGAACGACATTTCTGTTAATATGGACGAGAAGATTTCTACTTTGAAGAACGATATATCTGCCGATATCTTATTAATGAAAAACGAAATTGCCGCTGACGTTGAAAATGAAATGTCGTCTCTAAAATCTGAAACCGAGAATAAGATGTCAACGATGGACGAGAAAATCGAGAATAAATTGTCAACGATGGACGAGAAAATCGAGAATACGATTACAACAATAGACGAGAAAATCAAGGAGTTAGAGGAAAAGATTGCCGATTCAAGAACGCGAGGCACGCCAGAGGAAGAAAAGAAGACCAAGCAAACGAAACCTTGCAAGCCAGAAACACTATCTAAGTTTGAAGACATTGGCAGTTTTACCCGAGTCAAGGGCCCAACGTTCTATGAAAAAATGTGAATTATGTGAAACAATTTAAAGCAGCCGCTAGAGTGAATAATTGGTCCGATTGAGACAAGACAGTGAACTTAACTATCGCGCTTCGGGGAGATGCCTTAGATGTACTTCAGACGATACCTCTGGAAGAAATGGATGATTTCGAGCAGCTGAAGAAGAGGTTGGACATGCGATATGGTCATGAACATCTAGAACATTTGTACCAATCCCAGCTGAAGAACCGAAGACAGAAACGGGATGAATCCCTCCAAGAATATGAAGTGGATATTGCCCGACTCGTTCAATTTGCTTATCCATCAGCAGCAGAGAACATGATGGAATGTCTGGGCATACAGGCGTTTATTGATGGCTTACGTGACCCCGATATGCAGAGGACGCTTCGCTTATCCCATCCCAAAACATTAGTTAACGCATTGACAGCTGCTCTTGAATATAAAGCAGCAACGAAGGCTTCAGGTTACAACAAAGTTAGGACCATCCAAGAAGAAGGCGACGAGGACAAGTTTGACCAGATCGTCAGCTTGCTCAAAGGTATGATGGACAAGAAGCCGAGACAAATCAGATGCTGGAGTTGTGGCGAGCTAGGGCATGTACGTAGTTCGTGTAAGCGCCCCAAGACTCCTGCAAACCAAGAACCCCAGTCACAGGACCCATGATCGTTCCAAAGACCCTCTCATACTGATAGCTTCGCTCAGATGTCGCAACGACAGTGTATATGTGGATGGCGAAGTAAATGGCAAGAAATATGCTCTGCTGGTTGACACTGGAGCAACTAGAAACTAGAAAAGTTCACGCATACGGTAATCGTAACCAACATTGAAGAAGACGTGATCCTGGGAATGGACGTAATGAATGTACATGGTTTCCAATTAGACTTTAGAAACAGATTCATTAAAGTAGGTTCTGAGGAGTTATTCCTTCATCCATATGAAGGCAGCGCGGTGTTGGCAGCTGTACAGGAAGATACCGTTCTACCTGCACGAAGCGAAACCATGATAGTAGCACGGCTACAGGCAATTATGGAGGAAGGTACACCGGTTATGATGGAGCCAAGGAACCAAGACGAAGAAGTTGGCAAAAGAGTACTAATTGGAAAAGGATTGGTTACGTCGGCGAAAGAGATCCCAGTACGTGTTATAAACGTGAATGATTACCCAGTTACCATCAAGAAAGAAACCAGGATTGGATCCTGCGTACCAGTGACGTCTATAGTTCGTCAAACAACGACCACTGACAATTCTAATACCAGATTCGAACAGATGTTATCAGTAGCTGGTCAATCCTTAAATCGAGCTGAAAAAAACAGAATGAGAGAATTTCTCTTGCAGTATCAAGACCTATGCGCACCAAAAGGAGGAAAGACTGGTAGAACATCAGCCGTCATATACAAAATTGATACCGGTAATGCCAAGCCAATTAGGCAATCAGCTCGACGACTACCACGAGCGAAGAGAGAGGAGGCTGAAAGAATAATTCGAGGGATGGCTGAAGAAAAAGTAATAGAACCATCTACTAATCCATGGGTGTCTCCAGAAGTGCTCGTCAAGAACAAGGATAGAACTACGAGATTCTGCGTGGATTATCGCCAGCTTAACAACGTGACGAAGAAAGACAGCTATCCTATGCATCGAATTGACGATACGCTAGACACTTTGGCCGGCAGCAAACACTTATTTGCACTAGACACACACTGCATATTGGGGCAACTTCTTTCTTCAGTAGATATTCATGTGTATATCTCGTATGTTCTATCCTATTAAGACGTGATAATATTACTTACTCTCTACGCGTAATACTGAGGTTCTTCCACGGAGAAGTAACTGGTCTGATTTGTTTCAGCTTAGCTTCGGATCTATTCTACAATTTTTGCCACATATTTCTTGTTGATTTTTTAAACATATCCTTTAGGTGGCTGTAACTAATCAGTTGTTTATTCACTATAGTGGGATTATTTAGGTTAGCTTCTTTGGCTGCTTGGTCGGCTGTTTCATTACCTCTAATTTGTGTATGTGAAAGGACCCACAAAAATGTGATAATTTTGCTTTTCATTGAGTAAATATATTCTTTGCTGTTCGTTACAATCGCCGAATCTGGGTAGATTTGAGTTATACTTTGAAGAACACTCAACGAGTCAGTTATTATGAGACATTTTTGTCATGGGAATAGGCTTGCAGTACTCTTTTGCCTTAAAAATTATATACGTATACGCTCCACGTATAAGGTAAAACAAAATATTGCGTCTCGTGTGCAGTAACCAAAGTAACCGACGTCGTATCTTGAGACTTAGAGGCATCAGTGTAAATGTGTGTATAATCTTCAAACTGTGAGGATATTCGTAGAAATTCTTTTCTTATCAATACATGAGAAGATTCTTGTTTGTTGTAGGAAGTTAGAGAGAAATTACAGTTAGGAGGTTTTCGTAGCCAGGGAGCTTTGGGAAGTTTATATCTATTTCACTGCTGATCGTATTGATGCGTTGATAGAAAGGGGGAGTCAAATGTGGTTTTTGAAGAAATGTACTGAAGCGATTGGAAAATACATTATGGTAGACTGGGTTTTTTGGGTTAAAAGTACTTTAGAGGCATATGATAGGCTTAGATATGCTCTTCTTATTTTAAGTGGTGGTTCTCCAGCTTCACATAGTAAGCTTTCAACTGGACTGATGGGATAAGCTCGTAGAGAAATTCAAACACCTTCATTGTGGACAGTATCTAGTAATTTTAAGGATGATTTAGTTGCAGATGCGTATACTGTAGATCCATAGTCTAAGCGAGACCTTATGAATGTGCGATATATCAGGATAAGAGTGTGTGCGTCTGACCCCTATTGATGGTTTCCCAAAGCTTTTATTAATTTTATAGCACCAAGACTGATTTCCTTAATTGCTTTATGTGTGCGTTCCAATTTAGCCAAAAGCATTTCCAAATATTTTATTTCCGATTCCATTTGAAGAGGAATGTTGTAAAGCGTTAAAGAGATGGCAACAGGTTTCTTTTTTTTGGAAAAACTATTCACTTCGACTTTTGTGGAGGAAACGTCCAGCCAGTTTGATTCATCCATGTCTCTACCTTGTTGATAGATTCTTGCATATTTCTTTCTATGGATTGTATGTTTCTTCCACTTGTGAATAAAATTAAGTCATCTGCATACAGTCTTGCATGTACTGGTAATGAAACCTTTTCAAAAATTTTATCAATTGCTGCAAGGAATGATGTGGCGCTAATTACGGATCCTGAGGGATTCCGTTATTTTGGCAATAGCTATTGGATATAGCTCCGTTTGCTTTTACTCTAAAGGTTCTGTCTGATGAAAAATTTTGATGAATTTTAAAATTCTTTCATCAAGCCCTCAGGAGAGAAGCTTCTTTAAAATATTGTATTTCCAAAGAGTGTCGTAAGCTTTATCTATATCAAATACAGCGGCTACAGTTACTTGTCTATTTGCAAAACCTTCATGTACTGTTGATTCTAAATCTACTAGATTGTCTACGGTTGAACGATTTTTTCTGAAACCACTTTGATTTGGAGAAATCTTATTATGCGTTTCCAGGAACCATAGATGTCGATTGTTGAGAATTTTTTTCAAGACCTTGCACATCGTGCAAGTCAGGGAGATGGGACGATATGACTGTGGCTCATATTTTGGTTTTGATGCTTTTATGACTGGTATCACAATTGCTTCCCCCCAGAGAGTATGAAAATACCACTAATAAGAACTTTGTTAAAAATCTTAAGTAAAGCGTCTTTGCCACTCATTGGTAGATTTTTCAAAAAAGATCCAAGAATGTCATCTGCCAGGGGATGAATTTTTAATCTCTGTTAGTGTGTATTCCAGCTCTTCTAACGTTATTGGGTTATTAATTGTATCATCGCATTCATCATTAATTTCAAGGTGTCTGCTTTCTTCCACCGATTTTATGGCTCTAAACTCTTCAGAGTAAATTGAATCTTTGGTCTTTTCTTCATAGCATAGTGCCCTCGTATTTGAGATCTCAAGAGGCGAGGAAGAAATAAGCTCATTTTCTAAACTGGTTCTTTAATATACTGTTTTATTTTCAAATATTTCTATAAACTCAAGAGGAATTTCTACAAACTCAAGACGAGTAAGACGTGTTTTGAATGTGCTCTTCAAATTACTCTAATAACTAGTGAACTAGTGAAGTTATAACATTGGAATTTTGCAAGTGAGTCTAATATATATAGTTCCTTTAACTCATACAATTAGTGAAAGTACATCTTAGTTGATAATCTTCATATTGCATTACACTTCTAAAAAGCTACTAATTAACCTCTGATAGAAACGACTTTTTCTCTATTCTTTTTTGAATCAGTCTAATTTACCAATTTATACATGGTTAGAGATGGGCGATGTCCAGGATTTAAGTAATAGTCAGTTGTACAATATGCTTTTAAATGTCATCAAAACTGAAGTTGGAACATTGTCCACACAAATCAAGGAAGATAATAAAACAATTCTCGAGAATCTGAATAATAACTCTTTAAAAATCGGTGAACTCGAAAATCAAACAGAAACTATTACGTCAAGGTGTATACATTTAGAAATAGCTTTAAGGCGCAACAACATTTTTATTTACGGTCTGGATATACCAGATGAAGTCGACACTCTTGCATTAATTTTTTTAAAACTGAGTGAATTATTAGCAGTAACCGTTACTACTGCAGAAATTAACAACTATTCAGTTTTCAAAAGTAACAACACACCTACGATTAAGTTGGAGTTTTGTGCATTTATTAAAAAGAAATAAATTCTAAGAAATGCTAGCAAATTGAAGGGTAAGCACATATTTATGGCATCAGATCTTTACAAGGAAGATGGGGAAGATAAAAAAACTCTCATTAAGCACCTTAAAGTTGAAAGAACACAGAAACATATAGCTAAAATTCATGGTAAATATGTAATAGTAAATGGTGTTGAATATAGTGTTAATCAACTACAGTCTATAGATAACTCAACAGCACCAAACGTTGCTCAACAAACGGAGACGCCATTACCAATTCCAGATCCACCTTCAAGCGAGAGAATTAAGAAAAGAGGGATCCCGTCATCTCTAGATAGAGTTACAAGAAGCGGCAATGAGAAATAACGGTTATAGTGGTACTTACGCTATTTTTCAACTCTAGTCTTTATTTATAGAAGTCATAATTGTGGTATATTGTCTTGTTTTAATATAGTAATAATATCTTTTGAACTTTTATTTGTAACGGTCTTAAATTTTGGTATTATTTTGTTTGAAGCTTGTAATATCTCTTAGTTCATATAATAAAATGAATGAGCCATTATCTGTTTGCCATATAAATGCAAGATCTATCTTAGCGAATTTTCTTGCATTCAAAGATGCAGTATTAGACAAATTTGATTTAATTACAGTTTCGGAGTCGTGGCTGAAACCACATATGGTTAATAGATTAGTAAATTTACCGGGATATAAAATGTTTAGACGTGATAGATCTCCGAGAAAAGGCGGGGGTACTGTTATATATATCGAAAATAGATTGAAGTCTAAACTTATTACTAATTTGAATAACATTTATTCCGAACCGTTATGGATTTCGAAAGTCTTGGGTTCACTCTACAGACCTAATGATTTTCCTTATCAGGATTTTGCTAATGAATTTTATTTATGTTTAAGCACATTATCGCCATTTTTTGATTATGTTATTTGCGCGGGAGACCTTAATATAAACTTCTTAGTCCCAAGCAGCCTACAGTGTAGAACTCTGCAGTCACTTTTTGACACTTACAATCTTATTCAAATTGTTAACCAACCAACAAGAGGACCAAAATTACTCGACGTTATATTGTGTTTAGAAAATTTAAAAATCAGTAATATAAATGTTACTAAATGTCCCTTAGTATCAGACCATTCCCTTCCATCTTGTTGCATTGGATCGCTATCTATCAAAAAACGTAAACCGTTTGAATTTACGTTCCGCGACTTTAGAATTTTGAACCGCATCATTTTCATCAGGATTTAATAGCTTCCGATCTTCAACAAATTTATCATCTTGATGACATTGAAAGTAAAATCAAAATATTGAATTCAACTATTTCAAATTTATTCCAAACACATGCACCACTGCGTCAAGTTAAAATAACAAGAAAAAAGTCTCCATCGTTAACTGATACATTGAGGGACATGATGAAATTGAGAGATAAAGCATTATTAAGATTCAAAAAATTAAAAAATGAGAATAATTGGAATTACTATAAATCAATTCTTAATGAAGTCTTTCATGCAATTAAACGCGAGAAAAAGGCATACTTTGAATTTCAACTGAAATGAAAGAAAAATATCTGGAAAGAAATGAAAAAGCATAACATCATTTATAACAAAAAAAAAAGTTCAACAGTTATTCCTGATCACTTACAAGATCCCGACTCAATAAATAATCATTTCATCAATGGCATTGGTGGTGACAATAACCCAGATGCTGCTATTCTAAGCCACTATCTTTCAACTAAACTACCGAATGTTGATAATTTTAAATTTAGGGTAATTGATGAGTTAAAAGTTTATGAAAAATACTTTCAATAAATTCAAATGCAGCTGGACCCGATAATATTAATATCACTATGATTCTCTATTGTTGTCCACATATTTTATCATTTATTACTCACATATATAATTATTGTCTAAAAAATTCCGCTTTTCCTTTAATTTGGAAAAAATCTAAGGTTCTACCCATACCTAAGACGGATAATCCTGCTGATTTCCTCTGTCATCTTTCTTACAATCTTTTCTTTTGCGGGTCCTGCTACTGTCAATTTTTCTATAGGTCAGTAAGGGACTCTCAACAGGTTATATCAATTTGAGTATCATTTTTATATAATAAAAATTTAGAATAAAGTACGTACTTTTCTTTCATTATCTTAACAAATTGGCTCCGAAATTCCGAAAAGAAACTTTAAAATGTAGTCGCGGCACAGGTCACACACCCCTAACGCCGCCACAGCAGATTTTACATAATTCTGAATTATTTTGTAATTAAGCGTGTACCTACTTTAATAATTACCATAAAACTTATTTTAAAATTGCTCTTTTACTCATGCCAGAAACAATTAACTTGTTTACTTCGTGGATCTTGCCGTCTATTTGTTTGCTAGTATAAATTTGTATATTGTATTTATTGTCCTATTTTATTTTCTTCTACTTGCAGCTAATACATATATTTATTATTATTATAATTATTAACCCTATCTAAAAAAGTGTCTTTAAAAGTGCTGTGTATAAAATTAATACATCATTTCAGCATACACTTCGTGGCGGTCCTTTTAACTATCCATCTCATGATTTATGTTTGACACTTTTAAGAGTCGGATAGTCGTCGGCAAGGTTGAGTAAAATATCTTGTTTAGTAAATACTATTTAAGTATTTAGCACTAAATGAGGAGTGTGAACGCATGGGGGTGGTGATCTAAAATACAGTGGCGTTCTTATGTAAGCAGCACCTATACTTTTTCGTTGACAACGTCTTTAATTTAGTCAATGTTTAATTGTTATACTGTTTATCATTTTGTCTAATTCGTTTTTATATGTTTTCTATAAGTTCATTACAGCTTCAATCATTTTTGTTTGGGTCTTACGAATATTTTATTAAAAATATTTTTATTATTTATAAATCTATACACTTTTGAATGTGATTATGGCACCATTCAAAGCACTGTGTCAAGTCGGAAGATGATAGCTTCGAAACATGGTTTCAGACTTGTAAACACGAGTCGAAGTTTTGTCTGTCTGTCCGTCCGTCCATTTTAGAGAGGCCGCACATTACAGTCTTTTGATCGGCCGATAGCTTTATCGCTCTTTTAATTAATATGGCGATATATGCGAGTTCGCACACCTTGGAGTACGCGAACTCGCATATACGAGTATCTTCATGTTTACTAAAAGAGAGATAAAACTATAGGTCGAATATAAGTCTGTAATATGCGGTATTATTAAAGTTCTGATATAAAGGAATCATTTCTTAAGCTTTTTTAGGTACTTTTTGGTCTTCTCTTGTAATATTAAAAACTTTGGACTTTTCTTTACATCCCGCACGCCTGTCTCTTTCAATATCTTCAATTGATGGATTCACAATTTTATCATGAATAATATCGATCCCATTGCTGGAACTTTTACATGCCTTTTTAGTAATAAAAATACCTAATTGGCCGAAAGTGAATATTACCAAAAAAATGTAAAAAGTAGAATCCATCACATCCAGTCAATATGATTTGGAACTGGGTTATTGGGATCGCGTTTTTCTAAAGGTGGGTATTCACTTGCAACAAAATACTCCGAACGCACGAAACGCGCCGCGCACTCCAAACAATCTACAACAATAGTATTTTACATTACAAGTCATGAAAGTGAAACTTTGCAGGAGAGGAGGCTTATTGAAGAGTACGAGAATGCGTAGCATCCGAGTATCTATTTAAAGCCTCCGAGTCAAGCAGAGACACTTTCATGACCAGTGATGTATTATATTTTTTCTGAAATCGTTTTTCAAAACTAAAAATAGATTTAATCTGAAAAAATATATCAACATCAGAGTCGTATGAAAAGTTAATATCCAAGAAAATTTTTTGTTCTAGTAAAAATCCAATGAAATCAAATGAAATTGACTGTCTCGACCCTTACTTCGTGGAATATGCTCATATTAGTGTTTTTAAATGAAACTCAAGGTCTCTAGTTAATTCCACAATATAATACAAGTTATTGAAAATTCTAAAAAATTGACAATTGTTTCGATAAATCAATATCATCGTCAGAATGACAGAAGTTGCATTTCATTTTATGCCTACCTGATGTTTGGTAGTTATATTTGGCTAGACCAAGAAGTAACCTAACTTGTGATTGGCTTAATATATGTTCATAGAAAAAAGAAGAAGATGTGATATTACAAATATTGAAGCTTAGATATTATTAGCCCCATGGTGATATCCTGGATATCATTTTTCCAATTAAGATCAGTATAACTGTGCAATGATATAGAAAACCAGGAAAACTATATCTGCTGATCTTTACAATTATCACTTAAGAAGACAGTTTATTAGTGGAGAATTCCCTAGATTTAACTGTTCATTGACAACTTCATATTGTGGGTTTCTTAAAGGTCTTCTAATTTCCAGTTCTTCAAGGAAATCCAGTTCTTGTTTCTTTTCACAAATATGCAGTACTTCTAGTTTTGTGTTAGGTGTCAATGAATGATTGGTGTCAAGTAGATGTTTTGCGTAGTGGGATTTATCTGGTTGTTTTAATCTGTATGCTCGTAAGTGCTCACTGTATCGTATTTCAAAATTCCTAAGGGTCTGACCCAAATAGACACCATTACATTCTGGACATTTGAGTTTATATATACCTGACTTCTTTAATAGTGGTATTTTTGTTTTTACATTTAACGATTTTGTACTAACGTTACTTTCTGTTTTAAAAGAAATTGTTGTATTCGTTGCTGAAGATATTATCTTTGAAATATTATTAGAAATATTTCCTGCATATGTGATGGTTTTATAAGTTTTAATTTCATCAGCTTGTTTAGGATATATTAGTTGTAATGCCACTTTATTCTCTTTTTTACTAATTAGCTTATTTATCATATCTAATGGATAACCGTTAGATGTTGCTATTTGTTTAATTGTATTAATCTCTCTATCAAAATTACATTTGTTCATAGGAACTGAAAAAGCTCTATGTATCATTGAATTATATGCTGCTAGTCTGTGTGACACAGGGTGGTTAGAATTGAATGGAATTGTTACATCAGTTTGTGTTGGTTTTCGGTAAATTGAATAATCAAGTACATTATCAACTCTTTGAATTTTTAAATCAAGAAAATTGATTGAGCTATTTTCTTCAATTTCTAATGTAAATTTAATTTTCGGGTGTAAATTATTGATGTGGTTGAAAAATACATCTAATTGTCGTTCACTACCCATAAAACAAGCTAATATGTCATCTACATATCTATACCAAAATAAAATATTTTTCGAAATATTACTTTCAAAGATCTTTCTTTCTAAATTGTCCATAAAAATGTTTGCTAAAATAGGTGATATAGGGCTTCCCATTGGTAAACCTTCATTTTGAATATATATCTTATTGTCAAAAGTGAAATAATTCTGATTAATGCATACATCAAATAAATTAAGTATATCTGATATTATTCCTGGATTAATATTTTTATCTTCTAGTAATTTTCTTACAAGTATTAGACATTCTTTAGGAGGAATTTTAGTAAACATATTAGTTACATCGAACGATATGAGTTTATAGTTATCTTGTAAGTGGATTGCTTTCAACTTTTTGACCAGTTCTATTGAATTTCTAATTGAGTACTGAGATTCATATTCGTAAGTATTGAGTATATTGTGGAGCTTCTTTGTCAATATATTATTAGGAGTATTAACATAAGAGACTACAGGTCTAATTGGTTTCGTTATTTTATGTAATTTAACTGTTCCATATAATTGTGGACAATGAGGATTCTTATGTATGATAGACCTCTTTTCGTAATCATTTAAAAGATAATTTGAATTATTAACAATATCCCCTACATTATTAGAAAACTTCTTTGTTGGGTCTGCTTTAAGAACTTTTACATCGCTGGATTCTATAAAGTTATATACTTTGGAATTGTAATTTTCAGTCGTCAAAATGACAGTAGCGTTCCCCTTATCAGATTTTGTAACTGTTAGGTTATTATTCTCAATCTTCTTTTTTATTGCGTTTAAAACTGAAATGTCATTTTTTGTTTGACGTTTAACTTTTGAAGGTTCAATATTTTTGATTAAATTGGCAATTTTTAATTTCTCATAAAGAAAATTATTTGAATTAGATTTTAAAGCTATTTATGACTCTGTAGCTATAATTTGTTTAATATTATTCGTAAATTTAGGTAGTATGCTGTACTTTAAACCTTTATTTGAAAATTATATTTCACTATTTGTAAAATTAGTGTCTGAAAGGTTTTCAAATCGTGGTGCAAAGTGTGTTGGTATGTAGGTACTTACAGTTTCATGATGTTTTGAGTATTGAATTTTATGTTGTGTGTGTTCAAGATTCTGTAGCTTCTTTTCTTGTTTCTTAAATTTCATATGCTTCGTCGTGCTGACATTTTCTCTTATTTTGTCATCCAAACAGTCAAATTCTACTGGATGTAATTGAAATGTGAGTTCTGAATGTACAACTTTTATGTAGTTGTCTAAGGAGTCTCTAACTTCGAACCATTTCTTACATTCTGATTTTATCCAAACTGGTTGAGCACATTTTATAGCTTTTTGTGCTTGTGGTGTTTTAGTGTGACATTTTATATTCACATAATTGGGTATTACCTTTTTTCCAAGGCATTCTTGGTTGAACCAAATGTTTTGTGATGCTTTGTAACGTTTTTGTAGTAACTTCTGGTACAGTCGGGTCAAATCTTCTCTCGAAGATTTTTTAATGAAATTGACTGTCTCGACCCTTACTTCGTGGAATATGCTCATATTACTGTTTTTAAATGAAACTCAAGGTCTCTAGTTAATTCCACAATATAATACAAGTTATTGAAAATTCTAAAAAATTGACAATTGTTTCGATAAATCAATATCATCGTCAGAATGACAGAAGTTACATTTCATTTTATGCCTACCTGATGTTTAGTAGTTATATTTGGCTAGACCAAGAAGTAACCTAACTTGTGATTGGCTTAATATATGTTTATAGAAAAAAGAAGAAGATGTGATATTACAAATATTGAAGGTTAGATATTATTAGCCCTATGGTGATATCCTGGATATCATTTTTCCAATTAATATCAGTATAACTGTCTTCTTAAGTGATAATTGTAAAGATCAGCAGATATAGTTTTCCTGGTTTTCTATATCATTGCACAGTTATACTGATCTTAATTGGAAAAATGATATCCAGGATATCACCATTGTGCATCAAACTATATTTCTCTAAACATATTATGAAGTCAGTTATTGTAATTTCATTGCAGCCATCGTTAAAATAGGGATCGAGACCGAACTATAGAGGCAGCACTTGTAAACAGTATAATAAACAACCCACAAAATGCAAAAAATGAATAGATCTTTTTATTTTCTTTGCCAGGAAAAATTGTTGGTATGTAAGATTATTGACAAAATGAGCACTGCAAATTCTAGTATTTATATTTGGTTCCCAATCCTCCCGATGTTTTCTGAAATGTAATTAAAAAACTTGAAGTGATTCGTTTTGTACAAATGTTTACTTTCTTCCCCTTAATAGTATTTAATTATTTGAACTTATTATATAATATTAAAGTCAGCAAGCACATAACTAGTTTTTTATTTTATATAATCAATGAAATCGTACAGAAAACAACATTTTATTCTCTCGATAATAATCTTTTATTTATGTAAAAAAACATTTAGAACTTTTCTAATAGCTGCCAATTATAGTATCATACTTATTAGATTATATACAAAATAATAGTTAATAAAATGTTTTAATTAGAACATTTTAATTACATATGGGTTTTTACCGCATTTATCCATTTTTGACGTTTTAAGGTTCAATGGACATTCGGGAAAACTATGACATTTCAACTGCGTAGTATTTTTATACAGCATATTTGAACAGCTATGAATACAGAAAGATACTTTTGATGACGACCTCACAAACATAGTATTACTACTAAACTAATAGTGTTTACATCACATTGTTTGTATTTTTTCACGGCAGATGGCATAAACGTCATATTTCTCGGTCCCTATAGTTATATTTGTTGTGTTAATTTAACGAATAATGAATCAATGGTTAAAGTCAGTTTGAAAGACATTTACACTTCATTTGTTGAATAAGATCTCCTAATAAATTTATTTTCCTGTCATTTTATTCGCACTTGAAAAGACCAGGCCTAAAAACAACATTTATAATCTAGTATAATGTTAATTTTTTCAGGTCCCTTTGATTATTGGAATTATGGAAGCCTGTAGAAAAAATGAACTCTACTGAATGAAAATACAGGATATTGAAGATTTGGGTTCTGCAGTAGCTAATAATGTTCCGGATACAAAAACCAAAATCCCCAGAAAATTCACGATTACCGGAAAGTTTTATCACTTATTCAGAAAATATATTTCTTTAAAACCTCCAGATATTGTGACAAACAATTTTTTTATTAATTTTCAAAAACGACACTGCACAAAACAAGTTATAGGCATAAATACACTTGGGAATATGCCTAGACAAGTGGCACAATTTTTAAATTTATCTGACTCAAAATTATACACAGGACAATGTTTCCGCAGGACCTCAGCAACAATGCTTGTGGATTCTGGGGCAAACATAGAAACCTTAAAAGGACACTGGGGCTGGAAATCCACAGAACTTGCAGAAGGATATATAGATAAATCCTGACAGAACCGCCTAAATGTATCGACAGGCATAATGTGGCAAATTGATAAAAACCAAGAGCTATCAGTCAGCGAAACTAATTTTCATGAACAAAATTAGCCTAATTCGTATATGGGGCCTTCTTGTTCCAACCAACAGCAACAAAATATATTTGCCTCATTGCGCACCAAAAATATAAGATTGGCCTAAACAAGTCACATTTAAATATTCTACAATTACTGGCGTAACTAAAAATATATATTAGTGTTTTTAAATGAAACTCTAGGTCTCTAGTTAATTCCACAATATAATAAAAGTTATTGAAAATTCTAAAAAATTTACAATTTTTTAGAATTTTCAATAACTTGTATTATATTGTGGAATTAACTAGAGACCTTGAGTTTCATTTAAAAACACTAATATGAGCATATTCCACGAAGTAAGGGTCGAGACAGTCAATAAATATATATATATATATATATATATATATATATATATATATATATATATATATAACAAGATGTACGAATAGTGCGTGACATATGAACAATAAGCAACGAATAGATTAGTGGGTATTGCACGCAAATAGAAGAAGGGGCTACTGAAAAGAGTGGTAACCGCAGACATGCATGTTTCTAGCTCATTAGCCGTCATCGGTACGGTACAACCAAGAAAAGATGTGAAACATGAGAGCAAAGGTGTTGAATGAAACATGAGAAAATATAACAGAATTCAGCAGGATAGTCAAACACAACATTTGTGTCAGTAATATTACTGACACATATATATATATATATATATATATATATATATATATATATATATATATATATATATATCCTACTAATCCAGACAAGGAAAATAAAAAAAAACAAATATAAGCAGATATTTTCAATTTTTAATTATTAATAAAGTTATATATGTTCGTTTGTTTTTTATTTGATAGTCGTAGAAAAAGTATAGTCTAAAACACAAGTGGAATTCAAAATTCTACACTCGTAGAACCGAACAAATCTTTCTACTCGTGTAGAATTTTGCTTATTCCACCCTTGTTATAGAATATACTACTCGTATTTTCGAACAATTATCAATGTCCTTGGGTTATTACTACTGACAATGAATCAACAACAAATCAAAAATATTTTTTAAGTATCAGAATTTGTGTTGTAAAGTGCTTTATAATATGGAAAACACTCTTCGCACTGGAATAATTGAAGAAGCTGCTGCTGCTGCAGTGGAAGAATTGCTTCCGGATAAGTCCAAAGAAAGATATGAGAAACAATATGCGAAGTTCAAAAGCTGGTGTAATAACAAAAAAGTTAATCAAGTTACGGAAGAAGTGATGCTGGCTTTTTTAGCTGAAGAAAGTAAAATTTACAAGTCTTCAAGCCTCTGGAGTACTTATTCAATGCTTAGAGCCGTGTTGTTAATTAAAGGAAACGTCAATATCGCAAATTATTTAAAGTTAAAATCATATCTGAAAAGAAAATCGGTAGGATATGAAGCAAAAAAGTTCAGAATATTTTCAAGAAATGAGATAAACGAGTTTCTTCGAAAAGCTCCTATTGTTAAAAGTAAGTAGTTTTAATAAATAAATTATAAAATAATCCAAATTGGCGGCTTATATTTTCAGGTTGTATTAATTTTTGGACTAGCCGGTGCATGCCGCTACGCTGGTTGACGAGGATGACTCTAGATGACATTGAAGACAAGAATGATACTCTCATTGTAAACATTCCAGATTAGAAAACTCACAAACGAAGACGATTTTTAATTTTGGACGATGTTGGCAAACCCGGAAATATTGCCTTATATAGAAAATACCTAGCCCTTCTCATACACCACACCGGCGTTTATTTGTTTCATATAGACAAGGTAAATGCAGTATTCAGGCTGTAGGAATTCATACCTTCGGAAAAATACCTGCTAAAATAGCTGGTTTTCTTCATTTACAAAATGCAGCGGAATATACGGGCCATGCCTTGAGGAGAACATCAGCAACTTTGTTGATTGATGCTGGAAGTGGCATAGAAGACCTTGAAAGACACTGCGGATGGTTTTCTACAGGAGTAGCGGAGGGCTATATAGCCGAATCATTAGAAAATAAAAGAAAAAATGCCAAAAAGATACAGCAAGGTCAAGAGCGGAAAATAGCGCGAGTGAAATTCTTTCAGCAAGTGCATTTGATCAGACTGCTGTAGCTGACAATGTTAATATTGCTAACATATATGTCAACGAAAAAGTTGTGTTGTCAAACATAGCTAACGCAACAGAAAACAGAGATAATAATGCTTTGAATTATATACCTGGAATAAACTTTTCTAATGTGCATAATACTAGTGTCGGCAGCATTAACATTAATTTTCATTTTCATAGTTCTAATACCAATTAATAATATTTGTTATATTTGATTGTTATTGTTTTTAATTATATTAAATAAACGTTTCATAAGGTAAGTGACGATTTCTAATTCAATTGCAGTCTAAAAATGACAAATGAGTCTTGTAAAGTGACAGGAGTCTTGTAAAAATCATGAAAGTGACTAGTCTTTAAAGTGACACTTTCATGACCAACCTGAGTTCTGTCATGACAAGCTCTCTTGACGATTTCAGAAAAAACATTTTTCGGGTATGCTCTGAACAACCTGCACCACAACATTTTGCGCGGAGCGTTCTGTCTGTTTGCGGTGTTCGCTGCGTTCCCACCAGTAATCAGTCCGTGTTTGCTTGTGTGTTTGTCGACATGGATGCATCTGATATTACCATAGCCACTGGTGTATTTTTAATTATAGAGGTATTAGCGGGTAATAAAAAAGAGAAAAAAAGAAAAGAACGAAAAATGTGGGCAAGACGCCTCTTTCTGCTCTGTCAAAATATGGCTTTTCTCAGTGACCTAGATTTATGCATTTGAAAAATATTACAAGGATGGCTGCAGACGATTTCGAGAATCTAATATGTTAAGTAGGTACAGTTAGTCTGTTTTGATTTTGCGTCTTCTCACTGGTGGCAGACTCCTGAACATGTATTTTCAGTCGTTTTGCAAAAAATTTTTCTAGTATTAATGAGGAACTCTTCAAGAACAAATCCGTATTTTCCTTTATTTACAACTGATGAATGATGATGATCCTGAAGGTATTTTTTGAGAAATTGGGGCGTCTGTTTTCTAATTGAGACCGTATGGCGCAGCAGACGTATGTATTTTGCGTTCGCTTTCCTTTTCTCTCTAGATTGACGTGAATATGTTGGTAATAACGAAGTGGTTATACGTCAATTTTATAAAAAAATTTAGAACTACAGGGCCTAAAGGCGACCGTTACGTCTCGACAGACGGGCGGATCTCTATTTTATATGCTTAGAACCTTACCATTGAAAACTCAAAGTTTTGGTAACTTATGAGGCAGTTGATTTTACTGCCAGCTCTGGGACTACACTGTGAGACTTCGTTACTTGTTTGAATGCATTAACCGCTTCTTCGGACAATTGAAATATAGTTAGTGAGAACATAAATAAATCTTTGTGTGCCAATCGGGGTTGTAATGACCACCACCCATCAATTTGATATTTTGTATATCCAAATAATCGCTTGTTTTATGGTATATGTGTCGTAATAAGTTATTTTAGTGTTTGTTTAGATTTAGATTTTTGATTATTTTTCTGTGAAAATTTGTCATTATTTTACTATTCACTTATGCCACGAAGAAGCCGGTCAAATATAGGTCTCAGTGCCAGCGATGCAAGTAGAAAACTTTCACGTCTTAACCCGGCGTCATTGTTGCCGGGAATCTTATACCCGACTATTTTCTTCTTCTTCTCATTTCCGTACATCTTTTCAGGCGTCGAATAGGGGACCCGGTCCTTCTTGTATCCTTTTGCCATCTTCTTCATTTCCTACCAAGTTTTATCTCTTATTTGTACCAGTTCCTTTATTTGTATCTATTTCTCTTTATTGATCTCAATTCTATTCCTCTTTCTACCAGCTATTTAATAAATTCTAATGCTATTCCCTCTTCTTCGCTAGGTTATCCTGTTTTGGTGTTCTGTGTGGCTTCTTCTACTTCTCTCGTTATTTCTTGTTATTTTATTTCTATTTCAGTAGAAATAGTAGCTAGTTTAATTTAATTAATAACTAATATTATTAGTCTTACGTACTTATTAGTCACATAGCAGCCTATTTCTCTCTGATTCTATTAAACATTGCGTTCGTTTTAGTTATATTTATGTTTTGTGCTTTTATGTGGGATGAACACTTGATTAGTTGCGTATAACCTGCACAAGAAATAAAGGAAACAGCTGGAGTATGTAGAAAGCAGACTTTCTCTAACATACAAAATGAACAAGGGCAGATGACACAAAACAACGCACAGTGAAAAGTTATCTGGGAACAATATATTGGCAACCTCTTTGCATATGAAATACCTTTGTTAGAAGATAAACCTGGAAGATGATTGGTCTGGACCGCAAATAGAAGAGATTACTAGAGCAATGAATAGCTCGATAGATAATAAAACGGTTGGACCAGATCTGTTAAACTGCTCAAACTATAAAACAATGAATATATTAAGATCCTTTTCCACCAAATTTACAACACAAGAAAATTCCCAACCAAATGGCTTACACCTCTTTTCATCCCACTCCCAAAAAATAACAACGCAACAAGATGTGAAGACTACAGATTAATCAGTTTGATGAGTCACACTCTGAAAATGGGAAAGCGTTGTTGGATCCTCTTATTTCAGATTTAGAAGAGGTATCGATACAAGAGAGGCACTACTCGCAAACCAAGTGTTAGTTCAGGGGGCTAATCCTTGACTCTTCGCAACCTTCATAATACTCGTTAATATCGTTGTTACCACAGTAATACATGGAATACTGTATGCGGATTGGTTAATTGTGACAATAGCGAGTAAAGTCACAAATGATCAAAAATTAGCCTCCTGAACTGCTAGTACCAGAGAAAATATGTAGTAATGTGTTTCATAGTCTATTACGTAAAAACATTTGACAGCATACATAATAAATTCGTTAAAATAGTGAGGCTACTTGACATAGATCAGAAAGGTATACGCTGTATTGAAAACTTGTACTGGAACCAATCAGCTGAAGTTAGAGTACAACAAAATTACAATGGCACATAAAATCCTTAGAGGTGTAAGGCAAGAATGTGTCTTCTTCCCACTCCTGTTCAACGTTTACTCTGATAAACATCTTCCAAGAAGTTCTAGAAGAGCAACAATTAGGCACCAAGGAAAATGGTACATGGATCAACAACATACGGTATACAAATGTCATAGTACTGATATCAGATATCATGAGTGACCTTCAAAGGCTCCTAGACATAGTGGGAATAGATAGACAGCTTATGGGAATTAACATCAACAAAAAAAGACAAAATTCTTAATAATCACCAGCAAATTCGATGAGTTGCAGAATGCAAACATGCAATAATGAAGACAAAGAACGTGTACAAATATTCAACTATCTGGGAACTTGGTTATGTGAAGTCTGGTCTTCAGACGTATAAATCAAGTGCCGGATAGAAAAAGCGAGGAGCTCATTCATGAGATTCAAAAACGTCTTTACGCACTTTGACATCAACCTCAGAATAATATTCACAAAATGTTGCGTATGGTCCGTGCTATTGTATGGCATGGAAGACTGGGCACTCAAGGGTAATATTATGAATAGACTGTGGATTCACCGAAGAATCTTAAAAGTTTCATAGACAGCAAGAAAAACCAACGAAAAGGGTAGGAGGAGAACGTGAACTACTGGCCACGATAAAACGCATGGGACATACGATCGAGATACTGTGGGAATTGTGCAGAAAGAGGATGTCGTGGCTTCCAAATATCAGACATTGGACAGGGATATGAACCACAGGATAATTAATTCACACCATCAGAGACATGAAGAAATGGTCATAAGTGATCGCAAACATCCATTAATGGATAGCAGTAGAAGAAGAAGAAAAACATTTGATTTTTATTGCATTTTATTATTCAAATATACAATTTGTATTACTTCGAAAGTGGCGCTACTGTTATGATACATATAAGCGAGTGTTAGAAGGGATGGAAGTCGTACATTTTAGATCTGTATCCGGCAAAGAGAAATCGAGATAACTGCGTTTCCCTCTCAGCTGTCGCTTTCATGTCTTTTCTTCCTGCCGCTTACCTTTACTACCGACAATAAGTTCAGAAGAAATATTTAGGGTGAAAGTTTGGTTTTAGAAAATGTTCCACATGTTATAAAAATTTGTGTCGAAAGTAATGATTTTCAAATCAATTACGTCCACAATTTTTTTTAATTCGAGCTATCCTTACTATTTTAATAATAATAATAATAATACGTGTATAAACTACAATTAAAATGGACACGTAGTGGCGCTGACTTTCATGACACGGAATTTTTTTTAACTATGTTGTTAATCAAATTAACTGTCTCGACCCTTACTTCGTGGAATCTACTCATATTAGTGTTTTAAATGAAAGTCAACGTTTCTAGCTAATTCCACAATATAATGAAAAATATTCAGTTATCGAAACAATTGTCAATTTTTTAGAATTTTTAATATTTTTCATTATATTGTGGAATTAGCTAGAAACGTTGAGTTTCATTTAAGACACTAATGTTGTTAATTTGTTAACAAGCGGAACAAAATAAAATTTCGTATTAAGAAGTGCAATACATCTAATACATTTTTTAATTCTAAACACCACTACATACCTTAACCTTGATGATACATTTTGTTTGAAGCTTTCAAAGCATTAACAATTTTTTTATATCATTGAGAGGCACTAACAAGGCATTAACGTCTAACAAAAAATGTTCTACGATAAAGGGTGGCTGCTAACCATGAAAGAAGTAAAAATTGAATATCTCTAAAACTAAATAAGTATTAACGAAATTATTAGAAGTAGTCCAAAGTATTAACAAGACAATAACCCCGGTGAAATTTTGTTTAAGAAATTTTACATGTTAGCTAATGGACCCTAATTTTTTTACGCATTTTTAAGTGCACGACTTGGTTCCCTTAAACTAAAGCACAAAATATAGCAAACTCTTTAAACTCTACATCTTATTTGGGAATTTTTTGCAAAACTACATACATTTGAAAAATAAGATGTTTTAAATTTTACTTTTGCAACCTTGTGGAAAATATATAGCAGGTAACTTGATATGCGACTAAATCAAATGCTATATAGAATTATTTGCATTCTTACTTCTTGATAAGCTGAACATTTTTTGATGACTATCTATCATTATACATTTTCCGCATATTGTTGGGCCTATGTGTGAAGGCAACGAAGTGACCAAGAGCTAAATCGGGTCCTCTGTATGCAACACAACCCCTCAAAATGTATTGAACGTTACCCACGTGAAAATTTTTTTGGCATTTCCTCCAATTTACAGTTAACCTCACACATTTTAGTGCTTGTTCACATCAGTTCCGTAAAAAAGTGAACTGGATTTAAATTGAGACTTTTTCGTAAGTACCATCTGCACCTCTCATTGCAAAAAGTAGTTCGGCTTAAAATGTTATTTGATCTGCGCCTCTAAATAATAAATGTTTTGCAATTCCACGTCCAAAAATGGAGCAGGTTCAGTCTTATCATATGCACATGCGTAACAGTAGCTACGTTTTAATCCTGAATAAAAATTCATTATTTTAATCAAAAGATTTGACATCTGACTTTGTACATAACTGAGATAATATTTTTTGGGTTTTCATTATATATAAAAACTATATAACACAACTCATGTCGAAGCCTGTAAATTTTTATATTTATATCCTCGTTCACAATAGTACCTACATACAATTGTTGCCAATTCGCTTTTATTTATGACAAATGAGGTTTATAAATCTTGAAAAGATTGACTACTATCGCAGAAACCTCTGGCGAGTATTTCAACTACCCAATCAAATCCACAAGTGTTGGATAGCGTAACATAGATTCTATCAATTTTTATAGATTTTAGGCCTTCTAGGTTGCCATTTCGCATTAGTCCAACCCGCTAATACTTTTTTATTCTATAAAAACTCTGCCACTAGTTCCAAGTAGCTTGTCCTTTTTCTGTTCTTAAATGCCATATTTTTCCAATTTTCAACCTAATTTTGCTCATTTTTTTTCTGAAATAGTCATTGGGGGGGGGGGATGGTGGCTATCAACTTTATTTTAAATAATGAGTTTTGACTAACTAGGGAAAGGAGGTATACTATAACGTGATAACTTATAAGCAGGCAATCCGATGACGCTAATATCAAACACTTAACGAATTTTTAAATTCAACTATTAATTTTTTGGTACGTTCTTACCCCACCTTACCTACCTGAATCTGAAAAATCCCGAAGAATATACCGGACGCATCAAAACATTCTGCCACCCATTCTAGCCCTAGTCCGAAAATCTGATCAATAAAATTCGGAGTGGCTATTTTGAGTGGCTAATGTTACTACATGCGCTATATCAGGGGTCAGAATGTCGAGACGAACTGTTGCACTTGTCCGTTAGAGGTGACGCGTATTTTGCTTATTTCCCGCTCATTGATTTGTAAAACAATTTCAAGAATATTTTGAATGTGGCTCTGACACAAAAGAAGCAATTAACTACCATTGAATCAAAACTTGAATTAAAATATGGACAAGAAAGTGGAGAACTAGCTATTTCTCAAATTAATCCAAAATACCGAACAGTGCAGTTTTGGTATGATGAATGGAGAACCAAAAATTTAGGACCACGTTCAGGTGATGGTGTAATGCAGGTAAATCCTATACATAATCAAACACAATATGATATTGCTGTATGTAAAAACAATATCTTGACAATTTTCTTTTATCATCTTTACATTTCATTCATTAATTTACCTGTTTCTTCATATATTATAGTTCTTATCTCAGTTATTAAATAATTATTTATCATAAAGAAACTATGATAATTGCCCAATATTCTTAAAAAATATATAATTGTCTGAATTCGTTATAAGAACTTGTTTCAAAAATAAAAAACACAAGGAAAAAAATTTTATTCTTTCTAAGGAACACTAACAAGAAGTTTTCAAAAAATATTCAATAAATAGTTTTAAAATTCTGTACAGTATTTTTTTTCAGAAAATTTCTGAGAAACAAGGAGAGTTCCAATCAGAGGGGACAATTATAAATTATTCAGATAACCCGTTTGCTCTCATAGTAGTAACTAAAATAATGCAAAGAGCACATAATTTGCCATTCGCCAAAGATATTGTATTTTTGACAGTACATCATCCTGCGATTCCTAACCCTAACCTAACATCAGGACAGTCAGCAAGTGATTATCAAGCAGGATTTCAACTGTTTAAAGACTTTGTGTCAAATTCATTTTGTGGGGAATGTTTTTCCGAAATTTTTTATGACGGATGATTCGTGCTTTGCCGGTTTCATGTATTACAGTCGGTATGGCGCTGGTTGTGGGAGAAAAAACATAGTATTCCACAAGATCGTCGAAAAGAATTGTATCAAAATTTTAATCTCTTCTACAGAAGATAAAGCTAAAGAGGAATATAAATTGGCAATTCTGAATTCTACGTCACTGCTGGAATGGTAAAAATATTTAACGGATAACTGGAATAGGAGGGCAGAATGGTGTTTGGCCTGCAGAGATGCAACAACCCATGGGCATCAAACTAATAATTACAGTGAGGTAAGTGTTCGGTTATTTAAAGATATAGTGCTCTCAAGAAATAAGGCAGATAATGCAGTAGCACTAGTTGATTTCTGTTGCACAGCAATGGAAGGCTACTATTTGCGAAGAATAAGAAATTATATTCATCAGAGGGGTTCGACGTTGAAAATAAAATACTTACAAAAACAAGACATTTCACAGTTGTCTAATGACCTACTTTCTGTCCCGAGTGAAATTTCGGATGAAATGTATAACGTGGACATTTCAAACATATATTGCAGGTGTGAAGTAGGAAGACGAGAGTCTTTTTGTAAACACCAGGCTGGAGTTTTCCATTATTATCAAAAAGCATCTTTAAATAATCCAAGCCGTAGTGTTGAATCACGGTTTTTAAAGGCACAGCTGGTTTTTGGAGAGGATGTCCAGTCAAAAGATTTTTATATGCCATTTGCATCTGCAAATCAAAATATGACTAAACGTATGGATGAATCTCCTGAAAATGTTACCACTGTTAACTTAAATGTCAGTTTAATATCGGAATATAATATTGAAAATCGTCAACCATTAACCGACCTCAAACAAGAGGAAAACATTAGTGAAGATTTTTTTGCTTCACTTCTTAATTTTATGAAGAAAAATCATTCAAAGTTTGGCACTACTGCCCAAAGTTGTAGAAGATTTGTATCAAGACTAAGTTCAATTAAAACGAAAAATGCATGGGAAACTTTTTTTAAATAAAGCTGGAAGTGCAGCCCTTTTAAATTTAAAAGGAGATTGGCAATTAACATGCAACCAACTGCTGTTGCTCGATGAAGACCAGGAATACTAAAGGGATGCAAAAGAGCTCCTATAGGCCGCCCAGCCCAATGCGAACCAACAAGAAAAAGAGCAAAACGGCGTCATAATTTGGCAGAACATGTTCGAGAAAATCGTCCAAATGTCTGAAAACATGGCGCTGCACATTAAATTACTTTCCTTTTTTATTTTATGTATGTACCTTTTCAATTGAGGTAAAATAATTTATGTTTATTTTATAGTTCTTTCAATATACATCTGTATTATATATATTCATATTATTTATTCATTTATTTGAACCTCTGAATATTTTGTAAATAATAATGCTATTTTTTCTACGGGTAGGTACATTTTATAAAATTATTTTGTATAAAAGATATATATATATATATATATATATATATATATATATATATATATTATTAACAAGGGATTCTAAATATAAGCTGTTGTTCAATATTATTCAGAAAGTTAAAACATTGTACTAACAAATACGTGTAGTCTTTGAAAAATTTAGAACTTAAATTTTTAATTACTTATCCTACTTTGCTAAATAAAAATTTATTAACTCTTTAAATTTATCTAAAATAAACATATCTCTTAAATCGCCCGTTTCAATATAATAATGTTCTCTCATTAGCTAAACTATTATCCTTTTAAGGAATGCAAAATATAAAAATATTAGAACACAGTAAAATCGTTTTAGATATTTTAACATGAAATATTGTTTGTTGAATATAATACTAATGCCCTATAGCCTAAAATATTCTGGCCATGTAAATAGTCCATCATCGTCCCGACATTCTGATCCTTGATCTAGCGCATGTAGTAACATTATACCACTCAAAATAGGCACATCAAATTTGATTGGTCAGATTTTCGGACTATGTTTAGAATGGGTGGCAGAATGTTTTGATGCATACTGGACATGGGCTAAAGCGTTCTTCGGCAACCCTGTTGGTGGAAAACGGCGTTGATTTGATCACTCTGAAAAGACACGGAGGATGGCATTCTTCGAACGTAGCAGAACGATACATAGAAGAATCCATACAAAAAAAAAATACCACAAAAATTGTTTAACCCTTCTCACTTGTAAAATAGAAGCTCTGCGACATTCCATCAGGAAAATCAAAACATCTGCGAGCCGTCTGCTTCAACATCTTCAGTTCTGAAGAATGAAATACTGAAGGGACTAAACTTCTGCGATAATACAAATTGTACAATAAAGGTACCGTCTATCTGCAGCGATTAATCGAGGCGAACAAACGTTACGAGTAAATGCAGCGATAATTCGTTCAGGCATGGTCTCAATTGCATCGATTAGTGGAAACGATTCATTCCAGTGTGAGTCAGTATTTAGTTGTGTTCTGCAATATAGTGTTGTTTGTAATTTGAAAATCATAATGAACAATATAGTGTTGGCTGCAATAGCGTTAATAGAGGAGGAAGAGGAAGAAGAAGAGGTTTTATTGACAACCATCTGCAAACCACGGTGCCAAACGAATAAAATTTTTCTTAATAAGATAAGCGAGGGATGTTTCAATACACTGATTCAAAGACACTTGATGGATGATGACACTAAATTTAAAGAATATTTTAGATTCACCAAGAGCCCGTTCTTCAGTATATTGTCATATATATCCGAGGACATAACAACAACGCCCTCTACCTTTGTGAAATATCCTATTTCACCTTGTCAGAAGCTTGCCATAACCCTGAGGTAAGTATTTTATTAATAATTTTAACAACTACAGAAAATATCGATTCAAGAAAAAGTATGTGCGTACACATATAGGTATGGTTTGTTTCAGATTCCTTGCTACCGGAGAATCATTTCGGTCCATGGCTTTTAATTTTAGAATTTCTCATAACCATACAAGTAAACTCGTCAGAGATGTTTTGAAAGAACTGCTTAACAAGTTGCTCCCGATTTATTTACCAAAGCCTATGACAACAGAGTTGAAGCAAATAGCAGAGGATTTTAACGCTAGATGGAATTTTCCAAACTGTTGTGGAGCAATTGATGGAAAACATATACGCATAGTTTGCCCGAAGGAGAGTGGAAGCCTATACTTCAACTATAAGTCATATTGTTCTATTGTCGTATTGGCAATAATTGATGCTCGGTACAAATTTACTTGGGTTGATGTTGGTGCTTATGGGAAAGAAGGAGATAGTGGAATATTCCAGAGGTCTTCTATTTACCAACTCATACACAATAACAACTTTTTACCAGAGCCTACTCTTTTACCTAGGACTGATATTATTCTAACTCTCATGTCATTGTTGGGGATGAAGCATTTAAATTGACTGAAAACGTTTTGCGACCTTATCCTAGAGATCAAGCTAAGGCAGACAGGGAAAAGAAAATTTTCAATTATCGTTTGAGTCGAGTCCGAAGAACCTCGGAAAATGCCTTCGGCATTTTATGTCAAACTTTTCGTATATTTTATACACCTATTGCAACGGATCCAACACTCGTAGATGACATTGTCATGGTTTCGTGTTGTTTGCACAACTCACTCAGGGCTTCACGTACAGGTAATCAAGAAGAAGATGATATTGATATTGAAATGCCCACCGAAAATATGACACCTTTACGTCACACCGGTGGGAACACTTCGGCAGCAGCATTTCAAAACAGAAATGCGTTTAAAGACTATTTCAATAGTAGTTTGGGAACTGTTGGTTGACAAATGAGGCACATTACTAGAACTGATATTCAGTAACGTTTATTAATAAGAGTCATAAAAAATATGAGCGTATTGTCTTTACTGGAAAGTTGTGCTGCTGAATAAATCAGCACAGTGTTCGTAAACTCTGGGTGGCTCAACCGAACTTGGTGCCGAATAACACGAGTCTACATAAGATGTGGTAGTATCTGACTCTCGTCTTGTAGGATGATACGATGACGTAGAACTCAAAGAAGTAGCAGAGGTAGGCACTTGGCTTAGGGAGTCATACGATCTTAGCACGAGGATCAAGCCTGGCGGAAAAAGCATGACAGTTTCTGCCATACTAGCAAAAACCAGTTTTATCGGATGAGGTTTGTCTTCAATTGTCGATTCCAATTTCTTGAAGAAAACTGAACGACCTTCTGCCCTCTTTTTGATAGTGTCCAACAGCTTTTCGTTAGTTGTTTTTCTTTTTGTTGGTGGCCTGAACTGAGTGGATTCCACTATGTTTCCTCCACACTGACGGTATTGAGATTCTGCCATTTCGTCTACTGTTTCAGTGTCTTGAGATGCTTTCCCTTCTAGCGTTTCGTCTCTATTTTTGACCACGTCTTCATCAAATACTTCGTCTGCTGCTTGCGATGAATTATTATCTGCCTCGTTTGTTACCGTTATTACATTAGTTCCTCTTCTAAAAAATAACAATAAAAATCAGTTACCTCAACAATTTACCAGAGTATATGTTCATACTGTCTGTATGTCGTCACTCTATCAAGAAAAGCTAGCGCATCCATGTGTTCACATTAGGTGGTTTGCTTGGCTGCTTCACCAGTTCTGTGTTTGCCTTCCTTTTTCTTCTTCCAATACACCTCCATCAAACTTTTCCATTTCTTCTTGCACTCCTCAACTTAAATATAAAATATATATTTTAAGTTCATTTTATAATCGACTCTTGATCCACCAAATACTAACCATTTTTGCTTACCATGTGTGAAATTTCTTCCCAGGCATTATCTCGTACATTTTGATTCTTATATAGATTGTGTTTAGGGTCGTAGAGAGCAGGATGTTGAGCGATCTCATTGATCAGTCTTTCATCTTCTTCTTTTGAAAACCGTTATCTGTGACCTTTATTATTATGTTTCGCCATATTTTAAAATAATAATAATATAGTAAAATTCAACAGGCACAGTATTTGACACTATACACAACTTCAAGTAGATGGCGATTAGCAAAACGTGCGCGTTTAAGTTGCCTCCGAAGCAAGTCGACTGTGAGACGCGGCGTTTCGCTACGACTCGTAGCGACTTGTCACAGAAAATAGACCGCTTACTCACATACGCATATCAGCAACAAGCGCGTCTTATCGCTACGTCTAATCGTGTCGATTAATCACTGCAGATAGACCGTACCTTAAATGTTACTATTAATACCAATGATTCGTAAATATACTAATTATGTTGTTGTTGTTTAAATAATTGTTTTTCCTTATAATTAATTTGAATTGTATTTTTTTATTTAGCGCACGGAAAAAATTGGAGATTGGTAAAAATTTTCCGTGCGCTGTTCTGAAAATGCCACCTTTACGTCTTTGTAAAAACAGATGAAAACAGGATGTTTTCAGATAAGTATGATAAAAAAACATTTTATTCATAACAAATACGTCCAACGTAAAATCAAGTCACGCGTTTCAGCATTTTTTTTAAATTATTAGTTGAACAGTTGTTGATGCGGGAACATTTTTGTTCAATAATTTTTTTTTAAATTATATTTTATGAAAATTTCACATTAAGAGTTAGTAAAGTTGTTTAAAAAAACTGGTTAGGTTAGTTGTAATTCATAAAGATTAGAAATGTTCGCCTGCCTTCATAATTTCTCTCAGCGTCTAAGTATAAACCATATGACTACCTAACACTTGAAGACTGACCGGATTCATGATAAAATTTAATGGATAAAATAAACATGTCACAAAAAATGGCATAATAATGTTAGACGTGATTAGTGACAAAGAATTACGAGCTAACAAATTTCTTATTGGGATTAGTCGAAATCTAGATAAATATATGTACCTATGTCTCGCTTGATATATTTAATCGATGATATATTAAGAGTTGTCTCTAGAGTGAGTTAAGCACAGTTAAATTTATTTATGGCATTTTTTAGTTTAAATTTTCAAAATAAGTTCAAGCGAGAATAGATATCTGGAATGTATGACTTACGATTCTTGACCAATAAGATTCTGTAGAGCGAAAAAGTTTAACACGGGAAATGGTAGTACCAGTAGTATTAAGTAAGGGAAAAATAGTCCTAATATTATCAGACTTAGGGGGATGAAAATATGTAAAAAATGCAGAGAGAAGAAAATATCAATTCGTTCCAGAAATATTATGATTTTTGAAAAAAAGATACTGTGTTTGAAATGAAATTTGACTGTAAAAAATCGATTTAGGAACCTCAGATAGAGTTCAATTTTTTCGTTTTTGTTTGTTAGAAAGTTCATAGATGCTATGAAAAATATTCTAATCTTTTTAAATTGATTCGTATCACAGCCGGGCTGTTGCGCTTCAAGAACAATTGTTGTTCCCATCCTTCAGATCGACATCTTGCTAACCAATTGAGTGTGCCTGAATTGAATGTTGGAGTATCAAAACAAAATAAAATCTTATAATAATTTACAATACTTTTTTGAGCTTATTGCCTCCTCATCGGTTATGGTACTGCTTTCGATTGTATTCTTAAAATCGCCAGATGTTAACACGGCTAATTTTGCATACGGGAACTTTCCCTCAATTGTGGTCTGAGACATATTCCTTTTTGAGTTTAGTTGATTCTAATATATGAAATGTTCAACAACTAATAAAGTATTTAATTTCATAACCCAAACTAAATAAAATTCCAATACTCAACACAACTACAAGATATTCCTGAAGAAATCAAAGCATTAGAATAAGGTAAACACATACATTGCAAAAGCAAATTGCTATCCCTGGTTCCATTCCTTGATACAGATGGTATACTCCGTGTTGGGGGCTGCCTGAAGAATTGTGACTTTCAATAGAGTATTGTTTTAAATGAAACTTACTGTTTCTAGTTAACTCCACAGTTTATTGAAAAATATTAAAAATTCTTTCATTTGATGCTTACCTGATGTTTAATTATTTTTAGCTTGTCCAAGAAGTGATCTTGTGATTGACTTGATATATGTTAATAGAAAAAAGAAGATAAGATATTACAAATATTGAAGTTTAGATATTCTTAGCCCTATGGGGATATCCTGGATATCATTTTTCCCAATTAAGATCAGTATAACTGTGCAATGATATAGAAAACCAGGAAAACTATATCTGCTGCTCTTTACAATTATTACTTAAGAAGACAGTTTAAAAGTGGAGAACTCCTTAGATTTATCTGTTCATTGACGACTTTATACTGTGGGTTTCTTAAGTGTCTTTTAATTTCCAATTATTCAAGGAAATCCAGTTCTAGTTTCTTATCACCAATATGTAGTACTTCTAGTTCTGTGTTAGGTGTCAATGAATGATTGGCGTCAAGTAGATGTCTGGCGTAGTGGGATTTATCTGGTGGTTTTAATTTATATGCTCGCAAGTGTTCACTGTATCGGATTTCAAAATTTCTAAGGGTCTGATCCAAATAGACGCATTACATTCTGGACATTTAAGTTTATACATACCAGATTTCTTTAATGGTGATATTTTTGTTTTTACATTTAACAATTTTGTACTTATGTTACTTCCTGTTTTAAAAGAAATCGTTGTATTTGTTGCTGAAGATATTATCCTTGAAATATTATTAGAAATATTTCCTGCATATGTAATGGTTTTATAAGTTTTTTATTTCTTTAATTTGTTTAGGAAATATTAGTTGTAATGCCACTTTTTCCTCTTTTTTACTAATTAATTTATTTATCATATGTAATGGGTAACCGTTGGATGTATGGAATAGTCACATCAGTGTGTGTTGGTTTTCGGGGAATCGAATAATCAAGTACATTATTAGGAGTACTAACATAAGAAACTACAGGTCTAATTGGTTTCCTTATTTTATGTAATTTAACGGTTCCATATAATTATGGAGAATGAGGATTCTTATTTATGACCTCTTTTCGTAATCACTGAAAATATAATTTGAATTATTAACAATATCTCTAACATTATTAGAAAACTTGTGTTGGGTCTGTTCTAAGAACTTTTACATCGATAGATTCTATAAAGTTATATATATCTTTGAATTATAATAATTAGTTGTCAATATGACTGTAGTGTTCCCCAGATTTTGTAACTGTTAGATTATTATCTTCTACTTTCTTTTTATTGAATTTAAAACTCTAATGTCATTTTTTGTTTGACGTTTAACTTTTGAAGGTTCAATATTTTTGATTAAATTGGCAATTTTTAGTTTCTCAGCATAAAGAAAATTATTTGAATTAGATTTTAAAGCTATTTCTGTTTAATATTATTCGTAAATTTTGGTGGTATGCTGTGCTTTAAACCTTTATTTAATAATTCTATTTCACTATCTGTAAAATTAGTGTCTGAAAGGTTTTGATATCGTGGTGCAAAGTGTGTTGGTATGTAATTACTTACAGTTTCATGATGTTTATAGTATTGAACTCTATGTTGTATGTGTTCAAGTTTCTGTAGCTTTTGTTCTTGCTTCTTAAATTTCTTGTGCTTTATCGTGCTGACACTTTCTCTGATTTTGTCATCTAAACAGTCAAATTATAATGGATGTAGTTGCAACAAATACAACGATTTTTTTTCAAACAGAAAGTAACATAAGTACAAAATTGTTAAATGTAAAAACAAAAATTTGACCATTAAAGAAATCTGGTATATATAAACTTAAATGTCCAGAATGTAATGCTGTCTATTAGGGTCAGACCCTTAGAAATTTTGAAATCCGATACAGTGAAGACTTACGAGCATACAAATTAAAACAACCACATAAATCCCACTACGCCAGACATCTACTTGACACCAATCATTCATTGACACCTAACACAGAACTAGAAGTACTACATATTTGTGATAAGAAACAAAAACTGGATTTCCTTGAAGAATTGGAAATAAGAAGACACTTAAGATACCCACAATATGAAGTCGTCAATGAACAGATAAATCTAGGGAATTCTCCACTTTTAAACTGTCTTCTTAAGTGATAATTGTAAAGATCGGCAAATATAGTTTTCCTGGTTTTACTGATCTTAATTGGGAAAAATGATATCCAGGATATCCCCATAGGTTTAATAATATCTAATCTTTAGTATTTGTAATATCATATCTTCTTTTTTCTATTAACATATATTAAGTCAATCACAAGATAGGTCACTTCTTGGACTAGCCAAAAATAATTAAACATCAGGTAGGCATCAAATGAAATGTAACTTCTGTCATTCTGACGATGATATTTAGGTAATATCGAAACAATTGTCAATTTTTTAGAATTTTTAATATTTTTCAATAAACTGTGGAGTTAACTAGAAACAGTAAGTTTCATTTAAAACACTAATATGTGTAGATTCCACGAAGTAATGGTTGAGACAGTTAATTTCATTATAGTAAACAACATCTTATGGTGTTGTCCTCCAAGCATCCGCTTTCTAAATTAAAATTCCTGGTAAAACATATTGAGCTTCTTCATGTTGGACCTCAGCAGCTTCTTTATGCTGTTCGCGAAATGTTGTGGGTTATATCAGGAAGAAATTCAGTTCGACAAACTGAGAACATGCATGAAGTGTTTCAGATTCAAAGCAAAGCAGGTTAACCCCATAATGGGTAATCTTCCCACAGCCCATTTAAAGGTCAGTTCTCCATTTACTAAAATGGAAGTAGATTATGCGGAACCATTCCTAATTAAAGAAAAAGGCTTTAGGAAGGCAATTACAATCAAATGCTATGCTAGTATTTGTTTCTCAACTAAGGACGTCCATATTGAAGTAGTGTCTAGATTAATAAGTTAACTGCCACACTATCCTAAAAAATCGAGACCCAGGTGATAATGTTTTGTTTTATTTTCGTGACCACAATAATCAATCACATCTAAATAATAAAGTCAAAAACCGATTTTTTTCCTATTTTTGCATAAGGAAAATTGAGGCGCAAGATTGGTACCTCGCGGCAGAGATAGAAATTTTGTACTATCTATGCCGCGAGGCACGTATGCTGTGCCACTATGCACCATGACTTGCAAAATTTTATCGGAGAAAAGACATTGCATTGCTTAGTATCATCAGTATAGTTTATATGAGCGAACCTTACGGTGAAAGGCGTGAAAAATAAGCTACGAAAAACAGCAGCGTCAGCTGCAGAATCTGTATAATCAATTGATGTCAGACGAGGAAAATTGTCCTTATATTACTGACGCTTCATCAACCAACTACTCTCTCGGAAATAGTTCGGAAAGTAGTGAAAGTGAATAAAACTTTGAAAAAAAACCTGTGAGCAGTTTCAAAAAAAATGTTGGCTATTCTGAATCCAAAAGACTTAAATTTGGTGCAGATGTCGCAGGTCCTTCAAATACACAAGGTGAGTCGGAGTAATGTACTATTCTGACGATGATATTGATTTATCGAAACAATTGTCAATTTTTTAGAATTTTCAACAATTTTTATTATATTGTGGTATTAACTAGAAACCGCGAGTTTCATTTAAAACACTAATATTCTTCAAATGTTCTTTTCTTGTGAGATTCATCAATATCATCAGTTTTTATGTACTGAAACATATTTTAGTATGTTTATATTGTTTCAGATGATGAACCTGTGCTTCACTCAAATAATGAGTCAGTAACTGAAAACGTTGATAGCGTTATGCAGATAATAGATGACATGATAATGCGAGCTGAACAAGATTTAGAGCTATCATCGGAAGACAGCGAGCCGACGAAATCCAGAACAAGCAAAACCTCAGCTCATTGTTGATTGCAATAACACTAAAGCATTTGTTGATTTATCCGACATGAAAAAAGCATATAATTCACCACTTCGACGGGGAGTCAAATGGTATCGAAAGTTAGCTGTCGAACTGATTTTGGGAACTGCTCTCATCAATGCGTTTGTAACATACACGGAAGTGACCAATGAGAAAATTACAATCAATAATTTCACAGAAGAAATATTGACACATATTCTGCAAAGAAATGAACACACAGAGACCATAACATGACAGAAAATTATGTGTTACAACAAAGGGGCAGTAGACTTCGATGCACAGTTTGCTACCAAAAGATATTCGAGGAGTTTGGACGGAAAGTAGCCTAGAATAAAGCTGCGAGGTCCACCTGGAAATGGAGTGTTTGCAACAAACCATTTAGTATCAATTGTTTTTTAAAGTTCATAATGCAAATCTCAAATAATATCAGATATATTCCTATATTTTTTATGCCGTTCAATAAACTAAAGTTTTTCGCAAGATTTCTAGTTTTTCTTGAAATCATTTCCCATACAAAATAATTCCTGGAGGCCATTTGCACAAACCGTCACTCTGTGCCACTCAAAATATAATCCCATATTGTTAGAGCGTAGGCGAGGTACAAGTGCCTAGTCACATCGCGATAAATCATAACAGAGTGTGAGGCACTACATTTGTACCTCAAAGCAGCACAGGAAAATAGGCCATGGCACGACATATGTACCTCATGGTAGTTAACTTGTTAATCACCACCATTACATGCCTTAGGCGATTCATTTCTAGACGAGTTGTGTCATAAATTTCGACAATTATAAGAATTTTGTTGGCGCATTTAAAGAGTTGGGTTCATTTTTAAAAGACAATCAACTGTCAATTATTAGAGCTTGTAACTCGTAAAAGATCAATTGGCGTTTTATTCCCCCTTATTTACCGTACTTTGGTGGACTGTGGGAGGCTGCCGTACGCAGCACTACGTGAGTTTGCAGCAATATTGTTATTTCTTTTGAAGAGATTACAAAATTGAGGATGGAGAAGCTATCCACTACCCTGTGGAGTTCGTACACACTCTTAATCCACCAGGGATACCTCCTCATGTTCTTCAACTCAATATTGGCACTCCAATAATGCTGCTCCGCCACCAAAATTATGTAATGGAACCAGATTTCAAGTCAAGGTCTTACACAAAATTGTCTTTGAAGCGATAATTTTCACGTGAAATATGAAGGGAGAAACTGTATTCATTCCAAAAATTCTTTTAACCCTTAACCCGAGACAACGGTATGTCGTACCGCTATACACATTTTTTTCTCTAGTATTCTGGATTATTACAGTGCTGTATTTTTGGCTGTCTGAGTACCCTCATGGAATTGTGTTACAAGTTAAACATGCCAATTTCAGTGTGATTCTTATATCACTTCTTTAGATTGCACCTTACTTCTGAGATTGTTAGCGGCCCTGTATACCAATACTCACGTGCAACCTAAGTATTTTTCAGATAGCGTATAGCGATAGTCTCTTGCAACGGGAATATTTATTAGTGTCGAATATTATTATCGCTGGTCGGTACGTCATTGTTTTGGTAAGTTGTATTTGATGATGACATAAGGATCAATTATTATTATTTGATAAAATTTATTGTTCTAGACAATGGCATTTCATTCAAAAGCAGTAAGTGAAACCGAAGCAGTCATGAAATGGCTTGAAGAAATTTCTAATGATGAATATGAATGCTCAGAAATAAAAGATTTCGATAATGGTCATATACAGGAGAACTCTTTTATACGAGAAGAAAATAGCATTTCTTCAGCTACATATGATTCCTTTGCTGATCGGGATTTTGTATTAGAAGACGAAAACAATTATCGTAATGTTGAAGAGGATATTGTTGACAGTTGTTCAGATAGTGAAGAAGATGTAAACATAAATAAAATATATAAAGGAGAACGGAATCCAAAGACAAAAGAGGAAAGTTATATTTGGAATTCTCAGAAACCAAACACAGCAGTAAAAACACCTTAAAGTAATATTTTAATTAAACTACCAACTAACAATAGCCAGCAGAGCTTTAGGAAATAATCCGAGCGCACTTAGGTAAATGTAAGTTTATATTCCTAAAATACCAGCTAAGTACGGTCTCAAATTGCTGTGTCTTGCTGATGCCAGGAACGCTTATTTGGATACAAATATACCGAAAAAGATAGCAATGGAAAAATATTACTCGCAGAAGAGAAAAAAATATTGGTGCCTAGTCAGTCAGTTTTGCAGTTGGTAAAGCTCATAGAAAAGTCATGAAAAAAAGTTACTGCCGATAATTGGTTTTCTTCAATTGAATTACTTTATCAACTGAAAAAAAGGTTACATATACTTTGAAACGCAATAAACGAGAAATTGCACCAGAATTTCATGCTTCATCAACAGTAGGATCTACTTTATATGGCTTTTCTAATAACCATTTCACATTACTTTCATACGTCGCGAAAAAAAGGCAGTTCTTTTGGTTTCGCCTTCACATCATGACAAAAAGGATCTAACCCCAAGATGATTTCCATTTATAATCAAACTAAATATGGAGTGGACACTTTGGACCTCAGATGTGCTAAATTCAGTTCAGGTCGACGTACACGTCGTTGGCCTTTGGTTATATTATGGTTTTATATTTACATTTTAAACATGTTGAATTAAAACCTAGACTTATTTTATAGAAGAACTTGCTTTGGATCTTATCAAGCCACATATGGAGAAACGATTGGAAAATTCCAAATTGAATAAAGAGCTACAAAATTTAATTAAGGGGATACTTGAGAAAGACAATATTGATTACCCAACTTCTTCAAAGGAACGGCTGTATGTAAAAAATCCCAATGGCACAGGACCAATTGGGCAGGCTTATTTCAGTAACATGTTTGCATGAAACCCAAAATAAAAAAATTAGATACAAAAGTAATAGAATGTTTTGAGATGTACAAAAAACCAAAGTAACATTCTGGCATCAAATCAAAAACAAAAAATAAAAAGAAATTCTGGTAAATTTGTGAATTTTCTCAAATAAATGTTTTAATCTACGATTTAGAGAAAAATGTTAAATACAAAAGTTGTAGAACGTGTTAAGGTCTATAAAAAAGCTCAGTAACTTTTTTGCGTCAAATGAAAAACAAAGGAGGAAATACGATTTTTTTCAACTTTGACAGGCCGCCATTTTGTTTTTACTGGGCCGATTTGGCTCAATAACGAACTCGTTCAAGATTTTGGCTTGACCGATCTTTGTAGCCAGTTTGGTTTCGATCCGTCAAAAAATACGCCCTCTATCATGCTTACAAATTCCGTTATAATTTGTGAATTTTCTTAAATAAATGTTTTAATGTACGATTTAGAGAAAAATGTTAAATACAAAAGTTGTAGAACGTGTTAAGGTCTATAAAAAAGCTCAGTAACTTTTTTGCATCAAATGAAAAACAAAGGAAATACGATTTTTTTCAAGTTTGACAGGCCGCCATTTTGTTTTTACTGGGCCGATGTGGCTCATTAACGAACTCGTCCAAGATTTTGGCGTGAACGATTTTTGTAGCGAGTTTGGTTTCGATCCGTCAAAAAATAAGGCCTCTATCGTGCTTACAAATTCTGTTATAACACATACATATATATTATTGTGGATTTTAATGACAATAGGAGCTTACATAATTGCTACATTAGTATATACCACACAATTAATTAAATTTCAAAAATTATATCAATAATTGAAATAATTGGGACAACCTGTATGACAATTTTCGATAAAATCAAAGTCTGTGTTAAAACAAATGTATTGATTTGGATTGAGCAATCAAAGAATTGAACCATTGACTGTATTGTCTAAAATTATTTAAAACTAACAAATTGTGTATATAATAGAATGTAATGCTTTGTTCTTGCAATACATTTTGTACATACCTGTATATGAAATTTTAATATTGTAAAAGTTTTCATAAAAACATCTGATCCAATAAAACGCAGTGATGAATAATTGAAATTTGAACAATTGTCATGATTGGATAATGGTAACCAAGGGGTTGTTAAGAGGAAGTTTTTTGTTGACGAGGTGTAGGGTCGACAAAAAAGGAATTTGTTGCCGAGAATTTTGGAGAATATAATCTGAAAAAGAAAAGAGAATAAGATAAATTCACATACTAATCCATATCAAACAGTAAGTCGATACGAAATACAAGTTTTCACAAGCTGGTAAGTGAATTAAAATATATAAGAATTTATAAACTACTTACCCAATTTGGAGTTCCTGAAAGTTCCAGTATTCAATCATTTAATTTCTATATTAAATTCAATTTCTGAGAAGCAAGTGTCATCGAATAGTAGTGTAGATTAGATTTGTTGAAAATCCATTCCAAGGGACAACTTCGAATTTGTGTTAATCAGACGAAAAAGTATTTAGATAAGTATAATTATAGGTTGTACAAATAATATTAATTCTATTTACCATATGAAGGTGACGTCATTTTCCATATAAAGGAGAAATATCCAGTAAATATTAATATGCAAACTTTCTTATAAATCAATAACGATACAATATCTATAATAACCTAATTGCAAATATTTCTTTTTCTTCTTGTTCGTTTTTTTGGCTATATCCTAAAGGATAATTTACCCAGTTCACATTGTAAGTAGTTATCTGTTGGTATACATAGAACTGCGATATTTCTATTTTTGCGTTGTTGCCAGTGCAACCATATTTTATCAATTTATCAGAGCATTGTATTTTATTATTCTGGTGTCATAGTAAAAATTTATTAAAACATCTAATTACATGGTAGTAATGTTAGTTGCATACCCAATCTGATCCCACCTGAGATGAGAGCTATTCTGATTGCGACCCCGACTGAGCAGCGAAAATAATATAAACAGTTAATTAAAATAAATAAAAGTCTAATTTAAACAGCACAGTTATATTAAAATATTAAAATATAACAATATATATATATAACAATATATATATATATATATATATATATATATATATATATATATATATATATATATATATATATATTCCAAGCATGCATCGTTCCATAGACCTCTGCGTTACCTGGAGTTTTCTAATGATGTCAGTTTTCAGGGTCCAGGTTTCACAGCCGTATGTTAATACTGGTAGTACGCACTGATCAAACGCTTTCTTTTTCAAACGGAGTGACATTCTAGACTTGAAGATGATAGAGTTCTGTCCAAATGTTGTCCATGCTATAGAGATAGAAAAAGGCTTGATTGGATCAGACAAAAGACCCAAGTGATAGATGTCATAAATAGAATCAGATCCCTAAAGTGGCAATGGGCGGGGCATCTCGCTAGAAGGACAGACGATAGATGGACCACAAAGATAACCCAATGGTATCCCCGAGGCGTGAAAAGACCAAGAAGACGCCCCAACTTAAGATGGGACTACGACATAAAGAAACTCGCAGGATCAACTTGGGGCCGCATAGCTAGCAATAGACAACAATGGGCCCACATGGAAATGGAATATATAAATATGTAAAGGGGGGCTACACCATAACAAAATGGTTGAATGAGCGGCATATGATGATGATGATGATGATGATATATATATATATATATATATATATATATATATATATATATACATTTACGGCGTGAAGTGGCATCCGCCCATGTTAAAATCGCGGTAGCTGTGGTGTCCACGGCACTATGACATCCGATATACGGACGTCACAGTGCATCGAGCTCCAATATATCGCAAACGGTTTTGTGAATGCTTGGGAATCTATTGCTGATGAAATCAGCAAGACGTCACTTTGGTCGTTTTTTGTATAAACCTATACACCAAGCTTCACAGGTTCTCCGTACGCGGCGTTATAGTAGCACACTTATATATTTATTATACATCTGACGCACAAAGTGGCATTCGTCAGTATACATATCGAAGAACGGTATAGTTTGGCGTCTGTATATGCATTTTTCTTGCATAGTGGCATCCTGGCAGTGTTGCCGATCTCACTTTTGGTTATAGAAAGCGTTTAACATTGAATGTGATTATTTACATCTGTTTTAATTTATTGATACCATTGTTGACAGTGCGGAGGATGCTAGTTATTGCAGAATATCTACCGTTATCAATAGAAAAATTATATTTTCGTTCTACAATCCACTTAAATTTGATTTTGAGGCAGAATAGAAAACTACTGGCGATAAAGATGAATAATGCTGGCGATAAAACAAACTAAAGAATTCTGAATTTCCGTAAATAAGGGGAAAATGAATTGAATTTTCCAACGTAAACCACGAGATGAAGTAAAATTACTACTATTTTCAGGTTAGTTTTCGAATGGGTATATTTTTCTACTTCACTATAGCAGAAGTAGTTTTTTTTGTGAAAATTCCGAAAACCTAAATGCAATCAGACTACTAGGTGGATTGTTAGTAGTTGACCTAGAATATTGAATTTCACAAAAATTTCGGAGACGTTGAAACTCTCTCTGGCATATACAGGGTGTATCAATGATAACTGTATGGACGATAACTGCATCCTTATTTAATCTAAGGCAAAAAATGTCTTAAATAAAAGTTGTAGAGGGCAATAAATGCTATGTATACACTAGAGTTTTTTCTCAACACCATAGCGATTGGGTCTGTTCATTACTACACCACCGGTTCCTAACAGTGCAGAGCAAAAATGAAAGCTATGTTCCAATATATAGGGAGTCTGATAAATGCAAAACTTAAACATGTGCTAATGGTTCTACTGGTCTACTGGTGTGATGTCTATATACAGGGTGGCCCAGACCAACATACAAATAATCCTACAGAGTGAACTAGAGCTCAAAATAGGGCGATTGGAATCAACTTTCCTTTATATGCCCCATTGAGCCGTGTGAGTTTGATGAAGGTTTTTTTCATACTTTTGAATAATTCGAAACCCGTGAAAAGTTAGGCTCTGAACTTTAAAGAAAAAATTTGAAACAGATTTTCAAAAAGAAAAGTGTGAACACGAAATTTAAAAAAAAACGCCTTGAATTCACTTGAATTGCTAGACTTAGGTGTAACGCTAATGAAGATCATATCAAAAGAATAAGGAATCTAAAGAGATCATGAAGTAGTGAGGAATCCATCATGACTGACTACAAGTTTTCAGATCAGTATCATCATTAAAGCTCTTTCTATTATGCGTTTTAGATGGAATAGACATAAGAAAATATTTTATGAAACTTATACAAATGTCCGTACAAAAAATAACCAGTACATATTCCAATTAAGCATATTTTCTATTTATGTATAGTTTGCCAACGAAATTACTAGCCAGCCCGCTATTTTGTTATTAAATGGGCGGTCTGTTTGAAATTTGAGTGATTTTTATAGGTACATTGGATGAACATTTCAGGAATTTAACCATCTGACTGTCATTCCCGGTTCAATCGGAAACTTAACGAACTTAGTCATTACGAAAGGAGCTCCCTAAATGTTTTTTAAATTTGAATTCTAAGAAAAAGTATGTTAAACATTTATCATATCCTTGACTTACCTTTGACGATGTTTGAGTCGTACATTTTATCCTTTCTAACAAAAAGTGAAAGTGTGTGCGAGAAGTCCGATATTATTTTTCAATGTCATTTCATACGTATGTAGGTATGATAAGAACAATAACATTCCTCCCGATTCTACAAGAGGTGGTGTTAAATCTGACAGTCAGATGTTGATGACGTCAAATATTTATTTCAAGTGGAAGCCAACTATTAAACCCTATATTTAAAATCTTCCAGAGTGTTCTAGGTCTAAAGTTCCGATTACCAGAGGTATCATGATGACATTTTCAATGTTGGGATTTTTATTAATATGATGATGAGAATTAATGGCTGCATGAGAATAATTTATAACGTTGAAATTTCCTGAATATGGGACTTAAGTTATTTTCAAAATCAGCGTCTGAATATCAAATTTTACAGCATTAGAATCGGAAGGAATGCTTTTAGTACTGGAACATACAAGGCCGCCGAAATTACAATGCAGTATATTTAGGATTTCTGGTATAATAGTTTATTTTATTTCAAACTGATAAAATGGGCGACTCATTTTACATGTCTTGGAACCGTCATAGCTAAAGATAGAGTATGAAGTATGATACATGTTCAAAGTTTTCAAGAATACAAATATTAAAAAATATTTATGTTAATCTATTTAAAAAAAAGCAAACTTCATTGAATTTCCATTTGAACCCTAAATTATAGTCAGATGTTTGAATACCTGAAATATTAATCTTTATGTAAAAATTCATAAATTCAACACGGCGGCTCCTTAATGACGGACGAGATTTGTGATTATTGTCCAATTGTGGGTCGAGGTTACGAATTTAGCCGGAGATAGTCAAAATTCAATATCGTGGCTCCACGATGACGAATCAATTAATCATAATAGCTCAGAACTCACGGAAAAATTACCTTATAATAATGAAGCTGTATCAGGAATGCATAGACTAGCGAGACGACTAAAAGCATAAAATAAAATCATAAAAAAACTTTTTAATGACAAACATTTATTCAAATGCGCTAGAAAGTAAAAAATAATTTCTTTGGATGTATAACGTGCATTATTCTGTAGGTTACAGATTGAAAAGCTTTTGTATTCGAACTAAAAAATTTTGCAGCATGCTCTATGTGAAAAAAAATACTAAGTATCGTTAAAATTGTGCCACCCTCAAGTTTTTATTTTCAAATACGAATCTATATTTTTAATTGCATTGATTCAATGCCAAAAGTCATGTTTCATATCGGCGTAGTATTTACATCTGAACTACAGACTGTTTTGGAAATATTGAACGATTACCGGTAAAATTTCAACTCTAAAATAATTAAACAAGATCTTGTTGTATGATCAACTTGGCATTGATCCACTTCTTACTCACTGATATTTTTCAATTACAGCTGTTATGGAATATTAAAAGAGGTTAAAATTGTTCTGGTCATAGTTCAATATACAAAAAGTTGTTATGGCAATGTTTTGGAAAATCCTCGCAAAATAAAAAAAATGTAGGCAAAAGAAGAATTTCAAAATTTCCAATTTTTCCGGTATAACTCCAGAGCTAAAGACGCTAGATTGTCTTGAATCAAATAAATGAGATCTGAAATACACAACTTTGCCCCCATTTAACTATCCCTATATCTCTTACCGTTACCATGATCCCAATGCATAGACTCGAATTTGCATAGCATAGTATAAGAAGTGTGGAAAGTGACATATTCGGGACGAGTGCAGGAAATACAATTTCTAACGAGTTATGCACTCTATTTTTCCTACGACTATGAATATACAAATGGTGTGAATTATGAGTATTAAAATATGAATTCTGCGTATATAATTACTATCATGCGGAGTAACAGAACGCAAAAGTTGTTTTTCGTTAGTCCGCATTCGGTCCTCCCTATTGCTCATTTTCCTAATACGACTATTCAATTACTGCACTTCTTGCTTCAGACGGTTTCTGCCGTAAGACGAAGTCCATATTTTCTTTCTTTTTCTTTTAATAATACATTAATTTAATTTTAATTATCTAATTTTAATTTTGTTTGCATAATTATATAAATTTTCCTGATTTTAATAAAAATTTCCTACAATATATTTTACATATTACCTACTGACACATTTTGGATTCTGCTGGATGCCACGGGCGTGTGACAACTTTCCTTCTATAATACTTTTCATGTGAATGATATATACATTTAAGCCCTGACGATAGCTCAGTGTGCCGAAACTAGTTGCCCCTTTAACTTGGAATAATATATGATATAGTACGTATTTTGCGTTTTACTTACTGCTATTTCCTTGCATAATATATGTGAGATGGATAGTCTTTTTCATTAACATTAAAGTAAGTTATAATCTCTGATAAACTACAAATACAAATTGAAAATCATTTTCGATATTTTTGGTTGGGGTAAAAATAAAAAGTCAATTATTTATTAGTAGTTTGTTTGTTTACAGAGCTGATTTCAAGTTTTATTTCGTTGATATAGATGTTAAGTAGCTCTAAATATGATAAAAGAATATATAAAATGAGTAATGTGTCTCATTTGTAATAAAGTATGTCAATGTACGCACCATTATAGAATCAATTTTCGGTAAGTTACAGCTATTTCTTTTGATGGATCTAGTCTCCATTGTGATAAAAATCGTAAAATATTGTCGTTGTTACAACAAATTATCAAAAAAAATACTTCATATTCATAACTGGATTATGAGAAATAAGTTTAAATTAAAACGAATAATAAATTTTTTAGAATGTTATTTTAGGTTTCTAAAAACTATCTTTTATGTGTAAAATATAGCTTCACATGGATTTGTACCAACCGTCTATATACAATATACAGGACACACCGATTCTTAAAGAAAATCAAATCTACCTACTAATAATCTATCAAGATCCCAGTGTTGCCAAATAATAGGAAGCCACTCTGTGCGTGATCTCTATGCATTGGGGCTGTTCTATATACATATTGTGTATATCGGAGGATGCCACAGCGCTACAAATCTATACGGACGCCACTTCTACCACTATCGCGGTATATATTATTATATTATATTATATTATATTATATTATATTATTATTATTATATATATATATATATATATATATATATATAACCTTTGGAACGGAAGGTGATTTTGGCATCTAGGAACACCAAAACGAAAAACTGCATTGAAATTTTTCCGAAGTCGCGTCATGCTACTCTCTACAATAGCCCTATTTCATTCTGAAATAAGCCTAAAAACTTGTACCGTCTGTCCATATCAAAGAAAAATAAAAACGTTTTATATATGTGTTACTTGGCAAAAACCTATATGTCTAGAGCAAATCAGCAAAATTTGCAAAAGTTGTATTTGCGACGATAAGTAATATACCTATCTGTATCTTATTGTAATTAATAAAATTCGTTCATTTTGAAGTTTTTGTTTATCTAATAAGAGCGATAGTAGTTTCGTACGAGGATATATTGAAAAATTCTTAGCCTACTATAGAACCAAACAAAATTTCAATGTCAAAATATTTTATTACTCAACATATTCTCCTCTTGGATTGGATACATTTATTACAGCGAACCTGCAACGTCTCTGGACCTTTCAAAAAAAGATGTTCCTTTTTGCCCTGCAAACCAGACCTCCACAGCTTTTATTACCTAATCTTTGGAAGAAAATTTACGACCTTTTAAACTTTTTTTCAGTTGAGGAAAGAGATGGTAGTCGGACGGAGCCAAATCTGGTGAACAAGGGGAGTGTTCAAGTTTATCAAACCATAAATCACGTAGAGTGGTCAGTAATGTCGAATAGTAATCTCCAGTTATTGTTTTACCCTTATCCAAAAAATCTATCATGATTACTCCATGGCAATCCCAAAAAACTGCAGCAAGAAATTTTCCAGCAGATTATTGGACACGAAACTTTTTAGGTCTTGGAGAACCAGAGTGTCGCCATTCCATCGATTGTTGCTTTGTTTCTGGATCGTAGAAATGTACCAAGTTTCATCCATAGAAACAATTCGGTTTAAGAAGTCTACATCGTTTTCAAATCGAGCACAGATCTAACGCGATGCTTCTACCCTTGCACGCTTTTGGTCAACATTCAAACATTTGGGGATCCAATTGCAGCAATTTTTCTCATGTCCAAATTGACGTAAACTATATGATGAACACGTTCGTATGAAATATTCAGTGCTTCAGATATCCGTTTTAGTCCAATTCGACGGTCTGATAAAAGCATGTCATGAACTGCATCGATATTTTCGAGGACTGACACAGAAACAGGCCTTCCCGATCGGTCATCATCTTCAATGGTAAATTTATCTCTTTTGAAGCTTGCAGTCCAATTTTTCACAGTCGCATACGAAAGACATTGATCACCAAGGGTATTAAGCATTTCTTCGTAAATCTTCTTACCTCTTAATCCTTTTAATCACAGGTACTTGATGATGGCTCGCTACTCCAATTTTTCGGTTTTCACAATTTCGGTGGACATCTTTTTTCTTTTAATTTATTGCGTAACTCTGGTTTACTTTTTTGACGTCAAACTTTACACTGACTTCTAATAAGTTATTGTTCGTTGCTATGGTAACGCAATATTTTGTTTATGCATGGAACTGGTCTAGGCTAACTACATATCAATACATCCTCGTATAGCGCTAATTTTGTAGCTCCTCTCGGCTTAAGGGTTAATTCCACAGATTACCACTTCGTATTTAGAGTAAGTCCAGTATAGTTGGACCAGCGGGATAGACGGACCAGGGCGAGAATTTCCAGGCGTGTTTATCAGATGGCGCCCGCGATCCTAATTTGACGGAATACCAGTCACGCCATACCAGTTGAGCGAAGGTGGTCGTTAAACAACGTTGAAATACATTTTTGTAACCGATTAGCGTTTAATACTACGTAATAAATTATTCGAGAATTTTATTGTGTGATGGTGAATTGATTTTAGGTAAGTTTTACAAGACAATTATGCATAATATAGATTATATGGCCCCTGTAGACTATTTTAACCTAAAAATAAGAGCTCTGTCACCTTGATTAAGTATGAATAACCAGTGGCCCATCTCTCCCGTAAGTTTGGGATAGATGGATCGCATATTTTAGGGTGAGTTGGACCATGAATTATATTGCCAAAAATCATATATATATATATATATATATATATATATATATATATATATATATATATATATATATATTGAAGCACTTTCATTTGGTTCTATTCAATTTAATAAGGATTAACAGTATTACTGAAATAAGTCATATTGATTTTTTCAATCTTGTACTTTATTAGCCATCATTTTAACGAATATTTATAAATTGTAAAAAAAAACATGTCTAAATTAATTATAGATGCTGATAGTAAAAACAGTGAACAAAATCCTCACTATAATACTGAAGAAAATCTGACCAAAGATATTGAAACAGACGATATACTCTTTGAACCATCAGAATCGAAAATATTGAAATCTGATTCAGATACAATAGAGATTAAAATTAATAATGCAGTACATGATGTAATTTCAAAAGCATCCGTTGAAATTAGAATGAAATTCAAAATAATTTAAAAGAAACGCGTCAAATTTTCATATAGTTAGTAATTAGGTTATTTTATGCAAGGGATTTCAGGAATTTTAATAAATAGTAAATAAGTTATGTTAATATTTATATGTATAAAAATCTTTATCTCTATATGCTAATTTCTAATACAAAAATGTCATTTTCATGTTTCATATACGGCTTAAAAATTCATGGTAATATAAACAGTGAATCGTCGTTAATCACACAATATCTATACAATTGATACGATATAGAGAAGTTTCGATAGCAACCCGCAACGTGATAGATTATGATGGAAATCAAAAAAGTCAGTTGGTTTTTAAAATGTCAAAGTGAAAAGTCGTATTATAATTGATCTCGTCAAGAAGAACGTGCTAATTTACGCAAACTTTTCGGATTATTGTGGAGAAACGACCTCGTTCGAATTACAAGGAAGCATACAGTATATAATATCATCTGACAGAAACAGTAATAGTTTATGTAATTGGGTAATACCTTCACCAGAAAATACAATAACTACATTAAGAATATTAAAATTGAACTTCTCAAGAAATTCCACGTGCTTGTCAATTAGAAACTTCGACAATATTCAATTGAACGTGTGCAGTAACGACATACTACCCAAACCTGTTGTACTATCTTCAAGAAACAAACTCTCCGTAACTTTAAAATATAATAACCCAGTGTTTTTATGTGTTTGGATTGATCTGGTTGTTACAATTCCACAAATATTTGTAGAACAGCAGATTTCGTTTGTACAGACCATTCTGATTTCACGGGGTGTGCTATTTGTAATTCATCAACTACCCCTTGCAGTAATATTTCTATAGATAGATGTTCCGACCCGTATAAAGACATATGTGACGGAATCATTAATTGTCCAAAAGGCGAAGACGAAATAAACTGTTCAGAACTTTGTCCTGAGCTTATCAAATGTCCAAATGAAGATTAGTTTGAAGTGGATACAAACCTAGTAAATAAAAGGTACCATTTTAAAATATTATATTAGAAATCTCTAAATTAAAAAAAGGCCTTTATTTAAAAAACATTTTAATTGTTCAATAGTAATAGTAGTTTTATTTTTTTGTAGTATATCTGTACACATTTTCTGTTTGTAAATTTCTATGTTTTAAAAAAATTCCTGAAATCATAATTTTGTTCATTTTAATTTCACAAACCAATAATTAGAGTAAATTTGAATGGCGCACTTGAACCCTACCCTTTGAAAGAGTTGGTATACATGTTTAATTATTTTTCAAATAATAAATAATAAATAATTATTGAATCCTATACAATATATATATATATATATATATATAATATATATATAATATATATATATAATATATATATATATATATATATATATATATAGGTCAATTCAATACATTTATTTCTTTAACAGAGCCATGCCGACTAAATATAAACGCAAAGGAACATCAGAACGCGGAAATTGGTCTGCGGAATCACTCCATAATGCAATGGAAGCTGTGACAAATAAGAGAATGGGCGTTAATTAGGCAGCCAAAGAATTTGGGATACCGGAAACGACCTTAAAAAGAAGACTAAAGTCTAGTAATAGTAATAGAATGAATCGCCTTCGACCTGACTCTCAGCTAGGTGATGAGGCGGAGAAAAAATGAGTGGCTCACATACTTAAGTTACAGAAATATGGTTTTGCTCCAGACAGAGACAGCGTTATAAAAATGGCATACGAACTTGTAGAAAAACCTGAAATTAGGCATACTTTTAACCGAGATACGTGTAAAGCAGGCTATGATTGGCTCCAATTATTTTTAACTCGTCATTCTGAGATTTCAATCCGTAAAGACGAAGGAATTTCTTATTCACGAGCAACAGGTTTGTGCAAAGAAAATGTTAGAAAGTATTTTCGCTTACTAGCTCAGGTTTTGGATGAAAATGATTTAAATGATAAGCCCGCCCATATATTCAATGTAGATGAAACTGGACTACAGTTAAACAATAAACCAGGTCAGGCTCTAGCCAAGAAGGGGTCAAAATGTGTGGCAAACATTACTTCAGCAGAAAAAGGGGAAACGATATCCGTAGTGGCCTGCTGCAATGCTGAAGGACTGTTTCTGCCTCCATATTGTATTTTTAAGGGGAAGAATAGAAAGGACGAATTTCTAACCGGAATGCCCCCTGGGTCATATATCGCAATGTCAGAAAAGTCTGCATATGTTAATGACGATATATTTCTTCATTGGCTGAAAACTCATTTTCTGCCAAGAAAACCGAATGGAAAAGTCTTACTTGTTTTGGACGGACATGCTTCCCACACAAACTCTCTCAGTGTGTTGGTGTTTTCGGAAGCGAATTATATCATTCTTTTGTGTCTACCAGCGCATACAACCCATTTCCTGCAGCCATTGGATCGATTCTTTTTCAAGTCCTTAAAGAGCTACTATTATTCGGCCTGCACTAGCTTCATGAAAGCAAATCCTGCAAGAAAATTGGGTAGACTTCAGTTCGGTGAACTATTGGGTTGCTCTTGGAACAAAGCTGCTACGGTACAGAATGCTGTGTCCGGATTTAAAGCCACAGGTATTGTTCCATTTTGGCCCGATGCAATCCCAGATTACGCTTACCTTACTCCAAAGGAAAACGCTGATTTTGCTTCTGCAGAAAACAATATCCAAGCTTCCTTGCCGCCCAATACGGATATTGTCAACAACGATGTGTCATTCACTAACGATTCTCCACAGCCAAGTTTTTCTCATCATAGTGACAAAGTAATTAATACGTCTCCGTCTACAAAAACTGTCACACCTGGGAAGCTTCTGGATGACATATCACCAATTCCTGTTTCTGCGTGTTTACAAAAAGCCAAGAGACGCGGACGTCAACTTGCAGAAGTTCTTAATACGCCTGAAAAGATCGAAGTTGTGAAGAACAAGAAACGTCCCTTATCTACAGCTCCATTAAAGAAGAAAAAAAATATTTTAAAAAAGTTAAAACGCCCGTTAAGAAGAGCAACAGTTCCTACCTCAGACTCCTCTGATTCTGATAGCCCTATACTAGATGATGAGAGTAGTGACGGTGAAACAGAAGGCTGTGGGGAGGAATTTCTTAGTACAAAAAAGAAAGATGAATGGCTCTGTTGCATTATTTGCAAAGGTTGGACGCATGAAGGGTGTACTGGTTATATCAACTTATGCAATGCATGTGGAAAAATAGCCGCAAAAAAGAAATAAATGTTTTTGTGTGCTAATATTAGTTATAATTATATGTTAATTATTATTTAAGACATTTGTCATTAGCTCTAGGAATACATTTTCTACTGGTCCGTCTCTCCCGATGTCGATGGTCCATCGAAATCGGAGAAGATCCCTCTAACCCAAATTTTTTGCAATTATATTTTTTTAGTTCTATCTTTTTAAGAATAATATTTTCTAGTTTTGTTATCACCAACCTGTACTCTTGTATGTAGTAAATACTTACACGAATATTCAGAATCTTACTAAACATTTCGATGAAGTTTTGTTAATTTCAATAAAAGTGGTCCAACTATACCGGACTTACCCTAAACGTCTGCAATTTCCTATCAAAGTTTGTTGTGCCATGACGACATTTTACTGAAGTATAAATGTAAATAAAACATACATATTTTTTGTTATTCGATTTGGAAAAAGTGGCCAATTAATTTGATACGTTGAAAAAACAGTTCAATTTCTTATCGTTTCAATATTAAATGTTATTTTACAAAAAAAAAACTTTATGTATTCTAAAATGATGTAATCCATAAATGCTACAAATAAAAATAAGAATGGTATAGGTATAAATAAACATTATCAATTCGAGTACGTTTGGCTTTCTAAGAGTGTCATCATTTATTTCAAAAAAAAGTTTGTTTTAAAAATAAACCCGCAACACCTGTCGTAAAATACTTAACGCCAGACTTCCACACGTTTAAGTGATAAGTAATAATGATATTTACTACAAAATGATATGTTTGTAATACAAAGATGATTGTTTGTTGAAAATGTTCACTTTCGTTTACTAAACATAAAGATTTCGTTTGACACTTGTCAAAGTAAGCACGCGAACAAGTTTACATTTTGCGTATTCCTTCTGCCTACTCATTAGATTATACCAGGTGGGACAATACCTAAGCTGAACTAAAAATAATTAGGCGAGCACATATTTATGTCTTAATATTATTATTAATTTTAACCATATAGAAATCTAATAACACTTGTTTGAAAGAATCAATGGCGTACAAAATATAGACCCATGTATTGCAGTTAGCATCGCATAAGTCAGTGGTTTTGATGACAGAACCCTTTTGGAAAGCGAAATTCTTGACGGACCCTACAATAAAACAATTCTTTTTAAAAATGTATTCTTTATTAATAAGCATAATAAAAGTACAATGTAACAGTTATTACTTACTTTACTTAGTAAATTACTATATATAGTTTATTTACGATGAAAAGACGATGACGTTACAAAACAAAATATTGTGATGTTGCCAAGCTGTAGTTTTTTCCTTCACTTAACGAAAACTAGAAAAGTCAATCGGATGTTAGATTGACAGTTCTTCTTTTTCATTGTTCCGTGCCTCGTAGGGCGTTAGTCAAAAATATTTATTTAAAAATAAAAGGCTTGTATTATAGGCTTGAGGAATTCAATATAAATATTTATTCATGAAAAACTATGGATAAGATACAAGAAACAGTAACCAATCATTCTATATTCGAATTAACATTTAATTATTTTACATAGAACAGGGTTGAATGACGAACTGTAGGTCCTTATACCTTATTCTATGTTCTATAAAACCATCTTCAAGAGCACAGCAAGGGTTTACGCTAAAAGGAATCAATACAAGCTGTAAATATTGTTTCTTTATACAATATCTATTATATTTATTATAATAAAAATAGAATGGGAAAGAAAAATATAGATACACAAAATAAAATTTTGTTACAAGATATAAAAATAAAAAATCTCCCATTTTATCAGTATGATTTGGAAAAGTTGGAAATAAAGCAAATTGGATAAAAATATACAAAAAATAAACGGTTTTAAAGATTAAAACTAACTTTTCCGCATATGTGGCCTTGAACAATATTCTATCATAAAATTGTTACTTGTGTACACTTAGGGGGATGTGTCGTGCTAACAAACCGAAATTTCTCAAAAAATAACCAAAAATTTAGTATATCTGAATTTATAGGACCCGCTGTACTGACTCTAATCAACTTAAAATCAATAGGGTACATCAGTGAGACAACTTGAACAATATTCAATCATAAAATTGGTCACTTGTATATACTCTGGAGGCTGTATCTTGCTAACAAACTGAAAATTCTCCAAAAATGACAAAAATTGGTACTTCAGGAACCATAGCACCCGTTGTACTTGCTTTAGTGAGCAGAATATCAATAGGGTTCATTTTTGAGATGCTCTGAATAATATCCAATCATAAAATTGGTCACTTGAGTATATTCCGGAGGCTGTGTGCTAACAAACTGAAACTTCTCCAAAAATGATAAAAATATCGTACTTAAACTACTGTAGCACCTGTTGTATTGGCTCTGGTGAGTTGAAAATCAATAGGGTTCATCAGTGAGATGTCCTGAATAATATTCAATCATAAAATTGGTGACATGTTGAACTCCGGAGGCTGTATCGTGCTAACAAACTGAAATTACTCAAAAAATGGCAAAATGTCGTACTTCAAGTACCATAGCACCCGTTGTACTGGCTCTGGTGAACTGAAAATTAATAGGTTTCATCTGTGACATGTCCTTAACAATAATCAATCATAAAATTGCTGACTAATTGCACTCCGGAGGCTGTATCGTGCTAACAAGACATGTAAGGAAAAGTGACCGACGACAATGACGACGACGACGACGACATACACACAGGATTTTTTTTCTAAAAACCGTTTTTGTCGTGTTGCTGTTGATAGAAAACGTAAAAATAACTCAAAAAAAATTTTAAAATTCCAACTTTTTTTGGGGTAAACCAATACTTTTCTCGCATATAGAAATTTTGGGCGGAAAAGTAATAAAACACAAGATTTCCACTACAAAATCATCACTATCTTCATCGTCACTGTCAAAATTAATAATAAGTAGGTGCACATCCGGTCTATCAAATACTACTTCTCTATCCCATCCATCTTATATAATTTTTTCAGTGTGCTCTACTGTCTTTGACCAAATATCAGGAGTCACTTTTTCTAAAGACTTTTTCCATATACATATTGCTTGTTCTGTTGAAGAACCATCAGTTCCCACATGATCTCTATAAATTTTTTTAACTATGCCCCAAATATGTTTAATTGGGTTGAACATAAAGTGGTAAGAGGGAAGTCGAAGTACTTTGTGACCATATTTTACAGATCGTGGTTTATTCCTACAAAAATGCATATATTTAAACATAATAAGTTATCTAAGTATTACCATAATATATTGAAAAATGTTTATATCAACTTACCGTTGTACTAAATTCAATAATTGGCTTTTGGGGAAAGTATTTTCAAAAGGAATATCATTTTGTATCAACCAGTTCTGTATATCAGCCTTTTTGGTAGCTGTTGTTGGTACTTTATTGATCACTGTATTGTGATAACTTGCATTATCCATTACAATTGTGGCAGGTTCTTCAAAGTTCACTAAAAGCTGGTATTCAAAACAATGCAAAAAAATTCTCGGTTCATTTCACCGTGGTAATCACCATCTTGTTTTTTGGAAGAAAAAACCAGCCCTGCTCCAGGAATAAATCCAGAAGAGGAACCAGCATGCAATACTATATACCTACAATAAGGAAATAACAAATTACTACTAGGTTTCCTAGATAGACTGCATAGCTCAAAACAACTATTAATAATTATATAGATTTAAATAAAATAGTGTGACTAGTAAATATTTGAAAAGGTCTTAAAATGGCAGGAATGTTAGTACATCATAAATTAATTGCTAAATTTTATTATTCAATTACCTTGGACCACCAATTTTGTTTTTTTTCACGCTTCTATGATTAGAATCTTGCCAAGAACGTCCAACAGTACCGTCTTTAAATATCCAGGTCTCATCCAAAAACACAAATTGATATAAACCTTCTTTTTGTATCTTGACATATTCATGTAGAAAATGTACACGTTTTAATGCAATATATGGCAACTCCATTAAACCACGACGAGGATCATCTTTTTGGTATTTGAATCCAATATTTTTCACTATCTTCCAGAGTGATGTTAAACAACCATTAAAGAGTTCACGCTCCTGGAGTTTGTCTCTTAAATTTTTCAAGATTATGTGTTCCTCTGAAAAAAAAATATTGTGTTAGTTAATTATGAATAAAATAAAACAGTAAATTCAATATACTCACTGTTTTCATACATTTCGTATATAACATTTCGGAAAGCATTTTGATCAAAGTTATCAATTTCAACGATAGGTTTTATGCGTTGTCTCTTTTTAGGTGGGCTTTTAGGCTGTTCACCTCTATTATGCTTGGTGGCAATACGGTTAACAGTGGTAACGCTAAGTTGTAAAGCTTCTGTAACTCTCTACAATATAACTACTTCAATTTATGAAAGAATAATATATTATCAAGTTTAATTAACCTAAACTAACACTAAAACCTTTAAATATGTAACAATAATATTAATACTGATGGATACAAATAGCGAATACTATTACTTACGTCTCTTACAGCAGTAAGCGGGAGAAGCGGGCCCCCATTTCGGCATTCTCGTTCAAAATAGCTCAACAATGATGTTTCCATCTCTTGACATTTTCTGTTCAGCTGCTTCAGCGTTTTATTAACCACATACTGCAGATTTGCCTAAATAATTAGTTATGAAAATAACTGTTTTTTTTAGAAGCAATGAATTTAAAAGCACTAAAAAAAACTTGTAAATATTAGACGATGATCGAATGTCAATAAACGTCAAAACAAACTGGGGAATTTTACTAGTTGATTTGACAACGTCTTGAAGTTTTGCCAACTCGTTAGCTGTAAATTGCTGGCTGTTGAGGATAAATTGTATTCACGGTTGGTAAATTAATATTTATTCTGATAAGCAGAAAAGTAACTAAAAATGACACCATCGTCTTTTTATCGTAAATAAACTATAACAAGTATAATAATAGAAGATATTAAACAAGAAAATGTTTTTTTCATTTTTCTCCAAGTGGTTGATGTCAGATTTGATAGAGGACAGTTGGTCTCATATCAGGTTCGGCGTTGTTGTTGGGAACGGGAGAAGAATATTCAGAGCCATTTTGGTAAGCATTGGATATTCATCACGAATTCTGCACCAAAAATCGTTGAGAGGTATCGTTTTGAACAGTGACTCCATACTTGTATCTGACGACATTTTTAAAAGAGATTCATATATCTCGTTTGACATACCTTCGGGCTTTTGCAAGTTGGGTAAAAAAGGATAATGAATCCATGAATTTAGTTTCCGTTTCGTTTTCTGTTCTTCGGTAAAATACTTCTCAAAATATGCGCCCATCGAAGTGAGATATTCGACCAATTCTTCAAATCTTGAAACATTTCTGAGCCGTTATCGCTAACAAACTCACTGAGTGACGTAAAGCTTTCTATTTTTCTCTTACCAACCCAAATAATCCAAAAATCTAATTTTCTTTTGAAGAGAGCTATTTTGTTACAGGCCTGGAACACTGTTGTCTCTGTTTACCTTACAATGATATACAGTGTGTCGCAGTTAAGGTGAAGACACTCCCATATTTTCGCTGTTTGAAGAATTACATACAGGTTGATGAGCCACATCTCTTGAGATAGTCAACTGAAATCTGAACTTTAAACTCAACCTACTACGATTTCGCAAATAGGACCGCTCCTCGATATTTTGGTTCGCGTTAGAGATATCGAAAAGTATTATTAAAAAAAGTTCTTAAAAATATTACAGTAACCGCACATACAAACTTTCATCACAAAATTCGCATTTTCAATTTTTTTCATTTTTTGGTCTAAGTAAACAGAGACAATACTTTATGAAAACCTTGTCTAATTGGTCTCGTGCGAACAACTAAAAACAAATTCTACATTTCCCTTTTAAGATAACCATACCAACTCTACGAATTAGTGCTTCATATCTCTTCGGCATGCTGCCTATGGATATCTTGATTTATTCTCGATTACAGTTTCTTTTAGTTATTAAATGATCTGAGGTGGATCTGAATGCTTCCGAACACGAACACGAATACTGTGTTTCTTAGCTCTGATTATGATATTGACCCCTTTTTTTACTTACAGACTGTACTATAAAACAAATTGTTAATAAACTCGGAAGAAAATTATTTTTAAATAGGACATTATTGTGCCTTACAAAATAAACAAGAGTATGATTAAAAATAATTTATTTGGATCTTTATTAGTAACCTGACACGAATAATACTAATTCCAAAACCTATATATCATTTCGTTGTATGGGCCCTCTTTTTAGTTACTATAACTAAGTTTATATTTATTTTAGAAAACTTGAAACTCTCTCGAATAGCAGCAGTATTTCCTTCGCTTTCTAACCTAAATAACTGTCGACATTTGTGACCACAATAAATCTAATTTTATGGGATTGCTTATTTTGTAACGTACACATAACAAGATTGATATATATTTGTTTTCTATATAATATATAATTTTTGATGGGCTTTTTATCATTACAGTCTATTTGAAACCTATAAAGTAATGCGAGGCAAAATAATAATAATAAACAATCATTAGTGCGCGTTTATTAACATATATCTTAACGATGATTTAATTTTTAAAGCAAAAGTATGTAAATCAACAATATTATTGAATTGAAAATAAATATTTTTTGTGAATGTTTAGCTATTATTGTAACTGCTTGAGGAAACTTATCTTAAATGGGAAGCAGGTTATACCTCAGATTAACAAATAAAATAGATATGTTTGTTTTGACTTTTTCCTGCCCCAAACATTGAGTGACATTCTAAGCTCACTTGCGAGACACTTCCACTGCTTTGCCATATTTACAAATCCTCTTTAGATGCAGGAAAAATGGAATTAGAAATTTTATTGAAAATTTGTTAAAAAGTCGCTGCTTTTGAAGTTAATTAATAATACTAGAATTTTATATAATAAAGGCATATTCTTATATAAATTTTAAACTAGTATTTGTTGTAACTAAATGTGGCAACATTGCTGAAAATGTCAGTACCTGCTTTTGTTTGTCTAGTATAAACTATTTAGTAGTTTTGTCTTTGTTCAGTTACGATATGAAGAGAGATGCAAATATCGCCAGAGCGTTTTCGACTAACATTTCTATTGGATTGTAGTACTATAGTAAATATTGTCAAACTTGGTTTGTTTATTACGAGCACCATTAGGACTAGCAAGTAAAAATTGAGTTCTTTTTATGTTATGTGTGTTTTTCAAGGCAAAAATTGGTTTTAAGTTAATTAATTTATTGTTTTTTATTATCATGGTTCGTCAGTGCCAAGTCTGTCGAAATTACCCCAAACTCTCATTCCACAGGTATGTAAATATTTGGACGGCTATCCAGTGGCGGCGACTTTTATTATTCATTTCAATAATATTTAAAATGCTTAAAAGTTCTTTAATTATGGCAAGCAAATTTCTATTTGGCGTTGTTTTATTCTAGTTTTCCCACCAATTTGAAAACAAGAAGAATTTGGTTTGCTTTACTGGGTCTAAGCGAGACACATGATCTACCAAAACGACCTGAAATTTGTTCGGAGCATTATAAACAATCTGATTTTATATATAAGAGTAGTGGCCGTGAGTTTCTAAACAAAGATGCTCTTTCCATGTCAGTTTTTGAATTTAATCCACCAGATGTAAGTACCTACACATTTTCTTGGTACAATGGGCCCTTAAAGTAATGCCCCAAAATTAAAAAGTCACTGTCCTGATAAACAAAATTTGCTTTCAATATAATAAGTTCTTTCTATTACAGCTGATTAAGCGGCCATAAAAGACAAATTTTAAACAGATTATTACTTTATTGTGCGACTGGTGATACTCTGGGCTGTCTAGAAAACTATAGTTCAGTTCCAATATAGTAGGCACCAAACTAAATTGAACTACAATTGTTCTTGGTTCAATGCAATATTTCTGAGAATTTAGTGCCTACTATTTTGGAACTGAACTAGATTTAAAAATTAAATTATTATTTTAATTTTTTTTGAGAAGTTATTTGGCCACATATGATCCATTTTATTCAGTTAGCAACGATGACTGAGTTAGTTGACTTACATTAATTTGTTAAAAGAATATGTCTATTTTAGGTCTTCAACAAATAACTCAGATGGTCATAAAAAAGATTTATCAGCACAAGATGTGTCTGAGCAAGCTTCTAGTGCTACTCTAAATGATGTCGAAAGGTAAATATTTAAGTAATTTATTAGGGAGTATATTTTTTAAAATGCTTTTTAATAAAATTTACTGTTTCGTCTTTTACTCTGTGGAATCAATACATATTACTTTTTTAAATGAAACTAACTGTTTCTAGATAATTCCTCAATATATTGAAAATATGTTGAAAATTCTAAGAAAATTCTAGGATGGGTCTAAAAGATCGAGGATCAGTCCCATCTGTTTGCCCTATTTTTGGTATGAAGGTTACCCTTGCTCTTCTCCATTTTCTAGGTATTAGACCCACTGCTAGACTGCTTCTTGTAATTTTTAGCAGGCGAGGAAGAACTTTTCTATCCCTTGCTGCAGGAGTGCTGGAAATATTCCATCCCCTCCTGGTGATTTATATGGTTGAAAGGTACTTATTGTCCATTCCAACCGTTGTCTGGTAAATATTCTCTTAGCAATGTCCCAATCTTCCTTGCGGGATTTGTTGGTGTAATTCATTGCAATTTCAGTGCTTGTTGCTGGTTCACTACCTGGAAAGTGGGTTCTAAGAAGAAGAATCGATCATTCCTCTTCACCTTCCGTGTATGATCCGTCTGGCTTTTTCAGCGACATTGTGGGGTTAGTTCCCCCAGTTGCCATGACCTTTTGTAGTCTGGCCGCTATGTGAGTGGAAGTGATTTTTTCACAAAAGGCTTGAAAATTAAGCCGTCACGTTTGGCTCTATGAAAGAGCCGACGGACCTCTTTTCTGAGTTTTGACAGGTTCTCGTTCCACCAAGGAGCATCCTTTTCTGAACGAGCTTTTGACAGTGGGCAACTGGAATGAAAAGTTTCCATTATTGCCTCACTGATCTGTTCGACTCTTTGTTCCAGGTCGTAGTGCGGGTGATTTACCCCATTTACTTTGACGTGTTCCAAATTGTCCTTCAGATTGGTCTTGTAGAGAGACCAATCAGTATTTCTAGGATTTCGGATTGTAAGGGTCGAGGTAGAATCTCCCTCTATCCTAAATTCGATGATCCTATGGTCGGAAAGTGATGGCTCGCTCATCACCCCTCCAGTTTTTCCTAGCGGCAACATTAACCATTGTTACATCCAGAACCTCTTCTCTTGCTATCACGACAAAAGTGGGGGTTTTTCCCACGTTTAAGCTCTCAAGGTTATTTGCTAAGAGATATTCTAATAAACACTCACCTTTGGCGTTGTTGTTGGTGCTTTCCTACACGGTATTGTGTGCGTTGAGATCACAACCAATTATGATTGGCAGCCGTCTGCCATTGCAGTGTCTCACTAGCTATTGTACTTCTTCTGGCGGTGTCATCGGCCCGTCTGCAGCGAAGTAGGCAGAGGCAATGACGATGTCTCGGTCGATAGCCCAATGTTGAGATGAACCATGATTAGAACAAGGTCCCGTAACACGTATTCTGAAACAGATATATATTTTATGATATTTCTTATGATTACACAGGCATGCGGAGATACTTGCCTTTGATCATAAATCAATTTAGAATCCTTGCATGCCAAACCTTTGATTTGGCGTTCTTTGTTAATCCATGGTCATTGGGTCAGTACAATATCCAGTTGTAGGTCGTCTATGCCGCCCGGTTCTTCCAGTTTTGGGAGGTCGAACGGCATACGACCTTTGTGCCGTTTGGCTTTTTCTCCCTCGGTGAGGTGCCCGGATGAAGAGGTGGAGGTTTTTTCGACTACTTCTCCGGTGGAAGTTTTACTTTCTCTGACCATAAATGGACCCACGAGAAGCAAGGGTCATTACGGTCCACCGCTGCAGAGCCCCGCATCTAGAGGTAACTGGTTTAATACAATGTAGTTCCCCCCGGTGCTCCAAGGTCGAAACCAGTAAGAACTATTCTCCTATATAGTCACACATTCTTCGGCCTGGTTTCCCATCTTGACTTTAGGTTTTTAATGAGGTTGTCTCCTCTTGGTTCGGACAGTAAAGCCAAGCTCCCGACAAAATGAGCAACCAAAAGGTCAACTGTCTTCAAATAAACCTCCAACCTTCAAAAGCAGCTACCAGTGTGCTAGACGGAGGTTTATTGAACACAATATTCATATAATGTTACTCCTAGAGCCCTGTATCAATAGAGGACGGATACAAGAACTCAACGTCAAATCGGGTACGTTATTAGCACTTCTCACGAAATACCACGAGCAGCCATATTAAATTATTTTCTGTTCCAGAGTTTACCATTGGAGATTTGGCAACCGCAATTGTGGAAGTCCCAACTGAGGCAGGTAACGGGCAGGTAGTCATTGCTTCGGCCGACTTCCTAGGGGGTTCAACAATACAGCCTCCACCAGAGGAAGTCCAAGGCATCATCAGATGTGTAGGAAAGGGAACAGATACTTCATTATGTGCTGCGACGCGAACGCTCACCACTTAACATGGGGAAGCACAGACATAAATACACATTGTGAGTACCTTTTAGATATTTGTCAGCTAATAATATCGACATTTTAAATAGAGAAAATAAAATCACCTTTATAAATGCGATCAAGAAAGAGTTTCTTGACTTGACCCTCGTGAATCAATTTATAAAATTACATTTAAAACTGGCATGTCTCTGATGACTCTTCAATGTCGGACGATCAGCACATCAGGTTCGACTCTGTACCGGGGTTGACTAACTGGCATGTTTATAAAGAACATTTCGGAAGGCTAGCCGCGGACCAACTAATATCCATTGATTCGATCGAGGAAATTGAAAACTCCTCGGAACAATTTCAAAAGGCCACAATAAAAGCATATGGACACTGGGAAGACTACAAAATAGCACTTTCAGAGTACAATAAAAAACTCCGGAACTCGAGAAGGAGAACTTTGTGACAAATGTGCGACGGGATTAACAATTTGGCCCCAGCACAACGCCTCCAAAAAGTTCTCTCAAAGGAACATTCCAACGGCAACGGACTCATGAAAAAACCGGAAGGAGTGTAACGCGAAAAATTGCCAGTTCGCTAAGAATATCATTTGATATACCTGCCACTAACGGTATCTGGTCGTAATTTTGACGAGGAAGGGAGTCCTATGAGAATTGTCTTGGCGAGTGGGGGTGCAACGCAAGACTTGCGGCGGCGGCCATTACCACCGAAGTAACTGAAAATTCTTAGCCATTCACCAAAACTTCGAAGGGAGGTTGAAAATTCCGCACTCGTCAAACAGTTCAAGTGCAGGAACTAAAAAATCTGGAGGGTTTTCGTTTTCTTTTTCTTTTTTTTTCCCTGAATCTGGGCCATGATTACAGGCCTTGGAGGCTTAATATAGCTGACATTTTCCCAGACGCTTAATCTCCTACCCAACTGGACCAATACCAGGAGGGCTGGCGTTTTAGGAACGCCGTCATCGAGGGATTCGACTACTATATCCTGTAACTAACTGTAAAATTATTTTTCTTTCATTGAGTTTCTTTTATTATTAAATTATATGAATTATTTTGTTGAACAGTTGCCTTCGGCGCTTTAAACTGTATTTTCTTATATACATCTTTGCTAATTTTTCAAATAATTTTATTCATTTCTCTACCTTTTTTATATATATTTTGTAGAAGTTTATCTATGGATAAATAGATGAACTTAATAAATTTATAGGTTATGTTAGGTTTGTAATGAGCGGAGGCCCTCCACTGCGACTCGTAAGAGTCTATTGTGTCTATTGTGGTGTTATCACATTTATAAGGTACTGGTATAACAACGGTGCGTACCTTGGCTATAGGTACGCCTTACATATATCTGTTAGTTGTTGTATTTGATACATTCTTTTTTGATATACCTATATTTTTTTGCGGTAATCATCATTCGTTGTGGATATCAGATATTTTCATATGAATTTTAAATTGTATGATCATTGGTTATCTTGGTTATACGGTGCTATTCAAAAGTCCCCTCCCCCCTCGTATCTTTTGAACGGTTACACTTACGTTAATAAAATTTGGAGGGTGAAAATAAAGTGTTGTAAACTTCTCTACGAATGGTAAGAGGTGACGTAATAGTAATAGATGACGTCACAGTGCCACTCTGGCCAATCATTTTAAATAGGACCTTATGGCAAGTGATATCTCGTTTGAAAGGCATTGACATTGGCTACATAGCCATATTAATTTTGTTTGGGTTTAAATTAATTTTAACGGATAAATTGAATAAATACCAAAATTATTAAAATTATTTTTTTAAATTTGATTAATCAAATATCAACAATGGATTCTTATATCAAGTGTTCGAAATGTGCTCCGTCTACTTCCTGACAGTAATACATCCTATTAGTAAACTCTTGTCATACTCATTCGAATGTGTCAGCTGAAATAGCATTGCATTCTTCAGTAATTCTTTCTTTTAAAACGCCAATGCTATCTGGTGCCGTAGTATAAACCTTGGATTTCAAGTACCCCCATAGAAAAAAATCTAATGGTGTCAGATCGGGTGACCGAGGTGGCCATTTTATAGGACCTAGCCGGCCGATCCATTTACCTCGATATTCTTCATCCAGGTAACGTCTTACTGCACCATAATAATGTGCAGGAGCACCATCTTGTTGAAATGTTATTTCCAGATGGCCGAATTCATCTTGATTATCTTCCAGAATTTCAAGAATTAACGGCTCAATTGCATTTCGTAACATCTCCAGATACACTTCACCGCTTAAATTTGAATTCAGGAAAACAGGACCAACTATGTGGTTTCTCATAATACCTGCCCAAACATTGACTTTTTCTGGAAATTGGGTATGTTGTTCACGAAAGGTGTGAGGATTTGTGTCACTCCAATACCTTACATTTTGTGTATTCACATTTCCATTGAGGCAAAAAGTACCTTCGTCACTAAAACAAATTGTTTTTGTGTAATGCGTGTTTTGAGTAATTTTATTTGTCATACATTCACAGAATTCGAGTCTTCTGTCTGGGTCGTCATCCGAAAGGTGGTGCACCATTTTTAACTTGTATGGATGAAATTTATTTTTAGCCAACAATCTCTGTACTGTACTTTTACTTACTTCACAGATAGACGCAACTTTAGTTGAAGAGGAAGAAGGGTTTACTACCATTTCAGCAACTATATCAATTTTTTTATCATCACTAAATGTTGGTCGACCAGATCGTTTGGCATCTTGAACACTACCTGTTGCTTCAAACTTGTGAAGAAGCTCCCTCAAATAAGTTCTCGAGATATGGCGATCTGGGTATCTCTCATTAAATAAACGTTCCGCTTCATGGAGATTCTTTCTAGATTCACCAATTATAAAGATAGCTGCTACTTTGTCGGCTTGAGTACGTACCATTTCGCTTATGTGAACTCTTGAACGTCTCGTTAAACAATAATAAAATTAAATATTTAAGCTATTTAGAAAAACTTTGCAAAGCAACAAATACTATTAAATTAAAAACGTCAATTTTTTTTACAACTAACCAGAGGCGGACTGAAAAATCTTCAATATTTAATTGTGAAATAATAATTTTGGTATTTATTTAATTTATCCGTCAAAATTAATTTAAACCCAAACAAAATTAATTTGGCTATGTAGCCAATGTCAATGTCTTTCAAACGAGATATCACTTGCCATAAGGTCCTATTTAAAATGATTGGCCAGAGTGGCACTGTGACGTCATCTATTACTATTACGTCACCTCTTACCATTCGTAGAGAAGTTTACAACACTTTATTTTCACCCTCCAAATTTTATTAATGTAAGTGTAGCCGTTTAAAAGATACGAGGGGGGGAGGGGACTTTTGAATAGCACTGTAGACTATTTGTCATATAATTGTAAATTTCTTGAACATTTGTACACGGACTTGTAACCGTCTCAGGGTCGGACTGGCTAAATTTGGCCCCATCAGCACCACCAGTAATTTGCCCCCATCCTACTCTCTTTTACCAACTCGATTATTCCCATAAAGGTGATTAATCACATTTAAGACAAAAATATTTAGAATGTATATACTAAAAAGTAGTGTTAAAATAGTAGATAGTCCAAAATCATGAGAATTTCAAGTACTTTGCGTCCGTTTCAAATAATCTAAAAAAATATGCGTTTGAAACATAATATAAATACTGTGTGGGTAATAAATAAAAAATAAAGGTAAATTTTTATAAAAAACATTTTTTTAAATAAACAACAAAACGAAAAATTTTAAAATATTCAAACCAAAATAAATAATAGTAAAAAATCACAAATTAACATTAAAAAAGACTGACTTCCATAAACGACAACAAATATGGAAATTAATATTACATAGTCAAAAATAAGAGTGCAAATAAGTCTAAATATGACTAAAAATTTTTATCATAAAATAGAACGTTATCAACAGACATAAATAATTAAAATAAACAGGTACACGTACAAAATCACAAAACAAAATAAAACTACCAATCTTAAAGAGCAAATAAAAATAGAATAAACTAGCCTATTAATGATAGGTAGACATAATCAGCAAAAACGAAGCTTAAAAAGTCAAAGCCTTATAGTAAGTTGAGCTTGTGGAAGCTAACTTATCGATATTTCTTTCTTGGTTAATACTATTTAAGATGTCTTTTGCCGTATTCATTAATATTAGGGCCTGCAATAATTCTTGACCTAATAAAGATCTCAGTCTATTTTTAATAGAGAAAATAGTCGTTCGCATGCTACTTGGGTGCAAGACAAAGTAATTAAAAACTTATAAGCCATATACAAATTTGAAAAAGTGGATATATGCATATTGTAATCTCTTAAAATTTTAGAAGTGCAGTGTACGCAACCTACACATTCATTTGTTTCAGACTTATTTATGCAGAGGTATGTTTTAACAGTTTATTTAATATTGGGGTAAATTTGTGTAAAACTCAATGACTAATTTTTTAATTCCACATTATCAATTCCAATTTTTTCTGCAATATCAGTAAATTTGGAGTCGCTTAATAAATCCAAGCTTTTAAAATTTCTGGGGTCAAGGCCTGAAAAATCTTCATAACTTTGTTTGTTGGCTTCAAATCTCTGGCTTATAATTTGAATTGCCTGATTAATTACTGATTTAAATACTTCAACTTCAAATTTTTTCATTGGATCAGAATCTTCAGTAGTTTCGTCTACCATACGTTTCCTTTTTCTTAACCTTTGTTGTGGCAGCTCATGTTCAATTACAATATTTTTGTTTCTAATGGTCTCTATTTAATTGATATAATTCAAAAATGCATTCGTCTTCTTAACAATTACATCAAATTTGTCATACATTTCATTTAGCATTGCTTTCGCATTTGTTACCAAATGGTATGCTTGGATCAAATCAATACCTTCTGTCTGAAGATAATTTGAGGCGGGAGTCACGAATTCAACATTTTTTATCATGTTAAATGATATTAAAAGAGTTTCATAGTTGCAGAAATTTTCAAGTAATGACTGCGCCTCGGAGCATGTTTTTGAGTCAAAATCTGTACGTTCAGCCATTTCTAATAAAACAAGTATCAACGTAGAATAAATTTCTTTACAATGGTCGTCAAACGTGCCAAATAAATTAAAAACAGCTTAACTCTTTGCCCACCTTCTAGTTTCTCCAATTTTTTGTAATCTTTTAACATGGGTGTGAGTAGATTTTAACGTTTCCCATAAATGGACTCTTTTATATGACTCCGAAATAAAACATGCTACTCGATTTAACAACCCAAAGTAAGTTTTAACTGTTTGATTACATTGAGTGCTATCACAAACAATTAAATTAAGTATATGTGCATAGCATCATGTAAACAGAGATTTTGGTGAAAGGTCCTTAATATGGGCTTGGAATCCATTGTACTGACCTGACATATTAGCTGCGCCGTCGAAGCTACATCCAATTATTTTTGTTTCATCGAGGTCTAAGTTATTTAAAATATTAATTAATTTGGTCTTAAGAGCAAGCCCAGTACATATCTCCACTAGAACAATATCTAACAATCTTTCTTTTATCTTACCCTCACTATCTATATAGCGAACTATAATTGAACATTGTTCAACCACGCTTATATCCTGGGTTGAATCAATTTGAACACTATAATTTCCAGCTTCTTTAACTTCGTTTGCTACTCTTGATTTAATTTCATTTCCGATTATAATTATTTATGTGTACCATTGTTTTGCATAAAAATGTAATTAAATTACCTCGGTCACGGCTGTCTTTATGCTTTTATTTTCTTAACAATGCCTCCTTAGCTGCCATTCCACCATGATGTTTCAATATATCGTCATATTTTGCCAATAGTAAAATTACCTCCAGGAAGTTTCCTTTTCCTTCTGTATCGTTATTTTTTAGATATATGCACTCTCACTTTTCCCCTATAAGCTATTCCATGTTTCGCATCGAAACAAATTATATCAATTATTCTTAGTAAGCAGAGCCTATTTCTTGTTATTGCTTCTTTCTTTTTATCCTGCATATCCTTGTTTATAAAATTTTCAATGTTTTTACCCCGCTTTATAGATAAAATATGTATCCACTGCTTGCATGTGACATTGCGATGATTTATGTATTTTGACGGATTGACATATATGCTGAAAGTCATTATAGCCGGTAATAAATGTTGAAGTTTTTGATCTAAACGCCATACACAAGGAACAAAAGAATTTGTCTAACTGAACGGAAAAAGATAACCAATTTCGACGAATTTTATCTTTATTAGATAGAATTCCAAAGTATACTTGCTCTGCTTTAAATTTATCAGAACTAGGCTGAACTGGATGAGATGCCAAAAATAATAATTTGGTTTTCATACTAGATTCTGCAGATGGGAGAATTAATTTGGTTAAACTTTCCCTTCGTTCTGATTCTTCCTCAACTTCAGTTTTTTCAACAGGTTCTTTATGTTTAAAATTTTCATTACTGCATTTTTCTTCAGATTTATAATCGTCAATTTCAGTTTGTTGGGAAAAAGAAGGTGCATTTTCACTATTTTTAGCAGGTGAGCCATTGCTATTTCTTTCCAAAGTACTAGTTCCTGCTTCGCAATTTAGAGGAGTATTTGCATTTGCGCTTTTTTTCAAAAATAACTTTAGATTAGATTGGGTTATTGACTTTGCCGCTTGTAAAAGTAATTTTTTAAGTCTTTCTTCTCGTTTTTCTGTTCCACTTTTGTAGACTCTCTTTTTGGTATTGCTGCGCACATCAGTCTCAGCCATCTAAGAAATAAGTATTTCTATTTTATTTTAAATAAATTGTAAAGGATTAAGCCTGAATTAAAATGAAAAGAAATCTTGGATGATTCAAAAACATACTTTTTGATTTAAAGTAGCACAGTATATTTTAATGGGGCGTATATCAACAACAAATAATATAATTTTCGAATCTATATTGAAATTGTGGGTAATCACTTATTTTTTGTCAAAATTTTACTATTACTATTAGCAGGATTAGCATACTAAACATACTTACTTTTAACTTTTATTTAATACACATCGATTTCAATAGGCTTTCTTTCTTGGTCCAAACCGTTCAAACTTAAAGGAGAATACAAGAAAGACATGCAGGCCTCGCGCCTCGCCTCGCCTCGCTTTGGCAACAATTAGGAATTTACAAAAACAAATTAAACAAAATTATCTAACGCAGAACGCACAGGACTAAGATACTTGCGCTTGGCGATCTCTATTGAACAAATCGTCTCAGCAGCCTAGGGCATAGACTATGAACTAAGTCTAGGCGCACCAATGTTGTCAGATTTCCTAGATTTCGTCGAATTATTGGAAACAACATTTCTATGATGGTGGTTTGATTTATCTCTAGTGCTTGACCGTTGACGTTGGCACCCAAAAGGGTTTGCCCCCGTCGGCAAATTTCGACTTGCCGACCGGGCCAGTCCGACTCTGAACCGTCTATTTTCTTTTGGATATTTAACTAAGGAGTCTGTCGTGTACTTAATTGTAAGATCCTCATAGTTATTTGCATACTACTAGTACTTTAGCCTTCAGCTGACTCCAGGTGTCAAAATTAGTATTTTTTTGTTTAATATAAAATTGTAACTTGTAAATTGTGTACTTTAACTTGGAAAAGAGACACTAGGTCCAATAATAAATCAGAGACAGGGGATATTTGCCGTTTTCTACGGGGCAATCTTACATCTAAACGAGCACTAAGGTAGGTATTGTGAAGAGGAAAAGTCTCGTTATAGGAGGATAACATTGATAACCCCAAGGAAAGTTTAAATTTCCCAGTTCTAAAACGGCTGTGGAGAATCAACAACAAAGTGCCCTCCTGGAATGGGTTCCCGACAACGACAACAAATCCAGCAAAACCTTTGTTGGCAAAATATTCACAGCTCAAAGAACCGAATGGGATATCAAAAGCTTTAAGCCATTTAAGTCGCCTGGAAAGTACGGAATATTTCCCGCCTTACTGCAGCATGGACTTGAAATAATAGAGTCCATCTTGAGAAGGCTATTAAAGGCCGGTTTTATCTTCGGTTAACATACCGGAGGCTTGGAGGGAGGCCGCAGTGGTGTTTACACTTGAGACTGGTAGACATCTAGCGTACGAACCAAAGTCTTACCGCCCAATTAGTTTGACCTTTCTTCTGAAAGCAATGGAGAAAATAAAAGACCGTTATGTCCACAAGAAACTGTTTCTTTATCAAGCAGGTAAATCCACGCTTAATGCTGTACAGTGGTTAGTTGAAAGCATTGAAAAACATGAGCTGCAAAAAAAATGGCTCTCTGTGCCTTCATTGACATAGAAGGTGCTTTCGGTAACACCTCATATGCCTCCATCACCAGATCACTAGAGGGAAGAAATATTAACGACTCTCTGATTAGATCGATAGAGTCTATGCTGAAAAGCAAAATTATTGTAGAGACATTTGAAGGGGAGACGGTCAGGATGACAGCAGGAAGTGGTTGCTCCCAAGTGGGAAGTGCTATTGCCTCTACTGTGGTCACTGGTTGTCGACAGCCTAATAGAGAAACTGCACGAGTCGGGTTTTACGACTCAAGGTTATGCCGATGACCTGGTTGTAACCGTCAGGGGTAGACATGGCGGAGTAATCTCCGATTGCATGTAAGTAGCTGGTATACAAAGGAAGAACTTAATTTCAATCCTAGTGAAGCAGTGCTGGTTCCAATCACTAGTAGGCGAAGGTATACACTCAAAGCCCCAACTTTAAGTGGAACCCAGCTAACATTTCCCAAAGAAGTTAAATACTTGGGCGTCATAATCGACCAAAAACTGATATGGAACAGCTAAATTAACCACATCCTCTCCAGAGCGATAGCGGCAAGCTGGACATGCCGTAGAGTCTTTGGTAAAACATGGGGTCTTAAATCAAAAATGATCTACTGGACACACCAAACGATTATTAAATCCATGATCACCTATGCTTCACTGATATGGTTGCCAAAGATACAACAAACCCCGGTACAAGCCCAGTTGCAGAAACTGCAACGATTAGCTTACCTGGGTATCGCAGGAGCAATATCTACGTGCCCTACTGCGATTCTAGAGACAATACTGAACTTTCCACTACTGCGCCTATGTGTAGTGAGAGAAGCAGCAATGAGTGCCTTTGAACTGAGCCAATCAATAAAACTAAAAGCTTATCGGTCACTTAATGATTTTGGAACACATTTACCTATAGTAAAAACCAAATAAAGTTGCGTTTACGTCATGATTGTGAACATTTGTAGCGTTGTCAGAGTGTTCACGAAATATGGAAATTAACAGAAAATAACTGAAATCAACAAAAAACGTAAATGTAGAAAATTTTACAATATTATAAATGGAAACTACAAAATTATCGATAGTTTGATAGTTTTCGTTTAATATAGTGTGGAGTTTTTTCATTTACGTTTTTTGTTAATTAAATTTATGAATAGATTTCACAAAGTAAGGAATTCTAGAATAAAAGTGGTAAGGTTATTACTGACTAACCAAATCTTTTAATAAATAAATATAATAAAAATACAAGCAATAAAATAAAATATGTTTAATAATGAACGTATTATCAAAGACAAAAACTAACATTAAACAAATCAACATATTGTGAAATGAAACTAGGCAGATTCAAATTCTTGTTCATTTTCTTCATCTGATTCAACATCAGTGTCACTCTCTTCACTATTAAAATTTATAACTATCGGACTAATTTCTGGACGATCAAATATTCTTTCCCTCTCATACCATTTAAATATCTCTCTTTCAGTATGTTCTATAGAATTTTTCCACATATCAAGAGTTATCATGTGCAGTGCCTCGTGCTACATGTTCAGGCAGTTATTCGCACTGTTACTATCCCTACCAGTATGCCTATTGTAGTAATTTTTTGCTATGCTCCAAATTAATTCGATAGAGTTGAATATGCAATGGTAAGGAGGAAGACGTAAAACTTTGTGACCATACTGTTCTGCCATTCGTCCACTATATACTTGATTGGTGGCTTATTTCTAAAAAAAAACAAAAAAAAAATGTTTAAAATAAATGGCAATAAGTAAGAATATATCTGTTTATTTACTGAGAAACGATTTTCAACAGTTCTGTTTTGAACATCATGTGAGAATAGGGAATATTTTTTTCTGTCAACCATTCCTGAATACCACATTTTGACCATCCTGTATTTGGAGTTTTATGCAATAACATGCTGTGATAAGGTGCATTATCAAGTATAATTAGAGAAGGATTCTCTAAATTTTGCAGCAACTGATATTCAAACCATTCAAGAAATTTGCCTGGTTCATTTCCCGATGATAATCATTAAGTTGGGGTTTTGAACAAAATATTGCCTCAGCACCTTCAATAAATCCGTTTTCATTTCCAGCATGGAGTTTAATATATCTGTAATAATATTATTTAAGTAATGTTTAAGTAACCACTTATGTTTTGCAATACAACAAACCTTTTGCCATCTGTTTTAGTGGTTTTAACACTCTTGATATTTTCATTTTGCCATGAATGACCTATGATGCCATTTTGAAATATCCAGGTTTCATCGATGAACACAAATTGGTATATACCTTCGTCCTTTGCTTCTTCATAATATCTTAAGAATTCTTCTCTTTTCAAAACATCATTAGGTAATTCCATTCCTCGTCGTGGATTATCCTTCATCCACTTAAACCCAAGTTCTTTGAGCAATCTATTTAAAGAAGTGGTACTACCATTAAATAATTATTTTTCTCTTAGTTGGGACCACAATGATTGAATCGTTATGTGCTGTTTTAAAAGCATACAGAAATAAAAATATGTTAAATATACAATTGTCGTAATTATACTTACTTCTCTGGTACATGTTGTAAATGGTATCACGAATAGAGCTTGTATTTACAGTTTCTGTATTTGTTACTCGTTTATGAGCGCAACGTTTTTCTTTGGTGACTCAAACTCTTCACCTTTTTTCTTTGTTTGACAAATTTTGCTTACTGTTCTTACACTGATTTTTAAAGCAGCAGCTACACGCTAAAATAATAGAAATTTTCGTAAAGTAAAGTAAGGATATTTTATTCACGTATTACCTACCTCTTGTACAGCATTTAAGGACAACAAAGGACCATTATTATTCCTTTCTTGTTCAAAATAATTTACTAATGAGGCTATTGAGCTGTTTGGGCATTTTAACAATCACAGAAGTAAATGCTTTGTTGTTTTGAAAACAAAAACAGTTTTGATTATAAATATTTCTCACAAGAAAATTTCATAAAGCACGTAACTATAACCTCAGAAATCGATAACAATACACGAGTAGAAAAGTCACAAACAACGCGGCAACATGACATTATTTCTGGCAGTGACTATTTTACCGTCAATAATTGGTGGCTTCTTTATGAAAATTTTAACACAAATGTTTACATCGAGGGACGTCTAAACCCAATAAAGCTATATTGCTTATACATTAATTTGGTACAAAAGTTTTTTTATTGATTGGGTTATCTTTAGAACCGATTAATTAACAAATTTAAGTATATGCACTTTTCGATAGAAATGTAGCCACCAATGCGATAGAAATACGCCCTTGGTGACGTAAACGCAACTTTATTTGGTTTTTACTATAGAAGCCATGTCTGAACCGACAGACAGTATGCCAGTTACGTACGACTTTGGAAGGCAGTTGAAGTGGAAAATTTTAGTTTTCCAAAAAAAATAGTATAAAAAGTGTGCTCAATTAAAATAGCACCTAGGTACTCTCTAATAATATACGTGATGATTCATAACTATTTGGACATAGGCTAAGGGTAGATTGTTTAGACCAAAATATGGCGATAGGATCAAATATACCTCAATAAAATATTGCTGTGGAAAAATATAAAGGGCGTTAAAGTTGAATTTTTTTCGTTTTTTGCTAATAATTTCACTGTATATTTATCGATTGTTATCAAAGTCGTTATTTCTGATGATGAAATTGACTGATAACTTTTGTTAACGAATCTATTTAGTGATTTTTATTAGAAAATATGACATAAACATAATTATTACGTAATATTGGTACTCTTGTTCAAACACGATATTCTCATTCGTTTTCGAGAAAAACGAAATTGAACAGTTAAGAGTATCGTAAGGGGATTTCAAGTAACGGACAATAAAAAAACTTGTATATTAAGGCTTTTATTTCGACGATAAAGCATAATAAAAAACAATGTAACATAAAAAGAGCAAACTCAAATTAAATGTTCTACGTGGCCTCCTCTGACTTCTATGCCTTTTCTAATTCTTTTAATAAAGGACTTTCGAACTTCCAAGAACATTTTATTCTGTCCCCTTATAAAGTTAGTCGCATTTTGTATTTTCCTCCTCTCAAGTTAATTTCATTGGCATAAACTAAGGACTTCATATGTCCCCAAACATAAAAATCAAAGGAGTTATACCCAGGACTTCTTGGTGTCCATTCAAAATCACTTCCTCTGCCAATCCATCGTTGAGGAAATATGTCATTTAGATGATTTCTAACAACTAAAGTGAAATGAGGTGGAGCTCCATCCTGCATAAACCACATTTTATTTCTTAAAGCTAGTGACAGATTATCCAAAATATCACTAAAAGTATTTTGCAAAAATAAATAAATAAAAATCTCCATTTAAATTTGGAGGCAGTAGTAGTTGGTCGCCTATAATGCCACACCAAATGTCTTTCTTTCAGAGCATGCGGATTTTTTTCTTCTCAATAATGGCTGTTTCGCCAATTAAATACCTCTCGTCTGGTAAAAGTCGCTTCATCGGTGAACATAATATTCTTAATCAAATTTCGGTCATCATTATGCTTGTTGAGAATACGTTGGCAGAACTATAACCGTCGTGGGAGATCTCTTGGAAGCAAATTTTGAACGGGAGTGAAGTGATAAGGGTGGAACTTTTCTTTTTTTAGAATTCTAATAATAGACGACTGACTTACTGCTGTTGCTGATGAGAAATGACGTGAACTTACTGTAGGATTTTCATCTATTCAAACCAAAATTTCATCTTCTTGATTAGGTGAAATTTGTTTCCGACGACCACCTTGATTTTTATTGTGAAATGAACCGATGTCACCCAAACGATGAAATATATTTGAAAAAGTTTGTGATTTGGTTGCCTTCTGCCTGGATATAACAACTCATACATTCTGGCTGCAGAGCGCCCGCAAAAATGCTCTTGTGTGTATACACAAATCATATCTCGCATTTCTTCATTCGTAAAATGATTGTGACGAGGTATTTCAATCGAAAAAGTATATGATTGCTTTAATAAATGCAATAATTGACTATAAACTCGCAGCAAAAAATATTCACTAACTAGAAATATCATTTACCAGCAACAATTATCTGACAGTCCAAAGCACACTTTTCATAAATGAAATAATATTTGAAAGCCCCTTCCGATACTCTGAGCTGTTCAATTGCGTTTTTCTGGAAAACGAATGAGAATATCGTGTTTGAACAAAAGTACCAACATTAAGTAGAAATGATGTTTATGTCATATTTTTCAATAAAAATCACTAAAAAGTTTCGTCAAAAAGTTACCAGTCAATTTCATCATCAGAAATCCTTCACGAGGCTCCCCCTGTAATAAAATGTCAAAAAATACATAATATAATATTGCCTGTATAAAATTATGCCTCTGTGCCGATTTTGATAACAATCGATAAATATACAGTGAAATTATCAGCAAAAAGCGAAAAAAAAAATCAACTTTAATGCCCTTTATCTTTTTCCACAGCAATATTTTATTGAGGTATATTTGGCCCTATCGCCATATTTTGGTTCAAACAATCTACCCTTAGCCTATGTCCCAATAGTTATGAATCACCCTGTATAAATTATTACTTCTAAGAACTAAAAATATATTAATCAATAATGTACTAGAGGAAGGTTCCCTAAATCGTACCACTTTTTAGATTTTATTTTTTTTCTATCTTATATGAAAAACCTGTGGAAAAGTACCATAACCCTAAGAAGTATTGGTTATTTAGACAAGTAAATCTAAATTTTAGTCACTAATATTGTGATATTTTGTGCAAGGTAAAACACTTTTTGTAAAGTGATGCATTCGGTACGATTTAGGAAACCAGTTGCCTAAATTGTACCTCCCACTTCATAAATCATACCACCTTGGTTGAAATTTGGAAATAAAATGAATCAATGAATAAAAAGGCAAGAATGATTGAAGAAACTTTTTGTTTAATACAGTATTTTCTTATACTTCGATACAATACTTTATTTATCATCTCTTTGGAAGCTAAAGATTTTCTCCTGGTCGAAGTTTGTTTTAAGAACTACAATTTGAGCAAACAAACTTCTTGATTTTTGCCTTTGAGTCAGTACAACTTTCGCGAACCCATTTACTGCAAAGCAAGCATTGTGCCATATCCTCGATTGAATTTTCCTCGCAAACCGAGCAAAACCAGTCTTCAAGTTCAATTTTAACGTTGACGTCACTCTGTGCAGAAGTTCCAGCTTGGCTTAAGATTGCTAGATTTGGATCCGTCTTTAAAACGACAGCCTCCTGTGGTTGTTTTTTTCCAATTGGTCTTGGTGGTCGACTTCTTTGTTAGAATATGTGACAAATCTGCAACATCTTGATTGTTTTTTGCCACTTTCATTTTTTCAGATAAAGGCCTAATTTTCATCTGGAGCTCTTTAACCTTTTTTTGTAGCCAGTTTAAGCTCCTGAGCTTATTTTTGTAGGGGCTACTGGTTAATATAACTGCTTTTTGCATTTTTCAATTAGATCCAAGTTTAGATCCATTTCTGTTTTTGGTTGGTTTTGGAAGTGGAGACATTATTTCAATCGGAACATTCAGTTAAACTTGTTGACCTGTTAGGTGAGGTTTTTTCAACACCAAGAGGCTGATTTTTCCCCATGCTAGTTTTCTCTTGATCTAAACATTCACTGTCTTTTTGTTTCTGGTCTAAAGTTGTATTGAGGCATTCTGCTGGCAAAAAATCAGACTTTTTAAAGATGGAGCAGTCAACTGGCCATACACCACTACACTTGAATCCATTAAACGAATTCTCAATCGTCGCAGCCTTGCCATATGCTTCAGTCACTAATTGTGAAATCTGGTATTGAGTGACTCTTAAGCCAGGGTTTGTTCGCAGCCATTTTTCTACCGCTTGGCCAAAGTAACTTTTGAAAGGCTTGAAAAATGACCTGTCTAATGGCTGCAGTCGATGCGTTGTGTGTCCCGGTAACTGAAGCATAATTACTCCAGCGTCTCGAGTTATTACCAATGCTTCTATGTTCTTGGAATAGATAGAATGGCCATCAAGAAGGAGAATAACTTTTTTCACTTTATTTAGCTTTACAATATCAATGAAGTGAAGTCACTTAACAAACAGATCTGAATTTATCCATTCACTCTCTGAGACATCAATCAATCAACTAAACTTCCAGGCCGAGTTCCAACCATCAATTCGTTACACATCCTCATTCTTTTAAAAATAATCAGGGGTGGAATATAAATGTCTGCAGCACTTGCACAGCACACAACAGTTGTATTTACACCTCTTTCTCCACTCGATATCGACCCTACAGCACGCTTCCCTTTCTCAGCTATCACATTCTGATATTTATTTTGTACGGTGCTTACGCCTGTCTCGTTGATATTAAAAATAGAAGTAGCATCAATTTTATTTTCATTAACAGTATTTTTCAAGATTACAAAGAATTCGTGGACGTTGTCTTTAGAAAACTCTTGTGCTCTTGTCAAGGATGTTGCTTGAGGCTCCTCATTAAATACGTGAGAGATACCATTTCTAACTGCAATTTGAAATGCGAGTCTACGCACGTCCTTTATTGTGAGCCCAAAAAAAACACGCTTCTAGTTTTTTTAGATGATCTACAAACTGTTGCTCTACATCGGGTGGTAATGTAGGGTGACGCCCCATTGCTTTGCTACCTTCATTGGCCTTTACATATTTACTGTCTAAAATACGCTTAAGGGTCAGTTTTGGAATTCCCTACTGTCTAGAACACTGGTTGAAACCCATATCCCCGTTCCTATAAGCAGCTAGAGCTCTCTCCATACTTTCTTTTTGCTATTCTGAAACACAAAAATTGTGTTACAAACAAGCCCGCTATTTTATTTATTTAAAAAACAAATTAATCCCTAGCAATCTAACTTAGTCATACATAAAAATGACAAATATGGAACAATGAGTGTAATGGGCTCCCAAATCGTACCGGTACAATTTGAGAAACCATTAGAGGTAGGACGACAAACATTATCTTATTTCTAACCTCACACACACGTGGAAGCACAAACCGGCCCATCAGAATATTCTATATTAATGCTAGTTTTGCAAACTAATAATAAACTATTTCAGTACGTACCTTGACAGTCACTACATTCTTACGAAAAAAAAATTCCAAAACACTATCAACTAGATCCAAAACAGAAAATCGTTTATAACAACTTAGAGAGTAACCGCACACGTACCAAACTTTGTCTCACCACTACAATCAAGCACAAGTTGCTAGTAGCATCGTACTAGCGTTGTAGTCACTTTATTTCTTATTAAAATTAAGGTGGTTCGATTTAGAAGGCGGTACGATTTTGTCAACTCTTCTCTAAATATTGTGGGTGCTATACATATTAAGGTAAATCAGGATAACCACAGATAACCCACAGATAGATGAGACACTGATTGTGGCGCCATCTAAAGAGCCCGTCGAGTAAACAACTGAGTGATGTTGGAAAGATTTCTGTAATTTTAGGTTTTGGCGGATTGTCGGTATATTCAAATATACTGTATTTTAATTATTTTATTTCAAAATAGCCATTCATATTCCATCATTTGACATTTCATTCAATTTAACTCCATTAACTAAATAATGATTAGATGTTGAGTTAAATTAAATGAAATATCAAATGACGGATCATAAATGGTTATTTAAAATTGGAAAAAATAAAACAATAATCATATAACCAATTTATTTATTTTGGTATAAAAATACACAACAAATACTTTCTTTCACAAAGCACATTTCTTAACAAACATAATGACAACAAATAAATTATATGGTAAAAACCATGCAATAATTAAAACATATTTTGAGTAACATACATTCTAGATTGGAGTATCATTAGATTTACAAATGATGGTTAATCAAGATAAAAGTAGAAAATTATGTATGATATGTTTATATTAATTTATTATTACACTCGTATAAACACACAGAGCTGGACAAACTGCAGAAGTATAACTGCTACTTACCTAATCAAAAAAAGTGTTGGCAATAAGTTGTTAACTACTATTTTTGGCAACTTTATATGGAAGAAAACATTTGAGTATAATTACTGTGAATGTTTGAACAAAAGTAATTGAAATATTTTTATCGGAAAAGTTGATAAATACTGCCCAGCTCTGTAAATACAAGGTGTCAAGTAATTACATATAAGAGTGCTAATCAGCACTTGTGACTGTACAACATTTAAAATAATATATCTAACAATTCATTTCCACTTAAAACACATCTTTATTTCTTTACTGGAAGTATTAAATAGGTTTATAACACAAGCCTAAACCTAGTATATTGCATATTTGTATATTTCTACATTTAAAAGCATTCCGTTCTTATGAAACCATTGCATAAGGCAGTTTAAGTTACTCTGCAGCTCCTGGCAGTTTATGATTGTTAAAATGTTTCTTATGGGCTCTTAAAAATCCCACCGTCTCATGGAGTCCTTTCTCGTTTCTGGTTGAGGTTCTACAAGTAAACACACAAAATAACAACAATGAATAAGTAAACACACAAATATGTTTGAAAATTTATGTCCACAAAAGAGAACAAAATGCGATTACTATCGAAATAATAAGTTTACACATGTTTTTGTAAAAATATCAAAAAATGTTTGAGTGTATAAATTTGTTTGGTTTCTTTGATTCCCTTTTTTGAAGCTTTCGATTTTTTTAAGAGTTCTTGATTTTTAACTATTTCTTTATTGGATATTTTGGATTTTTGGTTACCGCTAGACCAAATACTTAGACGTAATGCCTCAAAAAAAGTTATTACTTACTTTCATTTCCCATAAATTGTCACACCATGGGCTATATATGAAAATCGGCAAGGGATCAATACCTTCCATCCCATAGCTGGTAGAGGGAATATAGCTATAACATAAAATAAAACCCAGATTATTATTTTTTCAATGGATACATTTTAAAATGGAATTGTCTGAGTATGGTGTACACACTAGATATAAATTTAGTGAATGAAAAGACGAGTACTGAGTATGTCATTTGATTAAAATTCCAGCTAAGCGCTTCCAGCCATTAGGTCATTCTCAAAGCTGTCGACAAGAGAAAAACATACAACAGGTACAATGTACACACGATGAAATGAAATGATTGATGTTACATATTATTTAAGCAAAATTTGTTAAAATCACCCTATAAAGAGGGTGTGCACACAAATCATTTAGTTGGTAATCAAATTAGACGTTTCGTTATGTGAATTACAATTGTACACACTCTTTATAGGGTAATTTTAACAAATTTTAGTTAAATAATGATGTAACATCAAACATTTTATTTCATTGTATGTAGCTGTTACAGGGTTCGATGTTTTTTGACACTTTCTGTATATTTTTTTCTTGACGAGAGCTTTCAAAAGGGTCTAATGGAGGAAAGCGCTTACCTGGAACTTTAATAAAATTACACCCTCAGTACTCGTCTTTTCGTTCACTCAATTTACATTTTGAAATGTCCAAAATTATAGGCTATATTGAATACAATAAAACTCACCATCAATTTTTGTTAATTTCCACTCATATGGGAAGGCAAATCAAACTGTCTTAATAACCTCTCTTCGTCTTTCTCAAATCTTAAGAAATACTAATTTTGAAAATGAAGGGATCATATCCTCCATCGTTTCTTCATCGACAAATTTAATGATTTATTACCACTGCTTTTCAGCCATATTAATTTTATCTTCCTGAGTTGGAGGAACAAAACTGTAAAAAGAAATATTTACTTTATTAATGCAGCAATTTTCAGTTTAGCTAATGTCAAGAACAACCATGATCTCTAAAGTTGTCGATTAAATTAGTAAAAATTCTCTGTGTTTTATTAAAATGAAGATAATGGTTGTTAATTGTGAAAGAAAAAATGCTCAAATTTTTTAATAAAACTTACCGAGTACACCACTTATTACTCCTTCAGAATACACTTTGACATTGTCTTTTCAATTAATAACAATAAAGCAACGAAACAACAGATAAATATTACACTATAGCAATTAAAAAATACACCAAAATACCGTAACCTTAAAATAACCTCTACACTTGAACTAAGAAATAACATATAACATGTGGGGTTGGGGACGAGCAATATGATATCGCGCATACGCAGTTATAAAAATCAATAAAATTTGATTACTAACGACGTTACAGTTTTCGTTAATTTTTTGGAATTCAGTTAAACTTGTTGACCTGTTAGGTGAGGTTTTTTCAACACCAAGAGGCTGATTTTTCCCCATGCTAGTTTTCTCTTGATCTAAACATTCACTGTCTTTTTGTTTCTGGTCTAAAGTTGTATTGAGGCATTCTGCTGGCAAAAAATCAGACTTTTTAAAGATGGAGCAGTCAACTGGCCATACACCACTACACTTGAATCCATTAAACGAATTCTCAATCGTCGCAGCCTTGCCATATGCTTCAGTCACTAATTGTGAAATCTGGTATTGAGTGACTCTTAAGCCAGGGTTTGTTCGCAGCCATTTTTCTACCGCTTGGCCAAAGTAACTTTTGAAAGGCTTGAAAAATGACCTGTCTAATGGCTGCAGTCGATGCGTTGTGTGTCCCGGTAACTGAAGCATAATTACTCCAGCGTCTCGAGTTATTACCAATGCTTCTATGTTCTTGGAATAGATAGAATGGCCATCAAGAAGGAGAATAACTTTTTTCACTTTATTTAGCTTTACAATATCAATGAAGTGAAGTCACTTAACAAACAGATCTGAATTTATCCATTCACTCTCTGAGACATCAATCAATCAACTAAACTTCCAGGCCGAGTTCCAACCATCAATTCGTTACACATCCTCATTCTTTTAAAAATAATCAGGGGTGGAATATAAATGTCTGCAGCACTTGCACAGCACACAACAGTTGTATTTACACCTCTTTCTCCACTCGATATCGACCCTACAGCACGCTTCCCTTTCTCAGCTATCACATTCTGATATTTATTTTGTACGGTGCTTACGCCTGTCTCGTTGATATTAAAAATAGAAGTAGCATCAATTTTATTTTCATTAACAGTATTTTTCAAGATTACAAAGAATTCGTGGACGTTGTCTTTAGAAAACTCTTGTGCTCTTGTCAAGGATGTTGCTTGAGGCTCCTCATTAAATACGTGAGAGATACCATTTCTAACTGCAATTTGAAATGCGAGTCTACGCACGTCCTTTATTGTGAGCCCAAAAAAAACACGCTTCTAGTTTTTTTAGATGATCTACAAACTGTTGCTCTACATCGGGTGGTAATGTAGGGTGACGCCCCATTGCTTTGCTACCTTCATTGGCCTTTACATATTTACTGTCTAAAATACGCTTAAGGGTCAGTTTTGGAATTCCCTACTGTCTAGAACACTGCTTGAAACCCATATCCCCGTTCCTATAAGCAGCTAGAGCTCTCTCCATACTTTCTTTTTGCTATTCTGAAACACAAAAATTGTGTTACAAACGCCCGCTATTTTATTTATTTAAAAAACAAATTAATCCCTAGCAATCTAACTTAGTCATACATAAAAATGACAAATATGGAACAATGAGTGTAATGGGCTCCCAAATCGTACCGGTACAATTTGAGAAACCATTAGAGGTAGGACGACAAACATTATCTTATTTCTAACCTCACACACACGTGGAAGCACAAACCGGCCCATCAGAATATTCTATATTAATGCTAGTTTTGCAAACTAATAATAAACTATTTTAGTACGTACCTTGACAGTCACTACATTCTTACGAAAAAAAAATTCCAAAACACTATCAACTAGATCCAAAACAGAAAATCGTTTATAACAACTTAGAGAGTAACCGCACACGTACCAAACTTTGTCTCACCACTACAATCAAGCACAAGTTGCTAGTAGCATCGTACTAGCGTTGTAGTCACTTTATTTCTTATTAAAATTAAGGTGGTTCGATTTAGAAGGCGGTACGATTTTGTCAACTCTTCTCTAAATATTGTGGGTGCTATACATATTAAGGTAAATCAGGATAACCACAGATAACCCACAGATAGATGAGACACTGATTGTGGCGCCATCTAAAGAGCCCGTCGAGTAAACAACTGAGTGATGTTGGAAAGATTTCTGTAATTTTAGGTTTTGGCGGATTGTCGGTATATTCAAATATACTGTATTTTAATTATTTTATTTCAAAATAGCCATTCATATTCCATTATTTGACATTTCATTCAATTTAACTCCATCAACTAAATAATGATTAGATGTTGAGTTAAATTAAATGAAATATCAAATGACGGATCATAAATGGTTATTTAAAATTGGAAAAAATAAAACAATAATCATATAACCAATTTATTTATTTTGGTATAAAAATACACAACAAATACTTTCTTTCACAAAGCACATTTCTTAACAAACATAATGACAACAAATAAATTATATGGTAAAAACCATGCAATAATTAAAACATATTTTGAGTAACATACATTCTAGATTGGAGTATCATTAGATTTACAAATGATGTTAAATCAAGATAAAAGTAGAAAATTATGTATGATATGTTTATATTAATTTATTATTACACTCGTATAAACACACAGAGCTGGACAAACTGCAGGAGTATAACTGCTACTTACCTAATCAAAAAAAGTGTTGGCAATAAGTTGTTAACTACTATTTTTGGCAACTTTATATGGAAGAAAACATTTGAGTATAATTACTGTGAATGTTTGAACAAAAGTAATTGAAATATTTTTATCGGAAAAGTTGATAAATACTGCCCAGCTCTGTAAATACAAGGTGTCAAGTAATTACATATAAGAGTGCTAATCAGCACTTGTGACTGTACAACATTTAAAATAATATATCTAACAATTCATTTCCACTTAAAACACATCTTTATTTCTTTACTGGAAGTATTAAATAGGTTTATAACACAAGCCTAAACCTAGTATATTGCATATTTGTATATTTCTACATTTAAAAGCATTCCGTTCTTATGAAACCATTGCATAAGGCAGTTTAAGTTACTCTGCAGCTCCTGGCAGTTTATGATTGTTAAAATGTTTCTTATGGGCTCTTAAAAATCCCACCGTCTCATGGAGTCCTTTCTCGTTTCTGGTTGAGGTTCTACAAGTAAACACACAAAATAACAACAATGAATAAGTAAACACACAAATATGTTTGAAAATTTATGTCCACAAAAGAGAACAAAATGCGATTACTATCGAAATAATAAGTTTACACATGTTTTTGTAAAAATATCAAAAAATGTTTGAGTGTATAAATTTGTTTGGTTTCTTTGATTCCCTTTTTTGAAGCTTTCGATTTTTTTAAGAGTTCTTGATTTTTAACTATTTTTTTATTGGATATTTTGGATTTTTGGTTACCGCTAGACCAAATACTTAGACGTAATGCCTCAAAAAAAGTTATTACTTACTTTCATTTCCCATAAATTGTCACACCATGGGCTATATATGAAAATCGGCAAGGGATCAATACCTTCCATCCCATAGCTGGTAGAGGGAATATAGCTATAACATAAAATAAAACCCAGATTATTATTTTTTCAATGGATACATTTTAAAATGGAATTGTCTGAGTATGGTGTACACACTAGATATAAATTTAGTGAATGAAAAGACGAGTACTGAGTATGTCATTTGATTAAAATTCCAGCTAAGCGCTTCCAGCCATTAGGTCATTCTCAAAGCTGTCGACAAGAGAAAAACATACAACAGGTACAATGTACACACGATGAAATGAAATGATTGATGTTACATATTATTTAAGCAAAATTTGTTAAAATCACCCTATAAAGAGGGTGTGCACACAAATCATTTAGTTGGTAATCAAATTAGACGTTTCGTTATGTGAATTACAATTGTACACACTCTTTATAGGGTAATTTTAACAAATTTTAGTTAAATAATGATGTAACATCAAACATTTTATTTCATTGTATGTAGCTGTTACAGGGTTCGATGTTTTTTGACACTTTCTGTATATTTTTTTCTTGACGAGAGCTTTCAGAAGGGTCTAATGGAGGAAAGCGCTTACCTGGAACTTTAATAAAATTACACCCTCAGTACTCGTCTTTTCGTTCACTCAATTTACATTTTGAAATGTCCAAAATTATAGGCTATATTGAATACAATAAAACTCACCATCAATTTTTGTTAATTTCCACTCATATGGGAAGGCAAATCAAACTGTCTTAATAACCTCTCTTCGTCTTTCTCAAATCTTAAGAAACACTAATTTTGAAAATGAAGGGATCATATCCTCCATCGTTTCTTCATCGACAAATTTAATGATTTATTACCACTGCTTTTCAGCCATATTAATTTTATCTTCCTGAGTTGGAGGAACAAAACTGTAAAAAGAAATATTTACTTTATTAATGCAGCAATTTTCAGTTTAGCTAATGTCAAGAACAACCATGATCTCTAAAGTTGTCGATTAAATTAGTAAAAATTCTCTGTGTTTTATTAAAATGAAGATAATGGTTGTTAATTGTGAAAGAAAAAATGCTCAAATTTTTTAATAAAACTTACCGAGTACACCACTTATTACTCCTTCAGAATACACTTTGACATTGTCTTTTCAATTAATAACAATAAGGCAACGAAACAACAGATAAATATTACACTATAGCAATTAAAAAATACACCAAAATACCGTAACCTTAAAATAACCTCTACACTTGAACTAAGAAATAACATATAACATGTGGGGTTGGGGACGAGCAATATGATATCGCGCATACGCAGTTATAAAAATCAATAAAATTTGATTACTAACGACGTTACAGTTTTCGTTAATTTTTTGGAATTATCTACCGATTTCAATTACTCGACGGGCTCCATAGATGGCACGGTCTGCAGTGTCCCTAGCCTGAGGATAACGACGATCGTCTGCATGGAGGGGGAGGGACAAACGTCACTTTGTACAAGGTCCCCTATATATTTTGTTTCATTTTATTTGATTACGAATGAACTTCTTATGACCTTTGCTTATTTCCATGTAGGGCAAATTTTACCCTCCACATCTAAGCCGAGTTCGCTTGAGCTCTTATTGCACGCATGTTCTAACCTCTTATGCCTCAACTCACCAGCTGAAAGATTTGATCTGATTTAATTAAGGTAAATTTAAAATCCCCCTATATGATCACATAAAAATGAAAAATTGACACCACTAATAATAGTCTTATCCAATTATCCAGTTATCTTCGAAACACTAATTATAGTTTTACTTAATTTTTGGTACTATAAAAGCAATAGAGGCAATAGAAATTGCCTGATGAATTTATATCATTTGTCAATACCCTCATTATAGGCAAATTTAGTGTTTTTTTTTGTTGCAATGATATGTAGGGAAATTACAAATAGGAATATACATTATGACAAAAGGTAACAGGTGTATAAAAACTCGTTGCAAATTTCACATAGAAATTATATTAACTATACAATTTTAAATTACATAAATACAGAATTATATTATGCGTAAAAAGAAACAAGAATGATTCTTCTTAGAACAGAAAACGGACGGAATAACAAAATTAATAAATTACCTACTCTTTTGATTTCGACATGGTAATCTGAAATTTTCAAATACAGATAATTAAGGTAAGTCCATTGTTTCTTATGTCTCATTTTCTGTAAATATATGAATGTCGATTAAAATGGCGTGAAAGAATTTAAAAAAATACAAATCACAATATCTATTGAATATTAGGTAAATCTAGTTCTACATAAGTAAGATTGTTTTTCATTGAGACAATATTGATTGAACCACAATCGCAATCGGTGGATAAAGTAACATAATAATTATTTTATCATCTCAAATTTGTTATAAACATTTGGAAAACCCTAGGGTAGAGTTGAAAGAGAGTTTTAATTGGATCAACAACAAATTAATGAACACATTTAATATGGCTGCAGTAATAAAATAAATATGTGAACTAATAAAAATTACCAGTGCCTATGATGAAATATAATATCTGGTGAATCAAATGAAAAAAATTGCTGTGCTATCATAAGTTACTTCATAATTTATTCGTGTAATGTTTTGGACATTATAATAATATGATATATTAATTTTTTGATTGACTAATTAAATCGAATAATTGAAATAAAAAGAGCCATCGCTCGGCTTGATCGGGAAATTAGAGGCGTATAAAATTTGGAAAAACTGGAAAATGTTTATCTAATTAATATCTGAAATAATTTTGATCTTTCATGGCTGAGTTTTGGTGCAAAAGCAGCAGTCTATGTTCTTCTAATTTGCAAAAAGGACTCTGTGGGATAATAATTAACTTCATAATTGTTATTTCAATAAATTAGTCCGATTAGTGAATTAATAATAGGTCAGTATGTCCCAAAAGGTCTGATTTTGAATATTAAAACACACTTTGAAAATATGAGAAAGCGCAATAAAATGTATATTTTGATTTTTCAATAAAATCTTCGTAGATAATCTAAGAAGGTTCTGGACCACTACTTTGTAAAATGTGTATTCAAGAACCCTCTTTTCGTATCTACAAGAGATTAGGAAATTGAAGAAAAAACAGAGATAATTACAATCGAATAGAAAATGCGGAAATGAAAATAGGAAAACCCTATGTAAAAACAGAAACTCTAGAAAATGAAAACAGGACGAAAATCTTAGTTAAAATGGACACAGATAATGAGAAAGTACTTCAGGAAAAATTTATAAACAAAAAGGATATAAAGGAGCTAGGAAGATCAAACTTGCCTAGTGAAAGTGGTGAGTTTTGTGGATTCAATGGAGAAGCTCAAAGACTAACGTTACCTTACAGAAACCTTACAGAAAGAATATTTATCGGTACAGAACAGAACAAGAAATAGAAAAGAAAATGAGAAACAGCAAAATCCGACAGTGAAAAAGGACAAGTGGCTAAAACTGGATACAAGAAGCTAAGAATAGGTGTGAACGTATGGAAATGGAACGATAGGTAGAATAAATGACTGGAAATGGGGCACGATTAAAAAACTAGTAAATTCGGAAAGGCTGACTGATTTGCAGGAAAATTATAAGGCTATGAAACAGGTCAGACAACATGATATGGGATAATAAAATACGTAACGTTAACAAAATAAAATTAACTGTCTCGACCCTCACTTCGTGGAATCTATTCATATTGGTGTTTTAAATGAAACTTACTGTTTCTAGCTAATTCCACAATATAATGAAAATTCTGAAAAATTGACGATTGTTTCGATAAATCAATATCATCGTCAGAATGACAGAAGTTACATTTCATTTGATGCCTACCTGATGTTTAGTAGTTATTTTTGACTAGACCAAGAAGTGACCTAGCTTGTGACTGACTCAATATATGTTAATAGAAAAAAGAAGAAGATGTGATATTACAAATATTGAAGCTTAGATATTATTGGCCCTATGGTGATATCCTGGATAACGGATATCATTTTTCCAATTAAGATCAGTATAACTGTGCAATGACATAGAAAACCAGGAAAACTATATCTGCTGATCTTTACAATTATCACTTAAGAAGACAGTTTAATAGTGGAGAACTCCCTAGATTTATCTGTTCATTGACAACTTCATATTGTGGGTTTCTTAAATGTCTTCTAATTTCCAATTCTTCAAGGAAATCCAGTTCTTGTTTCTTTTCACAAATATGCAGCACTTCTAGTTCTGCGTTAGGTGTCAATAAATGATTGGTGTCAAGTAGATGTTTTGCCTAGTGAGATTTATCTGGTTGTTTTAATCTGTATGCTCGTAAATGTTCACTGTATCGGATTTCAAAATTTCTAAGGGTCTGACCCAAATAGACAGCATTACATTCTGGACATTTGAGTTTATATATTCCTGATTTCTTCAATGGTGGTATTTTTGTTTTTACATTTAACAATTTTGTACTAACGTTACTTTTTGTTTCAAAAGAAATTGTTGTATTCGTTACTAAAGATATTATTTTTGAAATATTATTAGAAATATTTCCTGCATTTTCCTGCATATGTGATGGTTTTATAAGTTTTTATTTCATCAGTTTGTTTGGGAAATATTAGTTGTAATGCCACTGTTTCCTTTTTTTTTATTAATTAGCTTATTAATCATATGTAATGGATAACCGTTGGATGTTGCTATTTGTCTAATTGTATTGATCTCTCTATCAAAATTACATTTGTTCATAGGAACTGAAAAAGCTCTATATATCATTGAATTATATGCCGCTAGTTTATGTGATATGGGGTGATTGGAAATATATGGAATCGTCACATCAGTGTGTGTTTGTTTTCAGAAAATTGAATAAACAAGTACATTATTAACTCTTTGAATTTTTAAATCAAGAAAATTGATTGAGCTATTTTCTTCAATTTCTAATGAAAACTTAATTTTTGGGTGTAAATTATTAATGCGGTTAATTTTCGTTCACTACCCATAAAACAAGCTAATATGTCATCGACATATCTATACCAAAATAAAACATTTTTCGAAATATTACTTTCTCTCTAAACTGTCCATAAAATTTTTTGTCAAAATAGGTGATATAGGGCTTCCCATTGGTAAACCTTAATTCTGAATATATATCCTATTGTCAAATGTGAAATAATTCTGATTAATGCATACATCAAATAAATAAAGTATATCTGATATTATTCCTGGATTAATATTTTTATCTTCTAGTAATTTTCTTACAAGTATCAGACATTCTTTAGGAGGAATTTTAGTAAACATGTTAGTTACATCGAACGATATGAGTTTATAGTTATCTTGTAAGTGGATTGCTTTCAACTTTTTGATTACTTCTATTGAATTTCTAATTGAATACTGAGATGCATATCCGTAACTAGTATATTGTTAAGCCTCTTTGCCAATATATTATTAGGAGTATTAACATAAGAAACTACAGGTTCCAATTGGTTTCGTTATTTTATTTAATTTAACGGTTCCATATAATTGTGAACAATGAGGATTCTTATGTATGATAGACCTCTTTTCGAAATCACTTAAAAGATAATTTGAATTATTAACAATATCCCTTACATTATTGGAAAACTTTCTTAAAGCAGACCCAACAAAAAAGTTTTCTAATAATGTAAGGGATATTGGTAATAATTCAAATTATCTTTCAAGTGATTAAGAAAAGAGGTCTATCATACATAAGAATCCTCATTGTCCACAATTATATGGAACCGTTAAATTACATAAAATAACGAAACCAATTAGTCCTGTAATTTCTTATGTTATTACTCCTAATAATATATTAACAAAGAGGCTTAACAATATACTTAATAGTTACGGATATACATCTCAGTACTCAATTAGAAATTCAATAGAACTAATCAAAAATTAAAAGCAATCAACTTGCAAGATAACTAAAAACTTATTTCGTTTGATGTTACTAATATATTCACTAAAATTCCTCCTAAAGAATGTAAGAAAATTACTACAAGATAAAAATATTAATCCAGGAATAATATCAGATATACTTAATTTATTTGATGTATGTATTAATCAGAATTATTTCACTATTGATAATAAGATATATATTCAAAATGAAGGTTCACCAATGGGCAGCCCCATATCACCTATTTTGGCAAACATTGTTATGGACAGTTTAGAAAGAAATATCTTTGAAAGTAATTTTGATAGAGAGACGCAGGAAATATTTCTAATAAAATTTCAAAGATAATATCTTTAGCAACGAATACAACAATTTCTTTTAAAACAGAAAGTAACGTTAGTACAAAATTGTTAAACGTAAAAACAAAAATACCACCATTAAAGAAATCAGGTATATATAAACTCAAATGTCAAGAATGTAATGCTGTCTATTTGGGTCAGACCCTTAGAAATTTTGAAATCTGATACAGTGAACACCTACGAGCATACAGATTAAAACAACCAGATAAATCTCACTACGCAAAACATCTACTTGACACCAATGGTTCATTGACACCTAACACATAACTAGAAGTGCTGCATATTTGTGAAAAGAAACAAAAATTGGATTTCCTTGAAGAATTGTAAATTAGATGACATTTAAGAAACCCACAATATGAAGTTGTCAATGAACAGATAAATCTAGGGAGTTCTCCACTTCTTCTTATGTGATAATTGTATAGATGAGCAGATATAGTTTTCCTGGTTTTCTATAACATTGCACAGTTATACTGATCCTAATTGGAAAAATGATATCCAGGATATCATCATAGGGCTAATAATATTGTTACGAACTCGCACACCGAAGCAGATACTAAGTACTGTCCTGTAACCTTATGTTAACAGAGTTAAAAAAATGGCGAGTGCGCCAAATTCTGAGAAGGTCTATTGGGATTTATTGTGATAGTTTTTATAGACATGTTCTCGAAAGGTCTTTTAAGGATTGAGCCGGCAATCGAGAAATATCGTGAAAGGCATTTGTTTTGTGTAAGCCGCAGTCCAGAATCCTCTAGTAAAAACGGAACTAGTATATAAAAAGGACCGATCAGCGGACCAGGGCAATTGATAAAGTGATCTTGACAAATAAACAGTAAATAAGTGATTATGGGAGTGTTGATATAAATTAATAATTAAGTTTGTGTGCATGTAAATTGAAATTTAAGTGATTAAATGAGTATATTTAAATTAAGTGTTAGTGATTAGTTAGTGTTTAAATAAATTAGTAAGTAGCCATACCGTGTGTTTAAAATTTATCCCACCTGTTTACGTTTTAAATAAATTAGAAAAACATTACATTGATGTCAGGTGTGGGGTAATATAAATAAATTGCTACGTAAAAATGGCCAAGAGACTATGTGATCTGAAAGTCACGGAATTAAGAGCAGAATTGGAAGATCGTGAGTTGGAAACGTCCGGTAAGAAGAGTGAGTTAGTAGAAAGACTCAAAGTGGCACTGGTAAGTGACGGCTTGGATACAGAAACATTTCTATTTAATGACGAGGCTTCCACCTTAATCTCGTCAATTTCTGCCATGGAAGAGAAGATTTTAACGAATGTGAAAAACGATATTTCGGCTATAAAAAACGATATTTCGGCTTTAAAAAACGATATTTCTACTATGAAGAATGATATTTCTACTAATATGGACGAGAAGATTTCCACTATGAAAAATGACATTTCTGCCGATATCTTATCGTTAAAAAATGACATTGCTGCTGACGTCGAGAATAAAATTTCGTCTTTAAAATCAGACATTGAAAACAAGATGAAACGATAGACGAGAAAATCAAGGAATTGGAGAGAAATATGGCAGATTCAAGAACACAAGACACGCCAGCAGAAGAGAAGAAGCTTGAACATATAAAACCCTGCAAGCCAGAAATAAACTCCAGGATAGAGGACATTGGCAGTTTTGCACGAGTCAAGACCCCAACATTCGACGGAAAGACATCGTGGACTAATTATGTGAAACAGTCTGAAGCAGCCGCTAGAGTGAATAATTGGTCCAATAAGGAGAAAGCAGTGAACTCAACCATCGCGCTTCAGGGAGATGCCTTAGACGTACTTCAGACGATACCACTTGAAGAAATGGATGACTTCGAGCAGCTTAAGAAGAGGTTGGACATGCGATATGGTCACGAACATCTAGAACATTTGCACCAATCCCAGCTGAAGAACCGAAGGCAGTAACGTGATGAATCCATTCAAGAATATGAGGTGGACATTGCCCGACTAGTTCGGTTTGCTTATCCGTCAGCACCAGAGAACATGATGGAATGTCTGGGCATCCAGGCCTTTATTGATGGCTTACGTGACCCCGATATACAGAGAACGCTTCATTTAGCCCATCTCAAAACATTAGTAGACGCATTGACAGCTGCTCTTGAATATGAAGCAGCAACGAAGGCTTCAGGATATAACAAAATTAGGACCATCCAAGAAGAAGGTAACGAAGACAGATTTGACCAGTTCGTCAGTTTAATAAAAAGTATGATGGATAAGAAGCCGAGAAAAATCAGATGCTGGAATTGTGGCGAGCTAGGGCATTTACGTAGTTCGTGTAAGCGCCCCAAGACTCCTGCAAACCAAGAACCCCAGTCACTGGAAAGCTAGAACGGGTCGGCTACGAGGGGGCAGCACCGACCCATGACCATTCCAAAGACCCTCTCATAACGATAGCTTCTCTCAAATGTCGCAACGACAGTGTATATGTAGATGGAGAAGTGAATGGCAAAAGATATACTCTGCTGGTAGACACTGGAGCAACTAGAACTATCATACGACCAGAAATAATAAACTCCAAGAAGAAGATTTTACCAACGAGACTGCGACTGCGGACCGCCACAGGTGAGAGTGCCAACGTTCACGGTGAGACACAAATCCAATTGGGAATTGGCGCAGAAAAGTTCACGCATACGGTAATCGTTGCTGACATTGAAGAAGACGTGATTCTGGGAATGGACGTAATGAATGTACATGGTTTCTAATTAGACTTTAGAAACAAAACCATTAAAGTGGGTTCCGAGGAGGTATTCCTTCATCCATATGAAGGCAGCGCGGTGTTGGCAGCTGTACAGGAAGATACCGTTCTACCTGCACGGAGCGAAACCATGATAGTAGCACGGCTACAGGGAATCATGGAGGAAGGTACACCGGTTATGATGGAGCCAAGGAACCACGACGAAGAGGTTGGCAAAGGAGTACTAATTGGAAAAGGATTGGTTACGACGGCGAAAGAGATCCCAGTACGTGTGATAAACGTGAATGATTACCCAGTTACCATCAAGACGGAAACAAATATTGGATCCTGCGTACCAGTGACGTCTATAGTTCGTCAAACAATGACCACTGACAATTCTAATACCAGATTCAAACAAATGTTATCAGTAGCTGGTTAATCTTTGGATCAAGCTGAAAAAAATAGAATGAGAGAATTACTCTTGCAGTATCGAGACTTATTCGTACCAAAAGGAGGAAAGACTGGTAGAACATCAGCCGTCAAACACAAAATCGATACTGGTAATGCTAAGCCAATTAGGCAATCAGCTCGAAGACTTCCACAAGCGAAGAGAGAGGGAGCTGAAAGAATAATTCGAGAAATGGCAGAAGAAAAAGTAATAGAACCATCTACTAGTCCATGGATGTCTCCAGTAGTGCTCGTCAAGAAAAAGGATGGAACTACGAGATTCTGCGTGGATTATCGCCAGCTTAACAACATGACGAAGAAGGACAGCTATCCTCTGCCTCGAATTGACGATACGCTAGATACTTTGGCCGGCAACAAACTGTTTTCCACCTTGGACCTGAAGTCTGGCTATTGGCAAGTGGAAATGGACCCAGAAGACAAAGAAAAGACTGCTTTTACCACCGGATCTGGATTATGGCAATTCAACGTCATGCCATTCGGGCTCTGTAATGCGCCTGCGACATTTGGAAGACTCATGGAAAATGTCTTGAGAGGGTTGTCTTGGAAAACATGCCTGGTCTATTTGGACGACATCGTAGTACTGGGGAAGACATTTGACGAACACCTGAATAATTTGGAAGACGTATTCAAACGACTCCAAGCTGCCCAACTCATGTTAAACCCGAAGAAATGTCAGCTGTTCCAAAACCAAGTCAACTATCTAGGTCATATAGTGAGCAATGAAGGAGTGGCGGTGGATCCAGAGAAAATTGCTTCCATTCAGCAATGGCCGCAACCAAGCGACAAACATCAAATTAGGAGTTTCCTTGGACTTTGCACATATTATAGAAGATTTATCAGGAAGTTTGGAGATATTGCTAAGCCTCTAACTCGACTTACAGAAGAAGCAAGAGCTTTCCAATGGGACGAAGATTGTCAAAAGGCTTTTGATACCTTGAAAAGGCATTTAACCAGGGCGCCGATATTAGGATACCCTTTACCAGAGGGAGACTTTGTTCTTGACACTGACGCAAGCAACGTAGGAATTGGTGGAGTGCTCTCACAGATCCAAGGAGGGCAAGAAAGAGTGCTGGGATATTTTAGTAAAGTCCTCTCCAAACCAGAATGAAACTAATGCGTCACAAAAAGAGAACTTTTGGCGGTAGCGAAGTCCGTGGAACACTTTTACCAGTATCTCTATGGTAGGAAGTTTTTAATCCGGACTGATCATGCAGCACTCAAGTGGTTGATGCAGTTCAAGAATCCCGAGGGCCAGATCGCTAGATGGATTGAACGACTTCAAGAGTATGATTTCAACATCGAACATCGAGCTGGTGTGACTCACCGAAATGCCGACTCCCTGTCCAGACGGCCGTGCCCAGCAGACTGCTCCCACTGCAATAAGGTGGAATCTAGGGAAGGTGCAGTTTCAAGAACTACTGCAGTCAACGAGGAATGGTCACCCACCAGGATCAGAGAAGATCAGGAGAATGATCCTCACCTGAAGATGATCCGGCAATGGAAGAAAGAAAATCGGCGACCTACCTGGCAAGAAGTGTCAAAATTTTCACCGAAACTTAAGGCGTATTGGGCTCAGTGGGACTCCCTTGTCCTGGAAGAAGGGCTGTTGAGAAGAATCCTTGAAAACGATGATGGTTCTGAGATGAGGAGACAGCTAGTTATCCCTAGAACAAGACTAGCTGAGGTACTGAAGAAGTTACACGACAGTCCATCGGGAGGTCATCTGGGAGTGAAGAAAACCCTTCAGCGAGTCCGTGAAAGGTTTTATTGGATTGACAGCTCTGACAATGTGAAGGACTGGTGTAAGAAATGTACGACTTGTGCTACGAGTAATGTACCATATCGCAAGAGAAAGGCACCTATGAAACGGTATAATGTTGAAAGCCCTTTCGAAAGGATTGCTTTAGATATCGCTGGACCATTTCCGACGACAGAAAATGGTAGCAAGTACATACTGGTCGTAATGAGTTATTTTACAAAGTGGGTGGAAATTTACGCTATCCCGAACCAAGAGGCCACAACTGTCGCGGATGTATTGGTGAAGGAATTTATCAGCCGATATAGAGTACCCTTGGAAGTCCACAGTGACCAGGGAAGAAATTTTGAAAGCCGTCTATTCCAGGAGATTTGCGACAAGCTGGGAATGAAGAAAACCAGGACAACGGCTTTACATCCACATTCAGATGGAATGGTCGAGAGAATGAACAGGACTATTGGAAAATACCTGTCCAAAGTAGTATCCAGTCATCAGAGAGATTGGGACCAGTATCTTTCCCTATTCGCATTGGCTTATCGATCTGCCGTCAATGAGTCCACGGGTGAAACACCTGCGAAAATCCTGTTTGGACGTGAAATGAGGCTTCCTTGTGACCTGGAATTTGGCTGTAGGCCTGGAGAAGATCTAGCAGGCGAAGACTCCGTGATCCAGTTGAGAAGAAGGCTGGACGATATTCATGAATTAGTTCGAACAAATCTTCAAGTTGCCAGCGACAGAATGAAAAGTTGGTACGACACGCAGGCCACAGAGGGCGGTTTTAAAGAAGGGGCAAAGTATGGTTACACAACCCGACGAGGATAAAAGGATTTTCTTCAAAATTACAAAAATCCTGGGAAGGTCCATACTAAATCAAGAAAAGGATCAATGATGTTATATATCGCATAAGCAAGATCCCCAACGGAAAACCAAAAGTAGTTCACCAAAACCGACTAGCCCCATTCAAAGGAGACCATGACCTAGAGGAAGGAATAAACCTTATTCAAGATGTGTCTGACCCTACCTTTGATGAATTTAAGGGCGCGTATGGAGGTACCGGGAAAGCTAGATATGGAGTCACTTCGGAACAACAACAAGATTTGTCCACTCTCCCGGAAGATTATTCACTGGCAAACAACATCCCCGCCCGTATCAAGAACGCACGAGGGTTGGCAGCCGTCTTTCGAAAGAAGTTCGGGCAATTAGAAAAACTTGATGACCAGATTCCAGCCCCTGGCAAGACACTGAAACATAATTCGCGGTACGTCTTCTATGTGGTAACTAAAAATGACTTTCAAGATCGATCTACCTACCGCGATGTGTGGGAAGCACTTCGAAACCTATGAGACCATGTGTTAGAATCCAGCGTGAAGAAATTGGCTATGCCTAAGATAGCGAGTAACCAGTTGGATTGGCGAGTCATCAGGAACATGGTAGAGGTTATCTTCCAAGATACCAGTGTCCAGATATTAATTTGCAGCTACAACCCCCGTTATCAGTATCCCGTGAAGACGGTGCCCTGTTATTTCCATAAGATTGGAATGTGTAGAAATGGAGTCAGTTGCCGATTCAAACATCCAGTCTCGGCTACACAAAAGTTCCAGGAGGAACCTTCATTTAAGGAGGGGGTAATGTTACGAACTCGCACACCGAAGCAGATACTAACTACGGTCCTGTAACCTTATGTTAACGGAGTTAAAAAAATGGCGAGGGCGCCGAATTCTGAGAAGGTCTATTGGGATTTATTGTGATAGTTTTTATAGACATGTTCTCGGAAGGTCTTTTAAGGATTGAGCCGGCAATCAAGAAATATCGTGAAAGGCATTTGTTTTGTGTAAGCCGCAGTCCAGAACTCTCTAGTAAAAACGGCACTAGTATATAAAAAGGACCGCTCAGCGGACCAGGGCAGTTGATAAAGTGATCTTGACAAATAAACAGCAAATAAGTGAATATAAAAGTGTTGATATAAATTAATAATTCAGTTTGTGTAAATTTAAATTTAAGTGATTAGTTGAGTATATATAAATTAAGTGTTAGTGATTAGTTAGTGTTTAAATGAATTAGTAAGTAGCCATACCGTGTGTTTAAAATTTATCCCACCTGTTTACGTTTTAAATAAATTAGAAAAACATTACAATATCTAAGCTTCAATATTTGTAATATCACATCTTCTTCTTTTTTCTATTAACATATATTAAGTCAATCACAAGTTAGGTCACTTCTTGGTCTAGCCAAAAATAACTACTAAATATCAGGTAGGCATCAAATAAAATGTAACTTCTGTCATTCTGACGATGATATTGATTTATCGAAGCAATTGTCAATTTTTTAGAATTTTCAACAATTTTCATTATAATGTGGAATTAGCTAGAAACAGTGAGTTTCATTTAAAAAACGTTAACAAAATAGATTGACACCTTTGGAGGAAGATAGTGAAAGCGATGGAGGATAAGTAAAAAGAACAAGCCATGGACTGTGGGCATCATCACATACCATGTTCAGTTGCCGAATTTCTAAAACTGGATCAGCCACAGCTATATACAGGACATTGCTTTCGCAGATCTTCTGCCTCAATTTTGTTCGATTTAGGGGCAGTTTTGTAGCAATAAAGAGACGGAGAGCTGGAAATCAAGCAGTGTTGCGAAGGCATACATTAGGGATTAAATCCAAAACAAAGTAAATAATTATGTTGTACAAACGAGACAGCCTTTTCTTCCAAACCCCCAACTGACATCCACATAACTTCAAACAACTTGGAAAATATCCAAAATGATTTAAACTTGAATATAAATCCTGACGTTCACAACACAAACAATGTATCTGTTCCGTTGTTAAATTTGAACAATTGTAATATCAAGAATATTATTATAAATAACAGTGGCGGATCCAAGTTACTGTTTAGGGGGGGGGTAATGGATATAAAATTTAACAAAAGTATAATTTGAGTATATTTCCAATAGACATAGAAAATAATAAAAACAAATAATATAGTTGGTATGCCACAAAAATGAGATCGAAATATATTTCCAGTCAACAATATCTGCTCAACATGAAAATAACTGAAAAAATTAATATTTTTTCGGTCATCATATTAATAATAAATGAAACAAATAACATTCTGTACATATCAAAATAAAATAAAAACACATTTCTAATGGTATATATATACAGAGTGTAATCCAACCCCTTGCACTCCCGTATATGATGGATGTAGGATACCATTTTTAAACGAATTACCGTGCTGAAAAATTCAAAGAAAAGAATCTGGAAAAATTGAATTTGGTTTTTAAAATTCGCCGAAATGTTGAGAACCGCCGTTCTCCTAACCACAGCTCACTAGAATAGAGCTGTAAGAAGCCAATGACGGGATGACGGCTCTGACGTCGATCGTCGATCTATCTGACAATTTGATGCCTTTGACGGGTCGGCTCGACAATATTCGAGTTCAAGTGCAGGGAAGGGATAAGATGTAGATGTACAGTGCATTTTGTGGAAGGGGGTGCTAGCGTTCGAACACGGTGGAGTGCTGGCTCTCAACCTTAGCCTTAGGGAATTTTGAAAATGTCATAGCATTTTTTTTTACTTCAAAGCTGATTCGGCACTGAAACTGTGAATATTTCGACGAGGCTTGGGGGGGGGTAATTACCCCCTTTACCCCCCCCTGGATCCGCCACTGATAAATAATCAAATTAATTATGTACTAAATAATTGAGCAGTATGATTTTTATGAGTATAGCTGGTTGCCTATATCAAAATATCAAAATCACAAAACAATTACTTATTGAAAAAGAGTTTATTAACGATGTCTATTAATACATCCTTTTTTAAACAAAATAATTTAATAATTTTGAAACTAATAAAAGGTCAACGAAAAAAATAATTACACAATAGTATTAGCTTGTCCAGAACATAACACAAATGATGTATGATGGCACAATCTATTTCCGTTATTGATTTGAATCTAAAAAGACTGTTCATTTTTCATCATTAATTATATAGTAGAAATGCAAACACATTCAGAATTGAGATTCGAAATTCGAGTTGGTGTTTGCTATTCCTCTGAATAAATAAAATTAGTTCTTTCGAATGATTATAGTTACGACACGTCCTTTTGACGCTAATTGCAATAAATTATGTTACTATTCATAATTTTTATTCTTAAATTAGTTCTCATAAATTACCCGTGCTACGACGTGTGGTTTAAATATTAGAATATGATAATAAACACCACAAGAGCTACAACTTTTAAAGAATAGTTTTTTTTTGTATAATATTGTGTACTTAAGTGCATTTTATATGATCTAAGTCTTATTTTTTATTATATTAAACACAAAATATCAGTAACAAGAGTTAACAAAATATAATAAAACTGAAAAAGAAAGTTATAATTTTGTCTAATAAATTTATATCACTTCTTTAATCCATTAAAATTTCAAATTTAATAAAAAGATCCGAGATCCCTTAGTACATATAACTGTATATTGTTCACGAAATAACTGCATTTTACCGCAGATTCAATGTATAATTGGAAAAATCTAATAGTCTCAAGATGGCATACGTGGTAAGTATGATGATCTTTTTATTTATGGATATGGTACTGTCGCCGCATTGCTCTCCAACTCAAAATTGATTTACCAGTAACATTTTAACTATTTGTGGGAAGCCAGTTAATTTTAATACATTGCAAGACCCCTCTAGACGATGCTGGAGTGGTAAGAGAACCAGTCAAAATACAATTAATCGAAAGAAACCTAAATCCCGTTGAACACGTTGCAAATGATTTGGTCGAAAAATTAGTGTGAATATACTAACAACTTCCTGATATTCTCAAACAAGAGAAAGAGCAAATGGATAACGTAGTCATCGAATACGTGACTCATAAAGCGCCTAGTAGAGTGGCTGACTAGACATCTACTATCTACTACTTTTCAGATATTTCTTAATAACTCTTTAAATATGCAAGATGCAGAAAAAAAGTATACTTACGAATTTGTTCTTTATGAAATTCTCTACTAGATAGAATTGGTTTAATATCGATATATTCAATTTTCTCGTTGAGAAATGGCGATAAATGCAAAAAAGTAGCTAAAAAACGAGGTTATTTTAAAGCATTTGTTTCGCAGATGAGAAATCATCCAATCACGCTATAAATTGGGATTTACGAACCTGATTATAGTATAAAATAATATGCCAAAGGCCGATTAAATTGGCCTGATAGTTTTTACATCAATTAATTGTTAATTAATTTCCGCGAAAAAATTAACGTCATTTTTGCGTTCATGCCAGGCTTCCATTTTTGAGTTGTAATAGGCGCCGATTTTTTTACAACTACTTAGACCTCTAAACTATAATACACAATAGTTATAATGAACAATTTTTAAGTTTTTATCATTTTTTTACGCGATTTTGAAAAGTGTAAAAATTTCGTCTTATAAATAATTAATTTTTGAAGCGAATTTGGATACCGAAGAAAAATACTCAAAGTACCTAAAAAAAGTTCTCGGAAATGCGTTTAATTTGGCCGAATGGGTGCTGAGATAATAAACGTCAAAGATCGAGAGTGTTTGCGGTATAACCACAGCCTAATGAACACACAGCCCAGACTCTTAACGTCGGCACTTTGATATTATTTATTGAAAATCTGTGACCTTGAGGACGCCATTTGGGAGTAAATGTCAGAGTTAGCTGTAACTTTATTTTGGTACCGCTGGCAGGGCCGTCCTTAGAAATGTAAAGTAAACATGAGAGTATTATGTTTATTTAAATTTACATAGATAATTATTAAAATAGAATATAGGTAAGCTGTTCTAGTGACGTGAAATATTGATATTTATTATTTAGTTTTATTCCCGCGTTGGTAAGAAGGTAGTACGATTCGTTTGTGACGAAACGAATTTTTATAACTACCGTTTAAAATACTCCCAACTACGTACGACAATGGTTACGACTAGCTCCTTCTGCATTCTCGTCACTGATCTGAGACGTTTTACGCCGGAAAGCGTGTATGCGCGAATAGCTGCGCATTCTGTTCCCGCCAAGTAAGAGTCTCTGCTGTGTGTTTTATATGCTGTGGTATAACTATTAATGTTGTAACAATAAAAAAAATGCCAGCAAATAGATTTTTCCGAGAAGTTTTTGTATGTGCTTTGAGATATAAAATCGCCCTTGTGCATGAAGTTGGAAAAATCAAAGAAAGTTGTAGCGGTAGCGTTCGGCGCGTCAAATCTGAGGGGAGTGGGGATAGAGTGCGAAACTTGAAATCGATGCTTCAAATCGAGCGCGGCGCAAAAAGTTGTTGTATCTCGGCTTGTATTGGGCCGGTTTTGATTACTTTTTTTTAAATCGATGTAGCAAAATGAGAGAAACTCATTTTTCAGAATGTACAGTAACTACTTATAATTTGGCATTTTTTTATGTTGATAATAATCATTGATTATAATTATGTCCATGCTAGGATTCTGTTATTCATTGCAAATTCGTATAGTTAAAATAATTAGTAATCAAAATTACAGGTAGTACAATTAATTATTATGTATATTAATGGTATATTTTATTTCATTATAAGATCTACATACAATAAATAATGATATTTCGCTTTTTTGTTACAACATTATTGTATCTGTTGTATCTACTTTTTTACATAAATATATTATTTTATTTTATTTTGACTATACGAATTTGCAATGAACAACACAATCCTAGCATGGACATAACTATAATCATTGATTATTATCAACATAAAAAAATGCCAAATTATAAGTAGTTACTGTAGATGCTTAAATTGGCATAATTGGTAGATGCCATTCTGAAAAATGAGTTTCTTTCATTTTGCTACATCGATTTAAAAAAAATCATCAAAATCGGCCCAATAGAAGCCGAGATACAGCAACTTTTTGCACCGCGCTCGATCTGAAGCGTCGATTTCAACTTTTCAAAATCGCGTAAAAACATGATAAAAACTTAAAAATTGTTCATTATAACTATTGTGTATTATAGTTTAGACGTCTAAGTAGTTGTAAAAAAATCGGCGCCTATTACAACTCAAAAATGTAAGCCTGGCATGAACGCAAAATTGACGTTAATTTTTTCGCGGAAATTAATTAACAATTAATTTATGTAAAAACTATCAGGCCAATTAAATCGGCCTTTGGCATATTATTTTATACTATAATAAGGTTCTTAAATCCCAATTTATAACGTGATTGCATGATTTCTTATCTGCGAAACAACTGCTTTAAAATAACCTCGTTTTTAGCTACTTTTTCTGCATTTATCGCCATTTCTCAACGAAAAAATTGGATATGTCAATTTTAAACCAATTCTATAATGTAGAGAATTTTATATAGAACAAATTTGTAAGTATACTTTTTTTCTCTATCTTGCGTATTTAAGAAATATCGGAAAAATGAGCGATTTTTTCGTTTTGTTGCAGTTTATGATTTTTCTTGCAAATAGCACAACATTTTCAGCTGGCCGACTTTCATATTTTCTTTTCTTAGATGATTTCCGAGCAATTCCAGCCAATATCTACGGTACGACACAGCCATGTCAAACTGTAGTGCTCCTGGCCTATTAACATTAATACCTATTGGATAAAAGCGTAAAGAACTTGTCAATTTTTTTGATTTCAATTATGCGCTGTTCAAACAAAAATGTAAAAGATTAATAAAATATCATGTACATTTTTTTTAAATCCTTGATTAACTGATTTTTTTGGAATTTTTCCCATTCCTCCACCCCATTTTTCGTCATTTTCTCCACTTTAAATAAAATAATTTGAGAAGAAATGGCTTATTTTGATTCCGATATTTTTTAATCAACTTCCTTTTTTTAATTTGTAGTTAACTACACTTTAATTTGTATAAAAAAATATTCAAATTACTGTTTTTTGTAAGTGTAAAACTTTATATATCGTCAAGAAAAAGAATGTTCAAAAAAACTAATTTGTTTAATAGAAATGAAAATAACTCAAATGTTTACAAGATGCTCAAGAGAGAATTAAAATTAGATGTCAGATAAAAAGAGAATATTGAAATTAACTGTCTCGGCCCTTACTTCGTGGAAACTACTCATATTATTGTTTTAAATGAAACTCACGGTTTCTAGTTAATACCACAATATAATAAATATTGTTGAAAATTCTAAAAAATTGACAATTGTTTCGATAAATCAATATCATCGTCAGAATGACAGAAGTAACGTTTCATTTGATGCCTACCTGATGTTTAGTAGTTATTTTTGGCTAGACCAAGAAGTGACCTAACTTGTGATTGACTTAATATATGTTAATAGAAAAAAGAAGAAGATATGATATTACAGATATTGAAGCTTAGATATTATTAGCCCTATGGTTTTCTATATCATTGCACAGTTATACTGATCTCAATTGGAAAAATGATATCCAGGATATCACCATAGGGCTAATAATATCTAAGCTTCAATATTTGTAATATCACATCTTCTTCTTTTTTCTATTAACATATATTAAGTCAATCACAAGTTAGGTCACTTTTAGGTCTAGCCAAAAATAACTACTAAACATCAGGTAGGCACCAAATGAAATGTAACTTCTGTCATTCGGACGATGATATTGATTTATCGAAACAATTGTCAATTTTTTAGAATTTTCAACAATTTTTATTATATTGTGGTATTAACTAGAAACCGTGAGTTTTATTTAAAACACTAAGAGAATATTGAAATCAGTTATTATTTTTACTGTTTTAGTGTTAGTTGTGTGCCCTACTGATACTTTTTTGTCGATTTTATATTACAGAACAATAGTTTACATTACCATCATATCAACAAAAAAATCATAAACACATTTTAAAAATTATGAAATTGGTATTAAAAATGAGAATAGCAAGGAAATCTGCCTAATTACTTGAGCAATAGTTCCTAGCTTGTTTCGCCGACTGTACTTTCCCAAAATAGTTATTGTTATCCTTACAGCTAAGTTCTCTTTCTATCTTCTGCGCATTTCAGGGGTCTTCTTTCGTTTGCCAAGCAGTACAGTGCAAAACGTATAACTACACTTAGGATAATAAAACAAATATATGTTTAAAATAAGTATTTGTAAATAAAATTGAATATTTAGAAAGAAAGATAAATTTAGTGAAATTAGTGAAACGTTTAAATTGAGAATTTTTGAAACTGTCATGTAACTTATTTTATTAAGTCTTCTGGCCAGCATTTTTCGAGTCTTCTATCTAGTAGTGAGTTGTGATATGACATTGTTACTATGTTCAGCGCTTGTACAGCTTGCTTTGTAGGTATAAGCTGTTATCACTTCAATGGTATAGGAGGTCCTTATGTAACGTTGCATTGGACACATACCAGGATGCCTTGGTTATTACGTGGGGAGTTTTTTTATAGCACTGTAGGATTTTTGTGGTAGAAGGTTTGCTGCCCCTCCAGAGTTCAATTACGTACGTCCAGGTCGTTTTATAGATTGAGAGTTTGTAACAAAACAAAAAAAATAATTCTTCGAATTCCTTTTTTCTCCGAGGAGACGGGGTGTAACATGTCGCTGAGACATGTTACTATTTTCATCAATTATTTTGGAGCGTTACTTATTCTTCGGCTATTCCCACCTCTAATTTTCAAATATTAGGAACGTATCCGTGATAGTTTTTACCATTATTAAAATGCTATTTAAACGTAGTCGCTTGTTCATTCTTCGCTAAGAAGCAATTTTGCATTCACTTTTAAATATTACTTGTGTGTGATTTTTAATTTTCCTCGCTGGTAAGTTATCTATATATTTTCAAATTGTAATTGTGAGCATACAAATCATTCTATTTCGATTTTTCTATTTAGTTAAAATATTTCGTTTTAAAAAAACAGTATTTTTGTCATGGCGTTTCCAGTTTTTCTTCGCCGTTATTATCTTTCTTTAAAAAAATCTGGTGGCGTCAAAAGTTATTTTATGAAGCGAATTTATTCTTATGATTATTTTGGGAACCGGACGGATAAGAATGAACAAATTCCTGTGGTTTTATTTTGAAAATTAAATTCAAATTTTTCTATGTATTGGAGTATAAGCTCATACCTGATCATTTTATTCCTCCTTTTCAATTTTCTACTGTTTCTCCTGTTTTTTATTTCTTTCCCTACAGCTCTGCAGCCTCTACGGACCGTTTACGAACTTTACCTCTACAGACCGTTTACGAACTTAACCTCTACGGATGGTTTACGGATTTTAACTGTACGCACCTCTACGGACCTTTAAGGACCTTTACGGACCCTTACGAACCTGACGGACCCTACAACGATCCACTCACCGGACCATATCGTTCAAGAGTCCAGACAACGACGGCTCAAGAACCCTTGACTACTGCTGCTAGCTGTACGCCCCGAGTCTTCCCAAGATAAGTCCCTAACTTATTTTTGGTATATATAAAATATTGAGTTGGACATTTTTACTGTAATAACTAATATTTATTCGTAGTGTATTGAGAATATACGGTTTATGTTTGTGTGTGAAATAAATCCATTTGTCCCGAAATTTTGTTTGTTGATTCACTCTATCTCAATTGAGGTAATAAAAAATAGTGTAACTAAGGCCGAATTCACCACCTGAGCAGAGTCCCAAGGCCGGGTTAACTTAGGATTGTGACAAGTTTACTCTTTAATGAAAGTTGGGATCTTCTACAAATCAACTATTGCAGTTGTGCTACTATCAGAGATAACTGAACTAGTTTAGTTTTAATGTAGTGTTTTGTAAGCTTTTGGACCAAGTGTAGTCCAATGTATTTGACTTCATATTTTATTGAAAGGTAAATATCATCCAAGGCTCAAATGTGACTAACAGTAATTTTTCTGAATGAATCTCAAAGTAAATGTCACAGCATTTTTTAATAATTGACAATAGCACAGCTACTAGTTTCGGCCTACATAAGGGCCATCTTCAGGCTACAAAATTATTGATATAGGTAAAGGGAACAATTACAAAAGTCTCCAACATTACCTGATCCAAAAAACGTTTTCAGTGGGCAACACTAGTTAATCCTCAGAAATGTTGAAATTGAAGTTAGAGGAAATAGATGTGAAAAGTTGGAAGATTAAAAATTTAAACAATTTGAAAAAATCTTTCACAATATTGCAGTTAATTGAAAATTTGAACAACTTTAAACGCTTTAACTATATTATATATAAAAAAGGATGTGACAAACGAAAAAATTAAAAACTTCTGTGATCGTATTCTTATGTATTATTTATTTTATGAATTTTCATCGGTTCTGTAGGATAATAAGAAAACAGATTTTCCACTATGCCGACGTTTCGGATTTATTTGAATCCTTTATCAAGGCTACAAAGTTATACATGCAAATGGTGATTATGACTATTAAATATTCAATAAAAACATTAAAACTTCAAAACCTTTCATAAAACTTTAAAACCTTAAAAAACTTATACTCGTGTAAAAATTTAAAAATTCAAAAATTTCAATAAAACTCCAAAAAACTAAAAACTTAAAAATCTCTCACATTTTTGTTTCTAAAAAACATCATCAGATAAAATAAAATCTAAATTGCTGACAATTTAAAATTTCTCAAGGTGTCGTCCCTCTTACCTACTGAGGCTTTTCCCGTCGAGCAGAAATGATTTATTTCCTTGTCAAATTAAAAAATAGACGAGAAAACATGAAAATATTCCAGAATGTTCTGGCACGTCATAGAAAAACAAAATAATGCACAATCTTCAAACATTGGTAATAACTTATTTTCCTTTTTATTGAGATTCTATAGAAAAACTATACCTTAATATTTGGTGTTGAAAGTAAATTATATGTATTCATTGATGAACGAAAAATAAAAATTGCAAAAAAACTACTAATTATGTTGGACTGGCACAGCTTTTTGAATACAGTGTGTCCTCGAAAAATTCTTAGTAATTGTTAAACAACCAAAAATTATCTATTATAGATATTATTTATTGAGCTAGTATCGATTGTTTTTTAATTTTATATAATTGGTAATTATGTGTATGTAAATTTAACTTAAGTTGCCAGTATCTGATTTTTTGTTAACTGTATTCTCACTCAATTCAATAAATATCATTTCGCTTAAAATACGTTCGTGATAGTTAGTCTCTTTATCTAGGATGTTGACGGTTTCGAAGTCAAATTTGTGATTACGTTCAAATGCATGGGTTGCTAATGCTGTTTTTTCTGATGTGTCCCTATGTTTTTCATCACATAATCACCTATTATATAAAATTAAAAAACAATCGATACTAGCTCAATAAATAATATCTATAATAGATAATTTTTGGTTGTTTAACAATTACTAAGAATTTTTCGAGGACACACTGTATTCAAAAAGCTGTGCCAGTCCAACATAATTAGTAGTTTTCTTGCAATTTTTGTTTTTCGTTAATCAATGAATATGTATAATTTACTTTCAACACCAAATATTAAGGTACAGTTTGTTTATAGAATAAAAGGAAAATAAGGTATTACCAATGTTTGACGATTGTGCATTATTTTGTTTTTATATGACTTGCCAGAACATTCTGAAATATTCACATGTTTTTTCGTCTATTTTTTAATTTGACTAGGAAATAAAGCATTTCTGCTCGACGGAAAAAGCCTAACTAGGTAAGAGTGACACTTTGAGAAATTTTAAATTGTCAGCAATTTAGATTTTATTTTAAGATGATGTTTCTTAGAGACAAAAATGTGAGAGATTTTTAAGTTTTTAGTTTTTGGAATTTTTAAATTTTTACCTTGATAAAGGATTCAAATAAATCCGAAACGTCGGCATAGTGGAAAATCTGTTTTCTTATTATCCTACAGAACCGATGAAAATTCATAAAATTAAAAAATTAAATTTTATTAATTAATAAAGTTAGATTGGAGTAAGAGTCAAACTGTTTCCACTTGTGTGAATGAGAAAATGAGAATGAGATTAAAGAAGGGAATTTATTATATATATATATATATATATATATATATATATATATATATATATATATATATCAATTCCCATAGGGAAGAGTCCACATTGGTCATCTGATTGGAGGGAAGAAAATGAAGGTGATCTCTGGAAAAAAGTTTCTTCAATGTGTGGAAAAATCTTATAAAAGAAGATAAATAATAAGCACAATGTTATGATCAAGAAACTGAAGAACAAGGGATCCATAATGCTTAAATAAATAGTCCCTTACAATCACGACAAACTAATAACAAAAAGAAAGGCACTTCACTCACAACATGTGACTTTTAATAGTAAAGAACAATATGGAAGTATATCATAGCGGAAACTGTCAATAGGAGAAATGTCATACTTCAAAATGACAAGAGAAAAAATTGAAGTATAATCGAATTGGAAGAAACTAAATTTTCTCCTTGGAAGTGGTTAATGGCAAACATTGAAATTTAATTAAATAGTTGAATTGGTTAGGTTAGGTTAGGTACCAATAAAGAACCATGAGAAGGACAAGTGTCGTCCACGAACAATGAATAGTACATGAACAACATTAATACAAATTCAAAGATAATAACAATATAATCAAAATAGTTAATGGAAGTTATTGAAACATAAGTTAAAATTAAATGGTTATATCAAAGTTACACAAATAAGAGTGAGCGTGTACAATTCATCGATAAAAAGGATAGTTGTATATGTCAACATTAGTACAAATCTTCTTAAAAAAGAAAAAGAGTTGCTCTTAGGTTGACATGTCGAAAACACACCAAAAACAATTAATATATAACAATAAACTGATATTGAGTAGTAATAAAATACTACAAAGATAACAAGTTCATGGATAGGAATGATGAGGGGTTTCAAAGGTACACTACATAAACAAACTGTAAACATTAGATTAAAGGTTGAGAGAAAGTAAAGTTTAACGCCCCTGAAAAGGAAGAGTGAAGAACATGTATGGCTCAAAAGGTACTTATTTTTCATTAAGACAAATAACGTTACTATCAGAACTAATTTGGTTAATTTCAAACATCTCACAAGGAAAAATTATGGTTCTCAGAAATAATGTGATTTGCAAAAGCTGAAGCGAAAGCAGGAGGGTCAGTATTCTGATACCTAGTGATACTAAAAAATATGGCGGACGTTGGAGTGTATTGTTAACAGCAGAGCTAAATAAACTCAAAAAGAATGAACTAATTGAAATAATTATAAATTTTAAACTTCCCTCGGGTGTGAATAATGTGCAACTATTAGACTATGTGGAAAGTTTAAGTGAGACTGTATTTAATGTGAAGAAATCAGAAGGTAATCAGGTTAACCTCAAAAAAGCTACATGTGCACAGTGTGATCACCTCTTGAAAGACTTTAATGCAGTTAAAAGTGAACTTGTATCTGTAAGTGAACTTTCTTTTCACCTGGAAAAACGTACAGAGAAACAGGAAAGCTTAATTTTGTTGCTTAAACAATGTAATTATCAAAATCCTTTCGATAATCTGAATACAGCAGAGGCATCTAGTGACAACAATGTCAACTGCGTAAATTCGAACTCTACAAACATTCGGAACCACAAAAAACCTGTCTCAAACAATATATTCGTCACAAACAATCAAGATACAAAAACTAGTACTGATGAATATAAATCGACCACTATCCAAAAGCCAATTTAACAAAAATCTGTACCAAAACCATTTGTAAACATAAACACAATTAATACGGGGAATTCCATTGGGAATCTCTCTCAAAAAAACGCCAGCATAAATAAATATAAACCGATTATTGGAAGCAATGATGTTTCAAAATTCAAGACCATTGCACGACAAGGACATGTACATGTCTCTCGCATAAGTGCCGACATGACTTCAAAGGATCTTTTAGACTTTCTTAAACAATCAGCTCCTGACGTATCCTTTTCCTGTGTTGAATGTAGTAAAAATGAATATACGTCCACATTCAAAGTGTCTTTTCCCTTAGACCAAGTTTATAACCCGCATATTTGGCCCAAAGAAGCAGCTGTAAGAAGATTTAATTTTAAAAGAAATTTTCACCAACACCAGACGACCAACGAGGAAATGTAAATTGAAACAATTTAAATAATTGTAATACAACCAATGTTCTTAGTGTGTTAGAAAGGTGTAATCAGCAGAGTGCGGTAAGTATGTTGTCTTCAACATATCAATATATCTGGATATATATATTGGCTACCTTTTTGCCGTAGTAATAAAATTCATGGAGGCCTAGCTATTCACGTAAAAGAAAGCAATGATAGTTTGAAGTTTAGCTCAATTAATTTGGACGACTTTAACAGCGAACAAAATTCAGAATTTACGGCAATTTACTTGCCATCAATAAAAATCTGAGTTATAGCACTATACAGATCTGGTAAAGGCAGCATTGATCTGTTTCTCGCGAATTTTGAACATGTATTGCACAACTTATTGAACAAATATGAAAGGCTGGTAATTTTAGGAGACTTCAATTTGAATTTTAAGGTTGAAACTGGTGTTTTGAATAAGTTAAAATGTTTGCTGTAGTCGTACGGCATGGCAATCACCATTTTAGAGGATACAAGGATTACAGCTACCTCGTCCATCTGTATTGACAATATAATTACCAATATCGCGGAACAACAATTTTTAGTCGGTGTTTTCGAGCCTTGCTATTAACTATGAAAGAAGGAAATCGAAATACTCCTTAATAACTCCTGATTTGTCGTCAAATGAGATAAATACCTTCTTTTGTGAAATTGCTGTCAATATCATTCAATATCTTCCTAACATTTCCAATGCCGAGCTCTTATGTTTTAAAAATTCTCCTGCTCCTTGCGGTTCATTCTATTTACACCCGGTCACTCACTTTGAGGCCTCTTCAGCCATTAATTCATTGAAAAATTCTGATTGTCTTGATATTCATGAGCTCAATAGCCGCATCTTGAAGGAGACCAATTCTATTGCTGCAAAACCTTTTACGGAACTCATATATCTTATATTTAACACCGGTATTTATCCCGATATTTTTAAACTATCCAAAGTGCTTCCTCTTTTTAAAAAAGGCGATGCTTCCGTAATCGATAATTATCGCCATATCAGTATTATTTCAATATTCAGTAAAGTCATTGAAAAATTAATAAATAAACAGCTGTATGACTATTTTGATTCAAATGAATTCTTCAGTAGCTCCCAATTTGGCTTTAGAAATTCCCGCTCAACCACCCAGGCAGTTCTTAATGTTGTGAGTGGCGTAGTGGAAGAACTTGAACATGGTAACCATAGGGCCATAACGCTATGCGATCTTTCAAAGGCATTTGACTGCGTTTCTCACGACATTCTCTTAGAAAAATTAAATTATTATGGAGTTAAGGGAATTCCGTTGAAGCTTATTGGTTCTTACTTGTCAAACAAAAAACAATGTATTACAGTGAATGGTGTAACATCCGATTTTCTGGAGGTAAGTCATGGAGTACCTCAGGGGTCGGTTCTAGACTCCCTCTTGTTTATTTATCATATATATTAATTATCTGAGCCGTTTTATGTTACCCTATATGTCGGTTCTATTTGCATACGATTCGACATTTATTATTTCGGAGAAAGATAATACGAATTTAGCCGCCTCTCTAGATTGCGTTAGTAACAGGGCAAATGAATGGTTTTCATCGAACAAACTAAAATTAAATAATAATAAAACTGAAATCATGCATATATCTGCAAGTAATCAATTGTCATTGCACCAAAAAACAAAAAATGTGAAATTACTTGGATTAGTCCTAGACCACAGGCTAAGTTGGCAGGCATATATTGAGCCTTTAGTCAAAAAACTTTTTAAGTTCTCTATTCATTTTACGACAGTTGAAAAATATTACTAATTCAAGTACACTCGAAACTATGTATTTCTCACTCTTTCATTCACATATTACCTATTGCATCACCCTCTGGGGTAATTCCTCCCATGCTTTAACAGTATTTAGAATGCAAAAAAGGCGATAAGGGTGCTTGCTGATCTTGGTTTCAGGGATCATTGTCAACAGTTTTTCATAAAATATAAAATTATATCATTACCGTCTTTGTTTTTATTCCATACTCTAATTGAAATTCATAGGAAACAGTCAATGTTGTCTAGAAATTCAGATATCCATGACTACAACACTCGTAATGCTCATCGTATCAGATGCAGCTAGTTTCGGCTAAATAAGATGCAATCAAATTCACCAAACTATAGGCTTTTTAATATTTTGCCATCAATTCTAAAAACCTTGGGCTCCAATGCTTTTAAAAAATATTTAAAAAAGTTTTTCCTTAAATATTTTTTCTACTCTGTTGATGATTACATTGTGCATTGTCGAGGCAATCTCAACACCGTATCTCTGCTGTGACATTTTACTCTGTTTTTATCTTATGATATATTTTGTATGTATTTTATTTTTGACGTGCTACAAACATTTTATTGTATAGTAGTTAATAAATATCTATCTATCTATCAACTAAGATGTTCTTTTATCCTGGTTATCTTTAGTGTCAACCAGTAATGATCTGAAATTGTTATTAGTTCGAAAACTAAAGTTGATGTTATGCTCCTTAAGAATATTACCAAATTTATAGGATATAGGGCCAAAGTAATGTAGAGAACCAGCATAACGAAGTTTGTCACTGTCAGAACACACATTAAGAGAGTTAATAGTAGGAAAACTCAATCTAAATTTATTGAAAATTTTTATGTATAATTTGTTAAATAAAGAGATTGAAAAATTTTTAATGACAGCAATTTATTTAATGATATTAATCTCATTATAAAAAACTTCATGTGATAAAGGTAAAGAAAAAGCTATATACAGTGATGGACATAAGTGTGGAACCAAGTGAATATTTCTGGAATGGTTAAAGACAGCAAAATGAAGTTTGGTATGCATATATTACGCAAAAAGGTGCACCTTTGAAAAATATTTTGACCACCGTTCCACTTCCGGTTATACTGGAAATGAACAACTACATCGTTATTTTGAATGGAACACTCTATATATTAATGGATTTTTGAAATCTATGTAAAATTTTAGGGCAGTTTTGTATAAAATACTTTTTTCCAAAAATGTATACTTTTTGAGTTATTAATTTTTTTAGGAAAAAATTGACCTTTGTAGACTATTACAAATTATATTTGTACGAGCAAACGCTTAAAGAATCGTTAAATTTTTCTGTAGGGTAATTACTAGGAAGGTCAAAGGTATTTGAATACGTGTTGAAAAACTCTTCATTGTATACGCATAAAAAGTTTCAAAGAAGAGTTTTTCAATACATATTCAAATACCTTTGACCTACATAGTAGTCACCCTACAGAAACAGTTTACGACTATTTAAGCGTTTGCTCGTACAAATATAATTTGTAAAGGGTCTACATAGGTCAATTTTTTTCTGAAAAAATTAATAATTCAAAAAGTATCCATTTTTGGAAAAAAGTATTTCATACAAAAGTGCCCTAAAATTTTACATGGATTTCAAAAATCCATTAATATATAGGGTGCTCCATTTAAAATAATGATGTAGTTGTCCATTTCTGGTATAAACGGAAGTGGAACGGTTGTCAAAATATTTTTCAAAGGTGCACCTTTTTGCGTAATATATGCATACCATATTTCATTTTACTATCTTTAACCATTCCAGAGATATTCACTTGGTTCCACACTTATGCCCATCACTGTATAGTAGACTATTAAGGGAATGAACCTTGTGTGATTGGGGTTGGTTAGAATTGAAATCAATGATCGCATCGGTCGTTGTAGGTTTACGGTAAATCTCAAATTTGTTTTTTAAGCATTCCAAGCAGTTCTGCAGTTGAGTAAAGTGGTCCTGTAATGTTTGTGATACTCTGTTAGGATCAGAGTCTACTGAGAATATTGCCTTATCGACTGCGGATGTGGCTGTTGTAAAATATTTATTCGTAGGGATATCGGAAGTAAGGAAAGGGTCCAAGGACACTACCTTGAAGAACTACGAACTTTACGGGATGGCATTCGGACAGTGAGGAATATATTTTAACTTGACAAGAGCGTTCAGTAAAATAAGATGAGGTAAACATCGCGTATACAGTTTTAATTTGTGTCAGACTGTACATCTAGGAACACAGACACACACTTTTTGGCTGTCTCTTATTTTGTTTACAATTAGCTGGCATTGTTGGATTATGGCATCGGAATTATGTTATTTATTGAGATTAATGTTATTATTCTGTTGAACAGAAGTTTCTCAATTATTATGGAACTGGACAGGAGTAAACTTATGGTCCGATACGATTCAGGTTCCGTAGGTGGTTTACCAAGCTGTTTTTATCTTTATGATTTGGACGTATTTCCTCTGTATTGTAAAATAACTTAAACTCAGCATCCTACTGTAAATAGTTGTTACTAATACCAAACCTATTCTGGGTAATTATTTTAGAATGTCGCCAGTGATTAAGTCATAACTTGAGGCATTGTGTGGATTTGGTTTTTAAATTAGTTCCTCTCGGGTTTTTGCTGCTGTAAAATATGTAATAGGTATTTAAAGTTGACCACCAGCATTTAAGACATTGTTGATATGGCCACCGTGAAGGGGAGTGGTGTGAATACTTTAGCGAGGGGATCTGCTAGTACGTTAGCCTTTTCTATATCAGTATTGTACAATTTTTGTCTGGTTTAATCATAGGTGATATCGATGTCGATAGTAGCTCTCCATAATCTTCATACTAAATGTCGTGTAACTACCAGTAATTGTAAAATATGGCGTAAGAATAACTTTGACCCTCCTCTAAATAAGGGTATGTAGATATTTTGTAAGCCCCCTCTCCTTTCGTAGTCAATGAATCACCCAATACATTTGAATTTATGTTTGAACGTGAGAAAATTGAAATCGATAATTGACACGAACAAGCTTTTTTTATAATTCTCTGAAAACGTATATTTTTATTTCAAAACGCCTCGCCCGTTCGAATGTTTTATCGAATCGAGAAAGATGTAGAATTGCTTATTGGCACATATTTTTAAATGTGCATCTTCAGACGAATCGATCGGACATTTTTCCAAGTAGTCTGAACATGCACATTTAAAACTATGTGTCACTAAGCAATTGGACATTTCTCTTGTTTCGATATAACATTCGAATGCGTAACGTCTAAATTCGCTGTGTTTTCCACACCGTATGACATCAAAGAGTTTACCAGTGTTCCTAAACTAATGATAATGCTTGTGATATAGTACTGTGGAATTACGGAAACTTTTTATTAATATTTCAGCTAATGGTTTAAAAATGATACGAGTGTATTTAGATAACTTTAACAAAGTATACCACAATAAAACATAATATATACAATTCCCACATTTGTACATTATAACTAAGATAAGAAAATCCAAAATGTAAGATTACCTGAAAGGTACCATTCAAAGAAAATAATTTCGTTTCATTTTTGTATTCTGAGATAGATTGATAATTTGGTACATCATTACAACGTAATCTAATTTATTTAGATGCAGATTTATTGATGAATTTGCGGATTAGAACATTTTTTACAATTATTTTTCAACGAAAAAATAGAATAACATTCGCGGGAGACAATTATAGATAAAACCACAATTTGTTTGATAATAAATATTTTTTAAAGAAGTTTTGACCATTCTTCGAAAGAAGAAACAACTACTTCCCTGGCTGCACTTTTAGCGACAAATACTGAATTATAAAACAGGATAGTGGTCAACCTTTTGTCGTTTCATACCATCCCTTTTGGAATGCAATTAATTGACATCCATCCAATAGTTGACACTTTCAAACAAAACATCTGAAATTAAGGGAAACATGCCTTATTCTAACGTTTTTGTACCTCAGACGTACTTTAGGCGCCCTCTGCTAGTGGACTTTACAAGTGCACGTTTTGTAATGGCTTTGTTTCAGTATGGCAAATTTTGTAAGAGAGTGCGTTTCACATGTGACTATTTTTTTTAAATTTCTTAAGGTAAGTAGTAAGAAATCAGATTATTTTGAAGTAAAATAATTAGTGAATTTTTAGTGTTGATGAGTTGCTATTTAAACTATAATACTATAATATATTGTTAAGTATCAATCTTATGAATTTGTTTACAGTCTATCGTTTGTCCATTAGTTGTTTTTAGCAGATGTCAATGATTGGATCATGAATATTAAAAAAATCCAATAATTGACACCTGTGTCAACTACTGGTTTTTTACATTTTTTATTCGTTTAAATGCATTTTCATCTTTGTTATTGCATAATTTTAGATATATTTCAGTATAAATTCCAAATTTTGTAAGATTTCTATTCTATAGATGACACCCCTGTCAACTATTCAGACTATTTCAACTATTAGTTCTGCCTGTGTCAGTTGTTAATCTTTTAAAGGATATAAGGATGTCGGACCAAAAGAAACTTCAAATTACTCACAAAAAGCTATGAAATTAGTCATTGAAGGTGTTCAAAAAAGAAACACGAATAACCCTAATGTATAAAGTACAAGGTAAGACCCCAAAACCACGTAGGATGGGAAGAAATTCCTATTTAAGTAAGGAAGAGGAATCAATACTTGTTTCCTGGATAATTTGGATGTCAAGGTGCTCCTTCCCCATCGGGAAATATTAGCTATTAGATAGTGAAAACGACTCATCAAGGCACTTCCTAGAGAAAATCCATTTACAAATGACAGACCTGCAAACAGCTGGTACAAAAGAAATCCACAAGTGAGTACGAGGACTCCACAGACGATTACCAGAGCATCTGTAACAGAGGTGCAACTAAATTCTTGGTATAAAGATTTATCTAAAAGAAGAAAAGCTTGTGTCTATCTTGAAAGAACCTGAGACAATATTCAATGCAGATGAGGCTCCGTTCTTTTTAAACCCAAAAGGTGACAAAGTGCTAGCCAAAAAAGGAGAGAATGTTTACCAAGTTGTGAAAGGCGATGAGAAATAATGTTTGATTACAGCTAATGATGCTGGAGATGTAGCTCCACCTATGATAGTTTTTCTATATGAACGAATACCAAAAGAACTTGCATTAAGCGTTCCGGAGAGTTGGGTATTGGAAAATCTGAGAGTGGACGGATGACCACAGAAACTGTTTTTGAAATCTTTGCAGGCATTTTCCATCCATGGCTGATAATGAAAAGAATTAAAGAACCAGTTATACTATTCATAGATGGTCACACGTCACATTTAACTTTGCATGTTAGCAAGTCTTGATCAGAGAATAGGATTGTTCTGATTGCACTCTTCCCAAACTCAACCCACAAGCTTGAGCCAATGGATGTAGATCTATTCAGAACATTAAAAGCCGGCTGGAAAGAGGAAATTCTTCAATGGAGATTGGAGAACCACGAAAATCTTAAATTAAAAATTATTCATTTTTCCCCACGGCTTTCAAGGGCAATACACAGAGGAGTCACATCAGACATTTTGAAAAATGGGTTTAGAAAAATTTGCTCGGTTCCTTGTGATGCAAAGCAAGTTTGTGGAGAAGAGAAAAATCAGCAAACGGAAACAAAAATAACCGGATGTAAACGAAAACTAGAAGAGTTACAAAGTGAATTGAATTTCTTTGAAAAAAGATTAGGCCCCAACACAATTCTTGGTTTTAAAAAGAGTCTCAAAGAAGGTGACATCACTGATTTATTGCTTTTTAAACTGTACAAAAAGATCACTACAATCATTGCGTCGTTACAGGAGAAAATTGTAGCGAAATATAAAATACATCATACCAACGAAATCAATCAAGAAACATAAACACAAAACATTGGAGGTACCAGCCAAGAAATACAAACCACTGGAGGTGCTAGCTAAGGAATAGTAACGGCTGGAGGTGCAAACCAAGAAATAATACCTGCTAATGATATGAGTCAAGAAATACGGCCAACTGGAGGTACCAACCAAGAAATAATACCTGCTAATGATATCTAGATATACACGCAATTGAAATCGTCAACCTGGAAAATTTAAACGTTGCTTTTATTAGTTCTCAAAAAATTCTCGACAAAACACCAATAAAGACAAATTTAGAAGATCGGTCACCAAATTCTTTTAATGCTCTAGTACCTCCTTTCACCTTTCAAAAAAGTGATTTCTTTCCCTGAGCAACGTAAAAAGAAGAAGATATTTACTAAAGATATTTTATAAGAAGATAAATTTCGTCAGGCGTTTCATTTATAAACTTAAAAATTTGTTCTTTTGAGAAAAGTTTTGCCTTTTTTGGTCTAAATCCAATGTTTTGCTTTTTTATATATGCCGTGACCTTGAAAAACTTTCTTAAATCGACGTCTTTTTTTAATTTAATTACACTTTTTAGCATTGAGTACCTGGACCAAAAAGTGTTTGTCTTGCATGTTTTGGAAATTTCAGCGAAATAAGCCAAAAAAACGTCTTGTTTAAAAGTTTTAATTCCCTTATTCTAGCACCAGTTTTCAAAGAAAATATATTCCTTTTCATATCTATAACGGAATTTTGAATGTAGTAGATCCAGTTTGCAGTTCTAGCCGCTTCCAAAACTGACTCTGGTAAATCTTCGTCTGAAGAATCCATGAGAAATGATCTTCTATAAAAAGCTGCGACAGTAAAATTGGATTTGATAAGGTAGTGTTTTGACTGACTGGTTTATTTTTTCTTTGTTGCTACGGTGACTCAAAGTGACAAATGAAAAATGTCAGATGTTTATTATTATTTGACATTCATTTGATCAGGCTTATACCAGGACCATTAAAAAATTATTGACATTTCTTAGTTTTTCAGTAGTTTTGTAAACTACAACCATACAAGTATATATTTTAAATATTCTAATGTCAGTATACTCCCCAAAAACTTAACAAATTTACTTTTTCTACAACTGCTATGAAAAGTAGCATATTTCTCATAGCTTACTTAATTTCAAAACCATATATTGCTCACACTGTGAGGAATATCATTTCTCACGGCACTTTGCCCACACTACATGCATTTATATGGAGAATCCAGTAGGGGATCCTCGATGCCCAGCCAATTTCAGAAACTTATACTCGATGCCCAGCCGTTTTCGGTGGGTGGTCCTCGATGCTTAGACGTTTTCTACGAAACTATTTACTTGTATTCTTTAAATTTGTGCAGTTGTACAAAAAGTATAGTGTGCAACATGTGGGAAGAGTACTTTTCTCACTCGTGTGTTTGCGGCCTCGCCCTTGGCTCGGGCCACAAACTTCCACATTCATGAGAAAAGTTGAACTTTTCCCACTAGTTGCACAATATACTATTTCCGTACTAGCGCGGAAAAGTGACTCTCAACACTAAAATGAATGCAGAAAAGTGGACTTTTCCGCACGTTAGTAAAATTATGGTTTTTTTAAATGATTTTAGAATAATTTCTAGTATTGGATTCATTTAAACTAGAACCGACCGAAATGAGGGTACTTCGCAGAATAAGTAGTAAAACTTTTTTGGGTAGGGAGAGACGCGAAAATATAAGAAGAACATGCAAGCTAGAAAACATTAATGAATGGGTACTAGATAGGAGAAGGGAATGGAACGAGCACGTCAGTAGAATGAACGACAGAAGAATAGTAAGAATTGCATGCGACAAATCTCCATTAGTTCGCGACAACTTAGCATTGTAGAGAGAGAAACGACTGAAATAAACAGGATATTAGCCTATACTAAAATAAGGAAGAAGAATAAGAAGGTTTTATTTAAGGTCTGCCATTTTGAATCCAATAAGAGCAAGTAAATTTTTGACGATAAATATCTGAAGCAACAACTATTTATATTCCTAATTTTAATTCATTAGATAAGCATAGAGCTTTGAAGGTAGGTATTATAAGGCTGTCCGCACAAGAGAAGAGCGACGAATACCAACATACACATTCAATAGAACATCGCATAGTGGGGAGAACAGTAATGCGACAAAGAGCGCTGTTATAAGCGATAAAAGAAAAGCAATAAAACATGTTTGTTTTCTACCCTATTCTTTAGCAATTTTTTAGACAAGAATTTTCATGTCAAAGTAAATGGTGTCAAAAAATAATATATATTTCATTAAATTTTCCTCCTAATGGAATAAATATTTCGAGAAGTTAAAATGGGTTCCGGGTCCGGGTCCGGTTGATAGTATGAACATTAGTCTTTCTAATTGTTAGAGTAAGGGAAAACTATTCAGCAGTAGACTGTATGGATATCTCAGGTTGTGGTATAGCATCCCTTATTCTCCCAATGCGTATCGATAGTCCAGCGTAAAGGACCACTGGGGAAACCCGAGAATAAAAAAGGATGTTGAATAACTTAGGTTTCACTAAACAATTGAATAATTTGATAACAGTGTGCGTTTTTCCCTAAATTACGGAGTCGTTGTCACTAAACAATCGGCACTAATAAATACAAGTATTTATATTCGTCCCGAATTAATAGGGTTACAGTAACTTGCAAAATATACCTGAAGTACAGATACTAAATAAAATAAGCGTGTTATGAAAGCGACGTATGCGGTGGTTCCAATAGCGGCATGCACACTACGAGTACCATAGTTATACGGACTTGAGCCAGGGCGGAGGGTTGAACTAGTAAAAAACCTTTCTACGGATAGAAAGCGAATAGTTATCTATTAGAGGTGGGACAAATCTTCGAAATAGAAGCGCCTGGGGAAATTAATTCATACAAATTTCTGCATTAATGCTTTTGTTCCATTGGATAACATGCCATACTTTCAATTAATAATTTTTCGTTAAAAAATTCTTTGTTTGAAAGAAATAGAAGAATATTGGACAAATGAAAGCGACTCTCATTGCGCATATCGTTGCTCGTTTGCGCTTTTAAAAAAATTTCTTACCATTATTCGTTTATATATCTTAAAAATATTTTACCTTTCATTGCAGCCTTACATTAGGATAATCTGATCATAAAAATCACAAGAAAACCAATTATTTTACAAAATCCTATAAACACTTCACTATCAAGAAGTGACCAACTCACTTTCCATATTTAAATCACATTCCTTGTTTCAACAAGAGTCACCATTGAAGTAGTAATTGTGTATCAGTTGGTGGTGAACCGTGAGATCCAGGCGAATAGTCTCCTTCGGGGGGCCAATAGGGAGGGGGATATCTTGTGGTTGCTTCTTGTCGTACGTTACACGCACTGAAGGCTGCTGCGGAAGGATAACCTTGTTGTGGATAAGCTGCCGTATTGCAAGTTGTGTAACAAGGAAGCTGGGACTGTCCAAGCCAATCACCGTACCTGAAAGAAGAAAAACATATATAGAAATCTGAGCATACTGGGTGTAAATGAGATATGGGCCACCTCTATAACTTTTAAATGGGTTGTTAGATGTTTTTAAAATGGCTGAGTTTAATTTTGAATTTTTCAACATAAGACATTAATAAGGTAGTGGAGGCAAATATGGCCCAGCGGGTAATATGGCCCAAAAACCCTAGCGCAAAATCTAAAACATTCATTAGCAATCTGGCAACATCACATAACTGCCCTTAACCGTCACTACCAACGACAGTTTAAGCGACCGCTTGCCACCACAGTTTTGCACGTAGCAGGCGCTGGTTTGTAACTGCCGGGCTATGCATGTGTTGTTATAATTTTTCGGATGATTTGTTAACCACATTTACAGGCTAAAAACCAAAGGGAACGGTCTGCAAAATTTAAAGAGGTAACTACATGTTTTCATTCGCTAGTGAAACTCTGTCTTTTTTCACTTATTATGTTGTCTCGATGTCCTTTCGTTTAATATGGCCCATATAAGTAGCGGGTTACATGGCACTAGGCCATATAACCCGACAGATGGGCACATTACCCTACTTAATTCAAAAAAGATTCATTTTTTTTTTAGTTTTGAGATGGGGAGAGTATGCAAGAATTTACGCAAGCGATGGTCTCAAGACCAACTTGAACATGCCATAGCAGCTGCCCGAAAAGGAGAATCTCAAAGAAAGGTTTGTACTAGATTTCAAATACTGAGGCGCACTTTACGGCGATATTTACATCAAGAATTGTCGGAAAAGAAACTGGGTCGTCCAAGCATACTGAATCGTCAGCAGGAAAGAGATTTTGTGCAGCGGATTAAACCTCAAATATAACCCGACAGATGGGCACATTACCCTACTTATTTGAAAAAAGATTCATTTTTTTTTCAGTTTTGAGATGGGGAGAGTGTGCAACAATTTACGCAAGCGATGGTCTCAAGACCAACTTGAACAGGCCATAGCAGCTGCCCGAAAAGGAGAATCTCAAAGAAAGGTTTGTACTAGATTTCAAATACTGAGGCGACTTTATGGCGATATTTACATCAGGAATTATCGGAAAAGAAACTGGGTCATCCGAGCATACTGAATCGTCAGCAGGAAAGAGATTTTGTGCAGCGGATTAAACGATACTCTCAAATGGGATTACCACTCACTCCCAAACTTGTCCGACATCAAATGTTTCGATATTGTGATATAAAGAACATTCACAATAATTTTAACAAAAAAAAGCAGCTTGCTGGAAAGGACTGGCTCTATTTGTTCCTGTAAAGAAGTGATGATTTATCTGTACGAAAAGGGCAATCTATGAACCCTGCACGTGCTCAAAAACAACAAAGCAATTGTTTCTGACTACTTCAACAAGATATCCGAACTTATTGAAAGGATGAACATTAAAGATGAACCTCAAAATTTATATAATTTGGACGAGAAAGGCTGTCGCCTCACCATACACCATCAACAACGTATTATGTCTGAAAAGGGAGTACGACGGGTTCATATGTCACCATGTGGCTTGTAACGCTATTGACAACTCTATTTCAACCATGATATTGTTTCGAGGAAACCATCTAAAACCAGAATTTTGCGACAATTTGCGCCATGGATCCCTTGTAAAAATGGCACGTACGTACCTACGTATGAAGACGAAAGTCTTCAAGGAATTTTTTGCTCAGTATAAATCAAAGAGACCTACACAATTGTTGAAACAGCTGAGTCTCTTGGTATCGCATTATTTTGTTTGCGTCAAACACCTCCCATGAGCTCCAGTCTAGATAAGGCAGTATTTCGCTCTTTTGAAGCCTACTGCGACCAGGAGCTTTTGAGATATTAGGATACCTACCCTCAAAGATCCCTAAATAAGGCCAGATTAAACATAATTTTGTCCTGTGTTTGTCCTCAAATATATGACACCAGAAAATATTATAATATTATATTGGAGGTACAGGATAGTTTCCCTTAAATCCTGACGCAATGCCCGATGCAGCTTTTGCCCCTTCTTTAGTAACAGAGCGAGCCATGCCTGATAAAATAAACGCAGACAATAATGGAAACAGCGAAAGGTCAAACAATAAGATTTCGTGTGATGATGATGTTCCATAGGTAGCTAGAATAATTAATCCAGTTTCTCAGGAACCTTCTCCAAATATATTGAATAAGTCTTTTCACGAAATACTTCCAACTCCTACTGATGGAAAAAATAATGAAGTGAAAAGAATTAGGCGTAAAGCTTTGAATTACAAAGCTCAGCAAATGACGAAAGACCTTTTCTCTGAGAGACATGGCGAATCAGCTATGAAGTCTTCAGATCCGAAACATCAAGTTAGTTTTTTTGTGCATAAGCATGTTAATTTCATTTATTTTTCATATGTGTATTGAAATGTTACTTAAATTTCCTAATTTTTTTTGCTGTGTTCATGAGATGTTCGAATATTTGTTTAAAAACAAAATTTGGTTTTTAATTTTGTGAAAACAACTTTAAAAAAATAAAACCAGCTCAATCTCCCTAAGTTTTAATATTTTTTACGCTGGCCCATATAATCCGACCAGATTGGTAATATGGCCCTAGAGCAGAGCAAAGGATTTCTATATATAAATCTATTACGAATCATTTCGGACCAGGTTAAATTACATAGGTATGTCGGCCACATACTTACCTATCATGTGGTTGCAAAAAATACTCCGAAAAATATTCTGGTTACATGGAAAAAAAATTATATTAAGCTGGGCCATATTTGCTTCCACTACCTTATAGCAAATATCTGATTTCAGCGGAAACGATATAAAAAGGAAAAATTCAAATGGAACACCCTCTATATTTTTACATATTTGGATTCTGCGGTTTCAAGTAATTTATTGGAGATACCTATTTATTATACATGTTGACCCTTGTATGTTTCTATTAAAAATTGACAACTGGGTTTGAAAATTAGACTTTTTAAATTTAATCGTTAACAAACTTTACGAAATTGGATTTTTAGAAAAAATGATACTTTTGGAGTAATTATAAGTCAATTGTCTAAAGTTAAGACAACATCGCAGCCATCTACGATGAAAAAACAAATTTAACAAATAAAACTAGAAAGGGGACAGAATTGACATTTGACAGGATTTGAACCCCAGATTTACACACGCTATACAATATATTTCACAAACAATTGTTATTTAACAAAATGTCACAAGAAAACAAATTATTAATATACAAGGTGACCCATAAAAGACCCCACACTTATTTTATGGAAACGGGAGCACCGTCAAATTTTCTAAATTTCTGATATGCACCGGTATTTGATGTCCTGATCAAAACTCTCCATAGGCCCAGCCTTATCCTATCCCGACTTTTTTAAAACGATCCCCAAAAAATCCCTCCTAAATATTTTTTGATGTTACTGCCAAATATATCAAAACAAAATACATACTTTTTAGCGAAAATAAAAAATCTGTTGTTTAAAGGGTGATTCTTGCTTTCACAGACCGGGTTTTGTTAAATTACGTATTATTACAATAGAAAAAAAGCATCAAATATCATTAAGAGGATAATAGAACCTGCTGCAATTTTCAAAAATTCATATCTTTCAAACCGCTAAATATTAAGACTCCAAATTTTAAGGTATAAAACTAGAAATAATTATCTAAGGCAGGATGCATAAAAAAATAAAAAATAATGTTACTTTTGAGATGCGGTATTCACATTTTTGAAATATTTGTTTTTCTCTAAATACTCATGCAACGCACGTTCAGTCGATACATATAAATCCATTCTCCAAATTTGAGCTCTTTAGCTCTTTTCGTTTGCATCTAATGAATTTTTGAAAATTTACTACCTGAAGACGCTGCCCCCTAACGACATGCGTCCCTTAACTCAGAATAGTACACTCAGCTCAGCCATTTCACAGTGGTTACGCGCTTGTAGTGATTTTGATTTATCCAACGGATAGCGGATACTAGGTATTTGGAAATTTTAATAAAATAAAATGGGTAATAAACGAGGAATAAAAAAGAGTTGTGGTGTAGTTAGGGCTAAAAGACGGCGGTAAGTTACTTAATTTAAGTATTCATTAATATTTAGGGAATAGGATAATAAAGGCAACCTATATTTTTACAAACTTTGTATTGATTAAGTTATTGTTGGTTTAAAATATTTTCTGAGGCTCAATAATATTTAAAAGTAGATTCCGGCTGGCATATCGGCATATTAACATTTATATTTATACTTTCTGCTAATGATTTCAACCAAAGTGCTTCCCTTACGGCTTCAAACAGAGCCATATATTCAGCTTCAGTAGGAGAAGCTGCTACTGACAATTGTTTCTTTGTATTCCAACTTATCACACATTGATCGAATAACTTAAATAAATAACCTGTTGTCTTTTTTCTGTCTGCATCATCATCTCCTCCCCATCAGAGTCAACATAGCCACTTATAATATTCTTGTATTCACCTCGTATATATGTCAACTTAAAATTCACTGAACCTGAGAGATACCTAAGAACCCTTTTTGAACAATTCCATAGTTTCTTATTATTGTTGTTAACATATCTACATAAAATGTTAATAGCTGTACTTAAATCTGGTCGTGTGCACCTGTGCACACCATCAAATACATCAAACACCCGATAAGATTTCGGCTAGGGCTTTCATATATCTCTTGAGAATTCAGATTTTCATAATTTATTTTACTTGGTAGAGGAGTGCTGACAGATTTACAATCTTTCATGTTAAACTTTTGTAAAATTGTTCCTATATATGCCTGTTGATCTAAAGTAATTGAATTATTCTTTCTTTCAATTTTAATGCCCAAAAAGACAACAATATGTTAAAGAAAATTCCCGATTCAACCAGCTGAAATCTATATATTTTTAAAAATATAGGTACCTAATAAGATTTTTTATGTATATGTACTTTAGGAGAATGTAGATAATGATAGTAATATGGATTAAAAAATAATTATATTTTTTATAGGGCAGCATTGGTACTCTGGCGGGGAAAACCTAATGAAGCTTCTACATTTAATGTAGAAAGAAGTGAAATGGAAATTCCAACAGAGGTAGAACAGGAACATACTTTGGACCAAGAAATATTTACTGATATTGATGTCGAAATGGAAATTCCAAAAAAAGAATTTCCTTAACAGGAAATAGAATCATAAACATGGCTTAGTTTTGGCAGCAGCTCCAGAATTTAAAACATTTACCCTATTTTTCATGTTCTCTTGTATATTGCCAGATTATTAACGAAATTCGGAATGGTTTTGCTTCTAAGTTTATTGTACAGTGTAATATGGGAAATGCAAAATTTCCATTATATTCACAACAAAATGACGAAGAAATAGATGTTAATATGGCAGCAGTTCTTGGTAAATATATGTATTTTATACAACAAAGAATTTTTGCATATTTTGGCTATATCTCGCAAACAAAAGATGACATTTAAGTTTTATTAATTTTCCTTTAAATATAAAAAACTGATTTCATGTTGATAGTTTTTTTATTTTTGAAATAAGATCAATTCAATATGACTAACCAGATTTTGTATTTTAAATCATTTTGCATACTTTTATTTTTAATTTCTTGTATAATAAAGGCTCTGCAACCACAGGAAAATCGAAGAAATTTAAAAAATAGAAAGTATTTCTAGTCTACAATTGTGTCTAGTTAATTTCAAAAACTATATAATATATGATTTTTCATTTGAAATGTCTCAGTTGCGTAGACATTTTACTTTTTCTTTAAAAAAACTACATTATTACCCATATGCGCGCCAATGATTGACATACAATTTTTAATTATACGGGAAATAATGCACAATCGCTACCTCTCAAAATACCCTAAATTTCATTCAAATATCTCATCTGGTTTCAGAGAAATAAATAAATCTTTGGTTTTTAAGAAGAAAAGTTAACAGAAAAGTATTTTGAAAATGAAGCATTTGCGGACATATGATTATTAATACTTTTCTGCTTATTTTGATGCGCAGGTTCTATCCAGCATTTCATTTTGTGACTCTTTTTTAATACCCTATATTTAAATAAGAATAAATAAGTACAAAAATAAGTCACAAAACGCTGTAAGTTCGCTGTACGATGATACTATCCAAATGAACGGTACGACGGTTTGCAATGAAATGACAAAATCAGTTTCTCGTTGCGCTGCGTGCTGCGCATCTTTAATTTCGACTGTACCCTGTTTCTCTGTTGGTTTTCACTTCACGTACTCATGTGTTTAGATTCGAATTCTCTTAACGCTACTACGCGGACGTTCTCACTGTGTCTCTTTCCGAACTTTCGTCGACCGTTCAGCGTTTAACCATGCAGAAGGTCCCTAATATACTCTTAAAAAAAATCACCGTCTAAGTTTCTGAATATTGGATATAGTGTGATCTCGATGTCCTCGTTAAAAGTTCTTATTGGTAGAATTAGAACCTGTTGCTACTTTTCGAAATATTAAATTAAACGCTTAGTCTGTAAAATATCATTTTTTAGTAACAAACATAAATATAAAATAAAAGAAATATCGTAAACTAAATATTTTTACACACTGTGTTAGAATATATTGCAACGTTGTATTATTGTGTGGTATGCTACAAAAATTACTTACAGGGTGATATGACTTGAGCTTGTAAGATGACGAAATCAACAAATCCAAAAGAGCCGCCAAACAATAGAAACAATTTTGCTATTACTTTTTTTGCGTTTTAAATCTGAGTTATTAAGTGCCTCTTGAACAAAACTGCATACAGGATTATTCAATACTCCATTAAGCTCAATTTTAAGCTCGTTTCCACACCACCCGTGGGTATAGAGCCCTATAGACGCGTTTTTTTCAAGTGGTATCCCCTGTAGGCCTATTCCACTTATATTTTTATATAATTTTTAGATTCATATTATATACTTGTTAAAGTTAGGAGCGAAAACAGTAGATGTTTTATAAGGTCACCATAGACGACCAGAACAAGCATACATTTAAAAAATGATGGTAAATTCCAAAAAAAGTGGGGGTAAAAGCGAATAAAAAACTTTTTAATTATCTTCAACTATGAGACCCAGAACAATATTTTCTGGCAATAAACGGTTTGCTACAATTTAGTAGACGTGTTGGTGGAAATGTAATATTATTGTGTCTAGCAAATCCAAAGAACCATAAAATTGTTGCAACGTGTGTGCATGTTCCTAAAGTTCTCGTACCAGATGGACATGTGCAGTAGTGGTAGAGAACTGGAAGGTTGTCTTCATTAAGTCCGTTGTCTTCATTATTACTAGGTTTGGCAACAATGGAATGTGGCCTCAAATATGCCAGCTGACCTACGATTTTCGACAGCCGATTGATATTCAGTTTGTGTTAAAACTTTGGTTAGTGCAGATCACCACGTGTTTTCGGCAATTCTGATGTAAGATTTACGGTAAGTGAAATAAGGTTTGGAGATAAAATCCTTCTCTCTTTTCCTAAAAACTTAGTTGATACATAAAGGTTGACTTTTTTTCTTTAGTGTCCTATAAAAAGATAGAATAAAAAACATTTTTTTCTCATAAAAAAATGACCCATAAGAAAAATTGTTACAGGCGGGTAATGCCGGTCAACACAGGTGGGTAATACCGGTCAAGTGACCGGCATTACCCACTGTTTATGTTAATGGTTATTTCATTTTTAATTGTCTTTACAGATGTCTCGAAATCGAAAAAGATTAACTGGTAAAGCAAAATGGACCAGAGATAATTTGAAGCAAGCGATAGAAGACATTCAAAATGGAACGAGCTTAAAAAAATACGTAATTCCATTTTCAACGCTTCAAGAAAGGGTAAGAAATGAAAAAGACACAGCACCTATAATGGGAAGAAAACCTGTGTTTTCAACTGAACAGGAACTGGAAATTGCTAATAAAATTAAACACTTGGCGTCCATTTTTTACGGTGTTGCCACAAAAGAACTAAGAAGGTTTGTTTTCGAGTTTGCTGAGAGAAACCATATTATATATAATTTTAACGCAACGCAAAGGCTGGCTGGAAAAGACTGGCTGAGAAGTTTCATCAGACGCAATCCCACCATATCAGTACGAAAAGCTAAGGCTACCAGTCTAAATCGTCTGACTAGTTTCAACAAGGATGAAATAGCTAGATTTTATGAACTGGTGGAAGAAGTGATGTCAAAATATAACTTTTCCCCTAGCAAAATATATAACGCAGATGAAACGGGAATCACAACTGTCCAAGATCCAGGAAAGATACTCGCAACCAAAGAACAAAAAAGAGTTGGTGTGGTAACTAGCGGCGAAAGAGGCCGAAATATTACCGTCATGTGTGCTATGAATGCTGCAGGGGGATTTATTCCGCCCATGTTTATCTTCCCCAGAAAGAGACTAAGCCCTCTCCATGAAAAAGATGGACCAGCAGAAGCTCTTTATAAATGTTCACTGAATGGCTGGATCGATGAAAATATTTTTTGTGACTGGTTAACGCATTATAGAAATCACGCTAAACCCACGAAATACGAACCGGTTTTATTAATTGTAGACAACCACTCCAGGCATATTTCTTTGAAGTTGTACGAGTTTTGCAAAGAAAATCAGATTGTTATAGTATCAATTTCACCACATAGTTCACATACAATACAGCCATTAGATGTGGTCTTCTACGGGCCCCTGAAAGACGAATTCAGAAATCAGTGCAATTTATTTATGAAGACGCAGTTGATGAAAAGTATCACTCGTTATGATGTAGCGTCTTTATTCAATAAAGCTTATTCAACTGTGGTTACAATTAGCAAAGGAGAAGTTGGTTTCAGAAGCATTGGTATGTATCCTCTTAACTGCAACGGTTTTAATGGACAAGACTTTTTGCCTTCCGAGTTATTGAATCAGGACTTCATTGCCGTACAAGATAACGATGCTGATATGTCTTTCAGCAATGATCCCCAAGCTGTAGCAACACGAAATTCCTTCAACTTCTTCAGGATTTCTCTCTTTTCAACAAATTCTTCCCGTTCCTAAACTAGCAGAGAAAAAGAAGAGAGCGGGCAGGCAAAAACAGCACGCGAAAATACTTCCAGCTACACCATTGAAGCAAGAGTTGGAAGAAAAGGAAGCCAAGAAACAGCTAAAGGAAAAGAAGAAATTAAAGGTATAACCTTCTAAAATGAATCTTAATGAAAAAAGAAATAATTTAAGAGAGAATTCCATAAAAGAAAATTATTTGATGAAAACTCATCAGATTCTGATGTTGATGTTCAATATGATGATAATGAAGATGTCGATGAAGATATGTGTAATGATTATGGAAAGAATAATGAGCAGTGGTACAGATGTACCCTATGCGGAAGATGGGCACATTCTGAATGCAGTGGATGGGACACACCTGTAGGATACACATGTGATGAATGTCAGCCTTTTACTTAGATAATTAGATTGTTTTTGTTTTTATTTTCTTTTTATTTCAATAAACAATATTTTGGTAATAAATGCTTATTTGAAGTTTACTTAATTATATTTAAAGCATTTTTCTGCTTGACCGGTATTGTCCGCATAAGTGACTGGAATTCCCCTATCTGTATGACAATGCCAGTCAAATGGACATTTTTGTTATCATGAAAGTATTGAAAACATTTTGAAAGATTTTCAGATCAAAAAAGTTTTTAAGTGCACTAGTGATTGATATCTTAAACTTATTTCAAATTACGACTTATTTTTTTACTTAGAAAAAAAAGTGACCGCCATTTGCCCACTTTACCCTAAGCCTCTGTCAGCGACCATCTTTGACAGCTAGATTTTGAGCTTCAACACGTGCTTGGACAATATTTACATCATCTAGTTTATTTAGCATTTCAGTTGTTACCTCAAATGTTCCAGGTATATTTATTAAATGAATGAAACCTGATTATTAACGCACCCGCAATCCGGTAAAACTCACGCAAGATGGCAGCATGAGTCGTGGAAATGCGTCCTCTAAAAAAACTTGAAAATAGACTTAAAATGTCCATTTCTAGTCTTGCTTTATATTAGCTTCACTAGTAGACAGTTGACGTTGGTTACTACGAAGTAAAGGTGGCATATATGAAATGAGACCTAGTTGTAGGAATCGCGTCTCTGTAGCCTATATCTACTATTAGAATATCTCCTTCTTCAAACCAGTTTCTCATTACATTAACATCGTTCTCTAAATCCCGCCGTAAAATCGTTGCGTCGTTGTTTCGTACATAAGAAAAAAAGGACCATTGACTGTTAAAATGTATCCATCAGGAGCTACTATAATTTCTGGCTTAACCAAATGTTCCTTCTTAAAAGAGCAACAGGATTGACGTAATATTCTAAAATTACTACTCTTTTCAATGGAGTTATACTTACAATCTACATAAACAATGGCTTTGGGATAATCTGGTATAGGACTATGAAGCTTGTTGACAAATTCGGGCACATCATCTCTTATAAAATTGTCTCTGGTGATTGATCTGGATCCAATATTGACTGGTACAAATATTTGCATCAGAGATAGGCGGACATTAGATATTATTAAATTAGTGACTTGTTTGGAAGAATAATTAAAAAGTAATTTTAAAAACTCATCCGATAATACTTGTCTTAACTTAACAAGTGAAGCAAGTAAATATTTTTGCCCAATATTTCTTCTATTACCATACTGTTCAGTTGACGCTCACAATTCACAAAGTTCTTCGAAATTTTCTTTAGAAATTGATGTTAAATACTTAAAATCCTCTGCACTAAAACTATTTATATCTTCACAGTATAAACCTTTGAATTGGCAACAGTTCTTAAACTGGACTAAAATGTTTGAATAGTTGTTAAAAGATACGGTCTATTAACATAACGCAAACCACCATGTAAATCAAGTAATAAAAAACCAAAATTATCCAAAGAATCTCACAAATCTTTAAATGTTCAGACACATAAATATAAGAAGCTATAAAAATATTGGCTTTACATTCTGCAGACATTTTTCTTACGTTATATTGCGCATTACATATTATACAACCACGTACTGAATAGGGAATTAAAACCACAGATAACCCACAGATAGATGAGACACTGATTGTGGCGCCATCTAAAGAGCCTGTCGAGTAAACAATTGAGTGATGTTGAAAAGATTTCTGTAATTTTAGGTTTTGGAGGTATATTCAAATTTACTTTATTTTAATTATTTTATTTCAAAATAATCATTTATACTCCACCATTTAACATTTCATTCAATTTAACTCCATTAACTCAATAATGATTAGATGTTGAGTTAAATTAAATGAAATATCAAATGATGGATCATAAATGGTTAATTAAATTGAAAAAACAAAACAGTAATCATATAAACAGTTTATTTATTTTGGTATAAAAATACACAACAAATAATTTCTTTCACAAAGTACTTTTCTTAACAAACAGAATGATAATAAATAAACTATAATGTGAAAACAATGCAATAATTAAAAAAATAATTTGAGTAACATCATTCTAGATTGGAGTATCATTAGATTTTTAAATGATGTTAAATCAAGATAAAAGTAGAAAATTATTTATGATAAGTTTATATTAATTTATTTATTTATTATTACTCTTGTATAAACACACAGAGCTGGACAAACTGCTGGAGTATAACTGCTACTTACTTAATCAAAAAAAGTGTTAGCAATGAGTTGTTAACTACTATTTTTGGCAACTTTCTGTGAAATAAAACATTTGAGTATAATTACTGTGAATGTTAGAACAAAAGTAATTAAAATATTTTTATGGGAAAAGTTGTTAAATACTGCCCAGCTCTGTAAATACAAGGTGCCAAGTAATTACATATAAGAATGTGAATGTACAACATTTGAAATAATATATCTAACATTTCATTTCCACTTAAAACACATCTTTATTTCTTTACTGGAAGTATTAATTAGGTTTATATCACAAGCTTAAACCTAGTATATTGCATATTTGTATATTTCTACATTTAAAAGCATTCCGTTCTTATGAAACCATCGCATATTACTCTGCAGCTCCTGGCAATCTATAATTGTTAAAATATTTCTTAAGTACTCCTAAAAATCCCACCGTCTCGTGTAAGTCCTTTCTCGTTTCTAGTTGAGGTTCTACAAGTAAATACACAAAATAACAACAATAAATAAGTAAACACACAAATATGTTTGAAAATTTATGTCAACAAAAGAAAACAAAATGCGCTTACTATTGAAATAATAAGTTTACACATGTTTTTGTACTAAGCCAAAAAAAATATCAAAAAATGTTTGAATGTATACATTTGTTGGGTTTTTTTGAATTCATTTTTTGGAGCTTTCGATTTTTTTAGAAATTCTTGATTTTTAACTATTTTTTGATTTTTTGTCTTTATTGGATTTTTGGTTACCGCTAGACCAAATACTTAGGCGTAATTCCTCAACAAAAATTAATACTCACTTTCATTTCCCATGAATTGTCACACCATGGGCTATATATGAAAATCGGCAAGGGGTCAATACCTTCCATCCCATAGCTGGTAGAGGGAATATCTATAACATAAAATAAAACCCAGATTATTATTTTTTCAATGGATACATTTTAAAATGGAATTGTCTGAGTATGGTATACACACTAGATATGAATTGAGTGAATGAAAAGACGAGTACTGAGTTTGTCAGTTTATAAAAATTCCAGCTAAGCGCTTTCAGCCATTAGGTCATTCTCAAAGCTGCCGACAAGAGAAAAACATACAACAGGTACAATGTACATACAATGAAATAAAATGTTTGATGTCACATCATTATTCAACTAAAATTTGTTAAAATTACCCTATAAAGAGGGTGTACACACATATCATTTAGTTGGTCATTTCAAAATAGACGTTTTAACAAATTTTAGTTAAATAATGATGTAACATCAAACATTTTATTTCATTGTATGTAGCTGTTACATGGTTTGACGTTTTTTGACACCTTTTGTATATTTTTCTCTTGACGAGAGCTTTCAGAATGGTCTAATGGCTGAAAGTGCTTACCTGGAATTTTAATAAAATTACATACTCAGTACTCGTATTTTCGTACAATCAATTTACATTTTAAAATGTCCAAAATTATAGCATGCTATAATGAATACAATAAAACTTACCATCAATTTTTGTTATTTTCCACTCATATGGTAAGGCAAATCAAACTGTCTTAATAACCTATCTTCGTCTTCCTCAAATCTAAAGAAACACTGATTTTGAAAATGAAGGGATCATATCCTCCATCGTTTCCTCGTCGACAAATTGAATGATTTATTACCACTGCTTTTCAGCCATATTAATTTTATCTTCCTGGGTTGGAGGAACAAAACTGTAAAAAGAAATATTTACTTTATTAATGCAGCAATTTTCAGTTTAGCTAATGTAAAGAACAACCATGATCTCTAAAGTTGTCGATTGAATTAGTAAAAATTCTGTGTCTTATAAAAATAAAGATAATGGTTGTTCATTGTGGAAGAAAAAATGCTCAAATTTTTTTAATAAAACTTACCGAGTACACCACTTATTAAACTCCTTCAGAATACACTTTGAATTTGTCTTTTCAATTAATAACAATAAAGCAATGAAACAACAGATAAATATTACACTGTAGCAATTAAAAAATACACCAAAATACCGTAACCTTAAAATAACCTCTACACTTGAACTAAGAAATGATAACAGTATAACATATAACATGTGGGGATGGGGACGAGCAATATGATATCGCGCATACGCAGTTATAAAAATCTATAAAACTTGATTACTAACGACGTTACAGTTTTCGTTAATATTTTGGAATTGTCTACCGATTTTAGTTACTCGACAGGCTCTATAGATGACACGGTCTGCAGTGTCCCTGGCCTGGTTAAAACGTTAAGCCTGGGGCAATTCGGATTGTTTTCCATCTGTCTAATGTCCTCTGCAATTGCATGATAACAATATAAACATGATCTTATTTCTATTACTTCTAAATTCTCGATATCAGGATGTCCAGCAGCATGTCGTCTATAAGTAGCTAGGCTGAGAAGATCTATATTATTGTCTTCGTTTAAATTCGTCGTTAATCGAACTTGAAAGTTGCTATTACACACATAACAATTCACTGTATTTACAAATGCGATATTATCAAAAAAAATTAGTTAAAACACTATAATTTTAAGTTAAATAACTGACTAATACTAACAGGTACTATAAACAACTATAAGTGACACTTGTAAAACTCAATAACAGATATATGTTCATTTTTTATTGTGAGAATAATTTATCATCGCTAGATGTATACCAAGATGTCTTCTCTTGGGTAGTAACTTATATTAAGAATATAACAAAAAATATAATTTCTATTAAACGTTTTAACTTCCTAAATTACAAATATATACAGGGTCGTTTAACGTGCTTTAACTAGAATAAATAAATCTTAATTAGGATTTATAAAAATTACAGGGCGAAATATATTAAATATACAGGGTGGTGTATTGGTATGGCCGAGTTCGATGGATTTATTGACCTATGCCTCTCGATTACAACCCTACACCACACGATTCAAAAACTATCATTGATGTAGAATGTATATACAGTGTGATGAAAGTCCTAAAACATGCTAATTTTTATTTTTAAATTCCTTGATAAACCTGCAAAAAATATCGTGTAGTTAAGTCAAAACTTACTATAGATATTAGTGCACATGATATATTTTGACCTATTTAACAGCTTTTAACTTTTTAAACCCTCTTTTACAGTCTATTAAATTGCCCTTTTTTACTATTACAGAAATACATAGCTATCCTTTTAATTGTGAAATCGGTTTTTGACCAAGTCAATGTGTGTAAGTACAGTTTATGGGGTTATGGTCAATAAAACAACGAAAATCTATTATTTTTTCTCAGCCAACGTTTCGACCTTTATTGGGTCATCTTCAGGGCGTCTACAAGAAACATACAAAGAATGTATTTTTTTTTGTGTGTGGTACACTAATCACACGTCATAAAATTTGTTAAAATAAAATAAAAATTAGTACAATAGTATACATTAAGAAACGACAAAAAATATAGTTAAAATATATAAAAAGTTGATTTTTTAAATAACATTATGAAAACCACAGGAAATCAGGTGCGATCCTTTTATGTCATCAATTGTCTGCCCCACCTCTCAATTAATTGAGAGAACCAAAAAACTTACAGGGAAATTGATATTAAGGTACAAATTTATGTAGAGTATATTCTATCTAGTATGTAGTAAGTTTCTTGTTTTACAAATAACAAAGCGGACAACAAAAAGTTTGTTGATTTGAAAAACAAAAGGTTGGTGAAGCGAAGCTAATGGAGAAGGACGCATGTAAGAAAATTTTATAAATTTTATAAAGATATTTGGGAAATTATTAGAAATTAAAGTAAAAAGACATTGCAAACATTTAATCAATATACATTGAACATTTTGAAAAGAAAATACTAGAAAATAATAAGAATTTGTGAGAAACAAAAACATTTTAAATTTGAGAGGGGACGCTACCCGAATTTTCAAAAAAAGTAATCACTTTATAGTGAGAAAATACGTTCCTAAACCATTATCATTGTAACAAAAACATTATCAGCAAATATATCTAAGTGATTTAACAAGAATTCACGAACTTACCTGCCATAAAAACTATAGAGTTTGTATCTACAAGATTGAATGAGATCCAGCTTTGGTCCAGAAGATTCCACAGCAATAGAATTTACAAGAGACTTCCCAGTGTTGTGATCAGGTTAGTGTTTTAACGATTTATCTGGTTAACCATATTAAACTCAAACGTAATTCACGAATTTGGCCAAATTACTCATTAATAATTTTAGGTATGAACAATATTTGTAATTTGCACTGTATTATATTTGTTTTAACATAAGTTTTCTTAACTGTTTATGATGCTTTTCAATTTGATGTTTTGTTGATAATATAGGTACTAAATTTTAAGTCGTTGAATTTCATTTACATGTCATTTGCTAAAAACAGGGAAAGGTTTCATACCACAGAGGTTGAATTACTGGGTTCCATATAATCGATTCACAGCGTTGGTGGAGATGATTTTCGCAGGTTATTTGTAGGATGCAGATTTCATATATTTTGTTGTTTAATTCTATCCTGAACCCAACGAGAGTAAGTGTTCTCATGCTCTTCATTTAAACAGTAAACTAATAATAAAAAATATAAATCATATAACCTGAGCTAGCCAATTCAATAAATAAAACCATAGAGAAATATCAACCATAGATAAATTTAATAGAGAAACAAACATTTGGGTTTTACTTGAAATAAATAATGAAAAAATAAATAAATTATATTATAATATATATATATATATATATATATATATATATATATATATATATATATATTGTAGAATGCGATAACACTGGGACATGATAATTCTGCCTTTTCTCCATTTCTCAAAGTTCTCTTCACAACATCTATTGTATTTGAAAGACAGTTCGACAATGCTAGAACCTCCTTAGTATCTCGCCATTTGCTTGCAATAATACCTTCATCACTAACCAAAAACTCTGTATCACCTCGAGCCATATTATCATTAGAAAAACGAAGGGTGTTCTTTCGATTCTTCATATACGTTCCGACACAAGCAAGAGGTAGATTTGCCATCAAATTCACACTCGTGAAACAGCGATCGAAGCAAATACAAACATCCTTAGAACGAATTGTAGATGCCAACTTTTGCACTACTCTTTCTCCAAGTGTACCATCTGCCTTCTCAAGTTTTTTGCCTGAATAAATATTCAAATCGTATACATATCCAGTTTTTGCATCGCATCGTTGCCAAAGTTTTATTCCTCTTTTCACTGGTTTGATAGGGAGATAATGCTTCATGCTTCAACGGCCTTTGAACTTGGTCATAGTTTCATCAATTGACTGGTGAGAGCTGTCCGTTCTCGCGCATTGAAATGTCTGTTTCAAGCAGCCAACAACATCATCCAAATAGTATGTTTTTGAACAACCATCGGGCTTTTCTGGATCTGCGTAATACATTTTTGATAAAACCAAAGTACATCGGTCTCTACTAATGGCCTTTTTTATAACACTGTTGGCCAGAGATTCGTTAGACGACCAGTAATTATAAAATTCTGGTACTCGGTTATAACACATCACCAGGGTACATCCAAAAATCAGCATAATCTCATGTGCATCAGTTTTCTGTATATTCTTTTTCATGAGGTGTAAGCGTTTGTTGGTAGAATCAGCAATATGTATAAGTAAGCTTCTAGGAAATATCTTCAAAAATACGTCTAATTCAGTTGCAGATGTGTCTAAATCTAGAAGGAGTGAACCCTCAACATCAATAGGAATTTGTTTTCTGGGACTGAAAGTAGCTGTAGGGGGCCTCCATACAATACCTGTTTGGGTTGGGCGAGGAGGGTGTTGTTCTGTTTCTTCTTCACCTTCTCTTTCTACGACCTCTTCTGAATCTAATTCACTCCCTTCTCCTACTACAATATCATCTTCTGAATTCTCTTCATGTCCTGGAGGACAATAATCACTATCTTCATCAGAACAATAGAATGGATCTTCCTCCGATTCCTCTGATAAATCACTTATATTATTAGCAACCTCTTCCAGCTCCTTCTGTCTCAGTATACGATCACGTCGACTCATTCTGAAAAAAAAATATACGTTATAATTTTACATACGACAGGTAATATTCGTCCCAACGGAGATTACGGGTGGGACACATATTCCCATAAACATCAGACAGAACAAAACATGAAGTTCACTGATACAAAAAATTGTTTTTATTTACTCACCTTATATTCTCTCAGATCCTTCGATATTTGACCACCATACAAGATAGTTTTATCAAATTTCAGTTACTTGTTTTGCGTAAAAAGATATACAAAACACCTAAAGGCCGGGAACACAATGCGAAATAGGCTAGAAAACAGCAATGTGCTTTTATGTGATGTTGCCATATTTGGCGAATGTTCTACGGAAACATTCAAAAACACTGAAACTGATAAAACGCGTGCATTTCTGGACGTATTTCACCCAATAGTGATTTATTATCGGCTCTTGGGATATATAAGTCCCGATAGTGGTCAAAGGGTTAAAAAGCGAAAATACTGTGAAAAAAATGTTTTTTTCTAAAGTAAATACTAAAACACCATTTGAATCACAATCAAATGTTGTTTATAAGATACCATGCAGTAACTGCCACAAATGCTACGTAGGGGAAACCAAAAGATATGTATCTGTACGTATAAATGAACACCGAATGGATGAAAGGAAGAAATCATTAGTTTCATCTTTGGCTCCACACTCTTTCTCAGAAAACCACACTTTTAATTTTGATGACGTCACAATTTTGGACCAACAAACCAACTTTTATAAAATGATTAATATTGGCAATAGCCCTTCAGTGAACTTCAAAAAAGACGTCGAAAATTTAAACACGTCCTATATTTATTAATAAATAGAACCAAAGAGTTGTTATTGAAAAACAAATAAAACTAGTTTTTGAATTTGTTTCCCACCTGATATCTATAAAATTCATTCTATATTCAGTTCCTACCGTACCCAAACATGAACACTAACAACAAATTGAAACGTTATTTCCGTTTTTATGGAAATTGTTTTTGGAGGGTCTGAGATGATAGGGAATTTTTTCAAGAAGAAAATCAATTTTGGTAAGTCTTTGATTGTTTAACATAGTTTTAAATAGGTTTTTTCATTTGGTTTTCATTATTTTGTGAGTTATTTAAAGTATCACAAAAAAAATTGTTCCTTAATATTAGCAACAATAGATTCACTCTTAAAGAATATATTTTTTAACATCTTGATGTACATAAGTTTGTACCTTAATATCAATTTTCCTGTAAGTTTTTTGGTTCTCTCAATCAATTGAGAGGTGGGGGAGGAGGAATTTTTTTTCTTCATTTGATTTTTCTCTAGTCTATTTTCTCATAGAACTATACAGGGGATTACATCTACACAAATAATTACAACAATATATAGCCTTTAACTAGCGGCTATTGAGCGTTGAAAGATAATAAACATTATGTAATTCATAAATAAAATCTAACTGCATGTCGCAATTAATGACATAAAAGGATCTCACCTGTTTTCCTGTGGTTTTCATAACTGTTATTTAAAAAATTAACTTTTAATATATTTTAACTATAATTTTTGTCGTTTCTCACGTATACTATTGTACTAGTTTTTTTATTTCATTTTAACAAATTTTATGATTTTTGTGTTTAGTGTATCACACAAAAAAATACATTCTTTGTGTTTCTTGTAGACGCCCTGAAAATGACCCAATAAAGGTCGAAACGTTGGCTGAAAAAAAATAATAGATTTTCGTTGTTTTATTGACCATAACCCCATAAACTGTACTTACACACATTGACTTGGTCAAAAACCGATTTCACAATTAGAAGGATAGCTATGTATTTCTGTAATAGTAAAAAAGGGCATGTAAATGGAATTCAACGACTTAAAATTCAGTACCTATACCTATTATCAACAAAACATCAAATTGAAAAGCATCATAAACAGTTAAGAAAACTTATGTTAAAACAAATATAATACAGTGCAAATTACAAATATTGTTTATACCTAAAATTATTAATAAGTAATTTGGCCAAATTCGTGAATTACGTTTGAGTTTAATATGGTTAACCAGATAAATCGTTAAAACACTAACCTGATCACAACACTGGGAAGTCTCTTGTAAATTCTATTGCTGTGGAATCTTCTGGACCAAAGCTGGATCTCATTCAATCTTGTAGATACAAACTCTTATAGTTTTTATGGCAGGTAAGTTCGTGAATTCTTGTTAAATCACTCAGATATATTTGCTGATAATGTTTTTGTTACAATGATAATGGTTTAGGAACGTATTTTCTCACTATAAAGTGATTACTTTTTTTGAAAATTCGGGTAGCGTCCCCTCTCAAATTTAAAATGTTTATATTTCTCACAAATTCTTATTATTTCCTAGTATTTTCTTTTCAAAATGTTCAATGTATATTGATTAAATGTTTGCAATGTCTTTTTACTTTAATTTCTAATAATTTCCCAAATATCTTTATAAAATTTATAAAATTTTCTTACATGCGTCCTTCTCCATTAGCTTCGCTTCACCAACCTTTTGTTTTTCAAATCAACAAACTTTTTGTTGTCCGCTTTGTTATTTGTAAAACAAGAAACTTACTACATACTAGATAGAATATACTCTACATAAATTTGTACCTTAATATCAATTTCCCTGTAAGTTTTTTGGTTCTCTCAATTAATTGAGAGGTGGGGCAGGCAATTAATGACATAAAAGGATCGCACCTGATTTCCTGTGGTTTTCATAATGTTATTTAAAAAATCAACTTTTTATATATTTTAACTATATTTTTTGTCGTTTCTTAATGTATACTATTGTACTAATTTTTATTTTATTTTAACAAATTTTATGACGTGTGATTAGTGTACCACACACAAAAAAAAATACATTCTTTGTATGTTTCTTGTAGACGCCCTGAAGATGACCCAATAAAGGTCGAAACGTTGGCTGAAAAAAAATAATAGATTTTCGTTGTTTTATTGACCATAACCCCATAAACTGTACTTACATTCTTATTATTATCATCTTATAACTCAAGTTAAATGTTGTAGGTACCTAAAAATAATAGGTAACTAGTTTCCACTGTTTGGTTGATCTTTTGGAATTTTTGATTTATTCAACTTACAATGAGATCACCCTGTTAGAATGAATTTTTAACAATGCCATCATTTTTTGCTCAAAACACTAGCGATTGCAATAAACATCTAATGATTATACAAAAATTTTAGTAGAATACACCTATACAGGATACACCACTTAAAACCAAGTGTTTCTATTGTTTGGCGGCTCTTTTGGATTTGTTGATTTTGTCATCTTACAAGTTCAAGTCAGATCACCCTGTAAGTATGAATTTTTGTAGCCTATCACCTAATAATACAACGTTGCAATATAATCTAACACAGTGTGTAAAAATATTTAGCTTACGATATTTCTTTTATTTTGTATTTATGTTGTATTACTAAAAAATGATATTTTACAGACTAAGCGTTTAATATTTCGAAAAGTAGCCATAGGATCTAATTATACCAATAAGAAATTTTAACGAGAACATCGACATCTACACTATATCTTATATTCAGTAATTTCGACGGTGATTATTTTTTAATGATATTTGATGCTTTTTTCCATTGTAAAAATACGTAATTTAACAAAAACAGGTCTGTGAAAGCACGAATTACCCTGTAAACAACAGATATTTTATTTTTTATAGGTATGTATTTTGTCTTGATATATTTGGCAGTAACATCAAAAAATATTTAAGAGGGGTTTTTTGGGGACAATTTGAAGGTGCTCCCATTTCTATAAGAGAATTGCGGGGTCCTTAGTGGTATGGTAAATCGTTACGAAATATTTGGAATACCCAAATACAATATTTGATTAGATTGGTAGCTGGATGGTAGATTGGAAATTTTGGTTTACAGTGAATGTGTGGAAAAATTGTGCAGTAAATTTTGTTCTTAAAGAAATTAAAAAATATTTTCAAATTTTTTTTCAAGTAAACTTCCTATTAAAGAAATATTGGAAGAAATGTAATAGCCTCGTTACATAAGGTCAAGTCATATGCTGGGTACATCAACTAGTTTAGGTATTAATAATATGTAGTTATTTAGGTACAACTGTGTTCCACTCCTGGGAGCTGTAGGACCTTGACGTTGGTGGAGTGGCTCAGTAACTTCCTCTCCTCTCGCGCCGCAAGGACGGGTGGCGAGGAGCGAAGCTAAGAAACAGCTCGAAAATGATCAGTGGGGCACTGGCGGGGCTACTGACGCCGAGTAGGTAGCACCAGCAAATGCCAGCAGAAGATCCAACAGGCCCAAGTTACCTCCAAACGCACTGACAAGCCCTACCAGATAAGGAGGGCGAACGGCGAGCTCCCGACGCCGAAAAACGGGGACTCCTCGGCTATGGTATGGTAACCCAAACAGAAGGTTCCAACGGAATCCAAGCCTGGGAAACTACGGCGAGGGATGGATGGCCCCCTAGAAGGGGGTCGCGAGCAGCCCCCCGGCGTCATGGCGAGGGCGCGCGGGGCAGCCGGAGGTACAAGCCAAAGGAACGCCTTGGGGAGGTACGGGCGCACTGCCTCCCTGGACGAGTTATTTCGACCCTACTCGTGGGAATAGCATGGCAACATATATCAAAAAAGGGCAAATGGAAGGAGAAGATATCGAAGATAGCATCAAAGAAATGGGAGGAACAGAGATGGACAAGGTACCCATGGATGTAACCAACCTTACTGAGGAAAGTCCGGACGAGTGGACGGGTTGTATTGAGGCATCCCACCCAACGAAGGACGAAGAAGCGATATTCGGAAGGAGGGACTCCATCAAGAGAACCTCGCCCGGGGTCAACGCTGGCCCTCAGAGCAGCACAAACGAAAAAGAGGCAGAGGAGGAAACGAACACTGGGAGAAATGATAATGGATAAAAATCCAACAATGAGAATTGGGACGGAAAAACAAATACAAGGAAAAGGCCAAGGAAAGACGGGTCTTATTATAAAGAGGTATTCGATGCGGAAAAAGTTGTGGTTAGGGAAAGAACACTCTCTATGCCGTCAATATTCCTGGATATGATTAAAGCAGGGGGGCAGAAACATGAAAGGACGACAAGGGATTTATAACAGACCTACAAGAAATAGTTCGAAGGGTGGAGAGAAGTGCGAAGCAGCTGGCAGAAATTGGAATAAAGAGCCAAAACACAAAGGTGGAACTAAAGAAGGGATTGCTAGAACTGGATCATCTAACTAAACTATTAAAAAAAAGAGCAGACAAGGCAATAAACATTTTTATAAACCAGGAATCTAAGGTAGCCAGTACCAGTGAAATTGGAACACAAACAGATGATGTAGACCCAGAAAACGAATCGAATAGACAGGACGAAATTCGTAAAGCGCTACAAGAGCGGAAATCCTTTCGGGACATTGCCCCATATCTAGACGATGAGTGGGCTGAAGACATTTTTGAGAGAACAAGGGGAGGGAAACCAAACCCAGTCAATGGGGACCAGGGGGAGGTCGCCATCCTTGCGGACCCCGGAAAGGAGGCATCAGGTCAGGCAAAAACGTTTTTGGACAAAAACCCGGTAGCTAGGGAAATCTTAAACGCGATGGAGATGGAGGAGGCGGACTCCCTAGCCGAAACCACTAGAATTGTAACGGGAAAGGGTAGGATTATTGAAAAGGATAAACTTATCTACCTGCTGCCGACTAAAACGGATAAAAACGGGGTGATGGATCAAGAAGAAGTCTATAACGCAATATCGGGGTTACGAAAAATGGTCATGGAAAGGGAGAGAAGGGTGTATTAATGGCTCTCACAAATGAGGTGGATGACACATACTGCAGAAAGATATTGGAATACGTGTTTAGGAATACCGATATAAATATATACGGAATGGGCGAAAAGGCAAGGGGGGGTAAGTTACACTTGAGGAACGAAACTATAGCAATAAAGGCGCGAGGAAAGAGTTATGCAGATCTTCTTAGAGAGGTCAAAGGGGGAATTGACATGAACAAAATTGGAGTCAAAATTAGGGACACAAGGAAATCCAGAACTGGGGACCTTCTCCTCACGGTGGAAGGAGATAACAAGATGGCGAAAACTCTACAGGACGAGATTAAAAACAAACTCTCGGATATGAAAGTTACGAGACCTGGAGGAGGTTTAATTAACTATATCCTAGGGATAGATGCCACGGTGACAGAGAAAGAGGCACAACGAGAGGTGGGGAAAACCCTTGGAATAAGCAGCGATATAGTGGTAATAAGGTCGTTGAAGCTTGGAAAGAAGGCACAGAAGGTAGCCACGGTGGAAGTCCCAAGGGACAAATCATATATGCTGACAAGGATGGGTAAAATCGGAATCGGCTGGTCGATGTGCTCCATCAAGGAAAGGGTGCCAGTAGCAAGGTGTTACAACTGCCTTAACTTTGGTCACATAGCGTCAGAATGTAAGCAAGCGAAGAACAAGGAGGAAACTTGCATAAACTTCGGCGTTGCTGGACACAGGGCGAAAGAGTGCAAGAACGTCTCATACTGCCCTAAATGCGACGAAAGTGGACAGAGACTGGATCAGATGGCATGTCCAGGATTCAGAAAGGCTGTAGAAACTGTAAGGAGACAGAGGCTACTTTCGAGGAGAGGGATCGCATCGCTGTCAGAAACTTCCGCGAGGAAGGTTCAGTCTTAGTGTTATACATACACAAACATGTCAATCAAAATCCTACAATAAATATTGACAGGAGGAGAAACGCACTGGATCTGGCAAATAACGTGGCCCTTAGAAACGATGTGGATATTATTATGATACAGGAACCAAATATGGCCACACAAAGAGGTGAATCATCGACAAGGACGGCGTAGTAGCGATAAGACTCACAAACAAGAGGTGTGGGGTCCATTCGCATTCATGTGGGAAAGGTTTTATTAGTTTAGACCTAGGGGCATGGACCTTGTATAATCGTTATATTTCTCCAAATGTAAGAATCAAGGTTTACAAGGCATACATTGATACAGTTATGGAGGCAGTTAGGGACTCTGGTAAGGAGGCTGTAATTGCTGGGGATTTTAATGCTAAATCTCCATCTTGGGGATAGAACAAACTAGATCACCAAGGGGAATACATGGAGGATTGGATACAGTCACTAGGCCTTACCCTAGCGAACGACGGGTTAGAACCCACATTCACTCGACGGGAGTAAAAATCTCTCATTGACCTTACACTCAGTACCAGGCGCATAGCTACTAAGCTGAGGGACTGGAAAGTTCACCCCGAAGAGGAGACCCTGAGCCTGCATAGATATATAACTTTTGTTGTAAATGTTAGCACGGAGACAAAGCGCTCACGAAGCCAGGGCATATGGTTCCAAGACAAGCAAATATTGAGAGACAGTCTAAGGATAATCGTCAACAGAGACATGAGTTTGGAAGAACTAATGGGGGCAATGAAGAGCGCACAGAAGGCCAGCAGGACAACTGCTAACAAAGCCAGCAGGAAGCAACCTTTCTGGTGGAATGAGGAAACTAGTCATGAAAGGGACATCTGCATCAGGTTGAGAAGGAGGTTAACACGAGAAAGGAGAAGGGGACACAAAGTGACGAAATCGTGAGTTTGGAATGCGAGTATAAGCTGGCAAGGAAGAACCTAAGGCTTACCATAAAAAGAGCAAAGGCGGCAGCATGGGGAGACCTATGCGACGAACTTGGAGACGACCCATGGGGGAGAGGATACAAGATTGTAACGGGAAAGTTCAAATTCCTACTGGAGCCTTATGAGCTCCCTGAGAGTGAGAAAGTAAAAAAGGCGAAGGAACTTTTTCCTCCCACAAGGGATGTACAAATCCCGGCAAACATACAGTGCGCAGACCCCCCTCTTTTCAGTTTGGAGGAATTGACAAAGGCAGCGTAAAAGCTGAAGACTAAAAAGGCCCCTGGCCCAGATGACATCATGTCGGAAACGCTCAAAATGAGTGTCGAGGAATTCCCACAACTTTTTCTGGAATTGACAAATAAACTTCTTATTGACCATAGTATCCCCATAGGATGGAAAAGGGCCAAGGTCATACTGATTCCGAAAGGAAAGATGGAAGATGGGAAGTACAGACTAATATGTCTAATAGATAGTATGTGGAAATTGTTTGAGCACCTAATTAAAGGACGGCTACAAGAGGAGGTTGATGCGCGAAACGGGATGTCAGATAGACAGTTTGGGTTTCGGGAGGGAATGTCCACCCTCCACGCCATAGAGTTCGTGATTAAACAGGCAACAAATCCCAGATGGAAATGGGGCGCTGTAATATGTATGGACATTAGAAATGCGTTTAATACAGCAAAGTGGTGCAACATTTTTCAAGCCCTTTAGAGCATCGGGGTTAGCGGTTACCTGAAAAATATTATCTGGGAGTATTTCCGAGGGAGGCTGCTAATAGTGGGGAAGACCGAGATTAATATGGAGCAAGGGGTACCACAAGGATCTGTGTTGGGTCCTCTGTTATGGAACGTGGCGTATGATGGAATCCTAAACCTGGACCTACCGGTGGGGTGCTCAACGACGACTTCTCACTTGTTATTTATGCGGACACAAAGGAGGAGCTGATGTACAGGGCGGAGGAGGCATCTGAGACTGTTATACAATGGATTGAGAGCTAGAGATTGGAGCTTGCTCCTGATAAGACAGAAGCCATCATACTGAGGGGCTCCCCCTGGAAGGAAAAAAGGGAAGATATAGCTTTCATGGTGGGCAACAAGGTTGTAAAACCTAGCAAGGCGATAAAATATCTGGGTATTTGGCTTGACGATAAGCTCATCTATAACGAACATGTAAGACAGACCTGTAATAAAGCGAGAAGGCAAGTTTCCGCTATTACAAGGACACTCCCAAACATGAGAGGCCCGGGGATCATGGGAAGAAAAATGCTGGCATGAGTCGTGACTTCGATCTTACTGTACGCGGCGCCTATCTAGAGTGGAGTAATACTGGTGAAGAAGTATAAAAAAATGCTCCTGTCCACGCAGAAGAAAACGTTGATCAGGGTGACTAGGGCGTATAGGACGGCATCTTTGGAGGCCCTGGCAGTCATCGCTGGGACCCCCCGATGGACCTACTGGTAGAAGAGCGTCAGAGACTATTTCGGGCGGGTAAGGTGACGGATGAAATCAGACGTTCGGAAAAGGAAGCGACCAGGGGAAAATGGATACGGAGATGGGCAGAGCTAGAGAACGTTGCTCAATGGACAAAGAGTCTCATACCTGATCTGGGGGCATGGCTGGATTGCAGCCATAAGGAGATCGATTTTTACATCACCCAGTTTTTAAGCGGTCATGGGAGCTTTAACAGCTACCTCCACAGAATTGGAAAAGTCCAAACATGCAATTACTGTGGAGATGGGGTGGACAACCCGGAGCACACTATCCTCCGGTGTAGCAGATGGAGCGAAAAAAGGAAAAAAATATTTACATGGGATGTAGAGGGTGCGTTCCCAGCGGACCTGGTGCACTGGATGGTGAAATGTAGGGACAATTGGGAAAAAGGTCATGGTTTCATAATAGAAGTCTTGAAAAGGAAGACATCGGACGAGAGGGAGAGAGAGGCCTCGTAGTCGGGTAGAACGTGTACCCTCTCCTGAAGCTATGCTGTAAAGGCAATTCCGGGTTTGGGATATACAAACGAGCTTGAAGGTGGGGTTTTAGCTGGTAGGCACCCGGCCATCTTGGCCGAGTGAATCCAGCACGCCTGGGTCCTTTTCCCAGGCAGTCTTTGGAAGATTTCCCCACCTACGGATGGAAAAAGAAGGTACAACTGTGTTGTAAAGCAAATAAGTCACAAGAGAAAAAGGAACTATACGCAACATATATTGGAAAGAAAATAATAACAAAATTAATGTTTTGTATAGGTAGTAAATTTCAATCAACTATTATTGTCGTTTTAAATTTAGTTTATATTATATTGCGGTTTATTCTGAAGATCTCACTCATTTTACACGGTGTATTATAAAATTTCAGTGAGTGTAAAAATTTTAGGCATATTCAAACTTTACTGTTCACATTCCTTCATATTTAAATAACGCGCAAAATTTAATGACCAATCAGAAGGGTGCTGTTGATATTCTAATGCTGAATTGAGTGGGATCGGCGAATATGCCCGCCACAGTGCTCGATCTCCCTCCACCGTGTCTTTTAAGACAAGTGAGTTCACCACCACCATCAACTAAAAAAGTAGCAGACGTTCGTCGTAATGTGTGTCCAGTGTACTCTTTTCAGTTGTCAAACTTCAAAAATTGTGCTATTTTTTGCGGAACGCTACTGATTGTATGAATACCAACCACCATTCGATGACACTTTCCTATTAAGATATCTGAGAAATAATCGACGTTCTTTCAATCCGGTTGGACGTAAAGCAACATATTTTCGATAGAAATTCGAATAATTGTCTCCCAACACAGTAAAAGAACGTGATTTCTTAGTTTTAGTAATGGGAATTTCAATTGTTAAATTGACTAATTCATCAGAACGGTATGCGCCTGCAACCCCCAATATTAGGACACCATATAAAGAAACTTTTTGAAAATTTTGATCGTTTATTTTAAAAGCGTTTACCTTCATCATCAAATATAGATTATCAGGTGCACTATTCAAAAAACGATCAACTTCCTCCTTTGTAAATACTCGCGCTTTTTTCGGTAAAAGCACGTAACTTTGAATATTTCCTGATATAAATCCTGTTATTTATATCCAGCGTTGACCACAACATTGAATATTGTGACCAAAGCGTCGACGACTTCATTTTATTTGCTAAATTTGAGAAATACACCATCAGTCCATCTTCTGAATATAACTCAATATTTTTTTCTTTGCACCAATCCATAGAACTTGGTACGCATATTCATACATTTCTCGAGATTTTGGTGGGAGAAAATTTAAAGCAATTTTTTTCGCACCCTCCTGTATCTCTTTAGGTACACCACAATCTTCATTAGATTCCATTTTTACAGAGTTTTTAACAAATTGGAACAGAAACAATCACAAATGAACAGAATTAGCAATATCGCTACTAATGTTTGACAAAGTATCCATGACTACGTCGATATATCCCACTTACCTACTTTGTTTTATCATCTCAATGTGGTTTGAATAATTTCAAAGCACAAATTAATAGATAGTTAAATGCAAAATGCGTGATTGCGGTTGGAGCAAAAATAGCATGTCTCATTCGGATTAGAAATGACTTTGTTTATTAACTCGCAATTTTGCATTCGCTCCGTTACACTACGCCTTGCAAATGCAAAATTTGCTTGTGAAAAAAAATTTCATTTTTAATCCTAATAAAGCAATCTACTATTTTTTAGATTATAAACTCCGTGTTGTAGTTAAAACTGAGAATAATAGTAAAGTTTTTATACAGTGTGGAAACCACTTATGGAATAAAATTCTTTATGTCATTATTTTAGAAAATTATAAAAAATGCCGAGACACGTCAACTTTTGGATTGAGTTGTGCGTTATGTAAACATAAATTTAAATGTACAGGGTGATTCACGCAAGTATGCCATAGTCGGTGTTGTTGTTTTTTTAATGAAACACCCTGTATACTTGCACATTTTTGAAATCCTCTTAATGAACAGATTCCAACAAATTAAATAATGTATGGTCAATTATGAATTATACAGGGGAAATTTTAAAATTGATAATTTGTTACACTTGAAATATTGGTACTTTTTTAAATTAGCTAAATATGGATTTATCAGAAATCTAAACTAACTAATTATTAGACGTATTTGTTATTAAACAAAACCTGCTACGCCCATGAATTTCATCATAAAATACCTAAAAACGCCAATAATTAAACAAAAACGGTAAATAATGTGGATTGTTTTTAATCGGTAGATAATGTGGATTGTTTTCTATTCTGTCAGTTGTTGATGTGTTGACAGTTTATACTGAAAAAGTAAAATATTTGTCTAACACTCTTCCCTTGTCGACATAACAATGAAATATTTAACCAAAGAATACACCAACCAACAAGAAGCGAAACTTGTGCTATTTTAGAATTCATTTTCTAAGTGCGCATGTCTGAGTGAGAGTCAGTTATCTGTCAATGTCATGTGATTTTATTCATTTATTGTTTACATGTTTACATTGTTTAGCAAAGAATATTCTTTGTTGTACGGTTTTCCCTTATTTACAATATAATAATATATATTTTGTTTGTGTTTTTAATTGTTTAAAAAACTATTATATTAGTTATGGCGCCAAGAACTTGTGCAGTTCGTGGGTGTCATTCAAGAGATGGAGACGGAACAACTATGTTTAGATTTCCTAAAGATCCTGTAAGGTAAGAGGAATTGTTTCTATATGCAATAAATTATAAATATATATTTCTTTTTTTAAATATGTTATTCTTCCATTGCACCTATACATTGTAAGTTGCGCGAATCTATGTTTTGAGTGTTAACATTCCTCTTTCTCTGTGTCTTTGATAACATAAATAATAATAACACAATCAAGGAATACACTACAATAAGCGTCACTGCTGATGAGTTCAGCTTGAATATGTTGAATAATAATACACAATAATCAATATAAATTGGTAGTAGTTTATTTCTTTTATACACATATGATAAATAAAAATATAAATATACTTACTTAGCTTTATTTACATTTTAGAGCACAGTTATGGTTGGATGCATGTAACCGTGGAGATTTGTTTGAAAAAACCCTAGACTCTTTACATAACAATTATAAGTTATGTCAACTCCACTTTGAGGATAAATTTATTTCCAAAAGGGGACGTAAAAAGTACCTATGTCTTCAAGCTGTGCCTACAATATTTCCATGGTTAAAACGCAAGGGCCATGTTTTATTGAGCGATCCACCAACAAAAATAGCTATTCAGTCTGGTAAATATTAAATTTAAGTAAATATTACAATCAGTTGTTATTGATACTTATTTTTGCCACCTTAGTGCAGAATTAATTATAACTTTTCAACAGGATTCATTAATACCTTATTGGCATTTTGTTTATTTGTTTATTACAATTATTTTAATAATTACAGATACCATGCCGTTTGAGCAAGTGGGACATTCATCTCAAGCCGCCAAAAGACATATTGGTGATGCTTCTCCATCTCTTGGTAAGTATAATCATCATTTAGATACAACTCTTGTAGATAATATGCATCAAAATAGATGGCTTTCTTATAATTAGATTGCGTTTAGCCTATCTGTGAATCGCCATATGCTTTGTATTTAAACAGCTGTATAGAATTGCAATGTTATGTATTCTTTAGAGTGTAGAGTGACAAATCTAAGAATGCTTGACATTTTTTGAACTGGTTATTTGAAATTGATGTTTATTACAATTATTTTTATAATTACAGATACCATGTCGTTTGAGCAAGTGGGACATTCGTCTCAAGCCACAACAAGACATATTGGTGATGCTTCTATATCCCTTGGTAAATATAATCATCGTTTAGATACAACTCTTGTAGATAATATGCATCAAAATAGATGGCTTTCTTATAATTAGATTGCGTTTAGCCTATCGGTGAATCGCCATATGCTTTGTATTTAAACAGCTGTATAGAATTGCAATGTTATGTATTCTTTAGAGTGTAGAGTGACAAATCTAAGAATGCTTGACATTTTTTGAACTGGTTATTTGAAATTGATGTTTATTACAATTATTTTTATAATTACAGATACCATGTCGTTTGAGCAAGTGGGACATTCGTCTCAAGCCACAACAAGACATATTGGTGATGCTTCTATATCTCTTGGTAAATATAATCATCGTTTAGATACAACTCTTGTAGATAATATGCATCAAAATAGATGGCTTTCTTATAATTAGATTGCGTTTAGCCTATCGGTGAATCGCCATATGCTTTGTATTTAAACAGCTGTATAGAATTGCAATGTTATGTATTCTTTAGAGTGTAGAGTGACAAATCTAAGAATGCTTGACATTTTTTGAACTGGTTATTTGAAATTGATGTTTATTACAATTATTTTTATAATTACAGATACCATGTCGTTTGAGCAAGTGGGACATTCGTCTCAAGCCACAACAAGACATATTGGTGATGCTTCTTTATCTCTTGGTAAATATAATCATCGTTTAGATACAACTCTTGTAGATAATATGCATCAAAATAGATGGCTTTCTTATAATTAGATTGCGTTTAGCCTATCGGTGAATCGCCATATGCTTTGTATTTAAACAGCTGTATAGAATTGCAATGTTATGTATTCTTTAGAGTGTAGAGTGACAAATCTAAGAATGCTTGACATTTTTTGAACTGGTTATTTGAAATTGATGTTTATTACAATTATTTTTATAATTACAGATACCATGTCGTTTGAGCAAGTGGGACATTCGTCTCAAGCCACAACAAGACATATTGGTGATGCTTCTTTATCTCTTGGTAAATATAATCATCGTTTAGATACAACTCTTGTAGATAATATGCATCAAAATAGATGGCTTTCTTATAATTAGATTGCGTTTAGCCTATCGGTGAATCGCCATATGCTTTGTATTTAAACAGCTGTATAGAATTGCAATGTTATGTATTCTTTAGAGTGTAGAGTGACAAATCTAAGAATGCTTGACATTTTTTGAACTGGTTATTTGGAATTGCTGTTTATTACAATTATTTTTATAATTACAGATACCATGCCGTTTGAGCAAGTGGGACATTCATCTCAATAAATTACACATACCTAACATCGTCCTTGGGGATAGTAACAAAGTTCCCTTCTCAAGTATTGGAGGATCATCCACGAAATAAGCATACAAATTATCCTTTACAAGCGATCACAAAAAATAAGCTAGTGCCACAAGAAGTACTATATTATGTGTGTCTAAGTTATATCGTAATATTAATTGGAGGGATTACCAGAAAAACAGTATAAACTGTTCAACCAGAAAAAAGCTCAAAATATGATAATAACGAAAAACGCAACAAAACTTCGATAACTATGCAGAAAAGCTTACTGTCGCTACTTTTTTATAACTTCTTTGTCACATACATCAGTAGATTTTCTCTTGTAAAATATTTAATTCAGAATCTGGTGAGGTGTAACTTTTAAATATATCAATTATAAAAATTTTGTATTCAAGTACCATACTTATTGTAATTTTATATAATCATTTACTGAAATTGTTTCTATTGTAAACTGGTATTCTAAATATATAATCTATATTATTGTATTGGTTTTTATACTCACCCTATCCTACATACTACTACCTACCTACCTACTTACATACTTACACATATAATTTCGATAACAATATAGAAAATGAAAATCATTTGGTTAAACAATAGCTCGTTATTTTTAATAATGGATGGAACTCCAAAAACAGAAGCTAAAACTGTATGTATGAAGAATTGTTAAAGTATATTTTTCACATTGTTTGTTTAGCTGTTAAATTAACTTTAACAATTCATAAATTAAGTTCAACACACCTATTGTGAAAATTAAACTTTGGTATTTCTTCATATTAAATGAGTTTTCACTAATTATCAACCAACATTCAAAATATTACACGGTTGGATGCTTAAATATTTCTTTGAAAATTAAAAAATTTTCGAAGCAAGCCATAAAAATAAACAATAATTATTTGAGATTCTTTGGTTTCACTTTTTTGCGTGTAGGTAAGATTTAATTTACATTTTTTGAACACTTTTCTTAGTGTAAAATCAAGTAACGATGGTCAGTTATCTGTCAACGTCAGTTTGAAGGTCACGAAATTTTGCCCCCAAAACATCAAAGGATTTACGCCGGGTTTCGCTTCTTGTTGGTTGGTGTATTCTTTGATTTAACTGAGACTCACCGAATTGAGATTTTAATGATGATCGGGTATGGGGATAACTGCAGAAGTCAAGTTGAAGTGGTAAACTTATTTAATCACAGGTATCCCGAATTGCCTAATATTTCACAAAGTACTGTGTCTAAAATTCATGCACAACTCAGAGAACTTGGATATGTCAAACCATTGAAAAGAAAATCACACTTCGTTGAAGATGATGTGAAAGTGGATATTTTGTTAAGTGTCCAAGAGAATCCAACTTCTACTACACGTCAAATTGACCGTGAAAATAATGTTAGTCATACAACTGTTCTAAGATGTCTTCATAAAGAAAAACTCCATCCCTACAAATTAACTTTTGTGCAGGAGTTTACAGAAGGCGATCCAGATCGTAGGATGGATTTCTGCGAAAGATTGATGAATAAGCTGAACAGAAATGAGATAGCTCTTGGTACCATTGTTTTTTTCTGACGAATCAACATTCACATTGAATGGAGAGGTAAACCGACAGAACTGTAGATATTGGTCAGCAGAGAATCTTAATTGGATGCGTGAGACACATACTCAGTACCCTCAAAAGGTGAACGTTTGGGCCGGTATCATAGGCGACCATATTATTGGTCCTATATTTATAGATGGAAATTTTACAGCTGAAAAATATTTAAATATGCTTAGAAATGAAGTTATTCCTGCGTTGGCAAACTTATATCCCAACGCAATAGATCCTAGCTTACCGAATGAAAATGTTTGGTTCCAGCAAGACGGGGCAACACCCCATTATGCTTTAATGGTAAGAACTTTTTTAGATGAAATCTTCCCCAATAAATAGATTGGACGAAGAGGTACTATTGAGTGGCCAGCTAGATCGCCAGACCTTACGCCGTTATATTTTTTTCTGTGGGGTTATCTTAAGAACAAAGTATATGCAACACAACCAACTAGCATTGTAGACCTCAGAGACAGGATAACTACAGAAATACGGAATATTTCACCTCAAACTTTAAACAAAGTTAAGGAGGAGTTCTATAGGACACTGCGCTATTGCCAACAACTAGGTGGAGAACATTTTGAGCATTTATTTTAATGTATTTATGTGTTTAATAACTGTAAAAATAAAAATTTCACCCTGTATAATTCATAATTGACCATACATTATTTAGTTTGTTGGAATCGGTTCATTAAGAGGATTTCAAAAATATGCAAATATACAGGGTGTTTCATTAAAAAAAACACCGACTATGGCATACTTGCGTGAATCACCCTGCACATTTAAATTTATGTTAACATAACGCACAACTCAATTCAAAAGTTGACGTGTCTCGGCATTTTTTTATAATTTTCTAAAATAATGACATAAAGAATTTTATTCCATAAGTGGTTTCCACAATAACGTTTATTAATTTTACTAAAGGACTACTTTTTATAGCTACGGCAATGCACTCATTGTAATATAAATTCAAAATTTAATCACTTCAATGGTAGGTATTTACGTATAAAACTAACCTTGAAAATTCTGGAGGGTAAGTAGGTGGTGTAAATATATTTCTCGCTAAAGGTAAAGCGTGTTGACCTAGGGCGTCGCCGAAGAAGGCTTTCGGATACGGTTGGGCGGAGCGATAAGGTCGCTTCATTCTTCTTCGTCTTCTGTAATTGCCGTTTTCAAACATGTCTTCGTATTGAGGATCCAGTGTCCAATAGTTACCTTTGCGTTCACCGCCCCCCTCCCGTGGTATCTGAAAATAAAAATAGTCAGGTGTAATATGGCCGTCGCCAGAATATTCTGATGAAATTAGTGAAATTATTCTTTAGTAGTGATGAGCAGAATCGGATACATGGTATTGGAATCATTTTAGGAATCGAATACTTATCCGAGTACTGAGTTCTCGAGAACTCGTTTTGTTTTCACTGTTCATACTATTCTTAGGTGGTTATTTGTTAATCTCTGTTTTCTCTAAGGTAGCTGTTTAAGATATTGGTTTCTTCGTTATACAAGAGATTATAGAACACTAGACTGTAATATAAATATTTTGAAGAAATCAAAACAAAGAACATTGGTCGTGTATTTTAATTTGAAATAAAAGTTCATTTCTCTTAAAATGTTTCTAAAGAAAATATAAAATATTTAACAGGATAGTGTACATGTTTTGATAAATGTAAAAGTAATAAAGATTCTTATAAAAGAACAAAAATAAATTCTTTAAAAAATGAAAACGAAAATAAATAAAATTAAAAAAATAGAAAATATTAAATAGATGGTATAAATGTAAAAATAATAGATTCTAATAAAAAAGCAAAAATAAATTGTTTAAAAAATATAGGCCTATTTACAGAAACTGTTTGAAAATATAATCTCAAAGTTTTTTGGAGATAACATTTGTTAGTTGTCCGGCTTTGGAAAATACTCTCTCAGAAGGTAGGTACAGATGTAGCTGGAATGGATAAATATTTGGTTGCCAATTCATAGAGTTCTGGAAACATTGGATTTTGTTTTTTCCAAAAATCTAAGGGATTGCCGAGTCTTTCTACATGCTGAAGCTCCAAATACTGTCTAATTGACAGTATCGATGTGCTGGGAGTAGTATGTGACTTAACTTTTACCAGATTATTATCAAAGAATGCCCATATGTCATCTACTTTTCTAATATCAGTGTTGATATCGAAGGAACTGTTGTTGACGTACTCGTAGATGGAATTTCATTGAGACCCTATTGAGCTGCATGTTTTAAATTAATTAAATAAGTTAATTCGTCTGTTATCCATTTTTGAGCATTATTAGCATTATCCTCCAATCCGAAACCACCAGCTTTTTTAAATCTAGGGTCCAAAAAAGTGACTTTAGCGACTATTTCATTTTCTTCCAAACATCCAAGCCGACGAGAAAAAATTTCTAAGAGCTTCATTTTCAGTAGTTCGCCACATGGAGTTTTAATTTCCATGCTCCGAAGCGAATGTTGGAAGCCCCTGAATAATGGAATAATGATGGATACGGTAGGGTATTGCTCACCAGAGAGTATTGTTGTTAAAACCTCGGCTGGTTTTAGAACCTGAGTACAATCTTCTAGAATTATCCATTCGGAAGCATCTGGGCACTCAGGAGCCTTTGGCAATTTGGCCGCACAAATTACAAGGCTGTCTTTAATTTTTAAGAGTCTTTCCATCATAATTAAACTGGAATTCCACCGTGTGGAAACATCCTGTTTCACTTTCAATATATTCAATATATATTTCATTTGTATTTGAATGTTTTTGAATGTTTCTGTCCCAAGACACTATATTTGAAATAAGTCACCAAAGCCTTGCACTTTTTTAACAGAAGGGCTAATATTTTGTTTGAAGATATGGCGTCGATAACACATAAATTTAGTGTATGTGCCACACACGGATGATGATGTTTTTTCAAATGTTCATTTATTGCGTTTTTCATATTAGCTGCATTATCTGATACAACATTAACTACTTCATTAAATAAATTCCATTCATCTAAAATTGTCCTAAGAACTGTGTTAATATTTTCGCCTCTATGGCTTCCCAATATTTCCCAGGTGGCGATATTATATGAATGCAATTTATGATTAAATATAAGATGAGCTGTTACAGAAATATATGCCCTAGCAATATCGGATGTCCAAATGTCAGTTGTAATAGATGCATAATTAATTGCATCGAACATACTTCGCAAATATGAGACCGATTCTTTATTTAAATTAGGTATCATAGTCTGTGATAAGACTTTTCAGCTGGGAATTTTATACTGACTGTTAAGATTTTGTGTATATTCCCGGAATCCTTCATTTTCCACAATCGATAATGGTTGATAATCTATTACAATCAGTTTTGTTAACTTGCTATCTATTTCCGTTATCTTGGCATTGTACATTTCATTTTTACGTGCACCTAATAACTTTAGTTAGCGAGGACGCTTAACAACAGGTGGTCCTATAAGTAACGTATCTTGTCTCTGCTCTTCTACTTCTAGTGTCATTTTGGGTATCAAATTTACCAATTCCTTAGAAGTTGAAACTCCTGCAGTTTGAATTGGTGCGTTATTCTCATCGACACTTTTCTCTTCGTCTGGGAGATTAATACTTTCAGCAAATTGTATAAGATATATTCTCATCAGATGTTTTTCATATTTGTAGTATTTCCAAAATATTTTAATTCTTTATTGCACAGTGAACATCGCACTACTTTGTTGTCCTTCTCCTTTTTAAAATATTGCCACACAACAGACTTAATGCAACCCGGCCGCATCTTTTTATTTTTAAAAACTGCTATCTCAAAAAATTCTAAAACAGCACTCTGCAATTTACCGTATAAATCAGTGTTGGAAATACGAGTATATTATAAAACCCACCGCATGTATTTTGTGAATGTGAATCCCGCGATTCCCACGAGCCTACCTCACAACTAAATGCATACTAGCGTCTAGCGAGCTGCAAGTCACGGATTATCCTGACCAATCAAAAACTACCGAGGTTAGGATCCGATGGCACGAAAGTTTAAAAATAATAGCTGCTCTCTTTTGACAACATATTAAATTATTTCAATTAAAACGCATCGTAATTGGTTGTTCCTAGGCAATTAACTGATATTATTTGATATTCGGCCGCATTTACTAAATCATAACGACATTGCTACACTGAGATAAAAGAAAAGGCTGTTTTCCAGTTATTTCAACTTAAGAAAATCTGTTAAATTTGAATAAAAAAAAACTGTTTAACGGTTAAGCGAACTTTTTTGGAATGTCAATTTACTCATTTATGTTTAAGTTATCAAAATTAAAACTGATATAGGTATTTCATTTTTCAAATTAAAATATAAATCGTTTAGTAGGAGATCCAAAATAATTTAACTTTTCTATTTTCTCATTAATTGTATCGATCAATTTGCTATTGTAGCAATAACAATAATTGTTGATATAGTAACAACAAAAAATCGTTTAACAGCAATGTCGTTATGACTTAGTGAATTGTGCAGATTAACTGAGATTTAAAAAAAATGGAATGGTTAAGAAAATTCTAATTCTTACTTTGATGAAAATTGAAACGAGAAAAATACTGTTTTATTTTGACCTATATCTGTTGTCATAAGGAAATATGAATATTTAACAGGGCAAAAAAGCTACCAAGGTTATTGGATTGTCTTATAAATTATAATTTATTTATACATTCTTAGATACCAAATTTAAAGCTATTTTTTCTTTTTTGTCGTACAGAACAACCACCTCTGAGTATTTATTTTTTTATTGTGTGGAATATTAATATTTTGCGAAGAAGCAGAATTAACAAGGTGGTGTTTAGACACTTGTGCTGCAATTGTTAGTGGTATGGGGGCATTATCTTTATCTACAATCTCAAGTTCCTCCAATGAAGTTGTAGCCTCAAGAATTTGCAAAAACTTTATTTTAATTTCATTTTTTTTGTCTTCAAATTCAAATAATTTGAACTATTCTTTTTACATAATTCTTTGAGAATGTAGTCCTCTTCAATGAAATTTTCTTGGACTACGTGCATATGAAGACTATTTTCGTCGTCTCAAAAAATAACATGAAAAGTCATAAAAGCTATGAAAAAAAGGAAAAATTCGTAGATTAAATTGCACTCTGCAGAAAAGTTCCAATAAGCGGCGTAGATATTTTTTTCTGGAGTGTAATCGAACCTTTACATTTTTTTAGTCAGCTGTAACTCTGCAAGAGATTTCCTAATAAATGTTTAGTCAATGTATCACTATTTATCATTTTTTAAGTTAAACGCCCATCTCTGTATGGGAAATGTCACAGTTTTGAATTGCCTAAAGATTTATAATTGGAGAGGTAGCGATTTCTTGCACTCCTTGCATTCAGAATTCATAATCAATAGAGAAAATAGTTTGGCAACAAAAACTGAATAAAATAGTACACAATGATCAAGGAACGTAAATAAAATTTACATATAATCTTGCACAATGATAAACATTTCTATTCTACATTCCGCAAAACCTTACAAAATTATTTAAAAGTACGATACCGTTGTTGCCAATGCCAGTATACTAAAACTTAAAATACCTCAGAATAGCAAAATTTTTAGAAATCAAAAATATTCGAAGATATTTAAAAAAGTATAAAATGAATAAATTAGAGGATCGAGTACCTATAGCTAGAAAAGTTTTAAAATTGCCCATAACTTTTTTATTATTGTAAAAATTATTTTCAGTCCCCTTAAAATAATCTTCCATCAGATAATGATTTCGATTTGGCAGCGCTGCTTCAATCGTCGACAATGCTGTTCTTGTTAATTTCCATTGGTTAGGATCATCCGTGACCATACAACTCACTAGACGCTAGTTAAATGCATGCGCATGCGATATGAGTTCTCAATTCGTCCGAGCCGAGCAATCCGTCCGAGTCCTCAATCGGAATCTGCTGACAGTGCTGACTATTGTTTTCGATTTTATGCACGATACACTTACAACGGTATGATCGACTGGAAACGAAAATTCGTCTTCTGCGCGCAGATGACCTATTTGCGATGCATGCACCGATCGTAGAACACGGACCGATATACAAAGTGTTTTAGTTTTCGTCGATTTAACCCCACAGGGTTTCACTTTTACAATTAGTCGACGTGAACGATGGAATGTGTGTTTTGAATATTTGCGGTCTTATTATAATTACGAACTTTTAAATACTCTAATTTGCCGTTCAATTTAGTTAGAACGGTCAGTGGTTAAAATGCCCAGTTACGCTATTTATGCATGTGCAAATTACATCAGGAAAACTAAGTGAACAGACATTAGATATTTTAGGTTCCCAAAAAATGATGAACTTTGTAAACTGTGGTTAACTGCGTGTCGCCAACAAGACGACATTAATTTGAAAAACAGTAAATATTACAAAAATGATTACTGATCACTATGTTTACACATTTGTTTTCCTTATAGCATGTATTTGCTCAATACATTTTAAGAAAGATTGTTTCGAAGATATTTCTGTAAGACAGAAACTTTCAAATTATACAGGGAAAAATATAATTAATTTAAAATATGATGCAATCCCCACTTTGAAACTGCCCGGTAAAAGGGAAAATACTATAAATTCTGATAGAGTAGTTAGAATAAAACGAAGGCGATTGGTAGCTGAATGCCTAGCGGGAGCTACAATGTCTTCTGCCTCGATCAGTTCTCAAAGTAGTGAAGATAAAATAGGAATAACGGAAGGTGACATTACATTAAGTCGAGCATCTGTAAGGTAAACTTAAGAAATCAAAAATCGTCACGTGGATTCTTATTTTACTGTTTTAAATGAAACTTACTGTTTCTATATAATTCCAAAATATATTGAAAAACATGTTAAAAATTCTAAGAAATTTGACCATTGTTTCGATATTAAATATCATCGTCAGAATGACAGAAGTTACATTCTGACGATGATATTTAATATCGAAACAATTGTCAAATTTCTTAGAATTTTTACATTTTTTTTAATATATTTTAAATAGTTTCATTTAAAATAGTAATATGAGTAGATTCCACGAAGTAAGGGTTGAGACAGTTGATGTGGATTCTTATTCTTCTATTTCAGTGAGGATGAAAAACAAATACTTGAGCTTCAAACAAAAGTTGCAACACTACAGAAAGAAAACAATTTCCTTGTCAATGAGAATTGTGCACTGAAAGCTGAGTTGGAGCAGATGACAACTGGACTGCGACAATTTTTGTCAGAAGGTCAAATCAAAAGAATAGTACACTCAAAATGTACAGCCAAACGATGGTCGCCAGATGAAATAGCATGTTCGATATCGTTACGGAGTGTTAGCCCCAAAGCATACAGCTAGTTAAAAACAAATGGTTATCCTTTACCGGCGCTTTCGACACTACGCAGATGGGCATAGACACTCTCAGTAGAACCGGGCTTTCTGAATGACGTTGTTATTTTAATGGCTAAAAAATCTGCTGATATGCAGAACATTGAAAAATTGTGTATTTTATCATTTGACGAAATTCATTTATCTAATCGCATAAATATTGAGAAACGACATCAAAAAGTAATAGGGCCACATAAAACGTGTTAAACGGTAATAGCACGTGGTATTTTTAGTAACTGGAAGCAACCTGTTTATTATAATTTCGATCAAGCAATGACTATCGACGCACTATCTTCTATAATATCAAAAAACTTTTTGATGCAGGTTTCACAGCTGTGGGTATTGTCAGTGATTTTTGTACATCTAACGTTAAAGTTTGGTCACACCTAATATTGGACATGACCAAAATTGATGTTTTACACACCCTAAGAATAGTTTGTTAAACGTATATGTGTTTGGTGACGTTTCTCATCTTATTAAATTATTAAGGAACCACATATTGGATCAGGGTTTTTGGGTAAAGAACACATTAATTAATAGGGATTGTTTTGAGAATTTGTTGTAACTGTCGTCGTCCGAATTAACCATCGCATATAAAATTAACCGATACCACTTAGATTTAAAAGTTTCCGAAAGACAAAAAGTTAAACCAGCCGCTCAACTATTATCTAATTCTGTTACAAAAAGTATTCGGTTTTGTGGAGAAAATAGGCAACTGCCATCTGTTTGACCGTGGAAGGAAGTTTCGAATTTTGTACAGTTAATAAATGATTGGTTTTATCTTTTTAATTCCCATACGAAAATTGTGGCAAATTGTACAACTAAAAATGCGTATGGAGTAGATTTAGATAAGCAGAGAAAAGTGTTTAGAGATGTGACCGAAACTATTGGGAATATGACCGTAGGCAAGCATAAGTCTCTCATTTCGTTTCAAAAAGGAATTCTGTTGTCAAATAGGTCACTGGAAGAATTGTTTTCTTATTTGCAGGAAAACTATAAAGGAGTCGATTACATCTTGACCTCGCGTCTAAATCAGGACGTTGTTGAAAACTTCTTCTCTTATATGAGAGGTATGGGAGCTACAAATGACCATCCAGAACCTCTAGATCTTATGTATCGTTTGAGGTGGTATATATTAGGTAAAAACTCGGCGGCAATTTTTACAAAGAACAAAAATACAGAGGAATCTGGTGAAAAATGTCTAATACAACCATTAGAATCAGAAGAATCGCGTCCCATCTGCTTAACTGAAACACTACTAGCTAATGTCTCCAAAAATATTCAAATAACAAATACCCGAATACTTGAAGAAGAAGAAACATTTATTCCATATACATTCACTCAACCAGAATATATTCCTGACGATGAGTCTTTACAGTTATTGACAACCTTTGAAAGTTGCGAAATAATTCGTCAAGAAGCTCTTAAATATCTGGCAGTGTACATAGCGTACAGATTTAAAAATTGAATAGATGAGGCTTTTACTTGATGAAGATCCATACTAAACGATGAAATAAAACAATATAGTTTGTTTAAATCTTCATTTATTTGAACATTAGTTCAAATAAATGAAGATTTAAACAAACTATATTGTTTTATTTCATCGTACAGATTTAAAGATAAATTTAATTTAGGTACTAAAGCCAGCGAGATGATTTCCGTTAGAGCTCATTTCCTATCGAGGGGTGGTTTATTACAGCCAAATCAAGATCTTTTGAAAGCTACGGAAATTATTGAATCCGAGTTTTGATCACTTCTTTATCAAAAGAAGAAAATATTTTTAAAATTATGGCTGATAAAACGTTTAGTATTGTCGGTCAATACCAAATTGAAGTCCCATATGAAGTGATTTATTGTTTGAGTCGAACAAGAACTTACATTAGACTCCGAGATCTAAATAAACAAATGGGTTTGCAAAATTTGAAACCGAAAATGGAAAAAAAACTTTCAAAATTTACGAACGTTAAAAAGAAAGTGAGATAGGAACAGTGAATATTTGAAAACGAAAAACCTTTTCTAATTTCATGTTATTTTTAAATAAGTAAGTTGCATCTTATTCAATGTCTTTGTATGCTTTAATGTATCCAGATTACCCCTTAAAACCCCATACTTGGACTTGCCCTAAAATGTGGCTTTTTATACAACTCAAAAAGTTTTAATTATTTTTCTGTTTTAGTAAAGTTCAAGTTTATTTTAATTATTATAATATAAATTATCTCTTAGTATGAACAATAAAGATTTGTATAATCATCCCGTCAAACAAATATCGTCATAAATACCTATTGATGCTACCGAGAGTGACATTCGTGGCCATAATATAGAAACGAATATTGCATCGCAGTGACGTCACACGCCAAACGTTCGATGCGCGTAAGCATACCGTTGTGAGTGTATCGTGAGTTTATGCGATAAGCCATGCCGAGATCCGAGAACAGCCGGTATTCGAATACTTGGATAAAAGAATCGAATACACCGAGTACTGTTAAGAATCGAATACTTTCCGATTCTTAGTATTCGAATTCCCCATCGCTATTTTTTAGTGCCGATTTGTACATTTCTAATGCATGACACAACGGATATTTCTTCATAAGTAACTCCTTATCGTTTTTTGAAATATCTGTGTTAAACAACATAGGTACCAAGAATACATTTTATCGAAGTTTTTTTTGACGACCAGTCTAGAGCTTCTAGCTGTATTTATGAATTATGATTGTTATTTTGTTGCTTTTGTTATTTTTTCTCAACTGATTTTCATAAACATCAAAGATATAGATAGTTGTAAGAACTATCGCAATAAGAATAAATCAACAAAGACAACAAACCGTCTTATAAAATCCCCAATTAGTTTTATCAATTGTCGGGATTTAAAAAAACAATCCAGAGAAAGAGGGTTCTACTTTGCAGATAAAATTTTTGCTTTATGACAGTGCGTTTCATCTCAATTTATTTGCTTCAGTTTAGTTATCTCGATTAGGTTTAGGTATATTAAAAAAATATTAGGTAGGTGTTCCTTATAGAGGGCTGTAGGTATCACTGATGTGAGCAGAATCGTACCGACCCAGCAAACACAAAAACATATTGAATACATATATGTTACATATTTTTTGAAATATAAAAGTCACAGTTATATAAAACTGAAGTCACAACTAGATAATATTTATGTATTGGATACTGACAAAGGCCGGCACAGCTAGAGAACAATAATGATATATGTAATACATATCATAAATTATATCTCAAATATGTCCATATTACTATGTAATATATATGTAAAAATGAGATAATATCTAGAGAATATTTATGTATTAAATATTACATAATATAGATGTAACAAAAGATACCTAATTTTTCTTTTGCCTCACCCCTTACCTAGAATATTTTATTTCATTGAATCTATGAAAAAACTCAGCGAAATTCCTAATTTATAATAAATTCAGAAAAATCTGTTAAAACATTATTTTTCATAGATAAAATGAAATACAATATTCTTAGTAGTTTTGATGGCCAAAAGATTAAGGAACTATTGTTACTATACTATTAAATACCCATATGAATACTTCAAACTTAAAGCAACTTATTACAATTTAATATGTATATATTGTATATGGTATTTATTTGGAATTTTGTAGCTGGTACTTAGTGACTAAAAAACAGCATATAAGTACATTGATTTTATTAACATAAAAAAGAGAAACTAAAAACAAAACACCTAATGAAAAAAAAACATTGCAAAACTAAAAATATTCAAAAACTAATTGATAATAAAATATAAAAAGATAATGCAAAACGAATGAATATTCAAAAACAAAACAATAATTAACCATGGAAAATGTTCTCTTAGAAGACTTTTCTAGGTCCACTTGTAAGCGAGTGGGCAATATTAAGGGATATTATCCATTGTTCTGAAGAGTTACAGTTTCGCCCTTCTTTTCCTTCTAGAGTCTCTTTACTTAGCCTTATCCACACCAAGGTGATCAAAATCAACGCCTGCCATATTAAACTGTTTCAGCAACGTTTCTAAAAATGTAGGTATATATTAATTACATTAAATAAACCAATCATATAGTAACAATACCTTGAAATACCTTAATTGATTTTAAGTTCCTTATTTTGTAGTTATTTCTATGTCCTAACCATGAGTGAGATGTCTCTATATTATGTATTTCTGGTTCACCATCACCATTTGTAAGATTGTACTACGTATCGTTTTTCTGTCTTATTGATAAATCACAGAAGTCTTTCAATTTTTTTCGTTTTAAATAGTAATGTTGCCTAAAATTCATAATTTATATTAATCTAAGTATTCGAATATAAATAACTTTCAACAGATAAATGTTAATTAATTCATTTCAAGATATTTCGTCTTGACTTACTACCTGTGGTCAGAGGATTAAAGATGTATATTTTATTTGCTATTATTACAAAATCTTATTGAGCACTAAATGCATACCTGGGCGGCGGTATTTGTTTCGGAATAACGACTTCCTACATAGGGAATTATTTTTAAATCATGTCTAAGTTGTAAGTTAGAACGAAAATATCTTGAAAAGTACTTTAGTGAGATAGGTATAAGGTGATTTGTAATTGTTTACTTCATTGTATATTTTAATATTGTTAACCTTTTTAAAACGTTTATTGAATAATCTTTTGTAAACGACAGTTAAATGAACGGCTTCATTGGCGATGCCCCTTGCCTGTTGAATATAATAATAATAATAATAATAATAATAATAATAATAATAACACTTACATGATGTGTTCTCCATTCCTCTACAAACAAAACTAAAAACAAACACACAGACTAAACTAAAGAAAAACCTCTTAAAACGTTATTATACTTGCAGGTATGTGGGTAGATCGACTCGTGACAATTTAAAGGTTATAATATTGAAGAGCTTTCTTCTTTTTTTTAGAAATACACCAGAAGAGGTTCCTAAGAAATACATATAAAATATTTTATGTAACAAATTTTACGTAATAAATATATATAAAAAACATTTCATATTTATGTTGCAGAATTTACATCTTGAATACATATGAAATTAGATATATCCAATATATAAAACATTTTATAATATAAATATTGAGAATATATATAGATTTTGTTACACAAATACTACATAAAAAATATATAAACGTTTTATATAAAAATCATTCCTCCCCTGTTATATATTTTTATGTAACATATACATTTGTGTTTGCTGGGGAGGCACACTTTGGGGGAGGGGGGGGGATGGGGTGAGAGGGAAAAAATAAAAAACCAACTAAATTTTTGTATATGTATTAATATAAACAAGTATAGGCTTTAACATATTAAAAATGCAACCTACTAGCAAAATCCTAAAAATCCAAATTTAAAATATTAGATTATAATACTTACAAAATATACCTGTTTGAAAAATAGGAACAAAAACACCTTACTTAAAAAATATAAACGAAAACAGTTCAAAAATATACATACCGTAAAACGGGGCGACTTGATACCTTCTTTGGAATATTCGATACCCTACCGCCGTTTATTTACCGTTCTAATTCAAATAAAAATTATTTTAGATTACTTTGAGGTGGTGGCTAATGGACACAACGCTTAAAAAAGTTGTACCTCCCTCCACTCCCTAGGAAAAAAATATGGAAGGTCTTTTTTCAAGTCACCCCATGTTGGGGACACTTGAAATTTGACTTTATTTTACATTGTAGTAGCTAGTAGGAACGCAATTGGGGCGACATGAAAATCGCAATAACTGATTTTGTAGGTCCAACATAAAACAAATTATTTTTTTTATATTTCTTCATTATTTTACACACAAAAAAACATTTTTTTCAAAATTGGCTTTATTGTCATCACATATTTATTATAAAAATAAAAAACCATATTCTACAGAATAACCCAAAATACTCGTAAACCTTCTTTGGTATAGTAGAGACTACAAAAAAATAAATAAAAGCAAATTCGTTTGACAGTTTACAAACAAATTAATAATTAAGATCACATATTTTTAAATTTTAGCTGCCCTCGTCGTAATGTTTCATATTCTAAAAGCTTTTGCTTAATTTCCTTTTGCTCGACAAGTCCGATGTCTTCTGCCGGGGGAAAAACATATGCATTAGGTATTTTATCATTTATTCTTAAGAATGAGCATATATAAAATCCATTTTTTTCGCAATTTATTATTATTGCCACATATTGCTTATTGGTACCAGCTTCAGTTTTCATGTCAACGTGAATGAAATCACCTTGTTTAAAATCTGTCGAGACCGAAGAATCATGCATAGGTGACATGTTATCATCAATGTTATTGGTGTCAGTGTCGGAAAACGGTTCTGGGTCCAGATCTTTGTCGCTGTCGACGGTTAAATTTTCTTCATCCACGTCACATTTGGAAGAAGATGATAACCTTGGGCGTAATTTTTTATTCATGCTTTTATTTTTATTTGGCTTGAATGGCGCTGATGTTGGTGGTAGCTGTAGGTCTTCCTGTGAAATGCTTTTACCTGCATCAACAAACAATGTTTTCTTCCTACCAACAGAGGTTGGTGCTCCAAACCTAGATTTGTCAAACACTTCTTTTGGTAAATCGACAATTGCATCTTGTTCTTGCGTTCTTTGCTTGTCTGTTTTTGGTAGCTTGCATAAAATTTTATTCCTATTCAGTGGTAATAGACCGGTCGCTTCAAAGCCTGATTGAATATTTTTTCCATACTCTCTGAAAGTCTATTTAACGCATGTGTTAATAAGCGTGTGAATACTTCTTTTCTTACAGTTCCTTTATTATGTTTTTTCCATTCTTGAAGTATCTTTCTCCAAGCGATGTTAATTGGACGAAAAACGCTAACATCTAATGGCTGCGTAAGGTGCGTACTGTGCGGCAAAAGCAAAAAACTAATGCCATTCTCCGTACATTTCGAAATAACATTGGCCGAAGTGTGGCTTGCCAAATTATCTCCAATAAGAGCTTTAGAACCCGGTGGCAACGATCGAAAATATGGCAATACTATGTTATTAAACCAATCTTCAAAAATATTTGTATCAAAGCATCCAGAACGAGAGCGATTATATCTGGCTCCGGTTAGTCCAAATTCCGTCCAAGTGCTCCGTAAGTGGTCTACCTTATAGACTATGTAGACCGGAAGCATAAATCTTGGAGCTGCACAAGCAAACATGACGGAAGTAGCTGTTTTAGATGTATCCATCACCTTCTCCGCTCTTTTAGAAATCCTACGAACGATGACTTTCACGCGGCCAGGATCGTCCGTAAAATTAATCTCATCGTAATTTACTATTGCGTTGGATGGAACATCTTTTAGACTTTCTGATAAGTGGTCGAAATATGTATTAATACCATCAGGGCAAACTTTGGCTCTACTTAATTTTATTTATTGAGACATTCTTTTAGTCAGCTCCTCCTTATGTCGCTTTAGAAATTTTTGCAGCCAGGTTCCACCACTGTTGTCTCGGAATTGTGGCATTTTTTTCCACTTCTGTCCAAGTAGGATTTTACTATCTCTTTTATATCGTTTGAATCACAGGGATAACCCCAGTCCGCTGCAATAGATATAGATCGAACCAGATAGCTTTCCTCTTCGATCGACATTGCAGTTTGACCTACAATTGATTTTGTGTGTAGTCCTTTAGCTTTTCTATATAAAGTTATAAAAGGAATTTCATATTCTTCACCTCAATCTTTCAATTTTCTGCCTTGTTTGTGTAGCTATAGTACTCGCTGGAGCGTGTCTCCGCTATAATTCCGATATTTCCGACTTCCCGGTTTCCTTTTGTATATACGCACCATTTTTCAAGACGCCCCTGAAATTACATAAAAAAATACAATGATACGCCACTGGCAAGTAAGAAGGAAAAGTAAGGCTTTTAGGTTAGAGAACGATTGCCTGATATATAACTACTCTTGAAAAAAATACGGCGATATTCCAGTCTTTTTAGGGATCTCTGTACAATAGGAAGTTTGCAGGTTAAAAAAAATCAAGCTTCTTATCTTTTTTTTGGAGATGCACAACACAATAACAGTGAGTAAATAACCAGTACCACAACATAAACTCAATTAAGAAGCATGGTAGACATAGATGCAGACTCAATTTGAGATTAAAATTTCGACCGCCAAAGTTTTTCAATTCACCCCGGTGTTTTCAAGTAGCCCCATTTTACGGTACTTAAAAAGTGAAAAGAAATTAACGAAAAAAATATTATTTGTAGCCAACTGTGTTTGGATTTGGAACCAACTGCCTGGGCTTTGGAGGGGGTGGCAAGCCCCCTGCCCCCCTTGGTCACGGCCCTGGTGAGTGTTGGTGTTGTAGTAGTAGTGAATAGTGTGTTCAGTATGAATATCGCCAACGGATTCAGTAATTTCAACTACTTAGATGTAATTAAATTGCTTGCTATAAACTCCTAATATGAGAGAATCTTCAATATAATCATTTTTTTTCTATGATATTTGGTATATCTCTTGTTGTTAATTATATCTATTGTTTCTTATATTTTAGACAATAAATTATACATTTTAAACAGCCAAAAGGAACACGCATCTGGTAGTGCTGGATCTGCTGGTGAATGATACCACTAATAGGGTAAATGAGCAAAAGTGGAGAATGGGGTGGCGACAGGCGTAAAGGTAGACACCATGGCGTACAGTTAATAATTATAGGGAATCATGGTGGTCGTAGTTTGAACAACAAATGCTATTTTGAATGTATCTTAAAATTTGAAGTAAACCAATAGAGAATATATTTCAAAATATACCAACCTTAACAAAACATTCGTTGAGACTCAGATTATGTCTTATGGAGTTCTGCCATCCTTTCTTATTTCTCTCGAAGTACGGAAACTTCGACGTGATGTACTGATAAATTTCCGATAAAGTTGCTTTCTTAAGATGGCTACTTTGTATTGCCATCGCTATTAGTGCTACATATGAATACGGTGGTTTACTTTGATTGTTGTTGGAAGACGACGAATTGGAAGTTGAAGTGGCTGTCGATGAAGATGGTTGAGGTTGGGGCGAATTGCAAGATGATGTAGACGGTGCACGAGACTCTTCATTGGAATCGACGCTAGGTGTGTGTGGACCGGGCGTTGTACTTCCCGCCAACGCGGCATTGGAGATTGATGTAAATGTGCTAACAGGAGGCATTGCTAAAAACAAAAACCAATATAATTAGTAAAAGAAAACAATACAATTAATTTAATTAAGAGTGTAAGATGTACCGTGCGACCGAAACAGTCCACTGAAATTTCTATCGCACACTATGAAATAATAATAACATAATACTTTGAAAACATGGAAATTTGTGACAGAATTTTTTTAAATAAATACATTTGCTGTGAATAATTGTACTTTTTTCATGGTGGACAAAAATGACAGACAATTGAATTGTTGGATCTTTACCCGTGCGTCATTAATATCTGATAACATAACCGACAAATGTCAAATTATTTTGTTCTGTTCTTCACTATTAATAGAAAGAGATGCCACTTAATAATTACGTCGGTTATATTATCAGATATTGATGACGCACGGGTGTTTTTCGGGGGAACTTTTTTGACGGTCAAGTGGTTTTAATATTTTCATACCTGTAACCCCTAGCAACCCCAACTTTAAAATCTCAAAAACAAATACCCCACTTGTTATACATAGTTTAAAAGCCCCTTTCATTGTCAATACAGCGATGTATTTGTTTTAAAAATTGGGTGAGATTTGATAAAATTATGGGTCAAAAACCGCTCAATTGAAAAAAAATTATTTATTTTCTTTAACAGTTATTGTATCGTTTAAATAAAAAAATTCAAAAGAAGCATTCAAAAAAAACAGTAAACATTAGTGGTTGTAGAAAAAAATTTTTTGAATGCCAACTGACTCAAAGACTACTCAGTTGAGAACCACAGAGTGTGATGTGGTTTATTTACGTATCTAATAAACGCCAAAAATCAAATAACGGATTGTTTGTTATAGTTTGAACGTTGTAAAACCAAAATGTGTGCTGTTATTGAAGATACAATGGTTTATTCTTTAGAAGAAAGAGTTGAAACGATTTCCATTTATTGTGCTAGTAATGAATGTGCGCGGCAAACAGCGCAAATATCTAACGACAGGCATCCGGATAAAAATGTTTCGCATGTTTATGTGCTACAACTTGTGCAATAGTTTAAACAATCCGGATCAATATACAATGCGAAACGAAATACGTCTATAGTGTCAAATGAAGCCGCTCATATTGAAGTGTTGGGTCATTTTGCGGTAGATCCAACCACAGATAACCCACAGATAGATGAGACACTGCTTGTGGCGCCATCTAAAGAGCCTGTTGACTAAACAATTGAATGATGTTGAAAAGATTTCTGTAATTTTAGGTTTTGGCGGTATATTCAAATTTACTGTATTTTAATGACTTTATTTCAAAAGAACCATTTATAGTCCAATCAATTTAACGCAATGAGTTAAATTAAATGAAATATCAAATGATGGACCATAAATGGGTAATTACATTGGAAAAAATAAAACAGTAATCATATAAACAGTTTATTTATTTTGGTATAAAAATGCACAACAAATAATTTTATTCACAAAGTACTATTCTAAACAAACAGAATGACAGTAAATAAACTATAATATAAAAACAATGCAATATTTAAAAAATAATTTAAGTAACATACATTCTAGATTGGAGTATCATTAGATTCTTAAATGATGTTAAATCAAGATGAAAGTAGAAAGTTATTTATGATAAGTTTATATTAATTTATTTATTTATAATTACACTCGTATAAACACACAGAGCTGGACAAACTGCTGGAGTATAACTGCTACTTACTTAATCAATAAAAGTGTTAGCAATCAGTAGTTAACTACTATTTTTGGTAACTCTCTGTGAAAGAAAACATTTGAGTACAATTACTGTGAATGTTAGAATAAAAGTAATTGAAGTATTTGAAGGAAAAGTTGTTAAATACTGCTCGGCTCTGTAAATACAAAGTGACAAGTAATTACATATAACAATACTAAACAGCACTTGTGACTGTACAACATTTAAAATAATATATCTAACATTTCATTTCCACTTAAAAACACATCTTTATTTCTTTACTGGAAGTATTAAATAGGTTTATGTCACAAGCTTAAACCTAGTATATTGCATATTTGTATATTTCTACATTTAAAAGCATTCCGTTCTTATGAAACCATCGCATAAGGCAGTTTAAGTTACTCTGCAGCTCCTGGCAGTCTATGATTGTCAAAATGTTTCTTAAGGGCTCTTGAAAATCCCACCGTCTCGTGGAAGTCCTTTCTCGTTTCAGGTTGAGGTTCTACAAGTAAACACACAAAATAACAACAATAAATAAGCAAACACACAAATATGTTTGAAAATTTATGTCAACAGAAGAAAACAAAATGCGCTTACTATTGAAATAATAAGTTTACACATGTTTTTGTATTAAGCCAAAAAAATATATAAAAACATTTGAATGTATACATTTGTTTGGTTTTTTTGAATTCCTTTATATGGAACTTTCGATTTTTTTAGGAATTCTTGATTTTTTTTTGGTTTTTAACTATTTTTTGATTCATTGATTTTCTTATCTTTTGTCTTTATTGGATATTTTGGATTTTTGGTTACCGCTAGGCCAAATACTTAGACGTAATGCCTCAACAGAAGCTAATACTCACTTTCATTTCCCATAAATTGTCATATCATGGGCTATATATGAAAATCGGCAAGGGGTCAATAACTTCCATCCCATAGCTGGTGGAGGGAATAGCTATAACATAAAATAATACCCAGATTATTATTTCTTTAATGGGTACATTTTAAAATGGAATTGTCTGAGTATGGTGTACACACTAGATATAAATTTAGTGTATGAAAAGACGAGTACTGAGTGTGTCATTTTATTGAAATTCTAGCTAAGCGCTTTCAGCCATTAGGTCATTCTCAAAGCTGTCGACAAGAGGAAAACATACAACGGGTACAATGTACATACAATGAAATAAAATGTTTGATGTTACATCATCATTTAAGTAATATTTGTTAAAATTACCCTATAAAGAGGGTGTACACACATATCATTTAGTTGATAATTTCAAATTAGACGTTTCGTTATGTGAATTACAATTGTACACGCTCTTTATAGAGAAATTTCAACAAATTTTCCTTAAATAATGATTTAACATCAAACATTTTATTTCATTGTATGTAGCAGTTACAGGGTTTGATGTTTTTTGACACCTTCTGTATGTTTTTTTCTTGGCGAGAGCTTTCAGAATGGCCTAATGGCTGAAAGCGCTGAGCTGGAATTTTAATAAAATTACACACTCAGTACTCGTCTTTTCATTCACTCAATTACATTTCAAAATGTCCAAAATTATGGCATGCTATATTGAATACAATAAAACTTACCATCAATTTTTGTTAATTTTCACTCATATAGGAAGGCAAATCAAACTGTCTTAATAACCCCTCTTCGTCTTTCTCAAATCTATAGGAACAGTGTTTTTGAAAATGAAGGGATCATATCCTCCATCGTTTCCTCGTCGACAAATTTAATGATTTATTACCACTGGTTTTCAGCCATATTAATTTTATCTTTCTGGGTTGGAGGAACAAAACTGTAAAATGAAATATTTACTTTATTAATGCAGCAATTTTCAGTTTTGCTAATGTAAAAAACAACCATGATCTCTAAAGTTGTCGATTAAATTAGTGAAAATTCTGTGTTTTATAAAAATAAAGATAATGGTTGTTAATTGTGTAAGAAAAAGTGCTCAATTTTTTTAATAAAACTTACCGAGTACACCACTTATTAGACTCCTTCAGAATACACTTTGACATTGTCTTTTCTATTAATAACAATAAAGCAACGAAACAACAGATAAATATTACACTATAGCAATTAAAAAATACACCAAAATACCGAAACCTTCTAATAACCTCTACACTTGAACTAAGAAATGATAACAGTATAACATATAACTATAACATGTGGGGACGAGCAATATGATATCGCGCATACGCTGTAATAAAAATCAATAACATTTGATAGCTATCGACGTTACAGTTTTCATTAATTTTTTGGAATTAGGGGAGAGTGGTCGAATATCGACCACTTAAGCAAAATTGTTCATAACTGTATATGTAATATATGTATAAAGACGCTTTGTATATGAAATTACCTCAAAAACTATAAGTAACGTTATGGCAAAAAAAGATAATGGAATAAATAATGTTTGTTCTTTTCTAATGTACAAAACTCATACCGGTACTTTTCTGGATAATATCGACCAGTCGGATAAAATCAACCATAAAGTCGGGTAATGTCAACCATATCGGGTAATATCAACCAAATTTTTTAAATTTAGTTTATTCAAAAAGTAAGGTTACAACAAACTTTTTAACATTTACTACAAACATAATCTTTAGCATTTTCAATGATTGTGCAATCTGCATGCGTCCACACGGCACATGAACGGCATCTCCACCATACTTCATTTGATTTTCCAAACTCTTGACAAACAGAACATATGTCGGCATTTGTAGAATTATCTTTCTTTTCGGGAACTATACGTCGTGAAGCTTTTTTCAGCTTCTCCTGTTTAATATCTTTTTGTTCTTCTAACTTCTTCAGTTTTTGTTGCTTTTTCTCTTCTTTATTTTCCAATTCCTCTTTTAATGGCGTTGAGGTCAGTATCTGGGAATGCTTGGTTTTTCGCGATTTGGTTCTAGTTGTTACTGTTGGCAAGGGTAGAAGTTCTGCAAAGCTTCTATTTTCCACGGGTAGCTGAAGTGTCGGATCATCATCGTCGGTCAATTCATCGTCTACAATTTCTTCAAGCTCTAATTCTGAAGATTCACTACCAAAGGAAGGTGTACGGTGACGTTTTGTCTTAGATGGTCCAGGGATAGGCGACGGAGCTTTTAATGGAGATGGTTGTTGAACTGTGGAGGTAGGTGATATAGGAAGTGCTCTTTTCATGGAAGGTGGATCGTGTTGTTTTATCTTAGATGGTCCAGGTACAGGATGCAGTGTTTTTTCTAATCGTGTTATTGCATTTGTTTCAGCAATTATCGGTTCTTGATTCTGCTCAGCATTTGGCGCTGGATCGACTAATAAGGTACTGAACTCTTCATCACTGAATACAGATCGGTTAAATGGATAAATGCCAGTAGTTTCGAAAGCCTTGACCCCTTTTTCTACAGCTGCCACTTTATTAAAAGCAGTTTTAAATAACTCCGCAATATCCGTTTGCAGAATCTTCTCGTGTTTTCTTGCTTTGATATATCTATCGCATTCTTGATTGTATGCACTCTTTAATGGTCCGAAAAAACCAACATCGAGCGGTTGCAACCGGTGTGAAGTGTGGGGCGGAACTGAAACAACTTTAATGCCATTATCTCTGCAATAATGATATGATATTAATAACAGGACCGGATCATCTTTACTAGCTTTTGTAAATTTTGCAAAATGTTGAATCCAGTCTTCAAAAATCTCCTCAGTAATCCATCCAGACTTAGAGCACCTATATACAGCACCAGTTGGCCCGTTTCTTTCTAGAGCTTCTTTCATTCTCTTTCGTTTGAAAATAAACATCGGTGGAACAAACGAACCTGCAGCACTCATCGCTACAACAACAGTTACAAGTTGGCCCCTCTCACCACTTGTGACAGCTCCTACCTGTTTTTGACCTTTCTGGGCAATAATGCGGCTTGGCACGTGAACGTTACTAATCCCTGTTTCGTCTACATTGAAGATGCGATGAGCTTCAAAAGTGTGTTCAGAGTAGAGCTTATCTAAATTATCATAAAATATCGTAACTTCATCTTTATTGAATGCCAACACACGGCTCAGACTTGTGGCTTCCGGTTTACGGCAGCTCAATGTCGGGTTGCGCCGTATAAATGCATAGAACCAATCTTTTCCACACATTGCTTTCTCTTTATTAAAAGTGTTTTTTATTTTATTGGTTTGTGCAAATTCAAATGCAAGTTGTCTTATGGACGAAGATGTTAGTCCATATAAAAGGCGAGAGAGGTTTATAACATGTTTTGCGAGATCTTCTTCTTGCTGAACAGTAAAAACAGATTTTCTGCCCATTTTGTACTTTTTTGTAGCGAAGCGACCTTTTAAACGGTCTTGTAATGTTCCATATGGAATATTGAACATTTGTGCAGTTTTTCGTATGGAAGCAACTTTGTCATGTATTGTCTTAAGCGCACGTTCCATATCCTTTTCAGACCACGAAGCGCGAGAAGTTTTGCGTGTATACTTTTGACGAGGCATCTGTAAAAGAATAAACGCCATTGGTACAATATCGATCACAGTAGGAAAATATCGATCACCCCGGTTGACATTAGCAGAATGCACGTGGTAGACAAAAAAGATGAATTACAAAAAAAATCTGTGAAAATGTAACGGTAATTCATCACACATAATAAGCACATACATATCTAATTACCTTACTGCACAGAAATCAAAGCTACAATCAAATTAAATCATTACTTACTTTCGTATCGGTGTCACAAATATTATAAGGAATAAGGCAAAATTTAACATCAAGCATTCACTACGGTCAAACATCGACTAAGTGCGTAGGTGACTGTATACATAGTAAATACCATCCCAGCGCATGCGGTCTCGCTCTATTAAGAAGTTGAAAAGCTTCAAGAATTGGGTAGGGGTGTGTGATCGATATTGGACAGCGGTTGATATTCGACCACTCTCCCCTAACTACCGATTTTAGTTACTCGACAGGCTCTATAGATGGCACGGTCTGCAGTGTCCCTAGCCTGGATCCAACTACTTCTATTAGGAAAGTTTCACAAGAAACTAGAATGTCGATAGGCTCAATACATAAGGTAACAAAAGTAAATAAGTTCCATCCCTATAAATTGCAAATACTTCAAGAACTGTACGAAGATGACCTGGATCGAAGAGTGCAATTTTGCGAAATAATGACAGAACGAATTAATAACTCACCCAATCTACTAAAAAATATTTGCTTCTCGGACAAGTGTACTTTCTTCCTAAATGGTCGAGTGAATAAGCAAAATTGTCGTTACTGGTCAGATGAAAATCTCCATCTATTCCGGGAAGGTCATACGCAGTACCCCCAAAAAATAAATTTTTGGCTGGGGATTTTAGGCAACACCCTTATTTATAAATGGTTCTCTTACCGTGGAGCTGTATTTAGATATGCTTCGGAACGCAGTTGACGCACTGATCACTGAATCATTAGAAAAACAAATATATCAGCACGGAAATCTTTTATTCCAAGAAGGCCAAATACACTTTCAACAACATGGTGCACCTGCGCACTACGCTAGACCAGTACGTGATTGGTTGAATATCACATTCCCTGGTAGGTGGATAGGAAGAAGAAGGGCAGTAGAATGGCCACGAAGATTCTGTGATCTCAGTCCAAATGACTTTTTTCTATGGGTTTACCTTAAATCAGTAGTTTACAAAACTGAACCACTAAACATTGACGGTTTAAAAATTTGTATAACAGCTGTGTGTAGGGCTACCAGGCCAGAAACTTTTCAAAAAGTGCGCGAGGAATTTCCCCACCGTCTTTTTTATTGTTTAGAAAGAAATGGTGAACATTTTGAACAATTAATAAAATGAAATTTTGAGCTGAGAAAATAAATAATGGTTTTCAACTGAGTGGTTTCGACCCATAATTATAGACAATGAAAGGGGCTTTCAAACTATGTATAACAAGTGGGTTATTTGTATTTGAGATTTTAAAGTTGAGCTTGCTAGGGGTTACAGGGATGAAAATATTAAAACCACTTGACCGTCAAAAAAGTTCCCCCGAAAAACAAAAATTGACCTATCCCGGCGAATATTGCAATGTATTGGGGTTTTTGAGTTACAGGGGTGGTAAGTTTTAAGATGAGCACAGTGTATAATAACTATCACACGTGAACGAAAGCGTACTGTAATCTCCAGAATTCTACAGACTTGTGCTCTGTGTAGAAATTCTTGTGTGCTCAACAGATATATGTAACTAGAAACTATAACAAGTAAATGAATTTGTAAAAAGTGTCTACGTTTTCCACGAAAAAAGATATTCATAAAAACAAAATCAAGTAAATCATAATATCACTTCTTGACAGTTGTGTTTGCTATATTTAAATTTATTTTGTTGCATTTAAGTATAAAATAAGTGAGAGATAGGTGATTTTAGAGTCACAAAACGGCAATGCTGCAAAACGATTTTATGCTGAAACAGAGCAAGACCATCAGATCAATTATTCGCAAGACTGGCAAATACTCCAAAAGAAAACGGCAGATTTGTGAACAAAAAGGCTACGTGTGCGCCAAAAACTGCCACAAGTGAGGAACGTGCGGTTGGAGTATTGGCAAGCGTAGAAGTAGATCCCATATTTCAATTAGGAAGATATAAACCGAAACGGACATTTCGCGTGTTTCAGTTCAAAGAGTTTTGAAAATTTATGAATTACATCCCAACAAAATTCACTTATATCAGGGCTTATTTCCGGGATACAATGAGATAGATACATTTTGTTGCATGGTTAACAGTAGTTCAGCAAGAAGTAAAGTAACATCAGATTTTGTGAATCGATGAATCGCGCTTTCATAATAATGGAACTGTTAATCAACGTTAATCGTGTTAATCGACTATGTCCTAATCAAAACTAGATTTAAGAACGGAATAAAAGGCATAAAAGCATATCCTGGGGCGGACATAGGCTCAGATCATAATACTGTGGTAGGAAAATCTGAATGTGAAATTTAAAGAGCTAAGAAAGAGTAATGAAAAAGTATAGACATGAAAAAACTTAGAGACAAAAATACACAAAGACAAAAGCACGAATAAATGAAGAATTTGCAACAATAAAGTCAACCGCAACATCAGATACGAATACAGAAAATAACTGGAATCGAATGAAACATGCAATTGTAAAAGTAGAACAAGAAGAAGTAGCATATGCAAGCCCAAAGACCAAGAAAGAATGGATAACAGAAGAAATTCTACTGATGATGGACAATCGGAGAGTACACAAACACAAAAACATCGAGAAATACAAACAAATATAGTGTTTTAAATGAAACTCACGGTTTCTAGTTAATTAACTAGAAACCGTGAGTTTCATTTAAAACACTATTATTAGCAGATTCCCCGAAGTAAGTGTCGAGACAGTTAATTTTTTACAAACAAATATATAGAGAAATAAGAAAGAAAATCTGAATAGCAAAAGAAAAGCGGATGAAGAAAAGATGCGAGGAGATTGAGTTACTTCAGAATAAACAGGACAGCCACGGAGTTCACAAGAAAATAAAAGAGGTATCGCATTCCAACAAAAACCAACCCGTATTCGGCATACTAAATGAAAACAATGAAATTAAAAGTATGGCAAACATATATACGGAAAACATTCGTTAGTGATGCGCCACGAATATACGACAGGAATAATGAATGGGAACAGGCTCCAAAAATTCTAAAATCAGAGTTAGTGAAAGCACTCAACTGAGTAAAACGGGAAAGCAACGGGTCCGAACGAAATCCACATTGAATTGATAAAATTGTTAGAAGAAGAAAATTTGTTGCCACTGTTACAGTTACTACAGAAAGTGCATGCAACAGATAATATTCCAAAAGACTGGCTCACCTCCGTATTTATTCCCCTTCCTAAAAAATCAAAAGCCAAGGATTGTGATGAGTTCAGACTGATAAGTTTGATGAGCCAAGTGCTTAAGATCCTACTTAAAATTATACAAGCCGCCAATGTGAAGCCGATCAAAGCGATACTCAATTTGGATTTCGTGAAGGTCTAGGAACAAGAGAAGCGCTAGCCAGCTTATTAACGCTCCTCCAGAAATGTCGTGACATGAGGGAAGATATCTATGCCTGTTTCATAGACTACGAGAAAGCCTTCGATCAAGTTAATCACACCGTCCTTCTGACATTACTACAGAAAAAAGGGTTAGACAAACAAGACATCGAGTTTATTAGAAATCTTTATTGGAACCGAGAAGCAAAGGTTAGATGTGGACAAACGACATCGGAACCGGTGTGCATAGAAAAAGGAGTGCGACAGGGTTGTGTTTTGTCGCCAATACTGTTTAATTTGTACTCTGAGCACATATTTGACCAAGCAATAGGCGATGACGAAGATAGAATTAAGATTAACAGCAGGACGTTAAACAACATACGTTATGCAAACGACACGGCTATCATTGCAGACAATTCAGAAGCCCGTCAACGCCTAATCAACAAAGTTGTAGAAGTGGGGGATCAACTAGGCATGAAAATTAATGTAACAAAAACAAAAGTAAAGGCCATAACCAGATTACCGAACCCACAACTGAACATTAACATTTATGATACCGCAATAGAGGAAGTTGAGAAATTTAAATATCTTGGTAGCTGCATAATAACAAAGGTAGACCCTGACGTCGAAGTAACGTACAGAGCAAGCCACAGCCAGATTCATAAACCTATTGTACAACGCAAACCTTAAACTTAAACTTGAGATACCGTTTTGTAAAAGCATACGTGCACTCAGTTCTCCTGTATGGAGCAGAAACATGGACATTAAAAGTGGATACCATGAAGAGACTCGAGCGTTTTGAAATGTGGATCTTCCGTTGACTACTAAAAATATTATGAACTCAACATATACCTAACGATGAAGTGCTTAGACGTATGGGAAGGGAAAGAGAGTTACTTTCAACAATAAAACGAAGAAAGACCGCTTATCTAGGCCACATATACCGTAACAACAAGTAGGATATACTGAAATTAGTAATAGATGGAAAAATCGAAGGAAAACGTGGTCCTTGTAGCAGACAACATTCGTGGTTAAAAAACATACGCGACTACACTGGTACGAACACATCATCTTTAATTCGTACCACCCAAAATCGAAATAAGTATGACGAAATTGTCGTCAACCTTCATTAAATGGAGATGGCACCTGAAGAAGAAGAATAAACGCAATTATTAACGTTGTCTGTGGTCAAATTATAGGTCCTAAATTTTATGAGACCACATTCCTTCAGGAAGAACGGGCGAATTTGTTGTAAGACGTTCCACTGGAGATTCGAAACGTTATAATTCTGCAGCAAGATGGAGCCCTTCCACATAATGTCAGAGTCGTAACAAACTTTCTAAATGAAAGGATGGGCGATGACAGTTACCGCCAACGAAGAAAATGAATTCTTGGTGTTAATATCAGTACTTGAAAATCAGAAAAAAGCTCTAGAAAAATGGCAAATATACAGGTAAAAATCAATTCAGTGTTTCTAAAATTCTTATAGGAATCACAAATACCATCCGCATCATATTCAGCTGCATCAGTAGTTGTTTATACAGCGATGACTTACATCACAGAATCGGCTTTTGCTCATGGACTTTTGATCAAGTTACATAAGAAGAAGACTTTTTCAAATTTAAGTTATTCACAGCTGATCTACTTTTCACAATAATCGTATGGTGTATCGTCATAACTTTCATTATTATACTATCACACTGAAAATAGGCACTTTTTCCATACTAGGGACCGTCAGAATCGGTAATGCATAAATGTGTTTAGTGGGATTGTAGGCAATCTGGCAATAGGTCCTTATTTTTTCAATGGTCACTCGAATGTACGAAAATTCCTAAGATTTTTAATAACAGTGTTTAGGAATCTCTTGGAGCAAAAAAAATTGGACCTAAAATTGAACTCTGGGGTACACCACTGCTAACTGGTAAATTTTTTTAAACTTCACAATTTGCTCGTACCAGTTGTTTTCTACATTCAAGGTAAGATTCAAACCATTTTAAAGGAATACCATGAATGACATAATATTCTAGTTTGTTTATCAAAATTTCATGATCAACAAAGTCGAAGGCCTTCGCGAATTCACAAAAAACCGAAGCCGTAAAAGGTTTATTATTAAGTGAGATATATATTTAATTAAGAACAGGAAACATTGCGTCATTAGGAAATTTATTAGGTAGGAAACCAAATTGTTGTTACGATAAATCAAACATTTGTGCATACACGTATTCAGCAAAACATTTTCTATTAAAATATGCAACCAAACATATACAGTCCTATTTCAAACAAAATAGTTGACCATCGTTATATTGACACATGTCATTTTTACGCCAGTTTGACAGCGGCATTCAAGGCAGTTTTATGTGCAATTTATACAAATATATATTTTATGGGACGTATTTATCGAAATAACCAAGTTTAGGAGTGCGACAGGCAACCTGGGACTCTCTGTATATATATATATATATATATATATATATATATATCGAAATTTCTGTGTTTTCAAAGCATATTTATATGATTATTTATTGTTTTTGTATAACTCAAGATCATTTTAATGAAATACGGAACAAAATATTTATTAATAAAAAATGGAGAATTAAGATTGTTTATAAAATATATATGTGTATAATATGTAACTAATACACTAATTATAAAGAAGTACTCATCAATGAAGCGCATGTTCTCTATTCGCTGTGATAACCCCAACCCATCAAGTTCATCGTTTTTAATTCGATTTGCAGCCTCGAGGAAAATTAACCATTCTGATATTATGAGACGAGAATTACTAAATTTACAAGGAGATTTTTATTGAAAACAATCGTAGTGATTTTTGAAATACGTTACGAAACAAACAAGTAAGGAAGCTAAGCACTAATTTCAGTTTAATAAACATTTAAATTACTGAATTTGGCTATCAGTAGTAGTAATACTATATGTACTTCCAAATAATCAGGTTTATACATCGATAATTTGTTGCATAATTACAAAGAGTGTCAGTTTGACAGTTTAAATAATCCGACGGCGAAGCTAACTGTGAAACAGCCGTGGTGAAGACGAATATGAAGTAGGTGTTACTGTTGGTTTTTGAACTTGATGAATGTTTTTCTTGTTGTGACATTCTTTATTTTCTCTGTTATGTTTCTTGGTTACATAAGTATCTATGTACAGCGGTTTTAAAATAAAAGTAAGAAGCAGTTTCTTAGTATTTTCTATTCAAATGTCAACCTCACCTTCGAGTGGTGCGCCCTGTTAGATGACTAACGCTCTGACGACCGAATGATTGCCGGTATAAGCAATCCCCCATTGACTGGCGAACAGCCTCGGGTGGAGAAGCCAGTGAATGGAAGGGCACTCTTTTGTCCTAGGGTTGGGAAACTGGCTCTAAAGGCGGATGAACCAAGAAATGAGTCAACGGCATAAGAATACGGAAGACAACGGGAAACCACCGTATTAAGGATCTGTAAGATAGATATCCCAAGAGTACCAAAATGACCTCATTTAACATTTTCCGGAGGTACAAATAATTCCCCAATCGGATCGCCAGGGAAAACAATGTTAAATGATAAAAAAGTAGTCAGAGTAAATCTACGAAGAAAGATCAAAATTGGTACATAGAACGTACAAAGTCTATATGAAGCTGGGAAGTTGGCTAATGTAATACAAGAAATGGACATGTTGAAAATAGATGTCCCTGGGTAGTAGAGACATGGTGGCCAGACGTAGGAAAATGTGTAACACAAGGAAAAGTCTTTTTCTATTCAGGAAATCAAGACATAAATCATCGAAAAGGAGTTGGAATAATAATTCTTGAAAAACTATCTCAGAGTGTAATTAACTTTCTCCTACACTCAGATCGCATGGCATTACTTAGATTGAAAGCAAATCCGGTTAATATTAACATAATACAAGTATACGCCCCCACCGCAGAGGCATCAGAAGACGATGTTGAATAATTGTATGAAGAACTGAGACAACTAATCCATAAAAACGAACGAGCAAGGCAACTACACCAGTTTTGTCAAGAGGAGCACATGAAAATAACTAACATTTGGTTCAGACTACCACCCAGGCGTCTCTACACATGGAGAGCCCCAGCAGACTGTTCCGAACATATAATTTGATATCAAATAGATTTCATATTGATTAACAAACGATTCGGAAATCAGTAACAAGAACATCTACATACCCTGGAGCCGACGTCCTAACAGACCATGTCCTTCTCATAACAGAAATAAAATTAAAAATAGCTAATAATAAAAAACCAAAACAAGAACCAAGGATAGATTATGATAGAATTAAAGACGACAACATCAAAAGCAAAGTAGGCAATAAATTAAATGAAACCCTAACAACTTTTGCCCTGTCACAATCAGCTGAGGAGATGAACATTGACAACACATGGAAGGACATAGAAAAAATAATGATAAATACAGCAGAAATAGGATACAAACAAAAGGTCAAAAAGAAAGAATGGATGATGGAAGAGCGATAAGAACGGCAAAAAATAGATGGCTGAAGGAACAGTGCGAAGAAATGGAACACTTACAAGAACAACATGATGATTATAACTTGCACAAGGACATTAAAGAAGCATCAGGAGTATACAGGACATAGACTTTCACTAACATACAAAAATATCAAGGGCAAATGGCACAAGACAACGCACAGAGGAAAGCTATCTGGGAAAAATATATGGCAACTTCTTTGCAGATGAAAGACCACGACTAGAAGACATCTTGGAGGAGGATTTGTCTGGACCACCAATCACAATAGAAGAGATTACTAGAGCAATAAAAAGCTCGAAGGATAAGAAAACGGTTGAGCCAAATCTAGTTCCTGTTGAACTGCTTAAATTATTAGACAGCGAAGGTATTAAGATACTGCATAGGCTTTTCAACCAAATTTACAACAAAGGAAAATTCCCAACTAAATGGCTCACGTCTCTTTTCATCCCACTTCCGAAAAAGAACAACGCAACAAGATGTGAAGACCGCAGATTGATTAGCTTGATGAGTCCACATTCTTGATATATTTCTGAAGGTCATTTACTACAGAATTTCCACAAAATGCGAAAGCGTTATTGGATCCTCTCAAATCGGTTTTAGAAGGGGTCTCGGTACAAGAGAGGCACTAGTCGCAACCCATGTATTAATTTAGAACTGCTACGACCAGAGAAAGCATGTAGTGATGTATTTTATAGACTATGAAAAGGCGTTTGATAGAGTGCAACATCACAAACTCGTTCAAATACAAGGCGACTTGACATAGATCAGAAAGATATACGCTGTATTGAAAACTTGTACTGGAACCAAACAGCTGCAGTTAGAGTTGGCAATGAGGCCACAAAAGCACAGAAAATCATTAGAGGTGTAAGGCAGGGCTGTGTCCTCTCCCCACTCCTGTTTAAAATATACTCTGAAAATATCTTTCTAGAAGCTCTCGAACAATTGGGCATCAAAGTAAATGGTATATGGATCAACAATATACGGTATGCAGATGACATGGACATGGTAGGAATACATATCCAGTTGATGGGGATTAACATCTATATGAAAAAGACAAAATTCCTAATAATCACCCGTAAATTAGATGATTTCCAGAATGCAAAGCTATCATACAATAGTGAAGACATAGAATGTGTAAAAAAGTTTAAACACCTGGGAACCTGGCTATGTGGAGACTGGTCTTCAGACGTGGAAATCAAGTGCCGGATAGAAAAAGCGGGGAGCTCATTCATGAGATTCAAAAACATCTTCACGAACTTTGACTCCGATCTCAATCTCAGAATGAGATTCACAAAATGCTACGTATGGTCCGTCCTATTGTATGGCATGGAAGGTTGGACTCTGAATGTGAATACCATGAATAGACTGAAAGCATTTGAAATGTGGATCTGTCGATGAATCTTGAAAGTTCCATGGACGGCAGGAAAAACCAACGAGGAAATTGTGAGGAGGGCAGGAAGAGAACGTGAATCGCTGAACACGTAAAACGCAGGAAAACAGCGTACCTGGGATATGTGATATGCAACGAGAGATACCAGTTGCTCCAACTAATAATAGAAGGAAAGATAGAGGAAAAAGGGGAGTGGACAGGGATGAGAACCACAGAAGAATTAATCCACACCGTCACAGACAGAACGAAATGGTCAGAAGTAGTCGCAAACATCCAGTAATGGATAGCAGAAGAAGAAAAACTACAAAATCCTATCAGATTCCATCAGTCACAACTAAAACTAACATAAAACAAAACCAATGAAAAAAAACTTAACATGTCATCTCATCTTTTATTTAAACGGAAGAATTCAATAAATAAATATTAATGGTCAATTTTTTGAAGAGGTTTCATATCATGCTGATTACTAATCTATTTATACCTAAGCTCTGGCACTTACCGTTCGTCCGCTGAAGCTTATAACGAACGGACAGCAGAAGTGAGAATTTAAGACTTCGATTGTTTCGTTGATTTTGTCGACTTTTGGTTAGAAGTCTAGTAACATATTAAGTTGGCTATCGTTGAATAAACGCGTTTAATTAAAAGTTATTTTTAATAAGATATATCCTTGCAGCAATATCATAACAAAGTAAAAGCTCAAAATGTTGCCCGTGCTTCAACAAACAAGCCATCCATGCGATTTATAAAACATTTTTAAAATCAATATACTGGGTGTCTCATTATATTCTGACTGTTTTTAAGAGCTTCGCTTCGCAGTTTTTGTTACAATAACATTTTAAACGTTTCAATAAAATACTATCATTGGTGTTTATTGCAACTCAAAATTTTATACGAAAAACAACGAATTGAGATTGGAATCCTACAACAACTGTAAGTAAATTGGTGGTAAATTTAAAATACGTTTCCCAGGAGGTGGATTGGAAGTCGTGGTCTTCGCAATCACCCGATATGAATCCATTCCCTATGAGATCTATAAAAAAATACAGTTTATATAACAAAACCCGCCACTTTTTAGGAATCAAAAGACAAAATTACCAAAGAGACGAGAATAATTGAATAGTAAGGCTTGTTACAAAATACCGGGTGTCTCATTATATTCCGACCTTTTTTTAATAGCTTATATCTTTGAAACGGTTCTAGATACTAAGATGCGGTTTTCACAGTTAGGTTTAAAATTACCGTAAGTTTTGTTGTAACACATTCATATAAATGGCCTACATCCGGTTTACCCGCTAGAAAAGTGGCGTATTTTCAGAATACAGTAGATGTAATTTTTTAAATGGGACATCCTGTATATTTAGCAATTTCTTGAAAGACGCATATTTTTACTTTATAACGGTACCTTAAAGTTTAAAATCGGTGCACAGAAAGCGAAGTTAGATACCTTTAATTGGGATACTGTAATGATTCAGATATCTTATTAATAAATAATAATCAAGGAGGCGTTAATATGTCACATCACAAAGATATTGCGATCAATGCCCAAACTCAATCCTATGTTCAGACTAGAAGACGATTTAGAAGATAGTTCAATAAAAATCCTCCTGCTACAAATACCATTAAAACATGGTTAATCAAATTTAGGAATAATAATAATAATACTTTATTCAACCTTTTTGATCATAGTACATGATATAGGACAGGTCAAACAGAGAAGGGGATATTACATTGAATACGTCTTACTTATTAAACACTTAAATTAAAATCGTTTGTTTAAAAACTCTGACACATCATAGAAACATTCGACAATTAAACATTTTTTAAGTTTTTGTTTGAACACATTGAGATGGCTCTCACATCTTATACAGCTGGGCAAATGATTTAGGAATTCAATTCCTTTATAGACAGGACTTTTTTCAAACAATGAGGTTTCATGTTTTGGTGGCCGAATAAGTTTTCCAGATCTGGTTGAGTAATCATGGAAATCAGAATTAAGACTAAATTCACTGAAATTACTTTTTGCATGTAATATGCACTTGTAGATGTAAAAAGAATAAAAAGTTAGTACACCGAAATGTTTAAAATGGTTTCTGAATGTTTCTCTATAATCTAGATAAAAAATTAGACGGACAATCCTTTTTTAAGAAATAAAAATCCTCGAGGAGGCATTTACCACACACCCCCTTCCCCCCTCCCAGAATGCTATATCAGCACTAACCGAGTCAAAGGCTTTTGAAATATCAAAGAAGAGCGCCCACATACCTCTTTCTATCCAATGAGGTGTGGATAAAATTAAGCAGAGCTACGGATGCACTCTCCGTCGATCTGCCAGGTAAGAAACCATGCTGATGGTCCAATATAACATTATACTTTTTGAGGAAAGAAAACATTTGTTTATAAATACACTTTTCTATTACTTTACATATCACAGTTTGGACAGTTACTGGCCGATCATTGTCAAGGCTGAGAAGGCTGTCTTTTCTATGTATTGGTGAAAAAACTCCTATCTTTAGACTTGATGGAAAAGTTTCTGTTTCCACTGAGTACTGCTTCTATATCTAGAAAAAGGAGAACTGTGAATGGAAATTTAGAAGAAATGTTATCTGTTTATGAGCTTGTACAGAGAAATCCGAAAATTTCAACTAGAAAAATAGCATCAAATTTGGAAATGGACAAAACTAAAGTTTTTAGAATTCTAAAAGTCCTCAAATTTAAACCTTACAAAATTCAAGTTCTACAAAAAATTAACGATCGTGACCATGCTAAAAGAGTGTTTATGTGTGAAACTTTAACAGATTTGTACAGAACATATCCAAATTTTAGAATTATCATGTCTGATGAGGCTGCGTTCTATATAAATGGACGAGTTAATAAACATAACTGTAGAATTTGGGGATTGGAAAATCCAAGAGAATTTCATCAACATGGGAGAGATTCTCCTAAAGTTATTGTTTGGTGTGCAGTGTTTCGTGAAAAATAATATGGGCTTTTCATTTTTGCAGAAAATACAGTTCGTGGTAATAATTATACCGATATGCTGGAAAACTTTTTCTATCCCCAGTTAGAACAAGAGGGTATTTCAAACCAAAATGTTTACTTCCAACAAGACGGGGCTCCACCCCATTATTCCAACAGAGCAAGAGAATCTGTTAACCAACAATTTGGAAATAATTGGATTGGTAGGAGTGGTCCAATAGAATGGGCTACAAATTCTCCATACCTGACTGTTCCAGATATTTTTGTATGGGAATATGGGAAAGATAGAGTCTACAACCCGATGCCGGCAGGTAATGGAAAATATTCCTCTTGAAATGCTGACAGCAGCATTTGACAACTTAATGGTTCGATTCCACGAATATATAGACCAAGAAGGAAGACTTATCAAACATTTGCTTAAGAGTGTCCTAAAACATGTCCTTATTTGTTTTTTAATGTTCACTTTTAGTTACTAGCTAATAAAGTTTTTGTTTATGACAATTTCAACTTTATATCTGAAACATTACAGTATCTCAGTGAAAGTTATCTAACTTCGCTTTCTGTGCACCGATTTTGAACTCTTTTAAGGTATCGTTATAAAGTAAAAATATGCGTCTTTTAAGAAATTGCGAAATATACAGGGTGTCATATTAAAAAAAGTGCCTCTACTGTATTCTGAAAATACGCCACTTTTCTAACGGGTAAACCGGAAGTAGGTCATTCATCTAAATGTGTCACAACGAAACTTACGGTAATTTTAAACCTAACTGTGAAAACCGCATCTTATTATCTAGAACCGTTTCGAAGATATAAGCTATTAAAAATAGTCAGAATATAATGAGACACCCGGTATTTTGTAACAAGCCTTACTATTCAATTATTCTCGTCTCTTCGGTAATTTTGTCTTTTGATTCCTAAAAATTTGTTATATAAACTGTATTTTTTTATAGATCTCATAGGAATGGATTCATATCGGGTGATTGCGAAGACCACGACTTCCAATCCACCTCCTGGGAAACATATTTTAAATTTACCACCAATTTACTTACAGTTGTTGTAGGACTCCAATCTCAATTCGTTGTTTGATACCAATGACCATGACTAATGATAGTATTTGATTGAAACGTCTAAAATGTTATGTTATTGTAACAAAAATTGCGAAGCTAAGGAAGGAAGAACTCGCAATAATATTTAACCCCAACGATTTCCTAATCACGACAATTTTTGAACGAGTAAAGTTATCATTTATATAATTTGTTTGTCACTTTATCTAGTGGCTACAGCCTCCACGTGTGAAAAGTGATCTTCAAAAAAATTGATAATTCTTGACCTGTGCCCATAACCTCTCACTGAACTGAATTTATATATCTTTGTCAACCATGCGGTAACCTAAATACTAAATAAATATAGAACTATAGTTTGTTTCAAACAATTAGAATTTTATGTAGCGAACGAAATTTTCTACTAGTTTGTTTCCAAAACCAAAATTTTTTTGATTTGTTATTAAATGTATGTTTTGCTTGAGGAACAACGGCTTTCAACACAAAAGAGGCGGAGAGTGGGGGATGGCGGAAGCGGAGCGGGAAGTGGAATAAGTCATTGGACAAAATCGCCAAGTATGTAGGTAGACGACGTGTACGCTGTGGACGGCCAGGCACTGGTTGATGAGTCACAGCTCTTGCATTGCAGGGGGTGACTCTGGAGATGTAACATTCTCTGGTGGTGGCGGTCTGACTTCCCCTACCGGAGTGACGTTAATACAGGTTGGCAAATTAATTTTGGCACTCGGAAGTTTGGCAACGCCCGATGCGCCGTAGACATTAGGGTGAGATAATAGTATTTTATGCAACGAACATATAATGATAGCCATTAATACACGAGCATGATGTAGGATACGAAACGAGCCGCAGGCGAGTTTCGTATTTAACATGCGAGTGTATTAATGGCCATTATATGAAAGTTGCATACATTATTTTTTCTACTCCGATTAATAAGTATTATTCAATTAATAAATATCAATGAACAATGGAGGGATATTCAACAAATAAATTTAAAACTTTTGGACATAATAGTTTTCAATCTGCTTTGTTTATATAAATCTAAATTATTTATGGTACCATTTTAAAAATTAATTTGGTGGGCTGATCAAAAAAAATTCAGGGTATGGGTAGAGATGGAACCCTTACCATACAACTACATAACTTTCATAACCTACCGCTTACACCACTGGGCTATGGCTTCTCGCAAATGTAATGATAAAAATTGCATTTAATTTGATATGTCAACATTATTCTCTATGTTTGAAATATTTGCTATTTGAATAATGTGACCATAAGGATAATTGTTTCATTTTCTTTTATCATTCTTCAAAATAAACTGTTACTTAATTTTAGATACAGGTACTTTTGAAAATATAGATTGGCACTTGTCAAATTATGTCTCACTTAACTAAAAATAGGAAACTTGATTATATTGGCTGAAACATCTATATCGTAATGAAAATCTGTATCATATTGAAGTTCATTACGATACAGATTTCATTCTTTTAATGAGTGTATTATATAAGAGGAGTAGAAAAAGTATTTTATGCACTCATGTGTCAATTTTATGCATTCATGTGTCAATTTTATGCATTCATGTGTCAATTTTATGCACCGTCATGTCATCATGACAAACAAATCGACGCCATTTTTAGTCCATTTAGAACAACCTAAATGAGACATTTTTTGGTTTTTGCATGCCTGCGGTTCATGCGTCAGTTTTTCCATTCGTGAAAAAAAGCACCACTTGTTGCATAAATAACTATTCTGTCTCTGTCTACAGGAGTATATAAAAGGACACAGGTTTATTTTGTGTAAGATATATATTTAAATGTAATAGGTTTTTTAGCTTAAATCATAATTATTATACTCATTCCATAACTATATTACGTTTCGGTTTTATTATTGATTTTAACCATCTTCCGATTTCAGTTACAATTGCGGTTTGGTCATATTAAAATATGTTTGAACTAAAATCTAAAGATCGTTTAAAACAACTAATGAGCTGAAACGTAATATATTTTTTTGGAATTTAATATTTCTTTTAAATGGCCGAAAACCACGACAAAAATTTTTATTTCAAAGAACGGTCGCTAAAAAAAATTCAACTACTTCCTCATTTTATTTGTATAAAAATACACACGAGTAAAACTTTTAACACACCATTTATATCGACTTATTTTATTGTCAGGTCATTGAACGAGTTTCTGCCGCTACGAAAGTTAGCCAAAGAACGCTTTCCTGTATTAGAGAAGAAGCTCTGGCAGGAAGTAATGCTGACACTGATGTGCCTACTAAAAAACAAAGAACGTCCAGTATCCGTATTGATCAATTCGACAAGACTGTGCTTAGAAGGTGCATAATACATGATCACATATCCGAGAAAAAAGTACCCACGTTAAGAAATGTACACCAAACCTTTGCAGATAGTTATTACATCGCAGGAAGTCGCGAATCTCTGCGGAAACAAATACATTCCTTGGGTTTTCGTTGGACCAACATGAAAAACAACAGAAGTTTGTTAATGGAACGAAATAAGACATTTACGCCTACTATATTTAAGAAACATAAAAAAGTGCACAGAGCAGAACAAACCTATCATTTATATGGATGAAACATACATTCATTAATGTCACACGCTCCTTAAAGGATGGAGCGACAAGAGTAATGAAGGATGAGGAACACCCGTTTCAAAAGTAATAGGCTCATCATTGTGCATGCAGAAAGTGAAAATGGTTTTGTACCTAATGCTGGTATTATGTGGAACTCCCAGTAAAAAACAGGAGATTATTATAATGAAATGGCGTACGAAAGTTATGAGAAGTGGATATAAGAAAAACTTATTCCAAACCTACCAACAAACGCTGTTGTGGTAATTGATAACGCCCCATATCACAATGTTCTAAATGGAATATTACCTACGACTGCTTGGACTAAACATTAATTAAGAAACTGGCTTTCTGAAAGAAACATATATTACAGTGAACAAATGTTAAAACCGGATCTTTATTACGTTGCAAAACTGTACAAACCGCAATATAAAATTTATAAAATTGATGAACTGTTTATTTGACATGGATTGCAAATTTTAAGGCTACCACCTTATCACTCGGACTTAAATCCGATCGAAAGTGTTTGGGCGGCGCTTAAAGAATATGTGGCCAAACGAAATGTTACCTCCAATTTTACAAAGGTTAAATAATTCTGTAATACATTTTTTGACACATTTTCTGCAAATGATTGGAAAGTTAGATGTGTTAGATGTTGAAAAGATTGAAGATGAATTTATGAACAATGAACCACTTTTAGATACTGTTGTAGATAATATTATTATGAATTTGGCCGAAGACGGAGATAGCGAGGATGATGAAGCTGACATAGAAAGTAATTTGGAAGAATCATTTGTAGATGCACATCATTATTTTACTGTTGATAATCCCTGTACATCTAAAACATATTTTTCATTATAGTGTTTGTTTGTAGATGGTATGACTGAATACATTAGACGCAACAAATGTAAATAGGTGTTATAAAATTGTAGATATTAGAGACGAATTGTACTAGAGTAATATAATATTTGTAGCACATCTGTACATCCTTCTAAATAAACAATAATTGACGGCACCCAGAAGCAATATTTTTCTGTTTCGCCAGTCCTACTCTGTAAAAAGTATGATGGGATGTTCTAATTTCATAGTAAATATTTGCAAACAAACCAAAAATTTACATATGAAAGTAGAAATATCTACCACAAAAGAGCTTTAATATTTTGTTTATACTATTAGTATACTTATTAGACCATCTGTAAAGGCGATTTCCCTATTTGTTTTTCAAATTTTATGTATATACCCAAATTTTTACAATATTATCTACTACATGTTATTAAGAATAACAATTTTAGAAAGCTTAACAGGTAGGTATGTTGTTAACTATTACTACGAACAGATAGGAAAAATTGTTCGACATTGTTAAATTTAGAAAGTCGTTTAACAATCCTTATCATATTGTACGCATTATCTACAAAATCTACCCGACTCCCAATTTATATGCAAATAAACCTCAATGACGAATATTATGAAGGGACCACTCAAAAGACATTAATTTGAAGTATATGTGAAAGTTTATGTCTCTTGGAATCTATTTATTATTTACATCACATAAAATAATAAAGGGTAATTATAGAATTCCCGTATGGTTTTTGAAGCAATAAATAATTATGTCTGTACAAAAAAACCCAATTTTCGTAGAAAAATCTAACGGTTTTTATTTCCTTATTCATTTAATTAATAATAAAGAACACATTTATGTTATTTTGTTTTGTAAACTCGATTTTATATAGCATTATACATGTGCCACAATTTATTATTTTTAAATCCAAATTCAAAATATTGAACTTTGCATGAGGAATGTATGTCGCATACTCTTCCCGGTAACTGCGTTTATAACGTTGTCAAGTTGCATGGCTTTCTCGCGCATCGTCCACTGCCAAAATTAATTTGCCAACCTGTACGTTGTTGAATAATACTGGGTTGCGAAGGATTGGCAGTCACGGTTGGATTGCGAGTCGGTGGAAATCCCTGAGTGGAGGGGTTATCCACTCGCTGCTCTCTAGCTGGAGTGTAATCTTCTGGTGGATTTGCGAAGGTAACTCGACGTGTGACCTCTGACTGTCAAAGATGGTCGATATGGCGTTTTATTGCATAGCCATCATCCAACTTCCCTCTGTAGTGTAGTCTCCCGAATGTCTCTAAAATAACTCCTAACTTCCATGTCTCTTTTCCACTGGTGAACATTTTCACGAGAACTCAGACGTTTCATGGCGACGACTCCTCGGTGTGTTGACATTGCCTGAATCATTTGACTTTCTTTGTCGGCTTGAACGTAGAGGTAGGTTTTGTACAGGTCGAGTGTACAAAACACACTGGCATCCCGAAGGTTATTCACAACTTCATCGATTCGTGGAATAGGAAAATGTGCATCGTGGAGCTGTTTGTTGACATCGACTATATAATCGACTGCTAAGCGGACATTGTCATTTGCTTTTGGAATTGGAACCATCGGCGAACCCAAATCCGAATGATTCACTTGATATATTATATCGTTTGCAACTAATTCGTCCAATTCGCGAAGTGCGGAAAGAATGTCTCTGGCGTTCAAGAAGACTGGCCTGGCATTGTTCTCCAGTTTTAATGAGCACGTAAAGTTCGGAATACATCCCACTATTTGTTCGAAAATATCGGCAAATTCTTCCATAATCGACTCAGAGGTCATTTTCAAGGAATTGACAGATTTGACAGATGCAGCATTTTCTTTTGACATATCTAGACGTTGGAGATCAATATTCAATTGACGTATCCATACTCTGCCTATAATCGGAGATGGTCAGGTACCAAAACCAAGCGGTTTGAAAATACCATAGGTGTATGAAGGAAACCGTACATCAGTCAGTTTAACGTCACCTTGGAAATTCAATTTGTCAAAATCACGAAACGGAAGTAAGGTGAATGCCGACCCTGAATCAACTTCAAATATTTGATCATGTTCCAAATTCAAACGTACCGATGTGAAGAATTTTGCGGCATCGTTGGTCGAAAGTTAGAAGAGAAAATGTCATATATTTGAATCACACCTACAAGATCGTCTTAGATGTTTGATTCAGTTGTGTCTTTAGGATCCAATTCGACATTTTTGACTTGAGAATATTCTTGTCTCTTCATCAGGTACGACAAATAAACATTTTTGTTGTGACCAGGCACTACAACATAATTTTTCACGAGACACTTGACAATTATTCGATCTATGATTTGTTCTAGTATATCGAAGACAGTTCTGCTCGATTCGAAACGTTTTAAAGTGTACTAGAGGACCCGTGCTGCTCCGCAACATTAGGATAGACTATGTATGAGAGGGTGTAATTACTACATAAAATAAATCATTTTACAGTACTTTCTTCCAGACAATATTAGCTGTGCGTCAGCCGCAGTATTTGGAAAAAAATGAAAGTAAAGTTGATTGTGCACGCATAACTTTCCTCAAACTCAACGAATTTAAACAGTTAATAGCTCAAAAGGAAGGGATTTATGCACTGAGTGTTCTTAGACTTGTGTCAACAGCCTACGTTAATTAGAACTCTAGTTATAGAGGTTTGAGTGAAATAAAACCTTGAAAAATTTGAATATGAAGTTAATTGTGCACGAGTGAAACGATCACGATCCATTCATTAGAAGAGGAACTATAAGAATTGAAATTGCTGGAGTGAATGTGTCCCATAAGAAATGTACAGGGAAGAATCGCGTTTGAGTATAACTTGAGTAAGGTGGGTATTGAGTAAATTCCAATGATTGATGACATATCTGTGTCTAAATACCTTTCATTTAAAAAAAAATTAAGGAAATCAGTTTTCATAAATTTTTTTAATATCAAAGATTCGCGAATTTTGACGAGTCTGTGATGGAGAGCGACGGAAACGTTGAGAACGGTTCGTCGATTGTCTGTTTTCAGAACGCGCAAGTGAAATCCAATTAACATCTGTATTGGCAGATGTATTTGACAAATATTGGTTTGACGTTTCTCGACAATCGATCTTTGATGTTTCATACGCTAGTGCTGAGTCGACCACTCTTTCGTATGTTGCCTCCGCTAATTGTAAAAGCTTTTCCCTGATTCCATTGTCCTTTAGCCCCCGGATGAACTGAGCTCGTAGGAACAGATTCTTTTTGATTTCTTGATAAGAAGCGATGTTGTTGCCCGATTATGTTTGGGACTGAACATAGATGATCTTCTAACAGCTTGACAAGGATTGTTATAGGTAATTATATAGGGATCCGCCGGAGCAGTTAGTGAACAGAGCACTGTGTGTAGCTGGAGTAATAATTCTCTTACCCAGAATTCATTACTGTCCTTAATTCCTTTTAAATCGAACCAATTCTCGAGGCGCTTATGATATTGACGAAATGTTTTTTTACTTCCGTCGAAGTACTTGAAATTTGACACCACATTGACGTTTGGTTGAGTTGGCTGATTCGACATCATAGAATGGAGAATTTCTCCGTTTTGGCGTAAGTCTTCAGCCATTGTGAACAATATTGACTAAATCTTATGATTGCATGATTCGACGTGTTTCGAAATATTTTTGTGTGTCGACGATTGACAAAGCTGATTGATGTGGGTAATTAAAGGCTTATTATTAGTTTACGGATTAATTTATTAATCGAATTAACTATAATTATAGGGATCGAGACGGAGGGATCGAGAGGCAGCACTTATGCCGAAAGTAGAGCGCCCTGGTGTTAAATAAGAAAAAAATTGTGATGTAAACAGTATAATGAACAACCTACAAAATGCAAAAAATGAATAGATCTTTTTATTTTCTTTGCCACGAAAAATTGTTGGTATGTAAGATGGGTGTAGGGGATTATCTGATTTTTGATTATTGACAAAATGAGCACTGCAAATTCTAGTATTTTTATTCGGTTCCAAATCCTCCCGATATTTTCTGAAAGGTAATTAAAAAACTTGAAGTGATTCGTTTTGTACAAATGTTTACTTTTTTCCCCTTAATAGTATTTCATTATTTGAACTTATTATATAATATTACAGTCAGCAAACACATAACTAGTTTTTTATTTTATATAATAAATGAAATCGTACAGAAAACAACATTTTATTCCCTCGATAATAATCTTTTATTTATGTAAAAAGAAAGTTTAAAACTTTTCTAATAGCTGCCAATTGTAATATCATACTGATTATACACAAAATAATAGTTAATAAAATGTTTTAATTAGAACATTTTAATTACATATGGGTTTTTAGTGCATTTATTCATTTTTGACGTTCCAAGGTTATCCACGCAGTGTTCAATGAATTTTCGGAGAAACTATGAAATTTCAACTGCGTAGTATTTTTATACAGCATATTTGAACAGCCATCAATACAGAAAGGTACTTTTGAGGACGACATCACAAACATTTAATATCAGTTTAAAAAAATGAATATTTAAAAACGCTGATTATACAAAACTACTAATACTACTAATGGTGTTTAAATCACATTGTTTGTGTTTTTTCACGGCAGATGGTATAAACGTCATCTTTCTCGATCCCTATATTCAGACTAAACAACAACCTGCTACTGACTGACAGTAACAAGCTACGACATACATGACAGATATACAGACTATAGCACCATCTATCCATAGGAAGCCTTAGCATAATATTGCGGATTTCCCAATTTTACTTAACAAAAGCAAGAGCAAGAGCACGTGTACTCGCTGCATCGACGGGACTCGGAGGTCTTTAGTTTTATCCTCGTCGCCACTTTGTTGTAACTAATGTGGAATAAGTTGATGTGGACATTACAATATATAAAATACTGTATTAGAAATAATATAACAACTATTAACAGAAACGAATAATGGCTCGCTCGTCCATAACACATGACATTCTCGACTACTATATAAGAAAAGAAAATATAGGCTCGATTATAGAATACGACATTTGACAAGCACGCGCCAAGCGGACTTAACAGTGAACTGTTACATAGGGTATGACAGTCTTCTATTTTTATTTGGTCTCTGATACATTTATTTGTCTTTCTATCTCTTATACCTATGTCCGATATTGCTCCTTCCATCTTATGTTGAGTAACCTGAAATTTGTGGATCATGTTTTTCGTATATGCCCATATTCCTGTCCCAAATTTGAGCCCTGCGATAATGCACTCCTCCATTACTCTTGTCTTCATCCTTAGTGCGAAATGTATATTTTTGTTGTAGAATGGAACTGTCCACGTTAATCTTATTCGTCTGCTGATCTGCGTATTGCATGTCTTTGTCAATTATTATTGTTTGGCCTAGGTAGTTACACTCATCTACAGTTTCTATTACTGTTTCGTTGAGAGTAATATCTTCTTCTCGTCCCTCGTACATTTTCTGCATAATTTTAGTATTGTCCACGCTCATATTCAAACCTACTGCTTCGGATTTTTGTTGTAGATCTTAAAACATCTCTAGAAGTTCTTGTGGATTTTCTGCTATCAACACCTCGTCACCGGCGTATCTTAGATTAGTGAGTTTTCTTACGTCAACATTTATGCCTCTACAGTTTCATTGCAGTTCCTTCGAAATATCTTCCATAGCTAGTATAAAGAGTTTAGGAGATATTGTATCTGCTTGTCTTATGTCTCGATTCAGTTGTACAGGGTTTGAGTTTGTATGTAGTTTTAGTGTACTTGTGGCTTAGTAATATATATTTTTTAGCAGTTGTATGTATCTGTAGTCAATTCTGCAATTCTCCAATGAACGAACAATTGCCTACTTATCATGTGAATCAAAATATATATTGTAGTCAACAAATGCCATACATATGTCATTATATCAAATGTTTTTTCTATGATGTTTCGTAATGATTGTTTATTTCGCACTACAACGTATTATTCTGAATTTTGAAAAAATATGTAGCGTGTTCAATTACAAATAATTGAGGAGAGTATAGATATATTACTTATAGGTGGAAAACAAGTCTCTGACCTGCTATATATTTTTAATTAAAGCTTCAACGCAATTTAAAATTGTTTATCGTGAATAGTTGTTTCCATTGAAATGGACTGTATAATTATTGGTATTATTTAATCTACACCAAATTTATAAAGCAAATAGAATCAAAAGACCGTTGTTTAGATATTGTATTTAAACAAATCCTTTATGGGTGTAAAATATTATGAAACAAATTGGAATCAGCTGCAAATATTTTCAATTTCTACATATAAACAAATAAACATCCAATAAATTTTAAAATTATTCACAAATAATCCTACAATCATCATTTATTGAGAAGTGGAATGTTTCTCAATTATTATGCCACGATAAAAGTAATGATTAGTTAGAATAAAATGGAAACTTTTGTTTGAAGTTATTTCATTCCAATTGGTTCTGCGTAAGTACTTTTTTGATTAAAAATTACTTTTTACAATATCTTCAAAGGAGTTTCAAAGCTATCTTATTATCAAGCGCAAAAAGAAATTAAAAATTGAAAACAAAAAGCAACTATATTGAAGATGAGTGAGGAAAAAACCAATGATTGGAAATCCAAAAAGCGATAAAAATAAGAGAACAAGAAGAAAAGGAAGGAATAAATATCAGACGCTAGAAATTGACGGAAAACACTGAAAATACGTCAATGCACCATTTTAACTAGAGCAAAAGATGAAAGTAGAGAGACAAGCAGTACTGCAGGTAAAAAACTGATAATTATAACATATCATACTAGATAGATTGAGCAATAGTAATGAACGCGTTGCACCTTCCTCCATTTTAAAATGTTTTCTGAATAAGCGGCTTTTGACTGTGCCTACCTCCAGCCTCCCCCCAGAAACCGTCGCTCGGGGGGTGCCAAAGGATTATGAACCCATGAATTCAGTTTCCTTTTTGTTTTCTGTTCTTCGGAAAAATACTTATCAAAAGATGCGCGCATCGATGTGAGATATCGGACCATTTCTTCATATACATCATCCTGAAACATTTCTGAGTTGTTATCCCTAACAAAATCACTGAGTGACTAAAGCTTTCTATTTTTCTCTTACCAACACAAATAATCCAAAAATCTAATTTTCTTTTGAAGGCATTTATTTTGTTACAGGCATGGAACACTGTTGTCTGTTTACCTTGCAATGATAAATTTAATTCGTTTAGTTTTTGAAAGATGTCCGCCATAAAAGACAATCGGAACAACCAAGTTTTATCATACACACTATCTTTCAAATTACCCCGAGACAGGCATCGCACTTGTGTATGGAGCAGTAGTGTTTTATGATTGCTGCCATAAGCTTCACACAATAATGAGAACAATCGGAATTGTAGTGGTCAAGATTTGATAAAATTAATTATTTTTACCGCTTTATCCATAACTAATTTTAACTTTGACGGCATTTGCTTCATCGCTTCATACAATGAGTGGAACTACAATTATAGTCTGTTTGTTATTGCTAGTCAGGTAGTACAGCATAAGCGTCACAGTTCATCTAAGGAATTTATTGACTATTTAATTTTATACCCGATCTGATATATAAAGGTAATATAAATGTAAATTCGGTTAGTTAAAACAACTAACTGACCTTCATACATTTGTAGAGTACATACAGTTGAAACAATAAATTATTTTTGAAATAATCTTGTAACGCAACTATTCTGACTGAATATTTCATTAATTATCTTGAGAATTTGAAGCAGGTCAATTCTTGGGAGACGTAACAAACCATTTATCAATTTATTCTCCAGATAATTACTTTCTGTTTTTCGAAATGTTGATAATAAAATTTCCAAGAAACATTACAATAGGGTCCTATCAGGGATTGTCCCAATGACTACTTTGAAATTTTGCAGGTATATACGTTGAAACTTGGTCTCGCCCAAATTTGTATAATTTGTTTTGCTTAGAGTCACTTATGTTCCATAAGTGTTAATTGTGTTGTGAAAACTGTCTTCAAGTTTTACCCCAGTAAAGTGTAAGAGCGTGATTAGCTTGCAAACGAAGACTGTAGTGTTAAATGTGTATGATGCTGTTGTACATCAAATGCCGGCTGCTACTGTTAGAAATATAGTTTAGACATGTTCCAATATGACAGGAGTTAGTGAATCTACTATTTACAGGCTTCTAAGAGAGAGGAAAAATGGAAATATACCTCCACCTAAAATGTCAACTGGAAGAAAACCATTTGACCTTGATGAACATATGCAAAATACAATGAGCCGAAAACTACATGAATTATATTTTAAAAAAGAGATCCCAACCCTTGACAGAATTCCAAGAATGGTGAAGGAGGACGTGAATTTGCCTGACATAGGGCGAAAAAATTTGTGGAAAATATTACACAAATTAAATTTTACTTGGGAGAAGCAAAGTCGCAAATCAGTGCTAATCGACAACGAAGAAATAATATGTTGGAGACGCCAGTATTTACGAGACATCCGAAAATACAGGCAGGAGGGAAGACAAATCTATCATCTAGATGAGACATGGCTCAATGAAGGACATTCAGTGAAAAAAATATGGCAGGATAAAAGTATTCAAACCAGTCGTCAAGCTTTCATTGAAGGTTTATCTACTGTACTGAAAACTCCTATCGGTAAAGGTCGCCGATTAATAATAACGCATATTGGATGCAATCAAGGGTTCGTTGAAGGTGGTTTACTGGACTTTCAGTCAACATCAACCAAAGACTTTCATGAAGAAATGACTGCAGATGTATTTTACACAAATGGTCGAATTAACTCCAAATAATGCTGTGATCGTTATGGACAATGGCACTTATCATTCGCGATTAATAGAAAATCTTCCATCTACCTCTTGGAGAAAAGCTGATATTAGAAACTGGTTAATCGTAAATGATATACCATTTGAAGATAATATGTTGAAAAAAGAACTTTTAAAGGTTGCTTCAGATCACAAGCTACAATTTAAAAAGTTTGTTATTGATGAAATAGCCAAGAATCGTGGGATAACAGTTTGCCGCCATACCATTGTGAATTAAATGCGATAGAGTTATTATGGGCCCAAATGAAAGGTTATGTAGCTAGACATAATAACACATTTAAAATGAAAGATGTTCGTGAACTCATGAAGTACTCATTGACAACAATAACTGAAGAGAACTGGAGAGATGCTGTGAATCATGTAATTAAAGAGGAAGAGAAAATGTGGGTTTAGATAACCTCATAGAACAAACTATAGAACCGATAGTGATCTCTCTCGACGAGTCTTCGGATGATTCTTGTATGGCCAGCGAAGAGGATGATACTATAGATTGAATTTTATATTTCCTATAAATGGTATGTTTACTTTACTTAATATACATTAATTCATTGTCAATAAATTTGATTTATAAGAATTAAACTTTCTTTAATTAATTTAATTTAATAAAAATGTAACTTGTTAATAGGCCTAAACGAATGAATTTTATTTCAACTGTAATGTTGACCGAATCTAATTAAATAAGCAAAATGAACTAATATCGTAATCTCCGCCACTGCCGCACGGTTTATCCTTTTGCTGGCATTGTTCAGTTTTATTACCATATTGTATTTTGAGCTGAAGCAAGGACGTACAGATAACCAATACAGACACCTACTTGTTTTGTATTAGAATTTTAGTATTTACTTGTAAAATTCTTAGGATCAATCTGTAAGAGATAATTTTCTATTTGAATATTTAATGAGGCTACTGTGCTGTCAGACTTCAAGAAATAGACTATAGGTGCTTTATTTTTTATTGGCAACACTGCTCCTGCTGTTTTACCCGTCATCGCCTTGCCCCCATCTGTACAAATGTCAATGCAATCGTTCCAACTCAGATTATTTTCTTAAAAAATATAAACTTGCGCGCATAGAAATCGTCCCACTGTAAACTTTTGACTTCAACTATCTTTTTTTAAAAATTATTCATCAGATTAAAAAAATAAATATACTGTTTGAAAGACAATTTAATATGCTTTAATGTGAGTATAAATTTATCAAGAAGGCTTATCGTTAATATGCGTAGCAATCGGAGGAGACGGGATCCTTTCATAGGCGACCTGGCACAGGCAGAAGGCGATTTACAACCGCTCGTGATGACCGCATTCAGAAATCGTCACCTTAATGCCGTTCAAGTGCAACGACAGCTCCGTGAGGTGCGAGGTGGCTATTAGTAAGACGAAGACTGCAGGAAAACAACCTGACCCCTAAACCACCTGCGATTGGTCCAAAACTTACTTCAGCTCATTGTCAAGCACGCTTGCGTTTTGGACGGCATCATCTGAATTGGACGTTGGAACAATGGGGATCTGTTCTGTTCTCAGATGAGACCAACATATGACTCTATGGTAGCGACCGAAAAAAGGAAAGTGTACCGAAGACCAATAGAGCGATTTACAGATTGCTGCTTTGAAAAGCGGAGTGCTTATGGAGGTGGTTCCTGCATGATCTGGGGTACAATTTCTATAGGAGCACGATCCGACCCTGTGTTCATTCATAGGGGCAACCGTCTTCACGGAAGAAGAGGTTTAACAGCTGCTAGATATATCGAGTAGATTTTAGCAATGCATGTGGTACCTTACGTCGACTACATTAGAGACGAATTTACCTTTATGTATGACAATGCAAGGCCGCACACCGCAAGAATTGTGCAAGATTACATTGCAGAAGTCGGTTTTCGGGCTATGGAGTAGCCAGCATTTAGTCCTGGCCTAAATCCGATAGAACATTTATGGGATCAGCTATAACGAAGAAATCGAGCTAGACTTCATATCCCCAACTCGATCCCTGAGGTTATTATTGTTGCAGTAGAAGAAGAGTGACTTAACATCCCACAAGATACAATAGCAAACTTGATTAGATCTATGCCTAATCGTATGAGAGATGTTATTAGGGTAAGAGGAGGTCATACCCATTATTAAAAAATTAAGTGTTAAGTTTTAAATTGTCAATAACCCTATTTATGCTAATAATAAAAAAGGTTAGTTTGCTTAATGCTTTAATTTCACTATGTATGTTAAACATAGGAAGTCGAAATAAGTTTTCATAAATTTATACTAACATTAAAGCATATTAAATTGTCTTTCAAACAGCATATTTCCTTTTTTTATCTGATGAATAATTTAAAAAAAAATAGCCAAAGTCAAAATTTTACAATGAGTCAATTTCTATGCCCGCAAGTGTATTTATTTTATCAAAAAGTGTGTGCTTCACCTGCTTGTGCAAAGCGATAGCTAACTAAATATGATGCCTCCGTAGCCTTTCCATTGATAGTTTGGATTACAAGCAAGTTGGCAGGTGGCATGGAACTGTTAAGAAGCAGTTTACTACATAAAATGCAGAGGTGAACCGTTGGAATCAACAAATCCGAAACTGATACATGATTCATCACACTTCCTTTTATTCGCCCTTGAAACCGTGGAGCTTGACGTCGTTGCATCATCGTCTGGATCGGTAACTGCTGTATACTCCACGCGTACTGCTTTTGAACATTCGGCTTCGTTAGAAAATGTTGTTGCAACACGTTTAACGCCTTTATGCCAACGTTCCATTCAACTTTATTAATAATGTTACTGCGTAGAAGAGTTTAGTCCAAAGAAGAAATGTACAAAGCTGATACAATCAGAATACAGCAGAAGAACAATTTTTAAACACTTCAATTAAAATTCGCAATTCGCTAGCTAGCTTGTAAGTGGGTAGGTACTTATCGCTCCGAACGCTAATCGCTGATGAGTTTTGAGACCTCTATTAAGCTGGACCCCCACCATCGCAAATCAAGCTCGCAACCAGTCAAAAATTTAGTGCTATTTAGGTACCAGAAAAATATATATAGTGATCCAGTATAAACGACAAGTACACTATAATTTAGTGCTAATTAAGTGCTCTAAGATAACATTAAAAAATTGACAAAATATAACATTCTTTAAATAATTTATCTGTGGAGCGTGGGCGCCGCGCATTAAAATTTGTTAGACTATCGTCAAAGAATTTGGTGCTCGCAAGATTATGGTACTAAAATATTCCTTAGGTATCGTGCTTTCAAAGAAATATAATGACAGATATTAGTGCTACCTGCATCACGTGAAATTAAATATTTTATACGGGTAAGAGGGAGCGCCGCGATCTAAAATTCGTTAGACGATCGTTAAACAATTTGGTGCTCGCAAGATTATGGTACTAAAATATTCCTTAAGCATTGTACTCCAAAAAAAAACAATGACAGAATTTAGTGCTTCCTACATACGGGAAAGAGAGCGAGCCGCACTCTAAAATTTGTTAGACTACGTCAAAAAATTTGGCGCTCGCAAGAAGCTAAAATAATCTTTAGATATTGTATTTTCGAAAAAATGCAATCCCGTATAAACTATTTTAGAGCGCGGCGCTTCCTCTTTCCCGTATAAACTATTTAATCTCACGTCATGCAGGTAGCACTAAATTATGTCATTGTATTTTTTCGCAAGTATGACGCTTAATGAATATTTTAGTGCCATAATGTTGCGAGCACTAAATTCTTTAACAATCGTCCATCGCATTTTATAGTGCGGCGCTCTTCCTTTCCCGTATAAACTATTTAATTCCTCGTGATGAACGTAGCTATCATTGTATTTTTTAAAAAAGTACGATGCTTAAGGAATATTTCAGTACCATAATCTTGCGAGCACTAAATTCTTTAACGATCGCCTATCACATTTTAGAGTGCGACGCTCTTTATTTCCCATATAAACTATTTAATTCCACGTGATGCAGGTGGCATTCAATTCTGTAATTATATTTTTGTGAAATTATTATACCTAAGGAATATGTTAGTACCATAATCATGCGAGCACCAAATTCATTGACGATCGTCTTACGAATTTTAGTGCGCGGCTCTCCCTCTTTCCTGTATAAACTATTTAATTTCGCGTAATGCAGGTAGCACTAAATTATGTTATTGTATTTTTTAGAAAGTGCGACGCTTAAGGAATATTTTAGTGCCATAATGTTGCGAGCACTAAATTCTTTAACAATCGTCCATCGCATTTTATAGTGCGGCTCTCTTTCTTTCCCGTATAAACTATCTAATTCTTCGTGATGAAGGTAGCTATCATCGTATTTTTTAGAAAGTACGATGCTTAAGGAATATTTCAGTACCATAATCTTGCGAGCACTAAATTCTTTAATGATCGCCTATCGCATTTTAGAGTGCGACGCTCTTTCTTTCCCATATAAACTATTTAATTCCACGTGATGCAGGTAGCATTAAATTCTGTAATTATATTTTTTTGAAAGTATTATACCTAAGGAATATGTTAGTACCATAATCATGCGAGCACCAAATTCATTGACGATCGTCTTACGAATTTTAGAGCGCGGCTCTCCCTCTTTCCTGTATAAACTACTCAATTTCACGAAATGCAGGTAGCACTAAATTTTGTTATCATATTTTTTCGTAAGTACGACGCTTAAGGAATATTTTAGTGCCATAATGTTGCGAGCACTAAATTCTTTAACAATCGTCCATCGCAATTTATAGTGCGGCTCTCTTTCTTTCCCGTATAAACTATTTAATTCTTCGTGATGAAAGTAGCTATCATTGTATTTTTTAGAAAGTACGATGCTTAAGGAATATTTCAGTACCATAATCTTGCGAGCACTTAATTCTTTAACGATCGCCTATCGCAATTTAGAGTGCGACGCTCATTCTTTCCCATATAAACTTTTTAATTCCACGTGATGCAGGTAGCACTAAATTATGTTATTGTATTTTTTCGAAAGTACAACGCTTAAGGAATATTTTAGTGCCATAATCTTGCGAGCACTAAATTCTTTAACAATCGCCTATCGCATTTTATAGCGCGGCGCTCTTTCTTTCCCGTATAAGCTACTTAATTTCACCTGATGCAGGTAGCACTAAATTCTGTTATCATATTTTTTTGTAAGTACGATACTTAAGGAATATTTTAGTACCATAATCTTGCGAGCACCAAATTCTTTGACGATCGTCTAACGAATTTTAGAGCACCGCGCTCTATCTTTCCCGTATAAACTATTTAATTCCACGTGATGTAGGTAGCACTAAATTCTCTAATTGAATTTTTTCGTAACTACGATACCTAAGGACTATTTAAGTACCATAATCTTGCAAGCACCAAATTCTTTAACGATCGTCTAACGAAATTTAAAGCGCGGCGCTCTCTCTTTCCCGTATAAACTATTTAAGTCCACGTGATGCTGGTTGCACTAAATTCTGTGATAGTATTTTTTCGAAAGACCGACGTTTAGAGAATATTTAAGTGCCATAATCTTGCGAGCACCAAATTCTTTGACGATCGTCTAACGAATTTTAGAGCACAGCGCTCTATCTTTCCCGTATAAACTATTTAATTCCACGTGATGTAGGTAGCACTAAATTCTGTAATTGAATTTTTTCATAACTACGATACCTAAGGACTATTTTAGTACCATAATCTTGCAAGCACCAAATTCTTTAACGATCGTCTAACGAATTTTAGAGCGCGGCTCTCTCTCTTTCCCGTATAAACTATTTAATTCCACGTAATGTAGGTAGCACTAAATTCTGTGATTGTATTTTTTCGAAAGTACGATGCCTGAGGAATAATTTCTTTCAACGATTGTCTAACAAATTTTAGGGCGCGGCGCGCACTTTCCCCAGATAAACTATTTAAAGAATGTTATATTTTGTCAATTATTTAATGTTATCTTAGAACACTTGATTAGCACTAAATTATAGTGTACTTGTCGTTTATACTGGATAACTATATATTTTTTTCTGGTATGGGGGGTCCAGCTTAACGGCAAGCTGGACCCCCCATTTTTGACGTGATTTCCTGCTAAACGGTTTGAGCACTAAAATTCGGACTAGGGTACTAAATTAGCACCTAAATAGCACTAAATTTTTGACTGGTTGCGAACTTGATTTGCGATCGTGGGGGGTCCAGCTTAATAGAGATAGTGTTGTGGCGCGAATGTCACTTTTATAGTCCTAACCTCGATCTGGAACATTCTGAAAAATACTGGACTCGGCGCCTTTGATTAATACGTAGAAAGCGCCTCGTGATACGCCCACGTCTAAACGTTCGACCAGAGAGAGGTGTTTTGATTTTTTTCATTGAATTCTTCCGGAACCCTTCGAGGGGTATCAGGGTTCCGCGGAACACACTTAGAAAATGGCTGCTGTAGAGATTAACTGAGAAAACTAGAGAAGACAGTTTTACAACGATATTTTCGACAATTCTCATAAGCCAACTTTGTAAATAATATTTTTCCTTAACTATCCTTACTGTATATAATTATTCAGAGCTCATTTTTCATTACTATGAGACACCTACACTATAGGTTTGTTCGCACACGAGTTTCAAACCATCAGAAACAGTCAGGATTCTGCGCAATCCATTTCTCCGTGTTCATACATAAGTTTCCGATTCTTTGAAATCAGCAGGACGTTGGACAGTTGAAAAACGCGGAGAAATGTATTGCGCAGAATCCTGACTGTTTCTGATGATTTGTGGCTCCTGTGAGAACAAACCTTATATGATGCACGTTTTATTAACCAAGTTATACTCTTCAAATACCGAAGTTAAACTAAGACTTATCTAGTTTGTCATATAATACTAGATTGTAGGCATCAATGTAAATCTTTAACGGGAAAATATCAGAGGTGGTTCCCATTTAATAATAAAATGGTCTATAAGGAATTTTCTCTATTTATACTATTCATGCATCTATCTATTTCAATACTCTAAAATGTATCCAACAATATATTACTTTTCCGCCCAACCTATCTATATGCGAGAAAAGTATTGGTTTACCCCAAAATAAGTTGGAATTTTGAAAAATTTTTTGGAGTTATTTTTACGTTTTCTATCAACAACAACACGAAAAAACGGTTTTTAGAAAAAAAATCCTGTGTGTATGTCGTCGTCGTTGTCGTCGACCACTTTTTCTTACATGTCTTGTTAGCACGATACAGCCTCCGGAGTGCAATAAGTCACAAATTTCATGATTGTATGTTGTTAAGGATATGTCACAGATGAACCCTATTGATTTTCAGCTCACCAGAGCCAGTACAACGGGTGCTATGATACTTGAAGTACGACATTTTGTAATTTTTTGAGAAATTTCAGTTTGTTAGCACGATACAGCCTCCGGAGTTCAACAAATCACCAATTTTATGATTGAATGTTATTCAGGACATCTCACACATGAACCCTATTGATTTTCAGCTCACCAGAGCCAATACAACAGGTGCTACAGTACTTTAAGTACGATATTTTTGTAATTTTTGGAGAAGATTCAGTTTGTTAGCACGATACAGCCTCTGGAGTAAATACAATTTTATGATTGCATATTATTCAGAGCATCTCAAAGATGAACTCTATTCATATTCAGCTCACTGAAGCCAGTACAACAAGTGCTATGGTACTTGGAGTACCAAATTTTTGTCATTTTAGGAGAATTTTTAGTTTGTTAGCACGATACATCCTCCAGAGAGTATACGATTGATCAATTTTATGATTGAGTATTGTTTAAGGTGCCTCACAGATGTACCTTATTGATTTTCAGTCGACTAGAGCGAGTACAGCGGGTCCTATAAATCCAGATATACTACATTTTTTGTGATTTTTGAAGAAATTTTGGTTTGTTAGCACGATACATCCCCCGAAGTGTATATAATTAACAATTTTATGATAGAATATTGTTCAGAGCCACATATGCGGAAAAGTTACTTTTAATCTTTAAAACCGTTTATTTTTGGATACATTTTTTAATAATTTTACATTATCTAAAATGAAATGATTATGAATAATAGTATAGCATGCTCGGCAGCACTTGATTTATCTGTATATCTATATTTTAAGTGAGCTCTTCAAACCGAACTTTATCAGCTATGTAAAAGTAATTAACCGGTGTAATTAATGACGGAAACTAGCAATTTTATATTGGATATAGTGAATTTTCTTATTAATTTATAATGTTCATTAAATCTTTAATGACGTGGACACTTACGTCACGTATCTGGAGTTGTTTGTCCCGCTGACCCCTTGACCCCCCTCTTTTCTGATAAATCTCTTCAGGGTCATCTAAATCCATCGGATAACTCGACTGCTTACTTTTGATGTGTTTATTAATCATTAAAATGTACTTTTAAAATCCCAACACAGAAAAACAAGATTTTATGGCAAATATTACATAATAAAAATAACCTAATGGCAAACTAAAATGTTATCAATTGGTATTGGTTCTTTATCAAGCGTTTTATTATTTGATGCTATTGGTTTTTGAATACATTTATTGGGATGGGTTGTTCCTCTCCGTTCTAAATGTTTCAGCAATTCATATCGCTCTTATATATCTATATCTTTCTCACCTTGACATCTTTTCGGTATTTCCTATCCACGTAGTTAGAATTGAATCTATTATCTAACGCAGATGTCTCCAAACTACGGCCTGCGGGCCAAATCCGGCCCGCCACTGCCATTAATAAAACAAACAAAAAACACTAATGAGATTTATGTAATTGTGATTTTCCATCGACAATTGATTGTAGTTGTGGATTAATTTTACTTGTACCAATTATTAAAACAGATTTAAGATGCTAATCGGTTAATTTAGATCTGTAAACATTTTTTGTGTACTTCATTTTGGAAAACGTTTTCTCACACAAGTTCGTAGTACCAAAAACAGAGAACAACCCACGAGCAAATTTATACAAATCGTGCCAGTGGAAGACTCTTATAAAATTCCAACAAAGATGAATTTTGATATTTGTTCTTAAACATATCACTGCACTGTGAATCAATAATTTCCATTTGGACTTCCGGAGCCAGGATTGCAATGTCAGTATCAAAAGAATTTTGAAAAAGCTCAATTTCATTCACAATGACATCAAAATCTGAGAAACGAGTATCGAAATTTATCTTTAAAGCTCTCAAAGTTTCGACTTAAAAATCGACTGGAAATTCAGTCTCTGTAGTGTGGCTGAATATTTCACATGCTTTAAAATGTGTGAAACATTTTTTAAGTAACTGCGAATGAAATAGTATTATTTCCTGCCCGAACGATTTGATATTGGTGTATAAATCAGGAAGAAGCTGATTTTATCCTTGCAATCTCAAATTCAGTTCGTTCATATGATTTGTCAAATCGACATAGGATGCTAATTTCCACAGCCCTTCACTATTTCCTAAATCAACACAAGGGCGATGCTTCTCATTCAAAAGAATTTCGATCTCAGCTCGAAGTTCAAAAATGCGCTTAAGGACTTTTCCGCAACCAAGTCAGCGTACGGCAGTATGATATAGCAAATCATTTTCTCCGATCTCTTCAATAAATTCGCGGAATTGTCGGTGATTCAGCCCTGTGGATCTGATGAAATTAACAACTGATATGACTGGTCTTGGAACTTCGGATAAATCCAAACATTTTCCGCACAATGACTGTTGATGAATGATACAATGTAATACTAATGGTTTTGAACCACCATCATTTTATACAACCTTTGACACAAGTGCGACCACACATATTTTTGCCTCCATCGGTGGTGATAGATTTCAAGTTTTTCCATGGAAGGTTTTTTTATTAATGGCATTTTCAACTCCCTTAAAAATATCTACCCCAGTTGTCGTGCCGTAAATACAATCAATATCATACGCTTCATAGCTTTTATCGACTCCACGAATAAAAATCAACACCTGAGCAGTATCTGACACATCCGTTGACTCATCCAAGGCTAGAGAAAACCACTCAAGATGTCCATTTTGTTAGACAGTTGAGATTATATATTTTCTGCCTTGTCTTGCACCCTCCGAGCCACGGTGTTTGCTGACAAACTGACACCTGTCAATAAATTTACTTTTTCGGGGCATATTTCTTCAGCTACTGCAATCAAGCATTATTTTATCGTTTCTCCATCGGTGAATGGTTTTCCACGTTTTGCCTCACGAAAGCTGGCGCGAGTTGCAGACTCTTGCTCAGTATTTGCTTTGGTAAACAAAGATTGCTGCGATTTCAGTCAACGCTTCAAAGCTTTTTTTGAAGATGTTTCGATTCATAGTGACGTTTAATGTTATATTCTTTGAGAACAGCTATGGTTTCATTACAAATTAAACATAGCGCCTTATTACTGCACTCAATCACAAAATACGGAAAGTTTCATTTTTTCGCTTCTTTTCCATACCAATAAATCACACATAAAAACAAGTCTAATCAAAATACTCTTATTACTTTATTTCACAATAGGCAACTTCCTTCGCCTTTCCCGCGCAAACTGATTCGCAATGGCGCCGCTAGCCTTTTTATACCTATGCAATTACTGCCATCTAGAAATGATCGGAAAAACTAGCCAGAACCAGAACTTTCTCGAACCAATAGAGAGTTTTTAAGCCTACAAATATAACGAAGATTTTGGGTGTAGTTATGGTTAACTCTATCAACAATAACGATTACAAAAAAAGAAGGTATTTTAAGCCATCTAAAAATAACGTATTCTGTTTAACAGTCACAGATCAATTATAATGACAGTTGACGAATTGGAAATATAACCCCATGTTATTTAAATACTAAATGGATCAATATTTTATAAATTTAACAATGGAACAAGCTTTACAAAATGTTATTGTTAGATGGATCCTTACAGATTGAATAATAATTAATCATGGATAATAATAATAAAGGTTAGGTTTTATGTTTGGCACAATAAATTCTTGACGTTGTCAGATTTTCTCAGAGAAAATATGTAACAGCTTTGTTGATAAAAAAAAGTATTGTTTTATAAGCTATTGTCTTCTAAAACATAAAGAAATATTGTAGTTTCCTGTATATATGAAGAAATTAAGTAGGTTTTTACAATTGCGTGTACCAAAATATATCAATTTTGACAACGTTGTAACCCAGATAGCACAAACATTCTCAGAATATTCTCATAGGGTGCGAAATTTTCATCTTGTAGAATATTCTTTGGAATATTCATGGAATGTTCTTAGAATGTTGCGAACATTCATGGAATGTTCCGTGGACATATTCTAATAATATTCTGAAATTACATTCCTAGAATCTCCTGAGATAGACTATTTCAGAATGTTCCTGAAATAATATTTTCAGAATGTTGCGAACATTCATAGATTGTTTCATGTGAATATTCTAATAATATTCTGGAATTAAATTCTAAGGAGGTGCTGAGATAAAATATTCTGGAATGTTCGTAAAATAATGTAACATCAGGTGTCTGCTGTCATCTGTCATTGTGTCGACGCATATATTTAATATTATTACATTTACTGTGTTAAAGTGAGTTATTTATTGTTGCAGGTAATATGTAATAAGTATTTATATTTTTTATTAAATTAACAGCTATCGAAATACCTAACCTAACTTTGTTCAATATATGTAGCGTTATTTTCATGTCTCATACGTTGGTGTAAAATTGTTTGACTTTTATCCTTTATATAGAGCATTAGCTTCTATTTCCTCTTTGCATAGTCTAGAAAATTGCCATAATGAAACGAAAGTTTTCCTCAAATTTTTATAAAAATGTGAAAACCCAAACGGATAATAATATGAGCCTCAGTTACTCAAGCACCCCAATCACTGCTTATTGTTCAATGGAAGTTGAGAATGTGACTCCCAAAAATTATGAAACTGCTTCCTGTTCAATGGAAGTTCAGAACGAGATTCCCAAAAATGATGAAATGCGATTGATCGAACATAATGATTTTGGTTCCAATAAGGAAAATATTTCGGAAGTAATCGAGAAGGATTACACTTCTGATGATTATTCAATTGAATTCTCAAAATCTCTTGAAATTGGAAAAACTGGGATTGCTAAAAAAACTGAATTTGATATGAAGTCAAATTTGAAATTGTGGTCAAATAAATATAACATAAGTCATGTTGCTCTCAATGAACTGTTGAATATATTGAAAAGCTCAAGTAGTAAATTTGATAAACTTCCTAATGATGCACGTACAATTTTATCAACAAAGCGAAATGTTAATATCAAAAATATTGATCCAGGCTTTTATTGCCATATTGGTATAACAGAGGCAGTTAATTACCTATGTGGAAATGTAATTTTTGATAACACAGAATTACTCATTAATATTGATGGCTTGTCACTCACCAAAAGCTCTGGTAGTCAGATATATCCAATTCTTTGTTCACTATATGATAAACCAGAAAACGTTGAAGTTGTTGGTATATATCACGGTTACGAGAAACCTTCAAATGCCAATGATTTTTTAGGAGATTTTGTCCAAGATGCAGTGAAACTATCAAATAATGGTATTTTTGTGAATTGTATGTGTTTACCTTTCAAAATAAAAGGGTTTATTGCTGATGCCCCTGCCAAATCATTCGTTTCCTACACCAAGGGTCACACAGGTTTTTTTCATGCACAAAATGTATTCGAAAAGGAGTGTTTGTGAAAAATCGTACATGTTTTCCACAATTGAATTCTAAGAAAAGAACCGATAAATATTTCAGAAGAAAAAATAATATTCAACATCATACTGGAACCTCAGCTCTTGAAAATATACCAAACTTCAACATGATAACTGACATTCCCTTGGAGTATATGCATTTGATTTGTTTAGGTGTCATGAAAAAGCTTCTTGTAAATATATGGATATATGGGAAACCTTCTTTCAAATTAGGAGCTGTAGCAGTTAGCGAGATGTCCAGTTTGCTAATATCTTTTCGAAATCACATTCCAAAAGAATTCGCTAGAAAGCCTCGTTCTCTTGATGATGTTAAAAGATGGAAAGCTACGGAGTTTAGATTTTTCCTTTTATATTCTGGACCAGTAGTGTTGAAAAACATTATTCCTGATGAGCAATATCAAAACTTTATATGCCTACACATTGCAATCAGAATATTATGCAATGACACACATATTGCTAATAAGGAATATTTTGAACTTGCTGAATCTCTTTTGGTATATTTTGTACAAACTTTTGGGAGTCTTTATGGTCCAGAATTTGTACCTCATAATATTCATGGATTAGATGATGTGAAAATTTTTGGTAGGCTTGATCGCTATAGTTCATTCCAATTCGAAAATTTTATGCAGATCCTAAAAAATATGGTGAGGAAGCCTGATAAACCTCTTCCACAAATTATTAAACGTTTGTCTGAAATGATGAATGTTCCACATAGAAAAAAAGTAAACGCAGGATTTCCGAAATGTGAACGGTCTCATAATGATGGCCCGACTCTAGAAGGATACTCTACACAATTTGAGTTGGTTAGATCTGAGTGTTTCACACTGAATGTGAAGAAATCAGGTGATACGTTTTGCTTACTCGAAAATGGGGACATTATGAAAGCATTCAATTTCATAGCTAAGAAGGAAAAAGTATATGTATATGGAAAAAATTTACTGAAACCAGTGATTACTTTTCTCGTCCATCCAGTCCTTGTGACTCATCAGATATCCATGTATATTTTGTGAGCAAAGAAGGCGAATTAGTAGCATTACCTTTGGATAATATTTTGAGAAAAATGGTAGCGTTACCCCACAATCATGGATATATTGTATTTCCATTTTTACCTGATTGCTGATAATCATCAGATAGATATCAATTTTAAAGAATATCTACTTTTTTATATATTTTTCTCAATGACAAATAATATTGTATATTAATGTTCTTTAATTATTTTTATGTTGTTCTGTATGAATTATTTTTTGAAATAAATGTACATTTTTAAATGTTGAACTAGAATTAATTAAAATTTTTGTATTGGAAATACATAGTTGGTGATTGAAAATGTGTCATTTTCTATCTTTTTGAGGAAGTTTTCTATCTAATTTTGTTAATGCTTCCTGTTGATCACATGTCAATTTCGCAATGTCTGCATGGAGAGTGGTCAATTTTGTGGATGAAGACACAGTAGAGGCAGTACCTACCTCCAGGATAATAGGCCCCAACCGATGTCTTTGGCCTCCCTTCAGTGGGTTGAAGCTTAAAACAGCCATTAGTAAATGCATGCCACCGGCTTCTGATTGGGATGTACATAAAGCCAGAACAAGAGGAGAAATATATGGTTGGTAAACTAAATCCCCAACCTACTGTCAGTAGTTTTTGAGTTGAACGTGAAATGTATATTTCAGAAGACTTATCTGTTGCTCGAATAAAGGCTGTTGAAGCTGAGAACTCTTCTGATTTAAATTCTGATACAGACTTATTAGGATTAGGACATAGAAAAATTCGATTGAACAACAAATATCTGATGGATTCCGACTCTGAACAAGAAAAAGATGATACCCCATCACCAGAAGTATCTGCAATTGTAATGCCTGTTCTAAAACAAGGAGAGAGAAAAAAATCTGGTAAGATAAGTGAATGATTTTTTTTTCGCAAATGAGGTGGTTATTTATGAATGTAATTTTGTTTGATGTAGTACAAACATCATATGATTTGGGAATTTGTTCAACCTCATTCTCTGGAACATCAGGTGAGGAACTATAAAACTATTTATAAATACACATTTCATCAGAGTGGGACGCCAAAGATATAATAACATAACTCTTTGAACACATGTCATGTGTTTCTCAATTAGGACCAATTTTTATCACGAATAATTCTTTTGTGATATCAATAACGGAAAAGTTTACCCCCTCCCCTACACACATGTATATAGATATATATATATATATATATATATATATATATATATATATTATATATATATATATATTAATATATATATATATATATATATATATATATATATATATATATATATATATATATATATATATATATATATATATATATATATATATTATATTTACTATATTCTTTTAATAATTATAATAATTATAATTGAATGTATGATATATAACAATATAAAATATTAATTGTCGATGTTGTTTTCACAATTTGATTGTAACTAAACTATTGTGAACACACCTTTACCACTGAATATAACCTATTTGAATTTTGACAACAGTTGTCAAATTAATATGCCCGGCTCAGATGAATAATATATTTTGTACTTTGAAAGATAAATCAATACACAATCGACTTACTCACTCTTATCTCAGGGAGGGATCAAAGATTTTAAATAATAATTCAAATTTATAAATTTCAATGAATTCTCCAAATTACGTATTACGCTATTCAAATCTAGAGTAACTGTTTGTTCAATATACTACAAGACAATTAAATTATCTTATGACATATATGATTTTACTGTCACTGGAAATTAACTAAATGTCACTTATTATATCAAATTTTCTATAGCATGAAAATTATCAAGCACAATGAGAATAGATATGAAATGAGTACCAAAGTGAGTTGGAATTCAAATTTATATAATATATGATCAGATAACAAATTACAAAAAAATTATAACTTTTCAAAAATATTATAAACGAAAAACAAAGATAGAATTTTCTATCAACCTTAATACTAAAACAACCTATATTAGAAATCTACTAGCTAAATATTTTTATCAAAAGTTCAAAATGTCTGATTTTATACTTGCTGTATATCAATGTCAAATACGCAAATTTCCGTGCAAATTGTCTATTCCAAAATTTTCTTCACTTGACGTTGAATTTTATATGTGTAACGTTACTGTGATTTAGATCGAATTATTATCATAAGATGCATCTATTTTTTAAATATATTTAAGAAAGGCCTATTAATTCTCGAGAAATAATGTAAATAAATTGGACAGGACTCGCCAACTAGGTACTGGTTAACTCGTTCGTATTCTAAAACGTATTTAGAATTCAGCAGCACTTTCTAAATTTATAATTTAGAAACCGGAAAACCACTTGCACTTTAACGATGTAATTCTTTTGTGAATTATACACGCAATTGCTTTACAATGCAAGATTTGATGATCTGATAATATTCATATAAATTACTATTAAATTCTTAAATAAATTTGAGACAACTCTTATGTCGATGTTGTCTCGTGGGGATATCAAATTCAACTGCCTAAACTTTATACATAAATAAATCTCTTCTCCTTTGGTTACCAAGAATTCCTTTTTTTAAAAAAAATACAAATTTATGTTTTCCTACAACAAAGAGAGATTTTCATTTTTTTATTATAATTGCAATTTTCTAGCAGAGACATCTGTATTTTTGTTTTCAAATCGTTATAAAGTCTATCTATCATTAAGTATATTCTGCATTAATGTCATTCGAAATTGAAATGTCAAATTTTATTTGTATATTGAATCTTTCAAATTATTGATTATACAGTGTGTATCACAAGTATTACATCCAAATATACATATTTTCCTTATTTTAATGTATTCTTTAGAATTTAGATAGAGGATCTGTATTAATATATATATATATATATATATATATATATATATATATATATATCATCATCATCATCATCATCATATGCAGCTTATTCAACCATTTTGTTATGGTGTAGCCTCCCTTTACATATTTATATATTCCACTTCCATGTGGGCCCATTGTTGTCTATTGCTAGCTATGCGGCCCCAACTTGATCCTGCGAGTTTCTTTATGTCGTAGTCCCATCTTAAGTTGGGGCGTCTTCTTGGTCTTATATATATATATATATATATATATATATATATAACCAGAAATATTGGGGAAACGACAAGTTTATAAAAGTGCACTCTCACTAATTTTACAAGTTTTAGGAATTTTTGATTTCCATTTTCAAGTAATAGTACAAACTTTTGAGCAGTGAACTTGGCATGACATATAGTTGGGTTGGATTCAAAAAAAAGAAAAAAATTTCAATACTGCTTACATCAAAAGTTTTGATAGGTAAGGTTTCCTTTTTCAAGGAGTTGAGAATATTATTTAAGATTTCAATACAATTCCAACGCAATAAAGCATTCACTATGAGAAAAATTACACACGATTATTGCAAATTCATGATTGTTGCATTTGGTGAAGAAAATTGTGCCTTCTGAAATATTTAGTTATAGTTTAAAAAAATGTGAAGTGGATCATGAAGCAATGATACTGAACTAGACAAAATTATTGCAATAGTAGCAAATTAAGAATTGTGTCGAAACTAATATACTCGACTTAATTCAAACTGTGAGACAAATCAAGTATGCTATTTTTTTGCTTCATTATGAAAGTTGACAATGAAGGAGATATTTTTTTTTGTAGATGCTGTAATGAGTGTTCATGTAACATCCAAAGCAGCAGAAGTAGAAGGATCTGTGAAACAGTGGCTGGTGAAGAGTAAGGAAAGATGTGAAAAAGATGGTGCAAATCAGCTTTAATTTATTAATTTTAAAATACATTTTTTTTAGTTTTTGTATTTTTTGCCAGTTCTTGTTCTGTTATTTCAATAAATAATTATCAAGAAAAGACTTTTTTATATGACTTCACTCATTTATTTCAATAAATCCAATAAAAAAGGTACATTTTCTCATTTCCTTCAACTTTTGCCATACTTTAGTGTGGAATTTTTTAGATAACTCTGTCTTCTTAATTTATCAACATCATGTACCTACCTATAACCAAAACTTTTTATAAGAAAGGCTTTTGTTTATGAAACCTATAATAATGATTTTAGATCTTAAAGCACCAGCAACACCCTCAAGTGCATCTGCAATCGTATTTTTTACAGTTGTCCCTTCCAATTAGAGCTAACTTTCCTTTCAAATACCAGTCTTGAATCTCTGCAGTTTGCGAAAGAAAATGGTGTAATAATTGTATGTTGCTTTCCTGCACACTGCTCTCATCACGTTCTACCATTGGACGTTGGATTCTTTCGTCCTCTTCATACGTATTTCGAACAAGAAATCCAATTATGGCTGCGTCAAAACCCGGGAAAGGCAGTGACCCAATTTAAAATAACAAGTCTTCTCAATCAAGTCTATTTGAAAAGTGCAGTACCATCAAATGCAATAAACTTGTTTAAAAAGACTGGCATCAATCCTTTCAATCCCCATATTTTTGAGGACTGGTAGTTTGCACCAGCTTTAGCAACTAATACGCAGATTTCCGAGAATCCAGCTGTCATCAACGAAACCCAAATGGAACTGGAGGTTCAAGATCAACCAAGTACATCTGGTCATAACTTGTCTTCATCTTCAGTTCTTGACATCTCTGTCAGAGTAATTTTACCTCCTCCCGAAACTGTAGCGATTGGTACTCATGGAAGAAAAACCAGAAAACGTGGAAAAACTGGTCATTTGAATTCAACACCGGAAATGCATGAACTTAAAGTGAAAGTGATTGAAAAGGAAATGAAACCAAGGAATCAACAAAGCAGGGCAGTTAAACGCCAACTTGTCTTTTCAAATGACGACAATTCTAACGATGAATCCATCTTAGAAGAATATTTAGGGAAAGAAGAAGACGACTCTGACGCTAGCTGCATTTACTGCAATGAGCTATACTCTCAATCACGAGCGAGCGAAAAGTGGATTCGTTGTCAGAACTGTCAATCTTGATGCCACAATGAGTGCGCTGATGTCAGCTATCGTTGCAAATCATTCATTTGTAAATTATGCAATTAATTTTGGTTTTTTCTGTTTTGTTAAAGCAAAAAAAATGTTTTTCGTTTGTTCAATGTTACTTTGTTCTTGGTACAACGATAGTTTTGTTTAATAAACCTTTTAAAATAATTTTATTTGTTTTATTTTTTAGGGGGGCCGACATAAGCAGATATGTGCCAATGATGGACCCCTTGGCTCCATAAAAAAAGTCTGACGGTATTGAATAGACAAGTAATTGTTAACAACTTCACCCTACACTATGATCATCTTTGTATTAAGTAGAGATTTACATAAAAAGAAGATTAATAACTACAAATCAAAACAAATATAATGGAATTTCCTTAAGTGGTTCATCAAAGGCACACTTTCCCTACATGGAGCAAAGTTAAACTGACATCCCTAGATGGCAGTTTTGGTAGGATCTATATAAAAAAAATAACATCATCATAAAAAAAACGAAAAAATTAGTCCTAGAAATAATTAGCGAAGAGTCAATTAATAAAAAACTCTAGAGATTCCTAGTATGAACAAAAAACGTTCTAGAACAATTCGGTAATATATATAAGCTAGTCCAATGATACTGAACAAACAAGAAATGTGGCGGTGGAAGCAAACATAGAGGCGGCTCTACCAAAGGAGTGTCTGCTTTTCTGTGCCATCTGCTCCCGGTTATAAGATTTTGCTGTTGTGGTTTCATCATTCAACCATTGCAAACTGCGCTTTATTTAATGCGGTTAAGCAATCGTCGTTATCCATATTTTCATTGTCAATGTCATATATCTGGTATTTTTTTTCTAGAGCTACTACGCGATCAGTGAGCAGATTGATTAAACATTCATTATCACCCCGTGTGAACTGCATAAGAGCAGCCCGCAATCGCATTAGAGTAACAGCATCTTTGGAAAAGTAACCATTCTCAAAATGTTCTAGACATGATCGTTTCTCCAAGTTGCAAAATATCCGGCTTTGAATAAATAACTTCAAAACGCCTTCTCTTGAAATACGCTGCCGAATATTAATACCACATACGCAACAAAATGCTTGTGTAGTTGGCAGTTTGACCGGTACATTTTTAATATTTTCGCCATTTCCTTCATCATTATCAACGGCTACCTCAATGTTTTCATTTTCCATATGAATAGGATCTTGGTGGATATTAGGTTGTCCTATTTCATTGCCTTAAGAAATAAATAATAACAGGAATTATAATTTACTACTACTATAAACATTGTTTTAGTTCACCTTTTCGCCAAAACTTAACATAGCATTAGATGCAAATGCAGCAGTTTTCTCCAGGCTCTATCCAGTCAACTTCTCTACGAGCTCGAATATTTAGTAGAAACTGCCGGTATGTTTCATTATTAGTCGGTTTTGTAGTATTTTTTTATTGATGTACCCATCGGAACCAAAACATCACTTCGTTGGGGCCATGTATAATAATTAACAACTAGATATTATAAAAAGAGTTAAAATTAAAAATATGCTTAATATTATTATAAGAAAATGTCAGTTCTGACAACTAATCATAATTATTAAAAACCAATGTTGCCACTTTGTATAATTTGAAAATATATTACTACATTACTCAATAATTATAGGCAATTAAAAGCATTGATAATATTTTTCAGAAAAGGCCCAAATTTTCCTATCAAAAGAATGTATGTCCAAATTTGCTTGAATAATAAAGGCACGGTTTGATGTAACCATATGAACTCTACGAGACGGTTCAAGGCTCACTGCGAGGCGACGGATATATCGATCGAGAATTTGCTTCGGTTTTGAAGGGGAGATTTGGGTATATAAGAAAGCTGAGACCTGCATCTACAAGAAGGCCTCATTTTACCTATTCACAAAGAACAAGTCTAGCTCTAGACATTTTTTGGCGAACCCTGGTTAACTAGGAGCTAACTTTTAGTCATGCAGATGAATCTACCAAATATAGGAAATTGTTTCGACCAACTTGATTGGAAGACTGTGAGGGCCATGATTGATGTCATATATTAAGTCTGATTGAGTATAAAAAAATAAATAAATAGAATTAATATCGTTCTACGGTTGGGAAATAAAGTTTGGTTTATTTGCTCTTCTTTTTTAACATTTGTTTCGGCGCTCGTACAAAAAAGAAGAAAATATGCTGAGAAAATTATCCGCCGGGATATTACCCAAAGAAGAAGATTGAAATAAGAAGTTCTAAAACTGCTTATTCGAATCAAACATCCGTATACGGAAATTTTTCCCCATACCATTCAAGAATTAAGATTGTCGATCGTATTCGAATCTTTTGTTCGAATTTAATTCGTATGCTACTGATATCCGTATAAGTTCAAGATGTGAGCCCCAGGGTACCAAATTGGAACCTGGTTCGTGATACAATTGGTCATACCTGTCGGGCATAAACGGAAATGATAAGAAGGAATAGCCAACGTTAATTGGGCGTCTTTCAAAACCCGATACTCCAATTTTTCATATTTCAATTTTGCCATATTTAAAGAATTATTTCTTCTCCTGTGAGTCCTGTCATCACACACAGATTTTTTCGAATGTGCCATATGAGTCTGGTAATGTTTTTGGCCATTTGTTTCTTCTTTCTCTACTATTTTATATTTTGTTTCATCTTCGTTTATTTCCATCCTAATTTGCATTGCTCCTTTATTTATTATTTCAATTTGCTTTAACTAGCTCTCCTTCTGAGTTTATTGATATAGTCATACGCATAAACTATAATCTGGGTTTGGTCCTATATGATATTTTTCTATCACGTTCAATCTTTTCCTCCTCCCAACCAGTACGATGAATAGGGTCTCCCTGTGTTGTTACCTCATTTTTGTCATCATTTCATCTGTTACCCCTCCCTGAAATCTCACTTTTGCAGTACGTTTTTGTCAGCTCCATCTCCTTAGTTTCTGCCAGTTGTATTGCTTTCGTTATTGCCTATGTATACATCGTGCTGAAAGCGCTTTTCAAATCCACGAAAATTTCATATTATCTCTTTGTCGTGTGCTTTGTTTTATTTTAGTTCTAAATATTATATTACTTTGATTATGGATCTGCCGAAAATCCGTTTTGATTGTATTTGAACATCTTTTACTTTGTGAAGTATAGTTCATTTCATACGTCAACTAAATCAACTAAACAGGAATGACTGCTTGTCATGTCTCGACTTTACCCTCTCCCTCTTTTTGCCACTCCCTCTTTCTCTGTCATGATGCGCTTGACGGCAGACACTCTTATACACAAAATTTCTTCCTTTACCTCACCCCGTTATTCTATCTTCTTTATTTAATTGAAACTTATATCATCTACGGGCCAATTATGATATGATCTTCCATTTGCAGCGTCAATGATTATTTTCCATGCATTTATTAAGAAGATATTCAGTAAATGGAAAGTTTATTGTTTTTAGAGTCGAAGAGGAAATGTGCCCATGATGGACCCCCTGGACCCCCGCCTATGATGGACCACAAGCTGTATTTTCAAATTTACCGGGCATCACGGACTACAGACATCTTGGTTAGTACGATTGACGTTTAAAACCAGTTCTTTACAAGCGTTCGTATGGATATAAGTCGTTTAGGTGAAAACAAAAAATTAAGGCAAAACTGGTAAGTATTGATATGGTGGCTTGGCATAATGTTAAGTAATTTTTTTATGCTCAGTTAGAATCTGCTTTTATTACTAGAACTTACAGAAACTATTCCATGTTGACTGTCGGGCACAAATTGAGGTTATGGCAAAGAATAAAAGAGATTGGCATTTTTTAGTGAATTATGTCTTATCGCCTATGACGGACCCTTGAACTGTGTCTTATGATGGACCAGGGGTCCATCATTGGCAATGCAATAGTTACACTATTTTAATTGCGTTTTTCTTGGTTTTGCAGATATGGCATTTAAGAAAAGGCAGCAATGGAACGAGGATGACATGCGACAAGCTATGCTCAATGGTCAAAACTACAATATGGGCTATAAGTTGGCAGCAAGGACGTTTAGTGTTCCCAAAACAACCTTGCGAAGACGTCTGGCTGAACAGGATAGTTGTGAGGATGATTTGGGAGGTCAAAGAGCAATTTTCTCTATAGTCATCGAACAGGAGATTGCGAGTCATATCATTGATATGGAATCACGTTTTTTTGGACTGACGTCCAAAGATTTACGACGAATGGTATTTGAAGTAGCCGAAAAAAATGAAATAGAATATGGTTTTAATCGCGAAATAAAAATGGCAGGTTGGAAATGGATCAGGGGATTTCTGAAGCGCAATCCACGAATGTTTTTGAGGAACCCAGAAAGTACATCATTAGCTAGAGCCCAGGCTTTAATAAGCCTAATATCTAAGCCTATTTTAATGCACTAGCTAATATTATGGAGAAACACAAGTTTCTCACCGAAAATATATACAATATGGACGAGTCAGGTTTGACTACGGTCCAGAAGAAGTGCCAGAAAATTTACGCAGCGAAAGGTCGCAAGCAAGTTGGTGCGCTTAGTAGTGCCGAGCGTGGGCAACACGTAACTGTAGTGTGCGCAACGAATGCCATAGGCAATTACGTTCCTCCTGTTCTTATTTACTCTTGTCGAAGAATGAACGATGAGCTTATGAATGGTGCTGCCGCTGGTAGCATAGCTTTTGCACCAGAAAAAGGTCGGATGATCAGTGAAATTTTTTGTAAATGGTTAAAGCATTTCGTAAGGTACGCTAAAGCTTCTAATGAGAATCAGGTGCTTTTACTACTAGATGGCCACAGTAGCCATAAAAGTCTTGAATCTCTGCAGTTTGCGAAAGAAAATGGTGTAATAATTGTATGTTGCTTTCCTGCACACTGCTCTCATCACGTTCTACCATTGGACGTTGGATTCTTTCGTCCTCTTCATACGTATTTCGATCAAGAAATCCAATTATGGCTGCGTCAAAACCCGGGAAAGGCAGTGACCCAATTTAAAATAACAAGTCTTCTCAATCAAGTCTATTTGAAAAGTGCAGTACCATCAAATGCAATAAACTTGTTTAAAAAGACTGGCATCTATCCTTTCAATCCCCATATTTTTGAGGACTGGTAGTTTGCACCAGCTTTAGCAACTAATACGCAGATTTCCGAGAATCCAGCTGTCATCAACGAAACCCAAATGGAACTGGAGGTTCAAGATCAACCAAGTACATCTGGTCATAACTTGTCTTCATCTTCAGTTCTTGACATCTCTGTCAGAGTAATTTTACCTCCTCCCGAAACTGTAGCGATTGGTACTCATGGAAGAAAAACCAGAAAACGTGGAAAAACTGGTCATTTGAATTCAACACCGGAAATGCATGAACTTAAAGTGAAAGTGATTGAAAAGGAAATGAAACCAAGGAATCAACAAAGCAGGGCAGTTAAACGCCAACTTGTCTTTTCAAATGACGACAATTCTAACGATGAATCCATCTTAGAAGAATATTTAGGGAAAGAAGAAGACGACTCTGACGCTAGCTGCATTTACTGCAATGAGCTATACTCTCAATCACGAGCGAGCGAAAAGTGGATTCGTTGTCAGAACTGTCAATCTTGATGCCACAATGAGTGCGCTGATGTCAGCTATCGTTGCAAATCATTCATTTGTAAATTATGCAATTAATTTTGGTTTTTTCTGTTTTGTTAAAGCAAAAAAAATGTTTTTCGTTTGTTCAATGTTACTTTGTTCTTGGTACAACGATAGTTTTGTTTAATAAACCTTTTAAAATAATTTTATTTGTTTTATTTTTTAGGGGGGCCGACATAAGCAGATATGTGCCAATGATGGACCCCTTGGCTCCATAAAAAAAGTCTGACGGTATTGAATAGACAAGTAATTGTTAACAACTTCACCCTACACTATGATCATCTTTGTATTAAGTAGAGATTTACATAAAAAGAAGATTAATAACTACAAATCAAAACAAATATAATGGAATTTCCTTAAGTGGTTCATCAAAGGCACACTTTCCCTACATGGAGCAAAGTTAAACTGACATGAGATGGCAGTTTTGGTAGGATCTATATAAAAAAAATAACATCATCATAAAAAAAACGAAAAAATTAGTCCTAGAAATAATTAGCGAAGAGTCAATTAATAAAAAACTCTAGAGATTCCTAGTATGAACAAAAAACGTTCTAGAACAATTCGGTAATATATATATAAGCTAGTCCAATGATACTGAACAAACAAGAAATGTGGCGGTGGAAGCAAACATAGAGGCGGCTCTACCAAAGGAGTGTCTGCTTTTCTGTGCCATCTGCTCCCGGTTATAAGATTTTGCTGTTGTGGTTTCATCATTCAACCATTGCAAACTGCGCTTTATTTAATGCGGTTAAGCAATCGTCGTTATCCATATTTTCATTGTCAATGTCATATATCTGGTATTTTTCTTCTAGAGCTACTACGCGATCAGTGAGCAGATTGATTAAACATTCATTATCACCCCGTGTGAACTGCATAAGAGCAGCCCGCAATCGCATTAGAGTAACAGCATCTTTGGAAAAGTAACCATTCTCAAAATGTTCTAGACATGATCGTTTCTCCAAGTTGCAAAATATCCGGCTTTGAATAAATAACTTCAAAACGCCTTCTCTTGAAATACGCTGCCGAATATTAATACCACATACGCAACAAAATGCTTGTGTAGTTGGCAGTTTGACCGGTACATTTTTAATATTTTCGCCATTTCCTTCATCATTATCAACGGCTACCTCAATGTTTTCATTTTCCATATGAATAGGATCTTGGTGGATATTAGGTTGTCCTATTTCATTGCCTTAAGAAATAAATAATAACAGGAATTATAATTTACTACTACTATAAACATTGTTTTAGTTCACCTTTTCGGCAAAACTTAACATAGCATTAGATGCAAATGCAGCAGTTTTCTCCAGGCTCTATCCAGTCAACTTCTCTACGAGCTCGAATATTTAGTAGAAACTGCCGGTATGTTTCATTATTAGTCGGTTTTGTAGTATTTTTTTATTGATGTACCCATCGGAACCAAAACATCACTTCGTTGGGGCCATGTATAATAATTAACAACTAGATATTATAAAAAGAGTTAAAATTAAAAATATGCTTAATATTATTATAAGAAAATGTCAGTTCTGACAACTAATCATAATTATTAAAAACCAATGTTGCCACTTTGTATAATTTGAAAATATATTACTACATTACTCAATAATTATAGGCAATTAAAAGCATTGATAATATTTTTCAGAAAAGGCCCAAATTTTCCTATCAAAAGAATGTATGTCCAAATTTGCTTGAATAATAAAGGCACGGTTTGATGTAACCATATGAACTCTACGAGACGGTTCAAGGCTCACTGCGAGGCGACGGATATATCGATCGAGAATTTGCTTCGGTTTTGAAGGGGAGATTTGGGTATATAAGAAAGCTGAGACCTGCATCTACAAGAAGGCCTCATTTTACCTATTCACAAAGAACAAGTCTAGCTCTAGACATTTTTTGGCGAACCCTGGTTAACTAGGAGCTAACTTTTAGTCATGCAGATGAATCTACCAAATATAGGAAATTGTTTCGACCAACTTGATTGGAAGACTGTGAGGGCCATGATTGATGTCATATTCGGATGAAATAACGCGACGTGCAGAAGACGGTATGCTGGTAGCGTATCCACAGAGAACCATAGGCTGCTAGGTATTCAACAAAGTTGACTGTAGAGCTGGGTTCTGTTGCCGATTCGATAAACGTAGCTTCTGCTTGAAGGAGTTCAATTTGTATGGTTCCGGTATAATCATTAACTTATAACGTATATAGGTGCACTGATTCCGTCATTTTTGTTTTGAAAGATGTTCTAAATTACAAGAATTCAATTTTCATTGTGAAATATCAAACAACTCTCCAAATAATCGAAATTTGCATTCGGTTACTTTTTTGAATTCAATTAGGTATATTGGGCATACATTTAGAACCAATGTTATCGATATATTTCACAATTGATTCTGCAAATCCCTTTCTATATACCTACTACACAATATACTAAAAAAGTGTATCAAATTATGCTCGAAAGGGAATCATCACTCCCAATACAACTAATTATTTAATTAAATCAATTAAGCATCACAAAAGCAAGCAAATTAACCTTATATTCCAGGTATGGTATTCTCCCTAATTTGTATACGAGAGAACGACAGATGAAATCGAGCCGATTGCCTCGAGGATAAGAGTCGAGGGAAAATAACGAAGTGATCCCGGCTAATTAATAAACGGAAATAATAGCGTTACTTCCGTATGTACTTACTTACTTCCAATTTACACGAATTGAAATCTGATATAGATGATGCCGAAATTAGCGCGATTTTGTTTATGAAATTTTGTATAATGTTTCCGAAGGTCGTTGGTGTTATTTTAAAATAAACTTGTATTATTTCCAGCAGCTAAACTACCGTTTACGATGTTGGACAAATTTATATTGGAAGGTGAGAATTTATGTTGGAGCAATTAAAAAATTTGAAACACTTCGTTGTTCCTTGAACGTACTGCACTCCTGGAAGAAGACATTATGACGAAAGCCTATTAAAATTGATTTATAATCTGTTTTTAAATTAGCATTGTAATAATCACACCACTGGAAATCACTAGATTGGGAGCGATGACATAAAATACAAGCCATAATAAAATTATAGGGTCAGGGAATAATGAACCACAAACTAAATACTAATAAATTAAGCTAATTGACACGTGGTAATCGAGCATATGCATATTATTGAAAATGCAAAAAACAATACAATACATATTGTAAAATTGAATATATAAATAATTCCAAGTTCGGCGAACACTTTTCTAACAAGTTTGTTGAGAATATTTCTATGTTCTGTCTATCCTAATTGAACACAAGAAGGCGTGTGAATATTTGAACCAGGTAAAAGAAGTAGTTGTACTGTAATAGGTGTACAGTATTAAGATATTTTTCAGTTTACATGTTATGTGTACCTGTAAATTACTGATCGAAAATCGAAGTAATATAAGTATTAACAATGTGTTGTGCTGTGTGTGGGTGCAATAGTGACAACCAGTGTAAAGATTTCACAAAAGACATTCAATTTTTTAAGATCCCTAAAGACAGTGCTGTGAGGAAATTATGGGTGACTTCTTGTTGTAGAGCAAATATTTTCAGTGAAAATACTGGTAGAATATGTTCAAAACATTTTGCTACTGGAGATTATGAGAAGAATATTAAATATAAACTTCTCAATTATTTCCATAAACAATTACGCAAATTAAAACAGGATGCTGTTCCGTCTTTGTTTCTTTCCAAAGGAAACCCTTCAAATGTGAATGATGGGAAAAGACAGAAAAGAGAACTAAAAAGAGAATCTTTGAAGTTAGTATAAATTACCAGGGCCTCTTAAGGTATCAGATTGACTGATACAGTTCAAAACCAGCTCGAAGGAATACATGCAAAATAAGTAATTTTGTATATAAATATTGGTGTTGAATAATTTACTATATATTACATGTGAAGTTCAAAACACCATACTATTTATATATATATATATATATATATATATATATATATATATATATATATATTTATAATTCTTAAATTGGTTTGTCTCAATTTATTTTATTAGGATTATACTAAACATTTTATTCCATATGTCGGTATTATATTTCCTTTTATTGTGATCCTATATACCTACTATTGTTTGTTATGTTTTTATTCTATATGTGTTTTTAATAGCTGTAATTGTTTACTGATTGATATACTAAGCTTTCTATTCCATGTTCTTTATTATATTTACATTGCTGTTTATTGTAATGTCTTCTTATATGTATACTAGGGTTCCAAGTTAAATAAAGATCTATCTATCTTGTGTTTTAGCGTTTTATTGAATTTTGTAACTAGGCAATTGGCAGTATTAATGCTAGTTGCATTAATTAATAAAAAATGTATAAAAGATCAATTAATTTTTAAAAACCGAGTTTTCTAACAAAACAAGTTCTATAGAAATATAGGTAACAGATGGAAGGTCACTTAAAAAAATAACTACCTTGATTTTTACATTCTCTCATATTTATTTGGTTATCCTTTATTTAGGTTTTAAACCTGCAGTTTATTTGTTTGAACAAAAAATCTGGAGCCATTAATGAAATTTATAATTATTTTAAAATGTTTCCTTTTCCATGGAATGTATCATTTTTAGAAAATACAACATATTCAATATTTGTTACAGTAATTCCTATGGTATGTTTCTCGTTAAATATATTCAAATTTTTCATGCGTCCTAGTAGCTGTATCAGTCCATCATACAATCAAGTTTGAGTACATCATTATAAGCATTTAATCCCCTAAATATTTCTTCCTCCAATGGTTTCTTTTTCAAAAGATCTTAGAAAAGGGCATGGAAAATCAGGTCATAAATCTCAATATTGGAATACCTATTACAATTGCTTCTATTACCTAGTTATAATATTTAAGCCTTGTGTTCAATTAAGATCTAGATCACGGTTCAAAATCATTGTTTTATCCAAAAACCTTCTCAAAATTATCCATAATAACAGGTTATACACATAAATTGGTTGGAGATTCTCTTTTGTTTACTCTCCAGTTGACGTCATACCCCCCACCATACATGCGCAATATCCTACCTTATAATCATTGTATCATGGAATACACCCTGTTTATTTTAGGTAACCTGAACGAGAGGGTGAAACGAGGGTCACAGTTCGACCAAGTTGAGTAAGGATATACACTGTGTTCATTTTAAAACTTACCACCCCTGTAACTCAAAAACCCCAATACATTGCAATATTCGCCGGAACAGGTCAATTTTTGTTTTTCGGGGGAACTTTTTTGACGGTCAAGTGGTTTTAATACTTTCATCCCTGTAACCCCTAGCAACCCCAACTTTAAAGTCTCAAACACAAATACCCCACTTGTTATACATAGTTTAAAAGCCCCTTTTATTGTCAATACAGCGATGCATTCGTTTTAAGAATTGGGTGAGATTTGATAAAATTATGGGTCAAAAACCACTCAGTTGAAAAAAATTATTTATTTTCTCATTAGCTCAAAATTTCATTTTATTAATTGTTCAAAATGTTCACCATTTCTTTCTAAACAATAAAAAAGATGGTGATGAAATTCCTCGCGTACTTTTTGAAAAGTTTCTGGCCTGATAGCCCTACACGCAGCTGTTATACGAATTTTTAAATCGTCAATGTTTAGTGGTTCAGTTTTGTAAACTACTGATTTGAGGTAACCCCATAGAAAAAAGTCATTTGGACTGATATCACAGGATCTTGGTGGCCATTCTACTGCCCCTCTTCCTCCTATCCACCAACCAGGGAATGTTATATTCAACCAATCACGTACTGGTCTAGCGTAGTGCGCAGGTGCACCCTCTTCAGAAAGTTTATTTGGTATTCTTGGAGTAAAATATTTCCGTGCTGATCTATTTGATTTTCTAATGATTCAGTGATGATTCAACTGTGTTCCGAAGAATATCTAAATACAGCTCCCCGGTAAGAGAACCATTTATAAATAAGAGACCTATTATGGTGTTGCCTAAAATCCCCGCCCAAACATTTATTTTTTGGGGGTACTGCGTATGACCTTCCCGGAATAGATGGGGATTTTCATCTGATCAGTAACCACAATTTTGCTTATTCACTCGACCATTTAGGAAGAAAGTACACTCATCCGAGAAGCAAATATTTTTTAGTAGATTGTGTGAAGTATTAATTCGTTCTGTCATTATTTCCCAAAATTGCACTCTTCGATCCAGGTCATCTTCGTACAGTTCTTGAAGTATTTGCAATTTAAAAGGATGGAACTTATTTACTTTCGTTACCTTATGTATTGAGCCTATTGATATTCCAGTTTCTTGTGAAACTTTCCTAATAGAAGTAGTTGGATCTACTGCAAAATGACCCAACACTTGAATATGAGCGGCTTCAACACTCTAGACGTATTTCGTTTCGCATTGGATATTGATCCGGATTGTTTAAACTTTTGCACAAGTTGTAGCACATAAACATGCGAAACATTTTTATCCGGATGCCTGTCGTTCATTACTAGCACCATATATGAAAATCATTTCAACTCCTTCTAAAGAATAAACCATTGTATCTTCAATAACAGCACAAGAGTAAGTTTTGGTTTTACAACGTTCAAACTATAACAAACAATAAGTTATTTCAATTTTGACGTTTATTAGATACGTAAATAAACCACAGTACACTCTGTAGTTCTCAACGGTCTTTGCCTCAGTTGGCATTCAAAAAATGTTTTTTCTATAACCACTAATATTTACTGTTTTTCTTTGAATGCTTCTTTTTAATTTTTTTACTTAAACTATACAATAACTATTAAAGAAAATAAATAATTTTTTTTCAACTGAGTGGTTTTTGACCCATAATTTTATAAAATCTCACCCAATTTTTAAAACGAATGCATCGCTGTATTGGCAATGAAAGGGGCTTTTAAACTATGTATAACAAGTGAAGTATTTGTATTTGAGATTTTAAAGTTGGGGTTGCTAGGGGTTACAGGTATGAAAATATTAAAACCACTTGACCGTCAAAAAAGTTCCCCCGAAAAACAAAAATTGACTGTCCCGGCGAATATTGCAATGTACGAGTATTGGGGTTTTTGAGTTACAGGGGTGGTAAGTTTTAAAATTAACACAGTGTATAATAATATTATAATATTGATTCATCGATAAATCTTTGCCATAAAGTCAGAAGACGAAGTACGACCGATCTAGACTATTGTCTACGAGAAGCCTTATAATAAGAGAAGATCCGTAGGCAACCCGACCAGACAACCACCCCAGAGAAAACCCCAGAATCAAGGACCAGCAATTGTGTACATAATAACTGTATTTAGAATTAATTTTAAGTTGTAAATATTTCATTGAACTTTTAGTTTAACAGGTAGTATACGTGTTACTCTATTAAATAAACACATCTACCCATCAAGCCCTCTTTTATGTTTCACCCCTGACTACCCACGGCAACTACGAATCGATGCCCGAGTAGGAGATTTGCAAATCGACGCTAGAGCAGCGATTACACTATTATAAAATAAAACAATATTTTTTTATAACTGGATTTCGTACATAAATAAAGGGCGCCAAAATAATGTCCCACACGCGGACACCACTCAGTCTTGCGGGAGTCCTGTTAACTTGACATAGACACGATGACTTTCGACTTTGAATACGAATTTGACTTGATTCTGACTAAGAAACGATATGGTAATGGTTCCTGCAAATCTTCTATTTCATGTGCTATAATATTTTTGTTTATATCAAATATATTACCATCATCTAATAACGCAAGAATTAGATTGTATCTAGCCATAATTTTAATTTTTCAATATTTATACTATCCAAATAATTATCGTTCAGAAGACACAAGTCAATCATGCATTGCCTAGCGGGCGCTCACTCAACAGTTGAGTTATAAGTTATGTTTTCTGAACTCGCCCGTTGTTTAAAAATACTACATTTTCACACAAAAAATTTGGCTAGTAGCGGAAAAAATTGTATATATACCACGGTTGTGAAGACATTTATAAGCCTCGTACCTTATTTTGCCAGGGGCTTTGCCCCCAGCGCAATAATAATAAGGTAATCTTGTGCTCGGTCCATAATAACAGTCTTCACCACCTTGGTGGCTAATGTTTTATTTTAGTTGACAGTTCCCACTACACCAATAAATATTCTATTTATTATCAAACTACTAAAGAATGTCCACAAATTCGCACAATTATACCCTAACATAGCGCCTCAAAATCATAATACCAATGATAATATTATATGGAGGAATTAACAGATTGAACCCTTCATTCTTATTATTATTTCACCATCCCTAAATGACTTAACTGTGTATCATTAAAGTTTATCATGTTGTTCTGATTTCTTTTAGGAACATATTCACTCATGTACAGACAAATAATATTAACGGATTTGGTGATAAATTCAAATGTTACACAGAGAGATCCATAAAATGAATTCGTTTCAACAAATCATTTCCAGATTGAACATCTAACAAAAGTCCTGTTTATATACATTAAAGACTAACAAATTATCTCAAAGCCTTATTTTACGTTATGAAAGTTATTTGCAAATAGCATCTCTTTGATGTCACCATGTAGGTATATTTATAAAACATTCAGTGAACGTGTGAAAAATAAAAAATGGCAAGAAATGAAATGATTTACTCAGGAATAGTGACGTTTAAGAATTTCCGAGAGAATTACCACCTCGTTATTTATTATTTTGATTTAGGAATACTCTGTTCGAGTTTACAGATGGTGTTTATACCCTTAATTGCTTTTTAACACCACTTTTCAAGCTCGCAGATTTATCTGTCTTCGGATGTGTGGTCTTTTTTTTGTTGTTTAGGTTATTTTTAGTTTGGTATGTTAAATTTTAGCAGGTATTTTTGAACATAAAATTAATACTAGGCATCTTCACAAAAATGCTATTGTCTAATTTTGTACAGTTAATAATTAATATAATCAATAATCATTTTCCATTATTTAGTATCAACTACAGAGTGGTATATAAAGGGTGTCACAAAATTCCACACTAATTTATATTTTTAGTGATGCTATAATACAACTTATCTTCACTGCTTTTTTTGCATTGTACATCAAACATCGAATCACTGTAAGCGTTAAGCACACGAAATTCCATTTGCAATGCGAAAGTGAGACTCTTTGTACAATCCATTGAAAAAATTGCAAAAGATGAATTGACAAAATGGAGCAGTGTAAATTGAATAACTGATGACGACTCCGCCTGAGTGCAAAAGACAGTTACGCCAACTTAAGCAACCAAAACAGCTTCGATAATCCCTTCAAGCGAGTTTTTAAAATAATCGATTTCCGGTACTTTCTTAAAACTATACAATTTATATCACTTAAATATTTTTAATCAACAGTAAAAACACAAGAGCTTTTTTTTTATCGGATAAATTTCTCTTTGCAACGAAACAGTTTTGCCAATCACTAATTTTACGAGAAAAACTGACATGATAAAATCGCGACACCGAAGGTGGAGCGATTTTATCTAATGTCAGTTTTTCGAGCAAATTTAGTGATTGGCAAAACTTTGAGTCAAAGAGGAATTTATCTAATAAAAGAAAAGCTCGAGTGTTTTTTGGCAAGATAAATTAACGACAGAATATATGGATGAACAACAACAATAATTGCGACTCATTGTCATTGTGTAAAAGTGACGTCCGCTTACTAGATATTGAGGAAGAGAAGTTTTTATCGCGATAAAAAAGGATGCACCTTTTTTATCGATGGCAAAGTGACAATAACATTTCCAGGTATATGACATTTTAACATTGGAGTTAATTTATCAGCCTAAAATTTTATATTTATTGAGAAACACCTTGTGTCTTATGAAACATAAATATCTACAAATTTTAAAATATTATGTAAAACATAGAATGCATACTTCTGTAGTTTTTACTCCAAATAATATTATGTATTACAAAATTAATTTGTTTTATTATGACTAACACCTATGAACAAATATTGCTGCTGTTCTCATTTTTGACTGTAAAGGATGTTTGAAGGTCTTTTTTATTTTCATTTATGTTCGAGATCATCTTTGATCTAATAAATTAGGTTTGACTGCTTGTCCAGTCTCATGAAAAGGGTTTTATGTAGATAAATTATTATTATTTGCATTTTTCAATGTGACAAGAACATCATTCTAGCGAGATTGTCTAGCAGATCATTTCAAAATATATTTTTATTCAATTCACTAGTCAGCAAAAAAGTTATAGTCGTTACTGAAAAGTGTCAAGTTGTTTTTGAAGTGATTTTCTATGTAGAATTTAAATTCGGGTAGGAATCGGCATGTCCCATCAGAATTTCTACGTGGCATTGAAAATGCGACATCTAGAGTAAATGTCAATATATTTCAATAAATGAATTCATTAAAATTTGAACATGATTTAAAAAAGAATCAAGAAGCTTATGGTATCTGTCAGAAATTTTTGTTTATTGGCGATTTATTTGTTTGCTATTAATGATAATTTCGGTGGTTTAATTGTAATGGAGTTACCATAAACACATTAATTCAGTTAACCTGTTACATTGCCCTACACTTACAGGAACTATTAGGCTAGGCTAGGCTAGACTCGCCGGCAAAAAAACTCCGCCACGATTCCAAGCATATTGTACTGTAATTAGGGGTATTTCTAAGACACGAGACACACGTCGTTGACTTCGACCATCTTCAATTAAAGCTACAATTTTTCATGCATTCTCAGTACTTACCATTTTTACACATTGAATATTATTCTCAAATATTTATTTACCATAGTTTGACATACGCCTACTTAATTATTTTTACAGAACCAACCTTCGTCTTTGTTCCTTAATCGAGCTTGGCGTGTTTATAAAATTCCAGGCTTTTATTTGAATACGTGTATCTTCAAAGGAAATGAAGATATCAAGGTAAAATAAAAACTGAAAGATGGCGAAAAGGATGGTTTTTGTAATAAACTAACCGTAAACTTTAAAAATTTCCGGAACTGTTCCACAGGGTGTTAAGAAATTGGACTAAAAATACATGGTTTTTTTTCACCCTGTATACATAAGCTATCAACATTTTTGGAAAACTTTTCTGGAGTTTGTTTGATTACCAAAGAATGTATCTACAATTTGGCGTAGAAACAATTGAAATCGATGAAAAATTACGAAATTTCTTGGACAACAAACTTCAGCAAAATTTTCGGTGGCCGAGTTTTTTTTTCCGGTGAGTGTATATATTGAAGTGAAATATTGACAAAAGATTTGATATATAAAGAAAAAAGAGAAATAAATATTAAGCTTCATAAAAAAGCAATAATATTCATAATTTATATAAACATGTAGGGGAAAGTTGGGTAAAACGGGATACGTAGTGTTCTAGGTCTCATAACTTTTTGAACAAAGCAATGCTGAGGACTATTTTTTGGATTCAGTTTCGGTTATTAATTGGCTTTTGATTAATACCATTTTTTATGCGAAAAACAGTCGGATAAAACGGGATACTTAAGCTTATATAGTTCCCATAACGTTTAGTCCCCAGCAAGTAAGACAGAACATGGTATAGAACAATATATAAGGAAAGGTAAACGAAACAAGTTATTAAAACATTTTTCTGACAGAAGTCACAGGTAAAAACTTAGTCTTCGTCTTCCCCCACTCCCGCACAATCTTAATGGTCCCAGCCTTTGGAACCTTATCCAACCTTCTTCTGCTTTAGAGTTGGAATGAAGTTCACTGCAAAATATACAGGATGCTTCTTCGCTTTCATCTTCTGAACTTGAATCATTACTTTCTCTCGATTTCCTTATTTGGTAGAAAGCACAGTAACACAACACCGTTATACCCAGCTCTATAAAATAGCTCTATATTCTTGGTATGAGTGGCATGGCCATCTAGAAGCAAAAGAACGGGATTTTCTTTAGAAAGGTTGGAAAAAGCAATGAATTTATCGAACCAACTCAAAAATATTTCCGTTTGCATCCACCCTGATGGATGGTAATGAACTTTATTACTAGGAGAAGCAGCATCCAACAGTTCTGGCTTTGCCTTAGCTCTTGGGAAAATGACCAATGGTAAAATGAATGCACCACTAGCACTCATGCAGATCTCCACTGTAACCAAAACTCCACGTTCAGCCGAAGACAAGCATTCAACTTGTCGCTTTCCACGCAATGATAAACATTTGGACTGTTTTTTGGTACTGTCACAATCTCCGTCTCATCGACGTTATAAATACCTCAGGGGGTATTTTGTGTTTCTCCATCGTTTAAGTAATCAGCGAAAAAATTTTTACGGAAGGCCTTTTGAAACACATTGCCCTAACTAGTGAGGTTGGATCAGGAACTTTACCAGCCGTTTTCTTGCTCTTATTAACTTTATTGGGCAAGCCGTTGCGCTCTGCTAATTCAAATGTCAAACTTCTTAATGCATCGACAATTAAACCAAGCAGGCGTGATTACAAACACAAAATATATTCAACAAATTCCTTTTCCTGAACGGAACTAAAAACAGGTTTATGACGTCCTAGTCGTTTTTTTGCTGAATCATCTTTGTAAGGAGCACCCTGTCAGGGGCGTACTGAGGGGGGCGGTAGGGGCGGTCCGCCCCAGGCCCCACACCATCATAGGCCCCCAAACGGCCAAAAAATACAAATATATTTAAAAACCAAAAAAATTAATAAATTATCGGCGAGGGCTTTCATATGTCAGACTACTAATTTTTTTAATCGCGAACTTTCGGCCCTCCACCACGCCTTAGGGGTTAGTTACTTAGCACTTGGTCAATCGTATGTCACGACTCCACTTAGTCATCACGTTTATGTTAAGTTTTGTTGTGATTGGGCTCCATCGCATTTATCGATTGTTTCATGTTAAGTGTCAGCCTATTTCTATTGCCATAAACAATTTTTGACGAAGCCTATTGCTATGTATTGTACCTTATTGGTTGTATTAAGTCTTATCGACATTCAATTTCGTGATCAGGAATATTGTAACATCCTAGATTACTGCATGTTTTTCCAAATAACGAATTTCTAAAAAATAACTAGAATAATTTGATTCGGAAAAAAGTTATAAAAAATAATAAAACAAAAAATACAAATGTAACCTGTTACAAGCTCTGCTTTATCTCTCATTCTTAGGATTGCCTTTTTGTTATTTTAAAAATATAGGCTAAAACATTATTATTATTTTGAGAGCCAAGCAAATTGACGATAAAATGAAAAGAAGTTATCCCAGAGGATGGGAAAAGAAGAAAAAACAAAAAGCTAAAGAACAAGTAATTCAACGTTTGTCAGGTTCAATTTTGAAATTTACTCAAAGGGTGTCATTTCAAGCAAACAATGAAACAGAGCTAGATGTGTCCAAATCTATAGAAAGTCCAAGTACAAGCTATGACCAACGAATTAAACACAAATGCAATCAAGAACCAGAGGGGAGAGGAGAAGAACAAAAAGAAGGAGGACTAGAAAACGGAATTGAAGAAGAAAATGAGGAAGGGGGAATGGGGAAGACAATGTAGAAGACATATCCATCCCCTTTGCTATGTTCTGATCCAGAGTCGGATCCACCTGAAGAATAAATGAATTTATCATTAAATTTTGATGTTGGAAAATGGCCTATTCCAGTGCCAGATCTTCTCAGGACCGAGATAATAAGACGAGGAAGTGATATTTACCAACACATAGAGGGACGATTTGGAGCTGTGCAGAAGCCTGGGGAAAATCACAAAGGTCATACCCGACAGTTGAACACTAATCGGTTTTACTCCCTAGTGGAGACAAGATATTAAGAAAATGAATGGTTTATTCCCCTGAAAAGAAATCATTGTTTCGCTTCTGTTGCGAACTTTTTGATAACAACGATATACACGCTACGACATCCAGTTTCATCACATGATTCAATAGTTTGTGGAAATTAAATCCTAAAGTGTTTGACCATGAAAGCTCTGAATTCCATGTTAACAACTTCGAAAAATGGAAAACTCTTGAAGTTAGACTTTTTCAAAGCAAAACTATCGATGTTGCTCACCAAGACGTTATGGAAAGAGAGATGAATAATTGGAAGGACATTTTACATAGGCTCTTCGATATAGCACTTTTTTGGCTATACAGAATTTTTCGTTTAGAGGTCATTGACTCTGAAAACCGAGGCAATTTCTTAGAACTTTTAAATGTTCTGTCACATTATGACCCTGTTTTAAATGAGCACAGCATACGGCTTCAGCAATCGTTGCAAGCAGGAATGATTCCACTATCTAACTTATCGCCTGCAGTACATAATAAGTTTATTTCTCTCTTGGGTAACGCCTTAAAAAAAGAAATAATTTCTGTAATCAAGGAAGCTAAGTACTATGGAATACTATTTGATAGTACGCCTGACATATCTCACACGGAACAGATGAGTCTATAATCAGATATGTGAAAATTGACAACAAGAAAGTGGAGGTCAAAAAATTATTTCTAGGTTTCATTCCACTTAGTGGGAAAAAGGCACACGACATTACAGAGGATATACTCCAATCACTTGAAAAGAACAGCTTGGATATATAACTTTGTAGAAGCCAACGTTACAAGCGAGTCAAAAAGATGATGCCAGGAAAAAAAGCTAAGGATGCAGGTTTGACCCCACAGCAAGAATTGAAACGCTCTATGTTAGAGTGTATTGACAACTTTCATGTAGAACTAGAAAAAATACTAACATCGATGAACAATGTATGTGAACAGTTTGTTGTGCTGCTGTTGTATACTCAGAAAACCTGGTAAGATCAAATGATGAAACGATAATAACTCATATACATCAGTTCACAGCTACTTTAAATGATTTAGAGGAAGATGAAATGTTGCCAGAAGTAAAGAGGCTCAGAAGGCATTCTGGTATAAAAATTGATGATGCAACCTCATGGACATCACTACAAATGCTGAAGTTTATTATTGAAATGGACTTTCGTGAATCGTTGCCAATCATAACAGAGGCACTCAAACTGTTTCTTACTATTTGTGTGTCCGTGGCATTTCGTGAGAGAAGTTTTTCAACACTGAAATTGATTGAAAACTATCTTCGTTTTACAATGAGCCAGTCTCGTTTAACATGCTTGGCTATACTATCAATTGAAAATGAAATTAACTGTCTCGACCCTTACTTCGTGGAATCCACTCATATTAGTGTTTTAAATGAAACTCACGGTTTCTAGTTAATATCACAATATAATAAAAATTGTTGAAAATTCTAAAAAATTGACAATTGTTTCGATAAATTGTCAATTTTTTAGAATTTTCAACAATTTTTATTATATTGTGGTATTAACTAGAAACCGTGAGTTTCATTTAAAACACTAATTGAAAATGACGTAGCAAAATGTGTTTCTTGATTTTACTTTTCATTGAAATCTGTATGTTTTGTTCTCTCTCAATATTGTACAAAATGCACAGTTTTATCTAATTTTAGAATAAAATATCATTATAAACATATTCATGCCTGTTGTCTGTTACCTTCATTGTTCTTGAGAGTAATTTTAGAGTGACAGTGAAAAGACTTATTAGTGTTACTATGTGGAGTGTATATCACGATGCATTAAAACCAACCTTTAAAAACTTAAAATTTTAAAGGAAAAATGAGGTGTTCTTCATAGATATATATTAAAATAACGTTTCGGTTATTTTTTTGACCTTCATCAGATTATAAAGTTCTGCGAATCAAACCTCAGCGAGTGCTCCATCATTGTAATTAATTTTCTACACTTTTGTTTCTGTTTAAAATTGTACTATAACGATACATTTAAAACACACTACATATACGTGGACGTTCACAAGAGTTATATATATAGGGACCCTTCATCTATAGCCGCCCCAGGCCTCCAACTATGTCGGTACGCTACTGCACCCTGTTTCATTTTCTTCGCTCTTGCTTCAATGGTTGTAAGAGGAACCCCATATTCTTTAGAAGCTTTGAGATAACCCATTCTTCCCTCCAGTGCATCCTCAATAGCCTGAGCCATACTGTTCTCATCCCAAGGCTGTCTTTGCGTTTTTCTTGTATACTTTCCCATTGCAATTCTAGCCTAAAAAAGACATTGATGATGTAGTTGGGTAAAACAGGATAACTCTCATTTAACCTAACCACACAGTGTCCGGTTTTACCAAACTGTGGATTGCTAAGACATGTGACTATATTTTAATAAAAAACAAAGTAAATTCCCAAAACCTATTGTGCATAACTATAGTGAACAAACACAGTATCCCCTAAATCTACTCACCTTAAATTAATTTTTCCTGTAAAATATAAAATCACTGTTTGAAAGCACGCTAAAGATTTTAGTTTAACCTCACAATTCGACATATCCACCTCTTACGACGTCTAGAGTGAAACTAGAGTTGGTAGATGTCTTGCTGGACATTGGTAAGTACCGAGAGTTATCAGTCACGATCATATCCGATAGATTGTACTAGTTGTGTTGAAATAAAACAGGGTATCGTTTTACCAGACCATCCTGTTTACCCAACCTCCCCCTAAATAAAATTGTAACATACGTGTATTAATGAACATAGCTATCAATATAGAATTGTATATTGGATAGCAATAATATTAGCCAGTCGTTAAAATATTATTCATTTAAAAATTATATTACCGGAAACAGTGACTTATTTCAGATAAACCTTGTATGTAATGAATCATATAAAATAATTCATTGAATATTTACTTTAAACAAACCCTGTATATGATCTATCGAATTTGTATAAAATTATTTATTGAGTAACTTTAAACAAGCCCTGTATATAGTCCCGCATAATCTTTAGCTAGACAACCAATAGGAACCAATCATTATCAATATTTACATTCAGTGTTAAAAAAGTGACAGGTCATAATTGAAATGAACGGAGTGATCTCAAACAAAACACAGGCTAGATGTATTTTGATGAAAAACTATTTTTTCTACTTCCGCTACTAAAACCGCACTTTCAAAACGGGTTTGACATGTACAAAGCGATTCTTTAAACACTAGTGTTTAAAATGCGAAAAGTCACATCTCCTTTTTCTTTTGTTTTTTAAACGTCAAATCAAGTGTATCTTTTGTATGTTAAATTTCATGTTCCGTGATAATTTTGTTATTCTGCGTCATTTGATTTGTCAGTCAGCTGTCAGCCATCGTCCGTCATGTAATGAATATAAATCAAATATAATATAATTTTTTCCTTCCCGCGGGCGAAGAAAAAGTATAGTAAGCACTTAGTGTTAAAAACGTCTTTAGTCACTCGTTTTACAAGGAACTCGTTCAGCTTCGCTCCACTCGTGACTAAAGTAACCTTTTTGACACTTGGTACCTAATATCCTATGATGACGTGAAGACGATTCATTACGTGGGATCGAGGTGAAATCTTACGTCGATTGAGTGAATTTAACTGTGAATACGGATTTATCGTTGACAATCCCATTCATGTATAATAATTCCCATTTGTGAATACAAAAATCGTAGTTTGCTGTCGGCTAAATAGGAAGGAAGAGAGTTTGCAAGTGGATAAAAATATCGGATAAATTACGTTACCGTAGCAACCCTAGCATTTAGGTACTGTCTGTTTACCAAGCAATGCACGTCAATTTGACAATTATAAATGTCAAAAACAGAATGAATTAAACAGCAGATAACAATTCCAATTGTATATAATAATTGTATTTTTAACAATTGTTCTTTCTAAACATTATGTTACTACTCATTGTTCATTTAGTTTGTTAAATAAAGTTTAATTGAATTGAGTTTTTTATTCATGGGATTATCTTACCAAATACCATGCGAGCTCAGATTTAGGAGGATATTTTTTCCGGTGGTTTTCTCATACTTACTTTCATTGGCAATTTAACTCGATCTGTTCAGGCAAAATCACTCGAGCTACGCTCTCGTGATTTTGCCAGAACAGCTCTCGTTAAATTGCCAATGAAAGTAAGTATTCGAAAACAACCACAAAAAATATCTGGCTAAATCTGAGCTCTTGTGGTATTACCCCCGACAATAAGTGTGATTTAATCGTTTATAGTAGATAGGGTGAGTTACTAACCACTTTTTGTGTCAAATCCTTTTCCTTTGACCTAAGTAAGTAAATTCCAACTTATTTCTATTAGATATACACAAAACCCATACTAAGAAAAAAAGGGGAAAAAAGTAAGTCAAATGGCGGTAGATAAACCTCCCGAACCTCCTGACAGAAATAATGACAAGGCCAAAATATATCACAAATTAATAGAACAAAAATCTTATACAGTTCACATAGCTCTCCCCCGTTTGAAGTATATATTCAGGGAAAGTCAGGTAATGTGGGTAATTTACATATTATGAGTATAGCCCAAACTATCTTTAACTTGAAACTACCAGATGTTATAAAATTCACCAGAAAGGGTGAAAACCGAATGGGAGTCACTTTCAAGAATGCAGAAGCTACTAATAACTTTATTAATGAGCAAGACTGGGAAAATTTGGGTTATTAAGTATATATACCAAGTCACAATGTATCAAGCAAAGGTATTGTGAGATTTGTAGATATGACCCTTACAGAACAAGAAATAATTCAGTTTACAACAACAAACATCAATAATTGTAAGGTGCTACATGCCAAGAGAATGAATAGAAGAGCGATCGTTGATGGAAATATAAAGTACATCCCCACAGGCACAGTGTGTTTAACTTTTGCAGGAAAAATCATCCCACGAGAAGTGGAAGTATATGGCCTTCCAACCCTGGTAACTCCATATATAAGCCCTGTAATTCAATGCTATATCTGCTTACTTTATGGACATAGCACAAATCAATGCAGAGGCAAAGCAAAATGCAAAACTTGCAGTAAAAGCCATGACAATGCCTCAAGCTGCAATTTACATTGTATCTACTGCAAAAATAATGATCACTCATCAGTTGATAAAATATGCAAAGAACAAAAAAGACAAAAAGACATTAAACAACTAATGGCATTCTCAAACATCTCATATTACGGAAGCTAGCCAACAAATACCATCCAATTCTCCCACCAGCCCACCAAAAAATGACCTAGAAAACTTTCCAACTCTAAGAAAAAAAAACTCAAAAGAACAGGCCAACTCAATTCAAGTACATGAAAGAAGATTAGCAACAATATCCACAACTCCCGAAGTAGCATCTTATGTACAAGTAGCCACAACACCCCCAAACAGCAAAAGAAAAAGACAAACAGGCTACGACAAAGCTGCACATACCAAATTCCTAAATAATCCAAATGACAGATCAGAGATAGGAAACAAAACGACAACACATAGTGAACAGCCCCAACAATTAGCAAGAAAAGAGGAAGAAGAAAAACTCCAACTCGATGTAGTTCAAGCAATATCATTCTTATCAGAATCTCACAGAGAGCTTGTGTTAACGTTTATAGGAAATTTGATTCCAAATAATTATCTTACACCCTAGCAAGAAGTGGGTCAGCTAACAGAAATAAACACAGCACAAACATGTACACCTCTATCACCATACACCAAAAAACAAAATACCTCAGGGGATTATATGGACCTGCCCAACACGGACATGTTCTGATGTCCTGTGTAATATTTGAATTCTATTCGCATTCACTCCACTAACTGTAATCCAGTGGAATATACGTTCATACAACTCCAACACAGATAATTTGAAAGTAATCATTAGAAACCATAATCCTGATATAATCCTACTAAATGAAACATGGTTAAAACAAAACTATAATATCTCATGCAGAAACTTTCAAATTCTTAGAAACGACAGAGCCGATGGCTATGGTGGAACAGCTATTCTAATAAAAAATACCATCAAATTCATCCCAATAACCTACCAAAGTAACTTTGACAATATAAATATTCAAACACAGGCAATACACCTACCACAACATAACATTAATATTCTAAATATATATTGCCCATCAAGCTCAATACTCAGAGTAAATAATTGGATCCATTTTATTCAGCAATTCAAGAAACCCCTACTTATTATGGGAAATCTAAATTGTAACCACCCCGCATGGGGGAGCAAGAAAATAAGTATTAATGGTCGAAACATTATTGACTCCTTAGAGTCACTCCAATTAGTATATCTAAATTATGGACAGGCTACTAGATTGTCTTCACCGAGTGAGGATAAATCTGTGGTGGATGTTACCCTAATATCTTCTCAGTTAATTCCATATGCTACCTGGGAAGTCCTCCTAGACCCTGGAAGTAGTGATCACTACCCAACCATCTGCAAACTTTATTCCAATAATAAAAACAATCTCGATCAGATAGTAACCACAAAAAGAAACTATAAAGAAGCTAACTGGAACACCTTTTATGAACACCTCTGTACAACCCCCCAACCCCTAACCCACTTTCAATATGAAACATTCCAAGACAATATTATAAAAGCAGCAAATGCGGCAATACCATTTTACAAAATCAAACACAACCAAAAAACAATATCCCTTGGTGGGATAACTCCTGTCAAGTATCCATCAACTGCAGAATATCTGCAATTAAAACATTTACCAACTCCCCTACGATAGAAAACTTTATAGCAGTTAAAAAGACCATTGCTTCTACCAGAAAACTCGTAACTCTCCGTAACTCTCCATTAAAAATTATTTGGAATAAAATCACTAAAGCTTCAAATCGTACACCTCACAACAACCTATCAAATCAACTTCCACCTGGCTTTCTGGCTCAATAAATTTTATCCTCCTTATGCCCACCTATCATTACCGAAAACATACAAACATCCATATCAACAGAAATTGAACCATTCTCCTATCAGGAATATAAATTCACAATAGAGTCAAAAAAAGACTCCGCACCAGGTATGGACCAAATTTCATACTCTATGATTAAGTACATGGTACTGATAGTTGGTGGATCAAATGTGAGCCAAATGGTAAATAATTTAAATACATTTTTAGAAAAACTCAACACATGGTTAGACACACATAATCTCAAACTATCAACCAATAAATATCATGCAGTAATGTTTAGTAAAGGAATCATAAAAAGATCTATCCCCAAAATTAAAATAAACTCTGAAACTATTGAATGGGTGGATAAAGTTAAATACCTAGGTATGTACATTCATCAAAACCTTAAATGGAATGCACATTTACAATACATAGAAACAAAAATATGTAAAGGACTAAACGTTATGCGAGCTCTCTGCGGTACTTGGTGGGGCTGGGATTCCCTCATACTGAGAAGACTTTACTAAGCAATAGTACTAAGTCACGTGGACTATGGTAGCCAGATTTTCACCCTCACAAAAAAGAATAAAACAACGTTGGACAAACTTCAAAACCAGGGATTAAGAATAGTTACAGGCAACATGAATTCAACACCAATCCCAGCCTTATTATCAGAAAACGGTGAAATGCCCCTCAAATATCGGAGGGAATGGCTGAGCTCCAAATACTTAATAAAAAACCTGGCAATATCCAATAACCCTATAATCAATATTCTAAAGAAGCTTAATAACATAAGCAAAAACTCAAGATATTGGACTAACAAAGAAAAACCAACTCTAATACAAATCCTTGACCGGCTACAACCATCTACTAATATGATGTACACAAAAAAAATATTGCCTTGCTATGAATTTGACCTAGAAATTCAGCTAACACCATTAAATGTGGCAAATCTTCAATCTAATAAAACTGATGAACTAGCACAAATTCAGTACCAAAAAATTATATCCAAATTTCCGGATCATACAAGAATATTTACAGATGGATCTCTCTATTCCAATGGCACTGCAGGGTTTGGAGTTTACAGTGAAGAACTCAACTATGCATTTTCATCTAGGCTATCAAAATTCACACAAATATGGTTAGGAGAAATTACTGCTATCAACCATGCACTTCAAACCATCTTAAAAACTAACACCACGAAAGCCATAATCTTCTCAGACTCTAAAACTGCACTACAAAAAATATGTAAACCAACTTTCTCCAAAGAAACAGAGTATTCATCAATATTAACTAAACAAGGAATTATACTAGCAAATACTAACGGCTTTAATATCGTACTAGCATGGATCCCAGGTCACTCTGAAATCAAAGAAAACCATAAAGCTGATCAGCTAGCTTAAACAGGTTGTTCCCTTACAGTTCCAGCGAATATAAAACTGAATTATCAAAACTACCTCCCAGATATCAAGAACAGCATATGAGCTAAATGGAACAAAGAATGGAACCTCATAAAACAGAATAAAAAATCGTTCTATTACAAAGGAGTCGAACAATTACCAAAATCTCCCTGGTTTAACCAATACAAAAACAGAAGACATTTAACAACAGTTATAAGATTGAGAACAGGACACTGTTTAACTCCTTTCCATATGTTTAGAATTGGAATTAAAGACGATCCACTATGTGAATGTGGGCAAATAGGATCACTTAACCACATAATACTAGAATGTCCAATTTATATATCAAACCAATTCAACCTTTACATAGAGCTATGCAAAGCTAAACTTAGCGCGCCATTTGATATATGTACAATTTTAGCCAATTTAAATGATGAACGATTATCAATAATACACCAATTTATAACTATGTTTAAAATATCCCTTTAACTTAATCTTCTCTTTTATAGACCTGGGTTTCTCCACCTATATCCGAGGTAGCATTTCTGGGTGTGTCAAAGCTTGGCCGCTACCCCCAAGCGAGAAAAGTTAATTTCCTGTGTTGTGAAGTCTTACCTTACTAATACCCCAATACTCACCATAAGTAATATAAAAGTGCAATAACTCATAGTACCTATGCTAAACAGTAGTGCAGTTTTGTTTAAGGAAGATATCCATTCTAGAGGGAGGGAAATATTGACAAGAGCAAGACTTTTTCCCCCACATGTATAAAACTGGGTAAATTATCCCACAGGATATAGCCCAAAAAAGGAACGAGAAGAAGAAGAAGATTGACGTAAAGACAATGAAACATATAAAAAACATTTGAAGATCGTTGAACATCAACAAGCCGGGAGAGGGCGAGAGACACGAAGACAGTGAAGGGATGTGTGTTTGTAACAACGTAAAAGAATGTAAATTGAATTTTAAAGGGGTAAATAATACTAATATATGTTTGACTGAAACTAAATAAAGAAAACTAAGTGTGCTTTGTACAGTGATACTGCTAGAACTGGTAAGATTGTTATATTACTTGAAAGGACAAACAGACGGTGGTGTTAAAAAGACACCAGATCTTATGGGAACAATGACAGTTCGAGTAAAGCATAGTTAACTTCACATCTAGGATAGAAGTTGATCTGTTTAGTATAACAGATTCTTAATGTGGATGAAACAAAATGAAAGATTAATATATTTTATTAGTATATGGATTTTAATAATTTGCTCATTCTACAGACATTAAGATCTTAATTTAATTTTTTTTTAACTTTCTGTAAATATGAATAGTTAAGAATATGTGTATCAATGTTTCAGTTTCATAATTAAGAATTAATTTGAGTAAATCTAGGATAATAGATTCCACAAATTTTATTAAGATCATTTATTCATAGTATCAACAGATAATTCACTTAGTCGTTAAAAAAATATTTAATAACATAAGCTAGAGTTGGAATAGATTACCAATAGCGGTGACGTCATGGTTATATGCATTTAATTTTATCCACATTATTTTATTTTTCGTCATGTTATTGTGAAATTATGGAGTTTGATTATGTATAATTTGTGGTGTTAATTTTCTAATGATTATTAATGAGAAGAACATTTTTTTAATGAATTAAAATTGTTATGTTCCGACTCCTTGTTTCTGTCAAGTAGTCTCGTACCTTATCGTTATTATCACTAACGAGCGTTTCGTGTTGATCCTACGCACCCCTGAGATAACATGAATAATATAATATGATAAATTAAAAGAAAAAGTTAATTCCATGATACTATTTTTTTTGGGTACAGCACCAAAACTCTGTTAGGGTTTTCCAAGCTTCCGAATTGTATTATTATATTCGTCTTCAGGGGAGCTACAAGTGAATGAAGCAAATGTTACAATACTTATTTGAATGAATTATGAGCTCAACTTAAATCCTTGTGAGGTTTAACCAATGATGTTTGAAATTGAGTGATATACATAATGTATTAGAGATTATTTATAATAACATAGCTAGAATTTAAAATAAAGTGATCTTTCAACAATGATTGAATAAAACACACACAACAACAGATTAAAATTGCTATAGTTAGCAACACATATTGCTTTATTTTACTGTTAGTTAGGTTAATGTCTTTCTTCTTTTCCTATTGCTTGTCAATTTCATTCAACTAATGGCCTTTTACTGTGTCGTTTTGTGGTTAGTTTGTTTTGTATAATATTGAAATGGCCAACAACATATATGTAATTAAATATTACATGTGTGTTCCTTGGCGACTGCATAGAACTTTCACATCCCATGTCTTCTTTCTCACAGTAGACTGAGATACCGAACTCAAATGAAGTCTCCAAGTGACCCAGGTTATTAATAATTAGATCAACTTAGATGTCCCAACTGTCCCGATAACGTTGTCACTAATCATCGCAACAACCAGGAAACTATCTTGAGTTATAAATAATGTTAACAGTACCCAAGGACGAGCTCTTGATAGGTATGTAAGATTGACTGCCTTATGCGTATCATTCCCTAGACATATCACAGCCTGCCAATTCTGCCACCATTGACTGCTGCGGCACCTCCACGGTGAAACACCCAGAATGCAGGCATGACTTTTATGTGATAGACTCTATCCTAATAGATGTGCTTTGGGTGAACATGTATTCAACAATGACCATACAATGGACTATGAGTGAGCTACTCTTCTGGAAAGAGAATCCAACCTAAGCAAATACTATTTCTGGAAATGTCATGCATATTCAAAGAAAATAGTTGCATAAATAAAAGAACTGGTATCGAACACCTCAGTGGTATATACTCATATCTGTTAAATACTAACATAAATTCAAACAATTTGAGCAATAGCATTATCCATGACGAAATTTAGCATAATAATGAACCATAATTTATCATTAATAAGTGGATGGTGCTGTCCTCAGATGTACAGAGTAAGGGACTGGACATGGGGTTCAGACAAGTCTAAAACTAGGGATCTCCTGGCTGCACTGAGGACTAGTAACAGGGTCCATCAGGGCGGAATTGGCAGGCTGTGATACGTCTGGGGAATGAGACGCATAAGGCAGTAACTCTTACATAATGAATTTAATACCTAACAAGAGCTCTTCCTTGGACTGTTTACATCATTTATAACTCAAGATAGTTTCCTGGTCGAGGCGATGACTAGTGACAGAGTTATCGCAACAGTTGATCTAATTATTCAAAACCTGGGTCACTTGGAGGCTTCATTGAGTTCGGCATATCAGTCTCTACTGTGAGAGAGAAGACATGGGATGGGAGAATTCGATGTAGTAGTCAAGGTACACAGAAGTAATAATTAATCACACATATATATGTTGTTGGCCACTTCAATATTATTCAAAACAAACTAAGAGAACGACACAGCAAAAGGCCATTTGTTGTATTGACATTGACAAACAATAAGAAAAGAAGAAAGACATTAACCTAACTAACAGTAAAATAAAGCAACACGTGCTGCTAACTAAAGCAATTTTAATCTGTTGTTGTGTGTTTTATTCAATAATTGATCAATGATCACTTTATTTTAAATTCTAACTATAAGTTTCGAGCATCTTAGATGTAATCTCTAATACATTATGTACATCACTCAATTTCAAACATCATTGCTTCAAGCTCACAAGGATATCAGTAGAGCTCATAATTCATTCAAATAAGTATTGTAACATTTGCTTCATTCACTTGTGGCTCCCATGAAGATGAATATAATAAATAATATTCAAAAGCTTGGAAAATCCTAACAGAGTTCTTTTAACCTTTTGCTGCTGTGCCTCAAAAAAAGAATGTCATGGAATTAACTTTGTCTTTTAATTTATCATATTATATTATTTATGTTATCTCAGGGGTGCCTAGGATCAGCACGAAACGCTCATTAGTGATAATAACGATAAGGTATGAGACTACTTGAAAGAAACAAGGAGTCGGAACATAACAATTTTAATTCATTAAAAGAATAAACGGTTTTAAAGATTAAAACTAACTTTTCCACATCTGTGGCCCTGAACAATATTCTATCATAAAATTGTTACTTGTATACTAACTTTTCCACATCTGTGGCCCTGAACAATATACTATCATAAAATTGTTACTTGTATACACTTCGGGGGATGTATCGTGCTAACAAACCGAAATTTCTTCAAAAATAACCAAAAAATTAATATATCTAGTTTTATAGGACCCGCTGTACTCGCTCTAGTCAACTGAAAATCAATATGGTACATCTGTGAGACACCTTGAACAATACTTATTCATAAAGTTGATCAATCGTATACTCTCTGGAGGCTGTATCGTGCTAACAAACTGAAAATTCTCCAAAAATGACAAAAATTTGGTACTTCAAGTATCACAGCACCCGTTGTACTGGCTTTAGTGAGCTCAATATCAATAGGGTTCATCTGTAAGACGCTCTGAATAATATCCAATCATAAAATTCATCACTTGTATATACTCCGGAGGCTGTATCGTGCTAACAAACTGAAATTTCTCGAAAAACGACAAAATGTCGTACTTCAAGTACTATAGCACCCGTTGTACTGGCTCTGGTGAGCTGAAAATCAATAGGGTTCATCTGTGAAATGTCCTTAACAATATTCCATCATAAAATTGGTGACTTATTGCACTCCGGAGGCTGTATCGTGCTAACAAGACTTGCAAGGAAAAGTGGCCGACAACAAAGACGACGACGACGACGACGACATACACACAGGATTTTTTTTCTAAAAACCGTTTTTTCGTGTTGTTGTTGATGGATAACGTAAAAATAACTCAAAAAAAAATTTCAAATTTCTAACTTTTTTGTGGGTAAACCAATACTTTTCTCGCATATTAGATAGGTTGGCGGAAAAGTAATATTCTTCTCATTAATAATCATTAGAAAATTAGCACCACAAATGCTACATAAGAAATCACTTCAAGAACAACTTGAAACTATTCAGTAACGACTATAATATATATGGTACGTGTCTTTCTATTACATACAAAAAGGAGAAATAAGAGTTTTGTTTATATTCGATGAATGCATGCTTTCAGTATCGAAAACTATTGATGATAGCATAAATGAATATTCAGAGGTAATATCCCGAGACTATGACAAATAGCCGACTATTATTTTTGTCATAATTCTATCGAGAGTACCTTTTATTTCGCGACAATTTGATGAGACCATAAGAACATTAATAATCTGAACAACTCCCGAGAGCTTTTAGCTCGAGGGCGTTAGTCTTTGATTATTAATGTTCGTACAGTCGAATTGAATTGTCTCGAAATACAAGTTGCTTGAGATAAATTAAAGAAAATAATAGTCTCTGTTTATTATAGTCGAGTGATATTCACGAAGATTATTTCATGAACACTGCAAAACCATTTGCTAAGGTTCCGGTCAAATTTGTCACTTTTGTTAAAGTGAAAGCAATCCAAATAATCATAAGCGTTTATCAATGTTTAATTATATTTACTTTTTACAACTACGTAATTACTCATACACAACGAGAACTCAAATATTATAAATAATTGATTATTTGAAATTGAAAACGCAATTAATGTAAGTGATATTTGCACCAGCACCATAGATAAGTCTTGTTGGTGTCGCCTCTTCTATCTTTTTTTGTATGACCTGTGCTGCTGAAGTTGAAGCCTGTGTTTCTTCCAACTGTCGTATCCTATTCATAATTTTGTTGTGGTGCTTCCCATCGAGCTGGAGGTAAGGTTTGATAGATGATGCATTGCTGTGACCCGTTATTTTCATTAGTTCTTTTTCCTGCATGCCAGCTTTTGCTAGTTGTGAAACGGATGTAGAGCGAATTGAATGATTCGTGATTTTTCTTTTCTTTACGTCCAAACCAATACGCACCAATATTAATTTTTTCCGATCGGATAATTTTTGTACCATGCAGATCCCTGTTTTTTTCAATACGGATTTAGAGTCAAGAAAAAACGGTCAGTGGTTATGTTTAAAGCTTGAAGGCTAAGAAGTTTGAAGAAAATACGTACAGGATAACGATTTATATTTTGAATGTTAGCTGTGAGCCATTTACTATCTGCGCACTTTTGGTTTCCACCTTGCCAAGTTTTTGTGAATACAGGATTATATTCGATCCTGCCAGAATAGGTTCCGTAATTTTTCATTTCTCTCTTATAATAATCGATTTTGCAATAGATACCTTCTCCTCCTCGCCAGGCCAACTCTGTAGATACTATTGGAAAAAATTTCTTCTGAAGGCCATCTGGGGTATTCTCATAATAGAATTCAATTCATTTAATGTATGTGCTTCTGAACTTTCCTTCCTCTTTTGAGGACAGCTTTGCAGATTTCGCCTTTTTGCATTACGCGCATGCCTGGCACTTTGGAATTCGATATCTTCAAATGGATTTACCTGTCGATTATGTTCGATGAAGTATAATTCCTGGACAGTTTTCGCTGTTGAATTCCACATCAATTCGATTTTATACTCTTTATATTCAGGCGCGGATTACCCATAAGGCCAACCTATACCATGACCTAGGACGCACGCTTGCGGGGGGCGCAGTAATCCGACAAACTTTGTACTTCTGTGTACTTATGAATAGCGAGCGTCCGGACAGAGAGAGGGGAGTCAAGCGGGCGACTCACCCGACGAAGACGATGACGTGACTGCCGCCATCCCTCCAACCGCCATCAGCCATCACTATACTGCCACTCTGTACTATGTTGCATAGACAAATAATAATATAAGAGATAGTTTGATGCATAGGCGGTATGTGGCACAACGTTTCTGCGCAAGTTCCCCGCGCATGGAGTCTCTACTGTCGCGAACTACAAGACTGTTTTACATAAACAAAATATCATAAATTTCAATACATTTCAAAACATCGCCTTTAATGTGGATAAATAATAAAAAATATCCTAGTATATTAACTTTTACATAATTAAAAATGAAAATATACAAAACCAATCTTATATTGGTTGGTGTGAATCTGGTTTCTGTTTGTCAAATGCAAAGTGACAGTGTCAAAAATAACAATTCCGAAAAAGAAGACAATACAAGAGTGAGTATTTTTTAATTTATTTAGGATTTAGTTTTAATAAAGTAAATAAAATTAAGTGAACCTTTAAAAGTCACCACCAGGTAAAATTCGTCGTAGTTGTATAGCAAAAAATTGTAATAATACGAGTTCATATTTTTGGCCGCTTCGCAATTTGAAGTTTAAGAACAAGACATTTTTCAAATTTCCATCTGACATTAGTCAAAGGGAACAGTGGTACAAAATTTTAGAACTTCCTTATACATCCAAAGATGAAAGGTTGTGTGAAGATCATTTTGATGATGAGGCATTTACAAATTCATTACGCAAAAGACTTAATAAATTTGCTTTACCTTTGCAACCCTTCCATCATATACCACCAGAAGTAATTGAAGATAATAATAATAAAACTCAAGCTTTTGAAAATACAGTATTGCCCGTAAAAAGAAATCTTATTTTTTGTACCAACAATGATAGTCTTAAAGAAACTGAATTTGAACCTTTGCCTAAAAAACAATGTTTGGAATCTAGTATTTTAAGTAAAATAAACGAAACTAGGGTCAGTAATTTATCTCCCAAGAAGAAGAAAATGTATTACATTAATAAAGATCAGAGAAATAGAATCTGTAAATTAAAAAAGGCACTTATCAGTAGTAATAACAAAATTAAAAGAGCAGTTAAATTGTCAGAATCAAAATTATTCGAAAATTTTAATTCAAAATTAGATACAGCAGGCATGGAATTTTTAAAAAGTAGTACTGCTAACTCTAAGAAACATAAACCTTCATGGTTAATAACGGATAAGGCCCTTTCATTAGCCATTTATAAAAAGGGACCACGAGCATATAATGTTTTAAAACGTTTTATAGCTTTGTCCAGTAAATCTACTTTACAGTCACTTCTAAGATCAGTGCCATTTGAAACTGGAATTATTAAAGCAATTTTTGATAGGCTTAAAGAAAAGATTGTCAAAATGAAGCAGATAGATAAAAATTGTGTCCTCTTATTTGATGAAATAGCATTGGGAGAAAGTTAGAACCTGCCAATCAAGCATTGGTGTTTGATATTAATGGATTGCATAAAGCTTGGAAGCAGCCAGTGGCTTATCATTTTACTAAGGATCAGGTTAAAACTGAAGATTTGAAATTAATTATTGTAGAGGTAATTTCAGCACTACAAGATGTAGAATTAAATGTAATGGCAACTGTTTGTGATCTAGGGAATACAAATCGAGCAGCTTTGAGACAATTAAGTAGACATTGGAAAATTGAAAAACCTGGTCTTCATTTTTTTGTAGATGGAAAGAAGATAATAACTTTATATGATCCTCATCATATTTTGAAATGTTCGAGAAATGCTCTATTTAGATATGATATTTATTTTGATAACTATAAATGTGCAAAGTTACAACATATTAAAAATGCTTTTTATATCGACCAATATTGATATTCGTAGAAACAATAAAATAAAAATGAAAGTTTCAGTTGCTGCAAAAATAATGAGCCAAACTATGGCTGCTACCATTGAAAGTTTAATTGTTCCTGGTAGATTACCATCTGAGGCTATCTATACTGCTGAATTTATTGATGACATTGATAAACTATTTGACAGGCTTAATGGTAGTAAACCAACCTTTAATGCTGGCAAGGCTCTTAGACGGTGTGTTTCAAAACCACCTGCTTTTTTGGAATTCTATTCTACCAAAAATAGAATCTTGGCAGTTTTTACCGAAAAATGGGAAGCCTTTGAAAACCAAAATGCCTTTTAAATAAAACTGCTTGGTTAACTACTATTAGTGGTGTCAAATTGTTAACAAGAGAATGTTGGAAATTAGGATTCAAATTTATCAGAACACGTTCTTTAAATCAGGACCCAGCTGAAAATATGTTTGGGGCAATTCGGCAGTATGGTGCTGCCAATAACTCTCCAAATTGTTACCAATTTATATCAGCTTTAAAAACGTCAATTTTAAATGGTTTAGTTTCTGCCAAGAACTACAACACAAATTGTGAAACAGATGATAGCAGTTTATTAGACAACTTACATTCTTTCTTAAATTTTCATAATGAACCAAAACCATTAACTTCTAATACCATTAATGAATTGGAAAATATTGAATTCCCGTTTTTAGATATAGAATTAAATTATTCAAATTTTGATACTCAAGCAATAAGCTACGTTTCTGGTTTCGTTGTTAAAAAAATTACAACTTTTAATTGCGCAGAATGTAAGACTAATTTGCAAACAGATATTTTAGATGTTCACCATACTTTCACTTCCTTCAAAGAAAATGATGATAAAACACGTCTAATTTATGTTCAAAGAGAAGTCGTAAAATTTCTTTCCATTCTGCATGACATTGTTTATCATTTTCTACCACTTTTAGGTCATGTAGAAAATATTACTGAAAAAACTGAACTCTTTGCAAAAAGTTACATAAATTTTGATTGGTTCACTTATCGAGAACATAAATCATACGTATTTTCTCAACTCATAAAAGTTTGTGTCCCCTTATTAATTAAAAAATATTATAATGATGGTAAGAGGACTAACAAACAAAAATAATTATTATTTTTTGGTAACAATGTACTGCGTTTAATTTCTCTTGTTTCAGACCTGTTCCTGTCTTCATGTAAAGGGGAATCTACTTTTTAAATGCTTTTTATTAAAATACTTGATGTAATATTGGATAAACTTTCTTAAGTATAATGCTGTAATTTGAGTAGAAATATGTAATTTTGTGATTAATAATAATATGTAAATGTATGGTAAATTAATGATATAGATAATAATAGTTTTTTCATGTTTTGTGTTACCAATTTAAAACATTATTCAATATTCAAGCTAGTGTGCCATTTTTACTTTTAGTTTTCGCTAAGTATATGTTTATGTTGTGTATTTATACAACTGTGGGTTTCCTCTGATTCACATGTTTTGTCTTTATAATTAATTTAAAGAAAGTAAATGTGAAGTTTCTTGTTTTCTGAAATGAGAAAGTTAAGAAAGGTGAGAGCTGGGCAGCTATGGGGATGGCGGAGGCTGCAATAGAATTTTTTTGAAAAATGTACAGTCGTATAAACGCCTATTTATAGTGCGTGTGGTAGGAAAAATAACTTCGAAAATTGTGTGGAAACACTTTTAAGTGCTATTAGAATAATTGTTTTAATAATAAGAGATATTATTGAAAATTCAATTTTTTTTATTATTGTAACTGATAATTTAATCAGATGTTTTTGTGCTTTAATATTATCTTTAACTATTAGAATAGGAATTTTAAAGGTATCAATGTAATAACATGTATAAATGACAGACCTATGTATAGTAAACAAATATTTTATTAATTTGTTTTTATATTATGTGCAGGTTAATAAAAATTGTAAATGTGTGCTATTTTATTATTTATTACCTACATTATTTGTCTAAACATTGTTTATTATTATTATTTCATTACAAAAATGAAATATAATTTTTTGGAATGAAATAATTATATAATAAACAATTTTAAGACAAACTGTAAAATTTACCTGCCCATAATCCAAACTACCAAATTTAAATATCCCGCCTGTAAGAATTAGTTCTGTTCCCCGCAAGGGGTGCGCTGAGATCGACGCGATGCCAGCCGTTTATATGGGAACGAACACTCTTTCAATATGTTTATTTCTCTATGTTGTGTTGCGTGCTTGTATGTTGAGTAAGAGGTTGTTTTGAAAAAACTTCGTGTCAAGTTAATCATTCTCTTAGTTTGTGTTGTGAATTTTATGGAGTGTTTTCTTCTTGTTGTTGGCTTCCAAATATTTGTAAAGAACTAAGATAAGTTCTAAGCCGTTACATTGTAATAATATAATATTAAGGTTGCAGGGCGTTAATTAATAGACAACGGGTCGTTTCTGTTATACGAACGAGCGAACGGACCTGCTAATATTTAGATAACAGGAACAAATATCGGAAAAAATTTCAACAGGTTGCCATTTGCAAACCAACTTATTAGATTTCACTTTTTTTTCTATTTGGAACTGATCGTTTTGTTTTTTTTAGATATTAGAATGAGCCAATCAAAAAAACGCCCATACGGGGCTGAGTTCAGGAAAAGAGCTAAATTAAAATTAGAGGAGAACAAGAAATACTCTGGGACAATAAAGAATTGGCTGTCAAAAGAAGACGGAAATAACCAAACCAAAACAGATGACTGCTTATTTTTAGACTGCGGTACTCCTAGTACTAGTAGCACCTCTGTTCATATGCAGTCTTTCACATCTGGAATAGAATTGGAACCAGACATAAAAGCTCTAGCATCTCGAGGATTACAATTTCGAGGGACAACAGAGGTATTTGGTTCTAACTCAAATGGAAACTATATGATGTTACTAGAAGTCATTGCTGAGTTTGACCCATTTTTGACTGAATACATTAGAAAGTATGGAAACCCTGGAAAAGTTCATATTTCCTATCTTTCATCCACTATATGCGATGGATTTATTGAACTCCTTGGTAAGCAAGTTACAAACTACATTTTAGAGGAGGCTAAAAGCTCTCAGTACTTTTCATTGACTGTCGATGCAACACCGGACATTTCACACGTAGATCAATTATCTTTTATAATACGCTATGTAAAATAAAATGGAGAGGCTGTTGATCGATTTGTGAAGTCTTTGCCGCATATTGGACATAAGGCCCTTGAAATTTTCAACGCAGTAACTGAAACTCTGAATCTTTTTGCTTTTGACATACAAAGGTGCCGCGGGAAATCTTATGGCAATGCTTCCAACATGTCTGGAATCTATTCAGGACTACAGGCTAGGATCCTTGATGTCAGTCCACTTGCATCATATATCCCGTGTGTAGGACACTCCCTAAATCTAGTTGGCACTCACGCAGTAGACTCTTGTATTGAGGTTGTGTCATTATTTACTTTACTTCAAGAGCTGTACAATTTTTTTTCTAGTTCTACACATAGATGGGCGGTATTAAATAAATACAAAAACACAACACTAACGACAAAAAGCCTTTCCACTACAAGATGGTCTGCTAGACATGACGCTTTGAGAGCCTTACAAGGAGAATGGCCTGCAATAATCAGAGTTCTAGAAACATTGGAAAGCGACACAGATCAGAAGTCTATCACTCGAGCAGAAGCTAAAGACCTATTTAGCAGATTGAATCGCTTAGAAACAGCTATAATGGCAAAGTTATGGGGTACTAGTCTTTTCAGGTTGCATAAGATTAACAAATATGTTCAAAATGAAGACACTGATACAATGGCTGTAGTAGAAGTTTTCAAGTCACTCCTATCATTCTCTAATTTACAAGGTGCTGCAAAGCATTATTGAATTTCTACGTTATGGCTGTTTGAAAAATCATTAAACTTCAATCAATTAATGTACCCAGTCCATAATCCAAAGTTTATTAAAATATATTAATGTTTATTAGATGCTGCATATTCAATGCCACCTAGTATATTTGGAGTTAAACCTGATACTCTTCACGTCATAATTATTATAATAAAGTAAAATAAGGTCGTAGAGAGTAATGAATAATTTCAAAGTGTGTAAACTTATTTAAATTGTAAGAAAATGTGAGTTTTAATCTGTTGGTGATATGACAACCAGTATTTTAATTGATAACTCTAAAAATAGCTAATTAGATTACAGCCGATCGTTGGTTGGAAGAAATGTTTCGCAATTATCAATAAAAAGAACAAGCACATTATATATATGCCCAACTTGTTTACTATAAAATCAGTTATTATATAAATAATATTTTGCGCCTTCAGTTTCACTTTACTAAATTGTAAACACGTTTCGACACACTAATTTGACCTAATTTAATTTTGAATTTTTTTTCTCTGGTCATAACTCAAGATTTCCTCGTCAAAGATTCAAATTATGATACCGAGTGTATTATTAAAGTTGCCGATAGGCTGTATCTCGGAAACAGCATCACTTATCAATTTGGGAATCTTAATAAAAATTTTCTCTTAGTATTTTTTATTTTAATATGACAATCTTTTTCTTATAAGGCGTACGGTTTCCGACGTACTGCTCTGTTTGACAATAATTAAAATCTCCCTTTTTACTCTGTATGAAGCGACCCGAAGAGGGCGGATGTAGATCTTTACACTAGACTCTTAGAATGTGCCTTACATGACGAAGAGGGTTTGAACCCGTGCACTGATGAAGAACTGGAAAACTACGCAGTATCGTTCCGAAATATGATAATTTGTGTTTACAAAAATCCTGACCTATAAGGATGGTCCAGGATGGTGGCAAAACCAACGTATAGTGGATCACCGAACTGGAACACCTTTAGAACGCAGCAAGAAGAGCTTTTAGCAAAGCAAAATGTACCAAACTCTGGGATCTGTACGCAGAGTCGTATCTAGAAACTATGACGCCAAGGGCAAGCTCCTTCATCAATAGAGCAGTAACCATCATTGTAGAATACATTACGGTCAGAGGAGTGGTTATGAGGGGATGTCCGCAGTGAGGGGTGTTATCACCACATCTCTAGAGCATAATTCTAGACACTCTAATTAATCACTTGAACAGCATTGGAATTTACACAATAGCATATGCAAACTGGTAAATTTTAGAATATATTTTAAGAAAACACTCAAGTTGCTCTAAAATCTATAGAAAAGTGGTGCAAGAAACACGCACTATCTATCAATCCCAAGAAGACTGAGGTAACCCTGTTTACCAGGAAAAGGAAAATATCGGGCTTAAACCCCCCTGAAATTTTCGATTACACACTAAACTTTTCTGAATATGTGAAATATCTTGGTATTACCGTTGACAAAAGTTAACGGGGAACTCTCGCTTAAATAACAAAGTGAATAGAGCATATTTTTCATATGACAGGACAGTGGGACGCACTTAGGGTCTTTCGCCAAGAGTACACTACAGTCATTACACCTATGCTAACATACGGAGCCAGATGACGGCGATAAGCAAAATATCCCATATACAACGGATGACTTGCATTAACATAACAGGAGCCATAAGAATAACACCATACTGCTATGGAGGTGATCATTGTCATTACGCCTCTTGACATATACATCAAAGAGGTTACGATATTGTCAATGCCACGACTTTGCACGGTCGATATAAATCCCGATGTAGGAATGGGGCAACTGAGACAACCCCTGTGGCTGGAAGCGCTTGATGCGCTATCCATGCTGCAAGCAAACAACGACCCAATTGAACCCACATTTGTTTTTGGAAAACCCTACAAAACGAGCAGACGAATCTGTGGAACACATCATATGTGAATGCCCGGAGTTATTTTATATAAGAGAGTGCGCTTTCGACGAGTCTTGGCCGATATCGGCCAGCATAAGGTAGATAACCCCAGGCGACTTGTCTACACCTTCTTAGAATTGGCAGGTTGGACGATGAGCTAAATGGGACAACTCCTGGCAGGATGCACAATGGACCAGCTGTGGCATAAATGCTGTAGAACCAACTCACCCTCCCAACTCTACATACATAGATACTCTGTGTGAAAAATATGTCGTACTTAAAGTACCATAGCACCCGTTGTACTGTCTCTGGTGAGCTGAAGATCGTCTGTAAGATGTCCTGAATACTATTTAATCACAAATATGGTGACTTGTTATACTCCGGAGGCTGTATCGTGCTAACAAGACATGTTACGAAAAGTGGTCGACGACAACGACGGCAACGACAACATACACACAGGATTTTTTTTCTAAAAGCCGTTTTTTGTGTTATTCTTGCTGGATAACGTAAAAATAACTCAAAAAAAATCCAATATTCCAACTTTTTTTGGGGTAATCCAATACTTTTCTCATAATATATTAGATAGGTTGGGTGGAAAAGTAGGAATGTAGTAGCGGATTATTTTTTCTTTTCCATTTTTCCCATTATGATTATAATAATCGCTCATCTAACTATCAGCCTTTGCCGAAAACACGGATAATAAAAAATCTCCTTTTATTTTTTTAATACTTTTGTTGTAATTTGTGGTAAATTTTATAATCTTGATTTTCATAATGCTAGACATAACGCCATCTATTTGTCTTTCGTTGTTTTTGTTATTGAATGTCTGTCATGATGATACTTTTAATATCTGAGGTGATATCCAACGAGACACCACCTCCTTGGACGTGTTATCGTTGACTGTCAACCTGTTACAGTTTTGTCATACGAATTGTCATAATCTATTTCAGCCATTCTCTAATTGTGTTCCGCAGAACCCTGTAGGGCGTAGGGATTCCGCTAGAATTCAGAAAAAAAATCAAAACACTTCTCTCTGGTTGAACGTTTTGACGCAGGCGTATCACGAGGCGCAGCCGAACTTAATCGTCACCCACAATAGTACAATTTTACTATGCAACCACCGCTGATATCCACTTGTGCGCGCTCACAAAGTCGAAATTGCTTACACCGTATTTTTTGTATTTCAATTTTTATTTTCGCTTTCTATTTTTCAAAGGCGTTGTGAGCCCGCAGTCCTTTTGGTAAAAGCCACCTCCAAGATAAGACAATATACTTGTGAACAAGTGACTTTCGTGTCTAACTTTAAAACATAAAGTCGAACTTGTTTACACCGCATTTTTTGTATTTCTATTTTTATTTCCGCTTTATATTTATCAAAGACGCCGACTCGAGTATTTTTGAGAATGTTCGAGATCGAGGTTACGACTAAAAGTGACGATCGCGCCTCAGTCGATGACTAGCGTTCGGAGCGATAAGTACCTACCTACTTACAAGCTAGCTAGCGAATTGCGAATTTTAAACGAAGTGTTTAGGTATTGTTCTACTGCTGTATTCTGATTGTATCAGTTTTATACATTTCTCCTTTGGACTAAACTCTTCTACGTAGTAACATTATTAATAAAGAAGAATGAAACGTTGCCTTAAAGGCGTTAAACGTGTTGCAGCAACATATTCTAACGAAGCCGAATGTTCAAAGGCAGTACGCCCGGAGTATACAACAATTACCGATCCAGACAATGATGCAACGACGTCAAGCTCCACGGTTTCAAAGGCGAAAAAAAGGAAGTATGATGAATCATGTATTAGTTTCGGAAATGTTGATTTCAACGGTTCACCCATTGGCATGTTATGTAGTAAACTGATTCCTAATAGTTCCATGGCACCTGCCAAGTTGCGCCGATATTTGGAAATTGTACACCCCGAGTCTGAAGACAAGATTAAAGAATTTTTTTGTACGTAGAAAAAAATAATTATTGGAAAATCAAAAAACGTTGATGCTTGTAACCCAAACTATCAATGAAAAAACCACGGAGGCATCATATTTAGTTAGCTATCGCATTGCAAAAGTAGGTGAAGCACACACTATCGCTGAGAATTTAATAAAGCCATGTGTGTTAGACGTAATAAAATGTATGCTTGACGAAAAATCTGCAAAGCATCTTTCTACTGTTTCACGGCGAATTCATTATCTAGCAAGCTACGTCAAACAAGAACTAGTTACACGTCTACAAAAAACAAGATTCGTCTTTCAAATGGATGAGTCGACTAATGTCGATGGTCTGGCTATATTGCTGGCTATCATGAGATATCCATATGACAGTTCTTTTGAAGAAGACATGAAAGATGAACCGGTTTTGCAAAACCCAAATGAAAAAATGGTAATAAGTGGTTGAAAATTGTTAATATTTTTTCAGAATGAAATAAGCATAACACTGTAGTTTATATATAAGTTGCAATAATTAGTGAAGTAATTTTTACTCTATTACTTTCATTTGAAAAAATTGTTTGTAGTTATCTTCTAGTTACATAAAACAATAGTTTTCAATTGTTTTTAGCCAGCAGATGAGATGGAGTGCTTTGATGTAAGTCATGAATATCTGGATATGGTAAGTATATACAGACTGTGAACAACTATTGAAATCAGCTTAATTTTTGATAATATAATTTTTTTATTCAGAATTCACCTAATCAGCTGAACGACAATATAATTTTTGAAGTAGTTGAAGATGATGCAATAAAAGCAGGAGAGGACCCTGGAACGTTAAATGTATGTTTGGTTGAATGAAATTTTGTTATTGCTGTATAACTGTAGTTGTGATAATTTTTTAGACATCAGATGCTAATTGGAGCAAGTGGAACCCAAACTTGCTAAAAACAAAAAAAAGAAGTGTGCTTACTAGTACCGCCAAAAGGAAACCCTTAAGGAAACAAGATGTTGGTGAAAATGTTAATAATTTAATGGCCGAAAGACAGTCTCTAGTGGAATTACAGTAAGAGCTGTTGTTGAAAGAGGAAGAAAGAAATGAGAGAGAACATTCTGCAGTGATGGAAAAAATTCAGCTAGAAAAATTGCACAGCAGCAAAAATGATGAACGGCTGGAAAAAGAACATTTATTGAAAATGCGTATTCTTGAACAAGAATTTATTAAAAAACAAAAATGGTTATTAAACACAGAGTAAATTTATTTGTGGTGTTTCATTTAACAAATTTCAGTTATTTTAATATTATTATAATAAATAAATATTTCAATTTTGTTCACATATCCAAGTGAAAATAATTACTTTAACTTTAATGTGATTTTACTGTAGATAAAAAACAGAATGTTACCAATAGTTAAATTTGGTAAAATGTCCATTGTTACAAAATTTTGCAAAATCTCAAATTTTATTTTAACCTAACCTCTACTTGTTCATAATATGTCTTATTTCAGCATAAAACACAAAATTCTGTTGAAAACTACTGTTTTATGGCATTTATCTAACAAATACTCCTTTATCCCGAACCCAAAGTGCCAGACAAGTTATCTTACAGATACACTATATTTATCTATAGGATAGGCCTAGCTGAAGGTGAAAAGACAGTGGATGAAGGATATCTGACAGATATAGTTATCAAGGACTTTATCTGTAAGTGAAAAGACCGGCCCTAAATAGTATAGCTGACAAGTTTGAACGTGCTAGAAATACTAATTTAACTAATCCGTGTGAAATTCGTGCTTTAATTGGTCTGATGTATACTGCTGGACTGTATCATGCAAACCGACTTAATACAGAAGACTTGTGGAAAACCGATGGATCTGGTATCGAAATATTTCGCCTAACGATATCTCTTCAAAGATTTAGGTTCTTGTTACGCTGTCTGAGGTTTGATTCGAAAACGACTCGTGAAGAACGAAGAGCGAACGTGCTAGAAATGCTAATTTAACTAATCCGTGTGAAATTCGTGCTTTAATTGGTCTGATGTATACTGCTGGGCTGTATCATGCAAACCGACTTAATACAGAAGACTTGTGGAAAACCGATGGATCTGGTATCGAAATACTTCGCTTGACGATATCTCTTCAAAGATTTAGGTTCTTGTTACGCTTGTGAAGCATTAGTTATCTTGGGTAGGAAGTGGACATAAATCTCATATATGTCGTTGGATGGTTCCTTGAGAAGTTTTGATGTTTGAGACTCGGGAAACATTATCTTTTCCAGGATAAAGCTTCAAAATTCTGCCAATATTCCAATTAAAAGATGGCTGTTGTGGGCGTTTTACTAAAACTAATGTGCCCACCTCAATAGGAGTTGGCTTTTCTCGCCATTTGTATCACTTGTGCAATTTCTGTGACATATTCTTTCGAAAATGTGTTCCAAAAGTGTTGTTGTGGCTGCTGTTCAAACTGTAGTCTGGATAATTTGTCTTTAATTAGTCTTTAAGAATTCTTTTAAGGAGGAATAAAGTGCCAAACGAAACCTTGAGTGGATGCAAACTCAATTATAGTATGAGCTCCTTTGAACGTTGAGCCATTCTCAGAATATACATGGGAAGGCAAAACTTCTTCTAGAAGTGAATCGACGCAGACAGGAAATTAAATTTTCACTCGTTAGTGCACTAACTAACTCTAAGTGAATTGATTTTGTCGAGAAACAAACGAAAGCGCATACAAAAGCTTTAGTAATTTTGTGCCCCCTCTCCTAATAAACTTGGAGAATATTCGAATGGGATTTTAACAATGAATTTCCCACTAGATGATCTAGAAGTAGTATTTTTGAACAATGTTTCACATTCAAGGTCGCCTTTAGATACAAAACGATTAAATGGACTTTCCCACAACGATTATTACTAGATAAATGGAAAATGGTGTTTGATTTTTAAATAGGAGTTACACCTGCAACTACCCAACCCAATTTGGTATTTTGCAGAGATGGTAAATGTTTACGAAGTCTAATTTATTTTTGAGAAAAAAGATTCCAGAATTCACTAGCTCCTATCAATATTTTTCCCTTTGGAATGCTCCATTTGAACAAAGTGTAATAGAACATTTTTTGTTTACAATGGATACAGATTGGTTGAAGCCCATAATTGAGATCTGGGTGTTCGATAAGGGTATTTTAAGTTTTTGACAGAATTCGAGTATAATTAAATTGGATTGAGCTCCACTGTCTAGAATTGCTCTGGCTAAGTGTAAATTATTACTTGTGTCTTTAACTTCAAAGGTGACAGTGGATAATAGTACTAGAGAAGCTGATATTTTGTATTTAACTTATAATTGCATTTGATTTTCAGATGGGGTGATATTGGCTTGAATTTGGGAATTGATTGAATTGGACAATGAATTATCATTCGTTGTGTTATTATGTGAAGCATTAGGTAATAGTGTATTGTGTTTTTGAGGACATTTTTTACAGTGCCCTAATCTACATTGATCTTTGGTATTGCCTATTCTAAGACAATGTATGCAGGGTTTTAACTCTTTAACTTTATTAAATCGGTCTTTTGGTGACAATTGTAAGAAATTGTTACATGTATATATGGTGTGATCTCCTTGACACAAGTTACATTTTAATGTATTGATTGCAATATTACATTTAATTTCATTTCTAGAATGAAATGGTTTTTTATAGGAGGAATTCTGTGAATAGCTTGAATTATGTGAATAATTTGGTTTTGATTTAATAGATTGGTTTTGTTGCCAATCTTCTAAAGCGTCTGCCTTTTTATTTAAAAAATCAAAAAATTCTTTTAAAATTGGCAAGTCATTTGTTGGCTGAAACTCTTTAGAATTTATTAAGTAAATTAGAAATATATTACAGCTTTCTTCATCGCTTAATTTTAAATTCTTTAATGCAGCAAGATGTTTTGAAGTATCATCTATTACTCTTCTATAGGACCTTGCAGACTCTTTTTTTATGCTTTCTGTTTTAAAAATGGCTTTAACGTGATTATTTGCTGGTATACGTTTCTTGTCAAATCTTTCACAAAGTATTTTCCACGCAACTTCATATTGTTCTTCGACAAAATCAATACCTTCAATAACTGTTTCGCATACCCTTCTAAAGAGGTACGTAAGAAATTGTATTTATTTGCTAAATTTATTGATTCATTGTTATGTACAATCGATAAATAGTTTGTTTTGAAAGTTAACCAATTTTAATTGTCTCCTTTAAATGTAGGAAGTTTAATTTTTGGCAAGAACTTACTTGAATTGTCTATGCTACGTGTATTATTAGTAGGGATGGCAACGATACATCGATATATTCAATATATCGATATTTTTTTGAATATATCGATATATAAATATCGATGTAATAGTTTCGATATATCGCAAAAAATATCGATATTTTAGTGTAAATACCTATATCAAAAAACTAATTAATTGCAAATTGTCCACACCACAATTTGGCGAAATTTCAATCTAGTTTGTTTTAACACCATCTAGCGTCGAGAAGCGCAAATAACTTAATAGGTACCTGTATTTGATACGATAGGTACCCGAATTATCGGCTATAATCGGGATTCCTTTGAATTACTTGAACGGAATTAAGTTCTTCCCCGAAAATTTTTGTCGGGGAATACCCGTCCAAAGTTTATAAATACACCTCAACAAATATTTTTTCTGCAATCTGCAAAGAGCTTTGAAAGTGTTTGCTGTGAATAAATGAAGTTGAAATTAAAATAAACTTGATTTATTACATAAATTTAAAGTGACTGTTGGTCCTGAAAACATGGCTCCTCCGAGAAGTCACATTTGGAAACATTTTCAAAAAGTTACCCCAAATACTGCTAAATGCAATTTGTGTGCTAAGGTACTGAAGACTTCGGGCAATACAACAAATTTGAAAACACATTTAAAACGAAAACACTTCTCCATCTTACAACATTTAACTGAGGAGAAAAAGGAGACTGATGAACCAAAAAAGAAAAAAAGTCCATCCCAACCCGAAAGTCGAATGGATGTAGAAACGCCTGGGACTAGTAGTTCACTACATCAAGTTGAGGTATAACTAATAGAACCGCAATTGTTAATGAATTTATTAGTTAATATTTTTAGAAAAAGCTGATCGCTTCACAAGAAATTGATGATGATGATCATTCATCAACTTCAACAATGACGGTTTCTGAATATGATGTTGAACCAAGCACAAGTACAGAAAAATCAAGCTCATTATGCAAACAAGCTACAATTGTGTCTACCTTCAAAACAATTTCATCTGTCTAAGGCAGCCATGTCAAACATGCGGCCCGCGGGACGTATGCGGTCCACTGAGCATTTTCCTGCGGCCCCAAATCAATTTTGAAAACAGCCATGTAATGCGGCCCGCGAGCCTGTTAAAAACCGAAAATAAAGTACTGTGATGATGAACTAAGATGCGCGCTCAACCTAAAAGCCTGGCTTGTTCCGGAAAGTTCTATCGCGCGAGAACACAGATGACGCTACCTGAACATTCTAGAAAGAACTGTCGAGAAATCACAATCCGTATATAAGCCAATACCGCTCGATTGAGTTCAGTTGTTCAGTCAGTTATGAGTCAGTTGCGATAGAATTGCGAGTTTAGTTGCGTACTTATTGTTACAACACGTAACAGTACTTATTGTTATTTATTTCGGATAAAGTTTTTAACATGTCTGTTTCAAAACCAAGTGGAAGTAAGAGGAAACTTGGAGATGAGCATCGTATCTTTCAAGAAAAGTGGGAATTAGAGTTTTTTTGCTGTGAAGTGAAAGACCAAATTATTTGCTTGATTTGTAACAGTACAGTCGGTGTCCCAAAATTATATAATATAAAACGTCACTATGATAGTCATAAAACTGAGTTTGACAAGTATACAGGCATGATTAGAAACGAAAAGTTAAAAGAGTTAAAATCACGGTTAAAAGATCAACAGCTTATGTTTACACGACTAAAGCAAGAAAATGAATCTGCCGTTCAAGCGAGCTACGTACTGTCGGAGTTGATCGCAAAACACTCAAAACCATTTGTTGAAGGTGAATTTATAAAAGAGTGCCTTGTAAAGGCCGCGGAAATTGTAAGTCCCGGGAGCGTGAAGGCTTTTCAAATTATATCCTTGTCCCGGAATACTGTCGCTGAAAGAGTTACCGAGTTGGCTGCCAATATAAGCGAACAGATAAAAACAAAATCAGACTCTTTCATTGCATTTTCTATTGCCTGTGACGAAAGTACAGATGTGTGTGGTGTGGCACAACTCGCTGTTTTTCTTCGTGCTGTTGATAGAGATATCAACGTTTATCAAGAATTACTGGAATTAGTACCATTGCATGATACAACAACTGGGGAGGATATTTTCAATGCTGTTTATGGACTTCAGCAAAAGTACAATTTAGATTTGTCAAAACTGTATTCCGTTGCAACAGACGGAGCTCCTTCAATGTCTGGAGTAAATAATGGCTTCATTAAAATATTACAAACAAATATAAGAGAAACGGGCAGTGACAAACCAGATTTTCATCATGTTCATTGCATAATCCACCAAGAAGTTTTATGCTCAAAAATGATCAAGTTGGAAAGCGTTTTAAAGTCAGTGAAAAAAATGATAAACTTCGTAAGGTCACGTGGATTGAATCAGCGACAGTTTTCTGCGTTTTTACGTGATTTAGCAAGTGAGTACACTGGTTTACCTTATTATGCAGAAGTGCGATGGCTTTCGTGTTCTATGGTTCTCGATCGGTTTTGGAAACTCAAAGAAGAAATACGCCTTTTCATGGAAGTGGAAGAACAAGATGTCAGCTTATTATCCGACGTACCTTTTTTACAAGATCTTTCATTTATGGTAGACATCACAAAAACTTGTCGGACTTAAATACGAAATTGCAAGGACCACGTCAAGTTATAACAGATATGCATGATCATGTTAAAGCTTTCAAGTGTAAGATGATGCTGTGGAAAAACCAGGTAGCGGTGGATAATCTGTCACATTTTCCGACTTGCAAGGCGTATCAGGAAAGTACAAGTGGCCCAATATCATACAAAATGTATACAGAGAAAATGGGAAGCCTTCTGTCAGAATTTGAAAAGCGTTTTTAGGATTTTAAGTCCCAAGAAAACAATTTTTCTTTATTTACTGGTCTTTTCACTAGCGATATTGATAAAGTTCCCCCTCACTTGCAGATGGAAGTGATTGAGATTCAGTGTCAAACCCATTTAAAAGAAAAATTTGATAGTGTTGGTACATTCGAATTTTATAAGTACTTGCCTTTTCAATACCAAGAAATGAGAAAACTTGCCTGTAAAATCCTGTAAATGTTTGGAAGTACCTATAAGGGTGAACAATTATTTTCTTTGATGAAAGGAAACAAATTTCCCGCAAGATCGCGATTGACGGACGCACACTTGGACGCAGTTTTAAAAGTTATTTCCGCCGATAAATTCACGACACAAATAGACAACTTAATTAAAGACAAAAAAGTCAAATATCTGGCAAAAGAAGTTAATGTTTGTAAGATTTTGTAATGTCCTTTTTATTGGAAATTTAATAAATATACTTCTAACATAATAGTACTTTTTTTCGTTAAGATTTTCAGTAGTTTGTCTTCTTTAAGATTAGGTTTTGCGGCCCACCCAGTCTATGGTCTTCATGCTTTTGGCCAACCAGTGACTTTGAGTTTGACATGGCTGGTCTAAGGTAAAGCTAAAGTTTATAGTACTTGCATGAATGCCTCATTTGTTTTTATTTTTAGATGGTGGCTCTAAAAATGTGAAACTAACAGAAGCATTAATAAAATTCATTCTTCAGGATAATTTGCCATTCAATATTGTAGAAGGTAAGGGTTTTCTGTCTTTGATGAAACAAGTGGCACCTTTATACAAAGTACCAAGCAGAAACACCATCAAAAATAATGTTGATAGAAAGTTCGAAGTGATTTCAACAGCATTTAAAAATATATTGAAAAAATCGAAGTATTTCACAATTACGACGGATATATGGACTGCCGATATGCAGACCAAAAGTTTTATGGGCATCACTGTCCACTTTGTACATGACATGAAGTTAACATCAGCGACAATAGGTATTGTTGAATTATCAGAGTCTCACACGGCAGACTATATTGCTTTAGAATTGGGCGAAGCTCTTCAAATTTGGGGAATTGATCCTAATGATGTTGTTGCTGTAGTGACGGACAATGCAGCCAATATGGTCAAAGCTATGCATGAGAAATTTGGGAAAACGCGACACATCCCATGCTTCGCACATACCCTCAATTTGGTGTGTGAAAATTCACTTACAAACATAGAAGGTTTGAGTATTATTATTGACAAGATACGATCAATAGTAGTATGGTTCAAAAGAAGCGTTAAGGCTAGTGATCAATTAAGAAAAATACAAATCGATGCAGGAACGATAGAAGGAAACATTAAAAAAATTATTTTGGATGTCAAAACTCGCTGGAACTCTTCATATTACATGATAGAGAGATTTGTACTAATGTCATCTATGTTGTGCAATATTTTGTTTTCCGATGTTAATGCTCCAAATATGATTACTGCAGCCGGAGTTGAGCATTTACGAGAAATATGTAAACTTTTAAAACCACTAGAAAGGATGACAGTAGAGATAAGTGGCGAAAATTACCCCACAATAAGTAAAGTAATACCAATGATTGGTTGTCTGATAAACCAGTACAACAATTATACGTCCCAGTATGAAGTAGGTAAACACTTGAAAACAACATTATTAAAAGAAATCGAAAAGAGGTTTGGTGCTATTGAGAAATCTTATATATCAGCTGTTTCCACAATATTGGATTCTCGATTTAAACAAATAAACTTCAGGGATCCTCAAGCCCTGGGCACTGTGATGCGACACATCAAAAGTGAAATCGCGACTTCTTCTTCATCAGAATCTTCTGATTCGGATACTGAAGAACCGGAATTTGTATATGGGCGCACCATAAAAAAGTAGCGCACAATAAAAAAAGTGGGCAAGGGAAATCACATAAAGATAGTGATCTCAATCAATATTTAAGTTTGCCAGTTAGAAACTTGAAAGACGATCCCTTGGACACCTGGAGCGAACTGAAATCGGTATATCCCAACTTATTTAAAGTGGCGGCAAAATATTTTTGTGTTGTAGTAACGTCGGTCCTCAGCGAGAGGCTATTTTCAAAAGCCGGAGCAACAGCTACTAAAAGTCGTAACCGTCTCACGGGAAGTAGGCTTTCCAAATTATTATTTTTGAGCTCTTTGCCTGATAACTTGCATTTGTAGAGCTGATGTATTCACCTAATCCACAAAATCACAAATGCAGGCAAACAGTCTACTTCCTGTGAGACATTTAATTGTAAACTTGACTAAATTGTAATAAAAAATACATTTTCATTTTTTTTGTAAAAACATGCAATTTTGTAGAACACTTTTAACAGTTTTAACTTTTACTTACTTAATCAAAAATACACTTTTTTTCAATGTATTACCTTTCAATATTTTCTCAGTACCTACTTTACGTTTCAAAAACTTTAGATTTGAATGATTTGAATATAATAAAAAATATATCGATATTTTTCATAATATCGATATTTTTGTTTAGATATATCGCTTGTATCGATATATAGGTTTCGATATATCATATGATGATTATATCGATATATTTATATTTTTTCCATCCCTAATTATTAGAGTTATTATTTTGACCGGTAATTGTGCTGTTTGCTTTGATATAATTTTTTAAAGCTTCAATAATATCAATATAATCACTTTCAAAATTCTGTCTAAGCTGATAATAGTCTTCTACCTCAGAATCTAAACATTTTTCCTCAATTTCTGTCTGAATTTATTGAAATTGAACTAGATTTGTATACGTATCAAGTCTGAACTCAACATCAGTTAATTCTGGCTTTTTAACATTTAAAGAAAGTCTAAATGTTCTTAAGCTTTCTAACGTTTGTTTTAGAGAATCTCTGTTTCGAATCAATTTCTTAATTGACATAATCAAATTAAATAGATTTTGCACAATTTCTAACTGCTGTATCTGCTTGTATTGTACCTATTTGATGGAGAATCGGTAAAAATATATATTAATAGTGCCAAATTGAAAATATATTAAATATGTTGAAAATTGTAAATAAGTAAGTATTATATAATATCCAATTTAAATGAATTGTAAATTGCTGTATTATAGATTTTCAATCGAAATAATTCTAGGAAATGAGTTGTGAATATATCTAGCATAAATAAATTACCAATCGAAATAATTATAATAGTTTAAGGTAATAGGTAATTGTAAATTACAATGAATTGTGAATTGGTCTAGTTTAAATAGATTTATCAATCGAAGTAATTGTAGTATTTTATACTAATTATAAATTGTTGAAATATAATAGACAATACTGCAAAATTTGGAAATCAAATACACAACTTTATGATACAGTAATCGAAAAAGTATTAATGAATTGGATTAATGATCCTTTTCCTGTAGATCGCTCAACTCAACCTGCTTGCTTTATTTTTGTTGATACCAACATTCACTGGGCTACATACATATTTTTCAAATATCCCGCCTCGTGTAGGTCAAAAATATTTTGTTTAATTAATCGTAATTCTTACTAGATGAATTGGAATATCTGGAACAAATTGTTTATTGAATTGAAAATTGACATGATATTAAAACTTACTTTTGACACATTACAATTATATTTTTTTACCAACTTGATATTTTTGTTAAAAACTTAAATTCAATACATGACATTACTATTTTTAAATGAATATAGAAAATCAAATAATTATTACTGACTATAATAAAACGAAGGGGGGAAGTAGATGTAGTTGAAAAACTATGTGCAAGTTACGATTGCTTTAGAAATACCAACAGTAATATTTTACTCAATTTTAAATATTGCAGGCATAAATAGTGTAATAGTATAGGAGTCAAACAATCCTGAAATATGCCTTCATAGAAGAATTTTTCTTCGAGAAATGACTAATAAATTAATTTTTCCACAGTTACATCAGCGATTTTTTATTCCTGCGCTTCCGACAAATGTAAAATCCAGATTAATGGAGATTTGTGAAATCCAAAACTGTGGACATTTTTTGTGTTTAGAACACATTACTGCGATATGCCCAACTTGCACTCTAGATATAAGGGAATAAATATGACTGAAACTTTTGGTCAAGTTGTAATTTTTTTAGTAGTTCATTTTTATTTTTTCATTTCTGCAGTTCTATCTAAATAGAACAGTAAATTTTGTTTTTTCCTTTTAACCACATTTTTTACCTTTATATATATATATATATTTATATATATATATATATATATGTATATATATATATATATATATATATATTTGTAGCAATCCTTAAACCATTGTATATATTTATTATTTTGGATTTTTCTTTTGGGTATAGGTTTCGTTGAAAAAATAATACGTTCTTATAACGTTTCGCCTATCATAGTAGGCTTTTTCAAAATATTTTTTCATTATGTTCGAAGTACCTACAAGTAGAAGAAATCAAAACATGTTAGGTTACAACAAGGACATTAAACAATTAAAACATTAAAAATTAAAAATTAGAACAGTTTCACATGTACGAATAAAACCTCTAAATTAAGTTTTATAGTGGTACACCTCGATGTTTACATGTTTACGTTGAAATACTGAATGGAAAAGCAGAAGGCTCTATTATTGTTTTTGTTTTTTCTACTTAAAATATGTGTTCAGGTTTTTGTTTGTTGGTTTTCAATTTTGTAAGAGTAAGGTGTATATCAATTAACAAAACAGAACAATACAAGGTGGTCACAAATAGAAATAATAGTTATTGGCTGTTTATACTATTAAATTATGATAAATATGACTTAGATTATTTGTGTCTTGTTTATCATTAACTATAAGATGTTCTTTTTTTATGTATATCATTTCCTTCATAAGCAATTTTTGGTAATTGCTCTCTTGCGTTAGAATTTCAGTGTTTGAGAAGTCAAATTCATGTTTTTCGCTGGATTCGTGCTTGTGTAAGGCTGTTGAGGCATTTTTAGTGTATTTATGACCGTTTAGCCTACTGTTAAGGTATTGTGTTGTCATGCCAATGTACTTTTTGGGGCAATTTAAGCACGGTATTGAATAAACGACATTCGATTTTATTTTCGTTGGAACTTCACTTTTCAATGATGTGAACAAGGACGATAATAAATGTTGTGACATACAATGATATCATGCTTACCTAAAATATATTTCATTTTTTCCGATAATTCTGCTGTGTAGGGCATAGCAATATATTTTTTTATGCTTTTTTTATTTATTTGTACTCCATCTAACATGCCACTATTATATAATTTGTGCGTACGTTGCCTTACAATTCTATCTATTAATTTTGTAGGGAAACCATTTTCATAAAGAACCTTTTTTACTTTCTTTAAGACCTCAAATCTGTATTCAGGTGATGTTAGAGTTAGCGATCTATCAGCTAAATTTATGATAACACTGTTTTTTTGCGAATTTGGGTGGTGGGAATTGTAATTTAGGTAGCGACCCGACCATGTGTTTTTGGTATACCATTTTGTTGTAAGTTTATCGCTGTCTTCTTGTCGTATGATTGTCATGTCTAAGAAATTAATTTTTAGTTCAATTTCCATTTCTGAAGTGAACTGAAGTTTGGGATGAAAATTATTAAACTCGTTTAGAATTTCGTCAATTTGATTTTCTGGTACGGCAGTGATGCAATCGTCAACGTATCTTTTAAAAAATAGTATGGGGATATTGGTGTTGCTCATAACGTTCTCTTCTAAGTACTCCATGACAAGTTGTGCTACAGTTGAAGATATTGGAGAGCCCATTGCACAACCATCTAACTGTTGATAAAATTTGTTCTTATGTTGAAAATAATTGCAGTTCAGTGTTAGATTTCACGCTTCAATAAACATGTCTTGGTTAAGGGTTGTTTATTCTTTTAGGGAGTTCCATTTTCCTTTAATGATTTTGGTCAGTAATTCGTTCGGGATATTAGTATATAAGGATACCACGTCTAATGAAATTAGTTTGTATCTGTTCGGTATTTTTGTTGTGTTAATAAACTCCTTGAAGCTAAAAGAATATTTTATGTAGTAGTTATTTTTGCAAGTTATTTCTGATAGACAGTTACTTAAATACTTGGACAATCTATAAAAAGGTGACTAAATTCCATTCAGTATTTCAACGTAAACATGTAAACATCGAGGTACGTACCACTATAAAACTTAATTTAGAGATTTTATTCGGACATGTGAGAAACTGTTCTAATTTTTAATTTTTAATGTTTTAATTGTTTAATGTCCTTGTTGTAAGCTAACATGTTTTGATTTCTTTTACTTGTAGGTATTTCGAACATAATAAAAAAATATTTTGAAAAAGCCTACTATGATTGGCGATATATATATATATATATATATATATATATATATATATATAACTGTATAAAACTCCCATGTTTTTTTTTCGACTGTAATGTTATTTTTTCTTTAAAATTTTATTGTAGTAATGTTTTATAAGAACTACTTTTAAGATAGCATAATTATTTGAAAAACAATAAAATAAGATTATTAACAATAAATTGATATATCAGAACTCAATAAGCGGCCCTCAAAAAACTAGTATTGCTGATAAAAGACTGACTTCCGACGGGTTGACTGGGGTCAGTCTTTTTGCGCGGCTTACAAGTTAATAAGGACAGGGCAGTATTTAATTATATTCGAAATAATAAATAAAATATTAGTGTAAGGAATTTGGAATAAAATGTACACAGACAGCGACGATTATGTGACAGATGAAAGTAAGAAAAGATCTGTAGAGGAAGACCTTGGAGGACGCGTTGAGAAAAGTAGAAAAACACTCAGAACCCCTACGAAACAACAAAGAATGGGAGAAGATAAACTGGACACATTGATTTCGATGATGAAAGACATGAAACAAGATCAAACGTATAATAAAGTTTAGTGATGAAATAATGTCAAAAAAAAAGAAAATGAGTTATTACAGGAAGAAAATAATATAATCAAACAGGAGAATATGATGTTGAAACAAGATCTGAATGACTTGAAGGAAAATATGGAGTGGTTGGAAAAAGATGAGAAGAAAAATAATGTTGTGATGAGTGGACTGGATGTCGATAAAATTAACAATGAGACAATGAAAACCATATTAGAAAATTTAAAGTGGACATCAAAAGTACCGCAAAGCTTTCCTCTAAAACATGTCTAATTGAAATGGCAAATGAGGAAGACAAGTACAAAGTTATGAAAAATAAATCGAAACTTAGGAATCTTTCACAGCAAATATTTATTAATAATGACCTAACGAAGCAAGAAAGGAACAAAAGTAAACAAATGAAAGTAATAGCGGCACAAGAGAAAAATAAGGGAAAAAATGTGAAGATAGGATACAATCGGATCGTAATAGAAGGAGAAGAATGGAAATGGATCAAAAATAATGAAACACTGGAAAAACGGCAAGCAAAAAACTAATAGATTCACAGGAGATAATAATGGACAGGATAATGACTCGGAATGAAAAAGGACATACGATTATACAAAGAAACAACGAAAAAGAAATAAGGAAGCCAAAAAATAGGAGAAAAAACGAAATGAAAATTGGAACTTGGAATATAAGAACAATGTTGATACCTGGGAAAATGCAAGAAGTAGGAAATGAATTGATGAGATACAATATAGACATAGCGACTTTGCAAGAAATAAGATGGAAGGATCAAGGGGCAATTGATAAGAACATGTATAGTTTTAGATATTCTGGAGACAAAAAGCAAGGAAACCGGGGAGTACGATTTATGGTATTCCAGTCAATGAAACAAAAAACTATTGAATCCAAACCAATAGATGAAAGGATGGCATACCAAGAGTGAAAGCAAAACCATGCAACATATCCCTATTAAATATTTACGCTCCAACAGAGAAGGACAGCAATGAAGATAAGGATAAATTTTACGAAAAGGTAGAAGAAATAGAAATAATACCAAAGGAGGATACTATAATATTATTAGGAGATTTTAATGCCCAAATAGGTAAAGAAGACTACATAAAATGCGTAGCAGGAAAAGAAACTATACACGAGAAAACAAATAACAATGGGCAGCGACTGTGTAACCTCGCAGCAAGTACGAATATGTACATAAGTAGCACACAATTTCCACATCCAAAAAATAAATAAAATAACATGGATGTCGCCTGATAACAAAGCAACATCTCAAATACACCATATATTAATTAATAGGAGAAAACAAACATCAATAAAGGACGTGAGAACATACAGAGGAGCATGTGCAGACTCCGATCACTTTCTTGTTATTGCCAAAATAAAACAAAATATTAAAAAAAAACAACAAGGGACAGACATGCATTAGATAGAACATAATAAAGCTAAGTGAAGAGAAAGTGAGGGAAGAATATGAAACAGAGATAGACGAATTACTAAGCAAAATAGTGAAAAAGGAAGACAACGTTAACGCACAATGGGGAGCTATAAAAAAATCCATTCAATTAACAACGGAAAAATACATAAGCAAAATGGATAGTGATAAAAGAAAAGAGTGGTACAATGATAGTTGCCGTGCAGCAGTAGAAAAAAAAGGAAAAAAGGCAAAAATGGGTAAGAACAAACGAAATAAACCACAAGCAAGAATACATAAAAAGCAGAAATGAATGTAACAAAATGATAAGAAAATCAAAGCGAGAATGGATGGATAACAATATAAAATAAATAGAACAAGAAAGAAAGAATTGTAATACCAAGAAATTTTATAAAAATATGAATGAACAAAGCCGAACCTATAAGGGCAAAACGAAAGGTATAAAAAACCAAAATGGCAAAGTCATTGAAGAAGAAAATGAATACAAACAAATATGGATGGATCACTTCAGGACTTTACTAGTAGAAGATTCAGATATTGAAGAAATCACAAGAAAAAATATTGGAAGAACCTACAAGAGCAGAGATTATGGAGATTATTAACAACAGCCGAAACGGAAAAGCTCCTGGAAAAGATAACATAAATATGGAACTGATAAAGTACGGAGGTGAGAAGCTTCATGCTATATTATACCAACTCATAATAAAAATATGGAGAGAAGAAAAAATGCCAATAGAATGGGAAATAGGCCAGATAATTACAATCCACAAAAAAGGTGACTAGCATGAATGCCAAAACTATAGAGGTATTACATTACTGAATACTGCTTATAAACTACGATCAGCTACAATAAGCAGAAGGCTTAAAGACACTACAGGAAATACTATAGGACGATATCAGTGTGGATTCGTAAAAGGAAGATCAGCGGTGGATGCCATATATACACTGAAGCAGATAATGAAAAAGCATATGAACATCAAATATAACTGGAAATGTTATTTGTAGACTTTTGACAAGCTTTCGATTCAATACATAGAGGCAAACTTGTGTCTCCTTTGAACGAACTAGGCATTAATGATAAATTAAAAAGGTTAATCAAGATGACTATGGAAAATTCAAGGGCTACGATAAAAACACAAGGAGGAGAAACTGATGAAATATACATAAATAAGGGTGTAAGACAAGGTGATTCGCTATCTGCAACATTATTTAACCTAACACTTGAATATGCAATGAGACGAATACAAAAAAGCAATCTCAGGACGAGCGAAAGACAGATAATTGCTTATGCGGACGATATAGCCCACTAAACAAGAAACATAACAAGTCTTTTTTGTGATGTTATTTTTAGAGACTTTTCGTAATGTTTACTTAAAACGTTAATAAGATATCTCCTAGATGTCTTAATTTTATTACCAACTCTATTAACATCCATGTCGTGTAAATAAAACATATTTTTGATGTACACAATAATACTTGAATTCGCAGTTACATACACATCCTATGAACTTCTTTTTAGCAACTTCCTATAGGAAACATTCATACGATGTTAATTTGTACACTTCTCACTAATATCACATACAGAACGTTACTGTAATATTAGATATTAACATGTTTCTAAGATGATCACATGCTGCAGTTACTTTCACATCTTTCGAAATAATTTTTAGTAAGTTCGTTTGATACCAGAGTGTGTTGTCTCTGGTGATACTTCTTTACGATGTTAGTTCATAAAACTCTTAGTAATGTCTCATATTAAACATCACAGTAACATAAAAAAGAAGAAAACAGAAGAGGAACTGATGAACGAACATTATCTGTGGAAACAAATGACAAGCATGAAATGGCGGATGGTTTTCAGTTTTGTGTTATATTTTATTTGCAGGAAGCACATTTTTTGCAAGAAGTACTTGAATGAATTGGTCTTCGTTTTCGTTAGTTCCTACTTAGCTTCAATTTCTATGCTTAGTTATAATTCTTGTTATAATGGACGAACAACAGCTGTTATCGGTAAGTTCCTATTCCAAAATCATAATTATTAGAATTTAATACTCATTCAAGAATTTAATCGGATATTGTACATTGAAATTCCAGGTGGCGGAATTGTACACTAACATTATATAATAAAGTTTACAAAATAACGGTTTTTTCAATATTTTAGTTAGTAAGTATATTTTAAAACCGATTCACATTATTTTAAATCATAGATATGCATTATACCATACAAAAAACTTAATATTGTAATATGGTAGATATTATTATTAATAATAAAACATGCTCATATGTTGGCAGAGAGTTGAATCTAGAAGAAAATATTTTCAATGTTCAAGATGTTTCAGAAGCTACTTACGTAAATAAAATTAAAAAATAAAAAACAAATAGTTGGTCATTATGTAAAGAAAGGGGAATAACTATTTCCGATAGTCTGATACAGATATTGTATTAAACAGTTCAAAATATATTGAATGGAGTATTTCTAGTTCTAGTTTTTGTAGTAGCAGTCATAGCCATCAATATAGTATTGCAGGTTTAGAAAATTTTAACATTATTACTAACAATTCTTGTGAACAATTAGAGGCTGTTTAAAACTTTAAAAACAAATTTGTGTTGAAAAGCTCATTTCCATTTGAAAATACACTGAATGCTCCAGTCAACAAACAGAATTAAATTATTATTTATTATTGTAGAAACACACCTATTGGATACTCAATTGGATACAATTAAATTATAAACTCATTTAACTTGATAATGTGTTCATATCTCCACTTCATAAGTAGATTTTTTGTATACAGTGTATTAATAATGCTTAGTTTTCACTAGGTTACAATTCCACGTTGTTGATATACAATATGTTCCAGGATGAAAATAACAAGATGAGAATAGTATATTATTTTATACAGGAAAGAAGTATGAATTTTCATGGCACATCTGAATTTACCTGCGAAACGGAGTGAGGCATGTAATAGAAGGTAAATCATGAAAAGTTACTTCTCGAAATAAAATATGTTGTTATTCCTTTGAAGAGCACCGCATGTACCTTGTGGAAAATGGGTCCCAATCAATTGGCTGAAAATCGAGTTTCATGTAGTTTATGATGATCAATTAAAGGTCTCCATGGGCACAATTTGATCTAAAGTAATTGTTTTATTACCTGCTGTTCAGAACACCTTTAAATGTTTCACAGATAATTATTTTGAAGTGCACTCTTACGTAAGAAAAAATAATCGTAAGTAAGTAGAATTTTCTTTAATCAGATCGGATTTCTGTTGATTTAACGTAAAGTTTCATAAAATCTTTATGGTGTAAAATTTTTATTAGTTTTAATATCATTAACAAACTATTCTAATAAATTTTCTGTAAACTAGCTGTAATGTATGTGTATCCGTTAAACTTTATTAATTCAGTTTCAAAGTATGTTGCATTATGGCAACTACAGATTAATATACCCTTTTTTGTTCTTTGCTTTCACTGAATGCGTTCAATAGTTTCCACTTTCCACACTTGTTATGTGATATGCTTACACAATTTAATTTTTTTTAGGTTGGTTTCCTGGACAAGATATTTTTTTTTAATTTTGTACCTGTTTTTTCAAATTTACTGTACTGCTCATTAAAAGTGAATAAAAGTTTTAAATCCTTTATTGCTTTTTTTGCTATTTTATTTTAAATGTACAGGGTGAATAACTAAGAACGACTGTAGGCCATATCTCAGAAAAGAATCCTGGTACAACTTTCAAAAAATTACCCTTAGGTAAGTGATACTGAAAAGTTTCTGGAAAATATTTTGCAGTCTCTAAAATATCCGCTAGGGGTGGAATGAACACTCGAAAACATAATACTTCAAAAGAACATATTAAAGGTGTCCTAAAAATACAATTTTTAAAATATTGATGAGATTATTATTAAATATAATTAAGGAGATTTTTGGCCATTATTCATCAAATAATGGGTGGGGAAGGTTCAAAGTTATGAACAAATGTATAACTTTTTCGTTTTTTAACGGATATTAATGATTTTAGCTGCATTTAAAAGAGTTTTTCTGTTTAATAAGATGGATAACAAAATTAGATAATTTTGTATTCACTCGGAAATTTCAAATGCAAATTGAAGCATTTTTTTAACTTTTATATCTGATAACGTAAATCCCTTTTTATCAGAATTCAAAAAATGTCTCATTACATTTGAAATTTCCGAGGAAATGGGAAAATTGTCGACTTTTTCACATAGCGTTGACAAAATTGTCCAATTTTGTTATTTTTGTTAAGCATATATCTTATTGAAGAGGAAAAACTCTTAAATGACGCCAAAAACATTGATATCGATTTAAAAACAAAAAAGTATTAAAACATTTGTTTTTTAGGTTGAACCTTCCCCCACCCCTTATTTGAAGAATAAGGACAAAAAGTCCATGTCTACATTTTTTCATAATCTCATCAATATATCAAAAATTGTATTTCTAGGATACCTTTAGTATGTCTTTTTTGGAGATAATCACAGTATTATGTTTTTAAGTGTTCATTCCACCCCATAGCAGATATTTTAGGAACTCAAAAATATTTTCCAGCGATTTTTCAGGGCCATTTTCCTGAAAGTATTTTTCTAAAGTTGTACCATGATTATTTTTTGAAGTATGGCAGACAGCCGGCGTTCTTAGTTGTTCACCCTGTATTTGCTGATTAGGCACATAAACATCTATAGGATGTCATCTAGAATGTTTGAGGTATGTTATTTAGAGGTTTAAGTAATGTTCATACAACATCTAAGATAATACACTGTATTGTTTTTGATATGTCTCATTTAGATCATTGATAAGATGTTATTTTTTAGACATTGCATTAACATTGTCGAGAAGTTAAAAGGCATTTCAGAATGTAATAGAAATGTTTTTTTTAGTATGTTATAAAGACTTCCTTTTGAGGAAGTTCTAGTAACATCACAGTAATGTAAAAAGGCAGCACTTTAACATTGCTGAGAAGTTAAGTTGAAACATCACAAAAGTTAACAGCCACAAGCTGGGCATAAGCGGTTGTATAGATCTGCATGTGATGAAAACAAGAGGAAAAAAGGAAGAACTTTATTACAATGTGATGTTGAAATAACATAACTGTAATATTTATTTGCATAGTGGGAGTAATCATACCAAAGACAAAAGAGATTCTGGAAAACACAATAAGGGAAATCACAAGTGAAGGAAGTAGGATGGGATTAGAAATAAATGCAGTTAAAACAAAAATAATGATTTTTGGTAAAATAAATCAAAACAGTGCAATAAAGATCGGAGATTTCGACTTTAAAAAGTGGAGAAATTCAAATAAATGAAATAACTTAGTTATTCTACAAAGTTAATAGATAGGTATAGATTTTGCTAAGTCCATCAAGATCAGACTTTTTGTTAAGACAGTTATTTAAATTTCTATGTATGTGACACATCTCAAGAAAAAGTCTCTTATTGTAATTTTTCTCCCTTGCAAGTATTTTAGTATTATCAAAACTCATAGTATGTTTACCAACAATAACGTGTTCCGCCAAAGAACAAGACAACTTTCCAGTATTACAGTCGCTCTTATGTGAAGTCAGTCTCCCAGATAAACATCTAGAAGTCTGGCCTATATAAGTGTGATCACATTCGTTACAAGGAATGCTGTAAACTAGATTAGACATCTCCCCTAAGCCCAACCTTGACTTGACCTTAGTGTAAAGGTTGTTAATCGTAAATAAATTATAGGTTGCAGCCTTAACAGTAGTTGAACCCTTCAGAACTTTAAGCAGGTCAGGTGTTTAACCAGGTATGTATGGTAGTGAACCAAAATACAAATCTGTACTGTGGGCTGAATCAGATACAACATCTTTATGTTTAATAAAAATTGTCGGAGTGTTGTTTTGATCAGCCCTATATTGACCGCATCCCTACTAGATTGTTTGTATATATATATATATATATATATATATATATATATATATATATATATATATATATATACTTTTAAGATAAGTGTCAACTTAAAAAAAATTAATCCGCACCACTTTTTTGGTTTACGGTCTGTGGCACCGACGCCACTGCTCGATCACAAAATTTTTGCGCCACTACTGGAAGGTTAAAATCGAAATTTTTTAAGTTTACTCGGTATTGTTCTAGCACAGCGATAATTTTATGTTAAATTATTTCCAATTAGTAATTAATCACCCTGTATGTTTATAAGAATAAAAATGTCATCACAAACTTACATACAAATGAATAAATATATCTATGACAATAACACAGCGAAGTGGGTGTTTTAGGTAGTTCATTCCATAAATATAAACAAGAATTAAACACAATGATAGTTTCACACGCATTTAAAACTTTTTCACAGAAATATCAAATACAGTAAATATCTATTGTATAAAAAATATCGCTGATTATGTGTTACGACTATTATCACAAGAAGTCAGAAGCATAACTTTATTATGGACCTTTAACAGACTTTAGTTACACTGCAAACAAAAGCAAAGCATTATTCACGATTTTTGTTGCTCACATTCTCTTATTACTGTAAATATTTATACAGTAGTGACTAAATATGAAATAAAAATATGGATTTTAATGAATTATTTTTGTCTTCGCCACTGATTTAAAATGACACGCTGGAGCAGGTGTTGGATTGGTTAAGATGTAGGTGTCTCAATAATCTCCAATTACTCTAGGAGCACGTTTCACTAAGTAAAAGAGAGGCCACCGAACGGTTCGTGTGCACGTAGAAGTTGAATTCCAGTCTTTAACACGCACGCACATACACAAACCCGTGTCGTCGGCCTTTTTTTCGTTTTGTCGCGAGCGCGACGGGAAAACGTGCCTTTAGAAGAATTGAAGGGACGCGATTTCTAGGTTAGATTTATTTCGGGTCAAAGATCTGAATATTACTCGCCACGGGTTCATTTACTTTGTTAAATTTGTAAATCTATTTGTTAAATATATTGTTTTTGTATCATATCATTTTTTATATTTATAATTTTAAATAGAAGTTCATTGATAGTGGCTAAACAATAAAAAAATCAAAATATAAACGGATTTAAAGATCCGGAGGCTGTATCGTGCTAACAAACCTATATCTAAATTAATAGGACCCCTCTGGTGAGCTGAAAATCAATAGGGTTCATATCTGAACAATATCCTATCATGAAATTGGTCACTTGATTACAACCCGAAGGCTGTATCGTGCTAACGAACTGAAATTTTTTCAAAAATTAGTTAAACCGATTTAAAAGAATAATGACAAATTGGAATGCTTGAACTATACCTAGGCCTATATCCTAAATTTCCTGCCTTGCAAAGAAAATAGAAACAGTTATCAAATCACGTATGTGTAAGGTGCAATAGCCACTCTTACTTCAAAAATATATAAATCACTTGACGAGGAAAAACCGTTACTTTGTATCTTCATGGACCTGGCGCAGGCCATGAGAAACTGATTGAGACACTAGATGAACTTGGAATACGAGGATTATGCCAACAGTTATTGAACATTTATTTATAGGAAAGAAGCCAATGTGTAGATATTCAATGAACATTGAGCGTATTCAAAACCATCAAGTATGGTCTACCACAGGGTAGGGGTGCTAAGTCCCTGTCTTTTTAATATTTACCTGAATAACCTGTTTCTCCTTGATATCAATGGCCGGATTGTAAGCTTCGCGGATGATACTGCTGTTTCCTATAACGCAAATGATTGGACAAACTTATTCAATAAGGCAGAAGCAGACTTTTCAAAAATAAAATAATGGTGTAACTCTAGGAAATTAACCATCAACTTTAATTAAACACTTTATGTGCCGTTCCGTATACAGAAAATAAATTACGAAGACTTCCTCCCACTCTTGCGAACAACCCCAACAATAACCTTTTCAATACTACCGACCACTATAACTAACTATGTACGACTGATTATCGACTGCAATTTAAAATGGGACCACCATATTAGAAAACTAACAGGAAAATTACGTAGCTTGCTTTACATATTCAGGCACTACAAAACAATGGTTCTCATATGTTCCAGTCTATCGCTTGAAGAAGGCGATACCAGCAGAATTGGTCAAAGATTCAAACCAATTCACAGTCGCTTCATCGGAAACATGGACTCCGCCAACGTGAACTCCAGCCAACCCACGTGTCCTGTCGAACTTTTCAGTTCGACAGTTCATTGTAATCACTCTTGGAAGAGTTCTACAATTGTTTCCATCGAAACCATTTTATTTATGAAAGCCTGAAGTAATCTCGCACCGAATCCAACTGATACAACACCAGACGTAGGAAGGATATTTCTTCCAGGTAAATATAAACTCCCGCAAAGCTAATAAGTCAGGAAACCTTTAACTAGGGAGGCAACTCCTTCCGGCAGTGAGTCCGCTGTCACAGCCTAAATTCCACACCTATTCCTAACAAAAATGCCAAAAATGTCCTCCAGACGCACCCATAGAGCTAAAACTGCACCTAAATCCACCACTTCTGACACGGAATATCCCGATTGAACTGATATGACTCCCCAACAACTTCGATATCTTGGATACGTCGAATCCACATTCGAACTTCTACAACAATCATTTAAATTCTGTAAATCCCACGAACAAACATTTTCTAAATCATCGCCTCAATCAAATTCCCAAGCAACCTCAACGCTCCCAACCTCCTCAAAACCTCCAAGCACCCCCACAACTTCAGCCTCCTCAATAACTCAAAACTCCTAAGCTTTAACCCCAAAATACACCCAAACCTTAAACCTAAGTTCCCTCTTCAATATTCCTCACAAAAATCCCTCTTCATCCTTCTCAACACCTATGAACTCCCAAATCGACAAATTAACTACCTAAACTTTAACTACAATAGAACTGCCCTCCTCAAAACAACATCCCAAATGGCACCCTCCACTCTACTCATGAAAATTTACAACTGGTGATTCCAATATCACCGTCAACATTCTCAATTCCACTGAATGCCCACCGCGTCCAGCCAACAAAATTCTCACACCCACATTCTCACTCGTCTGCAGGAATGTAGATACAAAAATCCCCCTCGAAGAATTCGAATAAATTCTTCACGACCTACAATTTCCGTTCGTTAAAACTTGGCGAATAATCGCCAAGCTCACGAACAAGCCAACGTCGATGTTCCGCATCATTACCCACTCCGAAACTTATTACCACCAGACCCTTACCTCCAGCATCTCATTTCATGGCCTCCCACATCAGTGCGAGCCATCAAACGACAACCCTAGTCCCTAAATATTGCAATAGTTGCACACAAACCGGACACTCTTCTGATTCTTGTCGGTCTAAACAGGCCACCGCCCCGAAAATTGCACCAAGTCCGAAACCCCAATATGTAATAATTGCGCCTCCAACCAATTGGTCCTCACCCTGTCTTCCACCCTTGCTGCCCACACAGAGGTTGCTCCAGTCACACTGGAAAAGTGATCAGTTCCCTTCGATCTGTCGACTGACACGAAAATCATTATTGAAATTCTAACAGTCACCCTCATGAACGTCAGTCCCAACTCAAGGGACATCATAGCAGACACTCTTCGTCGCCTAATTCCGTCCATATATCGACACAACTGCTCTATTACAAACATAGATAGGCGTGCTCACTTCGCTTTCACTCCCATCAGGAGTGAAAGTAATTCCACTTGAATCCACGAGCCCCACCCCCCGTCGGTGTTCAGTGGCAGATTTAAGACATTGGAGGCCCTAGGCAAGGCTTTTAGAGCGGCCCCTACAACCGGGATGTATTTTCTAAAAGGACCCCGCACAAACCTTATGGAAAAGTGGTCCCGGTTAAATTGGCCCAAACTTTGGGAATGAACAGATCTTGATGAGTAGAAAAAAAGTCTCCACGGCACCAAACTCCGGGGATGCCGCGTTTTCGAGATATCCGCGTCTGAAAAGTGAAAATTGAGCTCCGAGATATAGGTTATCTCTGTAGGTTATTACAGTAAACCTTAGTATGGCGAGCCAGCTAACGTTAAAGTTCGGTGTAGAATATTGGTGGAAATGTCTACGAAAGCACGGAAGACAATATAAGACAAACTCTCGCCCAGGTGCGCCCAAATTGATGGGAAATAGGGTGGAATTCACATCGCCCACTAAGGAGAAAAGGTTTGTTTGCATCAATGGAACGAATGAACTCCTGATTTTATCATATTCCATGCATGCAAGGTGCTCTCTGAAACATTTAGATTTACACGATTTTTCAAGGTTGCCAAAAAATGGGTGCCGGGCCCCAGTAAATGAGACCTACACCAACTCTGTTTTATGTGCGCACTTAGTGCGCTTCTACTGAAAACTTGAGTATTGTTAGCCAGATGAGGTTGATTTTTGTACAAAATATGCGCGAAAAATTCCACCAGACTGCGAAGACAATATAAACAAAGTCTCCCTCCAAGGGCGTCCACATTCACTTGGTTCTCCCAATATCTAGAAACAAAGCGATAACAGGCTCTCTGTGTTCGTCCTTTGCAATCAAATCTTTGTTTACATCAGACAGAATCGCTTTGTTTATATTAGGAAGATTTTTGCAAGTTCAAGTTCAATTTCCTGTGACGCTTTGTGACACCTTGTCAATTTATCAACTTTGTGATTGATCTGTTCCTTACTCATTATAGATAATTGACGTTCGATCCCCTGAAGTAAGTATTTTTCGCATCCAATATTGAAGTCCAAGTCTTAAATAACCTTCTTATTGGGTCGTTCATGAATCCTAGGAAGTATGGCAGCTCGCAACAGACTAAATTGCTATGTGTGTAACGCCCGTTTCCAGCCACGTGTGATGGTACTTATCTATGGAGAAGCCCACGCTCAAAAACGTGAAATTGCGGTTACCCGGCGCAATGATCTCAATCATCCTGGCCTTGAAATAGATGCAAATACTCGTATTTGTTTTAACTGCAACCAAAGCATAAATAGGGAAATTCGAGATCTAGAAGCGGACCCCACCTGCATAAGATTGAATGTGTTGAAGCAGACGCGGAACCGATATTGCCTGTTTTGCGGAGAGCAAAGGAATACAAGTCGTTTAACAGGCAACTGTCGAGTCAAAATATTCATTCTGCGGAATATCTATGCTCCTCCGTCTGTTCGATCATGTCCTCATCATTTGGATCAAAACGGGTTCGTTCAAAGATTACTTCTTGACGGTTTGGAATTTGTTAATAGACCATACCGTTTGCCTGGCCCAGAACTGAACAATCTGTTGCAAGTAATGCGCCGTGAGGCAAGACCAGATGAGCCAAACTTCAACGACGAGAATTCCTTCACAGATGATGAATTTCGATGTGTAACCTCCATAAGTAAAGCTCAATTTGATGATATGTACAGATATTGTGAAAGTAATAACGAAAATGAGAATCACGGTCGACGGGTACATAGAAAAGACTTATTGACGTTCTTGTGCAAGCTTCGACAGGGTCTGTCCGATGAATTCCTGAAACTGATTTTTAAATACTCGAGTCGACAAGCTGTTTCTCTAGCGATTTCCACAGTTCGAAGATGCTTGATGGTCCAATTTGTGCCAGAAAACATAGGCCTAAATGCTATTAATAGACAGCAATACATTGAACAGCACGTGACGGAATTGGCGAATCGATTGTACAATCAAAACCCAGAATTGCCAGCTGCCATTTCATATCTCGATGCAACATATTCATATATCCCCAAAAGTAGTAATTTTAGTGATCTGAGACAGTCTTACTCTCTACATAAAGGAAGACATTTAGTGAAACCCGCTCTTATAGTGGCGCCAGATGGGTATATCTTAGATATACAGGGTCCCTACTTTTCTGATTCCGCGAACAACGACGCAGCGATTTTACAAAATGAGTATGAAAACAATATTAATGGTATCCGAGAGTGGTTTGAAAACGGTGATATTTTCATTTTCGATCGTGGCTATAGAGACGTCCTCCCGTACCTCGAGAATTTGGGCATTCGTTGTAAAATGCCTGCACTCCTTCCACGGGGACAACGGCAACTAGACACAGAAGAAGCTAATGACTGCCGACTTATTACTAAGACAAGATGGCTAGTGGAGGCCCGCAATGGGCATATTAAGTCCATGTTCAAGTTTTTCAACGACAGCATTCCGATGGATCACGCATCCCATTTAGGAGATTTTTACCGGATTGCGGGCGCCATCATTAACAGATATAAGGACCGAATACAAATGCAGGAGGCAGATGGGGAGTTGGCTGAAACAATGCTACGCAGAGCGCGAGAGCCAAACGTTGTTCAAACTAGGGTCGAAAATGATCATTTGGAGCGCCGCAATGGAGGATGGGTTCGCTTGAATGAAAATCATGCGCCCAATTTTCCTAGATTAGATATTGATTACCTTAAAGAGATTACCATGGGGATCTACCAAATCAATTTATCTTCATCTTATATTCAGGACAAGCTACAGAGAGAAGGGACTGAAACTTTCGAATTTGATGAACGCTTTGATGAACCTGGACTGATGCGAGTTCGCCTTTACTCTCGTTTTCGAAATGCAGCAAAATACCAGTTGTTTATTGCATTTAGGGCAGACGATGATCCAGATGAAAGGGCAGCGGAGCATGAACCGCTCATTTTTGGATATTATTGTACCTGTAAAAGTGGAGCGAGAACATTGGGGAGCTGTGCGCATGTTGCGAGTGTGTTATGGTTTCTGGGACATGCACGGCACCAACCTCACACCAGATACCCGACTACGGCTTTACTTGATAATGTTGTTGATGCAGCACACAGACCACGACAAAGACACGTGCAAGAAATCCAGCGGTTAGAAGAAGAGTAGGGTCTTTGAGAATGTTAATCTATTTATTTTTAATTTAATTGTCATAATAAATACTTTGTTGATGTGTTCAAGTTTCTTCCTTTAGACCTGCAATAATCACGCCTTCTTTTGGTTCACTTGCACGTTATAGAGTGTTTGCCCCAGTCCTTCCGTTCAAAAACTTCAAGGCAGAGAGAAAGTCGCACATGCGCCCCAGAAACCCCTTCTTTGCACACTCCTCATGGACGCCAAAGATGCGCTCGGTCAACGCAATCAAATCTGTGCCTCTGAAAATCCATGACAATTGGTAATGTCCACATAAACTAGAGTTAGTGTAGGCCTTATTTGCTGGGGCCCACGCCCATTTTTTGGCACCCCTGTCAAGTCGCATGATTCCAAATATTTCGGAGATCATCTTGCACGCATGGAAAGTCATCATATCAGTAGTTCATTCATTCTATGGATGCGAACAGACCTTTTTTCCTTAGTGGGTGATGTGAATTCCACCCTATTTCCCATCAATCTGGACGCCCCTGGGGGAGAGTTTGTCTTATATTGTCTTCCGTGGTTTCGTAAATATTTCCACCAATATTCTACACTGAACATTAACGTTAGCTGACTCGCCATACTAAGGTTTACTGTAATAACCTACAGAGATAACCTATATCTCGGAGCTCAATTTTCACTTTTCAGACGCGGATATCTCTAAAACGCGGCATCCCCGGAGTTTGGTGCCGTGGAGACTTTTTTTCTACTCATCAAGATCTGTTCATTCCCAAAGTTTGGGCCAATTTAACCGGGACCACTTTTCCATAAGGTTTGTGCGGGGTCCTTTAACCGAAAGTTTGAAGGTTTTTTAAGGTCTATTTTAAAACAAATTAAACCTCAAAAACCAACAGGAAAATTAATTTGCGGTTGACACTCTTTGAAATAATTATTCCATGTACGCTTGGATGTTTTAAAATCACAAGTTTGTAGCCTATCCAGTTCAGAAGTTAACTACTTTAAGATTAATATTTAGATTATTTTGATATGTAAAGTGAAAAAACGGAAAGAGCGGCTTTTTCAGACTATGCGGGTGGAAAGTCGTCAACTCTTACTCTTAGAAGTGAAAAAGTCATTCTTTTCAATTTAGAATGTGGATTTGTAAAGTATTAACGCACAACGCACAATGACAAAATGAACTACAGCATATTGTATTATTTTCAGTCAAATACAAATAAATCATATAATTTTATACCTAAACTCGTAAACTCTAAACTATTCTTGCCTTTTGAGCTGCAAACTCTTTAATCAGTTCATCAAAGTCCAAGTTATTACAAAGTTAAGTATTATCTGCAAAACTTGCTAAAGTATACAATCTTGCGTTAGAACTAGCATTTCGTAAATAATTTTGTAAAAGATCTTTCTTCAGACGCGTTTGAAGTCATCATACACAGTAAAATTCGCAGGGTCGTGTCCAAGTTTGGGAAGAGTGTAAATTGTTTGTCACGAATAAGCTGTAAATTTCTGTGCTTTTTGTCTTTTACTTTTATCTTCTTCACAGAACCCAAGTCCTTCAACAAAGTCCTTAAAATGTACACATTCTTCAGCAAAATCACTCCCAATGTCTGATTGGTAAATGTTGCCTAATTCAGTTCCTGTTTCTCTTATTTCTTCGTTTGCCATTACACTTAAATTGTTCAAAAACTGGAATCTCTTATTTAAGGTATAGTACACATCTGATCTTTTATTTAATTATGTTGGAAGCCTATCAATTACAACCAAGAAAGTATTAATCTTCATTTTCTCTTTCCCTCTAAACACAACTTCGGTATCACGCCCTTCTCTAACTTCATAAAGCCATGGGTTTTCGTTTTGGCCGTCTCTTCGTTTCCAGATCAATAGCATACGTTTCTGTTCTTGACAACTCCACACCTTTTGTCTCATAAACATCATAACTATCTCTCAGTCCTTCTACATATTTGTTCAAAGATTGGTACACACGACAAGTGACATTTAGGTCAGTAGTTATTTTTTGTAGAGTTTCACGGCTTTTGTTAAACCGTTCTAAAATAGCGTAACACATGTTAAGCATGATAGCTATTTCAAACTTCGAAAACTCTTTGCAGAGTCCGTTTGCTTCTGCTCTTGTAACATATGTTTCATCTGGGTCATCGGGTATTTTTCTCAAAGCATCATGGTAGCTCCAGTTATTGAGTAAAAGACCTCTTACTGCGTGCCATTTGGCAGCCCATCTAGTCGTATCAAGTCTTTTTGGGAGCAGTTTTTTTGTTGTTTCACTGTCTTTTACCAAACCTACAATCTCTGCTCATCTTGACGTGGATGCGCCCAAAAATACATATATTTTTTGAATAAACATGAAAAGTTTAGTAGCTTCCAAACAGCAGTCTGCTGCATTAGTACCCACTAAATTCAATGAGTGGGCGAAACGAGGAAAGTATTCAACCAAGCTGTTGTGTTTTTTCACGAGCGCTTGCGGGCCATTGTACTTGCCTGACATATTAGCCGCATTGTCATACGACTGACCTCTCATGTCACTGACTGCAATATTTAACTCTGAAAGACTGTTCAAAATAATTTCTTCCATGTGTGCTCCAGAGTGGGTTTTTAATTTGATGAAAGATATAAATCGCTCCACTGGACTACCATCACTCAAAACATAACGAACAATCAGAGTCAACTGGTCTGAATGAGTAATATTAGGAGTTGAATCAACACGTAATATTTACTTGCTTTGAGTTCTTCCACTATTACAGACACAATCTTCTTATACATTAGCTCAACAAATTGATCACAAATGGTTTTTGATAAATAGCTCACTTTACCAGAACCAGGGTTTCCTCGGGTTTGAATATGAGTTTTCAGAAAATCGTCATATTCAGCCAAAAGCTCTATGGCTCCCATAAAATTGCCGTTTCCTGGAGTACCAAATATTCCTTTTTAACTTCTAGAGCCACGGAAAGTGAGCCCACGCGTGCCAAGGAATTTAATTACATGGACGACGCGTTTAAGCACTCGATGCCAATAGTCAACTTCCTTCAAATAGTTTTCATGTAAGGCGGAGTCTATTTTTACTAAAACATTGACACGTATTACAAATCTTTTTGTATTCAGCATGTGATCTGCATTCTTTTCATGCTCGGAAAGCCGGCTACTGTTTTTCCAATCATTAAATCTCCTGCAAAAAGTTCTCATTTCCCGAACCCAAAGGCTGAAATAGCTTGCAAGGAACGCAGTAAACGCATCCAGAAGTGTTTGAATACATGAGCCATTCTTGCCTTTTCAACTCCCCATTTTGTAAACGAGTAAAAAACGTGTGTTCTTTTGCTTTTGCTGTTCTCACCGTGTCGGGATATTCACGTTTGGATTTGGAAAATTCGCAGTTCTTAATACTGGAACAATGTTTAGGAAGGTTCTTTATAATATAGCCTCTCTCTCTCGCTCTCTCTCTCTCTCTCTCTCGCTCTCTCTCTCTCTCTCTCGCTATCTCGCTCTCTCTCTCGCTCTCTCTCGCTCTCTCTCGCTCTCTCTCACTCTCTCTCTCGCACTCGCACTAACCGCATTTCCCACTGACCGCATCTAGCACGACGCGCAATTGCCGAGTATAGTTCAAATAATTCTAATTTCTACAATATTTTATAAATACATAAAAATTGTATGTTTTCGCAAGAAGTTCGTGCGTGTTTGTATTTAGAAACATGTTTACAATATAAAGCAGAAACATATTTTCTTGTAACTGGTTTCAGCTATTCTAAAGTCGGAAAAATGAAAATTATGCATTTCTGCAAAAAAATCGAGTCTGTTTGGAAAGGGTTCCAAATAGTATATAAACGAATATTTCTTACAGAACTGATTTCAGCTAAACGAAAGTAGATCCCTCGGAATCCCGGGCCTCGAATAGATTTAGGTTTATGCACAAAAGACCTTATAGGTCGAAATGTTTGATTGGCTGCAGAGCATATACGACCCCCCTTACAATCTAATTATTTGATTAGTATGTGTAATACCAACAAATTCCTTTCTATTTTATTTTGAACTATTTTATATTATTTGTTCTATAAACCCAACTATACAGGGTGTTTCAAGAATATAATACAATAAAAATTTACGAGCCCCTGGTACCACACAACTGGCTCATTAGAATTCGACACCATTTATCAGCCTGTATATCATAGAATAACGAGGTTTGAGAAAAATTGCATTTTTCTAATTTATGGAACATCTTTTATAACTTTGGACATTGAGATACTTTTTGAAATAAAAAATCAGAATCACAATTCTGCTAAATGCTAAAAAATCCAGATGAGTTCCATTACACGGTTGTTATATGTGTTAAATGGTCGTAACGGCGTGTGTAATGCATTTAAAATCCGATGTTTATTAAAAGATCAGCTAGTTAAATATATAAACAGCCTTCGAAAAAAAACTCTCATAAATATATCTCGTAAAAAGTGTATATAGCCGTGATAAATACCAATGCCATTTTATATTTTTTAAGCATGAAACTCTTGTTTTTTATTAGTATCCTTTAGAATAAATCTAAGATTCTCATTCAAGATCAAAAGAATCTTAAATCTTTATGAAAGAGAATAGTTTGCGAATAATGAATTTGAAATCTTTTGAAAAGTAAGGAAATGCTATTTAGATTTAAAAGCATTTTGAACTTTCTTTTTTTCTTAGAGTTCTTGACCGGAATAATAACTGCATTAGTTTATTCTATTCAAACATATTTTTATATCAACTAAGAACCATTTTAATGTATGTACTCTGCATGATTCGAAATTTTTATCACTATTTTGCATAATTGAGTATATGAATAAATAGTATACAAACAGAAAATAATGTGGATGAGGAAGTTCAAAAACAACAAGAAAGTCAGCAGAGGAGATATAAATTAGATAGCTTGAATCATGAGAGTACAAAACAGCTGTACAGAAAACTACTCGATGAAAAACTTAGGAAACTCCTAAGAATATGAAATTTACTTTCAATAAAAATCTTTGAAAGAAGATTTGACCTGACTGTACCAGAATTGAACTACAAAAACGTTGCAAAGCATCACAAATCATTTGGTAACCAATAATGCCTTAGAAAAGAAGTAATACCAAATTATGAAAATATAAAATGCCATACTAAAACACCTCAAGTACAAAAAGGTATAAAATGTGCTCAACAAGTATGGCTTAAAGAAGAATGTAGAAAATAGTTTAAAATAAGAGACTCCTTAGACAAATACATAAAAGTTGTACATTCTGAATTCACGCTACAACTACATCCAGTGTATCAGCAGGATGAAGCACAAGAAATTTAAGAAACAAGAACACAGAATTCAGTACTCTTCTTTTCTAAATTCTTTTGCCCTTTAAGGCGTCGGATGTGGATTCCGTGACCTGTACCCATTTTTTCCATGCCTTCCTGTCTGTTGCTATATTTTTCATTTCTGCTATGGTCTTTCCTCTTTTAAAACTTATTTCTTGCATTTGGTCTAACTATTTCCTTCTAGGCATACCCCTTTGTTTTTTGATCGGTTTTCCAATCTCCATTATTTTCCTGGTTAATCTATTTGGTTCCATTCTTACCATATGACCATACCAGCTAAGTTGTCTCTTTTTTATTTTACTAGTTATCGGTTCCTGTTTAGTTGTCTCTCTAGTAATGTCGTTTCTAATCCTATCCCCTTTAGTTTTCCCTGCAATTCTTCTTAGATGCTTCATTTCTATGGCATTTATTTTAGTTTCGTCCTTTTTTCGCACAGTTTTCACTTGCATATATTATTGTAGGAACTGTTATCATATTATGAATTTTCATTTTTACTTATAAGTCTATATCTTTATGTCAGATGTCCGGTCCTGGCATTATTTTCAGTAAGCGTGCTTGAGCTCTGCTCCTTAAAATACTCTGATATTTGTGGATTATTGCAATATTTTTAATTTAGAAACTAAACGTAATCAGTCACCTTAGTGTAATAAGTGCCTGTTGTAAATTGCAGCAAGATTAACTACCAGCCAAGTAAGATTACTTATATATTGTTAGTTATATGCCACATTAAATTAGTATCCATTATTAAACAGTAATCAGCCGGTAGACAAGAAACCAGTTTTTTAAATTGAGATAACACAAGTAAATCAGTAGGCAGATATATTAGAACTTTTTCAAGAGTGCCAACAGGGTTGGCTTCAGATTATTTTTAGAAGTGCAAAGATTACTGAATATGGAAAATTATGCTAAAGAAATTTCAGATAAACTTAAGATCGCGGAAGAAAGAAACATAAGAATTGAAGGTAAAATTGATGATATACAAACTAAATTGTCAAAGTTAGAAGCTGAAAATCAAGCAAGAAAACAGGAGAATGAACGACTCATGGGTTTGTTAAGGATACAAAATGATCAGATCGAGCAATTACAGAGAGAATCTAAGAGAAAAAATATTATTATCTTTGGAATCGATGAAGCTAATAACGAGGATCAAAAAATGCAAGAACATAAAGTAGCTGAAGTGGTGAAAATAACTGGTGTAGAGTTTGATGCAGAAAAAGATATAGTTGAAATTAAAAGAATAGGCAAAAAAGAAGAAAACAAAATCAGACCGATAATGGTAGAACTTCGAAATGGTAATAAAAGAATTGACATCCTGAAAGCCAGTAAACAACTTAAGAGAACTAAATTTAGCATCAAGACTTCCCGAGGGATGTACAGGAACAACGTAAAGTGCTTAGAAAACATTTGATCTCGGCAACAGAACTAGGAAAGCGTGCAACAATGCGGTACAACCAACTCATAGTGAATGGAACTGTATACACAGTAGAGGAATTGATGAGGAGCCAGGAAATTGAAGACGGGAAGAGACACCTCGGCGTGACACCACATAGAAAAACAGGCACAAGAACCACAAGTGAGAGATCACAAATTCGCTCATTTATTATAAACGAATAGCTTGGGTTTTACACAATTTTTTTTCTCGCTCTTCTATTGTCAATTTTCATTGTGATTTTGCTACATGAACTATATATTTATTTATAGACACTGTACCGGATTTCTTGCTATATTGATTTGTATCAATTTGAAGCAATAAAGATATTATTATTATTATATCTTTATGTCCAAGAATTGTTTTATTTAGAGAGTAGTAAATTTTTGTTGATTTATTTGCTGTTTGTTATTTCTGCATCTATTTTTCCATCTTCTGTTACTATATTTCCTAAATATTCAAATGTTGTTACTATTTCTAGCGTTTGGTTTTTGCATTTAATCTCTTTATTATTTTGATTACCTGGTTGTTTTTCATTAATTATCATCACTTTTGTTTTATTCAGTACTCTAAACATGATGAAACTGTACGTACTTACATACCAACATACTTTGCACCACGATTTGAAAACCTGTCAGACACTTATTTTACTAATAGTGAAATAGAATTTTTAAATGAAGGTTTAAAGTACAACATACAACCAAAATTTACGAATAATATTGAATAAATATTAGCTACAGAATCAGAAATGGCTTTAAAATCTAATTCAAATAATTTTCTTTATGGGAAATTAAAAATTGCCAATTTAATCTAATATATTGAACCGTCAAAGTTCAAAAATTCAAAAAAATGACATTACATTTTTAAATTCAATCAAAAAGAAAGTGAAAAATAATAACCTGACAATTACAAAATCTGACAAGGGAAACGCCACTGTTATATTAAAAACTGAAGATTAATTAAAATTTTTTTAAATTTATAGAATCTAGCGATGTACAAATTCTTACGGCAGACCCAACAAAATAGATTTTAAATAATGTAAGAGATTTTGTTATTAATTCAAATTATCAAATACTCCAGGTATAATATCAGATATATTTAATTTATTTGATGTATGTACTAATCAGAATTATTTTCATTTGACAATAAGATATATATTCAAAATGAAGGTTTACTAATGGGAAGCCCTATATCACCAATTTTGGCAAACATTTTTATGGACAGTTTAGAAAGAAAAATCTTCGAAAGTAATATTTCAAAAAATATCTTATTTTGGTAAAGATATGTAAATGACATAGCTGCTTGTTTTATAGGTAGTGAACGACCATTAGATATATTTTTCAACCGTATTAATAATTTACACCCAAAAATTAAATTTACATTTGAAGTTGAAGAAAATTTCTTAATTTAAAAATTCATAGATTAACAATGTACTTGATTATTCAATTTACAGAAAATCAATACACTATTCCATATAATTCCAGTCATCCTATGTCACATAAATTAGCAGCATATAATTCAATGATACATAGAGCATTTTCAGTTCCTATTAACAAATGTAATTTTGATAGAGAAATTAATACAATTAAACAAATAGCAACATCCCACGGTTATCCATATCATATGATAAATGAATTAATTAATAAAAAAGAGGGAAAAGTGGCATTACAACTAATATTTCCTAAACAATCTATAGAAATAATAAATTATAAAACCATCACAAATGCAGGTAAGATTTCCAATAATATTTCAAAGAAAATCTTTAGCAACAGATACAACAATTTCTTTTAAAATAGAAAGTAATGTCAGTACAAAATTGTTAAATGTAAAAACATAAATATCCCCATTAAAGAAGTCTGGCATACAGGGTGTCCCAGACTAATTTATCCTGGCTATATCTCTTAAACGAATAGAGATTTTCGAATGGGACAAAAACTGATCTATTCCATTTCTAATACACTTTAATATGACGTAAAAAATCATCCCCTAAATATTCATCCCTTAGTTACAACTTTGAATTTTTTAATAGCACCCTCTACATTTTTTTATAATTTTAGATGTCTTCCATCGTCTATTAAACAAATTTTTCAAAAATAAAATCGATTCGTAAGTAATCAAGAAAATACCAGTTTATTTTTTATTTTTGATAAATTGATCAAAAAAGCCTCAAAGCTTAAAGGAACTATACAAATAAATGTAATAAAAATGCAATGAAAAAAATAAATGAAAATAACAATTAAATAATTAATATTATTTACATTAGATTTTCGAATTGTAGTCCATCTTCTGCAACACACATACCGAATCGAGTCGAGATTTCTGGTATGTAGGTTAATCGTTCTTGATTTGTCATTTTTTGATTTTTCACAAAAATGTATCCATTGAAGAAAAAACTTCAATTACAAAAAGGTTTCTATTATACTATTATACGTGCCTCCACTAACTCAGTTTTGTGATTTTTTTAGTATTTAGTTTTTTAAAACACTATCTCATGTCTTTCAAAATTTTGGCTTCGCAGAGGAATACATTATTATCTTTCAAATGCGTGTGCAAAAATTCACCACAAAATCTCGTATCATAAAGTCACAAAATTTGAAAAACTTTTGCGGTTATTTTACGTCTCGGACATCGCCCTTAATCCAGGTTGCCATGATTCGACCTGTCAGATCAACAATTATTATTATTGACGTTTTGAATGAAAGTATTAGACCAGTAATAATTATACGTGTTGTAATTGTGTATAACATTTCAATATGCCATATTTATTTTCGCCTGAAGAATACGTTGATATGATACTGATTTATGGAGAATGCCTGACAAATAAAAGAGTTTCTCGACAATTATATCAAAAAAGGTTTCCAAATCGAAACATTCTATTTGAAGCAACATTTAAGAATTTGGAACGCTCACTTAGACAGGGACATTTTCCAAATAATAAACGAGCTACAATTGAACGCATTATTAATGTAATAGCATATTTACATTTTAATCCCAAGGTGTCTATTAGAACCCTCGCCAATGAAAGTGGTATTTCAAGAAGTTCAGTTCATAGAATTTGAAAAGATTTTAATTACCATCCTTTTAAAGTGCACTTAGTACAAGGATTACAACCTGGTGATTACCAAAGACGTCTTGATTTTATTGCAAGAATGATGTTAAAAATTAATCATTTAATTCCCGTGTTATAGGTCCTTACTTTTTAAACAGCACTCTAACACGTGTTCGATATTTAGATTTCTTAGAAAACATACTTCCCTCTTAATGAACGTCAAGAAATGTGGTGGCAACAAGACGGAGCTCCTCCACACATGCGAGAATCGTTAGCGACTACCTACAAAACCGTTTCGATGACCACTGGATAGCAACCAACTCTCCAGAAATTATGTGGTTCACCTGATTTGTAGCCTCTTGATTTTTTCTTTTGGGGAGTGATAAAAGATATTGTATGTTGCAGAAGGTGGACTACAATAAGGCCTTTTTGATTAATTTAACAAAAATAAAAAATAAACTAATATTTTCTTGATTACTTACGAATCGATTTTGCTATTATAAAATTTAAAGTTAGGGGTTGTAACTAAGAGATAAATATTTAGGGGATGATTTTTTACGCCATATTAAAGTGTATTAGAAATGGAATAGATAAGTTTTTGTCTCATTAGAAAATCTCTATTCGTTTAAGAGATATAGCCTGGATAAATTAGAATGGGACACCCTGTACATATATATATATATATATATAAACTTAAATGTCCAGAATGTAATGCTGTAAATTTTAAAATCAGATACAGTGAACCCTTACAGCATATAGATTAAAACAACCAGATAAATCCTCCCACGAAAAACATCTACTTGACACCAAACATTTATTGACACCTAACAGAGAACTAGAAGTACTACATATTTGTGATAAGAAACAAGAACTGGATTTAGGAAAACGACAAAAATTCCTAAATATAAAGAATGAGAGTGATAAAGAAGGGTACAAGAAGAAACTGTAGTTAGACGCAAGATGACACAAAAGAAAAATGAAGCTTGATAACGAAAATGCATGAACATCAACACTTGTCTGGGTGGAAGGAAAAGTACAGAAAGTTGAAGAATGATAAAAGACTAAAGCAGAATCAAAATCAGTACATATTATCAACAATAGCAATCGACACATGAAATCGTACTTTAACGCATTACTCACTGAAAACAAAGATTTTCACAGTACTACCGCATCAATTGACTCTTGTTATACATTTAACTATAATTATCATAAGTACAGGTACAGATACATTTTTGGTTATTTCATCAATAGTTTCTTAGAAAACTTACCATGATTGTGCAAAGAAAGCGAGAGGGAAGGAAGAATACTATTGTAGGATACAACATCTGGATCAGCTTTAATTTTATGTAAATCTGATCCTAATAAATCCTGAAACAGAAAAGTCATTATTAGTAAAATCTAAAGGTAATAATTAACTTCATATATAGCTATTCCTAATCACATAAATACAATTGCATAAATACAATATTAGGAATAAATAACACGTTAAAACTTTGCACTGAAATATTCCAAAAGCTTTGGAAAAGAATTTAGCGGAATATTTGAATACAGTTTAGACACTCCTGGCGAAATACTTTTTTTAAATGGAATGATAACAAATGTGTAATTATTGCAAAGAACTATGAAAATATTACACCACCGCATCAGGCATATTCATTTATACTAGTTATACTGATTGGTTTGATTATTGGATTAGTTCTTTGACTGTCTACACTGAGCGTTCTACTCATCCATTTGAAATCGGTTACTGAGGACTTGAAGTGACCAATTGAATACCTAGTTTACTAGCGAAGTTTGAAAATTCTGGCTGAAAGGTGATCCATTGTTGTTCATTATTTTTTGAGTAATTCCATAGTGAACAAACACATTCTTAAACACCTTAATTATTGCCTCGACGGTTTTACAGTTAATTCGGTTCAGTGTAATAAATTTAGAGTAGTAGTCAACAGTTATGAGAGAATATGTTTTGTTATATATAGAAAATCCATTCCTATTTTTGCCCACCGTAATATGTCAAGTTCGTGAATTATAAATAAGGTGTGTTTCACCAACACAAAAACCGTACAATTACGATACAAACCCAGTTGACCTGCTGATTAGTGAATATAATAAGTCTGTGTAATTTACATCAAATTTGCTGCGTTACTGAGATTGCACGGCACTAGAACGGTATTTACTTCGGTTGGAACAAACGTATAGGGTTCTTTTTGATTCGATAGTGAATGTTTGAGACAGATAAGACATATCTTTACCTTCTTAGTGATATAATTGTACATTCCTGGCCAATAATAGGCTCGCTTTGCTTTTAGGATGCAGGAGTTAATACCGTGATGTGCACTATATACTAATCCGTAATTTGCTTGGTACGATGAATATGTTACCTTTATATAGTAGACCGTCTTGATGTACAATTTCATCTTTAATATCCCAATATGGCTTGGTGAGTACTGCACAAGAAGATTTCTGAGCAGGCCAGCCGTTTTGAACGTGTTGCTTCACCAGGTTGCAGTATTTCATCAGATTGTGTGGTTTCTGCAAATTCTTTCATTTTTGTTGATGATGCCTGCATCACGCTATAAACTTTGGCCGTTTACTCTTCTAAGTAGCTTGTGTCAACTGTGCGATCTTGTGGACTTCTTGATATGGCATCTGCTATTAACAAATGTATTCCTGGCACATATTCGAGTGTAGAATTGTCTCTCAAAAGTTTGAGAGCTAGAGCTTGAAGCCTTGATGTTAGAGAGTTTCTTCAACAATCCTAGTAACGGTTTATGGTATGTATCCATGTAATAATAAACCTGAACTGAATTGAGGCTTTAATCGACTTGACAGTGACAATAAACAAATAACATAATAGCAAAGTGAACTATATAACATTCTTCCCCTCTTCAGTTTCTTATGAAATCTTCAAAATGCTTTGGAGGGTTTCTATTTCGTTCTGAACGACGAGGCAAAATCTCTTTCACTTGATCAAATTGAACATTGGGATTGCCTTATTCCTTGTCTGAGCCTTTCTTTAATATCACCGAACCATCAGTTGAACCTGAACCCAAATTTTCTTGATCCGAATTTGTACTGGTTTCCTTCAGCAATGATGTATCTCCGCGAGGTGCCAGATATCGAGTTGAAACAGTAGTTTCTCTACCATTAGAAAACCGTACGTGAGCATAATCTGGATTTACTTCGACCAGTTCCACTTCTTCCACTGAAGGTTCGTAATTATTCGCTCTAACGTGCCTTCTCAAGAATACAGTGCCAGGAGTAGATAGCCATGTTGGAATTGATAATTCATTTTGCGATCTTCGTGGATGAATAAACATTCTCTCATGAGGAGAACAATTAGTTGCCGTACATAGAAGGGACCTTATTCAATGCAGAGCTTCTTGCAAAACTGAATCCCAGTTATCTATCTTCAGGTTCTTAGATTTTAGTGCCAACTGAATGGTTTTTCATATTACCATTATATCTCTCGCATTGTCCATTTCCTTGAGGATTATACGCAGTTGTACGACTTGAAGCAATGCCGTTTGATTGCAAATATTCTTTCATCTCATGGGATATCAGCGAGGTTCCTTGTATATACGTAGGCATTCCAAAGATTGCAAAAAGTTGTTTCAAGCACCAGATGACGGTTGCGGAAGTTGTGTCTGGACATGCAAAAGCAAAAGGGAATCGTGAATATTCATCAACAACAGTTAAAATATACTTGTTGTTGTTAGTTTTTGATGGTAGAGGTCCTTTAAAATCAATGTTGAGCTTCTCAAATGGAGATGTCGATTTTATTAGAGTTCCCTGGCTTTTATGAAATCTTGGCTTGATTTAGGCGCAAACTCGACACAATGCAGTGATTTTTCGAATATCATCCAAGGAAAAAGGTAGATTTTTACATAGAATCCAATGATACAACAGAGTCACTCTGGGATGACATAAGGAGGTATGTAAGTTATAATAAGTTTTATCACTTTGTTCTCTTGATATACCTGAAGTTATTCTTGAAAAAGTATCAGCTACTGTATTTTCTAGTCCAGGTCTATTAATGATGTCGTAACTGAAATAGGATAATTCTAGGCGCCACCGCATAATCTTTTCATTTTTTATTTTACTTGAAACTTTATGATCAAACATGAAAGACACTGGTCTGTTATGAGTTTGAAATGTCGTCCAATTAGGAAGTGTCTCGACTTCTTGAGTGCTTCATTTATAAACCCCGAAATTGCTGAAAATTATTTTCCAAATTATATCTATAAAGAACCAATTACCATCAATTCAGTCTTCCAAACAACTACTAGAGATTTTTGCGCTAAAATTCCAGCTTTTCGCGAATTCAATTCAGATAAAGTCATGAAATTTCATCTTTTTAAATTCCACCATATCTTTTCGGCAATAAATTCAAAATCGTCACCGATCATAAACCTCTACAATGGCTGATGTCTCTAAACGAACCAAATTCCCGACTTGTCCGTTGGAGACTGAAGTTGGAGGAATTTGACTACGAAATCGTATATAAAAAAGGTTCTTCCAACACGAATGCGGATGCTCTTTCCCGTGTCGAAATTTATCCAATAGATAACGAAAATAGTTCCGGCTCTGATCTAGCGCCAATTTTTCAATATATGAAAGAATTTACCAACCGTGAATACAATTTATCCTCAACTGCCAGGGCAATTTACAGCTAACGGTTTGGCAAAACTTCAAGACGTTGTCAAATCAACTAAAATTCCCCAGTTTGTTTTGACGTTTATTGATATTCGATCATCGTCTAATATTTACAAGTTTTTTTGATGCTTTTAAGTTCATTGCTTCTTTTAGATTGAAAAACAGTTATTTTCATAACTAATTATTTAGGCAAATCTGCAGTGTGTGATTGATAAAATGCCGAAGCAGCCGAACAAAAAGTGTCAAGACATGGTAACATCTTTGTTGAGCTATTTTGAGCGAGAATGCCGAAATGGAGGCCCGCTTCTCCCGCTACTGCTGTAAGAGACGTAAGTAATAGTATTCGCTATTTGTATTCATCATTATTAATATTATTGTTACATATTTAAATGTAAATGATTAAATGTTTTCAATGTTAGGTTAGGTTAATTAAACTTGATAATATATTATTCTTTCATAAATTGAAGTAATTATATTGTAGAGAGTTGCAGAAGCTTTACAGCTTAGCGTTACCACTGTTAACCGTATTGCCACCAAGCATAATAGAGGTGAACAGCCTAAAAGCCCACCTAAAAAGAGACAACGCATAACACCTACTGTTGAAATTGATAACTTTGATCAAAATACTTTCCGAAATGTTATATACGAAATGTATGGAAACAGTGAGTATATTGAATTTACTGTTTTATTTTATTCACAATTAACTATAGCATTAAAACGTGTACATTTTCTACATGAATATGTCAAGATAAAAAGGGAAGGTTTATATCAATTTGTATTTTTGGATGAGACCTGGATATTTAAAGACGGTACTGTTGGACGTTCTTGGCAAGATTCTAATCATAGAAGCGTGAAAAAAACCAAAATTGGTGGTCCAAGGTAATTGAATAATAAAATTTAACAATTAATTTATGATGTACTAACATTCCTGCCATTTTAAGACCTTTTCAAATATTTACTAGTCACACTATTTTATTTAAATCTATATAATTATTAATAGTTGTTTTGAGCTATGCAGTTTATCTAGGAAACCTAGTAGTAATTTGATATTTCCTTATTGTAAATATATAGTATTGCATGCTGGTTCCTCTTCTGGATTTATTTCTGGAGCAGGGCTGGTTTTTTCTTCCAAAAAACAAGATGGTAATTACCACGGTGAAATGAACCGAGAAATTTTTATGCATTGGTTTGAATACCAGCTTTTAGTGAACTTGGAAGAACCTGCCATAATTGTAATGGATAATGCAAGTTATTACAGTACAGTGATCAATAAAGTACCAACAACAGCTACCAAAAGGGCTGATATACAGAACTGGTTGATACAAAATGATATTCCTTTTGAAAATACTTTCCTCAAAACCCAATTATTGAATTTAGTACAACGGTAAGTTGATATAAACATATTTCAATATATTATGGTAATACTTAGATAACTTATTCTGTTTAAATATATGCATTTTTGTAGGAATCAACCACCAACAGTATATGACGCTGACATATTATCTGAAAAATATGGTCACAAAGTGCTTCGACTTCCCCCTTACCACTGTATGTTCAACCCAATTGAACATATTTGGGGCATAGCTAAAATTGTTTATAGAGATCATGTGGGAACTGATGGTTCTTCAACAGAGCAAGCAATTTGTGTATGAAAAAAGTCTTTAGAAAAAGTGACTCCTGATATTTGGTCAAAGAGAGTAGAGCACACTGAAAAAATTATACAAGATGGGTTGGATAGAGAAGTAGTATTTGATAGATAGGACGTGCATCCACTTATTATTAATTTTGACAATGACGATGAAGATTTTGTAGTGGAGTAGTGGAAATCTTGTGTTTTATTTTTTGTATATTTTTATTCAATTTGCTTTATTTCCACCTTTTCAAAATCACTAATAGCTATTATTAAAATAATTAGGTACAGTTATTTTATAATACACAAATGAAAACAACGACCACAGTATCCCTACATAAATAATACTGATAAAATGGGAGATTTTTTATTTTTATATCTTGCAACAAAATTTTATTTTGTATATCTATATTTTTCTTTTCCATTTTATTTTTATTATAATAAATATTGTATAAAGAAACAATATTTAAATTTGCATGAAGATGATTACAGCTTGTATTGATTCCTTTTAGCGTAAACCCTTGCAGTGCTCTTGAAGATGGTTCTATAGAGCAATGATTGGTTACTGTTTCTTGTATCTTATCCATAGTTTTTCATGAATAAATATTTATATTGAATTAATCAAGCCTATCATACAAGCCTTTCATTTTTAAATAAATATTTTTGACTTACGCCCTCCGAGGCACGAAACAGTGAAAAAGAAGAACTGACAATCTAACATCAGATTGACTTTTCTAGTTTTCGTTAAGTAAAGGAAAAAACTACAGTTTGGCAACATCACAATATTTTGTTTTGCAACGTCATCGTCTTTTTATCGTAAATAAACTATACTATTCTATTTATTTATAACTCTAAACATTGAAAAATGATAAATTGGCATAAGTGTAAAAAATATGATATGAAACGGTGCTGCCATTGTATTTTCTTAGGCATGTTTTAGTTTATTTTATAACAGTATTCATATTCAGGATTACGAAAATGATAGTTAATCATTTTCGTAAACCTGAATATGAATCCGAGCATCTATCAAAATTACAAGTTTCGTAGAATGGTTCTGACTTTTCATAATGGCCTCTTTGGACCACTAGCAGACGGTGATTCCACCACCCGCTGACCAGCGAACTATGCTCTACCTTCATTGTATAACAGAGTCTTTCATGTATAAAATGTTCAACACCCACACCCACCCGGTATCATGTAGCAAAATAGCAAAATATCGATTCTTTATTCAGGTACATTAGTACAATCGATTTCAGGTAAAATTAAGAGTCGTACAGATCAGAAACGATTTGTACATGGGCTCCTCTCCTACTATAATTTTACGTTTCATCACTTCGTATGTAACAAACCCTGTATTGAAATGAATAAATAGTATTTTGATTAGTACAACGTATTTTATAATCTTGTATATTTCCATGAAAATATATCCATAGTAATTATCTGTTTAAATAATATTGTGTATATGAAGTGTCAAAACATTAATATTTCTGAAATAAATTTTTGTACTCAAAAGTTAATAATAGAATTATTAACCAGTTGAGCGTTGACAAGTAACGGACCAGATATTAATTTGAAATGCCTCTTGTTTCCGGTTTAAGGAATTCAAAATTTATTTGATATTTATGTATATGTGCGATTATTTATTTCTAACTTATTATTAATAAACTAATACATTTCGTGATTACAAAACAATTACGTATTATGTTGTTTTCGATAGTATTTCAACATCAACAACCAATTTTATCAAAACATGAAGTAACATAAGTACTGAGATATTGGATGTAAAAGTAAAACAAAGACGTCCTTAGTCAAAATAATAGTATATTAAAATTGAATATGAAGTCTATAGTGGAATTCAAAAATAACTGAGCTTACGTCATAGCGTATGTTAATAAAGTACAAGGGATCTACCAATTCAATATTAGTATAGTATTAACTTGACAGCAACTATATCAAAAAAATTTAACTTCATAACAATTGGAAATGAGCCCTTGATGTCGATAATACGTTGATGTAAAATATATGCAAAGTGTAAAACTTAACACCTTAGACAAGACCCATCCAACTTCTCAAACTCAACAGTCTTGATTTAAATAAGACTTTTGTCATCCACTCTGATTACTACTTTCAACTTTCTGAACAACTAATTCTAATGTTTTGTGTGCTTGTGAATTTCTGGATTCTGCGCTAGTTTAACAGCGGCTTCGTTGTCAACCGAGAGAACAGGTACATTTTCGAATTCTGCAATACCTGTGTAGAGTTTTCAACCAAACTAATTCTTATGCACATTCATTAGCGGCTACAATGTCTGCCTTTGTAGTGGAAATTACCACATAACGCTGCCTTAGACTGCTCCATGAGTCTGATCTTCCACTATACATTCAAAGTGCTCCAGATGTTGAACATACAGTATTTAAATCACCCCCATTATCTGCGTCACTGAAGCCTTGTAAGTACCCTCTCTTGTAATTATACTTACCTATATCTAAAGTGCCTTTGATGTATCTGAACATCCTTTTAACTCGCATGTAGTTATGTCTGCTTGAATTTTCGAGATTTCTGGAACATACACCAACTGAATACGCTAAATCAGGTCGGCTTCCTACCATTTTATACATTAATGCCTCTACAGCTACGGCTTGTATTTCATCTTCCTCATCCATCCCAGAATTAATAGCCTCTTTAACTATTAGTGTTTACAATATTGCATGTTAAATATTTCTAATAATTTCAGAGATTCATATTTTTGACAAATTTTAATAGAATTATTTGGATTTATCCTTATTTCAAGTCCTAAAAAATAAGATGCAGGTTTAATAGTAACATTAAATTATTTTTATAGATCTTCTAAGATTTAATTTTTCATCTTATCACTATTTGATGCTATTAGCCAGTCATCCACATATAAAGACAGAATAGGAGTATCATTCCAATGTTCTTGTCTTTTCATAAATAAACAAGGGTTTGCTCTGTTCTCTTCAAATCCTAACTTTAAAAACCGCGTTAGTGACATGTTTTCATTTGCAGTCACACTTATCATGGCCCGTATTGAAGATAGTTTTTCAACAGGGCTAAATGTTTGGTCCAAATCTTCACTGAATTAGCCCTTATAAAAATCCTATTACAACTAACATCTACGTTTGTATTTATCTTATAAACACACTTACAAGGTATAGCTTTTCTTCCTGCTGGTAATTTATCAAAGGTCCATTTTCTATTCTCTATCCGTAGCTGGTAACCATTGGTATTTCGTTACATACTCTTAAAATCTCGCCGGTTTTCTTAAATTTGTTCTATTTAGTAAATTTCTTTCAGTGGATATTCCATTATCAAATATATCATACCCCGAAAGGTGATTTTTCACTTTCACGAAAAACACCAGCTGATGTGTTCAAAATATAAACTGCAGTATTTACTATTTCTGTCCATAAGCTTTGAGGTGATCCTTCTCTTGCGGGCAATATTGCTCTAGCTGTATCTATTATAGTTCTATTTTCTCTTTCTAAGCATCCATTTTGTTGAGGCGTGTACGGTATTACTAGACGCTGATGAATTCCGTTTTTGCTTAAAGTTTCTGTAATCTTTTCAATAACGAACTCACCTCCATTATCTGATAAAAATTATTTAACGACGTAACCAGCAACTTTTACCTCTGCTAAAAATGTTGTCAGGTGTCTAACAACTTCTGATTTTTCTCTCATGAAGAAAACTACGAAATTTACTGTAATCGTCTTTGAATAGATAAATATATGTGTACCCTCTTCTTGAGTTTTTAAAAGGACCACAAACATCTGAGTGGATAAGTTCTCCTTATTTCAATGATCTTTCTTATTCTTCTTACAGTGCCTATCCGCTCCGGATGTTGGCTATCAGGTTGGCTTTTCGAACTTTGTTAACAGCAGCTCGGAATTGTTGAGTGGTTGATTTGTTGAACCACGTTTTTATATTTTTCAACCACGATATACCTTGCCTTGGTGAATCTTCTGTAAAAGGGTATATCGGCTCTCATTACGCATTATATGTCCAAGATATTGTAGCTTCCGAGTCTCGACTGTGTTTAATACTTCTTTTTCATTTCCCATCCTCCCCATTACTTCCATGTTGGTTATTTTCTCTGTCCAAGGTATTCGTTGGATTCTTCCGTACAGCCACATTTCCAATGCCTCAAGTTTTTTGGAAGAGGCCTCCGTAAGCGTCCATGATTCGACCCCATAGAAAAGGATCGAAAACACGTAACATTGCAGTAGGCGAATTTTCGTTGACAGCTGTAAGTCGTGACTGGTAAAGACTTTCTTCATCCTGATGAATGCTGTTCTGGCTTTTTCAATACGCGTTCTGATCTCCACAGAATGGTCCCAGTCTTCATTTATGTTCTTGCGCAAGTATGCGTATTTGTTGACTCTTTCTAAAGGAGTTTCGTCCACCAACAAAATACCGCGGGTGTTTTGGATCTTACTGATTATCATGAACTTTGTCTTGTTGGTGTTTATTTCCAAACCATATTGTCGGCTGTATGTTGTAACACTGTCCATTAAGAGATGTAAGGGAGCGAGGTTGTCCGCAAAAATGACGGTATCATCTGCATACCTTATATTATTCAGTCGTTCTCCGTTTAGCAGGATTCCAGCTTCAATGTCTTGCAGGGCTTCCCTGAAAATGCATTCCGAGTACAAGTTGAAAATTACAGGAGTTAGTATGCATCCCTGTCTTACACCACGTAATATTTGTATCTCTTCTGTTGTCTCTTTGTCTACCCTGACACAAGCCCTCTGATTCCAATAAAGATTTCTGATGATTTTGAGGTCTTTCCCATTCAGGCCAGCGTTTTGCAGAACTTCCATCATTTTCGTGTACCGTACTTGATCAAACGCCTTCCTATAGTCTATAAAACATGCGTAGACATCGCAGTTTACATTCCTGCATCGCTGAAACAGCACCTGGACCGAAAATAGAGCTTCCTTAGTCCCCACAGCACTTCTAAAGCCGAATTGAGTCTCAGACGTCTGTACCTCACACAGTTTAAATATCCTATTGTGAATTATCTTCAGGAAAATCTTTAGCAGATAACTTATCAAGCTTATTGTTCGGAACTCGCTACATTTCCTAGTATTAGGCTTTTTGTGGAGAGTAATGAATTCAGACCTCAGCCATTCCGTGGGTATGACGCCCGTATCAAAGATCACATTGAACACTTTTTGTAAGCTACTTTAGATTCTTCCTTTCGATCAGCTTTAATATTTCAGCAGGAATCCCGTCGGGACCCAAGGCCTTTTGATCTTTTGCATTTTTCAAGGCTGCCTGCATTTCTACCTCTAAGATTGGGGGACCATCTGTTTATTCGATATTGGGTGGCACCGTTCTCACGTCATCAAACAGCTGTTTAATGTATTCTTCCCAGGTTTGCTTAATTTCCGACTTCTCTACTATAACTCGGCCTTGGTTATCCTTAAATACATTAACTGTTCTTCTCTTCACTGTTCCCGCCATTTCCTTTACATTCTTGTGCATATTAAAGTTATCACATTTAGCTTGACATTCTTCGCTTTCTATACATTTTTCCAGTTTCTCTTTTTCTTTGGCTGTTCTTATTTTCGCCCTTATTTTTTTTTGTATGTTCTTTATTCTCTTTTATTATTTTTATACAATCCTCTCTTTCGCGTCAGTTCTAAGATCTCATCCGTCATCCAAGATTTCTTCATCTGTTTGTTAAGCTTTAAGTACTTTCTTGATGCATCTTAAGGTCTTTTTCTACATCTCCATCGCTTTCCCGTTCTTCCGTCTCTGTCAAGAGTTCGCTTCTTACCAAATTGCTTGTGGCTGTGTCTTTCAGTTTTCTGTAGTCGTATCTCCCTACACATTTTTTCTCTACCTTCTTCAACCTGATTCCCATCCTTCCGATCAGCGGGTTATGATCCGACTGTACATCTGCTTCTGGATAGGTTTTCATGTTTTTGATGCTGTTTCTAAATCTCTTATTAATGAGTACAAAATCTATCTGATTCCTAGTTTTCCCATCATTCGATTTCCACGTGTACAATCTTCTAGGATGGTGTTGGAAGAATGTATTGGTAACAATCAGATCATGTTCCGCTACGAATGCATTTAGAGTGTCGCCACGTTCGTTTCTCTCGCCTAGTCCAAAGTCTCCAATGTGTTCCCCAGTTCTATCCTCCCCAAGCTTGGCATTGAAATCACTCATAATGATGTTTATATCATGCTGTGGCAAGGTTTTGATTATATCTGATATTTGCTTGCAGAACTGGTCTACGTCCTCGTTGCTGTAGGCTGTAGTAGGAGCATAAATATGGATGAGATTAACATTCACGGACCTTGCATTAATTTGTAGAAGAGCTATCCTCTCTGATATTGGCAGAAAGTTGGTAACACACGTTGCAACTTGTTTGTGCAGTATAAATCCAACTCCATGTTGGAAAATATTGTTTGATGTTCCAGACTAATATACAAAATATTCCTCCCCGTTGCCATTGGCTCCCGTACCCGGCCATCTCATCTCACAAATGCCTAAAATCTGCACTTTGGGTCGTTTCATCTCTTGAATTGTGTTTTGCAGCTTTCCAGGCTGTGCTAGTGTTCGCACATTTCATGTACCAAATATCACGGTCTCCAACTTTACCTTTCTGTACCATACTTTCTCACTATTGATCAAAAAGTTCCCTCCCGGAGATCCGAATGTGGGACTATATCCGGACATTTTGAATTTTCTCTTGATCATAGCCATCGTGATAATACTAGGAAAAACTCTAATGAGTCTTTAATGTGTTGGATTCCCATTTGCCTACCACATCATTATGCCGTTGATCATTTTCTGATTCCTCCGCCTTCGGAGCCGATTTCTCAACTCCAGGGCAAAAGAGTGCCCTGCCACTTACTACGACATGTGGTTTTTCATATAAGCAGCCTTCACATAACTCACTATCTAAACGTACGTCTACCCCCAAGTCTCTTTAAACTTTTTAAAACATTCATGACATGTCTTTTATTCTGATGACCAAGTCTTTCCTGATAAAGTTGAAGTACATTTTCAGTTTGTAAGATATTGACTTCATACCCTTGTGGTTTGACACTTATAAGAGCTAGCTTGTACAGACTACCATGTTTAGTTCTGGTCCCAACTAAAGCTGCCTTCCATCCAATTTAAAATTACATACTTCTGCTGTGGAAATGAATTGACTTGTCGACTATTTGTCTTATGTCAACAAAATTGGAAACAGATCCTTTTTGATGGAAGTAATTTGCCAAATCTCTTCTAGATTATTGTTACGAAACAGCACACTGGTATAGTCCCTGAATCCGACTCTGTCTAAGTCATGTATGGAAGTTAAAATTATGGCGGATGCGGAGGGATTTCTTGGAACTGTTTACGACTTATCTAGGCATTGTTTTTGTGACCAGTCTTATCTAGAAAATGCCAGAGAGCCAATTGTTTTTGAGCAAGCCGCAATCTAGAATTATCTAGTAAAAAAGGCACTAATATATAAAGGACCGACCAGCGAGAGAGTTTAGTTTTCAAAGTGATCTCGACAAATAAACAAGAATACACCGAAATAGCGAACATTAAAGTGTTGATATAAATTCATAATTAAGGTTGTGTGTATATAAAGTTTATCATACCCGTTTACTGTTGAAATAATTAAGAAAAACATTACATTATACTGTTCAGTTGTTCCATTGATACACGCTCCAACAATTATTCTACCTTCCCTTAAAGCTCCAGCAGCATCACCATTTGCAGTGGTCCCAGAGTAGTTTTCAGTAAATGGTTATCAAAAGCAAATCTTCTAATACAAATGTGATTGGTAGCACCATTATCCACATATCAACTTTCTAAATCAGTTATAGTAGTTAGTATAGTTGATGTTAAAGCCAATATTGTTTGAATTTTTACTGTAGTTCTACTGTTGTCTTTATCTGGTTTAGAGGGTCTTCCATCTGATTTCCAGAGAGAAAACGAAGACGTAGCTGGAGCTAAGCTGAACTAGAAGTAAAGAATAGTAATAAACGGAGAACTATCACTTCAACACCTATGGTAAAAGAGGTTGTAATCAAGTACCTATTAAGTGAATCCATAATGTTCTAATATTGAATTGCAATATTAATTATTGTAATGGTGATTCTCATCGATTGGTGATATCGAACTACAACCACACATTGCTTCTTAATAAAAACTAATTGAAATATTTGTTCGTTTTTATCACTGCTTCATACTATTTTTTCTGCGAACTCCAAGCTATTAAGCGATAAAATGTTATTATCAAGAAATTTCAGATTTTCATCGAAACGATTTCTCCGTAGATTATTTATATTGCCAATTGTTCGTTATAACAATTAAACTACGTGGAAATAAAAACAACCATGAACAACGAACCAATTTCTAATAGACCAATTTCTTTCGAAAATATCAAACGTTTTTGGAATTTGATATTTAAATTTTTATTACTGTTAATAAGTTGAAAATGGTGACGAATATAAATACAGCTCGTAAAAAACGTGCGGTAGCCCATTCGATTCTGAATGATGCCTAGAAAAATGTACTGAAACCGTTTTTTCAGCACATATCATATTGCATAAGTTATGAACATAAAAATATGAGAAAAAGGTATTTAGTTTCTTGCGAATATTTCAAAAACTATAAACAATTAAGAAATAAAAAAAGATTCTTAAAAAGGAGGAAATTTTCAATAAAAAAGTACAACCTCTCCAAACTGTATCTCCATATTATTTATACTATTAATTGAATGCTGAAAATAAGCCTCCGCGGGTCAATTTCAGGATGCAGATGCGGTATTTAAGAAGAGCACGTCACTTAAATTAAAAGTATCTATAATGGAGATAGAGGCATACGGATTTTTTTACTTGAATAATAGAAACCAGTATTTTTTTTCTTCGGGTGTCTACTGAAGATATATCAAGAATAGTAACTACATATTGGCGAATACTTGTGCGACATCCATGATTTAGCAAGATATAGAATTAAATCAATCATATACTGGTATCTGTAGGTGGTGATTATCAATATGGATTTAGGAAAGGGAAGTCGACTATGGACCTAATTCACATTATGACACAAATTATTAAAAAAGTTGATCTAAATAATACTATCTATAGACTTTAAACAAGCTCTCTATAGTATAAACAGGCAGATACTTAACGATAAAACGTCCAGCACTGTCCTACCGGAAGCCTCTTCCGGAAGGACAGCTGGATAATCCAATTGGTCCTTCCGGAAGGACGCTCTTTTTTAATTTAAATGTCCTTCCAGTAGGACGCAATGAGCTTCCAGCAGTACCGCGACATTTTCCATAGGCGTCAGGAATAACTTTGTCAACAGTTTAAAATAATAATTAAAAATCAAAGAATAGATTAAAAGTTATTTTATTTGTACGTCATTGATAACTTATTTTTGACACAAATAAATCTTAGTAAAAAATAACAAAAAGTTAATTCTCAAATAATTAACAAAAAATTCCCAAATAAATAAAAAAACTAAATTCTGGAATAAATAGAAAAATGAGAAGAAAAAGTTATTTTTGCGGTATTCCGTGTAAGACGTGATACGCAAAACAATTGCGCCCAGTAGTAGGAGAACAAAGAATAGCGTTTTGACCACAGGGTTCACAAAAGTAACTTGTTTTTTGTTGTTTGTGGTGAATACGAGAACAAATGGTACACTTGCTTTGAACACGTCGTCTTTTATCTATGCTGCTTAGTGCAACTAAACGGTGTGACATAGGTATGTTACCGAGTTGTTCATTTTGCCGATCCCTTAGTACTGTTTGTAGCCTGAGTGGCATGAGATTTTATAGGGTCGTTCTTGAAATATTTCCACGCTAGATATGCGTTAGTTTTTATAATTCCAAGAAATGAAGCGTATAATCTGTGCTTCCAATGATGTGTGAGCCAACTCTGTTCCAATGCCAACCCGGATTGTCGCAAATGATTTTGAATATCAATAGACGGAGAACCTTCATTATATTCTTCCACAAGTCTTATTCGCGGTACCTCAAATGTATATTTTCCACCATTTTGATACACTCTTCGTTTTACACATGGTGAGCCTTCAAGAGTAGTTCTACATGTTCCAACAAATGTGTGTGTTTTAGCATCACGCCAAGCAACCGCAACTATTTCAATGTCATCGATTCTTGTTTTACATGTTTTGCACTCACATCCAACACCTTTGGGTTTACGGGCGATTTTGATAACAGCTGTTAACCTCTTTGGATGGTGATTACTTCTTCCATACCAGGAGAACATGGATTCATCAATACAGAATTTATAACCAGGAGAAAAAATGTCATTCCATTTGGTTTGTAACATATTGACAATAGGTCTTATGCATTTCCATTTATCAGTATCCGCAGTGTCTTCAGTGACGAAACAAAAGGCTTGTAGAATACGCTCAAATCTATGGTAACCCATCCCGAATCGGACTCCAAAAGCTGGTGGAGGGAATAAGCTATTGTTCTCTTTGGTAGACTAGTAATCACGTCTATTTGATAATACAAATGTGCTCAGAGCATATATAAGTCTGATAACTTTGAAAAATTCTGTTTAAGAGCAGGTCTTTGTATCTTCTCACATGAGGTCAGAATTGGTCGCTTCTAGGAAAGAGTCAATATTTTCCCCAAGAAACATCGTTAGCCAAAAATCTAATTCATTCATTGCAGCAACATTAACTACATTTAGTTTTGGCTTGAATTTTATATCTTTATAATGATCAATTCTTACTTCCCCGAGCTCCCATATGGTTTCATGTGCAATAATACTACTAATTTTTTCATCTCTCGATAAAACATTAATTTGTGTATTATAGACATCTTCATAATCACTTTCGCTTTCAGAAGAAGTTGTAACCTGTGGTTTGATAACTCTATCAAATTTAACTATTTATCAACTATATTTGAGAAAATTTGAAGGTTACAAATGCAAACGGCAGCTTTTCATCGGAGAACGTTGATGGGAGTGAATCAGGAACACATCACATAACCCGTGGCGCCATGCAATTTTGTCTTATATAATAGAAAAATGAATAAAATAAGTAATTTGAAGATTATAGATTTCACCAAATTGCAAAACATAAACAATCTAAAGGAAGAGGTGAGGCCAAACAATAAAAATTTATTTTAAAAGAAAGACAAAGATCATCCTTTCATATAGTAATTTTTATGACAATGGGAATAATACTTAATAGGTTCTTGATAAAATATTCAAATAAGAAATTCAAGTCACTTAATTCTTAATTGGTAAGTTATTCAAGACCTTAGATATGTTTTAAAAAATTAAAAACAGTGACCTTTTGGCACTATAGTACTATAGTTTAACTTTTTAAAAAATTATAAATCTACATATTGTATTGTATGAACGTAACTTATTTCTGTAGAGATTTTAATTAATGTCCGTTACTAAAAATTAAAAACTATCACAATACATTTCTCCGGAATTTCACAAATAAATTGGTTAGGTTAGGTTAGGTTAGGTTAGGTTGGAGTATTAAAATTAAAGAAAGATCTGGCCTGATTGTCTCTATAAGTAGGTCCCCCGACGCTCTGGAAAACTCTGTACACTTTTCTCCAAGCCTACTCGGTCTCGCGAATAGCTTCGCGTGCCTTGCAGAGATAAATCGGCGACCACCCCGAATAAATTTCCTTTTCGGACTTGGGCGTGGATTGTAGATTAATATTCAGCTCAAGTTCTCAAAACAACACATAAAATCGTATCTTGTCCAACAAAGGTTAACCTATAAGCTACCTTAAAACCCTAAAAATAAAACTCTTTTTAATAAACGAAAAAAACATTACTAATTGGGAGAAGACCAAAAAAAAGGATGGATAAATCTACTTTGAAAAGTGAAATATTAAAGAGGCCGCCCACCTTATTAGAAGGGTTTTCCACACAAATCAATAATTGGGAATGTCAAGGGCTTTTAATCGACCACCAAAAAAAATGTCACCAGGTACAGGTAAAACCTCTCGTTTCTTCGGTTCTACTCTGGCCACTCCAAAAATATCCTATCCAAAGAAATTCAAAATCACTTCGTCTCACTCCCACCAACATATACCCTGTCCTTAACCAGTATTATTGGGGGCCTAACTAATAGGTACTAATAATTCAAACTAATAAGATTTGCCAAAAGACAGTGGCGTACCCCAAAACCAAAACGTTACAAAGTATCTGATGACTCACTTATATAAAGGTTTCCCCGGTATTTCTAGAAGTAGAGGGCTGCTGTATACTATCTGCAGCCATAGAATCGGGCTGCATATTTTTACGACAACGAGTACTACATGCTGCAAAAAAGTGTCAAGTATAGTCGGAACAAATTTTTATATTTATCAATATAGTAGGTATTACCTTCAAGAAATCCTAATTCGATATTCATTTTTCTTTTATCAACATTCCATAAAAGGCAGGCGGTGTTTCCTAATAATTTTTGAATTACTCCATAACAATTTGTATTTTTATAATTGTTACCAAAAATCGATTTACTATAAGTATTTTCTGTATCGGAATCAAATAATGTGACTTTTGCAGCCACGCGGTCGCCTATTTTAAAGCTCATATTCACGCACGTCTATGGATTCAGGAGACAACAAGTTTTAACTTTCACTCGCTAATAACTTCTTTGTTACTGAACCGATTTTGATGGAATTTTCACAATAGATAGGCAACTGTCGCGCTGATTCTTTTGAACCTATTTCCGTCCTTCTAGCAGTAGGTATCCGTTATATTCGAAATCGTCTAAGAAATTTCACATCCTACCGGCATGACGCTCTGTCCTGCCCGTAGGATGCCTGATGTTGCACTCTGTAACAAAATTGCGGTAAAGATTCCCTTCTCTTCGCTATTTCGTACTCTGTAACTGAGTTCGGTTGTTACCGTTCCTATCAGAACTTGACCGAAGATGCGATAGCGAAGCGAACGATAGCGATAAATTCAAGGGTCTTTCTAATTACAGTCATATCGTTCTGTCTCATTCTACTCAATGTGTAAGATTTTTCATTTCTGTTCTATGAAAAGAGAAAAGAGGTTATGTTGATGTTGTTGTTAATTTCGTAGGGTTAGTAGTCTTTATAACTAAGCTTTTTAGGTGTTGGGTCGCTATCAAAATGTTTTGGGTTAATTGCAACATATCTACCTCTATCGCTTTCAATGGAATAGTTATAGCACAATTATTAATTAGAAACTAATAATTATGTTTAAATACTGCTATTGAAATAATATTATTTTATAAATTATAGAAACATGTCGTCACGAGCCCCAAAAACAAAACAAAATCAATGGGTAGTGCTTGTTGATTTTTTATTGGAACATCCTGAAATTGTAACAAAATCATTTGTAGGATTGGATGCAAGGCAAAATTATAAATGTTTGTGGGACCAGGCAGCAACTCAATTGAATAGTATGGGTTTTGTCGCAAAAATTACCGACAAGTGGATAGAAGTGGGTTTAATAACAATCTTTCAGTATTCCTAGTTTCTACCTACATATTTTTAGGCTTTCGCCAAGTGGAAAAGCAAGGTCAAAGTAAAGGCTCAAAATATCAGGCTCAATATGAATAGAACAGGAGGTGCCTGTTGAAGAAAAGCTAATGGGAATTATTGCGTGGACTGTAGTCTAAGGAGATAATACTACTGAATTAGGTTTTGTAAGCGTTTTGATACTTATAATTACCTTTTACAAATTTATTGGTATTAATTTAATGAAAATAAACTTTTTTAGGGACAAAATAATGCAGTAAATGAGCAACAATTTGAAGTTCCTTCTTGTCAACCGCTACCTGACCTTGTTTATATACAGAACCCCCAGAATATATCAAGTTTTCTCATTCCTTCCACACCTTTATTATCTCCTACGATATCGGTGGAAATCCAAAATAAAAACACCACTACAGACAGCTCGACCACTCCCTCAACATCATCAGGAACAATTTTTATAGAAACAGAACCAATTCCTGTTGAAAAAGAAAATAAAAAACGAAAATTATTAACAAAAAATGAACTTGGAAATAAAATTAAAGCAAAAAGAGTGTCTAATAGAAAGGGTGATGAGATAACCCTGTTAAGAATGCACCAAGAAAATATGGTAATTTTGAGGGAAATTAGTGCAAATATTTCAAGAGTAGCAGAAGCATTTCTTCAAAAAGTTATTGTTTTTCCTCGGTGCAGCTCATTGACATCATAGGAATCGTAAAGTTTTTTTACTCAACTAGTATGTGATTATGAGTTGACTATTTATTTATATAAGAATTATGTTCCTTTTTATCTACCAAATATTATAGTTATTTTTTAGTTTATAAAAGTTTTAGTTATTGATTATTTTTGTAGTTTTAAGTTTTTATATTTTTTACATTGGTAATATAAAGATGTTTATTTAATGATCATATTGTCAATTTAATAATTTTTGGAATAAGTACCCATATGTTGTATAATTATGAAATATTTTTAATTTGAGTTTTTGAAAAGATTTCAAAACGTAAAATTATAAACAATTTTCAACGAATGTTTATACTATGTAAATCTGGGTACGGTAATTACTTACAACTAGATAAAGGTTAGGAAAAAGACATAATACTAACTATTCATCAAAAATATTAACTTTAATCATACATATTTTAGAAATATCTATTTACAATATTCTGCCTTGTTTGTCTACCTTCGTTTAAAACTGGGTTGTTGTTGACATTGTGGTTGTTAATTATATTTTGATTAATTAAATTCAAGTCAAAGTCAAATTCAACTCCTGCCCTAACTACTAAATTATGTAACACTGCACAAGCATTTATAATTGCACCAACTTTTTCTGGGCTGTATCTTAGTTTTCTCTCTCCTAAGAGGCACCTAAAAACCAATTTGAGGCGTCCATTGCAGCATTAAATTATGATTCTGGTAATTTAGTGTGCATGGTTATAACGTCCCTCGGGGGTGTTTGGTTCTGGATTATCAAAAGAAGTAAGTAACCAAGGTTCCAATGAATATCCTGAATCACCAAGTAACCATTGATTTCTTCTGCCTTAAAAATCATTTTTTTAAATCTTGTTAAATAGTAACAGAGAATTGTTTTACTTACCTCTGTTATAATCTTCACTCAAGGAGCGCTTCACTTGTGAAGCTCTCCAAATAAAAGCATCATTTACAGAACCAGGATACCGTGCATTTATGTTCAAGATTTGCAAATCATACTACAAACAATTTGAACATTTTTGGAATGATACCCCTTACGATTAATATAATTGTGCTCTTCATGTGCTGGAGCCAATATTGCAATATGTGTACAATCAATGCAACCAATTATACCTGGAAAACCTGCTTTTTCCATGAACCCTCTTTTTATACCATTTTTAGACTGTTCGTCAAAAGGATATTTGATCCATGCTGGTCCCAAATATATACCAATGCAATTAGCAACCTCATGAATGCAACGACTTACTGCTTGTTGACTTGAGGATAATAAGAACTCTTCTCCAATGCCTGAAACCAAATACCACTAATACCAAAGACTACTAATATTTTAATATATCTGTAAGCACACAACTATTATAATATCAACAAGCATTACACACTAGCTTAATATATCTACCTACCTCTTTGATAATTGCCAATTGCAAAAAAGCGTAGGGCAGTCAAAATTCGTGTTTGACGAGGGATGCTTATGCTTCTTTGCTCATGATCTATATGAGGGACTAGCTGAGTAAATAAATAAGTCACTAGGTCTTTATTCAGACGAAAAAGTTCAATGAAACGTCTATCGGGTAGACTGAATGGATCACTCTCATCTCGCAATTCCCTTTTTCTAACTCTATTTTCATGCATTCTTGCAATGTTTTCTACTTCATTTACAAGAAATCTTTGTACTGGCAACATTTTTAACAGAACCCGATAAATTAACGACACAGAATGTCACTTTGCCACAGCTATTAACAATAATCCCTAAACAATATTATTAATTATGCACTAAGCAAATAGATAAATACTAAAGCCAACCAAATCTCATAGATAATTGCAAAAATCTTTTCTTCTCTCTCATTCTTATCATGGAATAGTCAAATTAGTATAATATTTTCTGAAGTATTAGTAGATTATTCTCTATCCGATTGACGATCACGAAACTTGTCGAATTATAGCAGAGGCGAAAGAGATTCGCTTATAGAGTGCCGTTAATCAAGTATAACGATTCTTTTCGTTTGCTTATTCTTCATCTCTTTCCTAAAAATAAAAATTACAGAGAGGCAACTCTGGACGTTCTATCATTAAATAATATTTAAGAATTATTGGGGTACCGAGTAAAATAAGAAGACTAATAAACATGACGATGGAGCTATCAGCAGCAAAATTGATAACAGAAGAAGGGCAAACATGGGAATTTGAATTTAACAATGTCTGCAACTCTTTAATTATTGCATTAGATGGAGTCATCAGAGCTGTTAGTTTAAGAGGTACCATAATCACAAAAATGACAGTAATTCTAGCTTATGCAGAGGATATAGCGACAATATCAAGAAATATGAAGCAGCTGGAACACATTTTTATAAAATTGATAATTGAAGCTGTAAAGAGAGGGTTGAAGGTAAATCAAGAGAAAACAAAAGCAATGTTTATATCCAGAAACAGATTAAAACTGGAGCCAATTAAGATAAGATCAAACGAAGACTAAGTAGTGACAAGTTTCAAGAATTTAGGAATCTTCTTAAAAGGAGATAACAGCTGATTATAGAAATTAATCAGAGGATACAATCAGGACATATTCTTCAGCCCTGCAGAATCAAACAACGAGTACGAACGAAAAAATAAAAATATATGAGGCAGCGATAGGATCATTGGTGACCTATGGCGCTGAGATAGCGAATCTGACACAAAAGGAATACAATAAATTAAGGATAATGGGGAGAAAAAGTATGAGGATAAATTTCCGGACTAGTTAAAAAAGGAGATGGAGAAATGAGAAGATTAATGAATTATAAACCTTGAATAATATCCAATTATAAAATTGGCCACTTGTATACACTCCGGAGGCTGTATCGTACTAAACTCGAAATTTCTCCAAAAAGGACAAAAATGTGGCACTTCAGGTACCATAGCATCCGTTGTACTAGCTCTGGTGAGCTAAAAATCAATAAGGTTTATCTATACGACGCCTTGAACAATATTCAATCATAAAATGGGTCACTTGTATACACGCTGGAGGCTGTATCGTGCTAACAAACTGAAAATTCTTCAAAAATTACAAAAATGTCGCACTTAAAGTACTATAGCACTTGTTGTACTGGCAGTGCTGGTGGTGAGCTGAAAATCAATAGGGTTCATCTGTGAGATGTTCTGAATAATATTCCATCATAAAATTGGTGACTTTTTGTACTCCGGAGGCTGTATCGTACTAACAAACTGAAATTTCTCAAAATGACAAAAATGTCGTACTTCAAGTACCATAGTATCCGTTCTACTGGCTATTGTGAGATGAAAATCAATAGGGTTTATCTGTGAGATGTCCTGAACAATATTCAATCATAATATTGGTGGTTTGTTGCACTCCGGAGGCTGTATCGTGCTAACAAGACATGTATTGAAAAGTGGCCGACGACAACGACGACGACATACACACAGGATTTTTTTTCTAAAAACCAATTTTTCGTGTTGTTCTTGATGAAAACCGTAAAAATAACTCAATTTTTTTTTCAAAATTTCAACTTTTTTGTGGGTAAACCAATACTTTTCTCGCATATAGATAGGTTGGGCGGAAAAGTAACAAGCTTCTGGATTGTCTTACATTTATAGTCTTCCTCTCTCCTCGTTTAATCATAGCAGGAAATATTAAAAAATCTTGTACTTGAATCGGTTACAATCAAATAACTGATTTAAATTGACCGATTCAGGCCACCTCTATAAAAATGACGAATAAAAATAAAAGTCGATCGAGTCCAAGTTGCAAAATTACGGTTTCGTTGTTCTACTTGTCGGATTCTTAGCAAACTCACGTTCTGCTGAATTTGCAATATTTCTATTTCTGCTTGCTTCTAATATGTCATGTATGACCTCGTAGAAGCAACATTTCACTCACGTTTACAAATGAACCCGAAATTAATAAGGGAACTTGCACGTGTCATATGGCAAATCAAATCCGGTTATTTATTATTTTCAATTTGATGTACACTAAAACGCCATGAAATAATATATTGTTGTAATAAGATACATTATTTAATTGAAATACGAAATTTATAAAAACAAATTAAAATCTGTCACAAAAATAGTGGTTTATCTGTAGTTGTATCTGTGAGATATGTTCAGAAAAATAGTATGGTATGAGGTATAGGCTCCCTCAGAAAAGTAACTTACATTAGAAGAATATTTCTTTTAGTTTGTGTTATAGAGGTTAACAGCACTCCGATGCATGACGGTGGTCTATTACTACAGTCAATTTAGATATCCAAGGTTAGAATAATTCCCATAGAGTCAAAAATGTGCATGAATGTTTATGACGATATTATAAATTAATTGTGAAAAGTCACCATCGATCCTCCTCGTGAAAAAATATTTATTCATGCTAAATGTTCGCGAACATAGAATTCTTGCATTTTTCTCCTAAACTATGCGTTTTACACCAACAATTGTAGATCATTCAATACTCTACAAAAAATTTCCCCAAATGTTTTTTCGTAAGAATCGCCATTTTCGTGATATAACAGTTCAAAGAATTAAAAAGTAATAAACCTACATTATTCATCCGTTATATATATAAAATATGAGTCCGTGTAACTTTTACATAGAAATTAAAGAATTCTCAGAGAATAAATGAATGTAGAAAACAGAAGTCATAGATATATTGATTATAAATTCTACGTTCATCACCGACGGAGGATATCTTTTACATCAAGTTGTGTGGGAGCACGAAGAAACATTTCATATTTTAAACACACAAATTTCTCAGTTCGGAAAAACATAAATTTATCAAAAATAGTAGAATCAAAATGTCCTTAATAAAGTTTCTGACGGCGACTTGACATCCGCAATCAAAATCTTAGCTTCAGATGACAGTTTTACTGATGTCAGTGCAGCCACTTTAACAGAATTATAATCGAAACATCCTTTAGAGAAACTTAATAGTACGTTCCCTACTCTGAGTTCAGAACCTATTCCTTTTCTTATAACAGAAGAATTTGTGAGTAACGCAATAAACTCTTTTAAAACAAGTTTTGCTGGTGGTTTAGACTCTTTAAGACCTTCACATCTACAAGATTGTGTGCTGGCCCTTTAGGAAAAAATCTCTTATCATCTTTGTGTAAATTATGTAATTTTATTTTAAATGACACAGTCAACATCAATATTCGTCCTATTTTATTAGGAGCATCACTATTAGCTTTAACTAAAAAAGTAGGAGTTATCAGGCCAATTGCTATTGGTACTGTTTATCATCGTTTAGTGGCGAAAATAATTTGTTCAAACATACAAATTAGGATATTCACTTCGTCCATTACAATTTGGTTTCGGGTCGAAAGGTGGCTGTGAAGCAGTTGAACATGCAGCAAGACGTTTCGTCTCTAATCAGCCAGACGTTAATAATAAAGTTCTTCTGAAAATTGATTTTGAAAATGCTTTCAATGCAATTCATCGCGATCATTTATTAAAACTTGTACCAGATATTCTACCTGAAATTTTACCTTTCATCTTCATCTTCATCTTTTATTTGGTGAAAACATCATTTATTCGGAAAGAGGCGTCCAACAAGGGGACCCTTTGGCACCTCTCCTTTTTTGCATATCGATACATAAACTTATAAGCAACATTGACACAGAACTCAATGCTTGGTACCTTGATGATGGTTCTTTAGGTGGTAATACTAATTCCGTGTTCAAGTCTCTTGTCTATATTATAAACATTTCCAAGGATATTGGTCTTGAACTCAATTTCAGCAAATGCGAGTTATTTTTCGTAGAATCACCAAATAATCTAACCATTGATAAATTTAATTCTGTAGCACCAGGCATAACAATTACCAACAGACAAAATTTATTTCTATTAGGTGCTCCTTTATTAAACGAATCCTTTCTATCAGCTTTCAATAAAAAACTAACCTTTTTCAAAAAAATGTCATCTCGTTCATCCTGGTTACCGACACATATTGCTCATTACCTTCTCAAGAATTGCGTATTAATTCCAAAAATAACATATATCTTAAGATGTAGTCTGACCTGGTTACATAATGATATCTTAATCAATTTTGACAATACTATTCGTCATTCATTGGAGTCATTAATTAAAATTAAATTAGAGGACCTTTCTTGGAAACAAGCTTCACTCCCTGTTTCATATGGTGGTTTAGAAATTCGCTCAATCGTTTCAGTAGCTCTTTCTTCTTTTTTGACATCGTTAAATAGTTCAAAAAATTTCATTAATTACATTCAGCCTATATTTATCCACACACAAGGCCCTTTATTAATGGAGACACAAAATATTTGGTCATTAAAGTCTAACAAAGTTGTACCCGATGATTATAAATCCTTTCAAAAATCCTGGGATATACCTTTATTAAACATTGAAAAAGAAAATCTGCTTCAGAAAGCTATCAATTTACCAGACAAGGCTCGTTTGAATGCAGCATTTTCAAAGGAATCAGGAGCTTGGTTAAACACTATACCATCGGCCCCATTAGGTACCCTTTTAGATGACGAAAGTTTCCGTATTTCTATTGGTCTCCGTTTAGGTTGTCAAATTTGTGTAAAACATCGCTGTCGTTGCGGAACTGATGTTGATGAATATGGTAGACACGGCCTAAGCTGCAAATTAAGTGCCGGCCGTTTTTCACGTCATTCTGCAGTAAATGACCTAATCAAACGAGGCCTGTCAGCTGCAAAGATTCCCTGTTCGTTGGAACCGTTAGGTACTTGCCACGACGAGGGTTAACGTCCAGATGGTATGACCCTCATTCCATAAGAAACCTAATTCTTCTACCACTTTCAAACTTTCTCATATTACCGACCCTAAAACATGTGATTTTTCCTTTTTCCGAAATTCTTATTTAACATCTTCATTCTCTTCTTCAGAATGCGTGCCTTCTGATAATACATGCGATGATAATTTTATAAAGTATGCCTCCAACAAGCTTTTGGGCCTCAGTGTACTAAAAAATATAGATAACCACCAGCCAGATGATGTCCCATTCATAGGAATACTGAAGAAGATGACTATGCTAGAGAATGATGCGATTCCTATACGCAATAAATTATCTTTGACCAAAAGAAAATAAACGGTTTTAAAGATTAAAACTAACTTTTCCGCATCTGTGGCCCTGAATAATATTCTATCATAAAATTGTCACTTGTATACACTTCGGGGATGTATCGTGCTAACAAACCGAAATTTGTCCAAAAATAACGAAAAATGTAATATATCTGGATTTATATAGTCCAAGAACTGATGACGTATTTTGGGAAGGTTCTTTAGGCAAGCTGAAATTGCGAAAAATTACAATTTCGTCAATTGGCGAATCCAGTCCTGGCGGTTATTTAGCGAATTAGCGGTTATTTCGCTACTGCGCAGCATGTAACATTTGAAAAAAGAAAATTCAAAAAAATATATTTTAGGCTTGTTTTTTTTCATCCTTCAATTTATTATTTCTAGAATTCCCAGACGTTTTTGTCGGTTATTAAGCATATTTACATGGTCATATATACACATACATGCATGCTAAATTTTAATAAAGAAATTATATTTTAATAAAATATTTAAAAATGTGCCAAACCAATAGATAATTTTCCACAAGGCTCCGAATGCTTGAACTGACAATAATCTGTTATTAACGCAGTGCTGAATGTAAGCTGGAAACTCGAGGTTTCTATATAGGCAATCACAGCGCGGAGAGCTAGGGCCCCGGCAGCCGCCAGCATGTCTCGATAGCTATCCTTGTCGCACTTACGGATGCGCGTAAGACTTTTTATTGCGTTTATTTACAAACTTTATTAACGTCTGGTAATTGTTTACCTCCCGCAAAATCGTCAGGCAATTTGCAGGTATTATTGAAATTACTTAATAAATACGTGGTATAAATTTCAGATTGCCTAAAGAATATTTTTTGGTAATTTAGAAAAAATAGTTTTGACGTCGTCTGGCAATCCTTAATAACCGACAAAAACGTCAGGGATTCGCTAAATGACCGCCAGGACTGGATTCGTCAATTGACGAAATTGTAATTTTTCGCAATTTCAGCTTGCCTAAAGAACCTTCCCAAAATTCGTCATCAGCTCCCCGACAAATAGGACCCGCGCTGTACTCGCTCTAGTCAGCTGAAAATCAATAGGGTACATCTGTGAGACACCTTGAACGATAGTCAATCATAAAATTGGTCACTTGTATACACTCTGGAGGCTGTATCTTGCTAAGAAAATTGAAAATTCTCCAAAAATGACAAAAATTTGCGCTGAATATCAATAAGATTCATGTTTGAGACGCTCTGAATAACAATAACAAAAATTTGCGCTGAATATCAATAAGATTCATGTTTGAGACGCTCTGAATAATATACAATCATAAAATTGGTCACTTTTATATACTCCGGAGGCTGTATCGTGCTAACAAACTTAAATTTCTCCAAACATGACAAAAATATCGTACTTAAAGTATTATATCACCTGTTGTACTGGATCTGGTGAGCTGAAAATCAATAGGGTTCATCTGTGAAGTGTCCTGAATATTATTCAATCATAAAATTGGTGACTTGATGAACTCCAGAGGCTGTATCATGCTAACAAACTGAAATTTCTCAAAAAGTGACTAAAATGTCGTACTTCTTGTACCATAGCACCCGTTGTGCTGGCTCTGGTGAGCTGAAAAACAATAGGGTTCATCTGTGATATGTCCTTAACAATATTCAATCATAAAATTGGTGACTTGTTGTACCCCGAAAGCTGTATCGTGCTAACAAGACATGTAACGAAAAGTGGCTGACTACAACGACGACGACGACATACACACAGGATTTTTTCTAAAAACCGTTTTTTTGGGTTGTTGTTGACGGAAAACGGAAAAATAACTCAAAAAAAATTTCAAATTTGCAACTTTTTTTGGGGTAAGCCAATACTTTTCTCGCATATTAGATAGGTTGGCGGAAAAGTAATATAAAACTGGTTTACCCCCAATAGAGTTGAAGACATCAAATAAAAAGGTAAACGACCTAATGGAAGGTATTTATACTAACAGTGTGGCATACTCTAACAATACTAACACAGGCAATTTGTCTGATGAAGATGATAACGGAAATCACGATTTGAGTAAAAATTTTATTGGCAAACTCTCCAGAACAGTAAAAAATGGTACTAACCTCGCCAATAAGACAACTGAGACTAGATCCAAAATATCTGATGTGACCAATGGAGTGGAACCACTAAGTACAAAATCAATATCAACCAGAGTTAAAAAATCTAGTAATAATTTTACGGTGACCAAAAAAAATGACATTGCCGCCAAGAAGTGTCAAAATAACCCCGATGTTTTGCAGTCAAATTCAAAATTGGAAGAGAATAAAGACGTAGAAAAAAATAATGGGTCAGAAGTCGATAGGGTCGTAGTAACTGAGGAATCAACAAACATCAATTCCCTTTCTAAAAATAATCCTAGAGTTAACAACTTCTCTTCATACATTTCATTTTCGATTAAAGATTTTCAGAAAGGGGATGAAACTCAACAAGAACAAAAGGACAAGTCTAAAAATGATGTAGATAATAAGGAACATATTAACAAAGTGATCCAGACCAATGATCTATCGACATCAACCAAACTTTCCAAAACCGCAATATCTACATCCAATTCAATAGCAAACAACATCAATTCAAATTCCTTATCACTCCGATCAAGTGAGAAAGACCATAATAGAATCCAATATTATTCGGACAATGATAGTAGATATGAGAATCCGAGATTATTCGGACAATGATAGTAGTTGCAAAAGAGCTCTTAACAATATCTCCACTATCAGATCCATAAAAGGTATTCCCCAAAAATATTTGGGTCTCAAAGGCCTAAAAAATATTTGTAACACATGTTTTATGAATAGTATTATCCAATGCCTGTCAAACACAAGGTGGCTATTAGAATATCTAAACAGAGACGCATACATAAGAGATATTAACATAAACATATCTAGCATGAAAGTAGCACTAATTATTAAAGCATTTGCTGAAGTTAATCAAGAGCTTTGGTCTGAAGACAGTTCAGACAGAGTGGTTGATACAGTATCATTGAAAAGTCAGTTTCAGCGATTTACTTCAAGGTTAATGGGATACAATCAATATGATGCACAGGAGTTTCTACGTTACCTAATAGCAGGACTTTACGAAGATGTCAACAAGGTATATGAAAAACCAAAGCATATATTAAAAGAAATTTATGACAAACTTAGTGAGATTGAGAAAGCACAAGAATCTTGGTTGAGATATCCGAGAATGGACAACTCCAAGATTGTGGATAACTTTGTCGGTCAATTAAAATCAACAATCAAGTGCACACACTGTGGTCACGGTTCAGTTACCTATGATCTCTTTTGGGATTTATCCTTTTCGATACCCCAAAGAACACGTCAATTACGACTTTCACAATGTTTGGATTCGTTTACCAGAGAAGAAACACTCGACGGTGATGAGAAACCAACATGTTCGAAATGTAAGGAACGAAGACGATGCACTAAATACTAAATCATTCTCAATTCATAAATTTCCGAAAATATTGGTTATTCACCTGAAGCGCTTTTCGCAAACAGAAAGGTTGAGTGGAAAACTTAATGTTGCAATAGACTTTCCAATAGAAGGGCTTGATATGAGCCATTACGCGGCTGATAATGTGGCACCTTGTATGTTCAACCTCTACGCTATATCAAATTACTGTGGAACCACTTACAATTGTCACTACACAGCATATTGCCAACATCCCTACGCGGAACAGTGGCACGAATATAACGATTCAAGGGTGCTATTAATATCGTGAAAATCTTTAGTCAGTGGAGAAGCATATGTTCTCTTCTATGAACAAGATGACACAAAGTCCCACCTTTAAGTTTAATAATTTTTTTTATTAGTTTTTAAATTGTATATTTTCATTGTGAACCAATGTCTTATTTGGTTTTTTTTGCAAAATTTATTTATATATGTATATATACATTGTATTCTTAAATAATGGTCACGTAGAATTGAATATAAGTGAAATAATTTTAGATAAATATGTTCAGTATATAGGTAGACATTTTGGCATAGGTTAACTGTAGTATTTGACGGTTAGACCGATTGTAATAAAAATATGAAAACCGCAGAACAACTACGTCGAGCTACATCATCATCTTCTGATGTTATTTTTGATAAATTTATGACAGTTCCCACAAGTAAACTGCAATTTCTTGCAAATACCCACAAATCTCAATTGACTTAAATGTTAAAAGAATGTAGCACTGAAAATATTCTTGTAAATAAACCTGAAAATGATGCTGGTGTTCTAATCAATGAAACGTGTTCTAATCATTGAAACGACAATAGAACAATTTAACTCGACATATACAAGTATTGTTGATTTATTGATAAAAAATTATTTATTTCTTGAAACCTGGAAATACTCTGCAGCAGTCAGAAATATATTCATCCCAAAATTTATGTGACTTACCAAAATGACAAAATCAAATCTACAAACTGCGATAAAACATCATTTTTCAAGAAGGAATCGACGGTTTTTAAATTGTTCGAGAAAAAATGTCATTAATTGTGGTAAGTTGTTAACAATAGTAAATCTACTCCACAAACTATCATCACTAACGGTATTCGCTTTTTTCTTATTATGTACGGAGCTCCAAAAAAAGTTAACTGCTTGGATAAACTCCGATACTTATTTTATGCAAGAAAACTTACAATAATAAAAAAAACAATTACAATTATCACAAGTGTGGCTTGGTAATAAATTGAGTCCAGAAGACTGGGGTTACTCCCACCTGCACCAGAAAAACTCCTTAATAAAATATATGAAATTGCAAAAGAGTGTGCGATGCTAAATGCGACTCCAATATTGAATCAATATCAGACACATATATAATACATATTGTTACGAAACAGCACACTGGTATAGTCCCTAAATCCGACTCTGTCTGAGACAGGTATGTGAGTTAAAATTACGGTGGACGCGCAGGGATTGTTTACGATTGTGACTATCTTATCTAGAACTAGTTTTTGTGACCAGCCTTATCTAGAAAATGCCAGAAATCCGATTGTTTTGAGTAGAATTCTCTAGTAAAAAAAAGGCATTAATATATATATATATATATATATATATATATATATATATATATATATATAAATAAATAAACAAAAATACACCGAACAGTAAAGTGCTAATATAAAGTTTGTGTGCATATAAATTAAATTTAAGTGATTAGTTAAGTATATATAAATTAAGTGTTAGTGAGTTAGTGTTTAAATAAATTAGTAAGTAGCCATACCGTGTGTTTAAAATTTATCCCACCCGTTTATTGTTTAAATAAATTAGAAAAACATTACATTAGTGTCAGGTGTGGGGTAATATAAATAAATTGCTACGTAAAAATGGCCAAGAGATTAAGGGATCTGAAAGTAACGGAATTAAGAGCAGAATTGGAAGATCGTGAGTTGGAAACGTCCGGTAAGAAAAGTGAATTAGTAGAAAGACTTAAAGTAGCACTGAAAAATGACGGCTTTGATCCAGAAACAGTTTTATTTAATGACGAGGCTTCCACCTTAATATCGTCAATTTCTGCTAATATTTCTGCTAACATGGACGAGAAGATTTCTGCCATGGAAGAGAACATGGACGAGAAGATTTCTGCTATGAAGATCGACATTTCTGCTAATATTTCTGCTAACATGAACGAGAAGATTTCTGCTATGAAGAACGATATTTCTGGCACGGAAGAGAAGATTTCTACGAATGTGAAAAGCGATATTTCGGCTATAGAGAACGATATTTCTGCTATGAAGATCGACATTTCTGTTAATATGGACGAGAAGATTTCTACTTTGAAGAACGATATATCTGCCGATATCTTATTAATGAAAAACGACATTGCCGCTGACGTTGAAAATGAAATTTCGTCTCTAAAATCTGAAATCGAGAATAAAATGTCAACGATGGACGAGAAAATCGAGAATAAGATTACAACGATAGACGAGAAAATCAAGGAGTTGGAGGAAAAGATTGCCGATTCAAGAACGCGAGGCACGCCAGAGGAAGAAAAGAAGACCGAGCAAACGAAAGCTTGCAAGCCAGAAACAGTATCTAAGTTTGAAGACATTGGCAGTTTTACCCGAGTAAAGGCCCCAACGTTCGATGGAAAAATGTCGTGGACCAATTATGTGAAACAATTTGAAGCAGCCGCTAGAGTGAATAATTGGTCCGATAGAGGGAAGGCAGTGAACTTAACCATCGCGCTTCGCGGAGATGCCTTAGATGTACTCCAGACGATACCTTTGGAAGAAACGGATGACTTTGGGCAGCTGAAGAAGAGGTTGGACATGCGATATGGTCATGAACATCTAGAACATTTGTACCAATCTCAACTGAAGAGCCGCAGGCAAAAACGGGATGAATCCCTTCAAGAATATGAAGTGGACATTGCTCGACTAGTTCGATTTGCTTATCCATCAGCACCAGAGAACATGATGGAATGTCTGGGCATTCAGGCCTTTATTGATGGCTTACGTGATCCCAATATGCAGAGGACGCTTCGTTTAGCCCATCCGAAAACATTAGTCGACGCATTGACAGCTGCCCTTGAATATGAAGCAGCAACGAAGGCTTCAGGATATAACAAAATCAGGACCATCCAAGAAGAATATGACGAAGACAGATTTGACCAGTTTGTCAGTTTAATGAAAAATATGATGGACAAGAAACCGAGGAAGATCAAATGCTGGAATTGTGGCGACCTAGGGCATGTACATAGTTCGTGTAAGCGCCCCAAGACTCCTGCAAACCAAGAACCCCAGTCATAGGAAAACTAGAAAGGGTCGGCTACGAGGGGGCAGCACCGACCCATGATCGTTCCAAAGACCCTCTCATACTGATAGCTTCGCTCAGATGTCGCAACGACAGTGTATATGTGGATGGCGAAGTAAATGGAAAAAAATATGCTCATTGGAGCAACTAGGACCATTATACGACCAGAAATAATAAACTCCAAGAAGAAGCTTTTACCAACGAGACTGCGACTGGCGACCGCCACAGGTGAGAGCGCCAACGTTCACGGTGAGACACGAATCCAATTGGGAATTGGTGCAGAAAAGTTCACGCATACGGTAATCGTAGCTGACATTGAAGAAGACGTGATTCTGGGAATGGACGTAATGAATGTACATGGTTTCCAATTAGACTTTAGAAATAGAACCATTAAAGTGGGTTCCGAGGAGGTGTTCCTGCATCCATATGAAGGCAACGCGGTGTTGGCAGCTGTACAGGAAGATACCGTTCTACCTGCACGAAGCGAAACCATGATAGCAGCACGGCTACAGGGAATCATGGAGGAAGGTACACCGGTTATGATGGAGCCAAGGAACCACAACGAAGAAGTTGGCAAAGGAGTACTAATTGGAAAAGGATTAGTCACGTCGGCGAAAGAGATCCCAGTACGTGTGATAAATGTGAACGATTACCCAATTACAATCAAGAAGGAAACCAAGATAGGATCCTGCGTACCAGTGACGTCTATAGTTTGTCAAACAACGACCACTGACAATTCTAATGCCAGATTCGAACAGATGTTATCAGCTGCTGGTCAATATTTGGATCGAGCTGAAAAAAAGAAAATGAGAGAATTTCTCTTGCAGTATCGAGACATTCGTACCAAAAGGAGGAAAGACTGGCAGAACATCAGCCGTCAAACACAAAATCGATACTGGTAATGCTAAGCCAAATAGACAATCAGCTCGAAGACTTCCACGAGCGAAGAGAGAGGAAGCTGAAAGAATAATTCGAGAGATGGCAGAAGAAAAAGTGATAGAACCATCTACTAGTCCATGGGTGTCTCCAGTAGTGCTCGTCAAGAAAAAGGATGGAACTACGAGATTCTGCGTGGATTATCGCCAGCTTAACAACGTGGCGAGGAAAGACAGCTATCCTTTGCCTCGAATTGACGATACGCTAGACACTTTGGCCGGCAGCAAACTGTTTTCCACCTTGGACCTGAAGTCTGGTTATTGGCAAGTGGAAATGGACCCAGAAGATAAAGAGAAGACTGCTTTTACCACCGGATCTGGATTATGGCAATTCAACGCCATGTCATTCGGGCTCTGTAATGCGCCTGCGACATTTGAAAGACTTATGGAAAATGTCTTGAGAGGGTTGTCTTGGAAGACATGCCTGGTCTATTTGGACGACATCGTAGTAATGGGGAAGACATTTGACGAACATCTGAAGAATTTGGAAAACGAATTCAAACGACTCCAAGCTGCCCAGCTCATGTTAAACCCGAAGAAATGTCAGCTAATCCACAACCGAGTCAACTATCTAGGTCATATAGTGAGCAATGAAGGAAGGGCGGTGGATCCAGAGAAAATTGCTTCCATTCAGCAATGGCCACAACCGACAAACATCAAATTAGGAGTTTTTAGATGAAACTCAAGGTCTCTAGTTAATTCCACAATATAATACAAGTTATTGAAAATTCTAAAAAATTGACAACTGTTTCGATAAATCAATATCATCGAAACAGTTGTCAATTTTTTAGAATTTTCAATACCTTGTATTATATTGTGGAATTAACTAGAGACCTTGAGTTTCATTTAAAAACACTAATATGAGCATATTCCACGAAGTAAGGGTCGAGACAGTCAATTTCATCAAATTAGGAGTTTCCTTGGACTTTGCACGTATTATAGAAGATTTATCAGGAAGTTTGGAGATATTGCCAAGCCTCTAACGCGACTTACAGAAGAAGCAAAAGCTTTCCAATGGGACGAAGACTGTCAAACGGCTTTTGAAACTTTGAAGAGGCATTTAACCTCGGCGCCGATATTAGGATATCCATTACCAGAGGGAGACTTTTTTCTTGACACTGACGCAAGCAACGTAGGAATTGGTGGAGTGCTCTCACAGATCCAAGGAGGGCAAGAAAGAGTGCTGGGATATTTCAGTAAAGTCCTCTCCAAACCAGAACGAAACTACTGCGTCACAGGAAGAGAACTTTTGGCGGTAGTGAAGTCCGTGGAACACTTTTACCAGTATCTCTATGGTAGGAAGTTTTTAACCCGGACTGATCATGCAGCACTCAAGTGGTTGATGCAGTTCAAGAATCCCGAGGGCCAGATCGCTAGATGGATTAAACGACTTCAAGAGTACGATTTCAACATCGAACATCGAGCTGGTGTGAGTCACCGAAATGCCGACTCCCTATCCAGACGGCCGTGCCCAACAGACTGCTCCCACTGCAACAAGGTAGAATCTAGGAAAGCCGCAGTCTCAAGAACTACTGTGGTCAACGAGGAATGGTCACCCACCAGGATCAGAGAAGATCAGGAGAATGATCCTTACCTGAAGATGATCCGGCAATGGAAGAAAGAACCGGCGACATACCTGGCAAGAAGTGTAAAAATTTTCACCGAAACTCAAGGCGTATTGGGCTCAGTGGGACTCTCTTGTCCTGGAAGAAGGGCTGTTAAAAAGAGTCCTTGATAACGATGATGGTTCCGAGATGAGGAGACAGCTAGTTATCCCGAGAACAAGAGTAGCTGAGGTACTGAAGAAGTTACACGACAGTCCATCGGGAGGTCATCTGGGAGTGAAGAAAACCCTTCAGCGAGTCCGTGAAAGGTTTTATTGGATGAACAGCTCCGACGATGTGAAGGACTGGTGTAAGAAATGTACGACTTGTGCTACGAGTAATGGACCACATCGCAAGAGAAAGGCACCCATGAAACAGTACAATGTTGGAAGCCCTTTCGAAAGGATTGCTTCAGATATCGCTGGACCATTTCCGACGACAGAAGATGGTAGCAAGTACATACTGGTTGTAATGGATTATTTCACAAAGTGGGTGG